>OX451735.1:1377708869-1378958869 GCA_948472305.1 Vicia faba | reverse complement strand
CCCTATATCATGTTGTAATAGTGTAGCATTTAAATTCTCGCACATTTAAAAGCTTTCAATTATGCCATGCTTAGACCTAGGGTTTGTATGTCAAAATCCAAATCAACAAATAGTTTGACCTAATCAAAGACAAAAATGCATGAAAAAACAAACACAATGCACACTTGCACCCCTAGGGTTTCAATCCACTTGTTGCCTTCAAAATATGGGCCATGATATGCATGTAAAGTTACTTTGGCAAAACAAAAACAAAACAAAGATCATAGTCCCTCGATGACGCTATCTGAGTTGCCTAAACAAAATGATCAAGTCCCTCAAGAAAATTGCCAGTAATACTTGACACTATTGCTATCATGGCTTATACGATGACCCGCGCCTGTCCCGTTTAACATCCTAACACAAGGTTGTTCACCAAATACAATGGTGAAACAACATTGTTAATAGGGTTAAAAACATAATAAAGATCTTTGAGTAAAATAGGGTAGATAGCTCTTAGTTACTTGATCAAAAGCTTGCAAAACATCCTTGCTATTTTCAAAACACACTTCACAACACAATTTCAAAACCATACTTTCTAACATTGGAAACTTTTCAAAAGACAAAAACACCTTTGTATACATTCAAACAAGAATCATTACAAAGGTTGCCACAACGATGGCCTCTTTTCAAAACATCTTTCAAAATCACACACAAAGCACCATTTCAAACAATTGAAGAGCACCATTTCAAACAATTGAAAAGCAAAGCAAGTGATCTAAGCAAGTAACTAAGAGCCCATGGATAACCATGGATAGAAAGGGTGCTAATACCTTCCCTTTCTATAATCTACTCCCCGAACCCAAGAAAACATCTCAAAGGTCTTTCCTGTGCTTTTTGACCTTTACTTAGGATAAAATAAAAAGTCGATGGCGACTCTTGCTAAACTGAAACATTTGCGAACACAAACGCAAAACCTCAAGTCAGTTCTCCCACCGTATCACAGAGTATTTGGGCCAAAGAATTCAGATATTCACCCCCTCTTTCAGCAAGACATCAGGCCCAATTCTCAATTTCTTTTCTTACTTTTTATTCTATATTTTAATTTGTTTAATTATTTTATTTTTTTAAATCAGTTTTAATTAAATCATAAAAAATAAAAAAGGTCATAAAAAATTAGATTTAGTTGTTTTCTTATTAAATTAAACTTTTGTTAATTAATTAGAATAATATTTAAATTAAGGTAACTTTAATTTGTTTTTTTCACAATTAAAATTCAATTAGAAAATTAGAATAACTCTTGATTTAATTTTTCTCTTTTTTCAAATAAAACAAAAAATATAAAAATAGGTTGTTTAGAATTAATTAATTTATTTTCAAAAACTAACATTAATTAGAACTTAGGATTTTCTTTTAATTTAATTCTCCATTATTTTCTCAAATAACAAAACATGACAAAAAACATTTTTTCTTTAATCAATCGCAAGTAGGATTAGTCAAAGGATCAAAACTCTAATCGCCTTGCATTCAATTCGCCGCGCGCTTGTTAATTATTTTGCCATTATTTTGTAACTGTTCATGGGGAGTAATAGTTAACTTAGGGTTTTTATTTACTGTTTAAATCCCCGATTTTTGGTTATATAATTAATCCCCCTCCCCGAAGCCTTGTAATAGCTAGGTTTATTTTCTCGCATTTTTAATTCCTGCAAATATTTAACTGTCTAGATGTATGCTAATAGGATTGTATGGCAAGAATGCATGAAAAAATTAAAATGGTTAGAAAACCATAATGTGCAAAGATAATAAACTGAAAATAAATCACTCGCACATATTCACTCTTAGGGTATACTCTCACTTTGGTTGCCTTCGGTAAACGATCATTAAGTATAGGGTGTCTTAGTGGTTGCCCTCCTGTCTAAAAGATCAAATGTCCCATTCGAATGTTGCCTCGAAAATGTTGCCTCGAAAATGTTGCCTCATAAAGATCTTAAGACTCTAGGGTTACTACTAACGTGTCCTAATATTGCTCTAGTGACCGTACGTCCCTTTCAAATTGACCCTTACAAAATCTAACGACGGTGCTACCTATTTCTCAATAGTAGGATAGCACTATCTAAACGAAATAAGAATAGAAATGATCTTTTTCTGAGTAGGTAGATGCTAGTAGGTACTTGCTCAAATCAAAACTCTTCACACTTACACCTTTCAAACAAATTTTCAAAACGAACTTCGTCACATCCTTGAGGACTGATACAAGGGTTACCACGAATTAAAACATTTTTCGAAAACAAGCACACAAACACAAAAATTTAAAAATGAGCAAGTACCTAAGAGTCCATGGAAAACCATGGATAGAAAGGGTGCTAACACCTTCCCTTTCTATAATCTATCCCCCGTACTCAAAATATCGAAAAAGGATTTTTTTTTCTGTACTTTTTTCCTTTCCGGTTGGATGAAATAAAAGTCTGTGGCGACTCTTGCTTACCGCGACATTTTGTGAACAAAAAACACAAAACACAAACCAGTATTAAACAGTCGGTTCTGCCACCGAATCACAGAACTGGAGACTCTGCTGGGGAGTTATAAGTGGGGTATACCTTAGGATCTAGGTCATTAAAATTACTTCTCTTGATTGCTTTGTTTTCTTTATTTTTGAGGGTTTTTGTTTGGGGTTACTATAGATCCTACACCCGGATCTGGGGAACACCTTTTAGGTAAGTAGCAATAGACTGTGAGGGAACTGTACGGTGTAGACCGATACAGTTGAAGCAGTAGCTACGTTGGTGTGGCACTTTGGTTGGTACTGGTATCCCTTGTGGTGAAACAAGGAGAATACGGGGCCACTGCGTGGTGTCGTGAAGCATCAACTGAACTTAGAACCTTTAATTGCACAACTTGGCCATTAGAAAGTAGAGAGATAGTCGGCCTCGGTGTAGAGCTGAGAACTGGTTGGTACTCGATGCTACACTCATTGAGATCATACTTTCCGAATATTTTGGCCGCAAGAAAAGATTGCGTGAGCTGAAACCATGACCGATAAAGGATGGTCAGTGATATTGACATCCTCTAGAACTCGGTTACCTTTCTAGGATAGGTTAAAACCAACTTAACTTCAATAGGGTATTACCTTTGACCTCATGCAAGCCTTAAACCTAAGGGATTTGCGTGATTTGACTGTGTTTGCAATACCTGTGTTTGCTATACCTGTGGTTTTTCATGACATCATGCATCATAACATGGCATTCATGCTTCATTAAACTAACCAGTTCAAAGACCAAGGGAATTTATCTTTGTTCTGTTTTGCAGATCATGGCTTCCGTGCATAGAAATACTATCTGAATCAGCTTTGTGAAGATACCTTCCCAACTCAAAGAGCTAGTATCAAGAGTTTCTAAAACTTCTACTTTAATTAAGAGACACAGTCAACTTCTCATCCTGGTTACTTAAAACTTTGATGAACAGATGATGAGCGTACTTTTTCAGTTCTTCGATCCCAAGCATCACTGCTTCATCTTTCCAGATTATCAGTTGGTACCCACCTTGGAAGAGTTCTCTCAGCTATTGGGCATACCCATTCTTGAACAGGTACCCTTCACAGGTATAGAAGAAGTTCCTAAGCCAGAAGTCATCGCCTCAGCTTTGCATTTGAAACGGGCCGACGTGGTATCCAATTGGGAAACTCGAAGCAGAGTCGAGGGTTTTATAGCCAAATTTCTGATAGACAAGGCTCATATATTTTGGGATGATATGGATTTTCAGGCTTTTGAGGATGTCTTGGCTCTTCTTATCTATGGTTTAGTTCTCTTCCCTAATCCGGACTCCTTCGTGGATGTGCATGCTATCAAGATTTTCCTCTCTCACAACCTTGTGCCTACCTTGCTTGGAGATATTTTGCACACTCTCCATACTCGTACCATGAAGAGAAGAGGGACTCTTATGTGTTGCATGCCGTTGTTGTCAAGGTGGTTTATTTCTCACCTCCCTAAGTCTGTACCGAAGAACGAAGAAGGTTTTGGTTGGTCGCACAGGATAATGTCACTCACTCATACGGATATTCTTTGGTGTTCCCGAGCTATAGAAGACATTGCTATTATTGACCGTTGTGGGGAGTACCCTAATGTCCCATTACTTGGTATCAGAGGGGGTATAACTTACAATCCTTGTCTAGCTTTGCGACAATTTGGTCATGCTCGAAGGGATGATCCCCATGAGTTACTTATTGAGGGCATTGTATTCAACTACGAGGATGATGTTAAGGAGTATCGTCGGAGGTTCATACGAGCTTGGGGCATGGTAAATAGATCTGACCCAAAAGATTTGGGACCAAAGACTTCCATTCCTATGGAGCCTTGCCTCTAATGGGTACGAGCTCGTGCCCATAAGCTTATGATGCCTTATATGGCCGTATTACCAGTGATTGTGGAGCCCACTATTGAAGAAGGCATTCCTTACACGGTTCTCTATCCTTACATGCCCACTGATCTTTGGGAGTTACAGAGGTCTTGGATTCAGCTGAGGAATGAGTGGGATACTTATAGGGAACAATTCCATGATCAAGAGAGGAAGGTTTTAAAGCTCACCAGGCAGCTCCAGGAAGAAAGAGTGCTTAATGATTATATCAGCACAAAGAGAAAGTGTCCACGGGACTTTTGATTTTTCTTTTCTAGTTTTAGATTTGTTTTATTTACTTATTTGTAACGCCTTAAAGGCATTTTAAACCTTCAAATTTAAGCTAATAAAGTTTTTGTTTTGGTTTGCAAATTTAAATCTTCCAAAGTCTTTGAAATCATTACATACGCATCCCATTATCATACACATCATTACAAGTACCACTACAGGTTTCTCATCTTCTTCGCTGTTTATTTCAGCAGAAATGTATTTCGATCAAGTCATCAAAGATCTTCAGGCACAGAACGGCCAGTTCCAACAAACATTCATCAGTCTGGAAAAGGGGCAAGAGGATTTGAAAGCCCTCATTCTGAAAGAAAAGAAGAAGAAGAAGAAGGTTGTCGGTATTCTAAATACGAGCAGAATGTTTGGAGAAAGGTTGAAGCTACAAACTAATCTGACCTCTTCATCTAAGGAAGGGGAGAACCAAGAAGGGGAAAAGGACCTGAGTCCTGCATTCTCTGACAACGATACTGATTATGATGATGAGCAATATCCTCCTGCTGAGGATAGATACAAACAACAAGAAGACCGTCTGAGTGCCATGGAAGTTCAGAGGATACTTGGGCTAGATTTTGAAGAACTGGGATTGGTGTCGAGAGTGGTCATCCCTCAGAAGTTCAAAGCTCCGGTTTTTGCCAAATATGATGGAGTATCCTGCCCAAAGATCCATCTCTGCTCTTATGTTAGAAAAATACAACCCCACACCGCTGATAGAAATTTGTGGGTGCACTTCTTTCAAGATAGTCTGATAGGGACTCAGCTTGAATGGTTCTACCAGTTGGAGGGAGCCAGTGTCCGAAACTGGGAAGATCTTACTACTTCTTTCTACAAGCAGTATCAATATAATACCGACCTTGCTCCCACTCGTACTCAACTCCAGAGTATGTCCATGGGTGCAGTGAAGGTTTTAAAGATTATGCTAAAAAATGGAGAGACTTGGCTGGGAGAGTTCAACCCCCTTTGTCTGATAGGTAGTTGGTTGATATGTTTCTAGGAACGCTATCAGGTCCATTTTTCAATCACTTAATCGACAGCTCGTCACCTGGTTTCACCAAGCTAATTTTAACTGGAGAGAGAGTAGAAGCTGGAATTCGGAGTGGTAAAATACAGAAGGATGCCTCCTCGAGTTCAGCAAAGAAGCCTTTTGCTAGTAAGAAGGAAGCCAATGCGGTCTATAGCCCGAGGGGCCAAAGCAGATCTGAACACCATCAAACGGTAAATGTTGTAGTCATACCAAGACCTGCAGTTGCTCCATAACGCAACAATCAACAAAGGGTGGAAAGACCACAACAGAAGTTTACCCACATCAACATGACTTTGGCTGAAGTTCTACCTCATTTATTAAAATCCAACTTGGCAACCTTGAAAGACGCTCCCAAGAATCCAAACACTACCTCTCCCAGATACAATCCCAACGCACGGTGCGCCTACCATTTTGAGAGTCCTGGCCACGATACAAATGAATGCTGGGCTATGAGAAACAAAGTACAAGACTTGCTTGAAGCCAAGGAGATAGAGTTCGATGCTCTAGAAAATCTGAATGTTATAACTGCTCCCATGCCCAAACATGGTCGTGGAGTTAATGCTGTTGACACTGATTTGTTTGTGACCTCTGTTGAAGAAATTTCTACTCCTCTTATGACTGTTAAGAAGAATTTGCTATTGGCTGGTTTATTTCTGGGTTGTGGTAAAGGTTGCCACATGTGTTCGATTCTACCTTCTGGTTGGCGTTTGTTGAAGTCAGGTGTTCAGCTCCTGATGGATAATAAAGAGATTTTGTTCGAGAACATTGTGATCCATGTTGTTCCCATTAAAGATGTCGCTATTATAACCATTTCCACCAATCCTTCCAAGGTTTCCTCGAGAAGACCTGTTAGGATTACACCCGTTCAAAGAATTGCTCCACTGATAATCATTGTTCCTGGTCCCATCCCGTACACCTCAGACAAGGTTGTCCCATGGCATTATGGTGCTGATGTGTACTATCATGGAATTAAGCAAGATCTGAAGAATGAAGAAGCTGATACTGATGTCAGTAATATTTTTGGGACTAGTAAGGTTACCCGAAGTGGAAGGGTTTTCTCTACTGAGATTGCTCCGAAGATCATCAAGCCTACTGTTATTCCAACTGCTGCTCCAACCAGCACTCCTGACATTTCTCCTGTTCCTACTCCAGTTATTACCCCTACTGCTGAGCCATCTGGGACTCGGGGCAAGGAAATTATAGGTGAGCCTGCCCGGACGGAGGCACCTAAGAAAATCATTGTGGAAGCCTCTAAATAAGAAATAGAGGAAATACTGAAAATCATTAAGAAGAGCGACTACAATGTGGTCGAGCAGCCGGGGCAGACCCCGTCAAAGATATTCATGTTGTCTCTACTGTTGTGTTCTGAAGCCCATGCGAAGGCTTTGATTGCATTTCTCAAGACTGCGCATGTGCCGCAGGAAACTTTAGTAGATCAGTTCAAAGATTGTGTGGCCAGCCTGACTGCTGACAATGGGCTGGGTTTTTCAGATGCGGATCTGACACCGAAAGGAAGGAAGCATAATCATGCTCTGCATGTCTCGATTGAGTGCATGGGCACCACTATGGCTCATGTACTAGTAGATACCGGTCTTCACTGAATGTTATGCCGAAGAAAGCGTTGGATCGTTTGGATTGTGAGGGTTTGACTCTAAAGCCTAGTAACAATGTGGTAAGGGCTTTTGACGGATCGAAGAGAATGGTGCACGGGGAGGTGGACATCCCTGTCAAAGTGGGTTCTCAGACTTTTGGGTCCACCTTCTACGTAATGGATATCAGGCCTTCGTATTCTTGCTTGCTGGGTCGTACTTGGATCCATGAGGCTGGGGCAGTTACTTCCACACTCCATCAAATGCTGAAGTATCTGGTGAAGGGAAAGATTGTCACAGTGTGAGGTGAAGAAGAATATATGGTGAGTTACCTTAATTCCTTCCACTACGTAGAGATGGACGGGGAATTCATAGAAACTCCTTGTCAGAATTTCAAAGAGGTCCCTCGGGTCTTGGCAATAACTGAAGTTACTACCAACAAACCTCCACTGAAGATGGCTTCTCTCAAGGACGCCAGGGCTGTGGTTGAAGAAGGTGGGTGTACCAATTGGGGTCAGCTCCCTGATTTCACTCACAAAACTGACAAATTTGGTTTGGGCTTTACTACAGGGGCTCAAAGGGCTGTTAGGCACGCTCAGGCTGGAAGACCTCCTCTACACATCAGCAATCGGGGAATTAATGCAATTGAATACAGTGAAGAGGATCCAGACATCGACAGCTGGATCTACCCAACAACCAACGATGGACCGAATAACTGGATGGATAGGGACTTCATGCCTGTTTCTTTTATTCCGCAGTAATTGACTCATTTGTTTTAAGATTTGTAATAAACAATTTGAAACTCTACGGCCCGATGCCTTGCCCGAGGCACCTTGGCTTTGCTTGTGAGGGATATTATTTGTCATTTCATATATCATTAATAAAGCATTGGACGTTTCTTGCATACAAATTTTGTGTAACTTGTTTTTCTTTTCTGTCTCTCACTTTATCAAAACAGCTATTCTCTTACACACACTCACGTATCACAATGCAGATTCATATCCACTCTGGATCCCATTGATAACAGCTCTGCTACTTCCAATTATGACTTAAAAAATCCGATCAACCAAGCCGAGGACGAAGGTGAGGATGATTGTGAGGTGCCTGGAGAACTTGCTAGACTATTACAGCAGGAAGAAAGGGCCATACAGCCTAATGAAGAGCCAGTTGAGTCATTGAATTTGGGTACAAAGGAAGACATGAAAGAGGTTAAAATAGGTGAGAATCTAGAGCCTAGTGTCAAACAACGGTTAATACAGGTGCTACACGACTATGTTGAGATCTTCGCCTGGTCCTATGAAGACATGCCTGGTTTGGACACTGATATTGTGGTACATCTCCTGCCGATGAAAGAAGACTTCCCTCCGGTAAAGCAGAAGGTCTGTCGTATGCGCCCTAAAATGTCAGATAAAATCAAGGCAGAGGTCATGAAACAGTTTGACGCAGGATTCTTAGTTGTCACTTCTTATCTGCAGCGGGTTGTCAACATTGTTTTGGTACCTAATAAGGACGGTAAGGTACAGATGTGTATGGACTACAGAGATCTGAACAGGGCAAGCCCCAAGGATGACTTCCCACTTCCTCACATTGATTTTCTAGTCGATAACACCGTGCAACACAAGATCTTCTCCTTCATGGACGGTTTTTCTGGCTACAACCAGATCAAGATGGCTCCTGAGGACATGGAGAAGACAACCTTCATTACACAGTGGGGCACCTTCTGTTACAAGGTAATGCCTTTTGGGTTGAGGAATGTTGGGGCAACTTATCAGCGCGCCATGGTAGCTTTTTTCCATGATATGATTCAGCACGAGATTGAGGTTTATGTTTATGACATAATAGCCAGGTCCCAGACTGACGAAGAGCACCTTGATCATCTCCATAAATTGTTTGACAGGTTGAAGACGTACAAGTTGAGGTTGAATCCGAACAAGTGTACCTTCGGGGTAAGGTCTGGTAAGCTTCTGGGTTTTGTTGTCAGTGACAAAGGTATTCAGGTAGACCCTGTAAAGGTAAAATTTATACAAGAGATGATGGCTCCCCGCACAGAAAAAGAAGTTAGAGGTTTCTTGGGACGTCTGAATTACATCGCCAGGTTCATTTCACATTTGACTGCCACTTGTGAGCCAATCTTCAAGTTGCTGAAGAAAGATCAAGTGGTAAAGTGGAATGACGAAGGCCATACCTCTTTTGAAAGAATCAAAATAATACCTCCAAGAACCACCAATTCTGATGCCCCCAGTTGAAGGAAGACCTTTGATATTATACTTGACAGTTCTAGACAATTCAATAGGGTGTGTGCTGGGGCAGCATGACGAGTCTGGTCGAAAAGAGCACGCCATTTATTACCTTAGCAAAAAGTTTACCGACTATGAGACCCGATACTCATTACTCGAGAAAACTTGCTGCACTTTGGTATGAGCTGCTCGCCGACTGAGACAGTATATGTTGACTCACACTACCTTGTTGATATTAAAGATGGATCCGATCAAATATATTTTTGAGAAGCCTGCCTTATCCGGAAGAATAGCAAGATGGCAGATGATCTTAACCGGGTACAACATCAAATACACAACCCAAAAAGCAATCAAGGGGAGTGTATTGGAGGATCATTTGGAACATCAGGCCATGGATGACTACTAGTCCATGAATTTCGAGTTCCCGGATGAGAATATCATGTTGGTAACTGACTGCGAAGAACCTGGACCGGATGAAGGACCCGAGGAGGGATCCCGGTGGTCTATGTATTTTGATGGAGCCTCGAATGCATTGGGTAATGGCATTGGCATTGTAATTATATCTCCTGAGGGCTGTCATACTCCGTTCACCGCCCGATTATGTTTTAATTGCACCAACAATATGGTGGAGTATGAAGCGTGTATCATGGGTCTTCGAGCTGCTATTAACTTGAGGATTAAGTTCTTAAGTGTATTCGGAGATTCCGCTTTGGTAATAAGTCAGATCAAAGGCGAGTGGGATACGAAGCACCCGAATCTTATTCCTTACAAAGAGTATGTACTGACATTGCTCCCACACTTTGAGGAGATAACCTTTGAACATTTCCCACGAGAAGAGAACCAGTTGTTGAACGCGCTAGCTACCATGTCTTCTATGTTCAAAGTCAGGTGGGACATTGAAGTTCCCCAGATTACCATTGAAAGGTTGGATGAACCCGCATATTGCTGTGACATTGATACTGAAGAGGTAGAAGATAAACCCTGGTTTCACGAGGTAAAGAGGTATCTCGAGGCTCAAGAATACCCCGAGGGGGCATCTGTTAATGATAAGAAGTTTCTGAGAAGGTTCTCTACAAAGTTCTTTCTTAGCGATGGGATCCTCTATAAATGCAACCATGACTCCACACTACTACGGTGTGTAGACAAGAGCAAAGTAGAGAGGATCATGACAGAGTTACATGAAGGTACCTTCGGGACTCATTCTAGTGGACATACCATGGCGAAGAAAATCCTACGGGAAGGATATTACTGGTCCATTATGGAAGCCGATTGTTATCAGCACTCTCAAACCTGTCATAAATGCCAAATCTATGCTGATAAGGTGCATGTGTCTCTAGTCCCTCTGAATGTCTTGACAGGTCCTTGGCCCTTTGCAATGTGGGGCATCGACATGATCGGCGAGATCAGACCTAATGTGTCTAACGGGCATCGCTTCATTCTAGTAGCAATTGATTACTTCACAAAGTGGGTTGAGGCAGCCTCCTTCGCTACAGTAACCAAGAACATCATGGCGCGGTTTATCCGACACAATATGATCTGTCGATATTGTGTACCAGAGAGGATTATTACTGACAATGGTATAAATCTAAATAACACAATGATCACTGAGCTCTGCAAATAGTTCAAGATCCAGCATCATAACTCTTCTCCCTACTGGACGAAGATGAATGGGGTTGTTGAAGCAGATAACAAGAACATCAAGAAGATTGTACAGAAGATGACGGTGACATATAAAGACTGGCACGAGATGCTACCATTCGCTCTTCATGGGTACCGTACCTCAGCACAGACGTCAACAGGGGTAACACCCTATTCCTTGGTGTATGGTATGGAGGCGGTCCTACCCATCGAAGTCCAGATACCCTCTCTCAGGATTATGAAGGATGCGGGTTTGAACTAAGATGACTGGATCCAAACCTGACTTGATCAGCTGAATCTAATCGACGAAAAGAGACTTACTGCTATCTGTCATGGTCAGACGTATCAAAAGCGAATGATCAAGGATTTTAACAAGAAAGTCAGACATCAAGAATATCAAGTCGGGGATCTAGTGATCAAACACATCATACTACCGCAAGGTGATCCCAGGGGAAAATGGACCCCCACATACGAAGGGCCATTTGTGGTTATGAACATTTTCTCGGGAGGAGCTATGATTCTAACAACCATGGATGGTGACGACCTTCCTCACCGCGTCAATGCAGACATAGTAAAAAGATACTATGCATAATCAAAGACCTGCTAGGTTGACTGGCCTAGGAAAAAATAAGGGCTTCCCGGCGAACCAAAAGGGTTCGAGCAAAAGTAAGGGATGAAAATGAAAAAACTATACACCCGGCAAGCCGAAAACCTGAAAAGGCGACTTGGGCAAAAAAGGGTATCCCGGTTGACTGAAAACCCGAAAGGGCGGTCCGGGAAAAAATTTGGGATCAAAGCGTAACACTATGTCTCATTGGATCATCTTGAAACCAGACTTCGGTATCAACTATCACGCTCGGACAGCGCCAATCAATCTGATCAACCTTCGGCAAAGTAGCAAAGTGATGAGACGCTTGAAGATATAAAGGCAATATCAGAGTTGGAACCCAATGGGGTTGTTTCACATAGTTGTTTTTCTTTCTTCTACATAAATTGTATAATTTATGTCTTTCGGCGGTGTTCTCTTACTAGGACGTCAGCCTCTTTGTACAAAACGCCTATTACAGGCCAACTTCAAAAATTAATACAATTCATTTTCACAAGAAATTTCAATTTGTTTTTCTTTTTCTGTTTTGTTTTTCAAGAACGTCCAATGATTCATTTTTGATATATGCATTTGAAAATAATGGCTACTCATAAATATTTACATGAGAAACAAAGACAATTACTCGTAATTCTAGGAACAGGGAAAACAAGAAGTGCCCAAACCTTACGGTTACTCTGCCCATCAGGTACCGGGATAGAGCCATCTTGAGAACATGAGTAGTGGTACATACACTCCCCACAGAGTAAAAAGTATCCAAAGACAGTGATGTTAGCTCTCCCAAACAGGACATAACTCTCCCCAACTGAGGTTCACAATCGCGAGTGAGTCAGTAAATTTTTCCCCAAGCAAAGTTTATTCCTCTCACAAGCAGAAATTAAATCTCCAACTAAATTCATTATCACTAGCAACGGAAATTCATCCCCATCTGAGTTTATTTCTCCAAATCAGCAGATCTATCAACAAAGTATCTCCTCTCCAACAGAGTTATTCCCCGCAGGGTTATCCTCAGACAGGGTCTCTTCCGGCAGAATATTCACCAGCCAAATGGATGTGAATCCCCAGCTAATCATCTTCGTTGACCATCCCCAACAGAAGTAGAGGAACTATGGTTTTTTACAGCGGTTAAGAATACCATTTCTCATATTCTCCAAACAGCAGTCAGGGATTTATTTTCCCGGACTCAGATTATTAACGTCAGCATTTCATGTTCATACATCATGACATGTGCATACATTACATATAACATAATCTCAGTTATTTTGAGAACCTCATCACAAGGCATCTCATGCATCGCATATAACTAACCCTGTATTTCTTTCAGGAAAGACAGTTATTATCAAAAATTTCCAGCAGGTCTATGATCAACACTCGAAGCTAAACAGAGTAATCATCGCTGCGACAAATGCAACCTTACCCAGGTTCCTTCTGAATTTTTACACAAACTCCTCACAATTCAACCTTACCCAGGTTCCTCCTGAAGTTTTACACGAACTCATCACGAAACAACCTTACCCAAGCTCCTTCTAGAGTTTTACCCAAAATCATTTCAAAGTAACTCTGCTATCCAGGTTCCTTCTCAAGCCCTAATATCTAGGCTTTCATCTCGAAGTAACCCTACTATCCAGGTTCCTTCTCAAGCCCTACTATCCAGGATTTCATGTCGAAGTAACCATACTATCCAGGTTCCTTCTCACAGCCCTATTATCCAAGCTTTCATATCGAAGTAACCCTACCATCCAGGTTCCTTCTCACAACCCTACTATCTAGGCTTTCATATCGAAGCAACCTTACTATCCAGGTTCCTTCTAATAACCTTACTATCCGGGTTCTTCCTCTCTTATCCCCAGACGGCAGTCCACAACACTGTAAGATCGGGACCTGATCAAACACGATTAGTTTTGCATCTCTCCAGTAAATCGCGATGCAGCATATACCTCGACCAGATACGCAGTTCACTTCCGCTTCCCCAAACTGTAGTTATTCCCCAGTAGAGTAACAGACAACTAAAGCTCCTAAAACTCTATTTCTCCCAAGACAGAGACAAACGTTCCCCAACGAAGTCCTCCTCAACAACAGGTATACGGGTTCTCGCGAAGGAATCTCTTATGCGATCGACACCTCTTCGGATGGCATCTTTAAGCCCATACCCAACAATCTTCCCTCATCGACCTCCGAATGGCATCTATAAGCCCATTGCCAATATCACAAATCAAGTATCACTTCATGCGAGTGCAAATTTCTGGATACTCTAGTGTTCAATCATCTTCCACCTTCAGATCACGAAAGGCAGATGAGCCAATCTATATCTTCAGGTCTAAGAAGATTGAACAGGGGCAGATGTTGTACCCCAAAATTTTCCCTCCCATATTTCTCAACATAGGGTAAGTGAGGTCCCCAAATTGCTCAATGAAGTTCAAGAATTGACCAGACAAACTCTCTCCTAAGGCAGTATACCTCAAATTAGGGTTTCCATCTTCATCAAGATGTGTGAACCACAAAGGACTCAAATTCTCATCATTTTCCTAATATGTTCGCAAGATCATCCATGTCATGTTTCAAGCCTTACAGAAGAAGTTTGCTCAGTCAATTGCTCAAATGCCTGAAAATCAACTATACTAGGTCAAAAGTCAACAGTGGACCACATACAGTCAAACTTCAATATTTTTGGTCAACATCATCATTTTGAAGTATTATTCATCATTTGATCAAGGGTTGATCATTATTCCTCAAGGATTGCTCACAATTCATCAAAACCCAAAAGTTGCTAAATTAGGGTTTTACAAGAAAAGTCAACTCAAATTTGACCAAGCATAACTTTCTCATACTTTATCATAAATGACCCATCCAAATCTCATTTTAAATGAGATGCAATTCCCTACAATTCATCTTCATCTCCAAAAGCCAGAATATGCACTAAAAAAATATGAATTTTGACATTATAGGTCCTTTTGTAAAGTCAACAAAAACACCTTTTGGGTCAAAGCTTCATACATGAACATGTCAGACTCAATTGAGATGAGACCAAAAGGTTTGTTTAGAGGACATCCTAATATTTCTAAAAAGTCCAAGAACACCTCTCTAGGATCAAAATTGAGAGAGTTATGCATTGGCCAAGTTGACCATTTTTGGAAAATTGCCAAAAGTCAAATGTGCTCAAATTTGTATTTTTTTTGCTAAATGGGCCCAACTTTTTATGCTTGCACATCAATTCTAATGTGGTACAAGACTCAAATATTCAATCACCCATTATATGCTTCATTTTTCAATTTATTTTGATTTTTCATTAATTAAAAAGTGAATTAAATCAAATAAATGATGGAAATTAACAAAGATATGATTTGATTTGTTTTTTGGACAGATTGGCAATCAATATATGCTGAGTAAACAAGAGCAAATTGAATCAAGGGAATTGGTACAAGAAAGGCATGTTTTGGCTCAAAATAGCAACATATCATATAGCTTCCAAATCAAATCAAATCTTGGATAAATGCAAAGATTCATTCCAAGTTTGTTAACCTAATTCACTCTAGGTTATATAATGGAGAATTCCAGATCAAAAAACAAGGGTTAGAGGTCATGAGAGGCATAGAACAAAATAAAAAAAAAGTTGGCAAAAGTGTGAATTGGTTTTTACTCCACAGGCCATCTCAAGCCATCCTAGCTATCCCAATCCATTGTTGGACGTCCAAGGAAGCTGTCCCAATCGTTTGCAAAGCCTGAAACACTCAGAAACGCGTGCTACACTTCATACGGTTTGGCATATTTTTTCAATTCGATTATCATAATTCTTGCATCATTAGCACTTTTGATTATTATATTCGTGTTTGTCATCATGTTTGCAAGATAACCATACCATTTAATTGCGTTTTTGATGCCTGTACAGGATGTTACCATTGCTAGGGTTTCTGAGTTATTTTTAGGGTCTTTTTGTATAGGAAAAATTAGGCCTTGAATCAGGTACCATGATGCTCGCGAGGATGAGACGAGTTGATTGGTACCATTACCTTTCATTTATATTGAATGTACATCATTTTTGAATGTTACAGGTCTGTAGTTACACACAAATGTCTGTAGGTAAAAGTGTTTTACCTAAAGTGACAGGCCAGTGAAGGAGACGCTGGCGTGGCAGCATGTGACTGGCCCGTTTGAACTTTCACGCGTTTTTGGGACGTGGCACTTTGTTTGAATTATATTTCATTTATTCCATAATAATCATGATTAACATTCCAGCGCAGATGGTAAAGAAGCTTGCCTTTGATGTACACGTCCTGGGTTCGATCCCAAGCGTGTGCATTTTGTTATTTTCTTAACAATTGCAGGCCAATCCCATGCATTGCACTATCCAGCGCCTTCCATACACCCTCAACACCTGGCCACTGGATGCTCAGCTAGCCAGATCCAACGTGCCAGCAATGAAGATCCATGGTAGTCCTCAAGTCAACGTCCATGCCTGATCCAGTGCATTGACTGGGCTTGGAGTATTTGGGCCAAAGAATTCAAATATTCACCCCCTCTTTCAGCAAGACATCAGGCCCAATTCTCAATTTCTTTTCTTATTTTTTATTCTATATTTGAATTTGTTTAATTATTTTATTTTTTAAAATCAGTTTTAATTAAATCATAAAAAATCAAAAAAGGTCATAAAAAATTAGATTTAGTTGTTTTCTTATTAAATTAAACTTTTGTTAATTAGTTAGATTAATATTTAAATTAGGGTAACTTTAATTTGTTTTTTTCACAATTAAAATTCAATTAGAAAATTAGAATAACTCTTGATTTAATTTTTCTCTTTTTTCAAATAAAACAAAAAATACAAAAATAGGTTGTTTAGAATTAATTAATTAATTTTCAAAAATTAACATTAATTAGAACTTAGGATTTTATTTTAATTTAATTCTCCATTATTTTCTTAAATAACAAAACATGACAAAAAACATTTTTTCTTTAATCAATCGCAAGTAGGATTAGTCAAAGGGTCAAAACCCTAATCGCCTCGCATTTAATTCGCCGTGCGCTTGTTAATTATTTTGCCATTATTTTGTAACTGTTCATGGGGTGTAATAGTTAACTTAGGGTTTTTATTTACTATTTAAATCCCCGATTTTTGGTTATATAATTAATCCCCCTCCCCGAAGCCTTGTAATAGCTAGGTTTATTTTCTCGCATTTTTAATTCCTACAAATATTTAACTGTATAGATGTATGCTAATAGGATTGTATGGGAAGAATGCATGACAAAATTAAAATGGTTAGAAAATCCTAATGTGCAAAGATAATAAACTGAAAATAAATCACTCGCACATATTCACTCTTAGGGTATACTCTCACTTCGGTTGCCTTCGGTAAACGATCATTAAGCATAGGGTGTCTTAGTGGTTTCCCTCATGTCTAAAAGATCAAATGTCCCATTCAAATGTTGCCTCGGAAATGTTTCCTCGTAAAGATCTTAAGACTCTAGGGTTACTACTAAGGTGTCCTAATATTGCTCTAGTGACCGTACGTCCCTTTCGAATTGACCCTTGCAAAATCCAATGACGGTGCTACCTATTTCTCAACAGTAGGATAGCTTTGTCTAAAGGAAACAAGAATAGCAACGATCTTTTTCCGAGTAGGTAGATACTAGTAGGTACTTGCTCAAATCAAAACTCTTCACACTTATACCTTTCAAACAAATTTTCAAAACGAACTTCCTCACATCCTTGAGGACTGATATAAGGGTTACCACAAAGTAAAACATTTTTCCAAAACAAGAACACAAACACAAGCAATTTAAAAATGAGCAAGTACCTAAGAGCCCATGGAAAACCATGGATAGAAAGGGTGCGAACACCTTCCCTTTCTATAATTTACCCCCCGTACTCAAAATCTCGAAAAAGGATTTTTTTCTGTACTTTTTTCCTTTCCGGTTGGATGAAATAAAAGTCGGTGGCAACTCTTGCTTACCACGACATTTTGCAAACAAAAAACGCAAAATGCAAACCAGTATTAAACAATCAGTTCTGCCACCGTATCACAATGCCCGATGAAGAAAGATCAATGATATTGAGATTCCCTAAAACCCGATTACTTTTTAGGACAAGTTGAACCAACTAAACTTCAAGAGGGTACTTACCTATAAACCCCATGCAAGCTTAAACCTAAGGACTTGTTTGTGTGCTTGTATATGATCATTTGTACATAACATCATGATATCATACCATGTAATTTTTACTAACCATTTCAAGGACCTAGAGATTTATCTTTGTTTTGTCTTGTAGGACATGGCTTCCACTCGCAAGAATACTATCCAAATCAACCTCGTAAGAGTTCCTCCTCAACTCAAAGAGTTAGCGTCAAGGGTTCCTGATAATTCTTAGTTCACCAAAAGACATGGTCGAATTCTCAATCTGGTTACCTCAAGCCTTAATGAAGTCATGATGAAAGTGCTCTTTCAATTCTTTGACCCTCTACACAATTTCTTTACATTTCCTGATTACCAATTAGTGCCCACCATGGAGGAGTTTTCTCAACTCTTGGGAGTGCATATTCTTGATCAATTACCCTTCACCAGTATTGAGAAAGACCCAAGACCTGAGGAGATTGCTCTAGATTTACATTTGCAACGGTCCGACGTTGTGGAAAATTGGGAAACAAGAAGTGGTGCTAAGGTTTTTCTAGTCAAGTTTATGTTTGAGAAGGCTCAACAATTTTGGGATGCTTTGGATTTGCAAGATTTTGAAGAAATTTTGGCTCTTCTTCTCTATGGGATGGTACTATTTCCTAACCTGAACCAACTCATAGATGTGAATACGGTCAAATTTTTTCTATCTCGTAACCTGGTGCCTACCTTACTCCGAGACATCTTGCATTCTCTTCACACTCGCACCATGAAGAAAATGGGGATTCTTATGTGTTGCACTCCTCTGTTGGCTAGGTGGTTTATTTCGCACCTTCCTCGATCTATTTTGAAGAATGAGCAAGGCCTGAGATAGTCTAATAGGTTGATGTCACTCTCACATTCGAATGTCCATTGGTGTTCTAGGTCTTTGTAGGATGTCACTATTATTGATCATTGTGGGGAATTACCTAATGTCCCTCTCTTTGGAATTAGGGGAGGTATCACCTATAATCCTTTCTTGGCTCTATGACATTTTGGGTATGCTCGGAGGGATGGCCCTTATGACGCACTTGTCCAAAGTATTGTATTTGACTATGAGAACGATGGCCAAGGTTATCGTCAAAGATTTGTACGAGCTTGGGGCATGGTGAACAAAGTTGATAGAAAGACGTTGGGGCATAAGAACTCCATTCTTTTGGAGCCTTATCTCAACTGGGTGCGAGCTCATGCTCAAAGCCTCATGATGTCGTATCCTTCCATCTTACCTATCATCATGGAGCCTATCACCGAAGGAGATGTTCCCTACACTATTCTTCATACTGACATGCCTACCACTCTTGAGGAATTACAAAGATCATGGATTCAACTCAAGGGGGAGTGAAACACCTTTGAAGCCCAGTTCTACTAAAGCGAGAAGAAAGTGTTGGAGCTCACAAGGAAAATTCACGTGGAGCGGAACCTGAATGCATATATTACTCCAAAGAGGAAGCATCCATAGGAGACCTGAGCCTTTTGTATTAGTTCATTTTGTTTGTTTTTCTTTCATTTTAAGCCCAAGAGGCATGTTTTTTTAACCGTTTGAACTTATTAATACAATTAATGTTTGTTCCTTCTTTGTTTAAGAAAATTTAAATCTTAGAGGTCCTTGAAAACATTTTCATTCACATTACATGCATCATAACATAAGCAGGTTTTCCGACACGGGTTTCCTCATCTTTCTACTGTTTATTTTAGTAAGATAGATCTCGAGCAGGCTGTGAAGGACTTGCAAACACAAAATTCTCAATTTCAAGAAACCTTGCTCAACTTGGCCAAATGGCAGCAAGAACTGATGTCACTTCTGGTTACCAAAAAGAAGACCAAGAAGAAAGCTTTAATCAACACAGGGAAGAGATTCAAAGGCCCCGTTTGACGAGTGCAAGTGGTAGAAGAGCCATCCGAGGAGGATGAGAATCAGGATGAAGATGCAAGGAGAACCCGTGTTGGGGGTGGTAACAATCCAGTCTCTGAGGATGAGGACTTTTTTGACGAACAATATCCACCGGCTGAAGACAAGTATAAGCAACTAGAGGACAAATTGAAGGCTATGGAAGTTCAAGCTGTGCCTGGCCTAGATTTTGGTGATTTGGGTTTGGTTCCTGTGGTGGCAATCCCATAAAAATTCAAGATTCCAATTTTTGCTAAGTACGATTATGTTTCGTGCCCGAAGCTTCATTTGAGATCTTACGTCCATAAAATTAAATCACATACCACTGGTAAGAAGTTATGGGTGCACTTCTTTCAAGAGAGTCTGTTTGGGACTCAGTTGGAGTGGTTTTACCAGTTAGAAGGTTTCAACTTCCATACCTGGGAATACTTGGCCACTGCCTTCTACCGCCAATATTAGTATAATACTGATCTGGCGCCTGTTAGAACAAAGTTTGAATCTACTACCCTAAGTTAAAGTTTTGATGATAACAAAATGCTAGATTAAATAAATTATATAATTCATATGAGACATATATGCTACCTAAAAATTATATTGTGCATTTACAGAAACACTGATGGATATCAGCATCGGAAGATGAAATATCATATGCCAGCATTAGAAGATCAAAGCATGTGCTTACGCTGAAGCTTGATGAACATATCTGCGCGTAACATACTCTAAACTCTGATCAAGACCAAAACAATATCATCAGCACCTAGAAGCGTCAGAATAAGCCAAAGCCAATCAACACGCTTAATTGACAACGGTACTGTGCATTCAAGACACTTTATTACCAACGGCTGTATTCCCAGACAAAGATCTTCTCAATATGGAAAGAACGTAATGGGCATTGAAATGGAATAATTTACTACAACGTATCTTTTCCAAGGCTATATAAACAAGTCAGTGAGAAATGAATTGGCTAATGCTCTACAACTCTTTACACGCAAAAAGCAAATCATCTTCATCCTCACTCATACAGCTTGCTATATCTCTCAAATTGTTTACTCTATAATCATAGCATCCTAGTTTCACATAAGCTTAATTTGTGTATTATCACAGTTGTGATATAAAGTTTTTGTAGAAAACATTCAACACATAATATTCATTTATCTGTAAGAAATAATTTCCTTGAGAAACCGGTATGTGGTTTAGACTCAAGAAGGCTTTAGCAGTTGTAATATTCAGTTGAATATAGTGGATTAAGACCTCGTTGGAGAGAGGAGAAATCACCTTGACGGGTGGACTGGAGTAGTTTGAGATCAAACGAACCAGGATAAAAATAACGTGTTGTCTGCATTTGATTTCAAGTTTTACAATTCAACCCCCTTTCTTGTGTTTTTCACTTCTTCTGCGCCAACTAGAGTGCAGTTACAAGGAATGTTCATTGGTTCCAACGAAGGTTTCAAAGAATATGCGTAAAAATGGAGAAACCTGGCAGACAGGGTGCAACCACCATTGACTGACAGGGAGTTGGTAGATATGTTCATGGCATCACTGACTGGGCCATTTTTCAATTTACTAATTGGGAGCGCATCATCTGGTTTCACCGAGGTAACCTTGACTGGTGAAAGGGTTGAGAGCGGTATTAAAAGTGGAAATATTCCCATGGCTTCTGCCTCTACATCAAATACTATGAAGAAACATTTTCTCGGTAAAAAGGAAACTAGTGATGTGTATGGGTCAAGGGGCCGTATCAAGAAGGACCATCGTCAATCTGTAAACACAATTCTAATCTCCAATCCAATCTCTACTCAAAGACCACAACAATAAGCTGGCTACCAAAGACCTGATAACCCAAGAAGACAATTAAAAAGGATCAACATGTCACTATCTCAAGCTCTACAACACCTGTTGAAGGCTAATTTGGTAACATTGCATGATCCCCCTTCAAATCCCAATGTTTCATCTCGAAAGTATAACCCGGACGCCAAATATGTTTACCACTCCAATAGTTTCGGACATGACACTGATCACTGTTGGGCATTAAAATGCAAGATCCAAGACCTCATTGACAACAAGACCATTGAATTTGATCCTCCTCCAAATCCGAATGTAATCACTGCACCTATGCCAAATCATGGAAAAGGTGTCAATGCTATTGAAGATATTGCTTTCGTTTCCTCTGTTGATGACTTGACCACTCCATTAAAGTCTGTTAAAAATAATTTACTGAAAGCTAGAGTTTTCCCTGGTTGCCTTGAAGATTGTTGTTGCTGCGCTATGCAAACCAATGGCTATGAATGGCTGAAAAGAGGTGCCCAACACCTAATAGACAGCCATGAGATCCTATTTGAAAGAACTCCATCCGTAAAAAGTTTGACTGAAGTTGTGCCTCAAGAAGTTGAAGATATATCCATCATCACTATATCCAACAAACCTATTAGGATCACTTCAAAGGGTCCTATTAGGATTTCCAATGAACTAATGATAGCTCCATTGATAATTACCACACCAGGGATAATCCCTTATTCTTTCGATAAGGTGGTGCCTTGGAATTATGGTGCTGAAGTATACTATCATGGTATTAAACAAGACTCCTAGATTGATGAAGACAAAACTGCTAATATTACCAACATTGTTGGGTGTAGCAAGGTGAATAGAATAAGGAGAATTTTCTCTCCTGATATTTCACCTCTAACCACCACGACTACACCTGTTTGCATTACTGTTAATAAACCTAGTACTGATGCTAGGGGAAAAGAAAAGATGAGTGAGCCTGCCAGGATGGAGGCGTCGGCCAAAGACATCATCACTGAGGAACCCTTTACTCAAGAGATGGAGGAGATTTTGAAGGTTATAAGGAAACGTGATTATAAGATAGTAGAGCAGTTGGGGAAAACCCCCTCTAAGATTTTTATGCTATATTTATTGCTTTGTTTTGATGCGCATGCTCAAGCCTTGATAAAATTTCTGAAGTAAGCTCATGTTCCTCAAGAGACTACAGTCGACCAGTTTGAAAATTTTGTAGCGAGTTTGGTTGCCGATAATGGATTGGGATTCTCGAATACTAATTTAACTCCAGCCGGAAGAAATCACAACAAGGCTTTGCATGTCTCTATTGAATGTAAAGGAAACACTCTAGCCCATGTATTGGTGGATATTGGGTCCTCTCTAAATGTATTACCCAAGGGTGCCCTAGATCAGTTAGATTGTTGTTGTACCCCAATTTTTTCCCCTGAGATCCCTTCATAATACCATGTTGATTACATTACAATAAGATCACACTAGGATTCTTGGTTCCCTTCCCTATATTTAGCTTTTCACTTTGAGGAATCACCAAGAACCTTGACTTGTGTTCTTTTGTGATCATGAATATTTTTTGTCTTTATTTATTCTTTTAATTAATAAAATGCAATGTTGGTTTGTCTTGCTTGTTATCCATGTAGGTAAAGGAAATGAGATTTAACAAGTTGCTCCATGGGTTCATGAGTTTATTTCCATGCCCTAGTCAATAAAGCTCGAGAAGTTCAAGCCTCGCCATTGAAGTTGTTTTGGAGGAAATGGCATGGCAAGCTTATTTTGGTTCACCATATTTTAAGATTATCAAATTTGATCGAAAAAAGTACAAGGGGTTGATTGAAAAAATAGTCATGTTTGGACAAGATTTTATTCCTTTTGGTCACAAGTGTTGTTCCTCTCAATTCTCAAGATATGGAGTGGTTGTGGTTGCTATGAGTTCTCATTATCATCCTCAACAACTTATATTTACAAAGCATTTGTTTTGGTACAAGAAGTCTGTACAAAATTGTCAAAGTTCCTCAAGGCATGTTTCTTAATCTAGGAGCTAGGGTTTTGAACTTAAAAGGAGTATATCTTGCTCATATTTTGGTATTTTTGAGTGATTCCAAAGACATGATTCTCTTAAAAGGGTTATTAACAAATAACTTCAAAAGTTCCAAGGAGTTTTCATGTGGAAGAAACTTGATGAAGAAGAAAGATTACAAGTCTTCCAGATGAATCCCAAATTTTCCATGTGTGACTTCAAATGATCATAACTTGGTCAATTGTTATCAACTTGAGCCCATTACTTTTCCATAATGATCTCGAGGATGTGAATTTTATCCCTTCTTTTATGTAAAAAGTGAGAAAATGGATGGAAGTTGCCTTAAGGTTACAAAAGATTATAGGTCATTTTATGAAAATTTTCCAACTTCAACAAGTCATAACTTTCTCAATTTTTGGAGATTTTGAATGGTTAAAGTTTAAAAATGTCATTCAAGAGATCTACTTCATGCCATATTTTTTGGTCAAGAGAAAATTCCAAGTGGAAGGCTATGTTTGGATGCAATACATTATAAGTCACTTTTGAAGAAAAATTTGAAATATTTCTAAGTATGGAAAGTCAACATTTTTTCTCCAACTTTGACTCAACACAACTTTCAGCTCAAGTATCTATTTGTCTCCATTATTTTCACATTGCAAATCTTGTAACCTCATATTTCTAAAGCATCAAGAATCATGCCCTAAGACCCCTTGAGTTGAGAATGCCATTGGTCAGAAGTTGGCACTTTGAAACTGAATTTTTCACCAAGTCAGAAGTTTGAAATCCTTGATTTGGCTTCTAAACACTTTGATTATGCATGTTTATGCCTCTAAACATATTTAATGAAGTTCTAAAAGTGATTAGCATAGCAAAACACGCGTTTTTGATGAGTTTTGATCAAATTGAAAGTCACACATTTCTTGTTTGCAACTTCACACGATTTCCCTCCAAACATCATCATTTCACACGCTTGAGGATCCCATTCATTCTCCTTTAAATAGAGGGTCATTCCCCATTCATTTCCTCAAGCTTGGATAGCCAGAATCACCCTGCCAAACTTTTTCCATAACTCAGAATTCAGCAACTTCGAAATCCATACACAAGCCTTTTTCAATCCAATTTTTCATCAATTCACCTTCCTTGATCTTCCCTGAAGCTAACCATATAATTACATTCAAGAATTGTGCCCTATATTGCTCCATAGAAGTCCAATTTCAGAGCTCTGCAACTCAACTTCAATAGGTAGATTCCTTCATCAATTCATCAAAACTTTGATATCATTGTGATGCTCTCATTGCCATGGTTCTAGTTGCAACACTTGCTTTTTACTAGAAACACGTTTTGACCATGAAATTTCAAATCCCTTTTCAAAACTTTCCTTCCAAATTGCTTGAGCTACAATTTATATAAATTTGGCGTGAGGGTGTGGTTGTCTTCGTCTTGAAGAGACGAAGCGAATGACATAAGTATGAGCTTCTGATTTTACAGTTTGAGAGACCTGCAATTCACGTTTCCTAGAGGTTGAAGATGACCAACGTGTCATCTTCCAACCAATGATGGCGCGCCACTTGTTATTTTTGAATTCTGATTTAATAATTGATTCAGTGCTTTATTCACTAATGACCATGATATGCACAGCGCTCCAGATCCTTTGGATCGATTACTAACGTGTTTTGACTCTCATCCAATGGTCCACATATTTTTGACATTTATTTTCTTTTTTGATTTTTATATTTAATTGTTTTAAACTTCAAAAAATCATAGAGAATTCATTTTAAGTCCAAAAAATCTGAAAAATATTATGGAAAATATTTTTGATTATTCTCTTTCTGATTTTTATTTTTCACAATTTCATATTGTGTTTTGGTATTTTTTATAAATTTACACTTTATTTGAATTGTTTTAAATATTTAAAAATACTTTTATGCATTTTTAAATTCTGAAAAAATTATGGAATGATCCAATGATATTGTGACAAATATTGGTGACTTTATTTTATTTGTTTCTGACTTTGCTATTTTTTTTTATCATTTTTGGTTTATTTTACCCCTTTCTTTTAATTTTAAAAATAGTTTCTGACTTTAAAAAATTACCAAAAAATTTATAAAATCAGTTGAGTCCTTTCTGATTTTTCTATGGTCTTACTTTTTATTTCTTGATTAATTTGAACATAGTTGATATTTTTCTCTTTTATTTCTATTTTTAAACATTATTTTTAAACCTTTTTGTATATATTAAAATGTAATATTATTTTGTGACTATTTTTTGACTGATCTTGGATTAAATTTTTGATCATGAACTTTACTAACATCATTGGATCCATGGTGTTGAGTCTAACTCCAAAAAAATGGACGAATGATTTTAACAATAGTTTGATTAAATTTAATCCAAAAGTGGTGGGTATATTCTCTCCCACCCCTCTTCATCTCATCCCCTTCTTATTGCATTAAATGTTGTTGGATCATGATCTCTATATCATGTCTCAAAACAAATGGTGCATAGATTGCTATTGACCAACCTCAAAATAGGTGCGACTTCTATATAAGTCCACTTACGATTGCTTAACATAGCGCTAAATTTTGTCCTAATTCAAATAAATGATCATTCGTGACCCAAACTTATGTTTGAAAGCCCAAGTATGTTAATTTGATTTATTTGATCCAATAACCTTGAGGTTCATTGTATGGAGGCTTTGGTTCTACCAATCCTCTAATGGATCTACAACACATTTGGTCAACGCGGACCACTTAAACATCGTTGATCATTAAATGATACTCATAAGGATTCCAAATGGGTGATATACTTGACAAAAAGCAAATGCAACTTGTTGTGTGGAGGCTTTGGTTCTACCAATCCTCTAATGAGTTCCAAATGCAAGTTTTAAGATGATCACCCAACTAACCACTAATCACTAATAATTGACTTTATCCTTTATTCTTTTATTATATGCCCCTTTTATTTTTATGCACTATTTACTTTTAGAATTTACATTTCATGCCATTTTCATCTTTGCTCATTTGAGTATTTACTTTCTTGTCATTTTTATTTTTTCTCATTTGGGTTTTACTGTTCTTTTTAAAACACCTAATAATCAACACAAACCCTAAAAATCTTTAATGATACTTGGACTATTTGGTTACTATCCTTGGCATTATGGAGCATTGGACTTTTTGGACTTAGGATTAGAAACCCTGGCCTATGATTGGAGACTTTGTGATCTTATTTTATTATTTTGTATGGAGCTCTTGAGGTTTACCTCAAGACATTGGGTTGTTTGTTTGGTTTGTGTGCAGGTTATTATGATTACACCCTTTGTTTGTAATCTGGAATTCACCCGTACACAGCCGATACTCTGCCCAATTTTTGTGAAGACTTAATACACTTGAAGTTTGGTTCTCTCAAGAGGTCTAGTATCATTGCTTGTTTGGTTTCAATCCAAAGAATGGAAATTCTATCTTGGCTCATAGTGTCAAGTATTGGCTTCTTGTTGGTTAGATGGTTCTTATCCCTAGCTTTTACCTTATGCTTTAGGATAGCCTCTTATTCTTCTCCCATCTTCTTTAATTTCAAAAATCTTCTCCCTCCTTTTAAAAACTCTTCTTATTTTAAACTTGAACCACTTTCATAATAAACTTGGACTTAGGTCCATGCATTTACAAACATTTTCATAAATAAACTCCAATAAACTTAATAATACTTTGACATCCTTTTTGTGAGAGGACTAAAAGTCAACCAATCTCATTCAAACCATTTTGCCACCTTGGATTTCATCTTTAAACTTTTCTCAAAAAGATTGGGCTCTTGTCAATCCTTGTAGTGATGAAAACAACTATACTTCTACAATATGTAGTGAAGAGAGATATTTTCCACTTGGATGTTGAGTGAGGCATTGTTGATTTTAAAATCCAAGCCATATCCTTCACTTTGAGATGATGAAAATTCTCCTTTCTCATAATTGTGGATAGTAAGTATGTTTTCCACACGGACAATTATAATAATGTTTTATCTAATAAAATTAACCAACACACTTGTGTTTAAAATTTTTAAAAGAGGAACTACGTGTACCCTGATCCGCTATTGCACGGAAGGTGGTACGTAGACATTAAAGGTTCACAACCGCGGCAGGTGAAAAAAACCATAAAAAATATATTTCTTTTCTCACCTCCACCATCTCTTTTTATACAACACTATTCATAGCCAAAATATACAGATTTTACAAATAGGTTCCTGCGGAGTACCGTAGATGTTTAGGGTGCTAATACCTTCCCTTTGTATAACCAACCCCCTTACCTTGAATCTTTCCCTTTTTTTTGGGGTTATTCACTCTTTTCCCATTCCTTTGGAAACAATAAAGCGCGGTGGCGATTTTTATTTTGATTTGTATAAGTCTAGTCAATCCAGTGGCTTAGTCTTAAAACATTTCTACCGCCAACAATTGCGAAGGTTTGGTGTTGAAGCCAAGCGACATATTGGTAAGAGCTTTTGATGGATCAAAGAGGATGGTACATGGAGAGGTCGACCTCCTCATCAAAGTTTGTTCTCAAACTTTCAACTCGACTTTCTATGTTATGGACATCCGTCCTGCCTACTCTTGCTTGCTTGGACGCCCTTGGATACATGGAACAGGAGCGGTGACTTCTACACTTCATCAAAAATTGAAATATCCAATCAAAGGAAAGATCTTTACTGTGTATGGTGAAGAAGAGTTTATGGTTAGCCACCTGAATTCATTTAAGTATGTTGAGATGGACAGCGAGTTCATAGAAACTCCTTTCCAAGCCTTCGAAGCGGTCTCTCCCATGGTCGCTGCTGCCAAAGATACTCCTGATGTTCCAAAAGCTATTAAAGATGTTCCTAGAATGGCTTCCCTCAAAGATGCTCGCGCTGTGATTAAAGATGGAGGTTGTACCATTTGGGGACAACTCCCTGACATCCCTTTCAAGACAGACAAAAATGGTTTGGGTTTCACTGCCAAAGCCCAAAAGGAGGTCAAACATGCTCGCATAGGAAAACCACCTCTTCGCATCAGTAACCATGAAGTGAATGCTCTTAGAGACTCTGACAATAACTGTGACTTTGATGACTGGATCTACCCGATTGCTGATGAAGGACTCAACAATTGGCATACCAAGGACTTCATTCCAATCTCCTTCAATAAGGAGTAATTACCATATACTGTTTTATCAATTTAAAAACTTTGTCTGTAACTTTATTGAAACAATAACTTTAAGCGAAGTGCCATGCCCGGGGCACCATGATCCATTTGTTAAGGGTTTGTTCATTTTCATATGCCATATGATCATTTAATGAAAAACATTGGACTCTTTTGCATTCAAATTTTGTGCTCATTGTCTTTCTTTCACTTTATTGCATTTTCAAAATAGCCATGTGACCTTACATGCACACACATGCACATTTGCAGATCCACATCCACTCCGGATCTCATTGACAACGACTCTGCTATTGCCATCTATGACTTTGAACATCCAATCTATCAAGCCGAAGACGATGGAAAAGAAGATTGTGAAATACCTGGGGAACTAGCCAGACTTCTGATGCAAGAGGAAAAGACCATTCAACCGCATGAGGAACCAATTGAAGTGATCAACCTAGGTATTGAGGAAGACAAGAAAGAGGTCAAGATCGGCGCTAACTTGGAAGATAGTATTAAAGGTAGATTGGTCAAGATGTTGCATGACTACGTTGAAATGTTTTCTTGGTCATATGAAGATATGCCATGCTTGATACTGACATTATGGTTCATCGATTACAAACGAAGGAAAATTGTTCTCCAGTCAAGCAAAAAGTTTGTCGTATGCGGCCAGACATGTCTAAAAAGATAAAAGCTAAGGTAATGATGCAATTCAATACAGGTTTCCTAGAAGTGACATCATATCCCCAATGGGTGGAAAATGTGGTCCCTGTTCCAAAGAAGGATGGAAAGGTCTGTATGTGCATAGACTATAGAGATTTGAATAGGGCAAACCCCAAAGATGATTTCCTACTACCGCATATTGACGTCTTGGTCGATAACACTGCTCAACATAAAGTCTTCTCCTTCATGGATGGCTTCTTTGGCTATAATAAAATCAAAATGGCTCCTGAGGATATGGATAAGACCACTCTTGTTACACAGTGGGCACTTTTTGTTACAAGGTCATGCCATTCGATTTGAAGAATGCATGGGCAACCTATCAACGAGTTGTGGTAGCTCTATTTCATGATATGATCCATCATGAGATAGAAGTGTATGTTGATGATATGATTTTAAAGAAACAGACAATCTGTATTTCTTTGATAATTCGATAAGTAATACATGAAAGGTATATATAGAATACAAGGGACAGATCAATAATCCTAAATCTGGCCTGAGAATCAGAGCAATAATTCTCCCTTTAAATGCTAATTCTAAATATGGTAGAAGACAACTAATTACTAATTACTAATAGCTAATTACTCATATATTATTTACAATGAATGTTGAGCTGTATAATACAGAATCAACAGATTCTGTACTTATCTCTCTAATAACTTCCAACACTCCCCCTCTAGTTGGCATGAATATGTCATTCATTGCAAGCTTGCTCACCATACCATCAAATTGTCTCTTTGGAAGACTCTTTGTGAGAACATCTGCCACTTGACTTGTGATAGGTACATAGGACATACAAATTTCACCACTGTCAATTTTTTCTTTAATGAAGTGCTTGTCCACTTCAACATGTTTCGTTCTGTCGTGTAGGACAGGATTATGGGCAATGTAAATAGCTGCCTTATTATCACAATAGACTTTAATTGGTGTTGGGATAGAGACCTTCAATTCCTCCATGAATTTTTTAATCCATAATACTTCACAAAAACCGTGGGCCACTGAGCGGAATTCAGCCTCTGCACTGCTTCTAGCTACAACATTTTGCTTTTTACTTCTCCATGTAACTAAGTTTTCACCTATAAAAGTGCAATAGCCTGAAGTAGACCGCCTGTCATTTATATTACCTGCCCAATCAGCATCTGTGTAAGCCTCCACTTGTATATGCCCTCTGCTTTTGAACATCAACCCCTTCCCTGGAGTTCCTTTTAAATATTTCAATATTCTGAAAATAGCTTCAAAATGAGTAGGTCCTGGTGCATGCATAAACTGACTAATCACGCTTACTGCAAAGGCTATATCAGGCCTTGTATGAGACAAATAAATTAGTCTACCGGCTAGTCGTTGGTAGCGTTCCCTATTTACCACTTCATCTTTAGATGCTGCCTTCAGTTTTACATTGGGATCCATTGGTGTTTCTGCTGCTTTACACCCTGTCATCCCTGTTTCTGTTAGTAAATCAAGTATATATTTGTGTTGGTTGAGAAAGATTCCCTCCTTAGACCTTGCGAACTCCATCCCGAGAAAATACTTTAATTTTCCAAGGTCCTTGATATCAAATTCAGCTTCAAGTCTTCTCTTTAGATCACCTATCTCGTTAACATCATCTCCTGTCATGATAATGTCATCGACATACACAATTAAAATAGCAAGCTTACCTTTATCTGAATGTTTAAAGAACAATATGTGATCTGCTTGACTTTGGGTGAAACCATGTTTCTTAACAACACTTCCAAATCTTTCAAACCAGGCCCTTGGTGATTGTTTTAATCCATATAAGGATTTTTTTAATTTGCAGACTTTGTCCCGTCCAAGATTTTCTTCAAATCCAGGAGGTAAACTCATATACACTTCTTCATGTAATTCTCCATTCAAAAAAGCATTTTTAACATCAAATTGATGTAGTGTCCAATTGAAATTTACTGCAAGAGAGAGAAGAATTCTGATGGAATTAATCTTAGCAACAGGGGCAAAGGTCTCTTGGTAGTCTATACCATGAGTTTGAGTAAAACCTTTGGCTACTAGCCTTGCTTTGTACCTTTCTACATTTCCATCGGCCTTGCATTTCACTGTAAAGACCCATTTACATCCAACTGCCCTTTTGTTATGAGGTAGATCAGTGATACTCCAAGTATTATTTTTTCTTAGAGCATCCATCTCTTCTTTCACTGCTAATTTCCAATTCGGGTCACCTAATGCTTCTTGAACAGTTCTGGGCACAAACAAATTCGAAATCCTAGACACATATGCCTTGTGAGTGTGTGATAAATTGTCATATGACAAATAATTAGACATGGGGTGTTTAGTGCATGTTCGAGTACGTTTCCTATCAGCAATTGGGATATTAAGGTCAGGAATTTTTTTTCTCAAAGCAATAGGAAGATTAATATTAGGAAAAGACAAATCCAGTAAATCATTGGAAGAGTAAGATGGATTACCAGATGAAGAACTGGAAGGTGAAGTTTCAGTAGGACCTTCACTTGGTAAATCAGATTGGATTTTTTTCGGAGCGACAATTGGATTTGTAATACCTTTGTGAAACCTTTTTCGAACATACACTTGAATTTGAGGATTATGATCCTCAGTCAGTTTTTCTCCCCCTGTTTCAGACATGATATTATCCGACAATTCAAGATTAAGCATTCTGGGTTCTATTATCTTTGTATCTGGATGATTTGTTGTCACAATATCATCCAGTGTAGGTAAAGTTTCCCAAAAATTATCTTCTTTATCAACACAATGATTCTCCCCCTGAAGATGATTTTTATTAAAAAAAGGTTGATTTTCAACAAAGCTGACATCCATACTTTCAAAAAATTTCTTTGTTATTGGGTTAAAACATTTGTAACCCTTTTTATTTGAAGCGTAGCCAAGAAAAACACATTTTTCAGCTTTGGGATCCAATTTGGAACGGAAAGTATTTGGGATGTAGACATAACAAAGACAACCGAAAACTTTAAGGGGAAGATCCGCAATGATGCGAGATGTGGGAAAATAATTTTGTAAAACTTGCATAGGAGTCTCATATTTTAAAACACGAGATGGCATTTTATTGATTAGGTAACAAGCAGTTAATAAGGCATTTCCCCAAAGATATTTAGGTACATTCATAGAAAACATAATAGCTCTAGTAACTTCGAGGAGATGTCTATTTTTTCTTTCAGCAACACCGTTTTGTTGTGGAGTATCACGACAAGTGGATTGATGAATGATCCCCTTAGCTACTAGGAATGTACTTAGATATTTGTTGAAATATTCAGTGCCATTGTCAGACCTTAGAATGCCAATCTTAGTTTGAAATTGGTTTTCAATCATTTGAAAAAAATCTTTAAACCTTTGTTCCACTTCAGATTTTTTTTTTCTAAGAGATAAACCCAACACACACGTGTATGGTCATCAATAAATGTCACAAATCATTTTTTTCCAGACATAGTTTTAATTTTTGAAGGACCCCAAACATCACTATGGATTAAATAAAAAGGTTGCGAAGCAGAATAAATTTTTGAAGTAAAAGATACACGATGATCTTTAGCTAAATGACAAGCTTCACAATGAAATTGTGAGGAATTTATCTCTTTGGCAAATTTTGGAAATAAATACTTAAGATAAGGGAAACTAGGATGACCTAATCTCTTATGCCATAACATAACTTGGTCTGAAACGGGAGGTAAACTTGCACTGTTTAAACCAAAAAACATTGCATTTCCTAGAGGAGTTTCATCAAAGTAGTACAATCCATTCATCTCTCTAGCATTTCCAATCGTCTTCCCCGAGTTCTGGTCCTGAAAAACACAAGTGGAAGAATGAAAAATCACAGAACAATTAGTGTCCTTAGACAATTTATGAACAGATAGAAGATTGCAAGCAAATTTAGGAATGTGTAAAACAGATTGCAAAGTAATTTGCTCTGAAATTTTTATGCTGCCTTTGCCTGCAATACTAGAATAACTACTGTTGTACCCCAAAATTTGCCCTCCCATTTCCTCAACATTTTCTCATCACAAAACCCTTGGAGCTCAAGATCCAGTTAGGGTTTTCTCTACTCAAGACTTCTCCTTACACTGTGGACCCAAATTAGGGTTTGTGTTTGAACAAAGATGTTTTGACCTAAAATGCCTAAGATGACTTTCATGCTTCATGTTGGACTCCCAAGTTTATCCATACCAAGTTTCAAGTCTTGATTCCAAATTTTGCCCAGTCAATTGGACAGTTGACCTAGAAATCAGCTGTATTGGGAAAAAAGTCAACTGTGACCAATTGACAGTCAAATCTCATGAAAATTGACCCACATCAACATTATGAACTCACATGGACCATTTGATCAAGTTTGTATCATAATTCCACAAGAAATTTGATCAGATCACCAAAAGGGCAAAATGGTCATTTTTAGGGTTTTGACTGCACAAAGGCAATTTTTGACTGTTTGACCTAGCCAATGGCAAATCAAACTCACATATGGACTCAAGGACCCAATGGAATTGTCTTGACATGCTCAACAAGTTCAAAAGATCCCAAATACACAAGATTGACAGTTGAATTTCCCAGTCAATTGATCAATTTTGACTGTATAATGAAAAGTCAAACTTTGACTTTTTGGTCATAATCAAGTGTCAAGATTCATTTTTCATCAAAACATGCCAAATCATGAAACTTGTTCATCAAGAAATCAAGAATTGCAAATTAGGGTTTGAAATGAAGATTTTTCATAACTTAGAATTTTTCTAAGTTATGAAAAACCCTAATTTTTTCTTAACTTTGTCCCACTTTCTCACCAAGATTCATTTGGATTAAAGCAAAAGTCAAAACATGAAAGTTGTAGCCTATTGCAAAATCTACAACTTTGATTCACAAAGTTTTCCCAAAAGAAGCTTGTAGCTCAAGTTACAATTTTTGGAACAAGGGTACCAAACCATTCTTAACTTAGAGAAAATTTGACCTATTTTAGGCAAGGTTTTTACCTAACTTCAAGACCATTTTTCACATACTTCCACTTGGAATTTCAATTTTCATTTCAAAGATGGATTGTAGTACACATTCCAAGCTTTCCAAAATGTCCAAGAACTCATCAAACAACCTCATGGTTAGGGAGAATCGAATTTGGCAAGATGGGAAAAACTCACTTTTGATTTGGCCAAGTTACATGTTCATACATCTAGGCCATTTTGAAATCAGCTTGCACAACTTGATTACAGGTCCTATATCCCTTTTGCACTCATAAATTTAATGCAAACTCATTGTGCCAAGACCATATTTTATGTGTTCAAGCATTACATAAAGGTTTAGGCCCAAAATAGAAAAAGCATCATGTCCATTTTTGCAAAAGTAGAACTTTATGTCAATTAGCAATCCAAGCAAGTACAGTGCAAATCTCTTTGGCACAAATTTATGAGCTAATTACACTGATCAAGGCCAAAGTATGTAGCACATTAGGGGGGCCTCTATCAGTCTAAAAACTCAAGTGGACATTTGTTGCTTAAAGTTGAAGAAACATAGCATAACCATACACAACTCTCATCTCAGCCAAGACAAGCTTAGACAAACTTCTTGAGCACATTCTAAACATCCATCTTGGCCTGAGACACGAGCCTATCACCTCCAATACCTCCCCATTCACAGAATCACCCTCAAACTTCCAAAACAGGGGACCTGCTGCAAATTGAGTTCCATAACTCATTCCATTCGTGCATTCTTGCTAAAAACACTTCAAACACATCCCACAATATCCCTTGAAGCTATTCCAAACCTCAAACACGACCTGTAACACTCCCAATCAACATCACCATTTTCATTTTTCTGTTTTGCAGGTGGAGTTCTATAACTCGATTCAGCTAGTTTCAAAGCAAAGTAAAACTTGGAATAGCATCCCTGGACATCAAGGAAGCTGTACCAATCATCACCTTGCACTGAAAGTACCTCCATCACCAGATACGATTCCAACTGAACAGGTAAGTTCATGAACTCATATCTCTTTATCCAGGCATTGTTAGCTTTAGGTTTGTGAAGAAAATATGTCACATTCATAGCCCTGAACATGCCCATGTAATTAGTTTTCATTTATATTATGTGTGCTGTGAGAATTTAATGTCTGAACATGGAACAAAAACTAGGTCAGGAATTGGGGGAGAAGAAATTCTCTCTCATCTTAGAGAGTTAAGTCAAGTTCTTTATATGTCTGGATTCGTCTCTTAATGCTCTACATTTTTCATGTTGTGAGTTTTGCTTGAAAGTCCAGGAATTGGGAGATAGAAAACGCGTGTTGATTGTTGTTCATACAGGTTCAGAGGTTGAAGAAGGACTTTTTGGGCTGGGCTTTGTTTCAGTTTCCTATTTGCACCCTTTTGTTACTTTTAAACCCCCTTGGCCCATTGTGCTTATTTTAATCATTTTTTGACTTTTGTTTTTTATTCCTGACTTATTTATTTTTCCTCACAATATTAAAAATATAAAAAATATTTTTCACACCATTTTTATATTTATTAGGTATTTATTTGTTTAAATTGATGTTTTGTACATAAATAAATACTTACACACTTTTATTTAAAAAATACTAAAATAATGCAAACACGTTTTATTTTCCATTTTTATTTTATTTTATCCTCTGAAAATATTTTATATAAAATATACCTTTTTTTTATAAATACTAAATATTATTATTTTGTATATATTTAATATATTTATCATATAATATAAATATTTACACATATATTAGTATATTTAGGTTAAAAATACAAGATATATACATTTTATTTTTTATTAATATTTAACATTAAAAAATACCTTTTTGACAAATATACTTCATTTTTATTTTATTTTTGTACATAACTAGTAAATATTGTACATATTAAATAATTAATACCTTTTATTTAATAAATTAGGGTTTTGCCCTAAATACATAAAAAATCCAAAAATTAATACTTTTTATTTTGTTTATTTGACACATAAAAAAATACTTTTTTTTCATACACATAAAAAACATTTTTTGCATCTTGCATATTTATTCCATTTTTATTTAATTGTTGTATATTGAATATCTTGTAAATTCTCAATTTGATGTAATAGTCTAGGTTTAAATTCCTTGTCAAAATACCCCCATTTGAACATTTGTACCCCCCTTCCCATATATTGTATTGTAATAACTTAGGAACTTTATGTTTCGCACTTTAATGCTTTCTAACTATACCATGCTAGAATTAGGGTTTGTATGCGAATCAAAAACAACAAAAATAGTTTGACCTAATTTCAAGATAAACAAGCATGAAAATGGACAACACTAATCACACTTGCACCCCTAGGGTATTCCACTTGTTGCCTTCAATAATGGGCCATATTGCATGTTAGGTCTCTTTGGGCAAAACAAATACAATTCAAATGATCATAGTCCCTCGATGACGCTTTCGAAAGTTGCCTAAAAGATGATCAAGTCCCTTAAAGGAAAAATTGCCCAAAGATACTTGGCACCATTACAATTATGGTCTAAACGATGACCCACGCTCGTCCCTCTCACATCCTAACACAAGATTGTCAACCAAATGCAATGGTGGAACAAAATTGTTAAAAGGGTTAAAAACATAGAAGAAATCTTTGAGAAATTTAGGAGTAGACAACCTCTTAGTTACTTGAATTAAACTTGCAAAACAAAACACTTGCCTATTTTCAAACCACACATCACTACACTTTCAAAAACAACTTTAAAAAACAAATGAAAACCTTTTCAAAAGACATACACCTTTGTATACATCCCAACATGGATCATTACAAAGGTTGCCACCCCATTGGCTTCTTTTCAAAACATTTTTCAAACCCACACACAAAGCACCATTTCAAACAATTTAAAATTAAGGCAAGTTGATCTAAGCAAGTAACTAAGAGCCCATGGATAACCATGGATAGAAAGGGTGCTAATACCTTCCCTTTCTATAATCTACTCCCCGAACCCAAGAAAACATCTCAAAGGTTTTTGCTGTGCTTTTTAAACCTTTCCTTAGGATAAAATAAAAAGTCGGTGGCGACTCTTGCTCAACCGAAACATTTGCGAAAACAAACGCAAAACCTCAAGTCAGTTCTCCCACCGTATCACAGAACTGGAGACTCTGCTGGGGAATGTCTTTAAAAGTGGAGTAACCTTAGGGCTTAGATCACCCTCTTGCATGACTAATTGTTTGTATTGATTTCTTTATATCTTGGCTCTCTTGTTTGGGTTTGCAATCCTACACCCGGATTTTGGGAAACATTCATAGATAGCAATACGTTGTGGAAACTGTGCGGGGTATACCGACACGGTCGAAGCAATAGCTATATTAGTGCGACATATTTGTGAGTACCGGTAACCCTTGAGTTCAATCAAGGAGAGTACGGGGCCGCTGAGTGATGTCACTAAGCACTAATGACCTAGAACCTTACTTGACCATCTTGGCCTTTCATTAGGGGTAGTGAGATGACCGGCTTTAGTGCAGTCCGAAGTTGGTAGATACTCGATACTGCACTCATTGAGGGTTGTTTTCTTGGAATATTTTGGTCGCTAGTTAAGTGGCTAAACCAAAACAATGAACAATGAAAACAATCCAGTGATATTGAGCTCCTTAGAACCCGGTTACTATTTATAGGACAGGTTTTTAAGCCAACTACACTCAAGAGGGTACTTACCTATGAAACCCCATGCAAGCCTGAAACTAGGGTTTGGTGTGATTTGCTTGTACATATGTTTATGCATACATCATGAACATCATAAAGCATCATATGCATTCACTAACCACTTCAAGGGTTTAGATCTTCATCTTTGTTCTTGTTTTGTAGGTCATGGAAATTCCTCGCAGAAAAACCATCCAAGTTAACCTTGTGAGAATCCCTCCTCAACTCAAGGAGCTCACCTCAAGAATTCCGGAAAGCTCATCCTTCAGTGAAAGACACGGTAGACTGCTCAGCCTAGTCAACACCAACATTGAAGAAGACATGATGAAGGTGCTATTCCAGTTCTTTGACCCTCTTCACCACTGTTTCACTTTCCCTGACTACCAGTTGGTACCCACTTTGGAGGAATTTTCTCAACTCCTGAGAATTCCTATCCTTAATCAACTACCTTTCAACGGTACGGAAAAGGAACCAAAGCCTGAAGATGTTGCTCGAGCATTACATCTACATCCTTCTGACATCAAGGGGCATTGGGAAACTAGAAGCGGCGTCAAAGGCTTCTTAGCAAAATTCTTGTTTGAGAAGGCACAAGAGTGTTGGAATTCATTGGACCTACAAGCCTTTGAAGAGATTGTGGCACTCCTTATCTATGGGTTGGTCTTGTTCCCAAATCCTGACCAGCTTGTGGAGGTCAACGCCGTCAAAATCTTCTTGTCCAGAAATCCAATACCAACATTGCTTGGGGACATCCTTCACTCATTTTACACACGAACAATGAGAAAGAGGGGTGTTCTCATGTGCTGTACTCCTCTCCTTGCAAGGTGGTTTATTTCGCACCTCCCACAATCTGTCTTGAAGAATGACCAAGGCTCAAGGTGGTCCCAATGGTTGATGACTCTTACTCACTCTGATGTACATTGGTGTTCTCGGTCCAGAGAGAATGTCATCATCGTCGATCGTTGTGGAGAGTTTCCTAATGTTCCTTTACTTGGAATCAGAGGAGGTATCACCTACAACCCTTGCCTAGCTTTGAGGCAGTTTGGATATGCACGGAGGGATGGCCCTCACGACATGTTGATTCCTGACTTAGTTTTTGACTTCGACAACGATGCGCAAGGACTTCGCCAAAGATTCATTAGAGCTTGGGGGAGACCCAACAAGGTTGATAGCAAGACACTGGGACACAAGAACTCCATCCCTCTTGAACCTTATCTCAAGTGGGTACGAGACCGAGCCCAGAGTCTGATGATGCCTTATCCTCATGTTCTCCCTGTGATTAAAGAGCTCGTCAAGGAAGGAGAGGTTCCCTACACCATCCTACATCCTGACATGCCTACATCGTGGGAGGAGATGCAGAAGAGTTGGATCCAACTCAAGGAGGAACAGAACACTTTTGAAGCCAGCTTCTACGCCAGCGAGAAGAAGGTTTTAGAGCTCACCCGCCGACTCCATGAGCAAGAGGCCCTCAACACCTACATTGCGCCAAAGAGGATGCGCAACGTCTTTTTACCTTGAGAAGTTGTTTTTGCAATATTTGGCCCATAGGGCATTTATGTACTAACAAATCTTTTCTTATTAATATGACGTGCGTTCTTTTTGTCTGCAACAATTGTGAATTTCTAAAAATCCTTGAATGCATTGCATAGCATCTCATGCATCATGTGCATAACAGGTACCCATTTTTCTACAGGTTACTTAATCTTCTTCGCTGTTTATTTGGAACAGTCATCATGAATCAAGAATCCTCCAGTGAGCAAGCAATCAAGGCCCTTCAGGCCCAAAATGCCCAGTTTCAAGAAATGGTCATGAGCCTGGCCCAAGGTCAGCAAGAGTTGAAGGCTCTGCTCCTAAAGAAGAAGAAGAAGAAGAGGACTGTGTTATTCAACACTGGACGCAGGTTTGGGAACACACTCCATAACGAGGCTGATCCAACTACTTCCTCTGTAGAGAAAGACAGTCCCCAAGGGGGAGGAGCTCCTAGTCCTGCAGTCTCTGACAACGAGACGGATTACAATGACGAACAATACCCTCCCGCTACTGACAGATACAAGAAATTGGAAGACCGCTTGAGTGCCATGGAGATTCAAAATGTGCCGGGGCTGGATTTCGGAGATTTAGGGTTATCTTCTGGGGTGGTAATCCCACACAAGTTTAAGGCGCCTACCTTTGCCAAATATGACGGGGCCTCCTGTCCAAAGTTGCATCTCAGGTCGTACGTAAGGAAGATCCAACCTTACACGGCAGATAAAAATCTTTGGATCCACTTCTTCGAAGATAGCCTTTCGGGGTCACAGCTTGAGTGGTTCTATCAACTAGATGGAACTAGTATCCGACATTGGGAAGATTTGGCGACCGCATTTTATAGACAATATCAATACAATTCTGACCTCGCTCATACGCGAACCCAACTTCAGGGTATGTCTCTAGGAACGGGCGAGGGGTTCAAATAATATGCACAAAAATGGAGAGATTTGGCTGGAAGGGTGCAGCCTCCATTGACTGATCGTGAGCTGGTTGATATGTTTCTAGGGACCTTGTCTGGTCCATTTTTCAATCATTTGGTTGGTAACTCCTCCGCTGGGTTTACGGATTTGATTCTGACGGGTGAAAGGATAGAAGCTGGCATCAGGTCAGGAAAAATACAGAAAGCTTCCTCCGCAAGTACTGAGAAGAGGCCTTTCAAGAAGGAAGCTAGTGCAGTCTATGGTCCTAGAAGACAAGTCAAGCCAGAAAGCCACCAAGCCGTCAATGCCTTGGTCATTTCAAAACCTGTTGCTGCTCCTCAGCAGTACAATCAACAAAGGGGTGAAAGGCCCAAGAGGCAGTATACTCGGCTGAGTATGACCTTGTCACAAATCTTACCGCAACTGTTATCAACCAACTTGGTGACCATCAAAGAGGCTCCGAAGGCCGTAAATACTGCATCTCCTAAGTATAACCCAAATGCCCGTTGTGCTTATCATTCTGATAGCCCCGGGCATACTACTGATGATTGTTGGGCCCTGAGAAATAAAGTGCAAGACCTTATCGACGCGAAGGAAATTCAGTTTGAGGCGCCTGAGAGGCCAAATGTTGTAACTGCTCCTATGCCCCAGCATAGAGTAAATGCCATTGAGGAAGATTTGTATGCTGTTTCGGTGAATGATGTTTCTACCCCTCTTTTGATTGTTAAGAGGAACTTACTACTAGACGGTTTATTTCCGTGTTGTAGCAAGGGTTGCCTCCTGTGTGCTGTTATCCCTACCGGTTGTCCGCTGCTGAAATCAGGCATCCAAAGCCTGATGGATAGCAAAGAAATTCTGTTCAAGAAAACTGTTGTTCCATTTGTTTCGGCTGAAGAAGTATCTGTCGTCACAATTTTCAACAATCCTACCAAGGCTCTCCCAAGGAAGCCAGTCCAAATTATGTCTGTTGCACCCATTACTATTACTGTTCCGGGGCCTCTCCCCTATGAATCTGACAAGGCTGTCCCATGGCACTATGGGGCAGACGTGTATGTGCTTGGAGTGAAGCAGGAGTTCAACACCGATACCAGTATCAGTAACATCATTGGTCCCGCCAAGATTACTCGCAGTGGCAGGCTCTTCTCGCCTGACATTGCACCGCCAGTTATCCGAAAACCTCTTATCATCACACCCGCAAGTGTGCATGTTCCAAATCAAGTTCCTGTGTCTACTACTGCCGCCGAGTCCTCTGATGCTCGGGGCAAAGAAGTTGCTACCAATTTTCCTGCCCGGACGGAGGCACCAAAAAAGACTGCTGTTGAAGCCTCCCAACAAGAGATGGAGGAAATCCTTAAAATCATTAAAAGGAGTGACTTCAATGTCGTTGAACAGCTGGGGCATACCCCCTCCAAAATCTCTATGCTATCATTGTTGCTGTGCTCAGAGGCCCATGCAAAGGCCCTGATTTCATTTCTGAAAACGGCCCATGTGCCGCAAGAGACCTCTGCAGATTAATTCACTGACTGTGTGGCTAATTTGACAGCTGACAATGGCTTGGGTTTCTCAGATGCAGACCTTACCGCCAAAGGGAAAAATCATAATGATGCCCTGCATGTCTCTATAGAGTGCAGGGGCACTACTCTCGCGCACGTGTTGGTGGACACCGGTGCTTCCCTGAATGTTTTGCCCAAGAAGGCCTTAGATCGGTTGGATTGTGAGGGTCTGGAATTGAAACCTAGTAACATCATTGTTAGAGCCTTCAACGGTTCTAAGAGGATGGTGCACGGTGAGGTAGACATTCCCATTCGTGTGGGTTCCCAAGTCTTCGACTCAACGTTCTATGTAATGGATATTCGTCCATCTTATTCCTGCTTGTTGGGTCGACCCTGGTTTCACAAAGCTGGGGCAGTAACATCCACTCTACACCAAAAGCTCAAATACCCTGTCAATGGGAAGATTGTTACTGTGCAGGGTGAGGAGGAATACATGGTTAGTCACTTGAATTCATTCCGGTATATCGAGATGGATGGGGAGTTTATTGAAACCCCCTTTCAACATTTTGAGGAGGTTCCTCCAACATTGGCGTCAGCTGAGACAGTGGTTGAAGAAGACTTTCCTCTGAAGATTGCTTCCCTGAAGGATGCCCGGGCTATGATCGAGAAAGGCAAATGTGCAAACTGGGGTCAGCTTCCTGACTTCACTCAAAAGACCGACAAGTTTGGGCTGGGCTTCACTGCAGAGGCTCAGAGGGTTGTTCGCAAGGAAAGGATCAGAAAGGCCTCGGTGTTCATCACCAACCCAAGGGTGAATGCTATCGAGGAGGACGTAGAGGAAGCAGAGTTTGACAGTTGGATCTATCCAACCACCAACAACGGACCAAGCAACTGGACGGCAAAGGATTTTACACCTATTACATTTGTCACGCAGTAATTAACTCTTTTGATTTTCAATTTGTAACAAACAATATGTTGAAACTTTTATTGGCTCGATGTCCTACCCGGGCATCGTAGCTCCATTTGTGAGGGCTTTTTGTATGACATTTCCATATATCATTAATCAAAACATTGGACGTTTGTTGCATTTCAAATCTTGTGCTCTTTTTCTTTTTGTGTTATATATTGCAAAACAACTATATTTACACATACTCAATTATACAGGTTTCAATCCACTCTGGATCTCACTGGTAACAGCTCTGCTACTGCCAGTTATGACTTCGAAAATCCGATCAACTTGGCCGAGGACGAAGGTGAAGATGATTGTGAAGTGTCTGGTGAACTCGCAAGACTGCTACTCCAGGAAGAGAGGGCCATTCAGCCTCATGAAGAGCCGGTGGAGACAGTGAACCTGGGTACTGAGACAGATAGAAAAGAAGTCAAGATCGGTGCCAATCTAGAGCTCAGCGTGAAGCAACGATTGATCCAGATGCTGCATGACTACATGGAAATCTTTGCTTGGTCTTACAAAGACATGCCCGGTTTGGATGCCGACATTGTGGTTTATCACCTGCCTACCAAGGAAGACTGCCCTCCGGTAAAGCAAAAGGTCCGCCGTATGCGCCCAGAGATGTCCGAAAAGATCAAAGCTGAGGTTATGAAGCAATTCGATGCCGGGTTTCTAGCAGTGACTTCTTACCCTCAGTGGGTTGCCAACGTGGTGCCGGTACCGAAGAAGGACGGTAAGGTCAGAATGTGTGTTGACTACAGGGATTTAAACAGGGCAATCCCCAAGGATGACTTCCCCCTACCTCACATCGACGTTCTTGTTGATAATACTGCTCAACACAAGGTGTTCTCCTTCATGGATGGTTTTTCAGGGTATAATCAGATCAAGATGGCTCCTGAAGATATGGAAAAGACTACCTTTGTGACTCAGTGGGGCACCTTCTGCTACAAGGTCATGCCATTCGGGTTGAAAAATGCTGGGGCAACCTACCAACGTGCCATGGTTGCTTTATTTCATGACATGATCCACCATGAGATTGAAGTGTATGTCGATGATATGATTGCAAGGTCCCAAACTGAGGAAGAACACCTTGACCATCTGCGGAAGCTGTTTGACCGACTAAAGTTGTACAAGCTGAGGTTGAACCCAAACAAATGCACCTTTGGGGTGAGGTCTGGAAAATTGCTAGGTTTCATTGTAAGCGATAAAGGTATTCAGGTGGACCCTGCCAAGGTGAAAGCCATACAAGAGATGCCGACCCCCAAGACAGAGAAAGAAGTCAGAGGCTTTCTGGGACGACTGAATTATATTGCCCGATTCATCTCACATCTAACTGCTACTTGTGAGCCAATCTTCAAATTATTGAAGAAAGATCAGCTAGTACGTTGGAACGATGAATGTCAGGCTGCTTTCGAAAAGATAAAGGAGTACCTCCAAGAGCCACCCATTCTTATGCCACCAGTGGAAGGGAGACCTCTAATACTATACTTGACAGTACTTGACAACTCGATGGGGTGTGTGATGGGGCAGCATGACGAGTCTGGCCGAAAAGAGCATGCTATTTATTACCTGAGCAAAAAGTTTACCGACTGTGAGTCTCGGTACTCACTGCTCGAGAAAACTTGCTGCGCTCTGGTATGGGCTGCTCGCCGGCTGAGACAGTATATGCTGACTCACACTACTCTGTTGATTTCAAAGATGGATCCCATCAAGTACATATTCGAAAAGCCTGCTCTGTCTGGAAGAATAGCAAGATGGAAAATGATCTTGACAGAATATGATATCCAGTACACAACTTAAAAAGCAATCAAGGGAAGTGTATTGGCAGATCATTTGGCACACCAACCTGTGGACGATTACCAATCATTGAACTTTGAATTTCCGGACGAAGATATCATGGTAGTAACTGATTGTGAAGTGCCTGGACCGGATGAAGTACCTGAGGAAGGATCCCGATGGTCTATGCACTTTGACGGAGCCTCCAACACTTTGGGTAACGGTATCGGCGCTGTGATCATATCCCCCAAAGGAACTCATACTCCACTCACCGCCCGGCTGTGTTTCAACTGCACCAACAACATGGCGGAATATGAGGCATGTATCATGGGTCTTCAAGCCGCAATCGACTTAAGGATCAAGTTTCTGAGTGTCTTCGGAGATTCCGCTCTCGTGATCAATCAGATCAAAGGCGAGTGGGATACGAAACACCCAAATCTTATTCCTTACAAGGAGTATGTGCTGACTTTGCTTCCCCACTTTGAAGAGATAACTTTTGAACACTTCCCAAGAGAGGAGAATCAGTTAGCGGACGCACTAGCTACGATGTCTTCAATGTTCAAAGTCAAATGGGACAATGAGGCTCCCCGGATCATTATCTGGAAGTTGGACGAACCTGCATACTGCTGCGATCTTGAGGCCGAAAAGGTGACTGAAAAACCCTGGTATCATGAGGTGAAGAGATACTTGGAAGCTCAGGAATACCCTGAAGGTGCATCTGTCAACGACAATAAGTTCATGAGAAGGTTTGCGGCAAAATTCTTCCTCAGCAATGGCATTCTTTACAAACGGAATCATGATTCAACTCTACTGCGTTGTGTGGATAAGGCTAAAGCAGAGAAGATCATGATAGAACTGCATGAAGGTACATTCGGAACACATTCCAGTGGACATACCATGGCAAAGAAAATCCTTCGGGCAGGATATTTCTGGTCCACAATGGAAGCCGACTGTTACCAACATTCTCGAACTTGTCATAAATGCCAGATCTATGCTGATAAGGTGCACATCCCTCCGGTTCCTCTAAACGTCCTAACGGCACCTTGGCCTTTTGCAATGTGGGGCATTGATATGATCGGCGAGATCCGACCGACGGCATCCAATGGGCATCGCTTCATCTTGGTAGCAATTGATTACTTCACGAAGTGGGTTGAGGCAGCTTCCTACGCCACGGTAACCAAGAGTGTCGTTGCACGTTTCATTCGGCATAACCTGATCTGTCGGTACGGCGTCCCGGAAAGAATCATTACGGACAATGGTACCAATCTTAACAACAAGGTGATCACTGAGCTCTGCGAGCAATTTAAGATACAACACCACAACTCTTCTCCTTACCGGCCGAAGATGAATGGGGCTGTAGAAGCAGCCAATAAGAATATCAAGAAGATTGTGCAGAAGATGACAGTGACCTACAAATATTGGCACGAAATGTTACCATTTGCTCTTCATGGGTACCGTACCTCAGCAAGGACGTCAACCGGGGCAACTCCTTTTTCCTTGGTCTATGGCATGGAGGCAGTCTTTCCGATTGAAGTCCAGATACCCTCTCTCCGGATAATGAAGGATGCAGACTTGAACGAAGATGACTAGATCCAGACTCGACTTGATCAATTAAACCTGATTGACGAAAAGAGACTCACCGCTATCTGTCATGGTCAGACGTACCAAAAATGGATGATCATGGAATTTAACAAGAAAGTCAGACCATAAGAGTATCAAGTTGGGGACCTGGTAATCAAACGCATCATCCTTCCCCAAAGTCATCCCCGAGGCAAATGGACCCCTACATACGAAGGGCCATTTGTGGTTAAACATGTGTTCTCAGGAGGAGCCATGATTCTAACCACCATGGATAGTGACGACCTTCCTCACCCCGCCAATGTAGACATAGTAAAAAGATACTACGCATGAATCAAAGACCCGCTAGGTTGACATACCTAGGCAAAAATAAGGGCTTCCCGGCGAACCAAAAGGGTTCGGGCAAAAATAAGGGATGAAATGAAAAAAATCTGTACACCCGGCAAGTCGAAAACCTGAAAAGGCGGCTTGGGAAAAAATGGGTATCCCGGTGGATTGAAAACCCGAAAGGGCGGTCCAGGCAAAAGTTAGGGATAAAGCGTAACACTATGTCTCATTGGGTCACCTTGCATCCAGAATTCGGCATCAACTATCTGGCTCAGACTTCAGCATTGATCAATCAACTTCATCTTCAACTAAGCAGCAAAACGATGAGACGCTTGAAGACATAAAGGCGATAGCAGAGTTGGAACCCAGTGGGAATATTGTGCACATAGCTGTTTTGTTTCCTTTTCAAAATTGTATAAACTTTATGATATTCGGTGGCGTTCTCTTACTAGGACGTCGGCCTCTTGTACAAAAAACGCCTATTTACAGGAAAATTTCAAAATCAATACAAGTTTCACTTTTCCAAACAAATTGCCAATTGTTTTTCCTTTGTCTGTTTTGCTTTGCGAAGAACGTCCAATGTTCATTTTTGATGTATGCATTTGACATTAAATTGCTAATTCATAAATACTTGCATATGAAACAAAAGACTAATTACAGCTGACATCAGAAACAGGGGCAATGTAAAGTTGTCTGATGCAGTCTGGTTGCTTTGTCCGCCGAAGTACCAAGGTAGGTTCAACTGAAGAATGTGACCAAGTCATCTCAACTCCCCACAGAGTAAGACAGGATTCAGCAATACTTTCCTCAAGTAGAGTTGGTTCCCTATCAATCCTAAAAAGGCACAATATTCCCCTAGCAAGTCAGCAATACTCTCCTCCAACAGAGTTAGTCTACAGTCAGCATGAAGGAAGTTGTGTATCCCCAGAAGATATCAACATTCCCCAGCGGAGTAGGCATTCATCAGCAAGCATCCCCGGCAGTCTTGACCTAAGATTGTTCCCCGGCGGAATATCAACACCCCAGTACAGTTTGAAAAGTTTCCCCAGGAAAGTGGAATTCTTATCCCCGGCAGGTCTTGAAGCTTATCCCCTGAAGAGTACGGACGTCTCTCCCGAGTTTTATTCAAAGTTATTCCTCACAAGGGCTTATAATTGGGTTATCCTCAGCTAATTACCACGGAAGATCGCCCTCGGCAAAGTTCTTCCTATCCCCGGCGGAGTTCATCAAAGTTCCCCAACATAACTTATCAACGCAATCCCCAGAGGAGTTTATCATTGTCATCCCCAGAGGAGTTTATCTTTGTTATCCCCAACGGATTCGATCATTGAAATCCTCAGTGAAGCTCTCGTCAAACTTCAGCGAAGTATCTCTTCCCATAGAGCAATTCCCCGCAGAGTAATCTCTCCAACAAGTTTATTCCTCAACGGAGTCATCTTCTCCTACCGGTGTATTCTTGCAACCGTCATCCCCAGCGAAAACAAAGAGCTCTACTCTTCAACATCAGCCCAGGATTTAATTCCATGGCCGGTCGTCAAGGATTTATTTTCCTAGACAAAAATACATTCATAAACATTTCGCATTTCATACATCTTGTTTACATACATGATAAAGTGCATATAACACTATCTCATTTTGAACATCATGACATCATGCATTTCATACATCATGACATTGCATACAACTGATGTTTTGCCTTTCAGGGAAAAAAACAACCTAAAAGACAACTACCTCCGACTGTCACAATTCCAGATTCGATTCCTGTATCTAGCCAGGGCACATCTGTGAGTGATCAATTTCCAGACTCGACTCCTGTATCTAGCTAGGGAACGTCTGAAGAGTTTGAAGATTCTATTCCTGTATCCAGCCAGGGCATATCTGTTGACGACTATTTCCAGACTCGATTCCTGTATCTAGCCAGGGCACGTCTGAAGAGTTTGAAGATTCGATTCCTGTATCCAGCCAGGGCATATCTATCAACTGTCACAATTCCGGACTCGATTCCTGTATCTAGACAGGGCATGTCTGAAGAGTTCGAAGATTCGATTCCTGTATCCAGCTAGGGCATATCTATCAACTGCCACAATTTCGGACTCGATTCCTGTATCTAGCCAGGGCATGTCTGAAGAGTTCGAAGATTCGATTCCTGTATCCAGCCAGGGCATATCTGTTGACGACTATTTCCAGATTCGATTCCTGTATCCATCCAGGGCATATCTGTGAGCAACCGATTGTAGATTCGACACCTGTATCTAGCCAGGGCATATCTGCATGAAAAGATTGAAGATCAACACCTGTAACAAGCCAGGAAAACATCTGTCTTTCTCAAAATACACAAGTTCTCGCTAAGGAATCTCTTATGCGATCAACGCTTCCAAATGGCATCTATAAGCCCATTCCCGACAAGGTTCTGTCACGTCTCCAGATGGCATCTATAAGCCCATCTCCCTATCCACCATCTCTCCAAATGGCATCTATAAGCCCATTTCCGACATCACATTGCTGATACTCCAACATGCGAGTGCAAATTTCCGGGCACTCTAGTGTCCAATCTCCTTTTACCCTCGAGTCACGAAAGGCAAACTTGCCAATCTAACTCTTCAGGTTCAAGAAGATTGAACAGGGGCAACTGTTGTACCCCAAAATTTTCCCTCCCATTTCCTCAACATTTTCTCATCACAATACACTTGGAGCTCAAGATCCAGTTAGAGTTTTCTCTGCTCAAGACTTCTCCTTACACTGTGGACCCAAATTAGGGTTTGTGTTTGAACAAAGATGTTTTGACCTAAAATTCCTAAGATAAATTTCATGCTTCATGTTGGACTCCCAATTTTATCCATACCAAGTTTCAAGTCTTGATTCCAAATTTTGCCCAGTCAATTGGACAGTTGACCTAGAAATCAGCTGTATTGGGGAAAAAGTCAATTGTGGCCAATTGACAGTCAAATCTCATGAAAATTGACCCACATCAACATTATGAACTCACATGGACCATTTGATCAAGTTTGGATCACAATTCCACAAGAAATTTGATCAGATCACCAAAAGGGCAAAATGGTCATTTTTAGGGTTTTGACTGCACAAAGGCAATTTTTGACTGTTTGACCTAGCCAATGGCAAATCAAACTCACATATGGACTCAAGGACCCCATGGAATTGTCTTGACATGCTCAAAAAGTTCAAAAGATCCCACATACACAAGATTGACAATTGAATTTCCCAGTCAATTGATCAATTTTGACTGTATACTGAAAAGTCAAACTTTGACTTTTTGGTCAACATCAAGTGTCAAGATTCATTTTTCATCAAAACATGCCAAATCATGAAACTTGTTCATCAAGAAATCAAGAATTGCAAATTAGGGTTTGAAATGAAGATTTTTCATAACTTAGAATTTTTCTAAGTTATGAAAAACCCTAATTTTTTCCTAACTTTGTCCCACTTTCTCACCAAGATTCATTTGGATTAAAGCAAAAGTCAAAACATGAAAGTTGTAGCCTATTGCAAAATCTACAACTTTGATTCACAAAGTTTTCCCAAAAGAAGCTTGTAGCTCAAGTTACAATTTTTGGAACAAGGGTACCAAACCATTCTTAACTTAGAGAAAATTTGACCTATTTTAGGCAAGGTTTTTACCTAACTTCAAGACCATTTTTCACATACTTCCACTTGGAATTTCAATTTGCATTTCAAAGATGGATTGTAGTACACATTCCAAGCTTTCCAAAATGTCCAATAACTCATTAAACAACCTCATGGTTAGGGAGAATCGAATTTGGCAAGATGGGAAAAACTCACTTTTGATTTGGCCAAGTTACATGTTCATACATCTAGGCCATTTTGAAATCAGCTTGCACAACTTGATTACAGGTCCTATATCCCTTTTGCACTCATAAATTTAATGCAAACTCATTGTGCCAAGACCATATTTTATGTGTTCAAGCATTACATAAAGGTTTAGGCCCAAAATAGAAAAAGCATAATGTCCATTTTTGCAAAAGTAGAACTTTATGTCAATTAGCAATCCAAGCAAGTACATTGCAAATCTCTTTGGCACAAGTTTATGAGCTAATTACACTGATCAAGGCCAAGGTATGCAGCACATTAGGGGGGCCTCTATCAGTCTAAAAACTCAAGTGGACATTTGTTGCTTAAAGTTGAAGAAACATAGCATAACCATACACAACTCTCATCTCAGCCAAGACAAGCTTAGACAAACTTCTTGAGCACATTCTAAACATCCATCCTGGCTTGAGACACGAGCCTATCACCTTCAATACCTCCCCATTCACAGAATCACCCTCAAACTGCCAAAACAGGGGACCTGCTGCAGATTGAGTTCCATAACTCATTCCATTCGTGCATTCTTGCTAAAAACACTTCAAACACATCCCACAACATCCCTTGAAGTTATTCCAAACCTCAAACACGACCTGTTACACTCCCAATCAACATCACCATTTTCATTTTTCTGTTTTGCAGGTGGAGTTCTATAACTCGATTCAGCTAGTTTCAAAGCAAAGTAAAACTTGGAATAGCATCCCTGGACATCAAGGAAGTTGTACCAATCATCACCTTGCACTGAACGTACCTCCATCACCAGATACGATTCCAACTGAACAGGTAAGTTCATGAACTCATATCTCTCTATCCAGGCATTGTTAGCTTTAGGTTTGTGAAGAAAATATGTCACATTCATAGCCCTGAACATGCCCATGTAATTAGTTTTCATTTATATTATGTGTGCTGTGAGAATTTAATGTCTGAACATGGAACAAAAACTAGGTCAGGAATTGGGGGAGAAGAAATTCTCTCTCATCTTAGAGAGTTAAGTCAAGTTCTTTATATGTCTGGATTCGTCTCTTAATGCTCTATATTTTTCATGTTGTGAGTTTTGCTTGAAAGTCCAGAAATTGGGAGATAGAAAACGCGTGTTGATTGTTGTTCATACAGGTTCAGAGGTTGAAGAAGGACTTTTTAGGCTGGGCTTTGTTTCAGTTTCCTATTTGCACCCTTTTGTTACTTTTAAACCCCCTTGGCCCATTGTGCTTATTTTAATCATTTTTTGACTTTTGTTTTTTATTCCTGACTTATTTATTTTTCCTCACAATATTAAAAATATAAAAAATATTTTTCACACCATTTTTATATTTATTAGGTATTTATTTGTTTAAATTGATGTTTTGTACATAAATAAATACTTACACACTTTTATTTAAAAAATACTAAAATAATGCAAACACGTTTTATTTTCCATTTTTATTTTATTTTATCCTCTGAAAATATTTTATATAAAATATACCTTTTTTAAATAAATACTAAATATTATTATTTTGTATATATTTAATATATTTATCATATAATATAAATATTTACACATATATTAGTATATTTAGGTTAAAAATACAAGATATATACATTTTATTTTTTATTAATATTTAACATTAAAAAATACCTTTTTGACAAATATACTTCATTTTTATTTTATTTTTGTACATAACTAGTAAATATTGTACATATTAAATAATTAATACCTTTTATTTAATAAATTAGGGTTTTGCCCTAAATACATAAAAAATCCAAAAATTAATACTTTTTATTTTGTTTATTTGACACATAAAAAAATACTTTTTTTTCATACACATAAAAAACCTTTTTTGCATCTTGCATATTTATTCCATTTTTATTTAATTGTTGTATATTGAATATCTTGTAAATTCTCAATTTGATGTAATAGTCTAGGTTTAAATTCCTTGTCAAAATACCCCCATTTGAACATTTGTACCCCCCTTCCCATATATTGTGTTGTAATAACTTAGGAACTTTATTTTTCGCACTTTAATGCTTTCTAACTATACCATGCTAGAATTAGGGTTTGTATGCGAATCAAAAACAACAAAAATAGTTTGACCTAATTTCAAAATAAACAAGCATGAAAATGGACAACACTAATCACACTTGCACCCCTAGGGTATTCCACTTGTTGCCTTCAATAATGGGCCATATTGCATGTTAGGTCTCTTTGGGCAAAACAAATACAATTCAAATGATCATAGTCCCTCGATGACGCTTTCGAAAGTTGCCTAAAAGATGATCAAGTCCCTTAAAGGAAAAATTGCCCAAAGATACTTGGCACCATTGCAATTATGGTCTAAACAATGACCCACGCCCGTCCCTCTCACATCCTAACACAAGATTGTCCACCAAATGCAATGGTGGAACAAAATTGTTAAAAGGGTTAAAAACATAGAAGAAATCTTTGAGAAATTTAGGAGTAGACAACCTCTTAGTTACTTGAATCAAACTTGCAAAACAAAACACTTGCCTATTTTCAAACCACACATCACTACACTTTCAAAAACAACTTTCAAAAACAAATGAAAACCTTTTCAAAAGACATACACAATTGTATACATCCCCACATGGATCATTACAAAGGTTGCCACCCCATTGGCTTCTTTTCAAAACATTTTTCAAACCCACAAACAAAGCACCATTTCAAACAATTGAAAATTAAGGCAAGTTGATCTAAGCAAGTAACTAAGAGCCCATGGATAACCATGGATAGAAAGGGTGCTAATACCTTCCCTTTCTATAATCTACTCCCCGAACCCAAGAAAACATCTCAAAGGTTTTTGCTGTGCTTTTTAAACCTTTCCTTAGGATAAAATAAAAAGTCGGTGGCGACTCTTGCTCAACCGAAACATTTGCGAAAACAAACGCAAAACCTCAAGTCAGTTCTCCCACCGTATCACAACTACCATCAGCAATCCTTACTTTTTCAGACCCGGAACAAGGGAAATAGGAACTGAATAAATGAGAGAAATTGGTCATATGTTCAGATGCCCCTGAATCTATTATCCAAGGGTTGGAGTGGTTTTGGACGGATAATGCCCAAGAATTCTTACCTGTTTGTACCATAGTTGCAACAGGAACATTAGGTGATGAATTGAACTTTAGAAGTTTAAAAAGGTGATCCATTTGCTCCTTAGTAAATGGATACGAGTCAGCCTCATTGGTTGTAGACGTAGGGCGATCACCAAACCTTCCAGCCTTTCTATTATTTGGCCTACCATGTAGTTTGAAACAGTTTTGCCGAGTGTGACGATTTTGACCACAGTAGTCGCAAACTAAATGATTCTTGTCACCACCTCGTGGATTAGGGAAAGGTTTGCAATTGACTTGAGGAACAACCAATGCAGATCCTTCGACTGGTGGAGGGACAATGGCAGCCTTTTTTCCAAGCATCACCTGCCTGCGACTCTCTTCGCGATGCACTTCAGCAAATACTTCACCAATTGGAGGGATAGGGTTCCTGCCAAGAATTCGGCCACGAACCTCATCAAACTCAATATTTAGACCTGCAAGAAACTTGAAGACACGACGAACATCCACCATCTTCTTGTAGTGTTTGCAGTCCTCAGGTGACTTCCACTCATATACATTGAACAGATCCAAATCTTGCCAAATACGCTTGAGACAATTGAAGTATTTGGTAACAGAATCTTCAGCTTGACGAATTTCTCCAAGCTGGAGAGTTAATTCATAAATTTGGGATTGGTTGTCCAAATCGGAATACATCTGAGAGACACTTTCCCAAAGATCTTTTGCAGTAGCATAACAAAGATAGTTTGCACCTATCTCTTCAGTCATGGAATTGACTAGCCATGTCATGACCATGGAATTTTCAGCATCCCAACTATCGTAGTCTGCACCTTCGTTGTCTGGTTGTTTCTTGTCTCCAGTGATGTAGCCAATTTTTCCTCTCCCCCTGAGATACAAACGGACACACTGTGACCACCGAAAATAATTAGGACCGTTCAGTCGAATTGTTGTGATCTGAACAGGGTGATTTTCATGGTATGTCCTGACAGATTGAGGTATTTCAGTTTTAGGTGAAGAATGTTTGGGTGAATGCTGGGACTCGGTATCAGACAAGTGATCAGACATTACGTGGGATGGAAAAAAAAACGGAAGCAAAAGAAGAAAAAAAAACTAAGGAATTCTTCCAGCAACTGATACCATAAAGAAACAGACAATCTGTATTTCTTTGATAATTCGATAAGTAATACATGAAAGGTATATATAGAATACAAGGGACAGATCAATAATCCTAAATCTGGCCTGAGAATCAGAGCAATAATTCTCCCTTTAAATGCTAATTCTAAATATGGTAGAAGACAACTAATTACTAATTACTAATAGCTAATTACTCATATATTATTTACAGTGAATGCTGAGCTGTATAATACAGAATCAACAGATTCTGTACTTATCTCTCTAATAACTTCCAACAGATTTCAAGGTCGCAAACTGAGGAAAAACACCTTGATCATCTTCATAAGTTGTTTGATAGGTTGAAGAAATACAAGCTAAGGCTAAATCCCAACAAATGCACCTTCGGGGTAAGATCTAGGAAACTCTTAGGGTTTGTCGTCAATGGAAAAGGTATTGAAGTCGACCCTACAAAAGTCAAAGCCATACAAGAAATGTCGGCTCCCTGTACTGAGAAGGAGGTCAGAGGTTTCTTAGATCGACTCAACTACATTGCTCGATTCATATCTCACTTGACTGCTACTTGTGAGCCAATTTTCAAACTCTTGAAGAAAGATCAAGTAGTTAGATGGAATGATGACTTCCAAGCAGCCTTTGACAAAATTAAATAATACATGCAAGAACCTCCCATTATGATGCCTCCAGTTGAAGGAAGACCTCTGATTATGTACTTGATGATATTAGAGAATTCAATGGGGTGTGTGTTGGGCCAACATGACGAGTCTGGCTGAAAAGAGAATGCAATATACTACCTGAGCAAAATGTTTACAAACTATGAAACAAGATATTCACTGCTCGAGAAAACTTTATGCGCTTTGGCTTGGGCTGCTCGCCGGCTAAGACAGTATATGTTGACTCATACCACTCTATTGATTTCTAAGATGGATCATATCAACTATATCTTCAAGAAGCCAGCTCTCTCTGGACGAATAGTTAGATGGAAAATGATCTTGACCGAATACAACATTTAGTATACCATACAAAAAGAAATCAAAGGAAGTGTATTGGCAGATCATTTGTCCCCTCAAGATGTTGATGACTACCAATCCATGTACTTTGAATTCATGGACGAGAATATCATGCTGATAACTGATTGTGTAAAGCCTGGATCGTATGACGGACCTGAACAAGGATCCCTATAGACTATGGTTTTTGATGGAGCTTCCAATGCTTTAGGTAACAGAATGGGTGATGTGATTATTTCCCCCAAAGGTGGCCATACGCCTTTCACTGCCAGACTATGCTTCGACTGTACAAACAACATGGCCAAGTATGAAGCGTGCATCTTGGGTCTTAAGGCTGCCATTGAACTAAGAATCAAATTCTTAAGCGTATATGGAGATTCAACTTTAGTAATCAGTCAAGATAAAGAAGAATGGGATACCAAACATCCTAATTTGATCCTTTACTAAGAGCTTATGTTAACCTTTATGCCTTACTTCGAAGAGGTCACCTTTGAACACTTTCTAAGAGAAGAAAATCAGTTGGCGGATGAATTAGCAACAATGTCATCCATGTTCAAGGTCAAGTGGGGAAACGAAGCTCCTAGAATTACAATTGAAAGATTTGACGAACTTGCACACTATTGTGAAATTGACACTAACGAGGAGAAACCATGGTACCATGAAGTGAGGAGATATCTGGAAGTACAAGAATATCCTGAAGGAGCTTCTGTCAACGACAAGATATTCCTACGAAGGTTTTCAGCCAAATTCTTCCTAAGCAATGGAATCATGTACAAGCGCAACCATGATTCAACTCTACTCCGGTGTATGGACAAGAAGGAGGCAAAAAAGATCATGGAGGACATGCATCATGGCCTCTTTGGAACTTACTCTAGTAGGCACACTATGGCCAAGAAGATTCTGAGTGCTGGTTACTATTGGTTGACTATGGAAACTCATTGTCACCATCACTCGAGGACTTGCCATAACTGTTAAATCTATGCCAACAAGGTTCATGTGCCTCCAATTCCTTTGAATATCATGACTGCTCCATGGCCATTTGCAATGTGGGGCATTGACATGATTGGAGAGATCAAGCCCACTGCCTCTAATGGACATTACTTCATCCTCGTTGCCATCGACTACTTCACAAAATGGGTCGAAGCTGTTTCATTTGCCTCAGTCACTAAGAATGTTGTAGCCCGATTTATCAAGCATAACCTCATCTGCCGGTATGGAATCCCTGAAAGGATCATCACTGATAACGGAACCAATCTCAACAATGCTATGATCATTGAACTTTGTACGCAGTTTAAAACCAAGCATCACAACTCTTCTCCATACAGACCTAAGATGAATGGCGTAGTAGAAGCCGCCAACAAAAACATAAAAAAGATTATGCAAAATATGGTGGTGACCTACAAAGATTGGCATGAGATGCTATCATTTTCTCTTCATGACTACTGTACTTTGGCTCGAACTTCAAATGGGGAAACCCCTTCCTCTTTAGTCTATGGCATGGAAGTTGTCCTGCCTGTGGAAGTTCAAATTCCTTCCTTAAGGATTATGAAAGAAGTAGATTTAGGCGAAGATGAATGGATTCAGACTAGGTTAGATCAGTTGAACTTGATTGATGATAAGAGATTGGCTGCTATTTGTCATGGTCAAATGTATCAAAATCATATGATCAAGGCTTCTAACAAAAAGATCAAACCTCGAGTGTATCAGACTGGTGATTTGGTAATAAAGCGCAACATTCTTCTTCAAGGAGATCCCATGGGAAAATGGACTCCCACTTACAAAGGGTCATTCATGGTTAAAAAAGTATGCTCTGGTGGAGCTATGATGCTAACTACTATGGACAATGAAGATTTTTTGCATCCGGTGAATGTGAACATAGTTAAAAAATACTACATATAAAAATGACCCGCTAGGTTGACATACCTAGAAAAAATAAGGGCATCCTGGTGAACCAAAAGGGTTCAGGCAAAAGTTAGGGATATATACAAGAGATTGTACACCCGACAAGTCAAAAAACCGAAAGGGAGGCTTGGGCAAAAAAGGGTATCCTGGTGCGCTGAAAACCCGAAAGGGCGGTCCAGGCAAAAGTTAAGGATCAAAGCGTATGACTTTGTCCCGTGAAACCACTACAGTCAACTTTATTAACAAGGTCCAAGTTCTTGGGTGTAAGACCAATTAAATTAACTTCTGTCAACGGCAAGGGATGATGTTCGAAGAAATAGGGGCAATAGCGGAGTTGGAACACAATGAGATTACTTCCACATGGCTATTATTTTTGCTTTCATTGTATTTTGTCGATGTTTCCTCTTACTAGGATCTTTGTCTCCTTGTACAAAAACACATATTTATAGGAAAAACATCAATACAAATATACTTTGAAGTGCAAACTTTTTGTTTTTCTGTTTTGAGTGTAAAAATGTCCAATGACTAAAATTGAATGAACATATGAACATGATTAACTGTTAACAAATGTATGTTTAAAAACAGTAATAAACATTTTCTTAAGGATTCAAGATATCCCCACACAGTTACTTCAACAAAATTATCCCCACAGATTTGAATTCATACAGTATCTATCCAGAGTTCCAATCTCATGACAATCGTTTCCCCAACTGAGTTGGTCCTAAACTACAAGGGAATCCTTGTGGAGTTCATCTCTAAAAGAATTCATCTCCCCAATAAGGTCTCCAAAATGCTTTCTTCAACAGGGTTTATTTCCCTAACAAACTACATATTCCCCAACAGACTACAAATTCCCTAGCTCGAGTTCTTTTCTCAGACCATTACAAATCAACAGACAAAATCCCTTATCCCAACGGAGTTGATACTATCCTCCGTAAGTTGCTGCGAGGCTTCGAATCTAACCAGATAATAGTTAACTTCATCCTCCCCAGAAAGTTGTTGCGAAGCCTGGATTTCGACCAGATACCAGTCAACTATCCTCTCCAAGACGAAAATTTAACCATCTTTTTTATCCCCGGTCAAGGTAAATAAGAATTAAATTCCCCAGTAGAGCGATGGACGACCAAAGACCCCTGAACCCTACTTCCCAAGCAGAAATCAACATTCCCCATAGATTTTCTCCGAACAAAACTGGAATCCCCAATGGAAACATTCTAAACAAAGTTGAAGATACACATACTCTTTATCTCCAATGGTAGTCCGGGATTCAGCTTCCCAATACTCCCCAGCAATTTGTCAAGGATTTATTTTCCAGACAAAGATGCACTTCAATGATTCACATTCTTATGCAATAGCACATACATGACAAATTCATACAACATAATCTCATTAATTTTGAAAACATCATTACGCCATGCATACATATGCATGCAACTAACCCTCTTCCTTGCAGGAAAAATCAATCAACAAAACAAAATAACTCTTCTGGTTAGATTGATTTCTTCCAGATTAAAGACAGACGAACGAAGACCTCTTCTGGTTAGATTTATTTCTTCCAGATTAAAGACAGGCGGACGAAGACCTCTTCGGGTTAGATTTATTTCTTCCAGATTAAAGACAGGCGAACGAAGACCTCTTTTGGTTAGATTTATTTCTTCTCGATTAAATACAGGCGAACAAAGACCTCTTCTGGTTAGATTTATTTCTTCCAGATTAAAGACAGGCAGACGAGGACCTCTTTTGGTTAGATTTATTTCTTCCAGATTAAAGACAGGCAGACAAAGACCTCTTATGGTTAGATTTATTTCTTCCAGATTAAAGACAGGCAGACGAAGACCTCTTATGGTTAGATTTATTTCTTCCAGATTAAATACAGGCGAACAAAGACCTCTTCTGGTTAGATTTATTTCTTTCAGATTAAAGACATGAGAACGAAGACCTCTTCTGGTTAGATTTATTTCTTCCAGATTAAAGACAGGCGAACAAATACCTCTTCTGGTTAGATTTATTTCTTCCAGATTAAAGACAGGCAGACAGATACCTCTTCTGGTTAGATTTATTTCTTCCATATTAAAGACAGGCGAACAAAGACCTCTTTTGGATAGATTTATTTCTTCCAGATTAAATACAGACAGACAAAGACCTCTTCTGGTTAGATTTATTTCTTCCAAATTAAAGACAGGCAGACGAAGACCTCTTCGGGTTAGATATTTTTCTTCTAGATTAAAGACAGGTGAACGAATACTTCTTCTGGTTAGATTTATTTCTTCCAGATTAAAGACAGGAAAATGAAGAGCTCTTCTGGTTAGATTTATTTCTTCCAGATTAAAGACAGGCAGACAAAGACCTCTTATGGTTAGATTTATTTCTTTCAAATTAAAGACATGCGAACGAAGACCTCTTCTAGTTAGATTTATTTCTTCCAAATTAAAGACATGCAAATAAAGACCTATTCTGGTTAGATTTATTTCTTCTAGATTAAAGATAGGCAGACAAAGACCTCTTCTGATTAGATTTATTTCTTCCAGATTAAAGACAGGCGAACAAAGACCCCTTCTGGTTAGATTTATTTCTTCCAAATTAAAGACATGAAATCAACAGACCTTTCCTGGTTAGGTTCATTTCCCCAGTGAAGTCGCCAAATAACATACCTCTTCTGATTAAGATTTATATCTTCCAGTTAAAAATAGGCAAAAGACCTCTACTTTTTCAGTATAAATCGACCAAAGATTTATTCTGATATTTCTCCCTCGACAGTCACTCTGGATGGCATTTGTAAACCCATCTTCGACAAATTCTTTATCACTTCTCCAATTGGCATATTTGAGCCCATTCCCGACATAATCAACTAACCCATAGTCGAGTGCAAATTTCTGGGCACTTTAGTGTTCAATCATCTTCCACCTTCAAGTCACGAATGGCGGGCTCGCCAATATAACTGTTAAGGTTTAAGAAGATTGAACAGGGGCAGATGTTATACCCCAAATTTTTCCCTCTCATTTCTCAAGACATTTCTCACAAAGATCTTCAATGGCTTAAGCTTACACAAGTGTTGACTAGGTCAAACTATCTTCTAAACATTGATGCCTCAAATTAGGGTTTTGGTTTTATCAAGGACCATTGAACTTTTAATGCCTCAAATGACTTTCATGGATCATTATAAACCTTCAAGAATACTCATGTCAAATTTTAAGTCTTGGATCACAAGTTTACTCAGTCAATTGCTCAGATGATTGAAAATCAGTTATATTGGGTAAAAAGTCAATTGCGATCAACCTAAGTCAAACTTCATGATATTTTAAATATCAACATTTTAAAGTCATATGTGTTAATTGATCAAGTTTGTATCACAATTCCCCAAGAAAAAATTCTCAATTTACCAAAAGGGCAAAATGGTCAAAATTAGGGTTTTGACTGTAATTGACTGATCAGTGACTTTTGACCTAGTACATGATCTAATGGCTTGAAGCATATTATCAAGGATTCAATTAAAACACGTTTACCTAATTTCATGGTTCAAAACATTTCTCAAGATCAATGGATTGATAGTTGAAATTTGATCAACTGATACACAAAGTCAAACTTTGACGTTTTGGTCAAAATTCAACTTCAAAGATCATAATTCATCAAGATATTCAAAAATATGAAGCTTGATCATCAAGAAATCATGAAAGTCAAAAATCAATGTGAAAAGTCAAACTTTTCAAGACTTGGAAATTTTTTCTAAGTGTTTCTATACATGATAATTTCATTACTTCATGCCAATTTTTCACCAAGATGCAACATGATTCAAAGAAAACTTTCAAAATGAAAGTTGTAAATCTTGATGAGATCTACAACTTTTCTTTGGTGATCAAGTCCTATAAGTGCTTGAATTTTGAGTTATAAATTCCTAAAGTCGTGAGATTTTTCATAAAACACTTAGAGAAATTTTCAACAGGTTTTGGTCAGTTTTTATCTCAACTTCTTGGCAAATTTTCATCAAGTTCCAATTTGATTTAGCCAAATTGTCAACATGAAAATTGTAGATAATGTTTCAAGATTTCCAAAATGTCCAAGAGCATGAATTTATCATACTTGATCTAGAAGATTCAAAGGCATGAAGTTGGGCATCCATTCTTGAAATACAAGGCATTTTGTGATTAACACATAACCAAATCCTTATGCCATGCTGCATAATCCCATGTTACAGGCCTTATAACTTGCTAATATCACCATAATTTAATGCTTACACCTACTCTTGAGCTATTAACCAAGTGTTTGAGCCATTGTCCAAAAGACCGTTCCATTTATGGCATAAAGGCACCATTGCTATTCTTGAAAAGCAAGCTTTTTGGTACAAAATTTGTCTTGAGCCTATACCTTGCTTACTTCTGAATATAATCCACCATAAATCATGGAAAGTATCCCCTCTATACCAGTAACTTTGATACTTCATCTTTGGACCATGGGAGACTTGGTATAACTTGATATTTGCATTCCAACCAAACTATAATTTGTTATCTTGCAAATTTGATTACTTCAACTTCCGAAACCTTTTCTCTATAAATAGTGAAGTAATTTGCAAGATAAAGAGGCTATAAGTTTTTGTTGTGTAGAGAAGTTTCTCAAAACCCCTCATACTCTCAAAAAACCATAACTATCCACAAAACCTCCACTCTTGAGTTTTGAAGTCCAAACCTTTGAACCTCTCAAACTTTGCAAGTTCTGTCCAAACAAACTATCCAAATACTTCATATACATCATATAGAAGTTGTTTAAACATAAGAGACACTTCTGTAACATCACTATCACCATTCTCCAAACTCAAAAAAAAAAAACAGCCACTTGACTTCTCAAGACAATACAATAACTCTAAATTAAAACACAAATTTTAGTTTCAAGCCAAAAATGTTAGAAGTAAAAAACAACAGTATGAGTCGATGTGCATCTCTATGAGTCTACATATATTAGGTACAAAACAGGTTATGAGTCGATACAAAACACAACTTAGTTGATGCATAACAGAAATGAGTCACGCAAACCATTATGTATTGATACATACTGAGTTGATTTTGATTTCCAAGAGCAAGAAATGATATGTACTGATGCATAAGTGCATGTGTCAATGCAAAACAAATATGAGCTGATGCAAACCATTATGTATCAACTCATACTGAGTTGGTTTTGAATTTCAAGAACAAGGAATGATATGTATTGATGCATAAGTGCATGCGTCAATGCATAGAAGTTTTCGTATCAATGCATAAGTACATGCGTCAATGCATTAAAGTTTTTGTATCAATGCATAAGTGCATATGTCAATACATAAAAGTATTTTTTTTTTAAATTCTTTTTTTTACGTTATATTTATATTTCTTTATATTTTTATTGTTATTCATTATTCAATATGGTTGCAATAGTAATTAGGTTTTAATTTCTCTCATTCACCATTTGTAAATTTGTATCCCTTATCCCCTAAAGTATTTTAATAGCGTAGGACATTTAGTTTCCGCAATTTATCGCTTTCCATATGATTGTTAATAATTAGGGTGTGTATGGAAAGATAAAATCAATCTTAGAGAACCCTAATATCAAGACAAAAATGCATGAAAACAAACACTTTGCACACTTGCACCTCTAAGGTTAACCACACTTGTTGCCTCGAATAAAACAGTCATGTCCCTCGAACGTGGGATACTTTAGCAATGGCCCTCGAATACAAGATCATAGTCCCTCGATGAACCTTCAATGTTGCCTTAGGTAAAACAATCTTAGACCCTTATGACAAATTTCTAAGGTATCCTACAATGTTGCCTTCTATGACTATACAACGACCCACGCCTGTCCCTTCACATCCAATGATAGGGCTTCTTATCAATCAATGGTAAGATAGCAATATCTAAAGGAGGAGGAAATGAACAAATACTTTTTGAGTAGGTAGAATGTTCGTAGTTACTTGCTCACAATCATTTTCAAAAACATCTTTCAAACACACCAACACTTTCAAATGAAATATTTTCAAAAGTCAACACTTTGTATACATTCTTGTAGATACGAGAATCACTACAAAGTTAGCCTAAACAAATGCACTTTCAAAAAACATCACAAACACATTTCAAACAAAGCATTTCAAACTGAGCTAGCAACTAAGAGCCCGTAGATAACTACAGATGAAAAGGGTGTTAACACCTTGCCTTTTCATAACCTATCCCCCGAACTCAAGAAATATCTCAAAAGGTCTTTCCTATTATTTTCACCCTTTCCTTTATTGGATAAAAGAAAAGTCAGTGGCGACTCTTGCTATTTGCAATAATTACGATAAAACACATAACACCCAAGTCAGTTCTCCCACCGTATTACAATAACCATCGCAATTTGGGATAAACACGATAATGGAATTGTTTCCGAATACACGACTAGTTCATCAATCACAACATGATTGTACTCGTCAATCACTAGGTGATCACATTCACCAAGTCTCATAACATCAACTCATATTCCATACAAAGCATATTAGTTCGTGATTAAGCTACAATTATAGTGACTACTCGTCCATCGTACACACCGAGGTACCTTCGTGTCTGAATATCTCCATCTATGTCATTTGTTATAACTTTGTCATCTTTACTAATTCATTCACCTAGTTATGCTTCTGAGTTTACCTCACCCATCATCATGATAAGATTTTAATCTTATTATTACACATTCAACACAATATATAAATCATAATATGGTTCACAAAACACAAACACTTCTTAATATGGTTCATAAACACACATAATAGTTCATTATCAATAGGAATTTCAGAACAAAGGTTCCTCGCCAAATAGGACTTTCAGAATAAAGGTTCCTCACCAATATCCAACCAATAATTAGAACATAATAATGGAACAAGACAATCATAAGTATAAAATATGCACACAACTAGTATCTTATTACACTATAGGATAACTCTCCCGATGAGTTTTCCAATGCATTCGACCGCATCTCATTTCGAGTTACGAAACTCAAGATATACTATTTTCAATATTGTTGAATTTCTCATATTAACAGATCTCGTTGGGCGAGAAGTGCAGTCGTTGAGCGAGTCTAAAAGAAAAAAAATACCCAAAATATCACTTTTAAACCCCTCTCCTTCAACCTATAACCATTTAAACCATACTCAATTATGTTATAACATAATCAAGCATTTCATGCCATGAAATTAACATTATTCGAATGTATCCGACCCCATGTCAATCCGAACTACGATTCCCATTTTTATGGTGGAAACAGGAACACTAAATTTTTTTCCAAGTATCTGAACCCTCGCTTAGCGAGCTCCAAGCGAGGCGAGGAAGAAAGATAAGGCCTCTGGATTTTCCCTTCCTCACTTAGCGAGACCCATCGATGCTTCCAAGTGAGCTCTCGCCTAGAGAGCTCCCAAAGAGGCTCGGGAGAGATAAGTTAGAATGTCACTTTTCCTTAAAAACACATTGATCACTTAGCGAGTCCATCCTTGCTAAGTGAGGTTACCTGAGAATCTCAGCTTCCAATTGCTGATATGCTTACTGAGAGCTTTCCCTTTCATAGCGAGGATTATGGGTGGCAAAACGGGCCTGGCTCGTTGGGCATGCCCATTTTACCCGCAATTTAGTGCGGGAAGGCCAAGAATTTAGGCTCTCACCCTCTAATGTGACCGCCCCATTTTCTTCATGGGCTTTTGCGGGCATGATTATTAGCATAAAAGTTTGCATTTTTAAGCCTAAAAGGTGCAGTTCCCGCAGGCTTTCCCCGTCCCGCACTCACTTTTTTGCAGGGTGGACCTAGGTTTTGGATCCTCATCCTCAACTGTTCCCATCCCACCCCGTCCTATTTTTTTACAGGCTTTTGCTAGGAAGACTTAAACGGGACAGGCATATGCTCGTTTTCCACCCCTAGCGAGGATGATCGAATCCAATCAAGGGGAAACCGTGACAAGAAGAAAATATGCAACTCAACATCACAAAACACCATGATACACCAAAACAACATATAAAGATCATTTAATAGAACATATAAGCATGTAAATCAGTAATATCATCATGTATTAGCAATAACTTAATGATTAAGAAACCACACATAAACCCTAACCTCATTCCCATAAAATTTCCTCAAATACTGAAACTACCTAAAACCAACCTTGATAGAAGAAGATAATGAGAGATTTGAGATGGGATGATGATGATCCAAGCTCTTGATTTCTACTTCTAAGCTTCTTTTTCTTTCTTCTCTTCTTCTCTTATTTCTCTTCTATTCGATTTCTTTTGTTATTAACAAAATGAAGAAGTGGTTGGTAAGATATGAAAAGAAGAAAATATCTTAAAAGATATGTGTCCCCTAGTATAAATTTACCATTTAAAAATATTACTAAAATGTCTTTTCTTTTACCAATTAGCAAAGACCAAGCTAATTGAGTAACAATTAATCTCTTATGAGTTTACTAATTACTCTATTGATTTCAACTGACAACAACTAACAACGAATAGAGTATTTAGGAACTCAGTTTGTCCCAAATGACAAGGAATACAACACTTAAGAGGATATGATATATTACTTCCCCCTTAAATTGAAATTCATCCCAAAATTTCTTCCAACCGAAGAGATAAAACACACTTACAGTCTTCATAGAAAATCACATCTATCCTCCAGGGTGCCTACCACCAAAGATAGTACTAGAACCTTACCAACAACCACTAGTAAAATGATTTTCTTACAGACACAAGGATTGAGAATAAGACTAATGTCCTCCAAAAGATAGATATGCAAGAGTCACACGACTTTGACCATAAGAGTGTAAAACATTTAGGATTATGTCGTGTTAGTTGTAACTAATTCAAGTTAGTCTAATGAATTATTAAGTGTTAGGGAACAAAGCTCTACATGAAGTTTCTTGGTTCTCACACGCGTTTGTTTATGAAAATAGTTGAACAAGCAATCCCATAGTTGATGCCCATGAGTGCAACCAAGAACACACGAGAGGATTTCATTCGAGAGCATTGAGTGAAGACAAGGGAGAAGCATTTGATCTTTCTGCAGCCAACGAGAGTATTCAGGATTCACATTACCATAATTAAGAGCTTCATCATTCACAAACTGAAGAGGAATTCAAGTGCAAACTACAAATTCAGTGAGATTGTGTGCATTGATGTATAGTTTGACTTGTTGTCGTAATATATGAAAGTTCTTCTCATCAAGCTTCTGCATGATTTTGAGTGAGAACTGAAGGTGACTAGACTCTTCAGTGGAATTCGAGAGTGCCGGTGCCGAAGTAGTGGAAATGTTAGGAACTAAAATTCGTATGTGAAAGTATGAGGAAATTGACATAATTAATATTTTATATATTGAAAGAAACAACTTGGCTCATATATATCCTTACAGATGAGAAACTGAAACAAAAAAAACTACCCATGTTTCCACTACTAGCACTAAACTACCCATGTTCTCACCCATTACTAGCACTTCCTAATAACATGGTAGACTAATTCAAAAGGAAATAACTACTCCTAAAACAAGGAAACCATAAAACTGACTAACAAATCCTCCCTTAAACTTAATGTTATATGCAATAAGTTTATATCACTCTTTGAACAAACTCATAGAGATCTGCGTAGCTTCAGGAAAACATCCATCTTGAATGGTTTCGTCATGATATCTGCCAATTGTTCTTGTGTGCTACAGTGTATCAGCTCTACAGTTCCATCCTTTGTCAAATCCCGAAGGAAATGGAAACGAACATTAATATGCTTACAACGACCATGCATTACTGGATTCTTCGAAAGCTTAATAGCATAACTACTATCACAATGAATCACATTGGCTTTGCTTTGATTTTTACACAGTTTTCCCAACACTCTTTTTCAGCCAAATGGCTTGACATGCACATGAAGCTTTACCTATAAACTCTGCTTCTGTGGTTGATAGACTCACAATTGGTTGTTTCCTTGATGGCCAAGAAACAACACCTGAGCTCAATAAGAAAATATAACCTGAAGTACTCTTCTTATCCTCTAATTCCCATGCATAACCGATGTCAGTGTAAGTGACAAGCTCGTTATTTTTGTCCTTCCGATTGAAGATTCCAAACTCAATTGTTCCTCTTAAGTATCTCAGCACCCTTTTAGCCACTTGTAAATGCAGTTCAGTAGCATTCTCCATATACCTACTAATTAGATTCACCACAAACAACATACCGGGTCGAGTAGATGTCAGATACATAAGGCTTCCTATAATTTATCTATAGTAGGTCTTATCAACCTTCACACCAGACTCATCTTTTGTGAGTTTAACACCTGGAACAATTTGATTATGCACTGAATTGCTTATATCCAATCCAAAACTTTGCAGCATCTCTAATGCATACTTTTTTACATAAGAAAATGCCATTTGATCGTTGCATCACTTCAAGACCAAGAAAGTATCTCATTTTACCAAGATTTGTCATGTCAAATTATCGCTTCATAGAGCTTTTAAATTTTGTCTTGTAAACCCACTTCACTCCAACCTTCTTTTCTCCTTTAGGTAAACCCATCAATTCCCATGTGGCATTTATTTCAATTGCCTCCATCTCCACATCCATGGCTTTCCTCCATTTTTCACTTTTAACAACATCATCAAAGTGAGTAGGATCACCATCACCAGCTGCAAACATGGCCAAATTAACATCGATATTTCCTTCTGAAAGACCTTCTCCAGTTTCATAGTCTTCCATCCAAAGTGGTGGCCTTCTAAGCCTTTGTTGGTTGGGATTAGAAGTGTTCTCTTCTACTGTAGAATCAAAGGAGACATTTTCTTCTTCTTCTTCTTCTGTATCAGTATTATGATCAGATTCATGCCCGACTTCATTTTCCTCTTCCACATTAAGTTCCACATCCTTATCACCCCAATCTAAGTCACACGAGATAGCTTCTTCATACTTCTTATCTCAATCCCATCCCCGACCTTATTCAAAAACAACATCCCGACTCGTTATGATATTTTGTGAAAATGGATTATAAAGTCTGTATGCTTTTGATACTTCACTGACCCCCAACAAAACACAACACAAGCTTTTATCATCTAGCTTAGTTCTTTTAGCATCAGGTACGTGAACATAAGAAATACATCCAAAAACTCTAAAATGCTTAACTGAAGGCTTGACCCCGCTCCAAGCTTCTTCTGGTGTCTTATTCCTCACTACTAACATTGGACTCTGATTCAAGATATGCACATACCAGTTTACCGCTTCAGGCCAGAATATTTTGGGCATTTTCTTCTCAGATAGCATGCTCCGAACCATGTTCATAATGGTTCTAATCTTTTGTTCTACAACCCCATTTTGTTGTGGCGTATATGCAGTTGTTAGTTGCCTTCGTATACCATTTTCACAGAAAAAATTGGTGGATTCGTGTGATGTAAACTCTCCCCCACGGTCAGTGCGCAAGCCTCTGATAAACGAATTTGCTTCCTTTTCAACATGGATCTTAAAATTTTTGAAAAAAAAATGCTTCCGATTTTTCTGTTAAGAAATAAATCCATGTTTTTCTACTGAAATCATCAATAAAAGTGATCATATACCTCTTTTTGTTGTTAGAGATATGTTTGATTGGTCCACAAATATCAACATGTATTAGTTGTAGAATTTGTGTTACCTTCCAAGCGCTCTTCTTTGGGAATGAATCTCTTGGCTTCTTCCCTACCAAACAGTCCTTGCACAGCCTGTTTGGTGACTTCAATTTTGGTAAGTCATTTACCATATTCTTCTGCTGTAGTGTATTTAAACCCTTAAAACTCAAGTGTCCATATCTGCAGTGCCAAAGATGCATTAAATCTTCTGTAACATTGTGAAAGCAATGGATTTTGCAGGTTGCAGTATGGAATGCAACATGAACATTCGATTTGAAGATATTCTAGTTTCCATTATCAAACCATTTTTAGGGTGGAAGACTTTGCATTTTCCATGTTGAAACAGAATACTAATTCCCTTCTTTTGTAATTGCCCAATATTTAGAAAGTTATTCTGTAATTCGGGCACAAGAAAGAATCCAGTAACAATATGTGTTACGCCATTTATGTTTAATCTTATGTTACTTGTTCCTGTTACAGCCATGGTGGAATTATTGCCCAACTTGACAGAATCTTTGTAACTCTTGTCAAGATCTGAGAAGTATTTCTTCTTTCCGCACATGTGATTGCTACATCCAAAGTCAAGAAACCAAACAACTTCTTCATTGGCCTTGTTCATATCTGTGTAGGCCATCAACAACATTTCTTCTTGAGTCTCTACATAGTTGGCCTCCTTTCTTTGGTTCGAACATTCCCATCTAAAATGTCCGAGTTGATGGCAATTAAAGCACTCCATTGTGGATTTGTCAAATCTTTGTCTGCCTCGTCCTCTTCGTCCAAAACCTCCACGACCTCGACCCCTCTCTACATATTGAGCATATTGATTATCTTGATATCCATGAGTAATTTGTAAAGCATGTTCTTCTTCAACATGAGAACACATGCGTTGTTCATGAACAAGTAGGCTGCTTTACAATTCATCAATAGTCAAAGTGTTTGTATCCTTAGATTCCTCAATGGAACACACAACATAATTGAACTTGGGAATTATGGAGCTCAAAAAAATTTCAACTACTGCAACATCTCCCTTGTTTTCACCATTAGCTTTCATCTTGTTTGCTATGGTAAGTTTCCGAGCAAAATAATCATTCACATATTCTCCTTCCTTCACGTGGAGAGTTTCAAACTCTTTTCTTAGAGCTTGCAACTGTGCACGATTGACTCGTGTTGAACCTTCATACTTCTGCTTCAAGGAATCCCATATTTTCTTTGTTGTATCTTTGTTAAGAATCGTCTCTAGAACTGAACGATATAATGCTTGAAATAGATAGTTCTTTGCCTTCAAATCTTTTAATTTCTGATCATCAATGTTATTTCTTTGTGCATCTGTAAGAATTACTCCTTCCACTGCCGCAGGAACCCCATTTTCCACCAGACCCCAATACTCCTTAGAACGCAAAACGTTTTCCATGAACATCTCCCAATGGTCATAATGTCCATCAAACTTCGGTATTGCTGGCTTCACAAATGAACTTTCTGATGCCATGGTTTTCACACTTAGAAGACTGCAGCTTCTACTTTAATCAAGCCCCGTGGTGGGGCTCTGATACCAAATGTTAAGAACTAAAATTTGTATGTAAAAGTATAAGGAAATTGACAGAAGGAATATTTTATATATTGAAAGAAACAACTTGGCTCATATATAGCCTTACAGATGAGAAACTGAAAATGAAAAAAAAAACTACCCATGTTTCCTATAACGCCCCGAATATAATTAATTATTTAATTAAATTAATTAAAGATTTAATTACTGGATATGGTCGAAGTTAGAATTTGTCGGTATTATTTTAAGAAGCATGATCGGAGTAATATGTTGATTTGATATGTTAAGTGAAATAGTCAGTTTAATCAAAGAAATAATATTAGAAATAATATTATTATATTGGATTATTATTGATTTGATTAAGTGGTGGAAAATAGTATTATAATAATACTATTATTATTTCTTATGGACTTTATTTAAAGTGTCGTTGGTAGTAAAATGTGTGGTGTGAATATTAGGCCCAATAGAATTAATAATAGAAATTATATGTTAAAGTTGAATAAGAGAGGAAGAGAGTTAGTGTTATCAGGAAAAGAAAGAGAAGAGAAAGAGGAATAAGGGTTTTAGAGAAAGAGAAAAGAAAAGGATGCAATACATGGAGAAGAGAAGAAGAATGAAGGTTTGGAACTATGGCAGCAGCGGGTTGCAATCGGAATTATAGAGCGATCTCCAATCCAAGGTAAGGGTGGATTTTCTTATCCTATAATGGGGCTTATGAGGAATTGTATGTGGGGATTTAGGGTGTAAATTTATTATTGTTTGTGTTTGTTTGTGGCAATTGATGTTATGAATTAATTAGTGGTGAATATTGGTGAAACTTTCGTATTCCTGTGTGTTGTTGATTGATTGTTCCATTGAAAATATATGGGTCGAAGGAAACTGGAGAAGTAACGGGAAGGTTGGAAATTATAAGAAGGGGGTGCATGCCGATCGTCACCTTCTTAGTGGTGAGTGCTGTCATTCGGCAACCTTGAGAGGGAGAAGAGTATCGTTCGGCACTAGACATTTGTGGAAGAAGAGTGACGTTCGGCACTGGGTGTTGTTGCAGATAGAGTGTGTCGTTCGGCACTGTCTGAGAGGCATTTGTTTTCTTTCTGTAGCAATATGTTATACAATTTTATATGGTATCGGTATAGAATTTATCAATATAAAAGCTGTTAGGGAACAAATGGAAGTATTCATATCAGTAGCATGTAATAGCAGAAGAAAAGATCTATAGCCAATTAGTTAACTAGAAGTGAATATTAGGAGGATAATTAAATAATGAAGAACTAATACATAGAGAGTTATGGGAGTGTTTTGGAAACGACTGTCATATTGTGTTTTCCTTTGTGATGTGCATTGATGCTATGATGTTACAAATATTTTGTGAAGATGCAGGAATTGTTATGACGAAGATTTACATCTATTAATTGGTAATAACAGTGATATAGGCTTGTTGCCAAAGTTGAATAATTGTGGTTATGATGTTGTGATAATTTTGTGATGATGCGAAGTGAAGGAAGAATTGTGTTGTGGGTCGTTGTTGTGAATAAGTCGTTGTCGAATACCTCGTTGTTTTTTAATATGTCGTTGTTTATATGTTGTGATTGATAAGTTGATTAAGTTGTAGGACTATGTCCAATGTTGAAGTAAAGATGAGTACCTCTAATTATTGGTAAAGTGACGATATAGGCTTATGCTTTTGTGACGGTGATTGTTGTTGTTGTATGTGATTGTTGCATTCATTGAGTCACATACATTTGCATTATTAAGTTGGCCTGGATTGGCACCATATTGGCCTGGATTGGAAAAATATTAAGTTGAAGGCTTATGCCTTGTTGATGCCTCTAATTATTGGCATATTTTTAAGTTGGGAGTTATGCTCCAGTGGTACCACATGCATGTGCATTGTAATTTAGTTGCATTCGGTGTTGCATCTTGAGTTGTGGTGAAGATAGATTTGTTGTTTCTTTATGTTGTTGACTTATTGTGACAGGTATCATTTAAAGGTTGTGAATTAGTTGTTATGTCGTGTTGATGCTTTGTTGAGATTAAAGATGTTTGAAAGTTGTGAAGTGGTAATTTTATATTCCTGAATTCTAATATATGATTTATCATATGCTCACTTATACGGTTTAAGAATCTCACCCATTACTATTTGAATGTTGCCCTCTGTTGGTAACGTGCAGGTAATCAAGAAAGAAGATTTGCTTAGCCTTAATAGTTCAAAGTCGGTTGGTCGCTCTTATACGTAGCACTCGCGGGAAAATGATCAAATAGTTGTTTACTTGTTGAAATTGTTTTATTTGTTGAATTATAAGTTTAATTATATGAAATAATATATTGCCTCTCAAGTTGTTTTAGTTGAACGAAACATATGGTGCTACTTGAAGTTGAAATTATGATTCTTCTACGTTATTAATAAAAGAAGTGGTTTTTTTTTAAAAGCTAATGAAGTTGTTATATGATCCTCCGAAATTAAAGTGTTATGTATCTGTTTATGTGTTGTAACATGTTGAACTGTGATACCCCAAATGTGTTGGAGGCTTTTAAATACTCTGATTTTCGTTATAACTACCGGGTAGAATTTGGGGTGTTACAATAGTGGTATCAGAGCAGGTCGGTCCGTCTGACCAAGTTGTCTATTGTTGTTTGTTCCTTAGTGCGCGACAAGTGTATGAAACACTGCCGGTACTTGTTTACCTTAATTGGAGGAAGTTGGTTGAAGATAAGTGGGGGAGAAGCTTTGCTTCTCGGATATGTTCAATTGAAAGGTGTTGGTTCAGTGTGCTGCCGACGACGACAATGCAAGAATTGTTGGAGTATTGTTGTTCCCAAATTTGAAGGTGACTTAGATTCAAGGTCTTGTTGTTAGTCGAGTTAGAGCGCCTTGAGATAAATTGATCGGACATTGTTGGTAGTTACTTCTCGAAGAATGAAAAGCGATGTAATATTTGTTGATTTATGAAGTAAGTGTGAGATGTCGATGTTTGAACAATGATGGAGTAATAAAGATGTGGTAACTTTTATGTTGGGATCACATAAGTGATTGTAGGAAGTAGTTGACGTTGATAAGTAGTTTAGAATCGCGAGTCTGAGTCGAAACTTGAAGAAGTGAGTAGCGTTGCGAAAGGAATTGTTACCCTGGTGTTTTGGAACCTGAACTTTGGCGAAGGAATACATTTCTCGAGTTATAAGAAGTTTGGGAGCACGAGATATGTTAATATTTGTTTGTAATATGTCTAAGTTGAAGACAAATGAGTTTCAGAGTGGAATTTCCGTAAGCGAATCGCAGGAAACTGCAGAGTTGTTGTGGGACTTCGAAAATTCATAACTAGAGTTCCGGGCATCCGATTTGAGTTCCGTTTAAATTGTTGGAAAGCTAACAAAATGAGCTTAATTTTAAAAATGGTTCCATTAGATATAATAGATTCATTTATCACGTGATGATATTGGAAGTAAGTGCAGTTTGTTGATAAGCTTGTCTTTGGAACTAGACTTGTTCTTCAGTGTTGTACGGGACGTCAGCGTCCGAGTTGGGTGAATTAAAGGAGCGATTGGAAGATTTATTTAAATTAATTTGTGAATTCAAAGGTATCATTTGGAAAGATTTGGTGTTATTAATTAGAAATAAAGACGATAGTGCGAAGTTGTGTGGAATTTACAATGTCGAAAAGGAGGAAGATTTATGCTAAGTTGTTAGGAGGTATGTTATAGCTTTGGGAGAAGAGTTCTCTTGAGTAATTTTATTTCCAAGTGAAAGTGTATGTAGACCCAGTCAAGGTGGATGCAGTTCTAAGTTAGAGAATGACAAAGTCTGTTATAGAGGTTAGTATCTTGTTGAGCTTAGATGATTACTATCGTAGTTGTTTGAGGTGTAGATATATATGAAATGTTGTTAGATAAGATGATAATGTTGAGAGTGTGATTGAAATGAGTTTGAGAGGTGTAGATACATGTATTTTAGATGTTGTGAAATTCGGAAGAGGATTATGCGTTTAAGAATGTTGTTAGAATCCTTTATGTAGATAAAAACTCAGACTAGAGTGGAAGGATTTGTAATGTATTGATATGCCAACAGTTCTCGAGTTGTGAGGATTAGACATGTTGTGTTTTAGAAAACTTGAATACGAGTTTTAAGGAAACGCTATTATAATTTGGTATGACGATTTATACTCTCTTATGCTTGTCGAATACTAATTGACAAATTGAGGAACTGATCACTCTCAATCTATTGTTGATAGTAGACGAGACCATGTTGGATGATATAGATTTGTTGTGATATCTTAATAGTGTTTAAAGTGATTGATGTTATATCGTGGAACAAGTCGGAGTATCGAGTTATATGTGAGCTAACGTTGCAAATGTGAAAGATTGAGAATATCAAGTGAATAATGGTTTTATGGTGGATGTTGAGGAAAGTCCGAAACTAGATTGAAACTTGTAAACCATATGTTTGACGAAAATTATTATGGTTGTTAGTTGATGGTGAGTTGTGTGTATAATTGTTGATTTATACAGTTAAGTTGATGTTGTGATGATTTGGTTCCCGTTGTCGTGATGTTGTTGTTGGTTACCGTAAGTAAAGGAATAATATTTCATAATATGACGAAGTCGATTATGTTGGCTATGTTGATGTCACTATAAGAGTGATACGACGATGTGAACAAATTTGTTGATATTTTGTTGATAATTGACATACGGGAAAGAAATTGTGTATGTGTTTAGAGGTTGAAAAAGGTGTTAAGATGATATTGAGATGATGTATATTCAATTATAAGTGTGTTATACTTGTTGCTACTTAAAATGTTGGTATGTCAGATTATGGTGGAGTAGTTGAGATGCTAGTAACGATTATATCGCGAAGTGTTGAATGATTGACATGTGTGTAATCGATTTGAATTGTGTTGATTTATTGTTATGTTGGTCAAGTAGTGGTCGAAGTGTTGTCAAACACGACTTGGGGATCAAAAAGTTGGATGTGAACTTCGCGTTAAGGGTGGTAGTATCGAGTAGATTTTCGAGGACGAAAATATCCTAAGTGGGGGAGAGTTGTAACGCCCCGAATTTAATTAATTATTTAATCAAATTAATTAAAGATTTAATTATTGGATATGGTCGAAGTTAGAATCTGTCGGTATTATTTTAAGAGGCGTGATCGGAGTAATATGTTGATTTGAGATGTTCAGTGAAATAGTCGGTTTAACCGGAGAAATAATATTAGAAATAATATTATTATATTAGATTATTATTGAGTTGATTAAGTGGTGGAAAATAGTATTATAATAATCCTATTATTATTTCTTATGGACTTAATTTAAAGTGTTGTTGGTAGTAAAATGTGTGGTGTGAATATTAGGTCCAATAGAATTAATAATAGAAATTATATATTAAAGTTGAATAAGAGAGGAAGAGAGTTAGTGTTATCAGGAAAAGAAAGAGAAGAGAAAGAAGAATAAGGGTTTTAGAGAAAGAGAAAAGAAAAGGGTGCAGTACATGGAGAAGAGAAGAAGAATGAAGGTTTGGAACTATGGCAGCAGCGGGTTGCAATCGGAATTATAGAGCGATCTCCAATCCAAGGTAAGGGTGGATTTTCTTATCCTATAATGGGGCTTATGAGGAATTGTATGTGGGGATTTAGGATGTAAATTTATTACTGTTTGTGTTTGTTTGTGGCAATTGATGTTACGAATTAACTAGTGGTGAATATTGGTGAAACTTTCGTATTCTTGTGTGTTGTTGATTGATTGTTCCGTTGAAAATATGTGGGTCGAAGGAAACTGGAGAAGTAACATGAAGGTTGGAAATTATAAGAAGGGGAGGCATGCCGATTGTCACCTTGTTAGTGCTGAGTGCTGTCGGTCGGCAACCTTGAGAGGGAGAAGAGTGTCGTTCGACACTGGACATTTATGGAAGAAGAGTGTCGTTCGGCACTGGGTGTTGTTGCAGGTAGAGTGTTCCGTTCGGCACTGTCTGAGAGGCATTTGTTTTTTTTCTGTAGCAATATGTTATACAATTTTTATATGGTATCAGTATAGAATTTATTAATATAAAAGCAGTTAGGGAACAAATGGAAGTATTCATATCAGTAGCATGTAATAGCAGAAGAAAAGATATATTTCTAGTTAGTTAATTAGAAGTGAATTAGGAGGATAATTAAATAATGAAGAACTAATACATAGAGAGTTATGGGAGTGTTTTGGAAACGACTGTCATGTTGTGTTTTCCTTTGTGATGTGCGTTGATGTTATGATGTTGCGAATATTTTGTGAAGATGCAAGAATCGTTATGACAAAGATTTATATCTATTAATTGGTAATAACAGTGATATAGGCTTGTTTCCAAAGTTGAATAATTGTGGTTATGATGTTGTGATAATTTTGTGTTGATGCGAAGTGCGGGAAGAATTGTGTCGTGGGTCGTTGTTGTGAATAAGTCGTTATCGAATACCTTGTTGTTATTGAATATGTCGTTGTTTATATGTTGTGATTGATAAGTTGATTAAGTTGTAGGCCTATGGCCAATGTTGAAGCGACAATGAGTACCTCTAATTATTGGTAAAGTGACGATATAAGCTTATGCCTTTGTGACGGTGGTTGTTGTTGTATGTGATTGTTGCATTCATTGAGTCACATACATTTGCATTATTAAGTTGGCCTGGATTGGCAAAATATTAAGTTGAAGGCTTATGCCTTGTTGATGCCTCTAATTATTGACAGATTTTTAAGTTGGGAGTTATGCTCCAATGGTACCAGATGCATGTGCATTGTAATTGAGTCGTATTCGGTGTTGGATCTTGAGTTGTGGTGAAGATAGATTGTTGTTTCTTTATGTTGTTGACTTATTGTGACAAGTATCATTTAAAGGTTGTGAATTAGTTGTTATGTCATGTTGATGCTTTGTTGAAATTAAAGATGTTTGAAAGTTGTGATTTTATATTCCTGAATTCTAATATATGATTTATCATACGCTCACTTATACGATTTAAGAATCTCACCCCTTACTGTTTGAATGTTGCCCTCTGTTGGTAACGTGCAGGTAATCAAGAAAGAAGATTTGCTTAGCCTTAATAGTTCAAAGTCGTTTGGCCGCTCTGATACCTAGCACTCGAAGGGAAATGATCAAATAGTTGTTTACTTGTTGAAATTGTTTTAGTTGTTGAATTCTAAGTTTAATTATATGAAATAATATGTTGCCTCTCAAGTTGTTTTAGTTGAACGAAACATATGATGCTACTTGAAGTTGAAATTATGATTCCGCTGCGTTATTAATAAAAGAAGTGGTTTTGTTTTAAAAGCTGATGCAAGTTGTTATATGATCCTCCGAAATTAAAGTGTTATGTATCTGTTTATGTGTTGTAACATGTTGAAATGTGATACCCCAAATGTGTTGGAAGCTTTTAAATACTCGATTTTCGTTATAACTACCGGGTAGAATTTAGGGTGTTACATTTCCACCACTAACAATAAACTACCCATGTTTTCACCCACTACTAGCCCTTCCTAATAACACGGTAGACTAATTTAAAAGGAAATAACTACTCTTAAAACAGGAAAATCATAAAATTGACTAACAAACTTCACAACAGCTTGTGCAGCTACTGTAGAATAATATAGCAAGTGTGAGTAAGTGGGGAAATAGACCCACATTGGATAGGAATGTGGAGACTTAAGCATATATAAGTGGGTGAATCCACTCACCTATCACCTTAAGGTTTTAGGTGGATAAGTAGTGTGTCTCTCACAAAGGTGTCTAGTCCTACACTATGTATCGATGCTCCTAATATCTCCCTCCAATAGAAAATACCGACGAAAGACTAAGATTAGAGAGAATTGTTATAGGTACTTATGATTTCCAATTCTGTTTCTAACTAACTTTTGATTATGAAAGAGTTAGTTACAAACAACTACGACTGTGTTACTTTTATGTGTAACCAGTTGACTGCTACTACAGGTTTTGTGTACACTCAAGCTGACAGGTACTTATGATTTCCAATTCTGTTTCTAACTAACTTTTGATTATGAAACAGTTAGTTACAAACAACTACGACTGTGTTACTTTTATGTGTAACCAGTTGACCTGCTACTACAGGTTTTGTGTACACTCAAGCTGACAGGTATCAGCCTTGAGACTAAAGCTAATCCTAGCCTTACTCTAATAAAAATAATCATCAGCAAATTGGACCTAATTGTATTCCTTGTTTTGTTTCAACTGACAGCTAGCAAAGGGGTGGCCATGGGTGCGGTTATTTCATGTGCTGGTAAAATTGCAAAACCTGTGGTTTGCACCTATTGGACGTTACTTTGGTTACATTGTCCACTACAAGCATAACCTTAAAAGGATGAAAACCGATGTCCAAAATTTGGAGGGAAAAAAAGATATTATGCAATACAAACAGTTAGCTTGGCAAGCAAGCAATGACGGGTTATTTGATACTGTTGTCATGGCTACTATAAGTGGTTCACCAGATCTTAAAAAAATTCATGAACAAATTGCTGATGACTTAGATCTGAAATTTAATAAGATGACAAAAGAGGGAAGAGCAAGAGAATTACGCGGAAGGATAAGCAAGGAGAAGAGTATTCGGGTTATTTTGGATGACAAAGGATGCAAGTTGGTGGTAACATCCAGAGATCTTCACGTGTTTGGAAGAGTTGTACATGGGGAATTGCTTTATCCAATGGGATGTCATGGGAAGCAAAGATCAAAGCAACAATGCAAGTCTAGAAGAGCTTAGGAATTTGTCTCATCTAACTGCATTAGACATAATGATTCAAGATGCTTCGGTTTTGCCAAGGGACTTGCAGGTCTTTGAAAAGCTTGAAAGATACAACATATTTGTTGGTGATATGTGGAAATGGTCATTGACATGGTCTGGAGGTGCTCATAAATCTTCAAGAGTACTTAAGCTCGAGGACAGTAGGGGTTTAAGCATTCTTTCTGATCGTGGATTTAACTTGTTGAATTCAGCCGAGGACATGTGCCTTGCCAAAATACATTGTGTTAGAAATGTATTTTATGAACTGAATAGGAAGGGTTTTCCACAATTAAAGCATTTGTGCATTCAAGACAGTACTGAACGGAAGTACATCATCGACTCATCCGGGTATGTTCATCCTGATCCGGCTTCACCCAACTTAGAGACTTTGGCTCTTCAAAATTTGATTAATCTGGAAGAAATATGCCACGGGCCAGTTCCAATTCAATCTTTTACCAAACTAAGATCTTTTGAAGTCAAAGGTTGTGACAAGTAGAAGAACCTGTTATGGTTTTCCTTTGTTAGAGGCCTTCCTCGACTTAGTGAAATAAAAGTTTCAAATTGCAAAATGATTACCGAAATCATAGCTATGCAAGCATCTGAGGCGGATAACCTAATGGAAAGTTACCAATGAAAGCTTCAAGTTTTAAAACCTCAGCCTATTGAAAGTTACTACATGCAAAAGCCTCAATCATGTTTTCCCCCTATCAGTGGCCAAAGAGCTTCAGAATCTCCAAGAGTTTTATACAGAAGAATGTGGCATAGAGATGGTTGTGGCACATGAATGATGAAATGGCTGACACAGTTCCAATACTTATCTTCCCTGAATTAGCAATTTTGAGTTTTCGAAATTTGACACAACTTCGAAGCTTCTACTTGATGGAACAAATATGAAAGAATAAGAAAAATTAAGCAAGACTTATTGTGAAAGTTGGAGAAGAGAGAAAGAATTTCCAGGGTTCTTGAATTTTTATTTTGAGAGTAAAGAGATAAAGGAATAAAACCCTTTATCTTGTATTTATTGATGATTGAAATTGTATTATTGTTTCCAAGGCATATGAGGCTATTTATACATCAAGAGGTGTAACAAAATTTTAAACAACAGTAAAAACTAGTTTTTAACTAAATTCAATTACTAAACCAATACACCTCCTTAATTCATTTAGTTAGATGCTTCAGTCATTCCAAGCTTCATCTTCAAGTAATTAAAGTTGCTTGACTTCAAAGGCTTTGTGAGCAAGTTTGCTATCTGCTCATTTGTCTTGCAATACTGCAGTTCCAATTTTCCTTTGTTCACCTGATCTCTTAAGAAATGGAACTTGGTTTCAAAGTGTTTACTCCTACCATGAGCTACTGGATGCTTTTCCAAGTCTATAGCTTACTTGCTATCAATTCTGAGCTCCATTTTTTCATTCTTTGCCAGTTTTAATTCCATCATTAGCATGTTGATCCATTGAGCTTGACATGCTGCCATGGAAGCTGCGATGTACTCAGCCTCACAAGAAGATAATGCAACCACTGGTTCCTGCTTAGAACTCCATGAAAAAACTGCATTTCCAATCATGAACACATAAGCTGCAGTGCTTTTCCTGTCATCTTTATCACCACTCCAATCAGAGTTGGAATAGCCTACTAGAACACCATATCGATCCTTTAATGCCATAGTTACTTGTATCATTCACATATCTCAGTATTCTCTTAGCTGCAACTAGGTGTGAGGTAGTAGGTTTTACCATGTATCTTCTGATCAAACCTACACCATAAGAAATATCAGGTCTTATATGGCACAAATACCTCAAGAAGCCCATAATTAGTTTGAATAGGGTTGGATTTACTTCTTTCTCATCATTTACTAAAGACAGTTTTACTCTTGTATCAACAGGGGTTGAGATTGGTTTGCAATTCAGCATATTAAACCTCTTCAAAACATCTTGTGCATATTTCCCTTGATGAATCACAACTTCTTGTGAATTCATTTCAACTCAATTCCCAGAAAATATGTGAGATTTCCTAAATCAGACATCTCAAACATTTCATCATATTTCTCTTAAAGTCCTTCATCTCTGCTTCATTGCTTCCAGCACTAGCATATCATCCACATATAAGCACACAATGAGCTTATTAGTGGTGTTTCTGCACTAAATTACATGTTCATTTACACACTTCATGAAGCCTTATTGAACAAGAAAGTTGTCTATCTTCTTATTCTAAGCTCATGGGGATTGCTTCAACCATACAGAGCTTTATAAAGCTTGTATACATACTTTTCCTTCCCCTTTACCATAAATCATAGTGGTTGATTCACATACACTTCTTCTTCTAACTCACCATTGAGAAATGCAGATTTTACATCTAACTGGTACATAGTCCAATTGTTCTTGACTGCTATAGCAACAATCAGTATGATTGTTTCCATACTTGCTACTGGAGCATAAACTTCATAGTAATCATGTCCATACTTCTGTAGGAAGCCTCTTACAACTAGTCTAGCCTTATACTTTTCCACCTGACCATTTGGCTTCAGTTTTGTTTTGAATACCCACTTAACATCAATGCACTTCTTTTCAGTAGGTAATTGAACTAATCTCCATGTTTCATTCTTCTCTATAGAGTCTAGTTCTTCAATCATTGCTTTCTTCTAGTGTTTTTGTTTAAGAGCTTCCTCAAAAGACATTGGTTCAGTTTCAGCAAGCATTGCTAATTGTACTATGTCACCTTCATCTGTGACTACTTGATCAGGGAGCCTCTCATAATCTCTCAACCTGGATGGTGTTGAATGCTCTTTGTTGGCCTATTAGTGACTCATGTACCTCCTTCATCTGTATTCTCAATAATTTCTTCTTGTTCCACAGTCTCAACTTCTCCTATCTCTAAATCATATAGATAGAGGTGACTGTCAAGCTTATTGGTTACCTTGTCTTTTCAGTTCCAGCCTTTTGATTCATCACACTTTACATCTTTGCTGAACATTACTTTCTTACTTTTTGGATCATATAATTTGTAGGAACCAGTTGAATGATAACCAACCATAATCATTGCCTGAGATTTATCATCCAATTTTCTTCTCAGTTGATCAGGTACATGTTTAAAACATAATGAGCCAAAAATCTTCAAATGTTGAACACTTGGTTTTACTCCACACCATGCTTTTTCTGGTGTTTTATCTTGTAGCTTCTTTGTGGGACTTCTATTGATTAGATATGCTGCACTAGCAGCTACTTCACCCCACAAGTAATGAGGCATTTTCTTTTGCTTCAGCATGCTTCTTATCATGTTCACCGAAGTTTTGTTCTTCCTCTATGAGATCCCATTGTGTTGAGGTGTATATGGTGTAGTGACTTCATGATTTATGTTGTTTGATGAGCAAAAATCATTAAACTCAGTGGATGTATACTCACCTCCTCCATATGTTCTTAATCCGCTAATTACTTCACCACTTTCATTTTGAACTAGATGTTGTGATACGGTGGCAGAACCGGACTTTTTTAGGAAAATGCTGGTTTGCGTTTTGCATTTGTGTTCGCAAAATGTCACGGTAAGCAAGAGTCGCCACCGACTTTTATTTTATCCAACTGGAAAGGTAAAAAAGCACAGAAAAATTCCTTTTTCGAGATTTTGAGTACAGGGGATAGATTATAGAAAGGGAAGGTATTAGCACCCTTTCTATCTGTAGTTTTCTACGGGCTCTTAGGTACTTGCTCATCATTTTAAAAATTGCTTCCGTGTTTCTGTATTTCAAAAAGTTTTTGTTTTACTTCAATTTAACCCTTACTTCTGTCTTCAAGAGTGTTACGAAGTCGTTTTGAAAACTTTGTTTGAAAATAGTGTAAGTGTGGAAAAAGTTTGTTTTTGAGCAAGTACCTACTAGCATCTACCTACTCGAAAAAAGAATGTTTTTGTTCTTGTTTCCTTTAGACAATGCTATCCCACTATTAGTGAGTAGGTAGCACCGTCGTTGGAGTTGTAAGGGTCAATTCGAAAGGGACGTACGATCACTAAAGCAATGTTAGGGCGTCTTAGTAATAACCCTAGTGTCTTAAGATCATATTCGAGGCAACATTTCCGAGGCAACATTTCTGAACGGGACTTTTGATCTTTGTTTAGACAAGAGGGCAACCACTAAAACACCATATACTTAATGATCATTTACCGAAGGCAACCGAAGTGAGAGTATACCCTAGGAGTGCACATGTGCGAGTGATTAGATTTCAGTTATTATCTTTGCACATTTAGGGCCATTTTAAAATTAACATACATTCTTGTCATGCAATCCTATTATCATACATCTAACAGTTAATATTTGCGAAAATTAAAATGCGAGAAATAAAGCTACGCTATTACAAGGCTTCGGGGATTAATTACATAGCCAAAAACCCGTAAAACGATAAATAAACAAAAAAAGTCCTAATTAATCTATTACATCCCATGAGCAATTACATCAATATTGTAAAAATAAATAAACAAGCGATGAATCGAGGACGAGCAAAATTAGGGTTTTGACCCCGTCTAAACCTAATTAAAAGAAAAATCATATTTTGTTGTTCTTGATTATTTTAAGAAAATAAGGTTTTTAAATTAAATATGATACAAACCTAATTACTAATTAAATTAAATTAAGAAAAATAATTAATTTTGACCTATTTTTGTATTTTGGTTATTTTAGGAAAAAGAAAATAAAAATTAAAACAAACCCTAATTTTCTAATTGGTTTTAATTTATTTACAAAAAGATTTAAGTTACCCTAAAATTAAATTAAACTAATTAAATCAATTTTGATAAAAATAAAAAAATAAAAAGCCTAAATTCTATTTTAGTGAAAATTGATTTTTATGAGTTTTTGTTAAAAAAAGAATTAAATTTGTGTGAGAAAATAATTTAAATAAAATAAATAAGTAAAAGGAAAATATAAAAGAAAAGAAAAAGGGTTTGGTATCAGCGGCTCTGATCAGAGGGTGATGATCCAGAAGATAATGGTGATCAGAGGATGGTGGTCCAAAAGATAATGGCCCCCACGTGCTGGATCTGGTTCTGACGGGGATCTAGAATATGATGCATGGGATATGATCTTGTCCAATGGGTCAGAAAGATGATGCATTGGATCTGCTGCTGGACGGTGGATCCAGAAGGTGGTGACCTTCAGAAGATGCACGTGCTGACTCTGGCAAAAATGAAGGAAAATATACCAAAAGCTTATGCCTGGGGTCGAACCCAGAACACTGAACCTCTGATTTCCTTCTTTTGGCCAACTACACTGGATGTTAGTTCATTAACATAATAGAAACAAACAATATATCAGATCTACAGGTTTCTGGCCAGAATAACACGCCAGAATTTAAACCGGCCAGTAGAGTCATGACACACCATCGTCTTCCTCCTGGATCTGTCGTTTAAAACTCTAAACCTTTACCTACAGACATGGCGCTGTAGCTATATCCATGTGCATCTCAGAAATTGTATACAAATGATATAAATAAAATTCAGGACCATGGATCAGCTGGGTTTGACCCGCTGATTACAATGGTCTCTTCCCCTAGGGCCAATTGTTCCTGTATAAGAAAACCCTAAAACGAACCAAGAAAAACCTAGCAATGGTGGATCTCTGTATGGTTAGAAAAAATGCAATTAATTATGACTAATAGCTTGCAAATGTTTCACTGAACAAGAATATATGAAGAATTCATGCTATAAGTGTCAGAATCACGATATTGAATTTCAAGAAAATGGCGAAACCGTGAGTTACTTAAAGTGGGTTTTCGTGCACGAAATTTCTTGCTAGGGATGGGGATGGATTCCTTGAGTGCCCAGCAAATGAAAGGAATGCTTGGAATGGTGTAAATCATCCTCTAACCTGTGATTTGATCCAACACTTTTTGGTGATTTTTGCAAGTTTCTTCTCAGCTTCTCACGCCTCTAACCTCTCTTTCTTTTGATCTGAATTTGTTCAATATATATCAATGAGTGAATTAGGTTTGCAAATGTGCATCCAATCTTTTTCAATTATGGTCTTAGATCATGATTTAATTCCCATGAAGATCTTTCCAAAATAAGCCAAAAACCAATCTTTTTGTGTACAACATGCCTTGCACGATTTGATTTTGTTGCTAGCTGTATAAGAGACATGAAATATGCACAAAATCTTAAGATTTAAATGGTTTTGATATTTCCATGATTTTATTTTGATTTAATTGAAATAAAAATCAAAATAAATGGAAAAAATAAAATAAAGTCAAGTGGGAAGGATCACGGGTCGTGGACAATGTTACAAACTCAAAACAAGCATAAAAAGTTGGGCCCATTTGACAAAAATTGCAATTTGAGGCATATTTAACTTTTGGCAATTTTGGAAAAAAGGTCAACTTTACCAAAGCATAACTCCTTCAATTTTAACTCTTTGAAGGTGTTCTTGGACTTTTTTAGAAAGCTTGAGATGTCCTCTAAACAACCTTTTTGGTCTCATCTCAATTGAGTCTTCCATGTTCATGTATGAAGCTTTGACATAAAAGGTGTTTTTTTTTTACTTTTCAAAGTGACCTATAATGTCCAAATTCATAACTTCTTGTGAGTGCATATTTTGAACTTTGGAGTTGAAGATGAATTGTAGGGAATTACATCCTCTTAAAAATGAGCTTTGGATGAGTCATTTCTAATAAATTATGAGAAAGTTATGCTTGGTCAAAGTTGAGTTGACTTTTCCTGCAAAAACCCTAATTTAGCAACTTTTGGTCCTTGCTGAATTGTGAGCAATCCTTGGTGAATCATGGTCAACCCTTGATCAAATTATGAATAATGCTTCAAAATGAGGATGTTGACCAAAAATCTTGAAGTTTGACTGTATGTAAGCCACAATTGACTTTTGCCCTAGCACAGTCGATTTACAGGCCTTTGAGCAATTGACTGAGCAAACTTTCTCTGTAAGGCTTGAAACTTGACATGGATGATTTTGAAAACATATTAGGGAAATAGTGAGCATTTGGGACCCTTGGACTCAAGTATCTTGATGCAACATGAAACCCTAATTTGAGGTAGTCTGCCTTAGGAGAGGGTTTGTCTGGTCAACCCTTGGACTTCTTTGAGCAATTTGAGGATCTCACTTGAAATGTGTTGAGAAATATGGGAAGGCAAATTTTGGGGTACAACAGCTGCCCCTGTTCAATCTTCTTAAACCTGAGGATGTAGATTGGCTTGTCTGCCTTTCGTGATCCAAGGGTGGAAGATGATTGAACACTAGAGTACCCATAAATTTGCACTCGCATGAAGTGGTACTTGTCTTGTGATGCCGAGAATGGGCTTATAGATGCCATTTGGAGTTTGATGAAGGGGGATGGGCTTAAAGATGCCACCCGAAGGAGTGTCGATCGCATAAGAGATTCCTTTGCGAGAGTCTGTATACCTGTTGTTGAGGAAGACTTCGCTGGGGAATGTTGATCTCTGCTTGTGAGAAATAGAATTTTAGGAGCTTCGGTCGTCCGTTATTCTACTGAGGAATCGTCTCTTAGTCAAAGAGGTGAAAAATGAACTACTATCTGGTCGCGATCCAGGCTTCATAGTGATAAGGTCGACTGCTATTCGGTCGTGCTCCAGTCTTTACAGTGACTTATTGGGGAGATGAGATTAAACTTTCTATCCGGTCGTAATCCAGGCTTTGCAATTTCTTAATTCTTATCTGGTCGTAATCCAGGCTTCAGAAGGAATTAAGTTGTTATCCGGTCGCATCCGGGCTTCAACTTGAATTTAGGGCACACTAATATTTGGTCGACTCTGGGCTTCTTAGTAATTGTCCAGGTAAACTGCTATTTGGTCGAAATCCAAGCTTCGTAGTGTCTTGTACTGTTATCTGGTCGTAATCCAGGCTTCAGTCCTTTACCGCTATCTGGTCGTAATCCAGGCTTCACGATGTTTTATACCATTATCCGGTCGAATCCAGGTTTCATGGTGTCATGTACTGTTATCTGGTCGTAATCCATGCTTCACAATACCTTACTTCTTATTTGGTCGTAATCTAGGCTTCAGAAGAAATCAAGTGGTTATCCGGTCGCCTCCGGGCTTCCATTTGATTTTTAGGCCTACTAATATCTGGTCGATTTCCGGGCTTCTTAGTAAATGGCCGGGTAGACTGCTATTTGGTAGAAATCCAAGCTTCGCAATTTCCCTTACTGTTATCTGGTCGTAATCCAGGCTTCAGTGTCTTTTACCGCTATCTGGTTGTAATCCAGGCTTCACGATGTCTTATACCATTATCTGGTCAAATCTAGGCTTCATGGTGTTCTTGTACTGCTATCTAGTCGATTTCTAGGCTTCACAATACCTTGTTAAGCTGTTTTCCGGCCGATCTCCGGGCTTCACTGCTTGTGTTTATGATATACCACTATCTGGTCGATTACAGGCTTCGTAGTATTATTTGCTGCTATTTGGTCGTAATCCAGGCTTCCCAACGTCTTATACCATTATCTGGTCGAGTCCAGGCTTCACGGTATTTTGTATTGCTATCTGGTCGTAATCTAGGCTTCACAATAACTTGCTAAGCTGTTATCCGGTTGTTTTTCAGGCTTCACGGCTTGTGTTTATGATATACCACTATCTGGTTAAATCCAGGCTTCATGGTGTCTTGCACTGCTATCTGGTCGTAATCTAGGATTCACAGTAACTTTTATTGCTATCTGGTCGTAATCCAGGCTTCACAATACTTGTTGGGGATTAAACTATTATCCGGTCGAATCCGGGCTTCATAGCTCAATGATAAACCACTATCTGGTCGATTCCAGGATTCGCGGTGTTTGATACTGTTATCCGATCGTTCTCTGGGCTTCACAATATGATGGGGAAATAAAGATACTATCTGGTTGAATCTGGGCTTCATAGCTTGAACTTTGCGAGAATTTGATTGTATCTTTTCCTGAAATGTAAAGAGTTAGTCGTATGTAATGCGATGATTCATGATATGTATTGAGCAATGATGTTCTCAAAATAAATGAGACTGTGTTGTATGATGTTTATGCACATGTCATGATGTATGGATATGCAATGTTTTTATGATATTCTCTAACTGGGGGAAAATAAATCCCGAAATGCTGCCGAAGAGTGCAAGGAGCTGAATTCTTCGTTCTCGCTGAGGATAACGATCGAAGATGATTTGAGAATAACTTGGCGGGAGAATAATTCTGCTGGAGAATAAACTGTTGAGAGAAAGACTCTATGGGGAAGAGAGACTCTGCTAGAAGATCTACTGATTTGGAGAAATAACCTCGGCTGGGGATGAATTACCGCTGCTGGCAATAATGAACCTTTGTTGGGGATTGAGTCTCTGCTTGCGGAAGAAATAAACTCCACCGGGGGTAGTCTTCCATTGTTGGTGATAGATGATGTTGTACCCCAAAATTTGCCCTCCCATATTCTTCAAGATTTGGCAAGATCAATCTCCAGATAGCTCAAAATCTCTCAAGGGTTGCACAGTCCAATTGCCTCCTAACACAGTCAAAATTAGGGTTTTGGTTCTTGCAAAGAAATTGAGGTTTTCAAGGGTCTAATCAAGTCCCATATGCCTATATACATGGTCAAGCACCTACATGTCAAGTTTCAAGACTCACAGCATCAAGTTGCACAGTCAAAAGCCCTAATTGCTTCACAGTCAACTGCATGGGCAAAATGGTCATTTGACAGTCAAAAGTCAAAAATTTTGGTCAACATCTTATTTTGAAGCCACAATCATCATTTGATCAATTCTTGATCATGATTCCTCAAGCATGGCTCAAAAAGTCTCAAGATGCAAAAGTTACTATTTTAGGATAGCTGAAAAGTCAACTGCAAATTGACCAAGGCATAACTTTTTCATGGATCATCATAAAAATCCCATCCAATGCTCATTTTGAAGGGGATGACATTTCCTACAACTCATCTTCACATTCCAAGCCCAATAAATGCTCTCACAAAAAGTTATCAATTTCAACATTATAGGTCATTTTCAAAAGTCAACAAAAAGGCACTTTAAGTCAAGGACCATAACTTGAGATTGGTAAATCAAAATGACATGGGTCCAAATACATTGGTTAGAGGACTTCAAGACCTTTCCAAAATGTCCAAGAACATGTTCATAGCTTCAAAATTGAGCAAGATATGCATTGGAGAAGTTGGGAAATTTTTGGGAACTTTCAAAAGTCAACTTTGCCTAAAACACTTCATTTTTGCTAATGGGCCTCAAATTCCTTCTTGAAACTTTACCCAAAGCCTATGCACGACCCATTGAACTTAATTTGATTTATTTTCTTATTTTTAATTAATTAATTGAATTTATATTAATATTAATTCATTTAATTGGTTTTAATTGTAGGAAAATTCAAAAGATATGCTTTTTAAATCTTTTTGTGAAGAAAATAAGGCTAGGGCAAGCTGGCAATTCGTGTGCACCTCAAGGACCTCAAAATATCCATGATTGGCAAGGTTTCATGAAAGAAAAGATTGAAAAATATTTGATTGGCAATCACATATTCAAACTTGAATACAATGGATTTATGGGCTTAATTTTAACCTAATTCTCTTCACATAAAGATGCTGAAGCCAACCCTATTCCAAAAAACGTGAAAGCTGCCATAGAAAGCCATAACCAAATTGCAAAAATTCAAGAAATATTGTGAAACTGAAATCAATATTCCAGGTAAATTCAAAGCCTAAAAGTGGTTCCAACGTGTTGCTGATATTGCCAGGAGTCCATTGCCATCAAGAACAAGCTCTAATACACAAGGAAACGGCCAAACAGAGTCACGGTTTGAACAAACACTCCCATAATCGAAATCCAATTTTTATGCATCATTGACATGTTTTGATTATTGATTTGTATTGCTGACATCTTCCTGAAGCTTTTGGTATGGATTAATTACATTGAAACTCACAGAATCACAATTCACCATGAATGGATTTTAGGGTTTTCGAGCTTTTAAATTAGGGCTTTCTTATTGAGGAAAAATCAGGCCTTGAGACATATACAGTTAAACTTAGAAGCTCCATACGAGTTGAATGAGACCCTCGCGCTCAATTTATGTGATGCCTGCTGCTAATCGCTATTATTGACACTTTTGTTTTGTGGGGGTTTAAAACCCCCGCTACCTGTTTGATATTTTACAGGTGAAACGAAGAAGGAGAAGGCGTGGCATCGTGTGACTGGTTGGTTCAAATTCAGCGCGCGTTATTTTTGGTTTCATGTCATGATGTTTGTTTTTTTATATAATATTCATCATCCGTTCATATTACAAAAGCGCTTCATAGTTCAGCTGGCAAGGGCACTAAGGCAATGGGTACTGGGACCTGGGTTCGATTCCCAGGTCCCCCATATATTTCTTCATATTTTTCTTAAAGCTTTCAGGTGCAGCGCCTCTCAAATGTTCCACCATACGTCCTCACGCCTAAGCTTGCCAGGTGCCCCTGATGCCCAATCCAGTGGCCAGGAGATGAAATCCATGATACTCCCTAGTCAGCCAACAAGCGCATGATTGTGAAAGTCAAACGTGGCTTGGTCTTCTTGGGCCAGAATTTCTCAATTTTACCTCCACTTTGGGCCATCACACCCCCTTTGGTTTGCTTTGTTTTTATTTTATTTTCTTTTCTTTTAAATTTCTTTTAATTGTTTTAATTTAATTCACAATAAATTAACTTTTCCTAATAAAATCATAAAATCAAAATTGTAAATATATTTTAATTATTTATTAATTTTACCATTAATTTATTATTTTTGTAAATAAATGCTAATAATTAACTTAGTTTAATTTAGGTTTAAATTTTAATCCTTTTTCTTAATAAATAAAAATTCTATAGAATTAGGTTTTGACTTTTTTTTAATCATTTTCTTATTATCATCATTATTACTTATTATTATTTTTGTACATATAAATGTAAATTAATTAATTAGCTTAAATTAGGTTAACTTTAACATTTTCTTAATAATTAAAATAAACTTAGAACTAGGGTTTTCTTTTAATTTCTTTATTTTCATTAAATACAAATAACACAAAAAACATCTTTCTTGTAAATAATTAATTAAATTAGTATTAGGGTTAATTTTAATTTAATTTCAAGCAAAGGACAAAAACTCTTAATTTCTCAAAAGGGTCAAAAACCCTAAGGACGTCCAATTTAATTCTTTCGGACGTTATTTTTATATTTTGATTATTATGTAACTGTTTCCAAGGATGTAATAGTAATTAGGTTTACTGCTTTTTTTTTTACTTTCCGCATCTTTATCAAAAATGGGTCTTTGTTTTTTGGCGATGTATAGACCCGCGCCTTGTAATAGCGTAGCTTTTACCTTTCCGTATTTTATTTTCCGCACTCCTAACTGCTAACTTGCATGAAAGAATGTATGATAATTAAAAAAACAACTCGTAGCTCACAATTGCATGGTCCAAGATAAATGTTAACATGAAAACAACACACAATGCACACACCACTTCTAGGGTACGCCTCACTCGTTGCCTCGAAAGTGGTCGTCAAGTATAGGGTGTTTTAGCGGTCGCCCTTATGTCTAAGATCCAATTGCCTCGAAACGGTTGCCTCGGATTAAAAAGGATCTAGGGCATTAGGGTTACTTCTAAGGTGTCCTACTATTGCTTCGGTGACCACACTGTCCCTACAATCGAATTGACCCGAACACCTCCAACGGTGGTGCTACCTACCTCTCAATGGTGGGATAGCACTATCTTAAGGACTCTTACACAGCCTAATTCCTTAGGGTAGGTAGATGACTCATGGGTACTTGCTCTCTTCAAAAACAAACAAAACAATCTTTTCATACTGACACTTTCAAAATCTTTCAAAACAAATTTTTCAAACACTCTTGAGGACAGATACAAGAGTTACTTAGGAATTTTTCAATGAAACTTTTTTCAAACCCACTCACATTTTGAAAAGCAAACATTTTGAAAACATAAGAGCGAGTACCTAAGAGCCCGTGGATAACCACGGATAGAAAGGGTGCTAATACCTTCCCTTTCTATAAATCTACCTCCCGAACCGAGAGACATTCTCAATAAGGAATTTTGCTGTACTTTTGTCCTTTCCAGGTTGGAGAACATAAAAGACGGTGGCGACTCTTGCTTACCGCGACATACGCGATCCAGCTTTAAACAGTCAGTTCTATTTCCACCGATCACAGAACTGGCGACTCTGCTGGGGATACTTAAAGTGAGGTGTACCTTAGGATAGATCATAATTGTGTTTTCAATTGCTTTGTTTTGTTTGCTTTATTATTGTGGGCATTGTCTTGGAGTTTCATAGATCCTAACCCGGATCTGGGGATACCCTTTTAGGTAGCATAAGCTGTGAGGGACCTGTCCGGCGTAGACCGACACGGGTGAAGCAGTGGCTACGTTGGTGTGGCACCTTGGTCTGTACCGATATCCCTTGTGTTGCAACGAGGAGAATATGGGTCTTCTGAGGAGTCATTAAGCACCAACCGACCTTAGAACCCTAATTTGACCCAACTTGGCCATAGAACAGTAGCAGTATGCTACACCCATTGAGGCTAAACTCTCGTGATGGTTCTGGCCGCAAGAAAAGATTGCGACGCTGGAGTTATGACCGATTGAGGGTAGTCAGTGATATTGGGATCCTCTAGAACCCGGTTACTTTTGATAGGACAGGTCATAACCAACAAACTGAAAGAGGGTAGTACCTGAACTTCATGCTGGCCTAAAACCTAAGGGCTATCTTGTGTGACTTGTGTGCCTTATCATGTTTGCCTTTGTGAATATTTGTGGTGTGCTTTATCATAAAATCATAACATCATACCATTGCATGCATCCTGCATAAGGACTGACCTATTTCAAAGACAAGAGGGTTTCATCTTTGCTCTGTTTTGTAGGACATCATGATGCCTGTGCGAAGGAACACTATCCGGCTCAACTTTGTTCACCCACCTGATTTGCTTGAAGAATTGGTTAGCAGAATTCCAAACACCACTTCCTTTATCCAGAGGCATGGTTCTCTTATCGGTTTAGTCACTGCAAAGTGGGACCAACAACTGATGAGTGTCTTGACCCAGTTTTATGACCCCTTGTATAATTGCTTCACCTTTCAAGACTTCCAGCTGGTCCCTACCCTGGAAGAATTCTCTGACTTGCTTGGTATCCCTATCTTGGATCAGACTCCCTTCACTGGTTGGGAAAAGACTCTTAGGCTTGAGGAGATTGCTGCAGCCCTGCCCTTGACCAACAAGGAGGTAATGGACAACTGGGTGACTAGAAGCAGAGTTAAAGGTTTCTTGGCCAAGTTTCTGATTGGTAAGGCTAACAATTTCTGGAATGGCTTAGACTTCAGGGCGTATGAAGACATTCTGGCTCTCTTAATCTATGGTCTATTTTTGTTTCCTAATCCTGATAACTTCATTAACGTCATTGCCATAAGGATCTTCATGTCTCGGAACCCTGTGCCCACTCTCTTGGGTGATATCCTGCAACAACTCTATGCTCGTACTGCCCGAAGACGAGGAGCTATGTGGTGTTGTACTCCTTTGTTAGTGAGGTGGTTTATTTCTCACCTCCCTAAGTTCATGCTGAAGAACAAAGAAGGAAGAGGCTGGGCTCATAGGTTAATGTCTCTCACTGATAATGACATCATTTGGACTCTCAGAGGTTTGGATGAGGTAGCTGTTATTGATCGTTGCGGAGAATATCCTAATGTTCCTTTGATTGGTACCCAAGGAGGAATCTCTTACAATCCATGTTTAGCTCTCCGTCAGTTTGGAAGAGCCAGAAGAGGAGGGCCTCATGAGATGTTGGTGCCTCACATCAGTTTTGAGTTTCAGGTAGATAGTGACGAGCTGCGTCGTAGATTCATCAAGGCTTGGGACAAAATTCACAAAGCTGACCCACATGAGTTGGGACCGAAGACTTCTCTACCTATGGAACCCTACTACAGATGGGTCCGCATCCGAGCTCAGAGGTTAGGCATGCCATACGAAGCTGTCATACCCATCATTCTTGAATATCCTGATAGAGACGGGGCTCCTCCAACTGTTCTCCCTCCTCAGATACCTACTGATGTTGATACACTAAAGAGGTCTTGGACGCAACTACAAGAAGAACGGGATTCTTATCGGGAAAAGTTCAACGAGCAGGAATTGAAAATCCAGAATCTAACAAAGCAATTGGAGAATGAGCGTGCCTTGAATGACTACATTCGTACTGAGAAGAGGAGACCATGGGAGAATTGATGGGCTTTGGATATTTCTTTTACAGCTTTATTTCCTTTTCAGTATTTTCATTTATGTAACGCCTAAGGGCAATTTCTTGAACAATTCAAAGCTTAATCTAATGAAGTGTGTTTCCTTTTTGTATACAAAGTTGATTCCCGATTGTCTTTGAAAACATAATTCATACGCATTTCATTCATCATGTGCATCACAGGTACCCTTTCCTTACAGGTTGCTTAATCTTCTTCGCTGTTTATTTCAGCACTCATCATGAATCCTGAATCATCTACTGAGCAATCCATCAAGGCCCTCCAGGCCCAGAACGCCCAGTTCCAAGAGTTGATCATGAGTTTAGCCCAAGGTCAAGAGGAATTGAAGGCTCTGCTGGTAAAGAAGAAGAAGAAGAGAACTGTACAATTCAACACTGGACGGAGGTTTGGCAATACACTGCAAAATGAGGCTGATTAAGCTGCTTCCTCTGTAGGCAAAGGCAGTCCCCAAGGGGGAAGGGTTCCTAGTCCTGTGGTCTCTGACAACGAGACAAATTTCAATGATGAGCAGTACCCTCCCGCTGAAGACAGGTACAAGCAGTTAGAGGATCGTCTGAGTGCCATGGAAATTCAACAAATGCCTGGGTTGGATTTTGGAGATCTGGGTTTATCTTCTGGGGTGGTGATCCCACACAAGTTCAAGGCACCATCTTTTGCGAAGTATGACGGGGCTTCCTGCCCTAAACTATATCTCAGATCTTATGTGCGGAAGATCCAACCGTATACTGTGGACAAGAACTTATGGATCCATTTCTTCCAGGATAGCCTTTCAGGGGCTCAACTCGAGTGGTTCTATCAGCTGGATGGAGCCAGTATTCGAAACTGGGAGGACTTGGCTACTGCTTTTTATAAGCAGTATCAGTATAATGCCGACCTCGCTCCTACACGTACCCAACTCCAGGGTATGTCGCTAGGATCGGGAGAAGGTTTTAAAGAGTACGCGCAAAAGTGGAGGGATCTGGCTGGCAGGGTGCAGCCACCGTTGACTGATCGTGAACTCGTGGACATGTTCTTGGGGACCCTGTCTGGGCCGTTCTTCAACCACCTGATTGGTAATTCTTCTACAGGGTTTACAGACCTCATTATGACTGGTGAGAGGATCGAAGCTGGTATGAAATCAGGGAAGATACAGAAAGGTGCATCCTCAAGTTCTGAAAAGAAGCCTTTCAAGAAGGAAGCCAGTGCTGTGTATGGTCCCAGAAGACAAAATAAACCAGAACGCCGCCAAGCTGTCAACGCGGTGGTGATTTCAAAGCCTATTGCCGTTCCTCGGCAACCTAACCAACCAAGGGGTGAGAGACCCAGAAGAGAATACACTCGGCTTAGTATGACCTTGTCTCAGATCTTGCCGCAATTGCTATCCACCAACTTGGTAACTGTCAGAGAAGCTCCGAAGGTGGTAAACACAACCTCTCCGAAATACAATCCCAACGCCCGCTGTGCTTATCACTCGGATAGCCCGGGGCATTCTACTGATGATTGTTGGGCCCTAAGGAATAAGGTTCAGGACCTTATTGATGCCAAGGAAATACAGTTCGAGGCGCCCGAAAGGCCAAATGTTGTGACCGCTCCTATGCCCCAGCATGGAGTGAACGCTGTTGAAGAAGATCTGTATGTAGTCTCTGTGGATGAGATTGTTACTCCTTTGTTGACCGTCAAGAGGAACCTGTTGCTAGCCGGTTTATTTCCGGGTTGTATCAAGGGTTGCCTTCTATGTGTTGTTTCACCTGCTGGTTGCCCGTTGCTGAAGTCAGGCGTCCAAAACCTGATGGATAGCAAAGAGATCTTGTTCAAGAAGATTGTTGTTCCCGTTATTCCTATTGAAGAAGTATCTGTTGTCACCATTTTCAATAATCCTGCCAAGGCTCCCCTGAGGAAGCCCGTTAAAATCATGTCTGTTGCACCTATCATCATTACTGTTCCGGGGCCCCTCCCCTATAAATCTGACAAGGCTGTCCCATGGCACTATGGGGCAGATGTGTATGTGCTCGGAGTAAAGAAAGAGTTTAATACCAGTACCGGCATCTGTAACATCACCGGTCCTGCTAAAGTTACTCGCAGTGGCAGGCTCTTCTCGCTTGATATTGCACCTCCTGCTATTCAGAGGCCTCGTGTTATCACACCTGCCAGTGTGCCTGTTTCCCCTCCTGATCAAGTTTCTACCCCTGCTGCCGAGTCATCTGACACTCGGGGCAAAGGGATTGCTGATGTGCCTGCCCAGATGGAGGAACCAAAGACTGTTAATGTTGAAGCTTCACAACAAGAGATGGAAGAAATCCTTAAGATTATCAAGAAGAGTGATTTCAACGTCGTTGAACAGCTGGGGCACACCCCCTCTAAGATCTCTATGCTATCACTGCTGTTATGTTCAGAGGCCCATGCTAAGGCCCTGATTTCCTTCCTGAAGACGGCCCATGTGCCACAAGAAATGTCTGCTGATCAATTTACTGATTGTGTGGCCAACTTAACTGCTGATAATGGTCTGGGTTTCTATGAAACTGATCTGACCGCCAAGGGAAAGAACCACAACGATGCCCTGCATGTCTCCATTGAATGCAGGGGAACTACTCTCGCCCATGTGTTGGTAGACACCGGTTCTTCACTGAACGTATTGCCCAAGAAGGCCTTAGACAGGTTGGATTATGAGGGTCTGGAGTTGAAGCTTAGTAACATCATTGTCCGGGCCTTTGACGGGTCGAAGAGGATGGTACACGGTGAAGTCGACATTCCAATTCGGGTTGGTTCTCAAGTCTTTGATTCAACATTCTATGTGATGGACATCCGACCATCCTATTCTTGCTTACTGGGTCGTCCTTGGATCCACAAGGCTGGGGCTGTGACCTCCACTCTCCATCAGAAACTCAAGTACCCGGTCAGAGGGAAAATTGTTACAGTGTAAGGGGAGGAGGAATATATGGTTAGCCATCTTAACTCATTCCGGTATATAGAGATGGACGGGGAGTTCATTGAGACCCCCTTTCAACACTTTGAAGAGGTGCCTCCAACATTGGCATCAACCGAGACTGTGACTGAAGATGGTTCTCCTTTGAAGATGGCTTCCTTGAAGGATGCCCGGGTTGTGGTTGAGAAGGGTGAGTGTGCAAACTGGGGAAGACTTCCTGATTTTACTCCAAAGACTAACAAGTTTGGGCTGGGTTTTACTGCAGAGGCTCAGAGGGTTGTACGTAAAGCAAGGATTGGAAGACCTCCCGTATTCATCACCAACCCGAGAGTGAATTCTATTGAAGGCGATGCGGAGGAATCTGAATTTGACAGTTGGATCTACCCAACGGCCGATGGTGGATTGAACAATTGGACTACTAAAGACTTCATACCTGTTACTTTTGTTACTCAGTAATGAACTCCTTTGTTTTTAAATTTGTAACGAACAATAATTTGAAACTTTATGGCCCGGTGTCTTACCCGGGGCACCGTGGCTTCATTTGTGAGGGCTTATTACTTGTCATTTCCATATATCATGAATAAAAACATTGGACGTTTTTCGCATTTCGAATCTTGTGCTCCCTTTCTTTCTTTATATATTGCAAAACAGCTATATTTACACACACTCACCTATACAGGTTTCAATCCACTCTGGATCTCACTGGTAACGACTCTGCTACTGCCAATTATGACTTCGAAAATCCGATCAACTTAGCCGAAGACGAAGGTGAAGATGATTGCGAAGTGCCTGGTGAACTTGCAAGACTGTTACTCCAGGAAGAGAGGGCCATTCAGCCACATGAAGAGCCAGTGGAAACGGTAAATCTGGGTACTGAGACAGACAGAAAGGAAGTCAAGATTGGTGCCAATCTAGAGCTCAGCGTGAAATAGCGGTTGATTCAGATGTTGCATGATTATATGGAAATCTTTGCCTGGTCTTACGAAGACATGCCTGGGTTGGATACCGACATTGTGGTTCATCACCTGCCTACCAAGGAAGACTGCCCTCCGGTCAAACAAAAGGTCCGCCGTATGCGTCCAGAGATGTCCGAGAAGATCAAAGCTGAGGTTATGAAACAATTCGATGCCGGGTTCCTAGCAGTGACTTCCTACCCTCAGTGGGTTGCCAATGTGGTTCCGGTGCCGAAGAAAGATGGTAAGGTCCGAATGTGTGTTGATTACAGGGATCTGAATAGGGCGAGCCCCAAGGATGACTTCCCCCTGCCTCACATCGACATTCTGGTTGACAATACTGCTCAGCACAAGGTGTTCTCCTTCATGGATGGTTTTTCAGGTTATAATCAGATCAAAATGGCTCCTGAAGATATGGAAAAGACTACCTTTGTTACTCAGTGGGGCACCTTTTGCTACAAGGTCATGCCTTTTGGGTTGAAAAATGCTGGGGCAACCTACCAACGTGCCATGGTTGCTTTATTTCATGACATGATCCATCATGAGATTGAAGTATACGTCGATGATATGATTGCAAGGTCTCAAACTGAGGAGGAGCACCTGGATCATCTACAGAAGCTGTTTGACCGGTTGAAGTTGTACAAGCTGAGGTTAAACCCAAACAAATGCACCTTCGGGGTAAGATCTGGGAAGTTTCTAGGCTTCGTCGTGAGCGACAAAGGTATTCAAGTGGACCCTGCCAAGGTTAAGGCCATACAAGAGATGCCAATTCCCAAGACAGAGAAAGAAGTTAGAGGCTTTCTAGGACGGCTGAACTACATTGCCCGATTCATCTCGCACCTAACTGCCACCTGTGAACCAATCTTCAAGCTACTGAAGAAAGATCAAGTAGTACGTTGGAATGATGAATGTCAAGCCGCTTTCGACAGAATCAAAGAGTATCTCCAAGAACCACCCATTCTTATGCCACCGGTTGAAGGGAGACCTCTAATATTATACTTGACAGTACTTGACAGCTCAATGGGGTGTGTGTTGGGGCAGCATGACGAGTCTGGCCGAAAAGAGCATGCCATTTATTACCTTAGCAAAAAGTTTACCGACTGTGAGACCCGATACTCACTGCTCGAGAAAACTTGTTGCGCTTTGGTATGGGTTGCTCGCCGGCTGAGACAGTATATGCTGACTCACACTACTCTGTTGATTCCAAAAATGGATCCAATAAAGTACATATTCGAAAAGCCCGCCTTGTCCGGAAGAATAGCAAGATGGCAGATGATCTTGACGGAATATGACATCCAGTACACGACTCAAAAAGCAATCAAAGGAAGTGTATTGGCAGACCATTTGGCACACCAGGCAGTGGACGACTACCAATCTATGAACTTTGAATTTCCTGACGAGAACATCATGGTAGTGACTGATTGTGAAGTACATGGACCGGATGAAGGACCTGAGGAAGGATCCCGATGGTCTATGCATTTTGACGGAGCCTCCAACGCTTTGGGTAACGATATCAGCACTGTGATCATATCTCCTAAAGGCACTCATACTCCACTTACTGCCCGGCTATGCTTTAACTGCACCAACAACATGGCGGAGTATGAGGCGTGTATCATGGGTCTTCAGGCTGCAATTGATTTAAGGATCAAGTTTCTGAGTGTCTTTGGAGATTCCGCTCTCGTGATCAATCAGATCAAAGGCGAGTGGGATACGAAACACCCAAACCTCATTCCTTACAAAGAGTGCGTGTTGACATTAATCCCCCATTTCACGAAGATAACTTTTGAACACTTCCCAAGAGAGGAGAATCAGTTGGCGGACGCGCTGGCTACGATGTCTTCCATGTTCAAAGTCAAATGGGATAACGAAGCTCCCCGGATCATTATCTGGAAACTGGATGAACCTGCATATTGCTGTGACCATGAGGCTGAAGAGGTAACTGAAAAACCTTGGTATAATGAGGTGAAGAGGTACCTGGAAGCTCAAGAATACCCCGAGGGTGCATCTGTCAATGACAAGAGGTTTCTAAGAAGGTTCGCAGCAAAGTTCTTCCTCAGCAACGACATTATGTACAAGCGAAACCATGATTCAACCTTACTGCATTGTGTGGATAAGAGTGAATCAGAAAAGATCATGGCAGAACTGCATGAAGGTACATTCGGAACGCATTCCAGTGGACACACCATGGCGAAGAAAATCCTTCGGGCAGGATATTTCTGGTCCACAATGGAAGCCGACTGTTACCAACATTCTCGGACATGTCACAAGTGCCAGATCTATGCAGATAAAGTACACGTTCCTCCAGTCCCTCTGAATGTCTTGACTGCACCTTGGCCTTTTGCAATGTGGGGCATTGATATGATCGGGGAGATTAAACCTACGGCATCCAACGGGCATCGCTTCATCCCGGTGGCGATCGATTACTTTACAAAGTGGGTTGAAGCAGCTTCCTACGCTATCGTAACCAAGAACGTCATGGCACGGTTCATCCGACACAACCTGATCTGTCGATACGGTGTACCGGAAAGGATCATTACAGAAAATGGTACCAATCTTAATAACAAGATGATCACTGAGCTCTGCGAGCAATTCAAGATACAACACCACAACTCTTCTCCCTACCGACCGAAGATGAATGGGGTTGTCGAAGCGGCAAATAAGAATATCAAAAAGATTGTGCAGAAGATGACAGTGACCTATAAAGATTGGCATGAGATGTTACCGTTTGCTCTTCATGGGTATCGTACCTCAGCAAGAACGTCAACCGGGGCAACACCCTTTTCCTTGGTCTATGGCATAGAGGCAGTCTTGCCGATTGAAGTCCAGATACCCTCTCTCCGGATAATGAAGGATGCAGATTTGGACGAAGATGACTGGATCCAGACTTGGCTTGATCAATTAAATCTAATCGATGAAAAAAGACTCACTGCTATTTTCATAGTCAAACGTATCAAAAATGGATGATCAGGGCATTTAACAAGAAGGTCAGACCGCAAGAGTATCAAGTTGGGGACCTGGTAATCAAGCGCATCATTCTTCCTCAAAGTGATCCCAGGGGCAAATGGACCCCTACGTACGAAGGGCCATTTGTGGTTAAACATGTCTTCTCAGGAGGAGCCATGATTCTAACCAACATGGATGGTGACGAACTTCCTCACCCCGCCAATGCAGACATAGTAAAAAGATACTACGCATGAATTAAAGACCCGCTAGGTTGACACGCCTAGGAAAAAATAAGGGCTTCCCGGTGAACCAAAAGGGTTCGGGCAAAAATAAGGGATGAAATGAAAAAAATATGTACACCCGGCAAGTCGAAAACCTGAAAAGGCGGCTTGGGCAAAAATGGGTATCCCGGTGGACTGAAAACCCGAAAGGGCGGTCCAGGCAAAAGTTAGGGATAAGCGTAATACTATGTCTCATTGAATCACCTTGCATCCAGAATCCGGTATCAAACATCAGGTTCAGACGGCATCGATCAGTCAGCTTCATCTTCAACTAAGCAGCCAAGTGATGAGACGCTTGAAGACATAAAGGCGATAGCAGAGTTGGAACCCAGTGGGATTATTCCTTTCACATAGCTGTTTTGTTTTCCTTCTCACAAAATTGTATAAACTCTGTTGTTCGGCGGCGTTCTCTTACTAGGACGTCAGCCTCTTGTACATAAACGCCTATTTACAGGCAAATTCAAAAAATCAATACAAATTCACTATTCAGATAAATTGCCAATTATTTTCCTTTTTCTGTTTCGTTTTGCAAAGAACGTCCAATGTTCATTTTTGATATATGCATTTGACACTAATTGCTAACTCATAAATATTTGCATGCGAAACAAAGGACTAATTACAGGTGACATCAGAAACAGGGGCAATAATGAGTTGTCTAAGCGATCTAATTGCTCTGTCCACCAAGGTACCAAGGTAAGTTCGGCTGAAGAATGTAACCCAGATACCTTCACTCCCCGCCGAGTAAGACAAGATTCAACAATTCTCCCCAAGTAGAGTTGGTCTCTCAGCAGCCCCTAAAAGGAACAGTACCCCTAGCAAGTCAGCAACACTCTCCCCGAGCATAGTTAGTCTACTGTCAGCCTCAAGGAAGTTGGATTATCCCCCAGAAGATCTCAATATTCCCCAGCGGAGTATACAAACATTCCTAAGCAAGCATCCCCGACAATCTTGATATAAGATTGTTCCCCGGTGGAATACAAGACACCCTAGTGGAGCCACACCCCAGTGCAGTCTCAAAAGTCCCCCCAGTAGATTCTGGAAGCTTATCCCCAGTATATTCTGGAAGCTTATCACCTGCAGAGCACGAACGAGTCTCCCCGGTTTTATTCAGAAGGTTATTCCTCACCAGAGCTTATAACTGGGTTATCCTCAGCTAATTACCACGGAAATATCGTCCTCGGCGAAGTTCTTCCTATCCCCCAGCGGAGTTCATCAAATCTTCCAAAAAAGCTTATCAACGGAATCCCCAGCGGAGTTATCGTTAAAACCTCAGCGGAGCATCTCTTCCCACAGAGTAATTCCCCGCAGAGTAATCTCTCCAGCAAGTTTATTCCCCAACGAAGTCGTCTCCTCCTACAGGTTTATTCTCACAACCGTCATCCCCAGCAGAAATGAAGAACTCTACTCTTCAACACCAGCCCAGGATTCAACTTCCTGGCATTCGTCAAGGATTTATTTTCCTAGACGAAAATACATTCATAGACATTCCATATTTTATACATCCTGCTTACATACATGATAAAGTGCATACGACACTATCTCATTTATTTCTGAGAACATCATGACATCATGCATTGCATACATCATGACATCGCATACAACTAACGTTTTGTCTTTTCAGGACAAAGGTCAATACAAAGATGATTACTATCAACTGTCACAATTCCAGATTCGATACCTGTATCTAGCCAGGGCATATCTGTGAGTGATTACTTGTGGATTTGACACCTTTATCTAGCCAGGGCACATCTGCATAAAGAAATTCCGGACTCAATTCCTGTATCCAGCCAGGGCACGTCTGAATAGTTTGAAGATTCGATTCCTGTATCCAGCCAGGGTATATCTGTTGACGACTAATTCCGGACTCGATTCCTGTATCCAGCCAGGGCACGTCTGAAGAGTTTGAAGATTCGATTCCTGTATCTAGCCAGGGTATATCTGTTGACGACTAATTCCGGACTCGATTCCTGTATCCAGCTAGGGCACGTCTGAAGAGTTTGAAGATTCGATTCCTGTATCTAGCCAGGGTATATCTGTTGACGACTAATTCCGGACTCGATTCCTGTATCCAGCTAGGGCACGTCTGAAGAGTTTGAAGATTCGATTCCTGTATCTAGCCAGGGTATATCTGTTGACGACTAATTCCGGACTTGATTCCTGTATCCAGCCAGGGCACGTCTGAAGAGTTTGAAGATTCGATTCCTGTATCCAGCCAGGGCATATCTGTTGACGACTAATTCCAGACTCGATTCCTGTATCCAGCCAGGGCACGTCTGAAGAGTTTGAAGATTCGATTCCTGTATCCAGCTAGGGTATATCTGTTGACGACTAATTCCGGACTCGATTCCTGTATCCATCCAAGGCACGTCTGAAGAGTTTGAAGATTCGATTCCTGTATCCAGCCAGGGCGTATCTGTTGACGACTAATTCCAGATTCGATTCCTGTATCTAGCCAGGGCACATCTGTGAGTAACTGATTGTAGATTCGACACCTGTATCTAGCCAGGGCATGTCTGCATGAAGAGTTTAGAGATTCGATACCTGTATCCAGCCAGGGCATATCTACATAAAGAGTTTGAAGATCAACTCCTGTAATAGGCCAGGTAATTATCTTTCTTTCTCAGGTATGCAAGTTCTTGCTAAGGAATCTCTTACGCGATCGACACCTAGATGGCATCTATAAGCCCATCCACATACCAACAGTCTCCAGATGGCATCTATAAGCCTATCCTCCTATCCATCATCTCTCCAAATGGCGTCTGTAATCCCATTCCCGCCATCACGCTGCTGACACCCTACTATGCGAGTGCAAATTTCTGGGCACTTTAGTGTTCAATCATCTTCCACCTTCGGATTACGAAAGGCACGCCAGCCAATCTACATCCTCAGGTCTAAGAAGATTGAACAGGGGCAACTGTTGTACCCCAAAATTTTCCCTCCCATATTCTTCAAGATTTGGCAAGATCAATCTCCAGATAGCTCAAAATCTCTCAAGGGTTGCACAGTCCAATTGCCTCCTAACACAGTCAAAATTAGGGTTTTGGTTCTTGCAAATAAATTGAGGTTTTCAAGGGTCCAATCAAGTCCCATATGCCTATATACATGGTCAAGCACCTACATGTCAAGTTTCAAGACTCACAACATCAAGTTGCACAGTCAAAAGCCCTAATTGCTTCACAGTCAACTGCAGGGGCAAAATGGTCATTTGACAGTCAAAAGTCAAAAATTTTGGTCAACATCTTATTTTTAAGCCACAATCATCATTTGATCAATTCTTGATCATGATTCCTCAAGCATGGCTCAAAAAGTCTCAAGATGCAAAAGTTACTATTTTAGGATAGTTGAAAAGTCAACTGCAAATTGACCAAGGCATAACTTTTTCATGGATCATCATAAAAATCCCATCCAATGCTCATTTTGAAGGGGATGACATTTCCTACAACTCATCTTCACATTCCAAGCCCAAGAAATGCTCTCACAAAAATTTATCAATTTCAACATTATAGGTCATTTTCAAAAGTCAACAAAAAGGCACTTTAAGTCAAGGACCATAACATGAGATTGGTAAATAAAAATTACATGGGACCAAAGACATTGGTTAGAGGACTTCAAGACCTTTCCAAAATGTCCAAGAACATGTTCATAGCTTCAAAATTGAGAAAGATATGCATTAGAGAAGTTGGGAAATGTTTGGGAACTTTCAAAAGTCAACTTTGCCTAAAACACTTCATTTTTGCTAATGGGCCTCAAATTCCTTCTTGAAACTTTACCCAAAGCCTATGCACGACCCATTGAACTTAATTTGATTTATTTTCTTATTTTTAATTAATTAATTGAATTTATATTAATATTAATTCATTTAATTGGTTTTAATTGTAGGAAAATTCAAAAGATATGCTTTTTAAATCTTTTTGTGAAGAAAATATGGCTAGGGCAAGCTGGCAATTCGTGTGCACCTCAAGGACCTCAAAATATCCATGATTGGCAAGGTTTCATGAAAGAAAAGATTGAAAAAGATTTGATTGGTAATCACATATTCAAACTTGAATACAATGGATTTATGGGCTTAATTTTAACCTAATTCTCTTCACATAAAGATGCTGAAGCCAACCCTATTCCAAAAAACGTGAAAGCTGCCATAGAAAGCCATAACCAAATTGCAAAAATTCAAGAAATATTGTGAAACTGAAATCAATATTCCAGGTGAATTCAAAGCCTAAAAGTGGTTCCAACGTGTTGCTGATATTGCCAGGAGTCCATTGCCATCAAGAACAAGCTCTAATACACAAGGAAACGGCCAAACAGAGTCACGGTTTGAACAAACATTTCCATAATCGAAATCCAATTTTTATGCATCATTGACATGTTTTGATTATTGATTTGTATTGGTGACATCTTCCTGAAGCTTTTGGTATGGATTAATTACATTGAAACTCACAGAATCACAATTCACCATGAATGGATTTTAGGGTTTTCGAGCTTTTAAATTAGGGCTTTCTTATTGAGGAAAAATCAGGCCTTGAGACACATACAGTTAAACTCAGAAGCTCCATACGAGTTGAATGAGACCCTCACGCTCAATTTATGTGATGCCTGCTGCTAATCGCTATTATTGACACTTTTGTTTTGTGGGGGTTTAAAACCCCCGCTACCTGTTTGATATTTTATAGGTGAAACGAAGAAGGAGAAAGCGTGGCATCGTGTGACTGGTTGGTTCAAATTCAGCGCGCGTTATTTTTGGTTTCATGTCATGATGTTTGTTTTTTTATATAATATTCATCATCCGTTCATATTACAAAAGCGCTTCATAGTTCAGCTGGCAAGGGCACTAAGGCAATGGGTACTGGGACCTGGGTTCGATTCCCATGTCCCCCATATATTTCTTCATATTTTTCTTAAAGCTTTCAGGTGCAGCGCCTCTCAAATGTTCCACCATACGTTTTCACGCCTAAGCTTGCCAGGTGCCCCTGATGCCCAATCCAGTGGCCAGGAGATGAAATCCATGATACTCCCTAGTCAGCCAACAAGCGCATGATTGTGAAAGTCAAACGTGGCTTGGTCTTCTTGGGCCAGAATTTCTCAATTTTACCTCCACTTTGGGCCATCACACCCCCTTTGGTTTGCTTTGTTTTTATTTTATTCTTTTCTTTTAAATTTCTTTTAATTGTTATAATTTAATTCACAATAAATTAACTTTTCCTAATAAAATCAGAAAATCAAAATTGTAAATATATTTTAATTATTTATTAATTTTACCATTAATTTATTATTTTTGTAAATAAATGCTAAATAATTAACTTAGTTTAATTTAGGTTTAAATTTTAATCCTTTTTCTTAATAAATAAAAATTCTATAGAATTAGGTTTTGACTTTTTTTTAATCATTTTCTTATTATCATCATTATTAATTATTATTATTTTTGTACATATAAATGTTAATTAATTAATTAGCTTAAATTAGGTTAACTTTAACATTTTCTTAATAATTAAAATAAACTTAGAACTAGGGTTTTCTTTTAATTTCTTTATTTTCATTAAATACAAAAAATACAAAAAACATCTTTCTTGTAAATAATTAATTAAATTAGTATTAGGGTTAATTTTAATTTAATTTCAAGCAAAGGACAAAAACTCTTAATTTCTCAAAAGGGTCAAAAACCCTAAGGACGTCCAATTTAATTCTTTCGCACGTTATTTTTATATTTTGATTATTATGTAACTGTTTCCAAGGATGTAATAGTAATTAGGTTTACTGCTTTTTTTTACTTTCCGCATCTTTATCAAAAACGGGTCTTTGTTTTTTGGCGATGTATAGACCCGCGCCTTGTAATAGCGTAGCTTTTACCTTTCCGTATTTTATTTTCCGCACTCCTAACTGCTAACTTGCATGAAAGAATGTATGATAATTAAAAAAACAACTCGTAGCTCACAATTGCATGGTCCAACATAAATGTTAACATGAAAACAACACACAATGCACACACCACTTCTAGGGTACGCCTCACTCGTTGCCTCGAAAGTGGTCGTCAAGTATAGGGTGTTTTAGCGGTCGCCCTTATGTCTAAGATCCAGTTGCCTCGAAACGGTTGCCTCGGATTAAAAAGGATCTAGGGCATTAGGGTTACTTCTAAGGTGTCCTACTATTGCTTCGGTGACCACACTGTCCCTACAATCGAATTGACCCAAACACCTCCAACGGTGGTGCTACCTACCTCTCAATGGTGGGATAGCACTATCTTAAGGACTCTTACACAGCCTAATTGCTTAGGGTAGGTAGATGACTCATGGGTACTTGCTCTCTTCAAAAACAAACAAAACAATCTTTTCACACTGACACTTTTAAAATCTTTCAAAACAAATTTTTCAAACACTCTTGAGGACAGATACAAGAGTTACTTAGGAATTTTTCAATGAAACTTTTTTCAAACCCACTCACATTTTGAAAAGCAAACATTTTGAAAACATAAGAGCGAGTACCTAAGAGCCCGTGGATAACCACGGATAGAAAGGGTGCTAATACCTTCCCTTTCTATAAATCTACCTCCCGAACCGAGAGACATTCTCAATAAGGAATTTTGTTGTGCTTTTGTCCTTTCCAGGTTGGAGAACATAAAAGACGGTGGCGACTCTTGCTTACCGCGACATACGCGATCCAGCTTTAAACAGTCAGTTCTATTTCCACCGATCACAGAACTGGCGACTCTGTTGGGGATACTTAAAGTGAGGTGTACCTTAGGATAGATCATAATTGTGTTTTCAATTGCTTTGTTTTGTTTGCTTTATTATTGTGGGCATTGTCTTGGAGTTTCATAGATCCTAACCCGGATCTCGGGATACCCTTTTAGGTAGCATAAGCTGTGAGGGACCTGTCCGGCGTAGACCGACACGGGTGAAGCAGTGGCTACGTTGGTGTGGCACCTTGGTCTGTACCGATATCCCTTGTGTTGCAAAGAGGAGAATATGGGTCTTCTGAGGAGTCATTAAGCACCAACCGACCTTAGAACCCTAATTTGACCCAACTTGGCCATAGAACAGTAGCAGTATGCTACACCCATTGAGGCTAAACTCTCGTGATGGTTCTGGCCGCAAGAAAAGATTGCGACGCTGGAGTTATGACCGATTGAGGGTAGTCAGTGATATTGGGATCCTCTAGAACCCGGTTACTTTTGATAGGACAGGTCTTAACCAACAAACTGAAAGAGGGTAATACCTGAACTTCATGCTGGCCTAAAACCTAAGGGCTATCTTGTGTGACTTGTGTGCCTTATCATGTTTGCCTTTGTGAATATTTGTGGTGTGCTTTATCATAACATCATAACATCATACCATTGCATGCATCCTGCATAAGGACTGACCTATTTCAAAGACAAGAGGGTTTCATCTTTGCTCTGTTTTGTAGGACATCATGATGACTGTGCGAAGGAACACTATCCGGCTCAACTTTGTTCACCCACCTGATTTGCTTGAAGAATTGGTTAGCAGAATTCCAAACACCACTTCCTTTATCCAGAGGCATGGTTCTCTTATCGGTTTAGTCACTGCAAAGTGGGACCAACAACTGATGAGTGTCTTGACCCAGTTTTATGACCCCTTGTATAATTGCTTCACCTTTCAAGACTTCCAGCTGGTCCCTACCCTGGAAGAATTCTCTGACTTGCTTGGTATCCCTATCTTGGATCAGACTCCCTTCACTGGTTGGGAAAAGACTCTTAGGCTTGAGGAGATTGCTGCAGCCCTGCCCTTGACCAACAAGGAGGTAATGGACAACTGGGTGACTAGAAGCAGAGTTAAAGGTTTCTTGGCCAAGTTTCTGATTGGTAAGGCTAACAATTTCTGGAATGGCCTAGACTTCAGGGCGTATGAAGACATTCTGGCTCTCTTAATCTATGGTCTAGTTTTGTTTCCTAATCTTGATAACTTCATTAACGTCATTGCCATAAGGATCTTCATGTCTCGGAACCCTGTGCCCACTCTCTTGGGTGATATCCTGCAACAACTCTATGCTCGTACTGCCCGAAGACGAGGAGCTCTGTGGTGTTGTACTCCTTTGTTAGTGAGGTGGTTTATTTCTCACCTCCCTAAGTTCATGCTGAAGAACAAAGAAGGAAGAGGCTGGGCTCATAGGTTAATGTCTCTCACTGATAATGACATCATTTGGACTCTCAGAGGTTTGGATGAGGTAGCTGTTATTGATCGTTGCGGAGAATATCCTAATGTTCCTTTGATTGGTACCCAAGGAGGAATCTCTTACAATCCATGTTTAGCTCTCCGTCAGTTTGGAAGAGCCAGAAGAGCAGGGCCTCATGAGATGTTGGTGCCTCACATCAGTTTTGAGTTTCAGGTAGATAGTGACGAGTTGCATCGTAGATTCATCAAGGCTTGGGAAAAAATTCACAAAGCTGACCCACATGAGTTGGGACCGAAGACTTCTCTACCTATGGAACCCTACTACAGATGGGTCCGCATCCGAGCTCAGAGGTTAGGCATGCCATACGAAGCTGTGAGACCCATCATTCTTGAATATCCTGATAGAGACGGGGCTCCTCAAACTGTTCTCCCTCCTCAGATACCTACTGATGTTGATACACTAAAGAGGTCTTGGACGCAACTACAAGAAGAACGGGATTCTTATCGGGAAAAGTTCAACGGGCAGGAATTGAAAATCCAGAAGCTGACAAAGCAATTGGAGAATGAGCGTGCCTTGAATGACTATATTCGTACTAAGAAGAGGAGACCATGGGAGAATTGATGGGCTTTGGATATTTCTTTTACAGCTTTATTTCCTTTTCAGTATTTTCATTTATGTAACGCCTAAGGGCAATTTCTTGAACAATTCAAAGCTTAATCTAATGAAGTGTGTTTCCTTTTTATCTACAAAGTTGATTCCCGATTGTCTTTGAAAACATAATTCATACGCATTTCATTCATCATGTGCATCACAGGTACCCTTTTCTTACAGGTTGCTTAATCTTCTTCGCTGTTTATTTCAGCAATCATCATGAATCCTGAATCATCTACTGAGCAATCCATCAAGGCCCTCCAGGCCCAGAACGCCCAGTTCCAAGAGTTGATCATGAGTTTAGCCCAAGGTCAAGAGGAATTGAAGGCTCTGCTGGTAAAGAAGAAGAAGAAGAGAACTGTACTATTCAACACTGGACGGAGGTTTGGCAATACACTGCAAAATGAGGCTGATTAAGCTGCTTCCTTTGTAGGCAAAGGCAGTCCCCAAGGGGGAAGGGTTCCTAGTCCTGTGGTCTCTGACAACGAGACAAATTTCAATGATGAGCAGTACCCTCCCGCTGAATACAGGTACAAGCAGTTAGAGGATCGTCTGAGTGCCATGGAAATTCAACAAATGCCTGGGTTGGATTTTGGAGATCTGGGTTTATCTTCTGGGGTGGTGATCCCACACAAGTTCAAGGCACCATCTTTTGCGAAGTATGACGGGGCTTCCTGCCCTAAACTATATCTCAGATCTTATGTGCGGAAGATCCAACCGTATACTGTGGACAAGAACTTATGGATCCATTTCTTCCAGGATAGCCTTTCAGGGGCTCAACTCGAGTGGTTCTATCAGCTGGATGGAGCCAGTATTCGAAACTGGGAGGACTTGGCTACTGCTTTTTATAAGCAGTATCAGTATAATGCCGACCTCGCTCCTACACGTACCCAACTCCAGGGTATGTCGCTAGGATCGGGAGAAGGTTTTAAAGAGTACGCGCAAAAGTGGAGGGATCTGGCTGGCAGGGTGCAGCCACCGTTGATTGACCGTGAACTCGTGGACATGTTCTTGGGGACCCTGTCTGGGCCGTTCTTCAACCACCTGATTGGTAATTCTTCTGCAGGGTTTACAGACCTCATTATGACTGGTGAGAGGATCGAAGCTGGTATGAAATCAGGGAAGATACAGAAAGGTGCATCCTCAAGTTCTGAAAAGAAGCCTTTCAAGAAGGAAGCCAGTGCTGTGTATGGTCCCAGAAGACAAAATAAACCAGAACGCCGCCAAGCTGTCAACGCGGTGGTGATTTCAAAGCCTACTGCCGTTCCTCGGCAACCTAACCAACCAAGGGGTGAGAGACCCAGAAGAGAATACACTCGGCTTAGTATGACCTTGTCTCAGATCTTGCCGCAATTGCTATCCACCAACTTGGTAACTGTCAGAGAAGCTCCGAAGGTGGTAAACACAACCTCTCCGAAATACAATCCCAACGCCCGCTGTGCTTATCACTCGGATAGCCCGGGGCATTCTACTGATGATTGTTGGGCCCTAAGGAATAAGGTTCAGGACCTTATTGATGCCAAGGAAATACAGTTCGAGGCGCCCGAAAGGCCAAATATTGTGACCGCTCCTATGCCCCAGCATGGAGTGAACGCTGTTGAAGAAGATCTGTATGTAGTCTATGTGAATGAGATTGTTACTCCTTTGTTGACCGTCAAGAGGAACCTGTTGCTAGCCGGTTTATTTCCGGGTTGTAGCAAGGGTTGCCTTCTATGTGTTGTTTCACCTGCTGGTTGCCCATTGCTGAAGTCAGGCATCCAAAACCTGATGGATAGCAAAGAGATCTTGTTCAAGAAGATTGTTGTTCCCGTTATTCCTACTGAAGAAGTATCCGTTGTCACCATTTTCAATAATCCTGCCAAGGCTCCCCTGAGGAAGCCCGTCAAAATCATGTCTGTTGCACCTATCATCATTACTGTTCCGGGGCCCCTCCCCTATAAATCTGACAAGGCTGTCCCATGGCACTATGGGGCAGATGTGTATGTGCTCGGAGTAAAGAAAGAGTTTAATACCAGTACCGGCATCAGTAACATCACCGATCCTGCTAAAGTTACTCGCAGTGGCAGGCTCTTCTCGCCTGATATTGCACCTCCTGCTATTCAGAGGCCTCTTGTTATCACACCTGCCAGTGTGCCTGTTTCCCCTCCTGATCAAGTTTCTACCCCTGCTGCCGAGTCATCTGACACTCGGGGCAAAGGGATTGCTGATGTGCCTGCCCAGATGGAGGCACCAAAGACTGTTAATGTTGAAGCTTCACAGCAAGAGATGGAAGAAATCCTTAAGATTATCAAGAAGAGTGATTTCAACGTCGTTGAACAGCTGGGGCACACCCCCTCTAAGATCTCTATGCTATCACTGCTGTTATGTTCAGAGGCCCATGCTAAGGCCCTGATTTCCTTCCTGAAGACGGCCCATGTGCCACAAGAAACGTCTGCTGATCAATTTACTGATTGTGTGGCCAACTTAACTGCTGATAATGGTCTGGGTTTCTCTGACGCTGATCTGACCGCCAAGGGAAAGAACCACAACGATGCCCTGCATGTCTCCATTGAATGCAGGGGCACTACTCTCGCCCATGTGTTGGTAGACACCGGTTCTTCACTAAACGTATTGCCCAAGAAGGCCTTAGACAGGTTGGATTGTGAGGGTCTAGAGTTGAAGCCTAGTAACATCATTGTCCGGGCCTTTGACGGGTCTAAGAGGATGGTACACGGTGAAGTGGACATTCCAATTCGGGTTGGTTCTCAAGTCTTTGATTCAACATTCTATGTGATGGACATCCGACCATCCTATTCTTGCTTACTGGGTCGTCCTTGGATCCACAAGGCTGGGGCTGTGACCTCCACTCTCCATCAGAAACTCAAGTACCCGGTCAGAGGGAAAATTGTTACAGTGCAAGGGGAGGAGGAATATATGGTTAGCCATCTTAACTCATTCCGATATATAGAGATGGACGGGGAGTTCATTGAGACCCCCTTTCAACACTTTGAAGAGGTGCCTCCAACATTGGCATCAGCCGAGACTATGACTGAAGATGGTTCTCCTTTGAAGATGGCTTCCTTGAAGGATGCCCGGGCTGTGGTTGAGAAGGGTGAGTGTGCAAACTGGGGCAGACTTCCTGATTTTACTCCAAAGACTGACAAGTTTGGGCTGGGTTTTACTGCAGAGGCTCAGAGGGTTGTACGTAAAGCAAGGATTGGAAGACCTCCCGTATTCATCACCAACCCGAGAGTGAAATCTATTGAAGGCGATGCGGAGGAATCTGAATTTGACAGTTGGATCTACCCAACGGCCGATGGTGGATTGAACAATTGGACTACTAAAGACTTCATACCTGTTACTTTTGTTACTCAGTAATGAACTCCTTTGTTTTTAAATTTGTAACGAACAATAATTTGAAACTTTATGGCCCGGTGTCTTACCCGGGGCACCGTGGCTTCATTTGTGAGGGCTTATTACTTGTCATTTCCATATATCATGAATAAAAACATTGGACGTTTTTCGCATTTCGAATCTTGTGCTCCCTTTCTTTCTTTATATATTGCAAAACAGCTATATTTACACACACTCACCTATACAGGTTTCAATCCACTCTGGATCTCACTGGTAACAACTCTGCTACTGCCAATTATGACTTCGAAAATCCGATCAACTTAGCCGAAGACGAAGGTGAAGATGATTGCGAAGTGCCTGGTGAACTTGCAAAGGGCCATTCAGCCACATGAAGAGCCAGTGGAAACGGTAAATCTGGGTACTGAGACAGACAAAAAGGAAGTCAAGATTGGTGCCAATCTAGAGCTCAGCGTGAAACATCGGTTGATTCAGATGTTGCATGATTATATGGAAATCTTTGCCTGGTCTTACGAAGACATTCCTGGGTTGGATACCGACATTGTGGTTCATCACCTGCCTACCAAGGAAGACTGCCATCCGGTCAAACAAAAGGTCCGCCGTATGCGTCCAGAGATGTCCGAGAAGATCAAAGCTGAGGTTATGAAACAATTCGATGCCGGGTTCCTAGCAGTGACTTCCTACCCTCAGTGGGTTGCCAATGTGGTTCCGGTGCCGAAGAAAGATGGTAAGGTCCGAATGTGTGTTGATTACAGGGATCTGAATAGGGCGAGCCCCAAGGATGACTTCCCCCTGCCTCACATCGACGTTCTGGTTGACAATACTGCTCAGCACAAGGTGTTCTCCTTCATGGATGGTTTTTCAGGTTATAATCAGATCAAAATGGCTCCTGAAGATATGGAAAAGACTACCTTTGTTACTCAGTGGGGCACCTTTTGCTACAAGGTCATGCCTTTTGGGTTGAAAAATGCTGGGGCAACCTACCAACGTGCCATGGTTGCTTTATTTCATGACATGATCCATCATGAGATTGAAGTATATGTCGATGATATGATTGTAAGGTCTCAAACTGAGGAGGAGCACCTGGATCATCTACAGAAGCTGTTTGACCGGTTGAAGTTGTACAAGCTGAGGTTAAACCCAAACAAATGCACCTTCGGGGTAAGATCTGGGAAGTTTCTAGGCTTCGTCGTGAGCGACAAAGGTATTCAAGTGGACCTTGCCAAGGTTAAGGCCATACAAGAGATGCCAGTTCCCAAGACAGAGAAAGAAGTCAGAGGCTTTCTAGGACGGCTGAACTACATTGCCCGATTCATCTCGCACCTAACTGCCACCTGTGAACCAATCTTCAAGCTACTGAAGAAAGATCAAGTAGTACGTTGGAATGATGAATGTCAAGCCGCTTTCGACAGAATCAAAGAGTATCTCCAAGAACCACCCATTCTTATGCCACCGGTTGAAGGGAGACCTCTAATATTATACTTGACAGTACTTGACAGCTCAATGGGGTGTGTGTTGGGGCAGCATGACGAGTCTGGCCGAAAAGAGCATGCCATTTATTACCTTAGCAAAAAGTTTACCGACTGTGAGACCCGATACTCACTGCTCGAGAAAACTTGTTGCGCTTTGGTATGGGTTGCTCGCCGGCTGAGACAGTATATGCTGACTCACACTACTCTGTTGATTCCAAAAATGGATCCAATAAAGTACATATTCGAAAAGCCCGCCTTGTCCGGAAGAATAGCAAGATGGCAGATGATCTTGACGGAATATGACATCCAGTACACGACTCAGAAAGCAATCAAAGGAAGTGTATTGGTAGACCATTTGGCACACCAGGCAGTGGACGACTACCAATCTATGAACTTTGAATTTCCTGACGAGAACATCATGGTAGTGACTGATTGTGAAGTACATGGACCGGATGAAGGACCTGAGGAAGGATCCCGATGGTCTATGCATTTTGACGGAGCCTCCAACGCTTTGGGTAACGATATCAGCACTGTGATCATATCTCCTAAAGGCACTCATACTCCACTTACTGCCCGGCTATGCTTCAACTGCACCAACAACATGGCGGAGTATGAGGCGTGTATCATGGGTCTTCAGGCTGCAATTGATTTAAGGATCAAGTTTCAGAGTGTCTTCGGAGATTCCGCTCTCGTGATCAATCAGATCAATGGCGAGTGGGATACGAAACACCCAAACCTCATTCCTTACAAAGAGTGCGTGTTGACATTGATCCCCCATTTCACGAAGATAACTTTTGAAAACTTCCCAAGAGAGGAGAATCAGTTGGCGGACGCGCTGGCTACGATGTCTTCCATGTTCAAAGTCAAATGGGATAACGAAGCTCCCCGGATCATTATCTGGAAACTGGATGAACCTGCATATTGCTGTGACCATGAGGCTGAAGAGGTAACTGAAAAACCTTGGTATCATGAGGTGAAGAGGTACCTGGAAGCTCAAGAATACCCCGAGGGTGCATCTGTCAATGACAAGAAGTTTCTGAGAAGGTTCGCAGCAAAGTTCTTCCTCAGCAACGACATTATGTACAAGCGAAACCATGATTCAACCTTACTGCATTGTATGGATAAGACTGAATCAGAAAAGATCATGGCAGAACTGCATGAAGGTACATTCGGAACGCATTCCAGTGGACACACCATGGCGAAGAAAATCCTTCGGGCAGGATATTTCTGGTCCACAATGGAAGCCGACTGTTACCAACATTCTCGGACATGTCACAAGTGCCAGATCTATGCAGATAAAGTACACGTTCCTCCAGTCCCTCTGAATGTCTTGACTGCACCTTGGCCTTTTGCAATGTGGGGCATTGATATGATCGGGGAGATTAAACCTACGGCATCCAACGAGCATCGCTTCATCCCGGTGGCGATCGATTACTTTACAAAGTGGGTTGAAGCAGCTTCCTACGCTACCGTAACCAAGAACGTCGTGGCACGGTTCATTCGACACAACCTGATCTGTCGATACGGTGTACCGGAAAGGATCATTACAGACAATGGTACCAATCTTAATAACAAGATGATCACTGAGCTCTGCGAGCAATTCAAGATACAGCACCACAACTCTTCTCCCTACCGGACGAAGATGAATGGGGCTGTCGAAGCGGCAAATAAGAATATCAAAAAGATTGTGCAGAAAATGACAGTGACCTATAAAGATTGGCATGAGATGTTACCGTTTGCTCTTCATGGGTACCGTACATCAGCAAGAACGTCAACCGGGGCAACACCCTTTTCCTTGGTCTATGGCATAGAGGCAGTCTTGCCGATTGAAGTCCAGATACCCTCTCTCCGGATAATGAAGGATGCAGATTTGAACAAAGATGACTGGATCCAGACTCGGCTTGATCAATTAAATCTAATCGATGAAAAAAGACTCACTGCTATTTTCATGGTCAAACGTATAAAAAATGGATGATCAGGGCATTTAACAAGAAGGTCAGACCGCAAGAGTATCAAGTTGGGGACCTGGTAATCAAGCGCATCATTCTTCCTCAAAGTGATCCCAGGGGCAAATGGACCCCTACGTACGAAGGGCCATTTGTGGTTAAACATGTCTTCTCAGGAGGAGCCATAATTCTAACAAACATGGATGGTGACGACCTTCCTCACCCCGCCAATGCAGACATAGTAAAAAGATACTACGCATGAATTAAAGACCCGCTAGGTTGACACGCCTAGGAAAAAATAAGGGCTTCCCGGCGAACCAAAAGGGTTCGGGCAAAAATAAGGGATGAAATGAAAAAAATCTGTACACCCGGCAAGTCGAAAACCTGAAAAGGCGGCTTGGGCAAAAATGGGTATCCCGGTGGACTGAAAACCCGAAAGGGCGGTCCAGGCAAAAGTTAGGGATAAGCGTAATACTATGTCTCATTGAATCACATTGCATCCAGAATCCGGTATCAAACATCATGTTCAGACGGCATCGATCAGTCAGCTTCATCTTCAACTAAGCAGCCAAGTGATGAGACGCTTGAAGACATAAAGGCGATAGCAGAGTTGGAACCCAGTGGGATTATTCCTTTCACATAGCTGTTTTGTTTTCCTTCTCACAAAATTGTATAAACTCTGTTGTTCGGCGGCGTTCTCTTACTAGGACGTCAGCCTCTTGTACATAAACGCCTATTTACAGGCAAATTCAAAAAATCAATACAAATTCACTATTCAGATAAATTGCCAATTATTTTCCTTTTTCTGTTTCGTTTTGCAAAGAACGTCCAATGTTCATTTTTGATATATGCATTTGACACTAATTGCTAACTCATAAATATTTGCATGCGAAACAAAGGACTAATTACAGGTGACATCAGAAACAGGGGCAATAATGAGTTGTCTAAGCGATCTAATTGCTCTATCCACCAAGGTACCAAGGTAAGTTCGGCTGAAGAATGTAACCCAGATACCTTCACTCCCCGCCGAGTAAGACAAGATTCAACAATTCTCCCCAAGTAGAGTTGGTCTCTCAGCAGCCCCTAAAAGGCACAGTACCCCTAGCAAGTCAGCAACACTCTCCCCGAGCAGAGTTAGTCTACTGTCAGCCTCAAGGAAGTTGGATTATCCCCCAGAAGATCTCAATATTCCCCAGCGGAGTATACAAACATTCCTAAGCAAGCATCCCCGACAATCTTGATATAAGATTGTTCCCCGGTGGAATACAAGACACCCTAGTGGAGCCACACCCCAGTGCAGTCTCAAAAGTCCCCCCAGTAGATTCTGGAAGCTTATCCCCAGTATATTCTGGAAGCTTATCACCTGCAGAGCACGAACGCATCTCCCCGGTTTTATTCAGAAGGTTATTCCTCACCAGAGCTTATAACTGGGTTATCCTCAGCTAATTACCACGGAAATATCGTCCTCGGCAAAGTTCTTCCTATCCCCCAGCGGAGTTCATCAAATCTTCCAACAAAGCTTATCAACGGAATCCCCAGCGGAGTTATCGTTAAAACCTCAGCGGAGCATCTCTTCCCAAAGAGTAATTCCCCGCAGAGTAATCTCTCCAGCAAGTTTATTCCCCAACGAAGTCATCTCCTCCTACAGGTTTATTCTCGCAACCGTCATCCCCAGCGGAAATGAAGAACTCTACTCTTTAACACCAGCCCAGGATTCAACTTCCCGGCATTCGTCAAGGATTTATTTTCCTAGACGAAAATACATTCATAGACATTCCATATTTTATACATCCTGCTTACATACATGATAAAGTGCATACGACACTATCTCATTTATTTCTGAGAACATCATGACATCATGCATTGCATACATCATGACATCGCATACAACTAACGTTTTGTCTTTTCAGGACAAAGGTCAATACAAAGATGATTACTATCAACTGTCGCAATTCCAGATTCGATACCTGTATCTAGCCAGGGCATATCTGTGAGTGATTACTTGTGGATTTGACACCTTTATCTAGCCAGGGCATATCTGCATAAAGAAATTCCGGACTCAATTCATGTATCCAGCCAGGGCACGTCTGAATAGTTTGAAGATTCGATTCCTGTATCCAGCCAGGGTATATCTGTTGACGACTAATTCCGGACTCGATTCCTGTATCCAGCCAGGGCACGTCTGAAGAGTTTGAAGATTCGATTCCTGTATCTAGCCAGGGTATATCTGTTGACGACTAATTCCGGACTCGATTCCTGTATCCAGATAGGGCACGTCTGAAGAGTTTGAAGATTCGATTCCTGTATCTAGCCAGGGTATATCTGTTGACGACTAATTCCGGACTCGATTCCTGTATCCAGCCAGGGCACGTCTGAAGAGTTTGAAGATTCGATTCCTGTATCCAGCCAGGGCATATCTGTTGACGACTAATTCCAGACTCGATTCCTGTATCCATCCAGGGCACGTCTGAAGAGTTTGAAGATTCGATTCCTGTATCCAGCCAGGGTATATCTGTTGACGACTAATTCCGGACTCGATTCTTGTATCCATCCAGGGCACGTCTGAAGAGTTTGAAGATTCGATTCCTGTATCCAGCAAGGGCATATCTGTTGACGACTAATTCCAGATTCGATTCCTGTATCTAGCCAGGGCACATCTGTGAGTAACTGATTGTAGATTCGACACCTGTATCTAGCCAGGGCATGTCTGCATGAAGAGTTTAGAGATTCGATACCTGTATCCAGCCAGGGCATATCTACATAAAGAGTTTGAAGATCAACTCCTGTAATAGGCCAGGTAATTATCTTTCTTTCTCAGGTACGCAAGTTCTCGCTAAGGAATCTCTTACGCGATCGACACCTAGATGGCATCTATAAGCCCATCCACATACCAACAGTCTCCAGATGGCATCTATAAGCCTATCCTCCTATCCATCATCTCTCCAAATGGCGTCTGTAAGCCCATTCCCGCCATCACGCTGCTGACACCCTACTATGCGAGTGCAAATTTCTGGGCACTTTAGTGTTCAATCATCTTCCACCTTCGGATTACGAAAGGCACGCCAGCCAATCTACATCCTCAGGTCTAAGAAGATTGAACAGGGGCAACTGTTGTACCCCAAAATTTTCCCTCCCATATTCTTCAAGATTTGGCAAGATCAATCTCCAGATAGCTCAAAATCTCTCAAGGGTTGCACAGTCCAATTGCCTCCTAACACAGTCAAAATTAGGGTTTTGGTTCTTGCAAATAAATTGAGGTTTTCAAGGGTCCAATCAAGTCCCATATTCCTATATACATGGTCAAGCACCTACATGTCAAGTTTCAAGACTCACAACATCAAGTTGCACAGTCAAAAGCCCTAATTGCTTCACAGTCAACTGCAGGGGAAAAATTGTCATTTGACAGTCAAAAGTCAAAAATTTTGGTCAACATCTTATTTTTAAGCCACAATCATCATTTGATCAATTCTTGATCATGATTCCTCAAGCATGGCTCAAAAAGTCTCAAGATGCAAAAGTTACTATTTTAGGATAGTTGAAAAGTCAACTGCAAATTGACCAAGGCATAACTTTTTCATGGATCATCATAAAAATCTCATCCAATGCTCATTTTGAAGGGGATGACATTTCCTACAACTCATCTTCACATTCCAAGCCCAAGAAATGCTCTCACAAAAATTTATCAATTTCAACATTATAGGTCATTTTCAAAAGTCAACAAAAAGGCACTTTAAGTCAAGGACCATAACATGAGATTGGTAAATAAAAATGACATGGGACCAAAGACATTGGTTAGAGGACTTCAAGACCTTTCCAAAATGTCCAAGAACATGTTCATAGCTTTAAAATTGAGAAAGATATGCATTAGAGAAGTTGGGAAATTTTTGGGAACTTTCAAAAGTCAACTTTGCCTAAAACACTTCATTTTTGCTAATGGGCCTCAAATTCCTTCTTGAAACTTTACCCAAAGCCTATGCACGACCCATTGAACTTAATTTGATTTATTTTCTTATTTTTAATTAATTAATTGAATTTATATTAATATTAATTCATTTAATTGGTTTTAATTGTAGGAAAATTCAAAAGATATGCTTTTTAAATCTTTTTGTGAAGAAAATAAGGCTAGGGCAAGCTGGCAATTCGTGTGCACCTCAAGGACCTCAAAATATCCATGATTGGCAAGGTTTCATGAAAGAAAAGATTGAAAAAGATTTGATTGGTAATCACATATTCAAACTTGAATACAATGGATTTATGGGCTTTATTTTAACCTAATTCTCTTCACATAAAGATGCTGAAGCCAACCCTATTCCAAAAAACGTGAAAGCTGCCATAGAAAGCCATAACCAAATTGCAAAAATTCAAGAAATATTGTGAAACTGAAATCAATATTCCAGGTGAATTCAAAGCCTAAAAGTGGTTCCAACGTGTTGCTGATATTGCCAGGAGTCCATTGCCATCAAGAACAAGCTCTAATACATAAGGAAACGGCCAAACAGAGTCACAGTCTGAACAAACATTTCCATAATCGAAATCCAATTTTTATGCATCATTGACATGTTTTGATTATTGATTTGTATTGCTGACATCTTCCTGAAGCTTTTGGTATGGATTAATTACATTGAAACTCACAGAATCACAATTCACCATGAATGGATTTTAGGGTTTTCGAGCTTTTAAATTAGGGCTTTCTTATTGAGGAAAAATCAGGCCTTGAGACACATACAGTTAAACTCAGAAGCTCCATACGAGTTGAATGATACCCTCGCGCTCAATTTATGTGATGCCTGCCGCTAATCGCTATTATTGACACTTTTGTTTTGTGGGGGTTTAAAACCCCCGCTACCTATTTGGTATTTTACAGGTGAAACGAAGAAGGAGAAGGCGTGGCATCGTGTGACTGGTTGGTTCAAATTCAGCGTGCGTTATTTTTGGTTTCATGTCATGATGTTTGTTTTTTTATATAATATTCATCATCCGTTCATATTACAAAAGCGCTTCATAGTTCAGCTGGCAAGGGCACTAAGGCAATGGGTACTGGGACCTGGGTTCGATTCCCAGGTCCCCCATATATTTCTTCATATTTTTCTTAAAGCTTTCAGGTGCAGCGCCTCTCAAATGTTCCACCATACGTTCTCACGCCTAAGCTTGCCAGGTGCCCCTGATGCCCAATCCAGTGGCCAGGAGATGAAATCCATGATACTCCCTAGTCAGCCAACAAGCGCATGATTGTGAAAGTCAAACGTGGCTTGGTCTTCTTGGGCCAGAATTTCTCAATTTTACCTCCACTTTGGGCCATCACACCCCCTTTGGTTTGCTTTGTTTTTATTTTATTCTTTTCTTTTAAATTTCTTTTAATTGTTTTAATTTAATTCACAATAAATTAACTTTTCCTAATAAAATCAGAAAATCAAAATTGTAAATATATTTTAATTATTTATTAATTTTACCATTAATTTATTATTTTTGTAAATAAATGCTAAATAATTAACTTAGTTTAATTTAGGTTTAAATTTTAATCCTTTTTCTTAATAAATAAAAATTCTATAGAATTAGGTTTTGACTTTTTTTAATCATTTTCTTATTATCATCATTATTAATTATTATTATTTTTGTACATATAAATGTAAATTAATTAATTAGCTTAAATTAGGTTAACTTTAACATTTTCTTAATAATTAAAATAAACTTAGAACTAGGGTTTTCTTTTAATTTATTTATTTTCATTAAATACAAAAAACACAAAAAACATCTTTCTTGTAAATAATTAATTAAATTAGTATTAGGGTTAATTTTAATTTAATTTCAAGCAAAGGACAAAAACTCTTAATTTCTCAAAAGGGTCAAAAACCCTAAGGACGTCCAATTTAATTCTTTCGCACGTTATTTTTATATTTTGATTATTATGTAACTGTTTCCAAGGATGTAATAGTAATTAGGTTTACTGCTTTTTTTTTACTTTCCGCATCTTTATCAAAAACGGGTCTTTGTTTTTTGGCGATGTATAGACCCGCGCCTTGTAATAGCGTAGCTTTTACCTTTCCGTATTTTATTTTCCGCACTCCTAACTGCTAACTTGCATGAAAGAATGTATGATAATTAAAAAAACAACTCGTAGCTCACAATTGCATGGTCCAAGATAAATGTTAACATGAAAACAACACACAATGCACACACCACTTCTAGGGTACGCCTCACTCGTTGCCTCGAAAGTGGTCGTCAAGTATAGGGTGTTTTAGCGGCCGCCCTTATGTCTAAGATCCAGTTGCCTCGAAACGGTTGCCTTGGATTAAAAAGGATCTAGGGCATTAGGGTTACTTCTAAGGTGTCCTACTATTGCTTCGGTGACCACACTGTCCCTACAATCGAATTGACCCGAACACCTCCAACGGTGGTGCTACCTACTTCTCAATGGTGGGATAGCACTATCTTAAGGACTCTTACACAGCCTAATTCCTTAGGGTAGGTAGATGACTCATGGGTACTTTCTCTCTTCAAAAACAAACAAAACAATCTTTTCACACTGACACTTTCAAAATCTTTCAAAACAAATTTTTCAAACACTCTTGAGGACAGATACAAGAGTTACTTAGGAATTTTTCAATGAAAATTTTTTCAAACCCACTCACATTTTGAAAAGAAAACATTTTGAAAACATAAGAGCGAGTACCTAAGAGCCCATGGATAACCACGGATAGAAAGGGTGCTAATACCTTCCCTTTCTATAAATCTACCTCCCGAACCGAGAGACATTCTCAATAAGGAATTTTGCTGTGCTTTTGTCCTTTCCAGGTTGGAGAACATAAAAGACGGTGGCGACTCTTGCTTACCGCGACATACGCGATCCTGCTTTAAACTGTCAGTTCTATTTCCACCGATCACAGATGAACTCTTCTTGGGGAGAATTAACGCCACTGTTTTCGTCACTTCCTACTATGGGGGGAGTATATGCATTTTTAGCCATATTCTCAAGCTGGCTTTATCCCTGTACCTGGTGGGTAGAGCAACTGTAAGGTTTGGACATTTCTTGTTTTCCCCTGTTCCTGAAATTACCGGTAATCGTCTTTTGTTTTGCATGTAAATATTTATGAGCAACAATTATTTTCAAATGCATATATCAAAAATGAATTATTGGACGTTCTTGCAAAACAAAACAGAAAAAGAAAAACTATTTGAAATTTCTCTGTGAAAATGAATTGTTATTGATTTTTGAAGTTAGCCTGTAATAGGCGTTTTGTACAAGAGGTTGGCGTCCTAGTAAGAGAACTCCGCTAAAAGATAGAATTTATACAATTTATGAAAATCAAAGAAAAACAGCTATGTGAACAATCCCACTGGGTTCCAACTCTGCTATTGCCTTTATATCTTCGAGTGTCTAATCACTTTTCTACTTGGTTGAAGGTATATCAGATTGATCGGTGCCGTCCGAGCTTGATAGTCGATACCGAAGTCTGGTTGTAATAGGATCCAATGAGACATAGTGTTACGCTTTGATCCCTAATTTTTTCCTGGACCGCCCTTTCAGGTTTTCAGTCCACCGGGATACCCTTTTTTGCCCAAGCTGCCTTTTCAGGTTTTCGACTTGCCGAGTGTACAGTTTTTTTTTATTTTCATCCCTTATTTTTGCCCGAACCCTTTTGGTTCGCTGGGAAGCCCTTATTTTTGCCTAGGCCAGTTAACCTAGCGGGTCTTTGATTATGCGTAGTATTTTTTCACTATGTCTGCATTGACGGGGTGAGAAAGGTCGTCACCATCCATGGTGGTTAGAATCATAGCTCCTCTTGAGAAAATGTTCTTAACCACAAATGGCCCTTCGTACGTAGGGGTCCATTTGCCCCTGGGATCACCTTGTGGCAGTATGATGCGTTTGATCACTAGATCCCCGACTTGATACTCTTGTCATTTGACTTTCTTGTTAAAAGCCTTGATCATTCGCCTTTGATACGTATGGCCATGACAAATAGCAGTAAGCCTCTTTTCGTCGATTAAGTTCAGTTGATCAAGCCGGGTTTGGATCCAATCGTCCTCGCTCAAACCTGCATCCTTCATAATCAGAAGAGAGGGTATCTAGACCTCAATGGGTAAGACTGCTTCCATGCCATACACCAAAGAGTAGGGAGTTGCCCCTGTCGAAGTCCGTGCTGAGGTACGGTACCCGTGAAGAGCGAATGGTAACATCCCATGCCAGTCTTTGTATGTCACCGTCATCTTCTGCACAATCTTCTTGATGTTCTTGTTAGCCGCTTCAACAACCCCATTCATCTTCGGCCGGTAAGGAGAAGAGTTGTGATGTTGTATCTTAAACTGTTTGCAGGGCTCGGTGATCATTGTATTGTTGAGATTTGTACCATTGTCCGTAATGATCCTCTCTGGTACACTGTATCGACAGATCAGATTGCGTCGGATAAACTGAGCCACGACATTCTTGGTTACTGTAGCAAAGGAAGCTGCCTCAACCCACTTCGTAAAGTAATCAATTGCTACCAGAATGAAATGATGCCCGTTGGACGCAGTAGGTCTAATCTCACCAATCATATCGATGCCCCACATTGCAAAAAGCCAAGGAGATGTCAAAACATTCAGAGGAACTAGAGGTACATGCACCTTATCAGCATAGACTTGGCACTTATGACAGGTTCGAGAATGCTGATAACAATCGGCTTCTATAGTAGACCAGTAAAATCCTTCCCTTAGGATCTTTTTTTCCATGGTATGTCCACTGGAATGAGTTCCAAAGGTACCTTCATGTAATTCTGCCATAATCCTTTCTGCCTCGCTTTTGTCCACACATCGCAGTAAGGTCGAATCATGGTTACGCTTGTAAAGGATCCCATTGCTAATGAAGAACTTCATGGCGAATCTCCTCAGAAACTTCTTATCATTAACAGATGCACCCTCGGGGTACTCTTGAGCCTCAAGATACCTCTTTACCTCGTGAAACCAGGGTTTATCTGCTACCTCTTCAGTCTCGATGTCACAGCAATGTGCGGGTTCGTCCAACCTTTAAATGGTAATCTAGGGAGCCTTATTGTCCCACCTGACCTTGAACATAGAGGACATGGTAGCTAGCGCGTCCGCTAACTGATTCTCCTCTCTTGGGAGGTGTTCAAAGGTTATCTCCTCAAAGTGTGGAAACAATGTCAACACGTACTCTTTGTAAGGAATAAGATTTGGGTGTTTCGTATCCCACTCGCCTTTGATCTGACTGATCACTAGATTGAATCTCTGAATACACTCAAGAACTTAATCCTCAGATCAATAGCAGCTCGAAGACCCAGGATGCACGCTTCATACTCCGCCATATTGTTGGTGCAGTTAAAACATAATCGGGCGGTGAATGGAGTATGATAGCCCTCAGGAGATATAATCACAGCACCAATGACATTACCCAACGCGTTTGAAGCTCCGTCAAAATACATAGACCATTGAGATCCTTCCTCAGGTCCTTTATCTGGTCCAGGTTTTTCACAGTCGGTCACCAACATGATGTTCTCATCCGGAAACTCGAAATTCATAGACTGGTAATCATCCACGGCCTGATGCGCCAAATGATCTGCCAACACACTCCCCTTGATTGCTTTTTGGGTTTTTTATTGGATATCATACTCAGTTAAGATCATCTTCCATCTTGCTATTCTTCTGGACAAGGCAGGCTTTTCGAAGATATACTTGATTGGATCTATCTTTGATATCAATAGGGTAGTGTGAGTCAGCATATACTGTCTCAGCCGGCGATCAGCCCATGCCAAAGCGCAGCAAGTTTTCTCAAGCAGTCAGTATCGGGTCTCATAGTCGGTAAACTTTTTTGCTAAGGTAGTAAATAGCATGCTCTTTTCAGCCAGACTCATCATGTTGCCCCAGCACGCACCCCGTTGAATTGTCGAGTACTATCAAGTATAAGATCAAAGGTCTCCCTTCAACTGGAGGCATCAGAATTGGTGGCTCTTGGAGGTATTCTTTGATTCTTTTGAAAGCGGCTTGACATTCATCATTCCATTTTACCACTTGATCTTTCTTCAGCAGCTTGAAGATCGGTTCACAAGTAGCAGTCATGTGTGAAATGAATCGGGAAATGTAATTCAGACATCCCAGAAAGCCTCTGACTTATTTTTATGTGCGGGGAGCCGGCATCTCCTGTATATCTTTCACCTTTGCAGGGTCTACTTGAATATCTTTATCACTAACGACGAAACCCAGCAGCTTACCAGACCTTACTCCGAAGGTGCACTTGTTCGGGTTTAACCTCAACTTGTACATCTTCAACCTGTCGAACAGTTTCTGGAGATGGTCAAGGTGTTCTTCTTCAGTCTGGGACCTTGCAATCATGTCATCAACATATACCTCAATCTCGTGGTGAATCATGTCGTGGAACAAAGCGACCATGGCGCGGTGATACGTTGCCCTAGCATTCTTCAATCCGAACGGCATGACTTTGTAGAAAAAGGTGCCCCACTGCGTAACGAAGGTTGTCTTCTCCATGTCCTCGGGACCCATCTTGATTTGATTGTATCTAGAAAAACCATCCATAAAGAAGAAGACCTTATGCTGCACAGTGTTGTTGACCAGAACATTGATGTGAGGAAGTGGGAAATTATCCTTGGGGCTTGCCCTATTCAGATCTCTATAGTCCACACACATCTGCACCTTACCATCTTTCTTGGGTACTGGAACAACGTTGGTAACCCACTGTGGGTAAGAAGTGACAACTAGAAAACCGGCATCAAACTGTTTCATGACCTCAGCTTTGATTTTCTCAGACATCTCATGGCGCATACGACGAACTTTCTGCTTTACCAGAGGGCAGTCTTCTTTAGTTGGCAGGCGGTGTACCACAATATCAGTGTCCAAACCAGGCATATCTTCATAAGACCAGGCGAAGATCTCAACATAGTCGCGTAGCATCTGTATCAACTGTTGCTTGACACTAGGCTCCATATTTGCACCTATCTTGACCTCCTTCTTGTCTTCCTCTGTACCCATATTCACTGATTCCACTGGCTCTTCATGAAGCTGTATGGCCCTCTCTTCCTGCAGTAACAATCTAGCAAGTTCCCCAGGCACTTCACAATCATCCAAACCTTCGTCCTTGGCTTGGTTGATCGGATTTTCGAAGTCATAACTAGCAGTAGCAGAGTTGTTATAAATGGGATCCAGAGTTGATGTGGATCTGCATTATGATATGTGAGTGTGTGTAAGACAATAGCTGTTTTGGTAAAGTGCAAGATAGAAAAGAAACACAAGGAGCGTAAAATTCATAATGCAAAAAACGTCCCATGCTTTATTGATGATATATGAAAATGATGAATAATAAGCCCTCACAAACAAAGCCAAGGTGCCTTGGGCCAGGCACCGGGCCGTAAAGTTTTTAAACTGTCTGTTACAAATCTCAAAACAAAAGTCTATTACCGTGTAATGAAAGAAACAGGCACGAAATCCTTCACCGTCCAGTTGTTTAATCCACCGTTGGTAGTTGGGTAGATCCAACTGTCGATATTTAACTCTTCTTCATCATCCTCAACTGCAATAACTCCTTAATTAGTGATATGCAGAGGAGGTCTTCCAATCTGCGTGCACCGGACGGCCCTTTGAGCCTCTGCAGTAAAGCCCAAACCAAACTTGTCAGTCTTGTGTGCAAAGTCAGGGAGCTGACCCCAATTCGCGCACCCACCTTTTTCAATTACAGCCATGGCATCCTTAAGGGAATCCATATTCATCGGAGGTTTGTCAACAGCGACTTCAGTCGACGCCTAAGTCTGGGGAACCTCTTCAAAGTTCTGACACGGGGTTTCGATGAATTCCCCATCCATATCCACATAGCGAAAGGAATTAAAATGACTCACCATGTACTCCTCTTCACCTTATACCGTGACGATCTTCCCTTTCACTGGATATTTCAACATTTCTTGGAGCGTAGAAGTCACTGCCCCAGCCTTATGAATCCACGGGCGTCCCAGCAAGCAAGAATAAGAAGGTCGGATATCCATCACATAAAACGTAGATGCAAAAGTCTGAGAGCCAACTTTAACAGGGACGTCCACCTCCCCGTGCACCATCCTTTTTGACCCGTCGAAGGCCCTAACCACAATATTACTCGGCTTCAGAACCAAACCTTCACAGTCCAGACGGTCTAATGCTTTCTTGGGTAAAACATTCAATGAGGACCCAGTATCCACCAATACATGGGCCAGAGTAGTGCCCCTGCACTCGATCGAGACGTGTAGAGCATCATTGTGATTTCTTCCTTTAGCAGTCAGATCTGCGTCTGAGAAACCCAACCCATTGTCGGCAATCAAACTAGTTACACAGTCTTTGAATTGCTCAGCAGAAGTTTCCTGCGGCACATGCGCAGTTTTGAGGAAAGCAATTAAAGCCTTTGCATGGGCTTCCGAACACAACAACAAGGATAACATGGATATTTTTAACGGGGTTTTCCCCAGCTGCTCGACTACGTTGTAATCGCTCTTCTTGATAATCTTCAGAATTTCCTCTATCTCCTGCTTAGAGGTTTCTACAATGATCTTCTTAGGTGCCTCTGTCCAGGCAGGCTCACCTATGATTTCTTTGCCCCGAGTCTCAGATGGCTCGGCGACAGGGGTGGTAACTGGAGTAAGAATTGGAATAGTAGCTGATGTACTAACAGATGGAATAACAATAGGCTTTTGAACAGTCGGAGGGGAAATCTCAGGAGAGAAAAGCCTTCCACTTCTGGTGACCTTGCTAGCCCCGACAATATTGCTGACATCAGCATCAACTTCTTCAATCTTTAAGTCTTGCTTAATCCCATGGTAATACACATCGGCCCCATAGTGCCAAGGGACAACCTTATCCGAAGTGTATGGGATAGGACCAGGGATAGTAATGATTAACTGAGCGATTCTTGGAACAGATGTAATCCTAACAGGCTTTCTCGAGGAAGCCTTGGAAGGATTGGCGGAAATGGTTATGATGGCAACATATTCAACCGGAACTAACGGAATCAAAGTCTTCTCGAACAGGATCTCTTTATTATCCATCAGGCGTTGAACACCTGATTTCAATAAATGGCAACCAGCAGGAAGGATTGAACATAGGTGGCAACCTTCGCCACAGCCCGGAAATAAACCGACCAACAATAGATCCTTCTTAACTGTCATCAATGGAGTAGAAATCTCTTCCATGGAGGTCTCAAATAAATAATCGTCCACAACATTTACTCTATGACCATGTTTGAGCATAGGAGCAGTCATGACGTTGAGTTTCTCTGGAGCGTCAAACTCAATCTCTTTAGCTTCAATCAAATCTTGCACCTTATTCCTCAAGGCCCAACAGTTGTTTGTATCATGCCCCGGGCTATCGGAGTGATAGGCACAGCGGGCGTTTGGATTATATAGCGGAGATGTGGTGCTGGGATTCTTCGGGGCTTCCCTCAGAGTTACCAGGTTGGTCTTCAATAATTGTGGTAGAATTTGAGATAAGGTCATACTGATCCGAGTGTACTGTCTTTGCAGACTCTCCATTCTTTGTTGACTGTTGTGTTATGGGGAAACAATGGGTCTTGATATTACTACCGCATTTACTGCTTGACGACATTCAGGTCGGTTTTGGCCTCTCGAGCTGTAAACTGCACTAGCTTCTTTCTTACCGGTGAAAGGCTTCTTTACTGTACTTGACGATGTATCCTTCTGTATCTTACCACTTCGAATACCAGCTTCTACTCTCTCCCCAATCAGGATCAATTCAGTAAACCCAGATGACGAACTACCGATCAAATGATTGAAAAATGGACCAGACAAAGTCCCAAGAAACATGTCAACCAACTCCCTATCAGACAGCAGGGGTTGGAATCTTCTAGACAAATCTCTCCACTTCTGAGCATAGTCCTTAAAACCTTCGCTTGCACCCATAAACATACCCTGAAGCTGAGTACGAGTGGGAGCAAGGCCGGTGTTATACTGATACTACTTGTAAAAAGCAGCAGCAAGGTCCTCCCAGTTACGGACATTAGCTCCTTCTAGTTGATAAAACCATTCAAGCTGAGTCCCTGACAGACTATATTGAAAGAAATGTACCCACAGATTTCTATCAGCAGTGTAAGGTTGGATTTTTCTGACGTACGAGCAGAGATGGAGTTTAGGACAGGATGCTCCATCGTACTTAGAAAAAACTGGTTCTTTAAACTTATGAGGGATCACCACCCTAGATGCCAGTCCCAGATCTCCGAAGTCCAACCCAGGGATCTTCTGAATCTCCATAGCACTCAGAAGGTCTTCAAGTTGTTTGTACCTATCCTTAGCAGGAGGATACTGTTCCTCATCAAAATCAGTGTCATTATCAGAGACTACAAGACTAGGACCCTTTTCTTCTTGTTGATTCTCTCCTCCTTTGGATGAATGAGACAGATCAACTTCTTGTCGCAACCTATTCCCAAATCTGTGACCCATATTCAGAAGAACCACCTTCTTCTTCTTCTTCTTCTCTTTTAGTATGAGAGTCTTCAAATCCTCTTGCCCTTTAGCCAAGTTCAAGAACAACTCTTGGAATTGGGCATTCTTTGCCTGAAGAGCTTTGATGGCTTGATCGGTAGGTATCTCAGAAGACATTTCATGCTGAAATAAACAGCGAAGAAGATGAGAAACCTATAATGGTACCTGTAATGATGTACATGATAATGGAATGCGTATGGAATGATTTCAAAGACTTTGGGAGATTCAAATTTGCAAACCAAGAAATAAATAAACTTTATTAGATTAAACTTGTAAAAATGTTTAACAATGCCTTCAAGGCGTTACAAAAGAAATAAACTGAAAACAAATCTAAACTAGAAAAAGCAAAAATCAGAAATCCCATGGTCGCTTCCCCTTCGTGCTGACGTAGTCATTGATCGTCCTTTCATTCTCAAGTTGCCTTGTGAGCTTCAAGATCCTCCTCTCTTGCTCATGATACTTCTCCCGGTAGGTATCCCTCTCCTCCTTCATCTGAATCTAGGATCTCTTTAATGCCCCAAGATCAGTGGGCATGTAGGGATAAAGGACTGTATAAGGGACGCCGTCTTCATTGGTAGGCTCCACAATTACTGGAAACACCGCTTCATAAGGAATTCCAAGCTTCTGGGCTCGAGCTCGGACCCACTGGAGATAAGGTTGCATAGGGAGAGAAGTCTTTGGTACTAGCTCTTGAGGGTCAGACCTGTTCACCATGCCCCAGGCTCGTATAAACCTTAGGCGGTGCTCGTCGACGTCCCCCTTGTAATCAAAGGAAATATCTGTAAGAAGTAGCTCATGGGGACCGTCTCTCCGAGCACGACCAGAATGTCATAAAGCTAAGCAAGGACTATAGGTTATGCCCCCTCTGATTCCAAGCAACGGGACATTAGGGTATCCACCACATCGATCAATGACAGCAACACTTTCCATAGCCTTAGAACTCCAAAGAATGTCTGTATGGGCAAGGGACATTATCCTGTAAGACCATCCTAAACCTTCTTCATTCTTCAACACAGACTTGGGGAGGTGCAAAATAAACCACCTCGCCAGCAGCGGCATGCAACACATGAGGGTCCCTCTTCTTCGCACCGTACGAGTGTAGAGGGCATGTAAGATATCACCCAGAAGAGTAGGCATAGGATTACGAGACAGGAAGATCTTAACCGCATTCATATCTATGAAGGAATCTGGATTTGGGAAAAGAACCAAACCGTAGATAAGGAGAGCCAAGATGTCTTCGAAATCCTGAAAGTCCAAACTATCCCAGAACACTTGATCTTGATCAATCAGAAACTTGGCTAAGAAACCTTTAACCCTGCTTCGTGTCTCCCAGTTGGATACTACATCAACCCTTTTCAAATGTAAAACTAAAGCAATGTCTTCTGGTCTAGGAGTCTCTTCCAAACCTGTGAAGGGCATCTGCTCAAGGATGGATAAGCCTAATAAGTGAGAAAACTCTTACATAGTAGGAACTAGCTGATAATCCGGGAAAGTGAAGCAATGATGCACCAGATCGAAGAACTAGAAAAGCACACTCATCATCTGTTCATCAAACTTTGAGGTAACCAAGCTAAGAAGTTGACCATGTCTTCTAATGAATGAGGAAGTATCAGAAACTCTCGAGGCTAAATCTTTGAGTTGAGCAGGTATTTGCATAAAATTAACTCGGATGGTGTTTCTGCGCATGGTAGCCATAATCTGCAAAACAGAACAAAGATAAATCCCCTCGGTCTTTGAAATGGTTAGTATAATGAAGTATGCATGCTATGTTATGATTCATGATGTCATGATAAAACACACAACAGGTATAGCAGATAACAAACATGGTAAAGGCAAACAAGTCACCCAAGAGCCCTTAAGTTTAAGGCTTGCATGGGGTCTAGGTATTACCCTCTTGAAGTTCAGTTGGTTTCAACCTTTCCTAATAATAGTAACCGGGTTCTAGAGGTTTTCAATATCATTGACCATCCTCCATCGGTCATGGTTTTAGCTCACACAATCTTTTCTTGCGGCCGGAACTATCTCGAGATTATAGTCTCAATGAGTGTAGCATTGAGTATCAACCAGTTCCTAGCTTTACACCGAGACGGGCTATCTCACTACTTCATATTGCCAAGTTGGTCAATTATAGGTTCTAAGGCCAGTTGATGCTTAACGACACACATAGTAGCCTCGTATTCTCCTCGTTTCTCCACAAGGGATACCGATACCAACCAATGTGCCACATCAACGTAGCTACTGCTTCAACCGTATCGGTCTACACCGTACAATTCCCTCACAGTTTATTGCTACTTACCTAACAGGTGTCCCTCAGATCCGGGTTAGGATCTATAGTAACTCCCAATACAAAACCCTCAAAAGTAAAGCAACCAAAACAAAAAAGAGAAGCAATTTATGATAAACTAATCCTAAGGTATACCCCACTTATTAATTCCCCAGCAGAGCCGCCAGTTCTGTGATACGGTGGCAGAACCAGACTTTTTTAGGAAAATGATGGTTTGTGTTTGCAAAATGTTGCGGTAAGAAAGAGTCTCCACCGACTTTTATTTTATCCAACTAGAAAGGAAAAAAAGCACAGAGAAATTCCTTTTTCGAGATTTTGAGTACGGGGGGTAGATTATAGAAAGGGAAGGTATTAGCACCCTTTTTATCCGTAGTTTTCTACGGGCTCTTAGGTACTTGCTCATCATTTTAAAAATTGCTTCCGTGTTTGTGTGTTTCGAAAAGTTTTTGTTTTACTTCAATTTAACCCTTGCTTCTGTCTTCAAGAGTGTTACGAAGTCGTTTTGAAACATTTGTTTGAAAATAGTGTAAGTGTGGAAAAAGTTTGTTTTTGAGCAAGTACCTACTAGCATCTACCTACTCGAAAAAAGAATGTTTCTGTTCTTGTTTCCTTTAGACAACGCTATCCCACTATTAGTGAGTAGGTAGAACCGTCGTTGGAGTTGTAAGGGTCAATTCGAAAGGGATGTACGATCACCAAAGCAATGTTAGGGCGTCTTAGTAATAACCCTAGTGTCTTAAGATCATATTCGAGGCAACATTTCCGAGGCAACATTTCCGAACAAGACTTTTGATCTTTGTTTAGACAAGAGGGCAACCACTAAAACACCATATACTTAATGATCGTTTACCGAAGGCAACCGAAGTGAGAGTATACCCTAGGAGTGCGCATGTGTGAGTGATTAGATTTCAATTATTATCTTTGCACATTTAGAGTTTGCTAACCATTTTAAAATTAACATACATTCTTGTCATGCAATCCTATTATCATACATCTAACAGTTAATATTTGCGAAAATTAAAATGCGAGAAATAAAGCTACGCTATTACAAGGCTTCGGGGATTAATTACATAGCCAAAAACCCGTAAAACGATAAATAAACGAAAAAAGTCCTAATTAATCTATTACATCCCATGAGCAATTACATCAATATTGTAAAAATAAATAAACACGCGCGATGAATCGAGGACGAGCAAAATTAGGGTTTTGACCTCGTCTAAACCTAATTAAAAGAAAAATCATATTTTGTTGTTCTTGATTATTTTAAGAAAAATAAGGTTTTTAAATTAAATATGATACAAACCTAATTACTAATTAAATTAAATTAAGAAAAATAATTAATTTTGACCTATTTTTGTATTTTGGTTATTTTAGGAAAAAGAAAATAAAAATTAAAACAAACCCTAATTTTCTAATTGGTTTTAATTTATTTACAAAAAGATTTAAGTTATCCTAAAATTAAATTAAACTAATTAAATTAATTTTGATAAAATAAAAAATAAATAAAAAGCCTAAATTCTAATTTAGTGAAAATTGATTTTTATGAGTTTTTGTTAAAAAAAGAATTAAATTTGTGTGAGAAAATAATTTAAATAAAATAAATAAGTAAAAGGAAAATATAAAAGAAAAGAAAAAGGGCCTGGTATCAGCGGCTCTGATCAGAGGGTGATGATCCAGAAGATGATGGTGATCAGAGGATGGTAGGCCAAAAGATAATGGCCCGCACGTGCTGGGTCTGGTTCTGACGGGGATCTAGAATATGATGCATGGGATCTGATCCTGTCCAATGGGTCAGAAAGATGATGCACTGGATCTGCTGCTGGACGGTGGATCCAGAAGGTGGTGACCTTCAGAAGATGCACGTGCTGACTCTGGCGAAAACGAAGGAAAATATACCAAAAGCTTTTGCCTGGGGTCGAACCCAAAACACTAAACCTCTGATTTCCTTCTTCTGACCAAACTACGCTGGATGTTAGTTCATTAACATAACAGAAACAAACAATATATCAGATCGAGTCATGACACGCCATCGTCTTCCTCCTGGATCTGTCGTTTAAAACTCTAAACCTTTACCTACATACATGGCGTTGTAGCTATATCCCTGTTGTGATACAGTGGGATAACTGACTTGGGTTTTGCGTTTGTTTTTGCAAATGTTTCGATTGAGCAAGAGTCGCCACCGACTTTTTATTTTATCCTAAGGAAAGGTTAAAAAGCACAGCAAAAACCTTTGAGATGTTTTCTTGGGTTCGGGGAGTAGATTATAGAAAGGGAAGGTATTAGAACCCTTTCTATCCATGGTTATCCATGGGCTCTTAGTTACTTGCTTAAATAAACTTGCCTTTATTTTCAATTGTTTGAAATGGTGCTTCCAATTGTTTGAAATGGTGCTTTGTGTGTGGGTTTGAAAATGTTTTGAAAAGAGGCCAATGTGGTGGCAACCTTTGTAATGATCCATGTTGGGATGTATACAAAGATGTATGTGTTTTGAAAAGTTTTCAATGTTTTTGAAAGTTGTTTTGAAAGTGTGATGTGAAGTGTGTTTTGAAAAATAGGCAAGTGTTTTTGTTTTGCAAGTTGGCAAGTAACCAAGAGCTATCTACCCTAAATTTCTCAAAGATCTTTGCTATGTTTTAACCCTTTTAACAATTTTGTTCCACCATTGTATTTGGTGGAAAATCTTGTGTTAGGATGTGAACGGGACGGGCGCGGGTCATCGTTTAGACCATGATTGCAATGGTGCCAAGTATCTTTGGGAAATTTTTACTTTAAGGGACTTGATCATTTTTTAGGCAACTTTTGAAAGCGTCATCGAGGGACTATGATCATTTGAATTGTTTTGTTTTTGCCAAAGATACCTAACATGCAATATGGCCCTTTATTTGAAGGCAACAAGTGGAGTACCCTAGGGGTGCAAGTGTGATTAGTGTTGTACATTTTCATGCTTGTTTATCTTGAATTTAGGTCAAACTATTCGTTGTTTTTGATTTGCATACAAAACCCTAATTCTATCATGGCATATTTAGAAAGCTTTTAAAGTGCGGAATTTAAAGGTCCTAAGTTATTACAACACAAATATATGGGATGGGGGGTACAAATGTTCAAATGGGGACATTTTAGCAAGAAATTAAAACCTAAACTATTACATCCAAATTGAATTATACAAATTAATTAATTGCACAATAATTAAATAAAAATGAGATAAATATGCAAGATGCAAAAAATGATTTTTATATGTATGTAAAAAAGTATTTTTCATGTGTCAAATAAACAAAAATAAAATGAATTAATTTTTGGTATTTTTAGGTATTTAGGGCAAAACCCTAATTTTACTAAATAAAATGTATTAATTATTTATTATATGCAATATTTATTAATTATGTGTAAAAAATAAATAAAAAGAAAGTATATTGTCAAAAAGTGATTTTTTAGTTAAATATTAATAAAAAATAAAAATTTATTATTTTTATGTTTTTAACCTAAATAGACTAATAAATTTATAAGTATCTATATTATTTATTAAATATATTAAATATATACAAAAATAAAATATTTAATATTTACAAAAAAAAAGTATATTTTTTATAAAATGTTTTCAAAGGTAAAATAAAATAAAAATCAGAAAATAAAAGTGTTTGTATTATTTTTAGTTATTTTAAATAAAAGTATATTTATGTTTATTTATGTACAAAACTAAATGAAACCAAATAAATATCAAATAAAATGCAAAAAAAATGTGGGAAAAATAATTTTAATATTTTTTCATGCTTAAATAAAAATATAGAAACAAAATCAAAAGGAAAAAATAAAAAATGACAAGTATATCTCAAAATGGGCCAGGGGGTGTATGTGAAAAATGAAAGTGCAAAAAGGAAAAATATCTCAGGCCCAGCCCAAGAGAGGTTGTCTTCAACCTCCAGACAAAAATGTCAAAAATGCGCGCCCTTCCCTCCTGGTTCAAACATCCTGATTCCTGGACTTTTAGCACAAACTTACAACATGAAAAATGTCAAGCATCAAGCCACGATTCCATACATACCAAGAACTTGATCTAACTCTCAGAAATGAGAGAGAATTTCTCCATCCCTAATTCTTAACCTAAGTTTTTGTCAATGTTCAGGTCTTAAATTCTCTAAGCATATGCAATATAAATGGAAAGTGAGGATATGTATAGCTTCAGGGCCATGAGTAGTGCATTTTTCATTCATAAACTTAAATCTAACTCTTCCTAGATTGAGAGATAGAAGTCCATGAACTTACCTGTTCAGCTTGGATCGTGTCTGGCAATGGAGGCACTTTCAAGGCAAGGTGAGGATTGGTACAGCTTGCTTGAAGTCCAGGGATGTTATTCCAACCTTTAGCTTGTTTTGAAACCAAGTGAATCAAGCTATGGCAATCAACCTGCAAAACAGAAAAAGTGAAAATGGTGAAGTTGGTTAGAGGTGTTACAGGTCGTGTCCAATGCTTGGGATAGTTTGTATATGTGGTATGGAGTGTGTATGAACTGGTTTTAACAAAAATGCACGAGTGGATTGAGTTATGGAAGTCCAACTGCAGAGGTGCCTCTGTTTTCTGCAGTAGGATGGTGTTTTGATGAATGATGAGGTTTGGAAGGTGTTTTGGTCGTTCCTTAGCTCAGTTATGTTATTTGGGATGTGTGATACGGTGGGAGAACTGACTAGGGTTTTGCGTTTGTTTTCGCAAATGTTTCGGTTGAGCAAGAGTCGCCACCGACTTTTTATTTTATCCTAAGGAAAGGTTTAAAAAGCACAGCAAAAACCTTTGAGATATTTTCTTGGGTTCGGGGAGTAGATTATAGAAAGGGAAGGTATTAGCACCATTTCTATCCATGGTTATCCATGGGCTCTTAGTTACTTGCTTAGATCAAACTTGCCTTGGTTTTCAATTGTTTGAAATGGTGCTTTGTGTGTGGTTTTGAGAATGTTTTGAAAAAGATGCCTTGTCTAGGCTACCCTTGTAACAATTCTTTACTCGAATGTTTTATAAATTGTGTTTGTCTTTTTGAAAAGATGTTTCAAGGTTTTTTGTGAAAGTTTGTTTTGAAAGTGTGGTTTGAAAAATAGGCAAGCGTTTTTTGTTTTGCAAATTGACAAGTACTTAAGAGCTATCTACCCTAAAGTTCTCAAAGATTATTGCTATGTTTTAACCCTTTTAACAATTTTGTTCCACCATTGCATTTGGTGGACAATCTTGTGTTAGGATGTGAAAGGGACGGGCGCGGGTCATCGTTTAGACCATAATTGCAATGGTGCCAAGTATCTTTGGGCAATTTTTCCTTTAAGGGACTTGATCATTTTTAGGCAACTTTTCGAAAGCGTCATCGAGGGACTATGATCATTTGATTGTTTTTGTTTTGCCCAAAGAGACCTAACATGCAATATGGCCCATTATTGAAGGCAACAAGTGGAATACCCTAGGGGTGCAAGTGTGATCAGTGTTGTCCATTTTCATGCTTGTTTATCTTGAAATTAGGTCAAACTATTTTGTTGTTTTTATTTGCATACAAACCCTAATTCTAACATGGTATATTTAGAAAGCATTAAAGTGCGAAAATTAAAGTTCCTAAGCTATTACAACACAATATGGGAAGGGGGGTACAAATGTTCAAATGGGGGGGGGGGTATTTGACAAGGAATTTAAACCTAACTATTACATCAATATTGAATTATTTACAAGATAATTAATGTACAATAAATGGAAATAAAATAAATATTCAAGATGCAAAAAAATGTGTTTATGTGTATGAAAAAGAGTATTTTTATATGTCAAGTAAACAAAATAAAAAGTATTAATTTTAGGTATTTTTATGTTTAGGGTAAAACCCTAATTTTATTAGGTAAAAGGTATTATTTATTTAAGATATACAATGTTTAATAATTATATACAAAAAATAAAATAAAAAAGAAGTATATTTATAAAAAAGGTATTTTTAATGTCAAATATTAATAACAATAAAAATGTATATATTTCATATTTTTTTTACCTAAATATTCTAATAAATATAGATGTATTATTATTATTTACTAAATATATATTATATGTACAAAAATAATAATATTTAATATTTAGGAAAAAAAGTATATTTTATATCAAATATTTTCAGAAGATAAAATAAAATAAAAAATAAAAAAAAATGAATGTATTTGGTATTTATTCCTAATATTCTAAAAAAGTATTATGTATTTATTTTCATACAAATATCAATATAAACAAATAAATGCCTAAAAAATATAAAAATGGTGTGAAAAATATTTTTTATATTTTTAATATTATTAGAAAAAATAAATAAGTCAGAACAAAAAGAAAAAGTCAAAAAAAACATAAAAATAAACATAATGGGCCAAGGGGGTGTAGAAGCAAAAACATGGTGTGAAAAGAAATAACAAAACAGGCCCAGCCCACGTGGAGCTTCTTCAACCTCTGGCCAGAACCTTTGTCAAAAACGCGCGTTTTGCACCATGGTTCAAACATCTGGATTCCTGGACTTTTAGCACAAACTTACAACATAAGAAATGTTAAGCATCAAGCCACGATTCTGGACATGTAAAGAACTCATCCTAACTCTCAGAAATGAGAGAGAATTTCATCATTCCCAAATCTTAACCTAACTTTTTTATCAATATTCAGACCTTAAATTCTCACAACATATGCAAAATAAATGAAAAGTAAAGGTATGTACAGTTTCAGGGGTATGAGTAGAACACTTCTTATTCATAAACTTAGAGCTAATGATGCCTACATTGGGAGATAGAAGTTCAAGAATATACCTGTTCAGCTGGAATCGTGTCTGGCAATGGGGGAGCTTTCAGGGCAAGATGATGATTTGTACAGCTTCCTTGAAGTGTGAGGATGTTATTCCAATACTTGGTATGCCTTGAAACCTTCTGTACCAAGCTGCAGAAGTCAACCTGCAAGAGGAAGAAATGAAAATGGCCAAACTGATTAGAGGAGTTACAGTTCACTTCTAATGCTTTGGATAGTTTGGATTGATGGTAAGGAAAGTGTTTGAACTGGTTTTAGCAAGAATGCATGATGGAAATGAGTTGTGGGATTCAAGTTGCTGAATATGCCATGTTTTGGCAGTTTGAGGGTGATTCTGTGAATGAGAGGGTGTTGGAGAGGATTGGCTCGTGTTCTAGCTAAGTTAGGGTGTTTAGAAAGTGTGCAACGTTTTTGCTTAAGCTTGTTTGTGCTGAGATGAAAGTTCCTGTACAAAATGCAAGCTTTCTTACCCTTTAAGCAAGAGATGGCAAGTTGGTGTTTCTAGCCTGTACAGGCCCCCATTCTATGCTGAACCACTTAGTCTTGATCAGTGCAATTAGTCCATAAACTTGTGCCAAAGAGATCTTAACTGTACTTGCTTGGATTTGTATTTTGACATAAAGTGAAACTTTTCTAAAATGGATATTATGCTTTATCTAAAAATGGATTAAACCTTTATGCAATGCTTGAACACATAGAATATGGTCTTGGCACAAAGAGTTTGCATTAAATTTATGAGTGTAAAAGATATTTAGGGCCTGTAATCAAGAAATGCATGCTGATTTGAAAATTGCCTAAGTGTATGAACATGGAAATTGGCCATAACAAAAGTGAGTTTTTCCCATATTGCAAAATTGGATTCTCTCAAACCATGAGGTTGTTTGATGAGTTCTTGGACATTTTGGAAAGCTTGGAATGTGTACTACAATCCATATTTGAAGTGAAAATTGAAATGCCAAGTGGAAGTATGTGAAAAATGGTCTTGAAGTTAGGCAAAAATCCTGCCTAAAATAGGTCAAATTTTCTCTAAGTTAAGAATGGTTTGGTACCCTTGTTCCAAAAATTGTAACTTGAGATACAAGCTTCTTTTGGGAAAACTTTGTGAATCAAAGTTGTAGATTTTGTAATAGGCTACAACTTTCATGTTTTGACTTTTTCTTGAATCCAAATGAATCTTGGTGAGAAAGTGGGGCAAAGTTAGGAAAAAATTAGGGTTTTTCATAACTTAGAAAAATTCTAAGTTATGAAAAATCTTCATTTCAAACCCTAATTTGAAATTCTTGATTTCTTGATGAACAAGTTTCATGATTTGACATGTTTTAATGAAAAATGAATCTTGACACTTGATTTTGACCAAAAAGTCAAAGTTTGACTTTTCAATATACAGTGAAAATTGATCAATTGACTGGGAAATTCAACTGTCAATCTTGTGCATTTGGGATCTTTTGAACTTGTTGAGCATGTCAAGACAATTCCATGGGGTCCTTGAGTCCATATGTGAACTTGGTTTGCTATTGGCTAGGTCAAACAGTCAAAAATTGCCTTTGTGTAGTCAAAACCCTAAAAATGACCATTTTGCCCTTTTGGTGATCTGATCAAATTTCTTGTGGAATTGTGATCCAAACTTGATCAAATGGTCCATGTGAGTTCATAATGTTGATGTGGGTCAGTTTCCATGAGGTTTGACTGTCAGTTGGCCACAGTTGACTTTTTCCCCAATACAGTTGATTTCTAGGTCAACTGTCCAATTGACTGGGCAAAGTTTGGAATCAAGGCTTGAAACTTGGTGTGGATAAACTTGGGAGTCCAATATGAAGCATGAAGGTCATCTTAGGCAATTTTGGTCAAAACATCTTTGTGCAAACACAAACCCTAATTTGGGTCAACAGTGCAAGGAGAAGTCTTGAGCAGATGAAACCCTAACTGGATCTTGAGCTCCAAGGGCTTAGTGATGAGAAATCAATGAGAAATGGGAGGGAAAATTTTGGGGTACAACAGTTGCCCTTGTTCAATCTTCTTGAACCTGAAGAGTTAGATTGGCAAGTTTGCCTTTCGCGACTCGAGGGTAAAAGGAGATTGGACACTAGAGTGCCCTTAAATTTGCACTCGTCAAAGCAATGGATGCGGGAATGGGCTTAGAGATGCCATTTGGAGATGGGCTTAACGATGCCATCGGGAGGAGTGACAGGAACTTGTCGGGGATGGGCTTAAAGATGCCATCTGGAATGAGTATCAGGAAGGTGTCCATGCTTTGGACTATCTCCGAACTGGGGGTCTGAATAAGCAATAGATTGACATCCGTATCTGGAGGCATCCGTAACTGTTTTCAAAAGTTGAGAAGAGTCTGAACAAGCGATAGATTAACATCCGTTGTGTGGAAGAATCCATAAACTGTTTTCAGAAGTCTTGAGAAGAATCTGAACAAGTGATAGGTTAACATCCGTTACTGGAGAATCCGTGAACTGTTTTCAGAAATCTTGAAGTTGAATAAGCAATAAAGCAGCATCCGTTGTTGGGAAGCGTTCGTAAACTGTTTTCAAAAGTTGCATCTGAACAAGCGATAGATTAACATCCGTTGTTGGGAAGAATCCATAAACTGTTTTCAGAAGTCTTGAGAAGAATCTGAACAAGCGATAGGTTAACATCCGTTACTTGGAGAACCCGTGAACTGTTTTCAGAAATCTTGAAGTTGAATAAGCAATAGAGCAGCATCCGTTGTTAGGAAGCGTCCGTAAACTGTTTTCAAAAGTTGCATCTGAACAAGCGATAGATTAACATCCGTTGTTGGGAAGAATCCATAAACTGTTTTCAGAAGTCTTGAGAAGAATCTGAACAAGCGATAGGTTAACATCCGTTACTTGGAGAACCCGTGAACTGTTTTCAGAAATCTTGAAGTTGAATAAGTAATAGAGCAGCATCCGTTGTTAGGAAGCGTCCGTAAACTGTTTTCAAAAGTTGCATCTGAACAAGCGATAGATTAACATCCGTTGTTGGGAAGAATCCATAAACTGTTTTCAGAAGTCTTGAGAAGAATCTGAACAAGCGATAGGTTAACATCCGTTACTTGGAGAACCCGTGAACTGTTTTCAGAAATCTTGAAATTGAGGAGGAACCGATGTAGGGTTTCCTGATGATGAGCTCGTGTAAAACTCCATCTGGAATAAGCATCTGGATGTTGCCCTGTCGGGGTCACATCTGAACTATTTCTAGAAAGAATCTCGGAAGATAATGATTTTTGTCTGTCGACTGATCTTACCTGAAAAGGTAAAGAGTTAGTTATATGCAATGTTATGATGCATGATACAATGTATGTTATATGGTATGAATGTAAATGAATGGGCATGTAAGCTGGAGAGCTGTCTTGCGAAGGATAGATGAATCCGAGATGGATGAAGATAAAAGCATCTTGACTGCTGCCGGGAAGAATAATTCCTGGTTGTTGCTGGGGAATAAAGAGCTTGGGTTGTATACCAATCTTCTGGGTAATCCCTGTCTTGAGGAGATCTTCACTGGAGAATCTTCGAATATACAATGAGGAACTGAAAACTGAAAGTCTTCAAATTTGCTTGGGGAATACCAGTCCTTCAAACGTCGAGGGGCCTTAGAACCACTTACGGGGACTTGGAATTTCCTTGGTGACTTGCAGGGTAAGAGAATTCTGATGATTTCTACTGGGGATTTTAGAACCTGGTAGACTTAAGCTGGGGAGATAAGACTGAGAATCTCTAGTCTAGTGAGAAGCATTTCTATGGGGAAAAGGTTCACTAGTCTGGCTCCACTGGGGATTGATAATTTGAAGTTTTAGCTCTACTGGGGATACTGAAACTTAAACTCTGAGGGGAATTGAGTTCTGGAGGATTCTCTGGCTGGGGATAACAAAGATAAACTCCTCTGGGGATTGTATTGATAAGTTATGTTGGGGAACTCTGATGAACTCCGCTGGGGATAGGAGGAAATTTGCCGAGTGCGATCTTCCGTGGCAATAAGCTGAGGATAACCCAGTTATAAGCCCTTGTGAGGAGTAACTTTGAATAAAGCTCGGGAGAGACGTCCGTACTCTGCAGGGGATAAGCTTCCAGAATCTACTGGGGATAAGCTTCAAGACTTGCTGGAGATATGGATTCCAAATCTCCTGGGGGCTTCCTTTGAAAGGGTATCAAGATATCCAACTGCACCTTCGACCTATCAGTAATCCTCTTTCTTGATTCATAAGGAAATGATTATGTTCAAATGCATATGCCTATTTAACAAAACATTGGACGTTTCTCAAAATAAAACAATTAGTGCAAGAGAAAAAGAAAAAGGAAATGACACAAATTTCTGGGAAGAGTATTTATATTAACTTTCTATGAGTATATTTGTACAAAGGAGACAATCATCCTAGTAAGAGGATTTTGTCGTAAATATTGAAAGATTTATACAAAATAAAGATGGCTATGTGAAATAATTCCATGGGATTCCATTCCGCTATAGCCTTCACAACTCTGAATATCTATCCACCCAATGCTTCGTTTGCCGATGACTGGATTGATCAGAAACCTGGAACTGGTTGATGAAGAGATTGTCTTTGAAGTGATCCGACGAGACATAGTCATACGCTTTAATTCCCTAGCTTTTGCCTGAATCGCCCTTTCGGGTTTTCGATCCACCGGGAAACCCCTTTTTGCCCAAGCCGCCCTTTCGGGTTTTCAACTTGCCGGGTGTACATATTTTTTTTGTTTTTATCCCTAATTTTTGCCTGAACTGCCCTCTCGGGTTTTCGGTTCACCGGGATGCCCATTTTTGCCCAAGCCTCCCTTTCGGGTTTTCGACTTGTCGGGTTATTTTATGCGTAGTATCTTTTGACTATGTCTGCGTTCGCAGGGTGCGGCAAATCGTCGCCATCCATGGTGGTTAGAATCATCGCACCACCAGAAAATATGCTCTTGATCGCAAATGGTCCTTCATATGTAGGAGTCCATTTTCCCCAGGGATCACTTTGCGGCAAGATAATCCGCTTGATTACGAGATCTCCGACTTGATACACTTGACGTCTGATTTTCTTATTGAAGGCCTTGATCATCCGCTTTTGATACGTCTGACCATGGCATATAGCAGAAAGTCGCTTCTCGTCGATCAAATTGAGTTGATCAAGTCGGGTCCGAATCCAATCATCTTCATTCAAACCTGTGTCCTTCATAATCCTTAGAGAAGGAATCTGAACTTCCATAGGCAGGACAGCTTCCATGCCATATACCAACGAAAATGGGGTTGCCCCGGTTGAAGTACGTGCCGTCGTACGGTATCCATGTAGAGCAAACGGTAACATCTCATGCCAGTCTTTGTAAGTGACAGTCATTTTCTGAATGATCTTCTTAATGTTTTTGTTCGCAGCTTCAACAGCACCGTTCATCTTCGGCCGATAGGGAGATGAATTGTGATGATAAATCTTGAACTGTTCGCACAATGCGGTGATCATCGTGTTATTCAGATTTGTACCGTTGTCTGTGATGATCCTGTCTGGAACACCATACCGGCATATGAGATTTTGCTTGATGAAGCGGGCAACCACATTTTTAGTAACAGAGGCGAAGGAAGCTGCTTCGACCCATTTGGTGAAATAGTCAATGGCAACCAGGATGAAACGATGTCCATTGGAAGCCGTGGGCTTGATCTCTCCAATCATGTCAATGCCCCACATTGCAAATGGCCAAGGAGCAGTCAGAACGTTGAGAGGAACCGGAGGGATATGAACTTTGTCAGCGTAGACTTGACATTTGTGGCAAGTACGGGAATGTTGATGGCAGACAGCTTCCATGGTAGACCAGTAATAGCCTGCCCTTAGGATCTTCTTAGCCATTGTATGCCCGCTCAAGTGAGTGCCAAATGTGCCGCTGTGTATCTCAGTCATGATCAACTCTGCTTCAGCTTTGTCTACGCATCGGAGTAATACACAATCATGGCTTCGTTTGTAAAGGATGCCGTTGCTCAGGAAGAATTTGGCAGCAAATTTCCTTAAGAACTTCTTGTCATTTACGGAAGCTCCTTCGGGATAATCTCTAGTCTGGAGATACCTTTTGATTTCATGGAACCAGGGTTGTTCCACTACTTCTTCGGTATTAATCTCGTGACAATGTGCAGGTTCATCCATTCGCTCAATGGTGATTTGGGGAGCCTCGTTATCCCAGTTGAGTTTAAACATGGAAGACATTGTAGCTAGAGCATCTGCTAGCTGATTCTCTTCTCGCGGGAAATGCTCGAAGGTAATTTGCTCGAAATGAGGCAACAATGTCAAGACATGTTCTTTGTATGGGATAAGATTAGGATGTTTGGTATCCCACTCTCCTTTGATTTGACTGATAACCAAAGCCGAGTCCCCAAATACGATCAAAGATTTGATCCCTAAGTCTATAGCAGCCTTGAGACCAAAGATGTAAGCTTCATACTCAGCCATGTTGTTTCTGCAGCTGAAGCAAAGTCGGGCCGTGAAAGGTGTGTGACAACCCTCCAGAGAAATGAGTACTGCGCCGATACCGTTTCCAAGTGCGTTTGAAGCACCATCAAAGTACAGGGTCCATCGGGATCCTTTTTCGGGTCCGTCACTTTCAATGCTGTCCAAATTCATGATGTCCTCGTCTGGGAAGTCAAATCTCATGGGTTGATAATCTTCGATAGCTTGATGAGCCAGATGGTCAGCTAGTACACTCCCTTTTATAGCTTTTTGGGTGGTGTACTAGATGTCGTACTCAGTTAGGATCATTTTCCATCTAGCTATCCTTCCGGATAAGGCGGGCTTTTCGAAGATATACTTAATAGGATCCATTTTGGAAATCAACAAGGTAGTATGAGTCAACATATACTGCCTTAGTCGGCGAGCAGCCCATACCAAAGCGCAGCAAGTTTTCTCGAGCAGTGAGTAGCGAGTCTCACAGTCGGTAAACTTTTTGCTAAGGTAATAAATAGCATGCTCTTTTCGACCAGACTCGTCATGTTGGCCCAAAACACACCCCATTGAGTTATCCAAGACGGTCAGATACATGATCAATGGTCTTCCTTCGACGGGTGGCATCAGAATAGGAGGTTATAGCAAATACTCCTTAATTTTATCAAAAGCAGCTTGGCAATCATCGTTCCATTCGACTACCTGATCTTTCTTCAAGAGTTTGAAAATTGGCTCACAGGTAGAAGTCAGATGAGAGATGAATCTGGAAATATAGTTCAAGCGCCCCAAGAACCCTATAACCTCCTTTTCAGTACGGGGAGCAGGCATCTCTTGTATTGCTTTCACTTTTGCTAGATCGACTTCAATGCCTTTGTTGCTTACAAGGAATCCTAGAAGTTTACCAGACCTAACTCCAAAAGTGCACTTACTTGGATTCAGCCTGAGTTTGTATTCTTTCAACCTGGAAAACAGCTTTTCTAGATGTTCAAGGTGCTCCTCCTCTGTTTGTGACCGAGCTATCATATCGTCTACGTAAACTTCAATCTCATGATGTATCATATCATGAAACAAAGCTACCATGGCGCGTTGATAAGTTGCCCCTGCGTTCTTCAGCCCGAACGACATCACCTTGTAACAGAAAGTGCCCCATTGTGTGACAAAAGTTGTTTTCTCCATATCCTCGGGGGCCATTTTGATTTGATTGTAGCCCGAGAATCCATCCATGAAGGAAAACACTTTGTGCTGAGCTGTATTGTCGATCAAAATGTCAATGTGTGGAAGTGGAAAATCATCTTTGGGGCTGGCCCTATTCAAATCCCGGTAGTCCACACACATCCTGACTTTGCCATCTTTCTTAGGTACTGGCACGATGTTAGCGACCCATTGAGGATATGACGGAACAGCTAGAAAGCCAGCGTCGAATTGCTTCATCACTTCTGCTTTGATCTTTTCAGACATGTCAGGCCTCATTCGGCGGACTTTTTGCTTGATCGGTGGACAATCCTCTCTTGTGGGGAGACGGTGAACCACGATGTCTGTGTCTAAACCCGGCATGTCTTCATAAGACCAAGCGAAGATTTCAACGTACTCATTCAACAACTGTATCAGGCGTTCCTTGACACTTGGTTCCAGATTGGCACCCACTTGCACCTCCTTCCGGTCTTCCTCGGTCCCTAAGTTGACAGTTTCCAATGACTCTTCGTGCGGTAAGATGGCCCTTTCCTCTTGCTGTAGAAGTCTGGCTAGTTCCCCTGGTACTTCACAACCTTCGTCATCTTCATACTCGACTTGATTGACCAGATCTTCAGAGTTATTGAAGGATATAGCAGAATAGTCACCCATGGAATCCGGAGTGGATGGGTACTTGCATTTGTGAGTGTGGGTGTGTGTAAGGGATAGCCATCCTTAAACAAAAAATTCAAAAGGAAAGAAAATGAACACAAGCAGTTTATCAAATGAAAAACGTCCAATGAATCATTAAACATGGCATATGGATATGAAAAATAATCAAAACCCTTACAAATGGACCTACATGCCCCGGGCAAGGCATGAGGTGAAAAGATAGTGTACGGATTGTTCGAAAATAAATATTACAGACCAATAGGAAATGTTTGATAGATAAATTACTGATGAATAAAAGTGATGGGGACAAAGTCTTTTGCCTCCCAGTTGCACAATCCTCCTTTGACAGTTGGGTAAATCCACTCTTCGATGTTGCTCTCCTTGTCTTCATCCTCCAAAGCGTTGATTCCGTAGGGAGAAATTTTGATTGGCGCCCTTTCAATCTTCAAACGGCGCATAGCTTTCTGGCCCGCGGCTGTGAACCCTAATCCAAATTTGTCTGTTTTATGCGGAATATCAGGCAACTGCCCCCATGATGAATTCTTCCCCTCCTTTATTACGGCCCTTGCGTCCTCCAGAGATGCCATCCTAGCCATCTGCTTCGGTGTCTCAGCTGCCAACTTTGCTACTGTTATTTCAGGAAGGACTTCTTCGAAATGCTGAAAAGGCGTCTCAATGAACTCCCCTTCTACCTCCACATACCGGAAGGAGTTCAAGTGGCTGATCATGTACTCCTCTTCGCCATGGACGGTTATAATCTTTCCCTTGACAGGATACTTCAACATCTAATCTAAGGAGGAGGTGACTGCCCCAGCATGGTGTATCCAAGGCCTACCCAACAAGCAAGAGTATGACGGACGGATTTCCATCACATAGAAAGTAGATTTAAACACCTCGGTGCCCACCTTGATGGGAATATCAACCTCCCCATGGACCATTCTCTTCGAACCATCGAAAGCTCTGACAACAATATCACTCGGTTTCAACTCCAACCCTTCACAATCTAGTCGGTCCAAAGCCTTCTTAGGCAGTACATTCAGCGACGAACCAGTGTCGACCAAGACATGTGCGAGAGTAGTTCCTCGGCACTCGACTGAAATGTGCAAAGCATCATTGTGGTTTCTACCTTTAGGAGTTAGGTCGGCATCAGAGAAACCTAATCCATTGTCCGCATTAAGGCTAGCCACGCAATTTTGGAATTGATCCGCAGAGGTTTCCTGGGGCACATGGGCTGCCTTCAGGAATTTTATCAGAGCTTTAGCGTGCGCTTCTGAGCAAAGTAGTAGTGCCAACATGGAGATCTTTGAGGGGGTTTTCCCCAGTTGTTCTACCACATCGTAATCACTCCTTTTGATTATCTTCAAGATCTCATCCATTTCTTTCTTGGAGGTTTCCGGGATGACCAAGGGTTGAGCCCTCGTCCTGACGAGCTCATCTTGGATTCCCTTACCTTTATCAGCAGCGGTAGGAGAGACAATACTAGGAACAACAACATCTTCAATCAATGGGGTTCTAGCGGAGAGTTTTATTGGTGCAGGGATGACCTTGTCAGTAGATGAGGGTCCAAAGATTTCTCTTGGAGGGGCAATCTCTGGAGAAAATATTCTCCCGCTCCGGGTGATTTTGCTCGTGCCTGCAATGTTTCCAATGCTGGCTTTTTCATCATCCGAACTTTCTTCAGTTATTTCAATTTGTTTAATACCATGGTAGTAGATGTCACCGCCATAGTTCCATGGTATTGACTTCTCAGAAATGTAGGGGACAGGCCTTGACATTGTTATCTTCAAAGGAACAGATTTCGTAACTGGTGTAATCTTAACAGGCTTTCTGACGGCCTTGGAAAGATTGGCGTGAATGGTTATGATTGAGACATCTTCAGTATGGGTTGGAATAGCAGAAAATTTTTCAAACAAAATTTGTCGACTATCCATTAGGCCTTGGATGCCTTTCTTCAGTAACGGACAATCAAACGGCAGAGAGTAACAACAATAGCAGTCTTCTTTACATCCCGGGAAGATCCCGGCCTTTAACAGATTCAACTTGATGGTTAACAATGGAGTTGTCAGATCATTGACATCAGCAACATACAAATCTTCTTCAATGGCATTGACATTTCGGCCGTGCTTCGGCATTGGAGCAGATATCACGTTCGGCTTCTCTGGAGCGTCGAACTCGACCTCCTTCGCCTCTATCAGGTCTTGGATTTTATGCTTGAGTGCCCAACAATCGTTGGTGTCGTGCCCGACACTGTCAGAATGGTAGGCGCATTTAGCATTAGGATGATAATGCGGAGAGGACGTATTCACATTTTTTGGTGCCTCTTTGATAGTGGCGAGATTCAACTTTAACAGATGGGGAAGCACTTGCGCTGGAGTCATATTAATGCGGGTGAACTACCGTTGTGGCTGTTCCACCCGTTGTTGATTTGGTCTGGACTGGTTATAGCGAGGCTGCTCACTTGAAGGGTTTTGAATCATTACGGCCCCCACGGTCGACCGGCGCTCAGTCTTCCCTGCTCTTCTTTAGGAGTATACAACAGCCGTTTCTTTCTTGAAAGGTTTCTTCTCAATACTTGCAGTGGCACCCTTCTGAATCTTTCCTGACTTGATGCCTGCTTCTATTCTTTCGCCTGTTAAGATCAAATCGGTAAACCCCGCGGAAGAGTTACCAATTAGATGATTGAAAAATGGCCCACATAGGGTCCCTAGAAACATATCAACAAGTTCACGGTCGGTTAAAGGAGGCTGCACCCTGCCAGCCAAATCCCTCCATTTTTGTGCATATTCTTTGAATCCTTCGCCTGTTCCCAGTGACATACCCTGAAGTTGGGTACGCGTAGGAGCAAGGTCATAATTGTAATGATATTGTTTGTAGAAGGCGGTGGCCAAGTCTTCCCAGTTTCAGACGCTGGTTCCCTCTAGCTGATAAAACCACTCCAGTTGAGCCCCAGAAAGGCTGTCTTGAAAGAAATGGATCCAAAGGTTCTTATCTGCCGTATAAGGTTGGATCTTTCTTACGTAGGACCTGAGATGCATTTTTGGACAGGACAGCCCATCATACCTCACAAAAACTGGCACTTTGAACTTTGGGGGAATCACAATCCCGACAACTAGACCCAAGTCTTTGAAATCCAAACCCGGTACTCTCTGTAGCTCCATGGCGGCCAACCTGTCTTCTAAACCTTTGTATTTATCATCAGCCGGAGGGTATTGTTGATCAGAGTAGTCTTCATCCTCTTCGACCTCTTCCTCTTCCACATTGGACTCGGAAGGTACCGCAGCCCCACCTCCTTTACTGGTCCCTTCATCAGAAGTAGGAGGAAATTCAAGCACTCTCCTGGCCTCTCCGTCAAATCTTCTCCCTAAAGTAGCCACCCCGAGTCTCTTTTTCTTCTTTTTCACTGGGTCTTTATTACCCAGCAAGGTCTTGAGATCCTCCTGACCCTTAGCCAAGGTCATCAAGAGTTGCTGGAACTGTGCATTTTGAGCTTGTAGGTCTTTGACTGTTTGCTCGAGATCCATCCTACTGAAATAAACAGCAGACAGATAACGAAACCTGGAGTGAGACCTGCTTATGCACATGATGAATGATATGCCTATGTATGCAATGCATTCAAGGATTTAGAACATTCAAAATTGTTGCAGACAAAGAAGAACGCATGTCATATTAATAAGAAGAAATTTGTTAGTACATAAATGCCCCATGGGCCAAATATTACAAAAACAACTTCTCAAGGTAAAAAGACATTGCGCATCCTCTTTGGTGCGATGTAGGTGTTGAGGACCTCTTGCTCATGGAGTCGGAGGGTAAGCTCTAGAACCTTCTTCTCGCTAGCGTAGAAGCTGGCTTCAAAAGTGTTCTGTTCCTCCTTGAGCTGAATCCAACTTTTCTGCATTTCCTCCCACGATGTAGGCATGTCAGGATGTAGGATGGTGTAGGGAACCTCTCCTTCCTTGACGGGCTCTTTAATTACAGGGAGAACATGAGGATAAGGCATCATTAGACTCTGGGCTCGGGCTCGTACCCACTTGAGATAAGGCTCAAGAGGGATGGACTTCTTGTGTCCCAGTGTCTTGCTATCAACCTTGTTGGGCCTCCCCCAAGCTCTGATGAATCTTTGGCGAAGTCCTTGCGCATCGTTGTCGAAGTCAAAAACTAGGTCAGGAATCAACATGTCGTGAGGGCCATCCCTCCGTGCATATCCAAATTGCCTCAAAGCTAGGCAAGGGTTGTAGGTAATGCCCCCTCTAATGCCAAGTAATGGGACATTAGGGAACTCTCCACAATGATCGACGATGATGACATTTTCTTTGGACCGAGAACACCAGTGTACATCAGAGTGAGTAAGAGTCATCAACCGTTGGGACCACCTTAAGCCTTGGTCATTCTTCAAGACAGATTGTGGAAGGTGTGAAATAAACCACCTTGCAAGGAGAGGAGTACAGCACATGAGAACACCCCTCTTTCTCATTGTTCGTGTGTAAAATGAGTGAAGGATGTCCCCAAGCAATGTTGGTATTGGATTTCTGGACAAGAAGATTTTGACGGTGTTGACATCTACCAATTGGTCAGAATTTGGAAACAAGACCAACCCATAGATAAGGAGTGCCACAATTTCTTCAAAGGCTTGTAGGTCCAATGAATTCCGACATTCTTGTGCCTTCTCAAACAAGAATTTTGCTAAGAATCCTTTGACGCCGCTTCTGGTTTCCCAATGCCCCTTGATGTCGGATGGTTGTAGATGTAATGCTCGAGCAACATCTTCCGGCTTTGGTTCCTTTTCCGTACCGTTGAAGGGTAGTTGATTAAGGATAGGAATTCTCAGGAGTTGAGAAAACTCCTCCAAAGTGGGCACCAACTGGTAATCGGGGAAAGTGAAACAGTGGTGAAGAGGGTCAAAGAACTGGAATAGCACTTTCATCATGTCTTCTTCAATGTTGGTGTTGACTAAGCTGAGCAGTCTACCATGTCTTTCACTGAAGGATGAGCTTTCCGGAATTCTTGAGGTGAGCTCCTTGAGTTGAGGAGTGATTCTCACAAGGTTGACTTGGATGGTTTTTCTGCGAGGAATTTCCATGACCTACAAAATAAGAACAAAGATGAAGATCTAAACCCTTGAAGTGGTTAGTGAATGCATATGATGCTTTATGATGTTTATGATGTATGCAAAAAACATATGTACAAGCAATTCACACCAAACCCTAGTTTCAGGCTTGCATGAGGTTTCATAGGTAAGTACCCTCTTGAGTGTAGTTGGCTTAAAAACCTGTCCTATAAATAGTAACCGGGTTCTAAGGAGCTCAATATCACTGGATTGTTTTCATTGTTCATTGTTTTGGTTTAGCCACTTAACTAGCGACCAAAATATTCCAAGAAAACAACCCTCAATGAGTGTAGTATCGAGTATCTACCAACTTCGGACTGCACCAAAGCCGGTCATCTCACTATCCCTAATAAAAGGCCAAGATGGTCAAGTAAGGTTCTAGGTCATTAGTGCTTAGTGACATCACTCAGCGGCCCCGTACTCTCCTTGATTGAACTCAAGGGTTACCGGTACTCACAAATATGTCGCACTAATATAGTTATTGCTTCGACCGTGTCGGTATACCCCGCACAGTTTCCATAACGTATTGCTATCTATGAATGTTTCCCAAAATCCGGGTGTAGGATTGAAAACCCAAACAATAGAGCCAAGATATAAAGCAATCAATTCAAACAATTAGTCATGCAAGAGGGTGATCTAAGCCCTAAGGTTACTCCACTTTTAAAATTCTCCCCAGCAGAGTCGCCAGTTCTGTGATACGGTGGGAGAACTGACTAGGGTTTTGCGTTTGTTTTCGCAAATGTTTCGGTTGAGCAAGAGTCGCCACCGACTTTTTATTTTATCCTAAGGAAAGGTTTAAAAAGCACAGCAAAAACCTTTGAGATATTTTCTTGGGTTCGGGGAGTAGATTATAGAAAGGGAAGGTATTAGCACCCTTTCTATCCATGGTTATCCATGGGCTCTTAGTTACTTGCTTAGATCAAACTTTCCTTGGTTTTCAATTGTTTGAAATGGTGCTTTGTGTGTGGTTTTGAAAATGTTTTGAAAAAGATGCCTTGTCTAGGCTACCCTTGTAACAATTCTTTACTCGAATGTTTTACAAAAGGTGTTTGTCTTTTTGAAAAGATGTTTCAAGGTTTTTTGTGAAAGTTTGTTTTGAAAGTGTGGTTTGAAAAATAGGCAAGCGTTTTTTGTATTGCAAATTGACAAGTACTTAAGAGCTATCTACCCTAAAGTTCTCAAAGATTATTGCTATGTTTTAACCCTTTTAACAATTTTGTTCCACCATTGCATTTGGTGGACAATCTTGTGTTAGGATGTGAAAGGGACGGGCGCGGGTCATCGTTTAGACCATAATTGCAATGGTGCCAAGTATCTTTGGGCAATTTTTCCTTTAAGGGACTTGATCATTTTTAGGCAACTTTTCGAAAGCGTCATCGAGGGACTATGATCATTTGATTGTTTTTGTTTTGCCCAAAGAGACCTAACATGCAATATGGCCCATTATTGAAGGCAACAAGTGGAATACCCTAGGGGTGCAATTGTGATCAGTGTTGTCCATTTTCATGCTTGTTTATCTTGAAATTAGGTCAAACTATTTTGTTGTTTTTATTTGCATACAAACCCTAATTCTAACATGGTATATTTAGAAAGCATTAAAGTGCGAAAATTAAAGTTCCTAAGCTATTACAACACAATATGGGAAGGGGAGTACAAATGTTCAAATGGGGGGGTATTTGACAAGGAATTTAAACCTAACTATTACATCAATATTGAATTATTTACAAGATAATTAATGTACAATAAATGGAAATAAAATAAATATGCAAGATGCAAAAAAATGTTTTTATGTGTATGAAAAAGAGTATTTTTATATGTCAAGTAAACAAAATAAAAAGTATTAATTTTGGGTATTTTTATGTTTAGGGTAAAACCCCAATTTTATTAGGTAAAAGGTATTATTTATTTAAGATATACAATGTTTAATAATTATATACAAAAAATAAAATAAAAAAGAAGTATATTTTGAAAAAAGGTATTTTTAATGTCAAATATTAATAACAATAAAAATGTATATATTTCATATTTTTTTTCCTAAATATTCTAATAAATATAGATGTATTATTATTATTTACTAAATATATATTATATGTACAAAAATAATAATATTTAATATTTATGAAAAAAAGTATATTTTATATCAAATATTTTCAGAAGATAAAATAAAATAAAAAATAAAAAAAATGAATGTATTTGGTATTTATTCCTAATATTCTAAAAAAGTATTATGTATTTATTTTCATACAAATATCAATATAAACAAATAAATGCCTAAAAAATATAAAAATAGTGTGAAAAATATTTTTTATATTTTTAATATTATTAAAAAAAATAAATAAGTCAGAACAAAAAGAAAAAGTCAAAAAAAACATAAAAATAAACATAATGGGCCAAGGGGGTGTAGAAGCAAAAACATGGTGTGAAAAGAAATAACAAAACAGGCCCAGCCCACGTGGAGCTTCTTCAACCTCTGGCCAGAACCTTTGTCAAAAACGCGCGTTTTGCACCATGGTTCAAACATCTGGATTCCTGGACTTTTAGCACAAACTTACAACATAAGAAATGTTAAGCATCAAGCCACAATTCTGGACATGTAAAGAACTCATCCTAACTCTAAGAAATGAGAGAGAATTTCATCATTCCCAAATCTTAACCTAACTTTTTATCAATATTCAGACCTTAAATTCTCACAGCATATGCAAAATAAATGAAAAGTAAAGGTATGTACAGTTTCAGGGGCATGAGTAGAACACTTCTTATTCACAAACTTAGAGCTAATGATGCCTACATTGGGAGATAGAAGTTCAAGAATATACCTGTTCAGCTGGAATCGTGTCTGGCAATGGGGGAGCTTTCAGGGCAAGATGATGATTTGTACAGCTTCCTTGAAGTGTGAGGATGCTATTCCAATACTTGGTATGCCTTGAAACCTTCTGTACCAAGCTGTAGAAGTCAACCTGCAAGAGGAAGAAATGAAAATGGCCAAACTGATTAGAGGAGTTACAGTTCACTTCTAATGCTTTGGATAGTTTGGATTGATGGTAAGGAAAGTGTTTGAACTGGTTTTAGCAAGAATGCACGATGGAAATGAGTTGTGGGATTCAAGTTGCAGAATATGCCCTGTTTTGGCAGTTTGAGGGTGATTCTGTGAATGAGAGGGTGTTGGAGAGGGTTGGCTCGTGTTCTAGCTTAGTTAGGGTGTTTAGAAAATGTGCAAAGTTTTTGCTTAAGCTTGTTTGTGCTGAGATGAAAGTTCATGTACAAAATGCAAGCTTTCTTACCCTTTAAGCAAGAGATGGAAAGTTGGTGTTTCTAGCCTGTACAGGCCCCCATTCTATGCTGAACCACTTAGTCTTGATCAGTGCAATTAGTCCATAAACTTGTGCCAAAGAGATCTTAACTGTACTTTCTTGGATTTGTATTTTGACATAAAGTGAAACTTTTCTAAAATGGATATTATGCTTTATCTAAAAATGGATTAAACCTTTATGCAATGCTTGAACACATAGAATATGGTCTTGGCACAAAGAGTTTGCATTAAATTTATGAGTGTAAAAGAGATTTAGGGCCTGTAATCAAGAAATGCATGCTGATTTGAAAATTGCCTAAGTGTATGAACATGGAAATTGGCCATAACAAAAGTGAGTTTTTCCCATATTTCAAAATTCGATTCTCTCAAACCATGAGGTTGTTTGATGAGTTCTTGGAAATTTTGGAAAGCTTGGAATGTGTACTACAATCCATCTTTGAAGTGCAAATTGAAATTCCAAGTGGAAGTATGTGAAAAATGGTCTTGAAGTTAGGCAAAAATCCTGCCTAAAATAGGTCAAATTTTCTCTAAGTTAAGAATGGTTTGGTACCCTTGTTCCAAAAATTGTAACTTGAGATACAAGCTTCTTTTGGGAAAACTTTGTGAATCAAAGTTTTAGATTTTGTAATAGGCTACAACTTTCATGTTTTGACTTTTGCTTGAATCCAAATGAATCTTGGTGAGAAAGTGGGGCAAAGTTAGGAAAAAATTAGGGATTTTCATAACTTAGAAAAATTCTAAGTTATGAAAAATCTTCATTTCAAACCCTAATTTGCAATTCTTGATTTCTTGATTAACAAGTTTCATGATTTGGCATGTTTTAATGAAAAATGAATCTTGACACTTGATTTTGACCAAAAAGTCAAAGTTTGACTTTTCAGTATACAGTCAAAATTGATCAATTGACTGGGAAATTCAACTGTCAATCTTGTGCATTTGGGATCTTTTGAACTTGTTGAGCATGTCAAGACAATTCCATGGGGTCCTTGAGTCCATATGTGAACTTGGTTTGCTATTGGCTAGGTCAAACAGTCAAAAATTGCCTTTGTGCAGTCAAAACCCTAAAAATGACCATTTTGCCCTTTTGGTGATCTGATCAAATTTCTTGTGGAATTGTGATCCAAACTTGATCAAATGGTCCATGTGAGTTCATAATGTTGATGTGGGTCAGTTTCCATGAGGTTTGACTGTCAGTTGGCCACAGTTAACTTTTTCCCCAATATAGTTGATTTCTAGGTCAACTGTCCAATTGACTGGGCAAAGTTTGGAATCAAGGCTTGAAACTTGGTGTGGATAAACTTGGGAGTCCAATATGAAGCATGAAAGTCATCTTAGGCAATTTTGGTCAAAACATCTTTGTGCAAACACAAACCCTAATTTGGGTCAACAGTGCAAGGAGAAGTCTTGAGCAGATGAAACCCTAACTGGATCTTGAGCTCCAAGGGCTTAGTGATGAGAAATCAATGAGAAATGGGAGGGCAAATTTTGGGGTACAACAGGATGTGTCTAACAAGTTTGTCTAAGCTAGTTCTTGCAGCAATGAGAGTTGGATATCAATATGCCAAGTTTCTTCTAACTTAAGCAAAAAATGACAAGTTGGTTTCTAGGCTTATGCAGGCCCCTCAAATGTGCTGCAAAGCATTGTCTTGATCAGTGGGATATATCCCTGAACTTGTGCCAAAAGGATTTGCATTGTACTTCATGATTTGCAAACTTGACATAAAGCCATACTTTTCAAAAATGGATAATTTGCTTTTTCCATATTAAGGTTAATCTTTTGTGTAATGGCTTAATGGATAAGATAATGCTAGGACACAAAGGTTTTGCATTAAATTATTGAGTGTGGATGAGATAAAAGGCCTGTAATCTAGCTTAGAGCATGCTGAGTTCAAAAATGCAAAGTTATGGACATGGAAATGGTTCATGAACAAAGTGAGTTTTGCCCATATTGACAAATTCGATTCTCCCTAACCACAAGGGTGTTTGATGAGTTCGTGGACATTTTGGAAAGCTTGGAATGTGTAATACAATCCATCTTTGTAATGCAAATTGAAATTCCAAGTGGAAGCATGTGAAAAGTACCCATGAAGTTAGGCAAAAATCCTGCCTAGAATAGGTCAAAATTTTTCTAAGTTAAGAATGTTTTGCACCCTTGTTCCAAAAATCATAACTTGAGCTACAAGCTTCTTTTGAGGAAACTTTGTGAATAAAAGTTGTAGATTTTGCAATGTACTACAACTTTCATGCTTTGAGTTTTCCTTAAACCCAAATGTATCTTGATGAAAAAATGGGACAAAGTTAGGAAAAAATTAAGGATTTTCATAACTTAGAAAAATTCTAAGTTATGAAAATTCTTCATTTTAAACCCTAATTTGCAATTTTTTATTTCTTGATGAGCAAGTTTCATAATTTGACATGTTTTGATGGAAAATGGATCTTGACACTTGATTTTGACCAAAAAGTCAAAGTTTGACTTTTCAGTATACAGTCAAATTTGGCTCAGTTGATTGGAAAATTCATCTGTCAATCTTGTGCATTTGGGACCTTTTGAACATGTCAAGACAATTCCATTGGGTCCTTGATTCCATATGTGAGCTTGGTTTGCCATTGGCTAGGTCAAACAGTCAAAAATTGCCTTTTTGCAGTCAAAACCCTAAAAATGACCATTTTGCCCTTTTGGTGATCTGATCAAATTTCCTGTGGAGTTGTGATCCAAACTTGACCAAATGGTTCATATGAGTTTATAATGTTGATGTGGGTCAAATTTCCTGAGGTTTGACTGTCAATTGACCACAGTTGACTTTTTCCCCAATACAGCTGATTTCTAGGTCAACTGTCCAATTGACTGGGCAAAGATTAGAATCAAGACTTAAAATTTGGTATGGATAAACTTGGGAGTCCAATATGAAGCATGAAAGTCATCTTAGGCATTTTAGGTCCAAACATCTTTGTGCAAACACAAACCCTAATTTGGGTCAACAGTGCAAGGAGAAGTCTTGAGCAGGGCAAACCCTAACTTGATCTTGAGCTCCAAGGGTCTTGTGGTGAGAAAATGTTGAGGGAATGGGAGGGCAAATTTTGGGGTACAACAATTGCCCCTGTTCAATCTTCTTGCACCTGAAGAGTTAGATTGGCAAGTTTGCCTTTCGCGGCTCGAAGGTAAAAGGAGATTGGACACTAGAGTGCCCGGAAATTTGCACTCGCATGCTGGAGTATCAGCAATGTGATGGCGGGAATGGGCTTATAGATGCCATTTGGAGATAGGATGGATAAGAGGATGGGCTTATAGATGCCATCTGGAGACGTGACAGAACTTTGTCGGGAATGGGCTTATAGATGCCATTTGGAAGTGTTGATCGCGTAAGTCATTCCTTAGCGAGAACTTGCGTTCTTTGAGAAAGAAAGATGTTTTCCTGGCTTGTTACAGGTGTTGATCTTAAGTCTCTTCATGCAGATATGCCCTGGCTAGATACAGGTATCGAATCTACAATTGGTTGCTCACAGATGTGCCCTGGCTAGATACAGGAATCGAATCTGGAACTGTTGTCGACAGATGTGCCCTGGCTGGATACAGGTATCGAATCTGGAACTTGTCGTCTCCAGATATGCCCTGGCTGGATATAGGTGTCGAATCTGGAAATTGTTGTCTTCAGATATGCCCTGGCTGGATACAGGTATCGAATCTGGAAGTTGTAAAAGGTTGGTAGAGATAGCTTTCCTGGCTAGATACAGGTGTAAGCCTCCGTCCTGAGAATGAAAGATAATTTCCTGGCCTGTTACAGGGGTTGATCTTCAAACTCTTCATGCAGATATGCCCTGGCTAGATGCAGGTATCGAATCTACAATCAATCACTCACAGATGTGCCCTAGCTAGATACAGGAATCGAATCTGGAATTGCGACAATTGATAGTAATCATCCTTGGATTGACTTTTCCTGAAAAGGCAAAACATTAGTTGTATGCAATGTCATGATGTGCATGATGTCATGATGCTCAAAATGAGATAGTGTTGTATGCACTTTATCATGTATGTAGGCAGGATGTATAAGATGTGAAATGTCTATGAGTGTATTTTCGTCTAGGAAAATAAATCCTTGACGACTGGCCGGGGAATCAAATCCTGGGCTGATGTTGAAGAGTAGAGTTCTTCGTTTCCGCTGGGGATGATGGTTGCAAGAATAAACCGGTAGGAGAAGATGACTCCGTTGGGGAACAAACTTGATGGAGAGATTACTCTGAGGGGAAATATTCTATGGGAAGAGATACTTCGCTGAGGTTTTGATGAGAGCTCCGCTGGGGATTTCAACGATAAACTCCGCTGGGGATTCTGCTGATAAGTTATGTTGGGGAACTTTGATGAACTCCGCTGGGGATACGAAGAACTTCGCTGAGGATGATCTTTCTGTGATAATTAGCTGAGGATAACCCAGTTATAAGCTCTTGTGAGGAATAACTTTGAATAACGTCCGGGAGAGACGTCTGTACTCTGCAGGGGATAAGCTTCCAGAATCTACTGGGGATAAGCTCCAAGACCTGCTGGGGATATGGATTCCACTCTCCTGGGGACATTTTTGAATTGTACTGGGGAATGGCTATGCTGGATGTCTGTACTCCGCCGGGGATTGTTGCGATCTTCTGGGGATACCCAACTTCCTTAAGGCTGACAGTAGACTAACTCTGCTTGAGGAGAGTATCGCTGACTTGCTAAGGGAATATTGTGCCTTTTCAGGGCTGATAGGAAACCGACTCTACTTGGGGAATGTATTGTTGAATTTTGCCTTACTCTGTGGGGAGTTGAGTTAACTTGGTTACATTCTTCAACCGAACCTACCTTGGTACCTTGGTGGACAAAACAATTAGACTGCCTAGACAATTCTAAATTGCCCCTGTTTCGGATGTCCTCTGTAATTAATCCTTTGTTTCGCATGAAACTATTCGTGATTAGCAATTAATGTCAAATGCATATATCAAAAATGAACATTGGACGTTCTTCGCAAAACAAAACAGAAAAAAAGGAAAAACAATGGATAATTTGTCTGAAAAATTGAACTTGTATTGATTTCGAAATTTGCCTGTAAATAGGCGTTTTTGTGTACAAGAGGCTGACGTCCTAGTAAGAGAACATCGCCGAACAAAATAGAGTTTATACAATTTTGTGAAAAGGAAACAAAACAGCTATGTGCAAAATACTCCCACTGGGTTCCAACTCTGCTATCGCCTTTATGTCTTCAAGCGTCTCATCACTTTGCTGCTTAGTTGAAAATGAAGTTGATTGATTGAATTTATCTGAACCCGATAGTTGATGCCGAATTCTAGATGCAAGGTGATCCAATGAGACATAGTATTACGCTTTATCCCTAACTTCTGCCTGGACCGCCCTTTCGGGTTTTCAGTCCACCGGGATACCCATTTTTGCCCAAGCCGCCTTTTCAGGTTTTCGACTTGCCGAGTGTACAGATTTTTTTTCATTTTGTCCCTTATTTTTGCCCGAACCCTTTTGGTTCGCTGGGAAGCCCTTATTTTTGCCTAGGTGTGTCAACCTAGCGGGTCTTTGATTCATGCGTAGTATCTTTTTACTATGTCTGCATTGGCGGGGTGAGGAAGGTCGTCACCGTCCATGGTGGTTAGAATCATAGCTCCTCCTGAGAAGATATGTTTAACCATAAATGGTCCTTCATACGTAGGGGTCCACATGCCCCTGGGATCACTTTGAGGAAGAATGATGCACTTGATTACCAGGTCTCCGACTTGATACTCTTGTCGTCTGACCTTCTTGTTAAATGCCCTGATCATACATTTTTGGTACGTCTGACCATGACAAATAGCAGTGAGTCTCTTTTCGTCAATTAGGTTTAACTGATCAAACCGAGTCTGGATCCAGTCATCTTCTCTCAAGTCTGCATCCTTCATTATCTAGAGAGAGGGTATCTGGACTTCAATAGGCAAGACCGCCTCCATGCCATAGACCAAGGAAAAGGGAGTTGCCCTTGTTGACGTCCGTGCTGAGGTGCGGTAACCATGAAGAGAAAACGGTAACATTTCGTGCCAATCTTTGTAGGTCACTGTCATCTTCTTCACAATCTTCTTAATATTTTTATTTGCTGCTTCTACAGCCCCGTTCATCTTCGGCCGGTAAGGAGAAGAGTTGTGGTGTTGTATCTTGAATTGCTCGCAGAGCTCATTGATCATCTTGTTGTTAAGATTGGTACCATTGTCCGTAATGATCCTTTCCGGGACACCGTATCGACAGATCAGGTTGTGCCGAATGAATCGTGCCACGACGCTCTTGGTTACGGTAGCGTAGGAAGCTGCTTCAACCCATTTTGTGAAGTAATCAATCGCTACCAAGATGAAGCGATGCCCGTTGGATGCCGTAGGTCTGATCTCGCCGATCATATCAATGCCCCACATTGCAAAAGGCCAAGGTGCTGTCAATACGTTCAGAGGAACCGGAGGAATGTGCACCTTATCAGCATAGATCTGGCATTTATGACAAGTTCGCGAGTGCTGATAACAGTCGGCCTCCATTGTGGACCAGAAATATCCTGCCCGAAGGATTTTCTTTGCCATGGTATGTCCACTGGAATGCGTCCCAAAGGTACCTTCATGTAGCTCTGCCATGATCTTTTCTGCTTCAGTCTTATCCACACAACGCAGTAAGGTCGAATCATGGTTTCACTTGTACAGAATGTCGTTGCTGAGGAAGAACTTTGCTGCGAACCTTCTCAGAAACTTCTTGTCATTAACGGATGCACCCTCGGGGTATTCTTGAGCTTCCAAGTACCTCTTCACCTCATGATACCATGGTTTTTCTGTTAGCTCTTCGGTCTCGAGATCGCAGCAATGTGCAGGTTCATCCAACTTCCAGATAATGATCCGGGGCGCCTCGTTGTCCCATTTGACTTTGAACATAGAAGACATTGTAGCCAACGCGTCTGCTAACTGATTCTCCTCTCTTGGGAAGTGTTCAAAAGTTATCTCCTCGAAGTGGGGAAGCAATGTCAGCACATACTCCTTGTAAGGAATAAGATTTGGGTGTTTCGTATCCCACTCGCCTTTGATCTGATTGATCACGAGAGAGGAATCTCCGAAGACACTCAGAAACTTAATCCTTAAGTCGATTGCAGCTTGAAGACCCATGATACATGCCTCATATTCTGCCATGTTGTTGGTGCAGTTGAAACATAGCCGGGCGGTGAGTGGAGTATGAGTGCCTTTGGGGGATATGATCACAGCGCCGATTCCATTACCCAAAGCGTTCGAGGCTCCATCAAAGTGCATAGACCATCGGGATCCTTCCTCAGGTCCTTCATCCGGTCCAGGTACTTCACAATCAGTCACTACCATGATATCCTCGTCTAGAAATTCAAAGTTCAACGACTGGTAATCATCCACCGGTTGGTGTGCCAAATGGTCTGCCAATACACTTCCCTTGATTTTTTCTGAGTCGTGTACTGGATGTCATATTCCGTCAAGATCATTTGCCATCTTGCTATTCTTCCGGACAAGGCAGGCTTTTCGAATATGTACTTGATTGGATCCATTTTTGAAATCAACAAAGTAGTGTGAGTCAACATATACTGTCTCAGCCGGCGAGCAGCCCATACCAGAGCGCAACAAGTTTTCTCGAGCAGTGAGTACCGAGTCTCACAGTCGGTAAACTTTTTGCTCGGGTAATAAATGGCGTGTTCTTTTCGGCCAGACTCGTCATGCTGCCCCAGCACACACCCCATTGAGTTGTCAAGTACTGTCAAGTATAGTATTAGAGGTCTCCCTTCAGCCGGCGGCATAAGAATGGGTGGTTCTTGGAGATACTCTTTGATCTTTTTGAAAGCAGCCTGACACTCATCGTTCCAATGTACCACTTGATCTTTCTTCAGCAGTTTGAAGATTGGTCCACAGGTAGCAGTTAGATGTGAGATGAATCGGGCAATGTAGTTCAACCGTCCTAGAAAGCCTCTGACTTCTTTCTCTGTCTTGGGAGTTGGCATCTCTTGTATGGCTTTCACTTTGGCAGGATCCACTTGAATACCTTTGTCGCTTACAATGAAGCCTAGCAATTTTCCAGATCTCACCCCAAAGGTGCACTTGTTTGGGTTCAACCTCAGCTTGTACAACTTCAGACGGTCAAACAGCTTTCATAGATGGTCAAGGTGTTCCTCCTCAGTTTGGGACCTTGAAATCATATCATCGACATACACTTCTATCTCGTGATGGATCATATCATGAAATAAAGCAACCATGCCGTGTTGGTAGGTTGCCCCAGCATTTTTCAATCCAAAAGGCATGACCTTGTAGCAAAAGGTGCCCCACTGAGTAACGAAAGTGGTTTTCTCCATGTCTTCAGGAGCCATCTTGATCTGATTATAACCGGAGAAGCCATCCATGAAGGAGAAAACTTTATGCTGAGCAGTATTGTCAACCAGAACGTCGATATGAGGCAGAGGGAAATCATCCTTGGGGATGGCCCTATTCAAATCCCTGTAATCAACACACATTCGGACCTTACCATCTTTCTTCGGCACTGGAACCACATTGGCAATCCATTGAGGGTAAGAAGTCACTGCTAGAAACCCGACATCAAATTGTTAAAGGAAAATTGCGATAAACTGAAGGAAAATTACGATAAAAAACGCAGCGGAATATAAAATTTTCCTTTAGAGATCCTTACGAATGAGCATGGTCAGTGATAGAAATATTTACCTCTTGTGGCGATTCAGACCTTTGATGTTGTGATCACAAGCGTTGATGAAGAACAACGCCTCTACTCAGTCCACACGAACAGATCGCTTCCGATCACAGTGCTAGCTGATCACGAACGGAAACCTTGAGTGAGAGAGAGAATCAAAAACGAAATTGCATCAAGTGAAATTGCTTCATCACAAGGGATCTATTTATAGAATCACTCATGTGGGCTACAAGCTAAAAGCCCAATTAAGGCTATAAGCTAAAAGCCCAATTAAGCTTATGGACATCATACCTTATGATGTACCATATATCACTTATCCACGTGGTACCTTACCACTTTCCGTATTACACTTAAGTGCACCGTATCTTACGGTGTTCCTTATTTATTCTATCTCTCATTAACCTGTCCTTATGTGTGTGACCCTGTAGGTTTTCGTGACGTTGGCAATTATATTAAATCACACATTTAATATAATAAACAATGAGCGATATCTAGCAACACATCACTGTTACCCAAGTCACGAAAATGTCATGTGATCTGACCAAACCTTTTCCGTGATAATATTTGTGTTGTACAATTACCCTTTTGCCCTCATGTCTATATTGAACACAAGGCATACACTGTGTCACCCTTGTCCAGTTCAATATTGGGCCCTTAGACATTTATCCTGTTATGCAGGATGAGCAAATTCCATCTAGTTCACTCATGTCCCTTAGCATGCTTTGTGAAGTACGCATCAACCGTCTTTATAGTCATCCAGTTACGGATGACGTTTGATCAGCAATAAAGTACTTGACTCTACATCTAGGGTCCATAGTGGTTTCAGGTCGAAGGGTGGTATACACCATTATCATCATGAGAATAACTTATGACACTTTGCATAACATTCTATGTAGTATTCTCATAACGGGTGAATCCAGTATAAATATTACTCCTAATATTCATACCTATGTCAAGACTTGATAACTCCTTATCTATGATCCATGAGATGTGATCATCAATCTATCTTCATAATAATCTTAATGCTTTAATGTTATCCCACTTCACATTAAAGCTCGACTACGGGTACTTTAAGAATAGTGTCTTATGTTTAATGGGATCTCATGATTAAGTCACACTTAACATTTCATTAAACAAATAAACCATTCTAGGAACTTTATTATTTTGGAAAGCAAACATAATAAAGAAATGCCTTTTATTATTAATAAATAATTCGATACAAGTACCAAAAGTATTGGCCTCTAGGGCTTACACCAACAATCTCCCACTAGCACTAGAGCCAATCAGGCATACCCCTAATACCCATAGATCTAGTATATCCATCATGCTTCAGCTGCGCAAGAGGCTTTGTTAATGGGTCAGCAACATTGTCAAGTGTAGGTACTCTGCATATTTTCACATCTCCCCGATCGATTATCTCTCGAATGAGATGATAACGCCTAAGTATGTGTTTGAATCGTTGGTGAGTTCTAGGCTCCTTAGCTTGTGCGATAGCACCATTGTTATCACAATAGAGATCAATGGGATCTACAATGCTATGGACTATGCCAAGTTCACTAATGAACTTCTTGATCCAAACAGCTTCCTTTGCTGCAGTTGAGGCAGCAATATACTCAGCCTCGGTTGTAGAATCAGCAACTGTATCTTGCTTTGAACTTTTCCAGCTCACAGCGCCACCATTTAAACAAAACACATAACCAGATTGCGATCTAAAGTCATCCTTATCTGTCTGGAAGCTAGCATCAGTGTATCCAATTACAGCAAGCTCTTCCTGACCTCCGTATATCAAGTACTTCAGGATATTCTTGACAGCTACCCAATGAGCATCACCGGGATTAGACTGGTACCTACTCGTTGCACTTAAAGAATACGAGACATCTGGTCGAGTACATAGCATGGCATACATGATAGATCCTATTGCAGATGCATATGGAATCTTATCCATGCGATCCCTTTCTTCCTTACTTGAAGGGGATTGTGTTTTTGACAGACACATGCCATGTTGCATAGGTATGAATCCTTTCTTGGAATCATGCATATTAAAGCGTCTCAACACTTTTTCTATGTATGTACTCTGACTTAGGCCAAGCAGTTTTTGTGACCTATCTCTATAGATCCTGATTCCTAATATATAGGATGCTTCACCTAGGTCCTTCATTGAAAAGCATTTCCCTAACCAAGTCTTCACTTGTTGCAAGGTAGGGACATCGTTTCCAATGAGTAATATGTCATCTACATATAATACCAGGAATATGATCATGCTCCCACTAACCTTCTTGTAGACACAAGGCTCATCTTCATTCTTGATGAATCCATATTGTTTTACTGTTTCATCAAAACGAAGATTCCAGCTTCTGGAAGCTTGCTTCAATCCATAAATTGATCGCTGTAACTTACATATCTTTTGGGCTTCCTCTGGTATGTCAAATCCTTCAGGTTGTGTCATGTACACATCCTCAAGAAGATTCCCATTAAGGAAAGCAGTTTTGACATCCATCTGCCATATTTCATAATCATGATATGCAGCGATAGCAAGTAAAATCCGAACAGATTTAAGCATTGCAACTGGTGAAAAGGTTTCATCATAGTCCACCCCATGAATTTGTTTATAGCCTTTTGCAACCAGTCTTGCCTTATAGGTATGTACCTTACCATCCATGTCAGTCTTCTTTTTGAAGACCCACTTGCATCCTATAGGGTTAACTCCTATAGGAGGCTCTACCAAGGTCCAAACCTGGTTTGTGTACATGGAATCCATTTCAGATTTCATGGCTTCTAGCCACTTCTCGGACTCAGGACCAGTTATGGCCTCTTGGTAGGTCACAGGTTCATCTTGATCCATCAGTAATACATCACCCTGATCACTTATGAGATATCCATATCTCTCAGGTTGTTGACGTATCCTGCTTGACCTACGCTGGTCTTGTTCTACTTGAGCAGGTTGCTCTTCCACAACTACTTGTGTTTCCTGCTCTAATTCCTCCATAGGTGTATCAATGCTTTGTGGTTCTTGAATTTCTTCAAGCTCTATTTTCCTCCCACTGATTCTTTTGGAAATAAAATCCTTTTCCAGAAAAACTCCAGTTCGAGCGACAAACACTTTTCCCTCAGAAGGATTGTAGAAGTAATACCCTCTTGTTTCTTTAGGATACCCCACAAATAAGCATTTGTCAGATTTGGGCTCAAGCTTAGTTAAAATTTGTCGTTTCACATAAACTTCGCAACCCCAAATCTTCATGTAAGACATATGTGGTTTCTTACCACTCCATATCTCATATGGTGTCTTCTCAACCTTTTTGGATGGAACCCGGTTAAGTGTGTAAGCTGCAGTCAATAGTGCATGTCCCCAAAAGGAGTTCGGAAGATCGGTGTGACTCATCATGGATCGGACTATGTCTAACAAGGTTTGATTTCTTCTCTCAGATACACCATTCCATTGTGGTGTTCCGGGAGGAGTAAGTTGGGATAAAATCCCACATTCCTTTAGATGGTCATCAAACTCTAGGCTTAAATATTCACCGCCTCGATCTGATCGAAGAACTTTAATATTCTTACCTAGTTGGTTTTGTACTTCATTCTTGAATTCCTTGAATTTTTCAAAGGTTTCAGATTTGTGTTTCATTAAATACACATAACCATATCTACTGAAATCATCAGTAAATGTGATGAAGTATTGAAAACCTCCTCTGGCTGGTATGTTCAGTGGTCCACATACATCAGTATGTATGAGGGCCAAAAGATCATTAGCCCTTTCACCTTTTCCTATGAATGGGGACTTTGTCATCTTTCCAATTAAACAAGATCTGCATGTCTCATATGATTCATAATCAAAAGAGTCCAAGAGTCCATCTTTATGGAGTTTGGAAATGTGTTTCTCATTTATGTGGCCTAAGCGACAATGCCAAAGGTAGCTTGGATTTAACTCATTAGGTTTAATCCGTTTAGTATTAATGTTATAAATTGGCATTTCAAGATCAAGGACATATAGTCCATTGGTCATTTGTGCAGAAGCATAGAATATATCATTCAAATAAATAGAGCAACAATTGTTCTTTATTATAAATGAAAAACCAAACTTGTCCAAACAAGAAACGGAAATAATATTCCTACTAATTGCAGGTACATAATAACAGTTCTCTAATTGAATTATTAAACCACTAGGTAAAGTCAAAACATAAGTTCCTACGGCTAAAGCAGCAACCTTTGCTCCATTTCCAACTCGTAGGTCAACTTTACCTTTTGCCAAATCTCTACTCCTTTTTAGCCCCTGCACATTAGTACAAATGTGAGAACCGCATCCAGTATCTAATACCCATGATGCAGAAGTAGATAAATTAATTTCAATAACAAAAATACCTGAATTTGAAGTCCCTACTCCATTTTTCATATCTTCCAGGTACTTTGGCCAGTTTCTCTTCCAATGTCCGGTCTTACCGCAATGGAAGCAAGTTCCCTCCTTTGTTATGCCTCCACTAGGCTTCAAAGCAGGAACAGTAGGTTTAGGCTTGGCAAATTCCTTGCCTTTCCCTTTACCAACCTGCTTGGTAGGCCTCTTGTTCTGCTTCTTTCCATTACTGACCATTAGAATGGACTTCCCTTTTGTCTTCATATTTTGCTCAGTAGTTTTCAACATGCTTAGCAATTCTGGAAGACTCTTATCCATGTCATTCATGTTGAAATTCATGACAAACTGATTAAAGCTATCTGGCAACGATTGCAAGATAAAATCAGTTGCAAGTTCCTTTCCAAGCGGAAACCCTAACCTTTCAAGGTTCTCCACATACCCAATCATTTTGAGTACATGGGGACCTACAGGGTTTCCCTCAGATAACTTGCTGTTAAAAAGGGCCTTTGAAACCTGAAACCTCTCATTTCTTGCCTGCTCTTGATAGAGCATTTTCAGATGTCCGATCATATCGAATGCTGATATGTTCTCGTGTTGCTTTTGCAACTCCGAGTTCATAGTAGCTAGCATGAGACAAGCGGCTTCGTTAGCATCATCAAGATGCTTCTTATAAGCTTCTCTTTCTGCCTTAGGTGCCGAACTAGGAGGTTCCTCTTCAGGAACAGGTGTCTCCAAGACATACAGCTTCTTATCATGCTTGAGGACAATCCTCAGATTTCGGTGCCAATCCAGGAAATTTGTCCCAGAAAATTTTTCCTTATCTAGGATTGATCGCAAAATATGGTTGTTTGTTGTCATGGTAATCTACAAAAAAAAATGAAAATATAAGTGTCATTAAAACAACATATTTAATTAGGCCTTTAATCAAATATGCTCCCACTATTTTACTCAAACCAAATGACCCTCATCATTTGATTCGGAAAATCCCGTTGGAAGACTTTCTAGTGGGTCGAGATCCACATTTCACTTCGTTCTAAGTCAACGTTAGGCTGATTACATAAAACTAGGTTATTTAGGTAGGAACTCCTTCCAATTGTATCTCATACAACTCTCGAATATTTTCAGTTGGGTGAATAACTCCTTATTCTAATTCATCATATGAATCATTCCCAACTCTTGCTTCTAAACATGTATAATCTTATTATAATGTGTTTAGTTAAGTTTGACCCATTGTTTTAGCAGTTGGATATTACAATTATCCCATCGCACCTTACCAATATAGAACATGCACCTCGCGTAGGCGAAACCTACATTGTTCGATACTAGTCTTGATGAGTGCTAAAACTTGGAAAGCATGAACTTAATATTTAACTTGAGGGATTTTGTTATTAGTTTGATCTCACCGGCTTAACATGCAATTCGTCTCTCTCATGCATCAACATACAAACACATGCATCAATATACATAAAAGGATACAATTATGGCCCCTAGCGTAATTGTTCTCCCAAGCCAATGAGAGAACCTAAGCTAACCTAATAACGATCTAAACTCCTCCAAGCAAGATCTTCAAGGTTATCCTCCTTTGATATTGTATTCTTCTCTTTCTTCATAACATTACATTACATAAAAGAAACTCATTTTACATACGAGGGAGTGAGATGAGAAAAGAAGTTACATCAAGAATTTTAGAGAGAGGCACGACACGCAGGCTGTATTTTACAATCCCAAAACAAAATAAAGGAAAAAAAACTAAGGCCATAACTGATCACCACAAGACAATAATAATAAACACACTTTTATTATTAGTTTAAATTTTGTTAATTAAAAAAAGGCAAATTAAATTTCGACGATTGATCACACTACGCAGAGTTAGCTGGGGGTTCCGCTGCCCGGTCAGCGGATGGTGGTCAAGGGGGCAGCGCCCCTTTGCGGGGTTGTCAGGGGCAGCGCCCCGGCGCAAAATTTTAATGAACAATTCATTTGAAATCGGCGTCATTTTCGCACAACTCTTGTGCATTCACAACCCTAATCGCATAACTCTGCAACAACACAACCCTTGTGCCGTCATGAACCCTAATGCAACAGTTTCATGCTGTCAAACACATTTCGATTGATATTTCAGTATGATTAATCACATGCCATTGCTTCACCATACTAATGTCGGATTCCGAAGCATATGAACAGTGATCGGTCAAAGGAATAACAATCATCAAGTGTTTGAATGAACGAAATAGAAACATTATATCCCATATACCATCGTTGCATCAGATTTACTTATATCATATATAAAAGTGATCAATCTTACTTGTGTAACCTATGGACGATCGATGTATCGCTGCTTCACCATACTAATGTCGGATTCCGAAGCATAGTCAACATCAATCATCCAAATCGTACACAACAGATGCCAAATTTAATTACTCGTTTATTATTCAATTCATTCTTGTTTTAATCGAATCAAAACAGAAAATATAGAACATAAAAAACTATCAGATCCATGGTTTCGTAAGTGGCTCTGATACCACTAAAGGAAAATTGCGATAAACTGAAGGAAAATTACGATCAAAAACGCAGCGGAATATAAAATTTTCCTTTAGAGATCCTTACGAATGAGCATGGTCAGTGATAGAAATATTTACCTCTTGTGGCGATTCAGACCTTTGATGTTGTGATCACGAGCGTTGATGAAGAACAACGCCTCTACTCAGTCCACACGAACAGATCGCTTCCGATCACAGTGCTAGCTGATCACGAACGGAAACCTTGAGTGAGAGAGAGAATCAAAAACGAAATTGCATCAAGTGAAATTGCTTCATCACAAGGGATCTATTTATAGAATCACTCGTGTGGGCTACAAGCTAAAAGCCCAATTAAGGCTATAAGCTAAAAGCCCAATTAAGCTTTTGGACATCATACCTTATGATGTACCATATATCACTTATCCACGTGGTACCTTACCACTTTCCGTATTACACTTAAGTGCACCGTACCTTACGGTGTTCCTTATTTATTCTATCTCTCATCAACCTGTCCTTATGTGTGTGACCCTGTAGGTTTTCGCGACGTTGGTAATTATATTAAATCACACATTTAATATAATAAACAGTGAGCGGTATCTAGCAACACATCATTGTTACCCAAGTCACGAAAATGTCATGTGATCTGACCAAACCTTTTCCGTAATAATATTTGTGTTGTACAATTACCCTTTTACCCTCATGTCTATATTGAACACAAGGCATACACTGTGTCACCCTTGTCCAGTTCAATATTGGGCCCTTAGACATTTATCCTGTTATGCAGGATGAGCAAATTCCATCTAGTTCACTCATGTCCCTCAGCATGCTTTGTGAAGTACCCATCAACCGTCTTTATAGTCATCCAATTACGGATGACGTTTGATCAGCAATAAAGTACTTGACTCTACATCTAGGGTCCATGGTGGTTTCAGGTCGAAGGGTGGTATACACCATTATCATCATGAGAATAACTTATGACACTTTGCATAACATTCTATGTAGTATTCTCATAACGGGTCAATCCAGTATAAATATTACTCCTAATATTCATACCTATGTCAAGACTTGATAACTCCTTATCTATGATCCATGAGATGTGATCATCAATCTATCTTCATAATAATCTTAATGCTTTAATGTTATCCCACTTCACATTAAAGCTTGACTACGGATACTTTAAGAATAGTGTCTTATGTTTAATGGGATCTCATGATTAAGTCACACTTAACATTTCATTAAACAAATAAACCATTCTAGGGACTTTATTATTTTGGAAAGCAAACATAATAAAGAAATGCCTTTTATTATTAATAAATAATTCGATACAAGTACCAAAAGTATTGGCCTCTAGGGCTTACACCAACAATTGTTTCATAACCTCAACTTTGATTTTCTCGGACATTTCTGGGCGCATACGGCAGACCTTTTGTTTAACCGGAGGGCAGTCTTCCTTGGTAGGCAGGTGATGAACCACAATATCGGTATCTAACCCAGACATGTCTTCGTAAGACCAAGCAAAGATTTCCACATAGTCATGCAGCATCTGAATCAACCGTTGTTTCACACTGAGCTCTAGATTAGCACCAATCTTGACATCCTTTTTGTCTGTCTCAGTACCCAGATTTACCGTTTCCACTGGCTCTTCATGTGGCTGAATGGCCCTCTCTTCCTGGAGTAGCAGTCTTGCAAGTTCACCAGGCACTTCGCAATCATCTTCACCTTCGTCTTCGGCTAAGTTGATCGGATTTTCAAAGTCATAACTGGCAGTAGCAGAGTCGTTACCAGTGAGATCCAGAGTGGATTGGAACCTGTATAGGTGAGTGTGTGTAAATATAGCTGTTTTGCAATATATGATAAAGAAAGAAAAGGAGCGCAAGATTTGAAATGCAACAAACGTCCAATGTTTTGATTAATGATATATGAAAATGTCATACAAAAGCCCTCACAAATGGAGCCATGGTGCCCCGGGTAGGACACCGAGCCATAAAAGTTTCAACATATTGTTTGTTACAAATTGAAAACAAAAGAGTTCATTACTGAGTGACAAAAGTAATAGGTGTGAAGTCTTTGGCAGTCCAGTTGCTTGGTCCACTGTCGGTTGTTGGGTAGATCCAGCTGTCGAATTCAGATTCCTCCACTTCGTCTTCAATAGCATTCACTCCCGGGTTGGTGATGAACACAGGAGGTCTTCCAATTCTTGCCTTACGAACAGCCTTCTGAGCCTCTACAGTGAAGCCCAAACCAAACTTGTCGGTCTTCGGAGTAAAGTCAGGAAGTCGGCCCTAGTTTGCACACTCACCCTTCTCAATTACAGCCCGAGCATCCTTTAAGGAAGCCATCTTCAAAGGAGGGTCTTCAATCACAGTTTCAGCTGATGCCAACGTCAGAGGCACCTCTTCGAAGGTTTGAAATGGAGTCTCAATGAATTCCGCATCCATTTCTATGTATCGGAACGAGTTTAAGTGGCTGACCATATACTCTTCTTCCCCTTGAACTGTAACAATCTTTCCTCTGACTGGGTACTTAAGCTTTTGATGTAGTGTGGAGGTCACAGCTCCAGCCTTGTGGATCCATGGACGACCCAACAAACAAGAGTAGGATGGACGGATGTCCATCACATAGAAAGTTGAATCAAAAACTTGAGAACCAACCCTGATTGGAATGTCAACTTCCCCGTGTACCATCCTTTTCGAACCGTCAAAGGCTCGGACAACAATGTTACTAGGCTTGAGCTCCAGACCCTCACAATCCAATCAGTCTAGGGCCTTCTTGGGCAATACGTTTAATGAAGAACCGGTGTCTACCAACACATGGGCAAGAGTAGTGCCCCTGCATTCAATGGAGACATGCAAGGCGTCATTATGGTTCTTTCCTTTTGCAGTCAGATTGGCGTCAGAAAAGCCCAGACCATTATCGGCAGTCAAGTTGGCCACACAATCAGTAAATTGATCAACAGACGTTTCTTGTGGCACATGGGCCGTCTTCAGGAAGGAGATCAGGGCCTTGGCGTGGGCCTCTGAACACAATAACAGTGATAGCATAGAAATTTTTGATGGGGTGTGCCCCAACTGCTCAACAACATTGAAATCACTTTTCTTGATAATCTTGAGAATCTCCTCCATCTCTTGTTGGGAGGCTTCAATAGTGGTTGTCTTTGGTGCCTCCATCAGGGCAGGCAAATCAGTAGCAATCCCCTTGCCCCGAGCGTCAGAGGACTCGGCGGCAGGGGTAGAAACGGGAACTTGATTAGGAAGTGGAACATGCACACTTGCGGGTGTGATGATAAGAGGTTTCTAAATAGCTGGTGGCGCAATATCTGGCGAGAACAGCCTACCACTACGAGTAATTTTGGCAGGCCCGGTAATGTTACTGACACCGGTACTTGTATCAAACTCTTGTTTTACTCCAAGAACATAAACGTCTGCCCCATAGTGCCATGGGACAGCTTTGTCGAATGTATATGGGAGAGGCCCCGGAACAGTAATGATGATAGGAGCAATCTTCTGAGTGGACATGATTTTGACAGGCTTCTTTGAAGGAGCCTTGGGAGGTTTGTTGAAAATAGTGACGATAGAAACTTCTTCGGTAGGGGCAGTAGGAACGGAAATCTTCTCGAACAAGATTTCTTTGCTATCCACCAGGCTTTGGATACCTGATTTCAGCAAAGGACAACCAAAAGGCGAAACAACACATAGAAAGCAATCTTCACCACATCCCAGAAATAAACCGGCTAGCAACAGATTCCTCTTAATGGTCGATAACGGAGTAACAATCTCTTCCACGGAGGCTACATATCGGTCTTCTTCCACATCATTCACTCCATGTTGGGGCATGGGAGCAGTTACAACATTGGGTCTTTCGGGCGCCTCAAACTGTATTTCTTTAGCGTCAATAAGGTCTTGAACCTTATTCCTCAGAGCCCAGCAATCGTCCGTAGTATTCCCGGGGCTATCAGAGTGATAAGCGCAACGGGCGTTGGGGTTGTACTTTGGAGAAGATGTGTTCACTACTTTCGGAGCTTCTTTGACAGTTACCAGATTGGTTGACAGTAGTTGCGGCAAAATCTGAGACAGGGTCATACTGAGCCGAGTGTATTGCCTTTTGGGTCTCTCACCCCTTGGTTGGTTGAACTGCTGAGGAGCAGCAACAGGCTTTGAAATTACCAATGCATTAACAGCTTGGCGGCGTTCCGACTTAATCTGTCTTCTGGGACCATAAACAGCACTAGCTTTCTTCTTGAAAGGCTTCTTCTCAGTACTCGCAGCGGCACCTTTCTGTATTTTCCCTGACTTAATACCAGCTTCTATCCTCTCACCAGTCAAGATCAAATCTGTGAATCCAGCCGAAGAATTTCCAATCAGATGGTTAAAGAACGGACCACACAGGGTCCCAAGGAACATGTCAACAAGTTCACGGTCAGTTAGCGGTGGCTGCACCCTGCCAGCCAAGTCTCTCCACTTTTGCGCATACTCCTTGAATCCTTCGCCCGTCCCCAGTGACATACCCTGAAGTTGGGTATGCGTAGGAGCGAGGTCAGAATTGTACTGATATTGTTTATAAAAGGCAGTAGCCAAGTCCTCCCAGTTTCGGATACTGGCTCCATCCAGCTGATAGAACCACTCGAGTTGAGCCCTAGAAAGGCTATCCTGAAAGAAATGGATCCAAAGGTTCTTGTCGGCAGTGTAAGGTTGGATCTTCCTTACATATGATCTGAGATGCATCTCCAGGAAGGATAGCCCGTCATACCTTGCAAAAGCTGGCACTTTGAACTTCGGGGGGATCACAATTCCAGCAATTAATCCCAAATCTTTGAAATCTAAGCCGGGAACTCTCTGCAGCTCCATAGCTTCCAACCTGTCATCCAAGCCTTTGTACTTGTCATCGGCGGGTGGGTATTGTTGATCAGAGTAGTCTTCGTCCTCTTCAGCCTCCTCTTCTTCAACCTCGGATTCGGAAGGTACCACAGTCGCATTCCTTTTACCGGTTCCCTCTTCAGATGTAGGGGGAAATTCAAGCACTCTTCTGGCTTCACCCTCAAACCTTCTTCCTAGGGTAGCCACCCCGATTCTCTTCTTCTTCTTTTTCACTTGGTCTTTGTTCCCCAACAGGGCCTTTAGATCCTCCTGACCCTTAGCCAAGGTCATCAGGAGTTGTTGAAACTGTGAGTTCTGAGACTGCAAGTCCTTGACCGTCTGTTCGAGATCCATCTTACTGAAATAAACAGCAAAAAGATAAGGAAACCTGGTGTGGAGACCTGCTTATGCGTATGATGAATGATATGCTTATGTATGCAATGCATTCAAGGATTTAGCAAATTCAAAAAATTGTTGCAAACAAAAAGAACGCACGTCATATTAATAAGAAGAAATTTGTCAGTACATAAATGCCCCATGGGCCAAATATTACAAAAAAAACTTCTCAAGGTAAAAAGACGTTGCGCATTCTCTTTGGTGCGATGTAGGTGTTAAGGGTCTCTTCCTCATGGAGCCGGCGGGTAAGCTCCAAAACCTTCTTCTCGCTGGCGTAGAAGCTGGCTTCAAAAGTGTTCTGTTCCTCCTTGAGTTGGATCTAACTCTTCTTCATCTCCTCCCACGATGTAGGCATGTCAGGATATAGGATGGTGTAGGGAACCTCTCCTTCCTTAACGGGCTCTTTAATCACAGGGAGAACATGAGGATAAGGCATCATTAGACTCTGGGCTCGGGCTCGTACCCATTTGAGGTAAGGCTCAAGAGGGATGGAGTTCTTGTGCCCCAGTGTCTTGCTGTCTACCTTGTTAGGCATCCTCCAAGCTCTGATTAATCTTTGGCAAAGTCCTTGCGCATCGTTGTCGAAGTTAAAAACTAGGTCAGGAATCAACATGTCGTGAGGGCCATCTCTTCGTGCATATCCAAATTGTCTCAAGGCTAGACAAGGGTTGTAGGTAATGCCTCCCCTAATTCCAAGTAATGGAACATTAGGGAATTCTCCGCAACGATCGACGATGATGACATTTTCTCTAGACCGAGAACACCAATGTACATCAGAGTGAGTGAGGGTCATCAACCGTTGTGACCACCTTAAGCCTTGGTCATTCTTCAAGACAGATTGTGGAAGGTGCGAAATAAACCACCTTGCAAGGAGAGGAGTACAGCACATGAGAACACCCCTCTTTCTCATTGTTCGTGTGTAAAATGAGTGAAGAATGTCCCCAAGCAATGTTGGTATTGGATTCCTGGATAAGAAGATTTTGACGGCGTTGACATCCACAAGTTGGTCAGGATTTGGGAACAAGACCAACCCATAGATAAGGAGTGCCACAATTTCTTCAAAGGCTTGTAGGTCCAATGAATTCCAACACTCTTGTGCCTTCTCAAACAAGAATTTTGCCAAGAAACCTTTGACACCGCTTTTAGTTTCCCAATGCCCCTTGATGTCATATGGTTGTAGATGTAGTGCTTGAGCAACATCTTCAGGCTTTGGTTCCTTTTCCGTACCGTTGAAAGGTAGTTGATTAAGAATAGGAATTCTCAGAAGTTGAGAAAATTCCTCCAAAGTGGGCACCAACTGGTAGTCGGGGAAAGTGAAACAGTGGTGAAGAGGGTCAAAGAACTGGAACAGCACCTTCATCATGTCCTCTTCAATGTTGGTGCTGACTAAGCTGAGCAGTCTACCATGTCTTTCACTGAAGGGTGAGCTTTCCGGAATTCTTGATGTGAGCTCCTTGAGTTGAGGAGGGATCCTCACAAGGTTGACTTGGATGGTTTTCCTGCGAGGAATTTCCATGACCTACAAAACAAGACAAAGATGAAGATCTAAACCCTTAAAATGGTTAGTGAATGCATATGATGTTTTATGATGTTCATGATGTATGCACAAAACATATGTACAAGCAATTCACACCAAACCCTAGTTTCAGGCTTGCATGGGGTTTCATAGGTAAGTACCCTCTTGAGTGTAGTTGGCTTAAAAACCTGTCCTATAAATAGTAATCGGGTTCTAAGGAGCTCAATATCATTGGATTGTTTTCCATGTTCATTGTTTTGGTTTAGCCACTTAACTAGCGACCAAAATATTCCAAGAAAACAACCCTCAATGAGTGTAGTATCGAGTATCTACCAACTTTGGACTGCACCAAAGCCGGTCATATCACTACCCCTAATGAAAGGCCAAGATGGTCAAGTAAGGTTCTAGGTCATTAGTGCTTAGTGACATCACTCAGCGGCCCCGTACTCTCCTTGATTGAACTCAAGGGTTACCGGTACTCACAAATATGTCGCACTAATATAGCTATTGCTTCAACCATGTCGGTATACCCCGCACAGTTTCCACAACGTATTAATATCTATGAATTTTTCCCCAAATCCGGGTGTAGGATTGTAAACCCAAACAAGAGAGCTAAGATGTAAAGAAATCAAAACAAACAATTAGTCATGCAAGAGGGTGATCTAAGCCCTAAGGTTACTCCACTTTTAAGTTTTCCCCAGCAGAGTCGCCAGTTCTGTGATACGGTGGGAGAACTGACTTGGGTTTTGCGTTTGTTTTCGCAAATGTTTCGGTTGAGCAAGAGTCGCCACCGACTTTTTATTTTATCCTAAGGAAAGGTTAAAAAGCACAGCAAAAACCTTTGAGATGTTTTCTTGGGTTCGGGGAGTAGATTATAGAAAGGGAAGGTATTAGCACCCTTTTTATCCATGGTTATCCATGGGCTCTTAGTTACTTTCTTAGATCAACTTGCCTTTATTTTCAATTGTTTGAAATGGTGCTTCCAATTGTTTGAAATGGTGCTTTGTGTGTGGGTTTGAAAATGTTTTGAAAAGAGGCCAATGTGGTGGCAACCTTTGTAATGATCCATGTTGGGATGTATACAAAGATGTATGTCTTTTGAAAATTTTTCAATGTTTTTGAAAGTTGTTTTGAAAGTGTGTTGTGAAGTGTGTTTTGAAAAATAGGCAAGTGTTTTTGTTTTGCAAGTTGGCAAGTAACCAAGAGCTATCTACCCTAAATTTCTCAAAGATCTTTGCTATGTTTTAACCCTTTTAACAATTTTGTTCCACCATTGTATTTGGTGGACAATCTTGTGTTAGGATGTGAACGGGACGGGCGCGGGTCATCGTTTAGACCATGATTGCAATGGTGCCAAGTATCTTTGGGCAATTTTTCCTTTAAGGGACTTGATCATTTTTTAGGCAACTTTTGAAAGCGTCATCGAGGGACTATGATCATTTGAATTGTTTTGTTTTTGCCAAAGATACCTAACATGCAATATGGCCCGTTATTTGAAGGCAACAAGTGGAGTACCCTAGGGGTGCAAGTGTGATTAGTGTTGTACATTTTCATGCTTGTTTATCTTGAATTTAGGTCAAACTATTCGTTGTTTTTGATTTGCATACAAAACCCTAATTCTATCATGGCATATTTAGAAAGCTTTTAAAGTGCGGAATTTAAAGGTCCTAAGTTATTACAACACAAATATATGGGATGGGGGGTACAAATGTTCAAATGGGGACATTTTAGCAAGAAATTAAAACCTAAACTATTACATCCAAATTGAATTATACAAATTAATTAATTGCACAATAATTAAATAAAAATGAGATAAATATGCAAGATGCAAAAAATGATTTTTATATGTATGTAAAAAAGTATTTTTCATGTGTCAAATAAACAAAAATAAAATGAATTAATTTTTGGTATTTTTAGGTATTTAGGGCAAAACCCTAATTTTACTAAATAAAATGTATTAATTATTTATTATATGCAATATTTATTAATTATGTGTAAAAAATAAATAAAAAGAAAGTATATTGTCAAAAAGTGATTTTTTAGTTAAATATTAATAAAAAATAAAAATGTATTATTTTTATGTTTTTAACCTAAATAGACTAATAAATATATAAGTATCTATATTATTTATTAAATATATTAAATATATACAAAAATAAAATATTTAATATTTACAAAAAAAAAGTATATTTTTTATAAAATGTTTTCAAAGGTAAAATAAAATAAAAATCAGAAAATAAAAGTGTTTGTATTATTTTTAGTTATTTTAAATAAAAGTATATTTATGTTTATTTATGTACAAAACTAAATGAAACCAAATAAATATCAAATAAAATGCAAAAAAATGTGGGAAAAATAATTTTAATATTTTTTCATGCTTAAATAAAAATATAGAAACAAAATCAAAAGGAAAAAATCAAAAATGACAAGTATATCTCAAAATGGGCCAGGGAAGTGTATGTGAAAAATGAAAGTGCAAAAAGGAAAAATATCTCAGGCCCAACCCAAGAGAGGTTGTCTTCAACCTCCAGACAAAAATGTCAAAAACGCGCGCCCTTCCCTCCTGGTTCAAACATCCTGATTCCTGGACTTTTAGCACAAACTTACAACATGAAAAATGTCAAGCATCAAGCCACGATTCCATACATACCAAGAACTTGATCTAACTCTCAGAAATGAGAGAGAATTTCTCCATCCCTAATTCTTAACCTAAGTTTTTGTCAATGTTCAGGTCTTAAATTCTCTCAGCATATGCAATATAAATGGAAAGTGAGGATATGTATAGATTTAGGGCCATGAGTAGTGCATTTTTCATTCATAAACTTAAATCTAACTCTTCCTAGATTGAGAGATAGAAGTCCATGAACTTACCTGTTCAGCTTGGATCGTGTCTGGCAATGGAGGCACTTTCAAGGCAAGGTGAGGATTGGTACAACTTGCTTGAAGTCCAGGGATGCTATTCCAACCTTTAGCTTGTTTTGAAACCAAGTGAATCAAGCTATGGCAATCAACCTGCAAAACAGAAAAAGTGAAAATGGTGAAGTTGGTTAGAGGTGTTACAGGTCGTGTCCAATGCTTGGGATAGTTTGTATATGTGGTATGGAGTGTGTATGAACTGGTTTTAACAAAAATGCACGAGTGGATTGAGTTATGGAAGTCCAACTGCAGAGGTGCCTCTGTTTTCTGCAGTAGGATGGTGTTTTGATGAATGATGAGGTTTGGAAGGTGTTTTGGTCGTGCCTTATCTCAGTTATGTTATTTGGGATGTGTCTAACAAGTTTGTCTAAGCTAGTTCTTGCATCAATGAGAGTTGGATATCAATATGCCAAGTTTCTTCTAACTTAAGCAAAAAATGACAAGTTGGTTTATAGGCTTATGCAGGCCCCTCAAATATGCTGCAAAGCTTTGTCTTGATCAGTGGGATATATCCCTGAACTTGTGCCAAAAGGATTTGCATTGTACTTCATGATTTGCAAACTTGACATAAAGCCATACTTTTCAAAAATGGATAATTTGCTTTTTCCATATTAAAGTTAATCTTTTGTGTAATGGCTTAATGGACAAGATAATGCTAGGACACAAAGGTTTTGCATTAAATTATTAAGTGTGGATGAGATAAAAGGCCTGTAATCTAGCTTAGAGCATGCTGAGTTCAAAAATGCAAAGTTATGGACATGGAAATGGTTCATGAACAAAGTGAGTTTTGCCCATATTGACAAATTCGATTCTCCCTAACCACAAGGGTGTTTGATGAGTTCTTGGACATTTTGGAAAGCTTGGAATGTGTACTACAATCCATCTTTTTAATGCAAATTGAAATTCCAAGTGGAAGTATGTGAAAAGTAGCCATGAAGTTAGGCAAAAATCCTGCCTAGAATAGGTCAAAAATTTTCTAAGTTAAGAATGTTTTGCAACCTTGTTCCAAAAATAATAACTTGAGCTACAAGCTTCTTTTGAGGAAACTTTGTGAATCAAAGTTGTAGATTTTGCAATGGACTACAACTTTAATGCTTTGAGTTTTCCTTGAATCCAAATGTATCTTGATGAAAAAATGGGACAAAGTTAGGAAAAAATTAAAGATTTTCATAACTTAGAAAAATTCTAAGTTATGAAAATTCTTCATTTTAAACTCTAATTTGCAATTTTTGATTTCTTGATGAGCAAGTTTCATAATTTGATATGTTTTTGATGGAAAATGGATCTTGACACTTGATTTTGACCAAAAAGTCAAAGTTTGACTTTTCAGTATACAGTCAAATTTGGCTCAGTTGACTGGAAAATTCATTTGTCAATCTTGTGCATTTGGGACCTTTTGAACATGTCAAGACAATTCCATTGGGTCCTTGAGTCCATATGTGAGCTTGGTTTGCCATTGGCTAGGTCAAACAGTCAAAAATTGCCTTTGTGCAGTCAAAACCCTAAAAATGACCATTTTGCCCTTTTGGTGATCTGATCAAATTTCCTGTGGAGTTGTGATCCAAACTTGACCAAATGGTTCATATGAGTCCATAATGTTGATGTGGGTCAAATTTCATGAGGTTTGACTATCAATTGACCACAATTGACTTTTTCCCCAATACAACTGATTTCTAGGTCAACTGTCCAATTGATTGGGCAAAGATTGGAATCAAGACTTGAAATTTGGTATGGATAAACTTGGGAGTCCAATATGAAGCATGAAAGTTATCTTAGGCATTTTAGGTCAAAACATATTTGTGCAAACACAAACCCTAATTTGGGTCAACAATGCAAGGAGAAGTCTTGAGCAGGGCAAACCATAACTTGATCTTGAGCTCCAAGGGTCTTGTGGTGAGAAAATGTTGAGGGAATGGGAGGGAAAATTTTGGGGTACAACACCTGTGCATCTCAGAAATTGTAAACAAACGATATAAATAAAATTCAGGACCATGGATCAGTTGGGTTTGACCCGCTGACTACAATGGTCTCTTCCCCTAGGGCCAATTGTTCCTGTATAAGAAAACCCTAAAATGAACCAAGAAAAACCTAGAAATGGTGGATCTCTGTATGGTTAGCAAAAATGCAATTAATTATGACTAATAACTTGCAAATGTTTCACTGAACAAGAATATATGAAGAATTCAAGCTATAAGTTCCAGAATCACGATATTGAATTTCAAGAAAATGGCGAAACTGTGAGTTACTTATAGTGGGTTTTCGTGCACGAAATTGCTTCCTATGTATGGGGATGGATTCCTTGAGTGCCCAGCAAATGAAAGGAATTCTTAGAATGGTGTAAATCGTCCTCTAACCTGCGATTTGATCCAACACTTTTTGGTGATTTTTGCAAGTTTCTTCTTAGCTTCTCACGCCTCTAACCTCTCTTTCTTTTGATCTGAATTTGTTTAATATATATCAATGAGTGAATTAGGTTTGCAAATGTGCATCAATTCTTTTTCAGTTATGGTCTTTGATCATGATTTAATTCCCATGAAGATCTTTCCAAAATAAGCCAAAAACCAATCTTTTTGTGTACAACATGTCTTGCACGATTTGATTTTGTTTCTAGATGTATAAGAGACCTGAAATATACACAAAATCTTAAGACTTAAATGGTTTTGATATTTCCATGAATTTATTTTGATTTTATTTGATTTAATTGAAATAAAAATCAAAATAATTGGCAAAAATAAAATAAAGGCAAGTGGGAAGGATCATGGGTCGTGGACCATGTTACAAACTCAAAACAAGCACAAAAAGTTGGGCCCATTTGACAAAATTTGCAATTTGAGGCATATTTGACTTTTGGCAATTTTGGAAAAAAGGTCAACTTTGCCAAAGCATAACTCCTTCAATTTTGAATCTTTGAAGGTGTTCTTGGACTTTTTTAGAAATCTTGAGATGTCCTCTAAACAACCTTTTTGGTCTCATCTCAATTGAGTCTTCCATGTTCATGTATGAAGCTTTGACATAAAAGGTGTTTTTGTTGACTTTTCAAAGTGACCTATAATGTCCAAATTCACAACTTCTTGTGAGTGCATATTTTGAACTTGGCAGCTGAAGATGAATTGTAGGAAATTAAATCCTATTCAAAATGAGCTTTGGATGAGTCATTTATAATAAATTATTAGAAAGTTATGCTTGGTCAAAGTTGAGTTGACTTTTCCTGCAAAAACCCTAATTTAGCAACTTTTGGTCCTTGCTGAATTGTGAGCAATCCTTGGGGAATCATGGTCAACCCTTGATCAAATGATGAATAATGCTTCAAAATGAGGATGTTGACCAAAAATATTGAAGTTTGATTGTATGTAGGCCACAGTTGACTTTTGCCCTAGCACAATCGATTTCCAGGCCTTTGAGCAATTGACTGAGCAAACTTTCTCTGCAAGGCTTGAAACTTGACATGGATGATTTTGAAAACATATTAGGGAAATAGTGAGCATTTGGGACCCTTGGACTCAAGTATCTTGATGCAACATGAAACTGTAATTCGAGGTAGTCTGCCTTAGGAGAGGGTTTGTATGGTCGACCCTTGGACTTCTTTGAGCAATTTGAGGATCTCACTTGAAATGTGTTGATAAATATGGGAGGGAAAATTTTGGGGTACAATAGCTGTCTAAACTTCTTAAACACACCAAACACTTCACCTTTCTTAGCTAACAAATAAATCTATAATTTTCTAGTGAACTCATCTATGAATGTTACAAAGTAACTGTTTTCTACTCATGATTTCACATCAAATGGTCCACATACATCAGAGTGAATTACCTCAAGTTTCCTGGTTGCATTGAATGGTACTTTTGCATTGTATAAATTTATTGCTTGCTTTCTAATGCAACATACATCACACACTTCATTAGGCAGCTTTATCTTTGGTAAACCTTGCACCATTTTCTTCTCATGAAGCATATTTAAATTCCTAAAATTGATATGTTCACACCTTTGATGCCATAACCAGTTTTCGCTCTTAGTTTCTGGTAGCAGACATTGATCTATAATCACACAGATGTTGATTTTGAAAGTCCTTTGCTTTGACAGTGAAGCTTTCATAATCAATCTATTCTTGCTATCAAAAACCTTCATAGCTTCATCTTCCATCTTCATAGTGTACCCCTTTTGCAGTAGTTGACCAATACTAATGAGGTTGTTCTTTATACTTGGTACATACAACACATCAGTGATGCATGCTTTCTTACCATCCTTCCTATGAATCAATACTTTCCCAATGCCTGCTGCACAGACTATGCTATTGTCTGCAAATTTTATCTTTCTATTAACTGAATTATCTAACTCAGAGAACCAATCTTTCTTGCCTGTCATATGATTTGAACACCCAGTGTCGAAGTACCATTCCTCACTTATTTCTTCTTCCTCCTTGACTGTTGCCATCAAGAGTACTTCATCAGAATCTGAATCCTCATTTTGAGCAAATTGACCTTCATCTTTGTTCCTTGGGACCCTCTTAGATCTGCATTCAGATGCATAATGTCCCCACTTCTGACAGTTATAGAACTAAATATATTTCTTATCCTTCTTCCTTTTTTGATCATGCTTCTCATCTTCTTTCTTGTTGCTTTCTTGATTCTTACTAGAACCTTCACCATTTTTGTTAGAATAATCAGTCCAGGGTTTCTTCCCCTTCTTGAATTTTCCTTTCTTCACATATTGGGCCTGCAATGCTTGATCATAAGATGCACCTTTACTCCTTTCTTTAATCCTATAAGTTACCCTCAATTCATGTGCTTCAAGACTTTCTTGCAGTTCTTCTATTTTCATAGAATCTAGATCCTTAGATTCCTCTAAAGCAACCATAATGTGATCAAATCTTGTTGTTAAAGTTCTGAGAACTTTCTCGACCTTCATCACATCAATGAACGTTTCACCATTCCTTTTCATTTGATTTGTGAGATTGATCACCTTATTAAAGTATTGACTGATGGTCTCTTCCTCTTTTATTGTCAACACTTCATACTGTCTTCTTAATGCTTGAAGCCTCACCTTCTTCAATTTACCATCCCAAGAATACAATTTTCCCATTGCATCCCATGTCTACTTTTCACTTTCATAATGCATAATCTTCTCAAAGATATCATTACTTACACTTTGATGAATTAGGATCATGACTTTCCTATCTTTCTTCTTCAATTCTTTATGTGCATTTTGTTGTACCTCAGTTGCATTCGCTGCTAATGCTGGTATACTTTCATTCACAACTTCAAGAACATCCTGGAACCTGAAAATCACTTTCATCTTTACGATCCATTGATCAAAAAATTTGACTTCGAACACTGGTAGATGCGCAGGGTTATTATCATTGTGAGTTGCCATTCTTCACGAATTCTCCAACAACAATGAACGAACCAGGCTCTGCTATACCAATTTGATGGAACAAATATGAAAGAATAAGAAAAACTAAGCAAGACTGATTGTGAAAGTTGCAGAAGAGAGAAAGAATTTCTAGAGTTCTTGAACTTTTATTTTGAGAGTAAAGAGATAAAGGAATAAAACCCTTTATCTTGTATTTATTGATGAATGAAATTGTATTATTATTTACAAGGCATATGAGGCTATTTATACATCAAAAGATGTAACAAAATTTTAAAAAACAATAACAACTAGTTTTTAACTAAATTGAATTACTAAACCAATACTACTCTGGCTTACATACCTTGGATTATCCAGTTTTAAGACGTGTGGATGTTCTTCATTGTGCCAACCTCGTACTATTCAAGCCAAAGTCTCTAAATTACCAAGACATTATCTCAGTTGATATACTACCCCTTCTCTCAATCGAAAAGGTTCTATCTCAATACTATAAATCACCAAAAATATCATTTTTAATCGATATGTGTCATGTTGCTTGTTATTTTTGTTAGAACATAGTTTGATTCTACAACCCTTAATTAGAGTTTTGATGATAACAAACACAAAGAACAAATATGCACTCTAAATTTGTGTTATTTTTATACAGAAGTTCTGACTGAAACAACATCAGAAGTTAAGCTACAGAAGCTTTCAAGTTGAGCTAATCAGAATGTTCTGAAGGATGATGATCAGAATCTGTGTTGAAGTAAAGGATACTCTAACTCTGAACAGAAGTCTAATATGCCAACAGATCCTCATATCTCTAAGTCATCAAAGTTCTAAAGTAAAAGCAGCATGCGAGATCCTATTGTTCTTAAGCGTTACTTTTCAATTAAGACAGTATCATATGCAACGGCTTCATTCAGACAAGAATCTTCTCAGTATGGAAAGTACATTGAGTGTCCATTATCACGTTTTATGTTGGACAGATTTCCACGCCTATATAAATAAGCTTAAAGGACAAATCGTTTACGATTTTCATCTACGACTGCTCATACATCTTAAACGCTGCAAATATTCATATTCTCTTATACTCCCAAATTGTGTAATACATCACAGTAGTGATACAGTTTTTGTAACAAAAAACAACAGTACACAGTAAATCATTTTCTTTTGATTAAGTTATTTTCCTTGAGATAAATCGGGTTGTGGTCTTACTCAAGAAGACTTTGACAGTTGCCAAAGTAGTTTGTAATCAGTTTTGATTAGTGAATTAAGTCCTCTTTGGAGAGAGGAGAAATCACCTTGGCGGGTGGACTGAAGTAGTTTTAGATCAAACGAACCAGGATAAAAATATCGTGTTTATTGCTTTTGATTTTAAGTTTCAATTCAACCCCCCCCCCCCCCTTCTTGTGTTTTTCACTTCTTCAATTGGCATTAGAGCGCCTGGTTCTGAGTTCATACACTTAACCGTGTCAGTACAAGATCCAAGATTTAGAAAAACACTATGGTGGTACCAAGCCAAAACATCAGCAATGACTATCATGAGGACAAGGACAGAATCAGCAACAAACCTCCAGTCTTTGATGGAGAAAATTTTGAATACTGGAAAGACAGAATTGAGAGATTCTTTCTGGCTCATGATGCTAATCTATGGGACATGGTAATTGATGGATACACACATCCAGTGGCTGAAAATGGTCAGAAGATAGACATAAAAAGGATGTCTGACTAGCAAAAGCGTGATTTTAGAAACTATCTAAAAGCCAGAACAATACTTCTCAGTGCCATCTCATACTCAGAATATGAGAAGATCTCAAACAGAGAGACAGCCAAAAACATGTTTGACTCTCTAAGAATGATTGTGATATGGTGGGAGAACTGACTTGATGTTTTGCGTTTCAATAGCACTTGTGCGGTTAGCAAAAGTCGCCATCGACATTTCTTTTATCCAAAAGGAAAGGTAAAAAAGCACAGGAAAGACCCTTCGAGATTTTCTCTTGGGTTCGGGGGGTAGATTATGAAAAGGGAAGGTATTAGCACCCTTTTCATCCATTGTTTTCAATGGGCTCTTAGTTACTCGTTTAGATCACTTGCTTTCATTTTATAGTGTTCTTGTGGTGTGGGCTTTAAAAGTATTTTGAAAAAAATCTCTTTGTAATGGTTCTCGTCTCTATAAGAACGTATACAAAGTTTTGTTTCGAAAAGTGGTTCAAAGATATGTTTGTGAATCGTGTTTCGAAAAGTGTTTTGAAAAGAGGTTTTGCAATGGTTCTCGTCTCTATAAGAACGTATATAAAACGTTTTGTCTTTTTGAAAATATTTTGGAATAAGAGTGTAGGTGTAAAAGTTTTTGTCGTGAGCAAGCGAGTAACTAAGAGAGAATCTATCTACTCGAAAGGTATTAAATTTTTCTTTTCTTCCTCCTTTTAATGGTTCTATCTTACCATTGATTTGGTAAGAAGCCCCACCGTTGGATGTGAAGGGACAGGCGCGGGTCAATTTTATAATCATTGAAGGCAGCTTGTGATACGCTTTAGCAATTTTCTTAAGGGACGAGATCGTTTTAATCAAAGGCAACATCGAGGGTCGTCGAGGGACTACGATCTTTTTTATCGAAGGGTCATTGATAGAGTGTCTCATATTCGAGGGACATGATTGTATTTCCCAGGCAACGAGCGAGGTTACCCTAGAGGTGCACGTGTGAGAAAGTGTGTTGGTTTCAAGTTATTCTATTCTTTGATTAGGTCATCTAGCGATTGATTTTTTTTAATCTTGCCATACACGCCTAATTACTATACAGTATATGGAAAACAGTAAATTGCGGGAATTGAAATTCTAAGCTATTACAAAATGTTCAGGAATGGGGATACAATTTTTACAAATGGGGATGAATCAAATGAGATAGAAATGTCCGAATATCAAAACAATACAACCAAATCAAATTTTGTGTGATTTAATTAAAGTTATGATAATTCATGAAAATAAAATCAACAAAATATGAAATGTGAAGTATTTATATGAAAAGAGAAAGATAAAACCTATTCTAAAAAATTGATTAAATTAAAATATTTATTTTTTTGCATTTTTATTGATTATGTAAAATCTAAAGAAAGCAAATAAACTAAATTATTATTTTTGATGTTTTATCAAGAAAATTAAATCTAAAATAAAAATTCATTAAGAAAGAAAATGATAAAAAAATATTTACAAAAAAAAAACTAATTCAAATTAATATAAAAAAAATATTTTGTGTTTTATTAATAATATGCATAACAAAAAAAATGTAAAGAGAAAACAAATTAAAACAAATGCTATGGGCTTAAGATAACTTGAGGGTGAGGCCCAAAGTAGTTGTATACCAATCTTGCTTTAACTAAGAACAAGCCAAGGGGGGTGTATCCAGTAAGGCGAATGGGCTTAGGGAAAAATGTGAACAAAATAAAGCCCAAGTCTTAAACAAGCTTAGTTATCTAATTAAGAGAGAAAAGTGAAATTAGGGTTTGAGACCCTTTGTTCATAGCGCCGCTCTCATCTTCTTCATCCATCCTTTCCAAATTTGTTCATCTTTGTTCATCTCTAAACTATCTCACCACTCGTCCCTTCCTAATTTGGCGAACGAAATCACTCTCTCCATTTTTATCTCACCATGATTCGCGTTTTTGAAAACCCTAAGCTCGGATTTAAACCTAGAAACAATGAAATTGGTTCGTCTGATCTTCCCCCCCCCCCCCCCCCCCAACTCTCAGTTGCCGGAACACCGCATCTCTTGCCTCCCTAATCTAGTTTCTAGTGGTTCTCTTTGAAAAGGGTGAGATTCTGTTATTCTTAAAGCTTAACGATTTATTGATTCTCATCTTGTTATGTTTTCTGCTAATTAACTTGCTCTTTTAAATGCATGAAAATACATGATTATGGAAAATTTGGAAAGAGAGGGAAACCCTACCTGTTGGAGTTCTCTCTGTGAAATGGAAAGGCGACGGCGAGATTGAAGACGGCGCTCCTTGGTGGCCAAAGCTGCACGGGGGGAGGAGATGAGGATGAAGGTGTTGGTGTTTCTGACTCATTGGTAACTTTTCTGCTTCATTTGAATGATAGTGATGTTGGTTATCTGGGATGTTTGGCTTTGTTTTGGTTTTGATTGTTTCAGACTTGTTCTTGGATTTTGGTCTAATGATTAATAGTTTGTTTTTTGAGTTTGTTGTTTGATGGTGGTTCTGGTTTGAGACTTTGAGATTTGTGGTTTTGGATTTGTTAATGTTTCAACAGATTTTTTGTTATTTGATGATGACTACTAGTTCTTGTTTTGGCTACTGTGTTTTGGATCTTTCTTTTTTTTATGGTTTAACGGGTTTTATGAGTTTGAAGATGATAACTGTGTTTGAGATTTTGGATTTTGGGTTTATGGATGTTATCAGGTTTTGAGTTACAGGTTTGAGATTTCTGTTGCAGGATTTGAGATTTGAGGATGGCTACAATATTTTTTTGGTTTTATGGATTTGTTACTGATTTTGAGTTAACATGTTTTTGGTTTGATGATATTTTCTAAGCTTGTTTTTGATGGAGGCTTAGCAGGATTGGTTGGAAGTTTGGGAATTGGATATTGTTTCTAGTTTTGATTTCTTCTGGTTGTTGGGATTTTTGTGAGGGTTATTGTGTTATCAGTTTCAGACTTGTGTATATTTGGTTTGACAGGTTTTTTATCTTGCTACAGGTTTGTGACTTGTTGATTACTGTGTTTTGAGGTTGGATGCTGGTTTTTTGCTATTTGAGACTTATGTGTTTCAATTTGAGGCTTCGTGATTTTGGAGGTTTTTTTTTGGTTTGTGAAACTGTTGCAGGTTTTGTTGATGGTGGGATGCTTGTGTTCAAGTTTTCTGAGTTTGATAATTTTTTCTATATCTTTTGCTTGAGAGTTGTGTCCACTATTATATTGGCCCTGCTTCTGTTATCTCTATTCAAAATCGTAGGAAACCAACAATTTTGAATATTTTAACATATTGTCCTTATGGCTTTTTGGTGGCAGTTTTGTTTTCTAGCAACTTCTATGCAACTTGTGACAGGCAGGGCAGCAGGGCTGTCTATTCCAATATCCTAGGTGACTACTTTCCTCTCTTATCTCTCAATGACATTAGGAAAGCAAATTGCTTTTTGCCCCTTTTTCCAATTCTGAAAATTTGCAAAGGAAAATGGAAAATGATGACTTATGCTTCTTGAACAAGATTTTGCTTGTTTGACTTAGCTATTTATTTTTCCATACTGCTGCACTGCTTTTGTTGATGCTGTTTGTTGTTTGCTATATTGCTGCCTCGTTTTTGTTGATGTTGTTTGTTGGTTTGTCCAATTTGCGCTGCTGTTTGGGCATTCTGTTTGATTTGCGCTGTTGTTTGGGCATTTTGTTTGTTTGGCTTTTGAGGCTTCTGTTTGCTTCAGTTTACGCATTTTTGTTTGGACAGCTTTGTAATATTCTGTTTGTTTGGACAACTTTGCTTGCCTTTGGACAGTTTTGCTGCATTTGTTTGTTTGGACAGCTTTGTAGCATTTCTTCTTTTTTGGACAGCTTTGTAGCATTTCTTCTTGTTTGGACAGCTTTGTAGCATTTCTTCTCCTCTTTCTTTTTGTGAACCAAAAAGAATAATCTTCTTGTGATTTGCAAATAGAGAAAATAAATTGTGATGAATTAAAATGGCCTTCTGATTCCACTTTGCAAACTTTAATGATGAATAGCATTTAAAATCTCTGTTCATGCCCAAATGATTTTGTACTAATCATTTTTCTTTCTTTTGTTTTCATATGAGCAAAATGGAGATGACAAAGCAAGGAAGGCAAGAAACTCTGTGGCAAGCATGGAGGTCTTGGAGATAAGCAAAGGAACTTCAGTCAAACTTAGGCATAGATTAATTCTCCTAGGCTAATCAAGCATTTAGACTTTCTTTGTAATTTAGAAAAATCATTCTTGTATTGTATCCAATAATTGTATCAATTTATTTTCAAATACGATAAGTTGTAAGACCTAAAGTATTTAAAAGAATAAATTGTTTTGTAACAATGTATGAAATTGGAGAAAATCTTATGAAATGTTCTTGTGTCACTTGAAATCCTTTACTGACAATAACTTATAATTTTCTCTTCGCATCCTAATTGATTCTTAAAGATTCCCAATCAAGATATTTGAAATAAAATGCTCCAGTCTGGTAACTTACATTCCAAGTAATCCCAATAACTATGTAACTGCATTTCAAATGAACACGCACTGTATATTCCATTTCCTAACTAAACAAAAGTTTTAAGGACGTAAATTATCTGATCAACCTGGATCAAAATCATGGTCGTCCCAAATGACAGTTTTAAACTCCATCTCTTGTCCCAAACAAATCATGCCTTGAGAACAAACATGATCTTTTCAGTAAACCTGAGGAAGCATGAAAACCCGTGAAAGCCAATTGAATTTTTGGGAAATCATTTTCTTTTGAGAATTGCGAGAAAAACCCTAATTACTGGTTTACTGCCACATAAGAGAATCTGTATGGTTGATTCCTGAGCCAACTTGAATATCCGAGAAACCCTAGGGTTATGTCTTCTATGAAAAATGGGAGGGAAAATTTTGGGGTACAACAGCTGCCCCTATTCAATTTTCTTGAACCTGAAGAGTTAGATTGGTGAGTTTTGTCGTTCGTGACTCGAAGGTAAAAGATGATTGGACACTAGAGTGCCTATAAATTTTCACTCGTCAAAATGTAGTTGAGGGAATGGGATTAAAGATGCCATTTGGAGAGTATGTTAGAATCTTGTTGGAGATGGGCTTGTAGATGCCATCCAAGAATGTTTGTTGTAAATCAAAAGAATAAGTGTCAGAAAGGTGTCCGTATTTGGAACGTATCTGAACTGTATTTGTACTTGAATCTGAATAAGTAACAGAATGGCAACAGTTTATGGAGCGTATCTGAACTGTATCTTGAAATTGAAATCTGAATGAGTGACAGAATGGCAACCGTGTCTGGAGCATATCTGGACTGTATCTTGAAATTGAGTCTGAATGAGTGACAGAATAAATTCCATGTCTGGAGAATATTTGTATTGTATCTTGAAATTAAGTCTGAATGAGTGACAGAATAACTTCCGTGTCTGGAGCATATCTGTACTATATCTTAAAATTAAGTTTGAATGAGTGACAGAATAACTTCCGTGTCTGGAGTGTATCTGTATTGTATCTGTACTTGCAATTTGAATAAGCAACAGGATGGCATCCTTGTCTGGAGCGTATCTGAACTGTATCTGAATGTTGAGATCTGAATGAGTATCAGAATGGCATCCTTGTCTGGAGCGTATCTGTACTGTATCTAGAATCTTTGAACATTTGTTAATGGTAGCTGTTAATCTTATCCTGAAAAGGGTAAAATGTTAGCTGAAGCACAAAGTTATGTTGCATGAAATGTATGATGCAATATATGTACTTTATCAATGTTTATGATATATGGATGTAATGTATGCACATGTAAGCTGATTTACTGTATTGCTGAGGAAAATAAATCCTGCTGAGGATTCCGTTGTGAGAGTAATGCCATATACTTCTTGAGGAATCTGCTTGAGGAATCCAGAGAATTTTAATGACTTCTACTGGGAATTATTGACGGGAGTCTTTGTTCTATCGAGAAGCAATAAAAACTCTGTGGGGAAAAGCTTATTCCTGTTTGGAAAAAGTTCAGGAGCTTCGGTCGTCTGCCACTCTATTGGGGAGTTACCCTAGGTTGGGGAGAAACAAAATTTAATTGTTATCTGGTTGATTTTCAAGCTTCAAGACAACTTGTTTGGGGAAACTGGATGATATCCGTCCTGGATTGATAGTTTGAAGTTTCGGCTCCTCTGGGGATTGGTAGTTGGTAGTCTCAGCTCCACTGGGGATCTGTAGTTCAAAGTTTTGGCTCCGCTGGGGATCTTAATGACGTGCTATAGGGATTGCTCATGGAATATCCTAAATACGTTTTCCTAATCTTTCAACCTGTCAGTAATTGTTCTTTTTCATCATGTTTATTTATAAACAGTAATTATGTTCAAATGCATATGTTCATTAATGAATCATTGGGCATTTTTGCAAATAAAACACAAGTGTAAAAAGAAAAAGACAAATGGTTTTTTGTACTTTGAAAGAGATATATTTGTATTTACTTTGAATAAGTATTTTGTACAAAGGAGACAGACATCCTAGTAAGAGGATGGTGTCATAAATAAGAAAAATTTACAAAGAAAGATAACTATGTGTAATAATCCCATGGGGTTCCCATTCTGCTATAGCCTACGTATCTCTGAATATCTTGTCCGTTTGTTGCTTCGTCCGAAGATGATTGAATTGATCAGAAGCTCCGAGTTTGTCCGTGAAGAGATTGTCCTTAAAGTGACCCGATGAGACATAGTCATACGCTTTAATTCCCTAACTTTTGCCTGGACTGCCCTTTCGGGTTTTCAGTCCACCGGGAAACCCTTTTTTTCCCAAGTCGCCCTTTCAGGTTTTCAACTTGCCGGGTGTACAGATTTTTTTTGTTTTATCCCTAATTTTTGCCCGAACCTTTTGGTTCGCCGGGATGCCCTTGTTTTTCCTAGGTGTGTCAACCTAGCGGGTCTCTTATGCATAGTATCTTTTGACTATGTCTGTGTTCGTAGGGTGCGGCAGATCGTCGCCGTCCATGGTGGTTAAGATCATTACCCCACTAGCAAAGATGTTCTTGATTTACAAATGGTCCTTCATAGGTAGGAGTCCATTTTCCCATGGGATTACTTTGTGGCAAGATGATGCGCTTGATCACAAGATCTCCAACTTGATACACTTGGCGTCTGACTTTCTTGTTGAAAGCCTTGATCATCCGCTTTTGATACGTCTGACCATGGAAAACAACAGTAAGTCTCTTCTCGTCAATTAAGTTCAACTGATCAAGTCGGGTTTGGATCCAATCGTCTTCACTCAAACATGCATCCTTCATGATTCTTAAAGAGGGGATCTGGACCTCAATAGGTAAAACAGCCTCCATGCCATAAACTAAAGAATAGGGTGTTTCCCCAGTTGAAGTGCGAGCCGTGGTACGGTACCCGTGGAGAGCAAACGGTAGCATCTCATGCCAGTCCTTGTAGGTGACTGTCATTTTTTGTATGATCTTTTTGATGTTTTTGTTTGCAGCTTCGACAGTACCATTTATCTTTGGCCGATAGGGAGACAAATTGTGATGTTGAATTTTGAACTGTTCGCACAAGGCAGTGATCATAGTATTGTTAAGGTTTGTACTGTTATCAGTGATGATCCTTTCTGGGATACCATATCAGCAAATAAGGTTCTGCTTGATGAAGCGGGCAACAACATTCTTAGTAACGGATGCAAAGGAAGCTGCTTCGACCCACTTTGTGAAGTAATCAATGGCCACCAGAATGAAGCGGTGTCCATTGGAGGTTGTAAGCTTGATATCCACAATCATATCAATCCCCCACATAGCGAAGGGCCAAGGAGTTGTTAAGACATTTAGAGGAACCGGAGGCACGTGTACCTTGTCTGCATAGATTTGACACTCATGACAAGTCTGGGAGTGTTGATAGCAGTCTGCTTCCATGGTAGACTAGTAATAGCCTTCTCGTAGAATCTTATTTGCCATCGTATGTCCGCTAGAGTGAGTGCCAAAGGTACCTTCATGCAATTCAGCCATGATCTTTTCAGCTTCAATCTTATCCACACAATGGAGCAGAATAGAATCATGATTGCGCTTGTACAGGATGCCATTACTTAGGAAGAACTTAGCTGAGAATCTCCTTAAGAACTTTTTGTCATTGACTGAAGCTCCTTCAGTATATTCTTGAGCTTCAAGATACCTTTTGACTTCATGAAACCAAGGCTGGTCCACTACTTCTTCGGTATTAATCTCGTGACAGTGTGCGGGTTCGTCCATCCATTCAATGGTGATCTGGGGAGCCTCGTTATCCCAATTAAGTTTAAACATGGATAACATTGTAGTTAGAGCATCTGCTAGCTGATTTTCTTCTCGCGGTAAGTGCTCGAAGGTAATCTGCTCGAAATATGGTAACAATGTCAAGACATGTTCTTTGTAAGGGATGAGGTTTGGATGCTTAGTATCCCATTCTCCTTTGATCTGACTGATCACCAAAGCTGAATCCCCAAACACAACTAAAGATTTGATTCCCAAGTCTATGGCAGCCTTGAGTCCAAAGATGCATGCTTCATATTCTGCCATGTTTTTCGTACAATTGAAGCAAAGTCTGGCGGTGAAAGGAGTATGGCATCCTTCTGGAGATATAAGTACAACACCGATACTGTTACATAGTGCATTGGAGGCACCATCAAAGTACAGGGTCCATTGGGATCCTTGTTCAGGTCCATCATATGGTCTGAAATCTCCAACATTGTCCAATGTCATGATGTCTTCGTCAGGGAAGTCAAACTTCATGGATTGATTATCTTCAACAGCTTGATGGACCAGATGATTAGCTAGCACACTGCCCTTTATAGCTTTTTGGGTAGTGTACTGTATGTCATATTCCGTTAGGATCATCTGCCATCTAGCTATCCTTCCAGATAAAGCAGGCTTTTTGAAGATGTATTTGATCAGATCCATCTTAGATATCAGCAAAGTGGTATGAGTCAACATGTACTGCCTTAGCCGGCGAGCATCCCATACCAAAGCGCAACAGGTTTTCTCAAGCAGTGAATATCTTGTTTCACAGTCGGTAAACTTTTTGCTAAGGTAATAAATGGCATGCTCTTTTCGGCCAGAGTCGTCATGCTGCCCCAGTACGCACCCCATTGAATTCTCTAGGACGGTCAGATACATGATTAGCGGTCTTCCTTTGATTGGTGGCATTAAGACGGGAGGCTCTTGTAAATACTCCTTGATTTTATCGAAAGCAATTTGACAGTCATCATTCCATCTAACTACCTGATCTTTCTTCAACAGCTTGAAGATTGGTTCACAAGTAGATGTTAGGTGAGAAATGAACCTAGCAATGTAGTTTAGGTGTCCCAAGAAACCTCTGACCTCCTTCTCAGTGCGAGGAGCAGGCATTTCTTGTATAGCTTTGACTTTGGCAGGATCAACCTCGATGCCTTTGTTGCTGACAATGAAACCTAAGAGCTTACCGGACCGGACTCCGAATGTGCACTTGTTTGGATTCAATCTTAGCTTGTACTCCTTCAACCTGACAAACAGCTTTTGCAAGTGATCAAGGTGTTCTTCTTCAGTTTGTGATCGAGCTATCATGTCATCTACGTAAACCTCTATCTCATGATGTATCATATCATGAAACAAAGCTACCATGGCGCGTTGATAGGTTGCCCCAGCATTCTTCAGTCCGAATGGCATCACTTTGTAGCAGAACGTACCCCATTGTGTGACAAACATAGTTTTCTCCATGTCCTCAGGTGCCATTTTGATCTGGTTATAGCCTGGGAATCCATCCATGAAAGAAAATACTGTGTACTGGGCTGTATTGTCAACCAGGATGTCGATGTGTGGAAGTGGAAAATCATCTTTAGGGCTGGCCCTGTTTAAGTCTCTATAATCCATGCACATTCTCACTTTTCCATCCTTTTTAGGCATGGGAACTATGTTAGCAACCCATTATGGATAGGAAGTAACAGCCAGAAATCCAGCATTGAACTGCTTCATAACTTCTGCTTTGATCTTCTCTGACATGTCAGGTCTCATGCGGCGGACGTTTTGCTTCACTGGTGGACAGTCTTCTCTAGTGGGTAGATGGTGTACCACAATGTCTGTATCGAGTCCCGGCATGTCTTCGTATGACCAGGCAAAGATCTCAACATGATCATGCAACAGCTGAATTAGGCGCTCCTTGACACTAGGCTCTAGATTGGCACCCACTCTGATTTCCTTTATGTCTTCCTCAGTATCCAAGTTGATTGTATCCAACAGCTCCTCATGAGGAAGAATAGCTCTTTCCTCTTGTTGCAGAAGTCTAGCCAATTCCCTTGGCACCTCACAATCTTCCTCACCTTCGTATTCGGCTTGGTAGATCAGATCTTCAGAGTCACTGAAGGCTATAGCAGTATCGTTACCCATGGGATCCGGAATGGAAGAGTACCTGCATTTGTGAGTATGGGTGTGTGTAAGGGTATAGCCACCTTTAAACAAATGAAATGTAAAAAGAAAGACAATGAACACAAAAGTTTATATGAAAAACGTCCATGATTTATTGAAATGACATATGAAAATGAAATAAGAACCCTTACAAATGGACCATTGTGCCTCGAGTAAGACACAAGGTTGAAAAAGTACGAATTGTTTGTGAATTATTACAGATCCAACAGAAATGGAAAAGATAAATTGTTGTGGTATGAAAGTAATCGGAATAAAGTCTTTTGGTTCCCAGTTGCACAGTCCTCCACCGACAGTAGGAAATATCCAGTCTTCCAAGCTTCCCTCTTCTTCACTGTCCTCTAGTGCATTAACCCCTTGGTGGCTGATCTTCACAGGTGACCCTCCGGTACGGGCGCGGCGCATGGCCTTTTGAGCGAATGAAGTAAATCCCAGGCCAAACTTCTCTGATTTGTAGGGAAAGTCTGGAAGTTGACCCCAGATGGTGGATCCGCCTTCTTCCACCACTGCCCTTGCATCTTTTAGAGAAGACATCCGAGGTGGAGGTCTTGTGATCACAGGAGTTAAGGATACTGCCTCGGCCGCTGCTATTTCCTGAGAAACTTCTTCAAAATGTTGGAAAGGGGTTTCAATGAATTCGCCATCCAATTCCACATATCGGAATGAATTCAGATGACTAATCATGTACTCCTCTTCCTCATGGACAATTATGATCTTCCCTTGGACAGAGTACTTCAACATCTGATGCAAAGTGGAGGTGACCGCACCGACATTGTGGATCCAGGGGCGTCCCAACAGAAAAGAGTAGGAAGGACGAATGTCCATCACATAGAATATTGAATTGAACGTCTGACTTCCCACCTTGATCGGGATTTCCACCTCCCCATGGACCGTCCTTTTAGAGCCATTGAATGCTCTCATAATTATATTACTGGGTTTTAAAGTCAGCCCCTCACAATCCAACCTATCAAGGGCTTTCTTTGGTAAGACGTTCAGAGATGATCCAGTATCAACCAAGACATGGGCTAGGGTCGTCCCCCTATACTCCACCGAGACATGTAGTGCATCGTTGTGTTTTCTCCCTTTGGAGGTTAAGTCAGCATCGGGGAAACCCAGGCCATTGTCAGCTGTCAGACTGGCCACACACTCTTGGAATTGATTCGCGAACGTCTCTTGCGGTACATGAGCCATCTTCAGAAATTTTACCAAAGCTTTAGCATGCACCTCAGAGCACAGCAACAATTCTAACATAGAGATTTTGGAGGGGGTTTGCCCCAGTTGTTCTACCACATCATAATCACTCTTTTTAATAATCCTCAGGATTTCTTCCATCTCCTTCTTGGATGTCTCAGGAATAACTAGTGATTGAGCCTTCGTCAGGACAGGCTCCTCTTGAACGTTCTTTCCTTTATTCTCAGCAGTGGAAGTAGGGATAGGAATTGTATTGTCTTTGTTGGTGGTTACTCTTGCAGGTACAATTGCTGGTGTAGAGGTAATCTTCGGGACGGCCACGGGTCCAAAGACTGTTGTTGGAGGAGCAATCTCTAGAGAGAAGATTATCCCACTACAGGTAACCTTGCTTGTTCCGGCAATGTTACTGTTGTCAGAATTGTCCTCTTTGGAGCTCTCCTCTTCGGCAGTCAGTTCAATCTGTTTGACACCATGGTAGTAGATTTCTCCACCATAGTTCCATGGTACCGTCTTATCTGATTTGTATGGGGTTGGCCCGGGCATTGTTATCTTCAATGGAGTAGTCACTGGTGCAGATGTAATCCTAACGGGTTTTTTAGGAACCCTGGAAGGATTGGCGTATATGGTTATTATTGAAACTTCTGGAATTGGAATGGGTGAAACAGGAGCTTTCTCAAACAAGATTTCCTAGTTATCAATCAGTTGTTGGATACCTTTCTTCAACAGGGGGCAGTCAATTGATGCGGATAGGCAAATATGGAAATCTTTGTCATAACTTGGGAACACCCTAGCCTTTAACAAATTCAACTTGATGGTCGAGAGCAGAGTCAACAATTCATCCATGGCGTCAACAAATAAGTCTTCCTCAATAGCACTATCATTGTGTCCATGCCTAGGCATCGGAGCGGAGATGACATTCGGTTTCTCAGGCGCTTCAAATTCAACTTCCTTAGCGTCTATCAGATCTTGAATCTTGTTCTTCAGAGCCCAACAGTTGTCGGTGTCGTGCCTTGGACTTTCAGAATGGTATGCGCACCTGGCATTCAGATGGTAGTGGGGAGATGCAGTATTAGGATTTTTAGGGGCCTCTTTTAGCATGGCCAGATTCAACTTCAGAAGATGTGGTAGGACTTGAGCGAGAGTCATGTTAATCTTGGTGAATTGTCGTACTGGCCTTTCCATCCTTTGCTGATTGTTTCTCGGCTGATTATTTCTCGACTGGTCTGATGCAGGCTTTTGAATCATAACGGCCCCCACCGTTGGTCGGCGCTCGATTCTTCCTTGATTCCTCTGTGTATAGACAATAGACACTTCCTTCTTTCCTGTGAAGGGATTTTTAACATCAGCAGAGGCAGATGCGTCTTTCTGAATTTTCCCGCTTCTTATACCGGCTTCCACCCTTTCGCCAGTCATGATTAATTCGGTAAACCCAGATGAAGAACTCCCAATTAGGTGATTGAAAAATGGACCTGACAAGGTGTCAAGGAACATATCCACTAATTATTTGTCGGATAGAGGGGGCTGGACTCTGCCTGCGAGATCCCTCCGTTTTTGAGCATAGGTTTTGAAACCCTCATCTGTTCCCATAGACATACTCTATAATTGTGTCCTAGTCGGGGCCAAATCAGCATTGTACTGATACTGTTTGTAGAAAGCGGCAGCCAACTCTTCCCAATTACGGACATTGGACCCTTCTAATTGGTAGAATCAATCCAACTGAGTCCCCGATAAGCTTTCCTGGAAGAAATGCACCCACAGATTTTTGTCAGCCGTGTGGGGCTGAATCTTTCTGACATATGACCTTAGATGTAGCTTTGGGCAAGAGATACCATCATACTTGGCGAAGGTTGGGACCTTGAATTTCTGTGGGATAACAACCCCTGAGATGAGTCCTAATTCTTCAAAATCCAAACCGGGCACTCTCTGAATCTCCATGGCGTTCAAACGATCCTCTAGCTGTTTGTATTTACCATCAGCAGGAGGATATTGCTCCTCAGAGTAATCAGGCTCTTCCTCTCCTTCAGATGCTGGGTCGTCATTCACTTCCTAGGTCTCGGTCCCTCGGTTATCTCCTTCACCCGATGATGTTGCAAAGTCCAAAGTTCGCCTGGTCTGTCCTTTAAACCCCCTTCCCATGATCACAACCCCGATTGGTTTCTTCGTCTTCTTCTTCTTCTCTTTGGCTAGCAAAGTCTTCAACTCCTCTTGCCCTTTTGTCAGAGCCATGAGCATTTGTTGAAACTGGGCATTCTGCGCCTGAAGATCTTTCACAGTCTATTCAACATCCATCTCACTGAAATAAATAGTAGAAGGATAAGGCGGCCTGTATGATGTTATGATGAATGAAAATGCGATATGCAAATGATTTCAAGGAAATTTAGAAGATTTAAATTTGTTCAAACCAAAAAGAACACACATCATATTAAATAAAACCAAGTTTGAATACATCATGCCTCCTTGGGCTTACAAAGAAAGAAACCAAAATACAGCCAAAATTTTCAAGACAAAAAGACCGAACGCATCCTTTTTGGAGCAATGTAGGTATTAAGATTCTTCTCTTCATGAAGCAATTTGGTGAGCTCCAGAACCTTCTTCTCACTGGCGTAGTACTGGGTTTCAAAGGTGTCTCGCTCCTCTTTCAACTGAATTCAGGCTTTCTACAGATCTTCGAGAGAGGTAGGCATGTCAGGATGAAGAACGGTGTATGGGATGTCCCTTTCAATAACATGATCAATGATGACAGGAAGGATGAAAGGGTAAGGCATTAAGAGACTCTGGGATCGAGCCCGTACCCACTTAAGGTAAGGCTCGAGAGGGATAGAGTTTTTATGTCCCAAAGTCTTGTTGTCCACTTTGTTCACCATTCCCCAAGAACATGTAAACCATTGGCGGTAACCTTGGTCTTCTTTGTCGTAGTCGAAAACTAGACCTCGGACGAGCATCTCATGAGGGTCATCTCTTCGGGCATACCCAAATTACCGAAGAGCTAAACACGGGTTGTAGGTGATACCTCCCCTAATACCAAGCATAGGTACGTTAGGGAACTCCCCACAATGGTCAATGATAGAGATATCTTCCAAGGATCTCGACCACCAACGGATATCAGAGTGGGTGAGAGACATCATCCTTTGAGACCAAGTCAATCTTTGCTTGTTCTTCAATGCTGACTGAGGCATGTGTGAAGTGAACCACTTAGCGAGTAGGGGTATACAACACAAAAGGTACCTCTTTTCTTCATGGTACGGGTATAAAGGCAATGCAAGATGTCTCCTAGAAAGGTGGGTATAGGGTTGCGAGAGAGAAAGACTTTGATGGCATTAACGTCTATGAATTGGTCCAAATTAGGAAACAGAACCAAACCATAAATGAGGAGAGCTAGCACGTCTTCGAAATCTTGGAAATCCATGTCATCCCAGAATGAACGAGCTTTTTCTAACAGAAACTTAGCTAAAAATCCTTTAACCCCACTTCTTGTCTCCCAATTGGCTGTGACGTCAGCCCTCTTCACATGTAAAGCTTCGACGATGACTTCAGGTTTTGGAATCCCTTCTAGACTGGTGAACGGTATCTGATTAAGCACGGGCACCCCTAAGAGTAGAGAGAACTCTTCCAATGTAGGTACCAACTGATAGTCTGGAAAAGTGAAACAATGATGCACGGGATCAAAGAATTGGAATAGTACACACATCATCTCTTCTTGGAAGTTGGATGTAGCCAAACTGAGGAGTCGACCATACTTCTTGGTAAAACGAGAATCCTCGGGCACTCTTGAGGCTAGCTCTTGAAGTTGAGGATGTGCTTTTACAAAGTTGATTCGGATGGTGTTTCTTCGGAGAGAATTCATTTCCTACAAAACAAAAACAAAGATAAATTTCTAAATCCTTGAAATGGTTAGTGAGCATGCATATGATGTTGATGATGTTTATGATGTTTATATACAAGCAAACATATACACACACAACAAACAGATCCCTATGTTTTAGGCTTGCATGAGTTTGTAGGTGAGTACCCTCTTTGAAGTTTTAGTTGGCTTAACTTGTCCTATAAATAGTGATCGGGTTCTAAAGGATCTCAATATCACCGACCTTTCTCTTAGAAATTGTCTCAGCACAACAATCTTTTCTTGCGGTCGAGATATCCCAAAAGTCTAGCCTCAATGAGTGTAGTATCGAGTGTCAACCAATTTTCAGCTTTACACCGAAACCGGTTACCTCACTACGTCCTAATGGCCAAGTTTGTTCAATTAGGGTTCTAAGGTTAATTAGTGCTTCGCGACGCCACTCAGCGGCCCCGTATTCTCCTCGATTCACCACGAGGGATACCGGTACCCACAAATGCGTCACACTAACAAAGCCATTGTTTCAATCATATCGGTCTACACCGTACAGTCTCCACAATCTATTGCTATTTACCTAAAAAGGTGCCCCAAATCCGGGAGGAGGATCAAAGCAAGCCCAATACAAAGAACCAAATATAAAGCACACAAATCAAATAATGAAAGCAAGTAAAAGTGATCTAACCCTAAGGTAACCCCACTTTTTATTATTTTCCCCAGCAGAGTCGCCAGTTCTGTGATACGGTGGGAGAACTGACTTGATGTTTTGCGTTTCGATCGCACTTGTGCGGTTAGCAAGAGTCGCCATTGACTTTTCTTTTATCCAAAAGGAAAGGTAAAAAAGCACAGGAAAGACCTTTCAAGATTTTCTCTCGGGTTCGGGGGGTAGATTATGAAAAGGGAAGGTATTAGAACCCTTTTCATCCATGGTTTTCCATGGGCTCTTAGTTACTCGTTTAGATCACTTGCTTTCATTTGATAGTGTGCTTGTGGTGTGGGCTTTGAAAGTATTTTGAAAAAAATCTCTTTGTAATGGTTCTCGTCTTTATAAGAATGTATACAAAGTTTTGTTTCGAAAAATGGTTCAAAGATGTGTTTGTGAATCGTGTTTCAAAAAGTGTTTTAAAAAGAGGTTTTGCAATGGTTCTCGTCTCTATAAGAACGTATACAAAACGTTTTGTCTTTTTGAAAATATTTTGGAATAAGAGTGTAGGTGTAAAAGTTTTTGTCGTGAGCAAGCGAGTAACTAAGAGCGAATCTATCTACTCGAAAGGTCTTAAATTGTTCTTTTCTTCCTCCTTTTAATGGTGTTATCTTGCCATTGATTTGGTAAGAAGCCCCACCGTTGGATGTGAAGGGACAAGCGCGGGCCAATTTTACAATCATTGAAGGCAGCTTGTGAGACGCTTTAGCAATTTTCGTATGGGACGAGATCATTTTAATCGAAGGCAACATTGAGGGTCATCGAGGGACTACGATCTTTTTTATCGAAGGGTCATTGCTAGAGTGTCTCATATTCGAGGGACATGATTGTATTTCTGAGGCAACGAGCGAGGTTACCCTAGAGGTGCGCGTGTGAGAAAGTGTGTTGGTTTCAAGTTATTCTATTCTTTGATTAGGTCATCTAGCGATTGATTTTTTTGAATCTTGCCATACACGCCTAATTACTATACAGTATATGGAAAACAGTAACTTGCGGGAATTGAAATTCTAAGCTATTACAAAATGTTCGAGAATGGGGATACAATTTTTACAAATGGGGATGAATCAAATGAGATAAAAATGTCTGAATATCAAAACAATACAACCAAATCGAATTTTGTGTGATTTAATTAAAGTTATGATAATTCATGAAAATAAAATCAACAAAATATGAAATGTTAAGTATTTACATGAAAAGAGAAAGATAAAACCTATTCTAAAAAATTGATTAAATTAAAATCTTTATTTTTTTGCATTTTTATTGATTATGTAAAATCTAAAGAAAGAAAATAAACTAAATTATTATTTTTGATGTTTTATCAAGAAAATTAAATCTAAAATAAAAATTCATTAAGAAATAAAATGATTAAAAAAATATTTACAAAAAAAAAACTAATTCAAATTAATATAAAAAGAATATTTTGATTTTTATTAATAATTTGCATAACAAAAAAAATGTAAACAGAAAACAAATTAAAAAAAATGTTATGGGCTTAAGATGACTTGAGGGTGAGGCCCAAAGTAGTTGTATACCAATATTGTTGTAACTAAGAACAAGCCAAGGAGGGGTGTATCCAGTAAGGCGAATGGGCTTAGGGAAAAATGTGAACAAAACAAAGCCCAAGTCTTAAACACGCTTAGTTATCTGATTAAGAGAGAAAAGTGAAATTAGGGTTTGAGACCCTTTGTTCACAGCACCGCTCTCATCTTCTTCATCCATCCTTTCCAAATTTTTTCATCTATGTTCATCTCTAAACTATCTCACCACTCGTCCCTTCCTAATTTGGCGAACGAAATCACTCTCTCCGTTTTTATCTCACCATGATTCGCGTTTTTGAAAACCCTAAGCTCGGATTTAAACCTAGAAACAACGAAATTGGTTCGTCTGATCTCCCCCCCCCCCCCCCCCCAACTCTCAGTTGCCGAAACGCCGCATCTCTTACCTCCCTAATCTAGTTTCTAGTGGTTTTCTTTGAAAAAGGGTGAGATTTTGTTATTCTTAAAGCTTAACGATTTATTGATTCTCATCTTGTTATGTTTTCTGCTAATTAACTTGCTCTTTTAAATGCATGAAAATACATGATTATGGAAGATTTGGAAAGAGAGGGAAACCCTACCTGTTGGAGTTCTCTCTGTGAAATGGAAAGGGGACGGCGAGATTGAAGACGACGCTCCTTGGTGGTCGGAGCTGCGCGGGGGGAGGAGATGAGGATGAAGGCGTTGGTGTTTCTGACTCTTTGGTAACTTTTCTGCTTCCTTTTAATGATAGTGATGTTGGTTATCTGGGATGTTTGGCTTTGTTTTGGTTTTGGTTGTTTCAGACTTGTTCTTGGCTTTTGGTTTAATGATTAACAATTTGTTTTTTGAGTTTGTTGTTTGATGGTGGTTCTGGTTTGAGACTTTGAGATTTGTGGTTTTGGATTTGTTGATGTTTCAACAAATTTTTTGTTATTTGATGATGACTACTGGTTCTTGTTTTGGCTACTGTGTTTTGGATCTTTCTTTTTTTGATGGTTTAACAGGTTTTGTGAGTTTGAAGATGATAACTGTGTTTGAGATTTTTGCTTTTGGGTTTATGGATGTTATCAGGTTTTGAGTTACATGTTTGAGATTTCTGTTGCAGGATTTGAGATTTGAGGATGGCTATTGTATTTTTTGGTTTTGTGGATTTGTTACTGATTTTGAGTTAACATGTTTTTGGTTTGATGATATTTTCTAAGCTTGTTTTTTATGGAGGCTTAGCAGGTTTGGTTGGTAGTTTGGGAATTGGATATTGTTTCTGGTTTTGATTTCTTCTGGTTGTTGGGATTTTTATGAGGGTTACTGTGTTATCAGTTTAAGACTTGTGTATATTTGGTTTGACAGGTTTTTGATCTTGCTACAAGTTTGAGACTTGTTGATTACTGTGTTTTGAGGTTGGATGCTGGTTTTTTGCTGTTTGAGACTTATGTGTTTCAATTTGAGGCTTGGTGATTTTGGAAGTTTTTTTTGGTTTGTGAAACTGTTGCAGGTTTTGTTGATGGTGGGATGCTTGTGTTCAAGTTTTATGAGTTTGATAATTTTTTCTATATCTTTTGCTTGAGAGTTGTGTCCACTATTATATTGGCCCTGCTTCTGTTATCTCTATTCAAAATGGTGGGAAACCAACAATTTTGAATATTTTAACATATTGTCCTTATGGATTTTTGGTGGAAGTTTTGTTTTCTAGAAACTTCTATGCAACATGCGACAGGGAGGGCAGCAGGGCTGTGTATTCCAATATCCTAGGTGACTTCTTTCCTCTCTTCTCTCTCAATGACATTAGGAAAGCAAATTGCTTTTTGTCACTTTTTCCAATTCTGAAAAGTTTGCAAAGGAAAATGGAAAATGATGACTTATGCTTCTTGAACAAGCTTTTGCTTGTTTGACTTAGCTATTTATTTTTCCATACCGTTGCACTGCTTTTGTTGATGCTGTTTGTTGTTTTCTATATTGATGCCTCGTTTTTGTTGATGTTGTTTATTGTTTTGTCCAATTTGCGTTGTTGTTTGGGCATTCTGTTTGATTTGCGCTGCTATTTGGGCATTCTTTTTGTTTGGCTTTTGAGGCTGATGTTTGCTTCAGTTTGTGCATTTTTGTTTGGACAGCTTTGTAACATTATGTTTGTTTGGACAGCTTTGCTTGCCTTTGGACAGTTTTGCTGAATTTGTTTGTTTGGACAACTTTGTAGCATTTCTTCTTGTTTGGACAGCTTTGTAGCATTTCTTCTCCTCTTTCTTTTTGTGAACCAAAAAGAATAATCTTCTTGTGATTTGCAAATAGAGGAAATAAATTGTGATGAATTAAAATGGCCTTCTGATTCCAATTTGCAAACTTTAATGATGAATAGCATTTAAAAATCTATGTTCATGCCCAAATGATTTTGTACTAATCATTTTTCTTTCTTTTGTTTTCATATGAGCAAAATGGAGATGCCAAAGCAAGGTAGGCAAGAAACTTTGTGGCAAGCATGGAGGTCTTGGAGATAAGCAAAGGAACTTCATTCAAACTTAGGCATAGATTAATTCTCCTAGGCCAATCAAGCATTTAGATTTTCTTTGTAATTTAGAAAAATCATTCTTGTATTGTATCCAATAATTGTATCAATTTATTTTCAAATACGATAAGTTGTAAAACCTAAAGTATTTAAAAGAATAAATTGTTTTGTAACAATGTATGAAATTGGAGAAAATCTTATGAAATGTTCTTGTGTCACGTGAAATTCTTTATTGACAATAACTTGTAATTTTCTCTTCGCATCCTAATTGATTCTTAAAGATTCCCAATCAAGATATTTGAAGTAAAATTCTCCAGTCTGGTAACTTACATTCCAAGTAATCCCAATAACTATGTAACTGCATTTCAAACGAACACACACTGTATATTCCATTTCCTAATCAAACAAAAGTTTTAAGGACGTAAATTATCTGGTCAACCTGGATCAAAATCATGGTCGTCCCAAATGACAGTCTTAAACTCTATCTCTTGTCCCAAACAAATCATGCCTTGAGAACAAACACTGTCTTTTCAGTAAACCTGAGGAAGCATGAAAACCCGTGAAAGCCAATTGAATTTTTGGGAAATCATTTTCTTTTGAGAATTGCGAGAAAAACCCTAATTACTGGTTTACTGCCACAGAAGAGAATATGTCTGGTCAATTCCTGAGCCAACTTGAATATCCGAGAAACCCTATGGTTATGTCTTCTATGAAAAATGGGAGGGCAAATTTTAGGGTACAACAATGACGCATGAAGGTAACAAACAAGTTAAAGAAACCAATGCCCTTGCGCTCATTCAAAAATATGAAGCATTCAAGATGGAAGACAGTGAATCCATAGAAGCAATGTTCTTAAGATTCCAGATTCTTGTTGCTGGGTTGAAAGTTCTTGACAATGGATATTCTACTGTTGATCACGTAAAGAAGATCATCAGAATTTTACCAAAGCAATGGAAGCTAATGGTCACTGCACTCAAGCTGGCTAAAGATCTCAACAAGATATCTCTGGAGGAACTTGTTAGCTCCCTCAGAAGTCATGAGATAGAGCTAGAAGAAGACGAGCCTCATAAACAAGGTAAGACTTTAGCATTAAAATCTAACAAAAAACTTGACTCTAAGGTTTTTCAGGCTATGGAAGAAACTTCTTATGGATCCTCATCAGAAGAAGACGAATTGTCTCTTCTCTCCAGAAGGGTCAATCAGCTGTGGAAGTAGAGACAAAGAAAATTCAGAAACCCGAGAAGACCAGAGAATCAGAATGAATCCTCCTCCAGATACAAAAAGTCTAAGTCTTCCTCTGGACACAGAAGATCTGAAGCTTCCTCCGGTCACAGAAAGTCAAATAACAAAGACATCACATCTGCTATGAGTGCAATGAACAAGGGCACTATAAAAGTGATTGTCCAAGGCTTCAGAAGGAGAAGCCCAAAAAGAAGTTCTTCAAGGAGAAGAAGAAAAGCCTCATGGAAACATGGAACGATTCAGACACTTCTGATGCTGACTCAGAGTCAGATGATGAAAGAGCTAACATCGCTCTTATGGAAAATGTGACAGAAGACAATGAAACTTCTGGTTCAGACTCAGAATCAGACACAGAAGAGGTATTTCCTGATTTCACTGTTAATTTTACTAAAGCTGAACTTGCAGAAAGTCTGAATGAAATTCTGGAAAGGTATCAGTAGATCAGAGTCAAATTCAAGAACCTGAAAAAGAATCTTGTCTCTGACTCTGAAGAAATTGAGAGTCTTAGATTAGAAAATTCTGAGTTAAAAGAAAAGATTTTAAAATTAGAAAATTATTTACAAAACTCTCAGAAGTAAATAATCTCAGAGACTCCCACTAATGCTGATAAGATCATCAAAGAGTATGATCACAGCTTTCAGAAGTTGCTGGCTAAAAACATAGATAGAAGCAATATGGCTTCAATGATCTATGGACTTAGCAGGAAAGGCAGAAAAGGAATAGGATGCCAAGGTAATATATCTCCACCTAAAAAAGTCATGGACCTAGTTATTAAACGCACACCACTAAAATCACACTTCACATATGGGCACACACATGACCTGAAATACACTAGCAATGATTATTCTGCTAAACCAAAATTTAAACAGAATTTTGGTAAAACTAACAAACCAGGACCCAAAAAGATATGGGTACCTAAGGAAAAAATTATATATGTAGTAGATATCTTTAGCAGTAAGGCTAAAACACCAGTCATGGTACCTGGACTCTGGATGCTCTCGACACATGACGGGAAGAAAGCATATATTCCAAAGCCTGGAACTTAAACCTGGAGGCTATGTGGGATTTGAAGGCAACCAAAGAGGGAAGATCATTGGCTCTGGAATAGTAGGTAATGGTAATCTTCCTTCTATTAATAATGTGTTTTTAGTTGATGAATTGATGCATAACCTGTTATCCATAAGTCAATTAAGTGATAACGGTTATTATATAATCTTTAATCAAAATTCATGCAAAGTTGTTAGTTAGAAAGATGGAACTATCCTGTTTAATGGAAAGAGGAAAAACAACATTTATAAGATAAAACTTTCTGAACTAAAAAGTCAGAATGTAAAATGCCTTCTTTCTGTTAACAACGAGCAATGGGTCTGGCACAGAAGATTGTGGCATGTTAGTATGAGAAGAATATATCATATTAACAAACTCAATCTGGTCAGAGGACTTCCTAATCTGAAGTTCAGCTCAGATGCTCTGTGTGAAGTATGTTAGAAAGGCAAATTTGCAAAACCTGCTTTTAAAGCTAAAAATGTTGTTTCCACCTCTAGGCCATTAGAACTTCTGCACATAGACTTATTTGGACCAGTGAAAATTGCGTCTGTTAGTGGAAAGAAGTATGGGTTAGTGATCGTAGATGACTATAGCATATGGACATGGGTAAAGTTCTTAAGACACAAGGACGAGTCACATTCTGTGTTCGTTGCCTTTTGTAACCAAGTTCAAAATGAAAAGGATCTTAGATTTGTCAACGTCAGAAGTGATCATGGTGGAGAATTTGAAAATAAAAAATTTGAAACATTTTTTAATGAAAAGGGAATTTCACGTGACTTATCTTGTCCTAGAACTCCCCAACAAAATGGATTTGTAGAACGAAAGAACAGAACATTGCAAGAAATGGATAGAACCATGATCAATGAGACTAACATTGCTAAGATATTCTGGGCAGAAGCAATTAACACAGTGTGTTATATTCAGAATAGAATCTCTATAAGACCTATTCTGGAAAAGACTCCATATGAATTGTGGAAGAACAGAAAGTCCAACATTTCTTATTTCCATCCTTTTGGATGCACATGTTTTATTCTGAATACTAAAGATCATCTGAACAAGTTTGACTCTAAAGCACAGATGTGTATTATGTTAGGATACTCTGAACGCACAAGAGGGTACAGAGTATACAATACAGAAACACAGATTGTTGAAGAGTCAATCAGTGTAAGATTTGATGATAAGCTTGACCCTCAAAAGTCAAAGCAGAATAAATCTTTTGCAGATATAGAAGTTGAATTCACAGGTGCTGAAGACAACTCATTAGAAGTTTCCAACAGAGACGCTCCAACAACTTTAGAAGAAAATGTCACAAGTGTTCCAGTACCTTTTGTTGATCAACTACAGAAAAGGTTATCCAGAAGCAGCATAGCTCACCCAGAAGATAAGATCATGGGAAATAAGGATGATCCAATCAGAACAAGATCAACATTCAGAAACTCTGAAGAATCCCTCATGGGATTGGTCTCACTAATTGAACCAAAAACAATTGATGAAGCTCTTCTGGATAATGAATGGATTCTGGCAATGCAGGAGGAGTTAAACCAGTTCACCAGAAATGACGTATGGGATCTGGTTCCCAAACCAAAAGGATTCAACGTCGTTGGAACAAAGTGGGTGTTCAGAAACAAACTGAATAAGCAAGGAGAAGTCATCAGAAACAAGGCACGACTGGTGGCACAAGGTTATAGTCAGCAAGAGGGGATAGACTATACAGAAACCTTTGCTCCAGTCTCCAGGTTAGAATCTATTAGACTCTTAATCTCTGTTGCTGTAAATAATGGCATCACTCTGTATCAGATGGATGTCAAAAGTGCATTCTTATATGGTTACATTGATGAAGAGGTATATGTGCACCAACCCCCTGGGTTTGAAAATTCCAAACACCCAGAATATGTTTTCAAACTAAAGAAGTCACTCTATGGTCTGAAACAAGCTCCCAGAGCTAGGTATGAAAGGCTAAGTAACTTCCTGTTAGAAAAGGAATTCACCAGATGGAAAGTGGACACAACCTTGTTCTGTAATACATTTAAGAATGAAATTTTAGTTTGTCAGATTTACGTAGACGATATTATTTTTGGATCTACTAAACCTTCTCTGGGAAGAGAATTTGCTAAGTGCATGCAGGCAGAGTTTGAGATGAGCTTAATGGGGGAACTTAAATTCTTTTTGGGAATTAAGATAAACCAAACTCCATAAGGAACTTACATTCACTAGAGCAAATACGTGAGAGAACTTATGAAGAAATTTGACCTCTCAGAATGTAAGCCCTTAAAGACTCCAATGCATCCCATGTGCATTCTGGAAAAGGAAGAGGTGAGTAAAAAGGTAGAACAGAAGATCTACAGAGGTATGATTGGATCTCTCCTTTATCTGATGGATTCAAGGCCTGACATTTTATTCAGTGTTTGCTTATGTGCTAGATTCCAATCAGATCCTAGAGAATCTCACTTAACAGCAGTTAAGCGAATTTTCAAGTATCTGAAAGGTACTACAAACATGAGTTTATTTTATAGAAAATCCAATGAATACAACTTAGTAGGATACTGTGATGCTGACTTTGCTAGAGACAGAGTAGAGTGTAAAAGCACTTCTAGAAGCTGCCGGTTTATGGGAGACAACCTGATCTCATGGACCAGCAAGAGACAGTCCACAAGAGTGTTGTCAACAGCAGAAGTTGAATACATAGCAGCTGCTGGATGTAGCACTCAAATTCTCTAGATGAAAAGTCAACTTGAAGACTTCAACATATTTGAGAGTAACATCCGTATCTTCTATGATAACACTTCTTCCATCTGTCTATCCAGAAATCCCATTTTGCACTCTAGGGCTAAGCATATAGAAATAAAACATCATTTTATTAGGGATTATATTCAGAAAGGAATTCTCACTTTAAAATTTATTGACACAGACCATCAATGGGCTGATGTGTTTACAAAACCACTTTATGAAGATAGATTCAATTTCATTCTGAAACATCTCATCATGAAATTGTGTCCAGAATAAAATGTTTTATTTGCATATTCTAACCCTCAGAATTTTATTGTTTTTTGTGAACATCTAATCAACTTGTCTTCAGAAGTTAGGAGTACAGTTGTCTCAAAATCTATCTATGAAGATCTGAACTTTTCATTTCAAGGATATAGGCGTGCAGTTCACACCATTAAACATCTGTCATCCTCTTACAAACTACCTTCTGAGGCTGAACATGTGTTCAAATTCTGAAGGGTCCAAGGCTCTGATTGGATGCATTGAGACACTTGCCATTGGTAACTGTTCAATATCTCACTAAATCCCCTAATTTCAGGTTTCATTAATTCAGTATAATCATTACCTATTTTTTCTTTCTTACTGATTACGTTTTCAAAAGTGCTTATAAAAACCAATTTACTATTTCATTCATTCACATTTTACCACCTTCAATATTCTCTCTTACTCTAGTTTTTCAAAACATCATTTCTATCAGTTTTCTTCAAAGAATCCGTGTGAACAATGGCATCCTCATCAAGTCTCAAGAATCTCAGCAGTGCTCCTGGTTCTTCGTCAACTGAATAATACGAGGATCCCATTATAACTCTACTCACTTCGGTCGACAACCTTGAAGTTCTCTGTGAATTGATCGTAGATTTTGAAAGTTTACAAGAAAATGGGTTTGATCTGTATGAAGATGTAACTGGATAGGGATGGAACAGATACCTTGATCGTCTGTTGGGTCCAACTTTTCCCATTCTTGTTAAAGAGTTTTGGATTCATGCTACTTCATCCAACCACCAGGTCACGTCATATGTTATGGGGAAGAAGATAGTGATTACAGAAGATTTGATTGGGAAACTCATTGGATACAATGGCGGCGGAGTCAGATGCATTGATATGGCTGATAAGTGTTCTGACCTAAAATCTATTGCTAGGGTCATTTTCACTTCTGGACAGCCATCTAGCAAGATCAGAGACTTGAAAGATCATTACAGAATCTGGGCTAGAATTATTCTGGGATGTATTAATCACAGGAAGCCTACAAGCTCTCCTGATTACATCAACATTGATCAGCAGTTTCTGTTATACTTCATTGCAAAGCAGGCCAAAATAAATCTTCCATATTTGCTCTTCAACCATCTTAGAACAAGTGTGAAAGAGACAAGAGAAGAAGAAAGAACTAAGAGGGACTGGATTCCTCTGGGAAGATTGATTTCAGATATTCTAACGGAAAATAGGTTGATAGAACATCTGACAGAGGCTCAAGAAATCAGCACTCTGGAAGCAACTGCTGGGAAACCACTGAATGCCAAGAATTTGAAGAAAATGAAGATTATTGAAAGCATTAAGAAGGAACCAACAATTTCTTCTCATGAGGTCATCACTTCTAGGAGAATCCCTCTGAAGGATTTCCCTATATTCTCTGAGATAGATGCTTCTCCAGAGATTATAATAAGATACCTTGAAGCATGCAAGGAAGATGGGACTATTCCAGAAATCAACATCCGTAACCTGCACAAACCAGCTCCAGAGGTTGTGCTAAAGAAATCCAGAAAGAGGAAGGCAGCAGGAGAAGGATCCTCTTAGAGGACACCTAAAGCTGCAAAAAAGAAAGGTAACACATCTTTTGTTTCTATTGTAGAATCAATAGTTGCTCCAACATCTGAAACCATTCTCCCTCAACCAACAGAAAATCCTTCACCTCAAACATTTGAGGATTTTGACATAGAGTTTGACCCATATGTAACTCTTGGAAATTTCTTAAATGAACCTCACTCCCCCAATCCAAATCCAGAACAACATCAACTAGAACTTGCAAGAGTTCTCTCTGATATTGAATTGTTTGATCAAGGCTTTTCCTCACCAATCCTAGAAAATCCACAACCGCACTCACCCCAACCAGAAAATGAAAACCCCCTCACTCCTCTATCTGAAAGTCCATCTTCTGAAACACCTGAACCAGAAATTCAACACGCTACCATAAACCAATCAAAAGACTCCCTTTCAGACCCTGATACCACTACCCTAATTCCTGGAATAATAGAACCTCTTACGATTCGTTTACCTCTCTCCATTCATGATATTCCAGAAATACCTTCACCATATGAATCCACACCACCAAACACTCCTCATTCACCAATCATGATTTCTGATTCTTCTACTCCCTCACCAATTAACCGTCCAGCTGATCATCTCAGAACTGTCTTTGATCTAGAAGCGCTGGACCATCTAGCTTCCACCTCAAATAAAATATCCATTCTCAAACCCAAACCAACCTTAACCAAATCAGATGTTGGTAAGAACCTATTGATTTATGGAACAGAAATACATGAATGGGTTACTTTTTTGAAGCAAGCAAGTCAACAGAATTCTAATCATGCTGCTTCTGATTCTCTGTGGGATAGATTCAGAAAATAGTTCAACTCTGAATCCCAGAATTTGAAAGAATTGAACTATGAGATGGCTCAGCAGAACTTCAGTGATCAGCTGAAAGCCTTCAAAGATCAAGTTCTAAGCCACTGGGACAAGAAAGAAATTCTTCTGCTGGAAAATGCTCCCTAGAAAGAGCACCAACCTTCAGAAGTCACTGAACCAGATTCTGATAGTCACCCTCTGACTACTACTCCAGAAAAAGACATTGCAACAGAAGAAGTTGTTCAACCAGAAGAGGTTGCAGAGTGTTCTGAACGACATGTAACTCCTGAAGATACACCAACTTTGTCTCTAGTCATGCAAACTCTTGAAGAGTTAAAAAATGAGAATGCTTTAATCCATGCCAGACTGGATAAGCAAGAAGATACAAACAAAGAGATCAGGGATATATTAGACAAGCAAGAAGATACAACAAAATAAATCAAAGACATTCTGGGAAAGCAGGAAGAATCAAGCACACAGATTAAGAGCTTACTGGAAGCGTTGTTCACACGACTTCCCCCTCCTTCTTAGATTTTCTTTAACTTATTATCTGTATTCTTCATCTTATCCTCTTTGTTTCTGAAAAATGTCATTGCATTCTGTTTTAAATATAAATCGTCTTTTGGACTCTGATTATATTGCTTTTTGATACCTGACAAAAAGGGGGGAAACCCAAGATATTTTCAATAACAGTATACCGGGACAAAGTCTCAAACATTCTGAATATCTTAACTTCTATGTTTTTTTTTCGGAAAGCTTGAACAGGAACATATTCTGATAAGGACAGAAGGAGATGCATCAAAAGCTCTGACGAGAAGGAACTTCAGGGAAGTAAGTCATTTCTATCTGAGCAATCAACTCAGGGGGATACTCTCTTAAGTTTTTTGTTCTATATTTTTATTGAAAATCCTAGTTTTTGTCATCATCAAAAAGGGGGAGATTGTTAGAACATAGTTTGATTCTACAACCCTTAATTAGAGTTTTAATGATAACAAACACAAAGAACAAATATGCACTCTAAATTTGTGTTATTTTTTATACAGAAGTTCTGACTGAAACAACATCAGAAGTTAAGCTACAAAAGCTTTCAAGTTGGGCTAATCAGAATGTTCTAAAGGATGATGATCAGAATCTGCGTTGAAGTAAAGGATACTCTGACTCTGAACAGAAGTGTAATACGCAAACAAATCTTCATATCTCTGAGTCATCAAAGTTCTGAAGTAAAAGCAGCATGCAAGATCCTATTGTTCTGAAGCGTTACTTTTCAATTAAAACAGTATCATATGCAATGGCTTCATTCAGACAAGAATCTTCTCAGTATGGAAACTGCATTGAGTGTCAATTATCACGTTTTATGCTGGACAGATTTCCACGCCTATATAAACAAGCTTAAAGGACAAATTGTTTATGATTTTCATCTACGACTGCTCATACATCTTAAATGCTGCAAATATTCATATTCTCTTATACTCTCAAATTGTGTAATACATCACAGTAGTGATACAGTTTTTGTAACGAAAAACAACAGTACACAGTAAATAATTTTCTTTTGATTAAGCTATTTTCCTTGAGATAAACCGGGTTGTGGTCTTACTCAAGAAGACTTTGACAGTTGTCAAAGTAGTTTGTAATTAGTTTTGATTAGTGAATTAAGTCCTCGTTGGATAGAGGAAAAATCACCTTGGCGGGTGGACTGGAGTAGTTTGAGATCAAACGAACCAGGATAAAAATATCGTGTCTATTTCTTTTGATTTTAAGTTTCAATTCAACCCCCCCTTCTTGTGTTTTTCACTTCTTCAATTTTTCCTTAAAATCGTTGCAAGTGGAGACGGAAACGATGCTTCTGAGATAGCTTTGATGAAATTGGGATATCTATCATTAACAAACTTACCAAGGCTAAGTAGTTTTTGTAAGAGAAAACATAACCTCAAATTTCCCCACTACTGAGGACATTATTTGTAATACATTGTCCCGTGATTGAAACTTTCTCACACGGAATGTTAAACGCGCCAAAGCTTTTAGAAGTACGTGTAACGCCGCCAGATAAACGGGAATGGAATGGTGACCTTAACACTAATATAAAAAAATTACAGCGAAAAAGGTAATGTATATACAAAATTGAGTATCCAAATTATGGTTCAAATGTTATGGCTTGTATTCTCACAATGTTGTTGTGTTTTCTTGTTTATGAATATCCAGAACTCTAAGGATGATTGAGTTGTTTGTCAGACAGCAATGAACTAGATTGTTCGTCGTAACCATCTGGTAATTTAGAATCAGCACATTGGACTTTTGTTTGCATGCTCTTCAAAATTTTATTTTAGTTTCCTTGTCATGAAATAACCTTTTTTCATGACAATTGTTCTTGTTATTTTCTAGGGTGTTTCTGCATGTTTTGGGTCCTGGGGCTTATTCCCTATTGGCACAAAGCAAAGCATTTACAACCATCATGATGTAACAGTTTAGTTTAATGACTTGTCTATGATAATGACTTTTGTTTCTTGTTTGAAAAACTAATCTCTATTAAACATTCCTCACTCAGTTAATATAGGTGTTGAATTCTTGATTTAGTGTGTATGTGTATTAAAGTAAACATATAGTTAAATAACAGTGTAATATGTATTCATGAGAATTTCTCTAAAATTTTATTATTGGGAAGATCCCAATGTTCCCCATTGGTAATTATCAATCCAAAAATTTCATATTGGGAAGAGATAGAGTTTGGGAATAGTTTATATAGAACATGGATGTTCATTGTTCATGAACTACAATAAACCAAACCATATTAGAATGTTGTGAGTTTGCTAAAATCTGTTGATGATGAATTCGTCACTTTTGAAAAGGCTTTGGCAAATACCTAAATTATGAAATTTTCTTTCTACTAACAACACTTGAGTATAGAAATTTCAAGATATCAATAATGACCAGTTTCAAGACAATCAAAAGGGAAAATTTAAAATATTCTCTTAAGGTAATTCTAAGAAATAAGCAAAATGTTTTTTTTCTGTAACAAGATAAAGACATGTCAAGAAGTAGCAAAATTTTTTTCTGTAACAAGGTAAGACATGTCAAGAAGCACTGCATTGGATTCAAAGAATGACTTGAGAAGAAATGTAACATGTTCTCTTTTAATAGTTTTGAATCTAATATGATTGATGATAATATCAACACTTGATGGATTGATTCTAAATCTACCCAAAGGCTCTTCTAGAATTCGGTTAGATACGAGCCCTTAATTAGGATTGTAAGTTAATAGGAAGCAATTTTATTATTAATAGACAGTTTTATTTAAGATAACTGTAATTGTAACTGCAGTAATTGTCATAACTGCAGTTTTAGAATAGAAATTAATTAATTAGGATAATCAAAGTGTTGCCTATAAATAGAGGAGGCAATTGAAAGAGAGGATATCTGAGAATTTGATTGGAAAGGGGTTATTTTGGTATTGGGGAGGTGCAGACCCTCGAAGTTATGCGATTATCATTCTGTAACAAATTTCCTATTTACTTGTCTATATCAGTTGGTTTCTATCAACTGGTATCAGAGCAATTCAGATCCGGGTCAGAATATTAAAAAAAAAACAAAAACGAAATAGAATTGTCATCAAGAACGGAATAAATATTTGGTATTTTTGATGAAGTGTTGAAAGAACTTAGAGATTGGAGAAGAGAACTCATAGAATTACGACTAGCAATACCAATCTTTGAAGGAAGGGATGTTGTTGCAAGGTTGAGAAATATTTTGATGCAGGAGGTGAATGTAAAGAAGAAGATCAAATATCAAAAGTTGTGCAATGGATGAGTGGTAGAACCATCGCATGGTACCAATTATGGGTGTCAGCCAACCCATTTTCCACTTGGAGAGATTTTACAGAGGCAATTATCAAGCAATTTGGGCCAGAAACTGATTCAATGGAGAATGAAGAAGTGGAATTAAGGAAACTTTCAAGAAAACTTAATATCCATGGTAAAAAAAGAATGAGAAAAGAAGAGAACTCTAATAAAAAAAGAGGCCATGAGTTTGTTGTTTTGGATCGCTCAAAGTTAATAGAAAAAATGAAGAAATGTGAGCGAAAAGAGAAAATTGGTGACATGCAACAGAGTATTATCAAGAAAACAAAATTGTTTGTGAAGGAAGAACCACCGAACGAAAATCTAACCGGTAGAGAGCAAGGGTCTGTGACTGAGAAGAGTAAAGAAATTTCTTGCATGTTGGTTGTATTTCCACTGATGAAACTGCCAGACAAAAGTGTTGCTATTTGTTGCATAACGATGAAAAAGAGTTTCACCACATTCACAATCGTTGAGAGAAAAAACCCAACAAATGCCACTGCAATAATTCCAAAATGTTTGGTAATCTGTCCTCCAAACCATGGGACCCTTAAGACTAAATTAGGCTGCAAGATGGTGCAAACACTTTGGTTTTAATGCCAAAATGAGTAAAGTAGTTTTGTAATTGGTTTTTATTTTATTCTCATGTAACCACCTTGAGGACAAGGTGATATTTTAGGGGGGTGTTGTTAGATACGAGCCCTTAATTAGGATTGTAAGGGTCTTGTTAGTTAATAGGAAGCATTTTTATTATTAATAGACAGTTTTATTAAAGTTAATTGTACTTGTAACTGCATTAATTGTCATAACTGCAATTTTAGAATATAAATTAATTAATTAGGAAAATTAGAGTGTTGCCTATAAATAGAGGAGGCAATTGAAAGAGAGGATATATAGGAATTTGATTGGAAATGGACCATTTTGGCATTGGGGGAGGTGCATACCCTCAATGTTCTGCGATTATCATTCTGTAACCAAATTTCCTATTTAATTGTCTATATCAATTGGTTTCTATCAAATTCCCATGCTTCTAAAAGAATTTCATAGTTCAACTTTAGGGGGACATTCAGGATTTTTCAGAACATACAAGAGAATTTCAGCCATCAAGTATGGATTGATATTTCAATGTATTTTATAGAAGCTTTACACAAAGAATATGGCAAGAATGTGGTCGTGGTAGTAGTGTATTGTTAACTAAATAAGCTCATTATGACCTTGAACCATCCATTCACCACAAAAGACATTGCTGAAAGTTTTGTGCAAGAAGTGATTAAATTACACAGTTTCCCTTCAACAATTGTGCCAGACGGAGATAAAATCTTCTTTAGTCTTTTTTGGTCGGAGTTGTTTAAAATGGGACACCAAATTGAAATATAGTTTTACATATCATTCGCTAATAGACAGCCAAACAGTGGTAGTGAACAAATTCTTAGAACCATATTTAAGATGTCTCACAGGATCTAAACCAAAACAATGGCCAAAATTGTTAGGTGGGCTGAATTTTGGTTCAACACCAATTACAACCATTGGCAGAGCGACCCCATATATTAAAAGGTACTATATTCCATCAGTAATGGAAAAAGTTAATATAAGAAAACTTGATGAAGGCTCTGGCTCAAATGAAAGCTTTGTGAGGGTAAGGTACATATATCCTTATTTTAATGATGTCAAAATATTCATCACATCTTGCATTTGTGCTTTTGATATGGGTTGGTTCCATGGAGAATTTACAATTGGGAATGGTTGGTATTGAAACTCTTTGAAAGAAATCATTTTTGGCTATCTCAATTGCTTGCGTTGACTCACACCGTAGGTAGGTCGACTCGTAGATTGTTCAAGGTGAATGCACCATGCTCGGGAGTACTCTCGTCGACCCTTCTGGTCAACTCATACCGGGAGGAATTATTTTCAAGGTTGTGTCGATGTAGACCTTGATGCAATCGATGCATCACTTTTATTTTAATCATCTCACCAAGCTCGGGATCACTCAGGTTGACCCCCCCTCCCCTTTCTGTATGCGCTGGCCGCTAGCGTACATCAACTATTTTTCTACTTTGTTTTCGGTCTTGCGGGATTAGAAACATACATATACCATATTGTATTCATCATTTGGGGTTAACAAGAAAAAGTGAAAGACATACACACAATTTCTCATCATCTTTATCCTCTCATTGCATTCATCAACAATTACACATAATAATTTTTGTTGATCAAAGTGCAAAGCTGTGGTGATAACGTTCAAATTGAAGATTGAAATTCAGATTTGGATTGAGAATTGAGTGGGTTTTTTCTTGAATAAAACCGTTATGGTTTTGTCCTCTAAGATTCCTCTTTGTGAGGGGGTTTTTGCATAACTCTTTGCTTCATTGAGTTCAGCCGAGTGGAAGGGTTAAGAAACGGTTGGTTTGCCTAACCAAGTAGAAGTAACCGGAGGATTGTTAATAAAGATTTGGGGTCAAACATCTTGTGATTGAAATCAGCCGAGTGAAAGATTTGTGGAACACGGTGTGCATGCAATCAAGTAGCGGTACGCGAAGGTTTGTTCGAAGAGTTTACCATACTTGGTTCAACTTGAATCAAAGGGAGAGAAGGGAATAATTTCATCTTCAACAATTGGGTTATGTGTGGTGGTGACTATTGCTTATCTTGTAAAACTTTGCAACTTAATATCATATATCCCAATTCTAGATTTTAGAATTGGGGGCAGACTTACCCTACGCGAAGACGTCAAAGGGAATTTTCTGAACAAATTGTGTGTTGTTTTTCATTCCTTATCCTTTTATTCTCGTTTGTCATAATTTGTGTGATATTGATTGTTAAATTTGTTTTACCGTAACTATAGTGATTCAAAATTTGTTTAGAAATATCATAGCAATCAGTTTGATTGCTATCAAGTAAAATTCATCACTACAATTAAGTAAAAAATTGAGCTAGATGTGTCTTGCACACCAAGTGTTTGATAAATTGACTAACACACAAATTAGTGATATTATCAAATTTTATCTTAAACAATTCATTGGAAGTAGTAAGTGCTCACTAATATTGTTTAACCGATTTATTAGTAGATAACCGTATTGATTCATTTCTCATCATAAGAACTACATTCGGTTTCGCATATGTGATCCTTCCAATAACGGACCGTTTAGACGATTTTGATTCGGGGAACTTTCGTACGAATTAAAAATCATTTTTAAAGCGCAAAATTTTTAAAACTAAGGATCTATTTGTAACACCCCAATTCTACCCAAAGCAATTTATGGAAAATCAGAGTATAAAAATTTCCAAAATAATCAGGATGCTACACATTCAACTCACACATAAACCTGTCATGCTTTTAGAATAGATACATAACACTTAAAGAAAACGGAATGAACATAACTCATGAATAAAGTCTTCATAACATAAACCAACTTTGATTATTCACGCAGCGGATTCATAATAATTCTCCATATGAGACATAACATCTTTTAAATCATAAAACAACAGCAATACGATAATTCCTCAAATAACAACATAAGGTTCGATAAATAAACAAAAAAATAAAACAAGCGTTCATTTCCCCCCGAGTGCTACGTATCAGAGCAAATGACACCAAACTCGAACTAACAACGCTAACGGCTACTCCTCTTGGTTACATGCACGTTACCAACAAAAGGTAACATTCAAACAGAAGGGGTGAGATATCGAATACTATAATAAAACATATGATAAATAATATATCGAAATCAGTTTACGTAAAATCACCACTTCGTACCAAATCAACATATAGCAATACCATTCACCAACACCTCAATTCAACTTATGACATTACCGTGCGTAAACAACACTTCAAATAAGCAACAAACCAACGACTCCAAATGCGACTCAATTATGCAATGCATGTGGTACCATTGGAGCAGAACTCCCAACTTAGAAAATGCCAGTTTAGTAAGGCATAAGGCATAAGCCCTTAACATAAAATCTTACCAATAAAGGCCAACGTGGTGAGCATTCGCTCCAACTTAGAACATGTCAATCCAAGCCAACTTTAATGCTATGCTATGCTATGTGATGATATAAACAACCACAACTTGGGAACGTAACAAAGACAACAACATAATAAAGGTCAACATAACAACAATTCACACCTTCAACATTGGCCAAAGGCCTATATCAAAGTTATTACCAATTAATCAAGGGTAAATCACAACATTTATTCACCACGAATATATTGAAACAAAACGGCATTTCGGTCAATTCGCAAAATACATCAATTACCAACATACCGAATTAATCGATTCATTTCTAATTACTTGCCAACTTAATCAATTAATCCCACTGCTAAATTATTTTCATCACTAATAAAATACTAATTCAGCCATTTAAAATATATATAGTTCACTGTTAATTATTCTCCCTAATTTACTAATTTATTATACAACTAATGGATGTGCCATTTTCTCCATAAAACTAGCTTCTAGCAACTAAATTTAATTTACTGCTAGTGAAAACAGTGACATTCATATATACTGTTATTAGTTATTACTGATATCATTTAAAAATTATGCAGTATAGTGCCATAGAAAGACAAAACTGAGAAACAGAGACAGAAGCAAGTGCCCCTGCCTCACAGTGCCAAAGTGGCACTTTTTCTCTCCACCTCTCACTTGTGTCGATCGACACAACTCCTTCCCCAGGCCATAACGGCCGTTATACCTTCCCTGCCAGCTTGTGGCGGTCGTCACAGGCACTTCCCCCAGGCCATGTTTCGTTTTCAATTCCTTTTTCTTATTTTCTATACTTATTTTCTATGCTTAGTCTTTATATTGCTTCAATAAATTCTTTTGTCTCCTAATCCAAACTCAAACCAGACAAGTGTTTAACACCGCAACCCACATATTTCTTTGACAGTTCCATAACTAAAACAATATTAATCATGCTTATCACAACACACACAAACCAAACACAAGTCAATAAAACAGTAACAACTTCACATACAAATTCCCATATACAAAATATCATATACCCCATTATAGGATAAAAAACCTACCCTTACCTGGTTTGATTTTGAAAACAATCAAGGAAGCTTCAATGGAATTTCTAGAAACTAGCCCTAGCAGCAGCTTCCTCGTTCTTCTTCTCTTCTCACAAAACCTTATTCTCTCTTTTCTCTTCTTATTTTGATTTTCCTGATAACACTACTTTCTCTCTTTTTTTTTCTTCTATTCTCTAATAAAATACTATTATTCAATTCTTAGTAACTTAAATGGGCCTAACCAATACACCCTCCTTATTACTTCGCGACACCACAGTTAAGCCCAACATCAATTCTAGGCTTATTAGTAAAATGACACTTTAACTTATTTATACCAATATAAACCTGATTAAATTATTATTCCAACTTAATAAAATAATCCCGACTTTAACGATAAAATTTCGAATTAAAATAAAATATTCAAAACAATATTTAATTAAATTAATAATTAAATATCGGGGCGTTACAACTCTCCCCCACTTAGAATATTTTCGTCCTCGAAAATAAAAGTTTACCTGGTTCAAATAACTCGGGATAGGAGTCTCGCATCTTGCTCTCCAACTCCCAGGTCATACTCTCTCCAACAGCTCCTAACCAGACAACTTTCACCAATGCAATCTCCTTCCCTCTTAGAATCTTCATCTCGTGATCCGCGACTCGCACAGGCATCGTCTCCACCGTGAGATTATCATGTACTTGCACATCGTCCATCTGAATCACATGAGACAGATCGGGAATATACTTCCAAAGTTGCGATAGATGAAACACGTCATGCAAATTAGCAAGGTTTGGAGGTAACGCCAATCGGTAAGCAACCCTCCCAACTCGATCTAATATCTGATACGGGCTAATAAAATGAGGAGTGAGCTTCTTAGACTTCAGAGCTCGCCCAACACCAGTCACAGGTGTGACTCTTAAAAACACATGATCACCGGCTTGGAATTCTAAATCTTTCCTTCTCTTGTCATGGTAACTTTTCTGTCTACTTTGAGAAACCTTCATCTTCTCTTGGATAAGCGTTACTTTCTCAGTAGTCTCTCGAACAATCTTAGATCCAAGTACCACACTTTCACCAGATTCATGCCAACACAATGGAGTCCTACACCTTCAACCATACAATGCCTCAAAAGGTTCCATCCCAATACTAGAAAGGTAACTGTTATTATAAGTGAACTCAATCAACGGAAGATAAGTATCCCACGAACCTCCCTGTTCACGAACACATGCTCTCAACAGATCCTCCAGTGACTGAATAGTCCTCTCGGCCTGACCATCCGTCTGAGGATGATACGCCGAACTCAACCTCAACTTAGATCCCAACGCCTCTTGCAAACTTTTCCAAAAGTCATAAGTAAACCTCGGATCTCTATCCGACACAATATACAAAGGAACACCATGCAACTTCACAATTGTTTTGGTGTAAATCTCTGCCAACTTCGAAATCAGATATGTGATGTTAATAGGTATAAAGTGTGCCGACTTCGTAAGCCTATCAACAATCACCCATATCGAATCGTGTCCTCTAAAGGTACTAGGTAATACCGTTACAAAGCCCATCGAAATGCTATCCCATTTCCATTCTAGAATCTCTAACGATTGCATCAGCCCTGCAGGCTTCTGATGCTTAACCTTCGACTTCTGACAAGTCAAACAAGCATACACAAACTGTGCCACATCTCGCTTCATACCACGCCACCAAAACAAACCTTTCAAATCTTGATACATTTTAGTAGCTCCTGGATGAATACTCAAACTGCTTCTGTGACTTTCCTCAAGAATCACTTTCTTAATCCCTTCATCATCAGGAATGCAAATACGATCTCAGAATCTTAACACACCTTGCGCATCTATCTTGAAATCATCATTCTCAGATCGGTCAATTCCCATCATCCTATCCACCAAATTCACATCTAGCTTTTGAGCCTTGCTGATACTGTTGAGGAAATCATTATTAATCTTTAACATTCCCAACATAACACTATGCGGTGTCACTTCACAAACTAAACTCAAATCTCGAAATTGTTCAATCAACTCCAACTCTTTAACCATCATTGCCGACATGTGCAAAGTCTTTCGGCTCAAAGCATCAGCCACAACATTAGCTTTTCCTGGATGATAATTCAAACCGAAATCATAATCCTTCAGCAATTCCAACCACCTTCGCTGCCTCATATTCAACTCTTTCTGATCAAAAAGATACTTCAAACTCTTACGGTCACTAAACACTTCGAATATAGAACCATAAAGATAATGCCTCCAGATTTTCAACACAAAGACAACTACAGCCAATTCTAAATCATGTGTAGGATAATTCTTTTCATGAGTCCTCAATTGTCTCGACGCATAAGCAATCACCTTACTATTCTGCATGAGTACACCACCTAACCCCATCAGACAACCATCACAATACACAACAAAAGGTTCCCCCAGATTAGGCAAAGTTAAAACTGGAGCCAACGTCAACCTCTTTTTCAACTCGGTAAAACTTTCTTCACATCGACTATCCCACACAAAGTCTTTACCCTTACAAGTCAACTTGGTCAACGGAAGTGCCAACTTAGAAAAACCTTCGATAAAACGTCTATAGTAACCGGCTAACCCCAAGAAACTTCTAATCTCAGTAACCGACTTTGGAGCTTCCCATTGCAATACAACATCAACTTTAGAAGGATCCACAGAGATGCCACTACTAGAAATGACATGACCAAGGAAACTAACTTCATGCAACCAAAATTCACACTTGGACAACTTCGTATACACCTTCTTCTCTCTCAAAACTTGCAATATAACTCTCAGGTTCTTTTCATGTTCCTCTTCCGACTTAGAGTAAATCAGAATGTCATCAATGAATACCACCACAAATCGATCCAAATAAGTATGAAAGATACGATTCATGTACTTCATGAATACTCCCGGCGCATTGGTGACACCGAAAGTCATCACCGAATACTCGTAGTCTCTATACCGAGTCCTGAACGCGGTCTTCTGAATATCATCTTCTTTCACTTTAATCTAGTGATACCCCAACCTCAAATCAATCTTAGAAAACACATTTGCACCCACCAATTGATCCATCAACTCATCAATCATCGGAAGTGGATACTTGTTCTTAATCATCACTTTATTCAACTGCCTGTAATCAACACAAAGCCTCATACTTCCATCTTTCTTCTTTACTAACAACACAGGCGCTCCCCACGGTGATACACTAGGTCTTACAAACTTTTTCTCCAACAACTCTTCTAACTGCTTCTTCAATTCAGACAATTCAGATGCAGACATCCTGTACGGTGCCATAAAAATAGGTCTGGTACCAGGTATAAGATCAATCGCAAATTCAAACTCTCTCTCTCTCTGGCAGTACATCATGAATTTCATCAGGAAACACTTCAGGAAATTCTCGCACCACCTGCAACTCATCAATCTTAACTTGGTTCTCCATTGATAGTGACGCCATCAACGAGAACATCTGCGTTTCATCTTGCATCAGTTGCCTCAACTGTTTACCGGTCAACAAACCAACCCTTTCCTCTTCAGGAGTAGAAAACCTCACAGACTTGTTATAGCAATTGATATAAACATAGTTATACTCTAACCAATTCATACCCAAGATCACCTCTAACCCGCTTAGCGGCAAACAAATAAAATCAACAACAAAGTCTTTGCTGAAGATCGACAAAGGACAATTCAAACACACATGAGAAGTAGTCACTGATCCCTTAGTCGGGGTCTCGACGACCATTTCTCCATCCATAGCAGACAACACAAGACCCAATCTTTCAACACAATCAGCAGCAATAAAACAATGAGTAACACCAGTATCAATAATAGTAATTAAAGGAGTACTATTAATGAAACATGTACCTCTGATGAGTCTGTCCTCACTAGTTGTCGAAGTCCCAGCCAAAGCAAACACCTTGCCACCAGTTTGTGCCTTCTTTGGTTTCAGGAAATTACTACCAATGTGTCCTTCTCCACCACAGTTGAAACAAATCATCTCCCTATGCTTGCAGTCAGATATCGTATGCCCAATCTTACCACAACGGAAACACCTCTTCCCATCCGTAGTAGTACACACATTACTCTTTGTTTACCTCTACCATTATCATAAGGCTTGCCACGGTTCTGCTGATTCTTTCCTCTCTTATCACTAACAATCTTGTGATGAGCATTGCTATCCTCTTCAAAGATCCTGCAACTATCAACCAAATCAGAAAAGACATGAATCTTCTGATATCCAACATCCTTCTTGATTTCTGAGCACAACCCATTCTTAAACTTGTTGCACTTAGAAAATTCAGCACCTTCACCATCAAAATATGGATAGAACTTAGCTAGCTCAATGAACTTAGCAGCATACTCAGTGAAAAATTTGTTCCCTTGCTTCAACTCGAGGAACTCGATCTCTTTCTTACCCCGAACATCTTCAGGATAATACTTCTTCAGAAACTCCCTACGGAACATAATCCAAGTGACTTCCTCACCTGCAGCTTCCAACCTTGCACGCATTTCTAGCCACCAGTCATCAGCTTCAACTGCTAGCATGTGAGTGCCATACCGAACCTTCTGCGCCGGGGTGAAATCCATCACACGGAAAATCCTATCGATTTCCTTCAACCAATCTAGTGCTCCATCAGGATCATGCCTACCCTTGAACACCGGCGGATTCTCCCTTTGGAAAGTTGCCAAACTATGAGACCTGGCATTCTTGTCCGCAATCGGCTGATTCTGCATAGCCTGAGCTATCACTTGCAGAGTAGCGGAAATTGCAGCATCCTTCCTCCCAACCATCTTATCTTATCACTGCAACACAAACAATGGTTAAAAAACTAACAATACTAGATTGTTAAACAACTACGACTCGATAACTTGACCGGACAGACCGATCTGCTCTGATACCACTAATTTAACACCCTAATTCTACCCAAAGCAATTTATGGAAAATCAGAGTATAAAAATTTACAAAATAATCAGGATGCTACACATTCAACTGATACATAAACCTGTCATGCTTTTAGAATAGATACATAACACTCAAAGAAAACGGAATGAACACAACTCATGAATAAAGTCTTCATAACATAAACCAACTTTGATTAATCACGCAACAGATTCATAATAATTCTCCATATGAGACATATCATCTTTTAAATCATAAAACAAAATCAATACGATGATTCCTCAAATAACAACATAAGGTTCGATAAATAAACAACAAAATAAAACAAGCGTTCATTTCCCCCCGAGTGCTACGCATCAGAGAAAATGACACCAAACTCGAACTAACAATGCTAACGGCTACTCCTCTTGGTTAACTGCATGTTACCAACAAAGGGTAACATTCAAACAAAAGGGGTGAGATATTGAATACTATAATAGAACATATGATAAATAATATATCGAAATCAGTTTACGTAAATTCACCACTACGTACCAAATCAACATATAGCAATGCCATTCACCAAAACCTCAATTCAACTTATAACATTACCATGCGTAAACAACACTTCAAATAAGCAACAAATCAACGAATCCAAATGCGACTCAATTATGCAATACATGTGGTACCATTGGAGCAGAACTCCCAACTTAGAAAATGCCAGTTTACCAAGGCATGAGGCATAAGCCCTCAACATAAAATCTTGCCAATAAAGGCCAAAGTGGTGAGCATTCGCTCCAACTTAGAACATGCCAATCCAGGAAAACTTTAATGTTATGCGATGATATAAACAACCACAACTCGGCAATGTAACAACGACAACAACATAATAAAGATCAACATAACAATAATTCGCACCTTCAACATTGGCCAAAGGCCTATATCACAGTTATTACCAATTAATCAAGGGTAAATCACAACATTTATTCACCACAGATATATCAAAACAAAACGGAATTTCGGTCAATTTGAAAAATACATCAATTACCAACATACCAAATTAATCGATTCATTTCAAATTACTTGCCAACTTAATCAATTAATCCCACTACTAAATTATTTTCATCACTAATAAAATACTAATTCAGCCATTTAAAATATATATAGTCCACTATTAATTGTTCACCATAAATTACTAATTTATTATACAACTAATGGATGTGCCATTTTCTCCATAAAACTAGCTTTTAGCAACTAAATTTAATTTACTGCTACTGAAAACAGTGACATTCATATATATTGCTATTAGCTATTACTGATATCATTTAAAAACTATGCAGCATAGTGCCATAGAAAGACAAAACAGAGAAACAGAGACAAAAGCAAGTGCCCCTGCCTCACAGTGCCAAAGTGGCACTTTTTCTCTCCACTTCTCACTTGTGCCGATTGACACAACTCCTTCCCCAGGCCATAATGGCCGTTATACCTTCCCTGGCAGCTTGTGACGGTCGTCACAGGCACTTCCCCCAGACCATGTTTTGTTTTCAATTCCTTTTTCTTATTTTCTATACTTATTTTCTATGCTTAGTTTCTATACTGCTTCAATAAATTCTTTTGTCTCCTAATCCAAACTCAAACTAGACAAGTGTTTAAGATAACAATCCACATATTTCTTTGACAGTTCCATAACTCAAACAATATTAATCATGCTTATCACAACAACACAAACCAAACACAAGTCAATAAAACAGTAACAATTTCACATACAAATTCCCACATACAAAATATCATATACCCCATTATAGGATAAGAAACCCACCCTTACCTGGTTTGATTTTGAAAACAATCAAGGAAGCTTCAATGGAATTTCTGGAAACTAGCCCTAACAGCAGCTTCCTCGTTCTTCTCCTCTTCTCACAAAACCCTATTTTCTCTTTTCTCTTCTTATTTTGTTTTTCCTGATAACACTACTTTCTCTTTGTTTTTTCTATTCTCTAATAAAATACTATTATTCAATTCTTAGTAACTTAAATGGGCCTAACCAATACACCCTCCTTATTACTTTGCGACACCACACTTAAGCCCAACATCAATTCTAGGCTTATTAGTAAAATGACACTTCAACTTATTTATACCAATATAAACCTGATTAAATTATTATTCCAACTTAATAAAATAATCCCGACTTCAACGATAAAATTTCGAATTAAAATAAAATATTCAAAACAATATTTAATTAAATAAATAATTAAATATCAGGGTGTTACACTATTCAGCCCCCCCCCCCCCCCCCCCCCACCCACCTTTCTAGATTTGTCCTATCATCTAACAAGTGGTATCAGAGCACCGATTTATCTAGTGCGTCACATGTAACTTTTTAGAAAATGGAGAACGATCCAAAAGGGGTGTATAATAGAGCTCCTATTTTTACCGGTGAAAATTATAATTATTGGAAAGAATGTATGCGGATGCATATCAATTCTGTTGATAGAAAAATATGGAAAGTCATCGAGGATGGTCCTATAGAAATAAATATGACCGATGCGGCTGGTGCCACCATACCTAAACCGGAAGCATAGTGGAAAGATGATGATGAGAAAAATTATAGATATCATTGGAAAGATAGAAATATAGTCATTTCATCTTTAGGTGTTGATGAGTGTTTTAGAGTCTCTCATTGTGCTACTGCTAAGGCAATGTGGGACGCATTACAAGTTTTCCATGAGGGAACTAATGTTGTCAAATTAGCTAGAATCAATATGCTAACTCAAGAGTTCGACCTCTTTCACATGAAGCATGGTGAATCCATTGTGAACATGCAAAATATATTCTCTCATATAATCAATCACTTATATACATTGGTCATACCATTTCCAATGTTGTTGCTACTAACAAAATTTTGAGATGTCTTAATAGGGAATTACAACCTAAGGTCGCAGCGATCAAGGAAGCTAATGATCTGATGACATTAGATGTTACAACATTGTTTGGTAAGCTTTAATAGAATGATAAGAGCTCTTGAATCTCAACAAACATGAAAAGAAGGAAAAGAAAGAGAAGTCAAGGGACATGGAAAAGAAGTCTATCGCGTTAAAGGCTTCAAGCTCTAAGTCATCCACCAAGGATTCCTGTGAAAGTGAGTCAAGTAATGATGATGGAAGTTTGAATGAAGATATGGGGTTATTTGTGAGAAAGTATCATAGATGTATCCGAAAGAATGAAATTCAACATTTGGATAAGAACCTCGTCGACTATAGACGTCAACTTAAACCCCCAAAGTAAGATGAAAGTAAGAAATCTAAATCAAGAGGATCGTGTTACAACTGTGGAAAACCCGGTCACTACTAGCAGGATTGTCCATTGTTCAAGAAAGACAAAGGAAAAGACAAATATAAAAAGAGATCAAATAAAGCTAGAAGATTTATATTGCTTGGGAAAGTGATATTGAATCTTCAAGCAAAGGCAACTGTAGTGATGAAGAAGAAACCGTCAAATTTTGTCTTATGACTCATCAAAAGAAGAAAAAGGATGTAAGTCATTCTAAATATGATGTTGATGAAATGTATTACTTCGAATTGCAAAAAGCCTTTGATACTCGACATAATGAGGCCAAGGAAGCTTTTAAATGATTGGTCTCAAATAAGAAATTTTTTTCATACCTTGAGAAAAAGGTTTCTGATTCTGAAAAGGAATTGTAAACTCTTAAGGAAACTATGATAGAAGCTATCAAAGGCAAAAGCAAAAATGACAAGGGTTTTTGGTTTACATGGACCGCATGTGAAACTTGTCATATTTGGAAAAGAGAGGTTAGTAATATCAAAGCTAAATTAGACAAGGCTTTACAACCTAAAATTACTTATGTTATTTATCGATCAAACATTAGAAGTAGCATGAATAATCCTTATCAAAAATACACTTATGAGATAAGGGATCAATCTAGAAAAAGTAATTCTCCCTAAACCTTGACTTTTCTATATTGTTGCAAGAAAGGTCACATCATTGGTAAATTTCGCTTTAGGAGATTTTTGGTTCCTCAAGGAATTTTCAAATGGTTGCCCAAATGCAACCTTAGTATCACTCACACACAAGGACCCAATAAGAATTGGGTACCTATTTCACTTGTTTGAATTCGTAGGTGGAATGTCTTGAGACTACGGAGAGAAGATGGTTTCTCGATAGTGGATGCTCAAGGCATATGACGGGTGACATCTCCTTATTTTTTTTGACTTTGTGTCTAAAATGAAAGGATTTATAACCTACGTGATAATAAAAAGGGAGTTATACTCGGCAAAGGTAGTGTAGATAATCCCTCTTCTACTATTATCTCTGATGTCCTTTTAGTTGAAGGTCTTAAGCACAATCTTATTAGCATTAGCCAATAGTGCGACAAAGGATACAAAGTCTCTTTTTCAAAAGATTGTTGCATAATTGAAAATAATGATAAGAAATATGACGTGTTTAAGGGCTTGAGGGTAAATAATGTATACATGCTTGACTTGAATGAAGTATCCTTGACTGTCACTAAATTTCTAGTCTCCATGAGTGAAGACTCATGGTTCTGGCATAGGAGTTTAGCGCATGTTAACTTTGACTTTCTAAATAAAGTAGTTTCACAAGATTTAGTAGTCGGTCTACCCAAAATAAAATTTTCTAAAGATCACTTATGTGATGCGTGCCAAATGGGAAAGAAAACAAGGATCTCGCTTAAATCTAAAAACATTGTCTCTACATCGAGAACCTTTGAGCTTCTTCATATGGACCTTTTTGGATCATCTAGAATAAAAAGTCTAGGTGGAAACTACTACGGTTTTGTTATTGTAGATTACTACTCTAGATTTTGTTGGACTATTTTCTTAGCTAGTAAAAGTGACACTTTTTAGGAATTTGAAAATTTTGCCAAGATGTATCAAAATAAATTTAACACTAGCATTGTTACTATCCGAAGCGATCTCGGGGGTGAATTTGAAAACCACCTATTTGAGGAATTTTGTGAAAAATACAATATTGATCATAATTTTTCCGCCCCATGAACTCCATAACAAAATGGAGTGGTAGAACATAAAAAACGTGTTTTAGAAGAACTCAGAAGAACTATGATCAATGAACATGATCTTCCTAAATATTTTTGGGCCGATGCCATAAATATGGCATGTATGTTTTGAATAGGATTCTAATACGTCATATTGTTCACAAAACTCCTTATGAACTTTTAAAAGGTAGGAAGCTTAATATTTCACATTTTCATGTTTTTGGATGTAAATGTTTTGTGTTAAATAATGGTAAATAAAACCTTGGTTAGTTTGACTCAAAGGCCGATGAAGGTATCTTTCTCGGATACTCAATCGAGTAAAGCTTATAGAATATACAATAAAAGGTTACATATCACTGAAGAATCTGTGCATGTTTCCTTTGATAAATATCATCTGAAATCGGTCGGAAAAGGTATTGTTTTTTATGGTGCAGGTGTATCCTCGGAGAGTATACTAAAAGCTCCAAAAGAAAAGAGTGATAAAAATAATGATGAACTCAAACGGGAAAATGTTGAGGAGGAACCAAATCAAGTACCCAAAGAAAAGAAGGAAGATCATCCAAGTAATGAAAGTGTTCTCCCCTTGGAATGGAAATCCTCTAAGGATCATCCTGTTGTACCCCAAAATTTTCCCTCCCATTTTCTTCAAAAAAATATTCTCATGAGGTCCTCATTTGCTCAAGATAGCTCAAGGGTTGATTAGATAAATGTTTCTCCTAAGCAATAAGTCTACAACTAGGGTTTTGAGTCTTACAAGGAAGTTTGGTTTACAAAGGTCTTAAGTGGTTTCCATGATTCTTCATAGGTTTTCAACAATGATCACGTCAAAGTTTCAAGTCTTGCATCACAAGTTTGCTCAGTCAATGGCTCAGATGATTGAAAATCAACTATATTGGGTAAAAAGTCAACTATGGTCAACATACATTCAAACTTCAAGATTTTATGGTCAACATCAACATTTTGAAGTGATATTCACCATTTGATCAAGAGTTGATCATGATTCCTCAAGGAAAGTCCTTAAATCGTCAAAAGTCAAAAGTTTCAAATTAGGGTTTCCTTAGGAGAAGTCAACTGAACTTTGACCAAGCACAACTTTCACACGCTTCATTGAATTTTCCCCAACCAAATCTCATTTTTAAAGAAATTTAATTCTCTACAACTTTGAATATGTATGCTCAAGTCCAAAAAGTGCTTCATTTGAGAGATATGAGCCCATACATTACAAGTCATTTCAAAAGTCAACAAAAAAGAAACTTTTTGTAAAGGCAACTTACATTAAGATAAAGTCTCCAAATGCAAACATGATCAAAGGAGAAATTTAATAAGACATATTGAGATTTTCAAAAAGTCAAAGATCATCTTCAAAATATGAAAATTGAGAGAGTTATGACCATTGCAAATTGGGAAATTTTGGTAAAATGCATGAAATGCAAAGTGAGCAAACTTGAAATTCTAGAGTAATGGACCTAAGTGTTGATGTTAAAACATGTTCACAATGTGTTAGAATACCTCTAAATCCATTCATATATTTTTTATGATTTTTATTTCTTTTATTTGAATTTTTATTCATTTAAATGCAAGTAAGTCAAATAAAATATAAAATTATTGGGTCAAGGCGCATGGACTTTTGATTTCAATCACTGGAGGACCAAGAACACATGACAAACATGACAAAACTGTGAAAACATATTGGGAACAAGAATCTTCAAGTTTAAAATGTTTTTTAACAATTTTGGAAAGATTTCAATGTGTTTTTTGCAATGAATTGTGACATGATGGTACAAGATTCTTGTCTTGTTCTTGTTCCATTTTATTCTTCTATAAATACATGTAATACTCAAGTGCAAAGGACACAAAAGGCTGCTCCGAAAAAAACACTTCAAAATTTCCAATATTCTCAAAACTAGGACAAGTTGTAAACTATAATTGCAGCCACGATCAAAACAAACCAGCCTTCCTATTCACTTCCTGGAGCATTATAGGGTAAGTTTGGATCATTTGTAATGATCCAAAGAGCATGAAATAAACATACATGCTACGCCATTTTTCTTAATTTCTTGCAAATTCATTTTTCTGTTTTTATTTTGTTTTATTGTATACTACCACCACTAATGATCTTCTGAGGTACAACAATGCAGGATATATTTTTGCTATTATTTTTCAATCTTTGCAAGTTTATCATATATGATCAAATCCCATTTTTCAAACACCAAGCGTGTATAGTTCAGATGGAAAAGGATGAAGACTGTAAATAGAAGGGTGTGAGTTCAAACCCCAGTACCTGCACCTTCTTTTCAAAACTTTGTAACCCTTTTCTATTTTTCTTTTCCATTTTGTCTAATTAATTTAATTTTTCTTTTTAATCATTTTCTTTAATCATTAAAATCACAAAAAAATATAGTAAAATCAGAACTAGACTTTTAATAGGTTAATTTAATTTATAGACAATATTTTTCTTAATTAATTAATTAGACATAGGTTTCTTTTATAATTAATTAAATCTTTAATTTAGGTTTAAAGTCTATTTATTTTAGAATTCAAATCAAACCAAAAATGCACAAAAAATTTAATTTCTAATCCTTTAGATGTTAAGACTTTTAAAAATAATTTTGCAAATATTTTGTATTTCCTTTTGCTATTTATTTTATAGAAATAAATGTATAGGTGGCACGGGTATTTTTGTAATAGCTTAGTTTATTTTCCCGCATTTTTAAATTTAATATGTAACTGTTTATGGGATGTAATAGCATAAGTTTAAATTTCACATTTTTGATTCTGCACTTTTTCTTATGTAATTGCCCTGAGGCCCTGTAATAGCATAGGATTTATTTTTTTGCACTTATAATCATTTTCATGTATGTATATAATTGTATAGTAACTAGACATGTATTGAAAGATCTAAAACCAAAACGTAGAAAACCTAATCAAGAAAAATTAACTGAAAATAAATCAATGTTCACACACGCACCTCTAGGGTGATTCCACTTATTGCCTTCGAATAAAAAACAGTCATGTCTCTTGAACGTAGGGATACCACTAGCAAAGACCCTCGGTTAAAAATCATCATAAAGATCATAGTCCCTCGATGTTTCTTACAAATACATGATGATAGTCCCTTCGAATTGCTAAAGGTATCCCTATATGTTGCCTTTATGACTGTACAATACCTACGCTTATCCCTCAAACATACAATGATAGGGCTTCCTACTAACTAATGGTAGGACAACACTATCTAAAGGAAGAGGAAAATAACACGAAAGATTTTTGAGTAGGTATATAGCTCGTAGTCGTTTGCTCACAAACGAAAAACATTTTTCACACAAAACACTTCTTTTCTAAAATATTTCAAAACAAACACTTTGTGTGCATTCTCAACGATACGAGAATCATTACAAATTTTGCCGAAATTAGGCATTTTTAAAATATTTTCAAACTTACACATTCACAAAGCATTTTCAAAAGTGAGCTAGCGATTAAGAGCCTGTAGATAACTACAGATGAAAAGGGTGCTAACACCTTCCCTTTTCATAACCTACCCCCCTTACTCAGAAAATTATCAAAGGTCTTTCCTATTCTTTTCACCCTTTCCTTTATTGGATAAAAGAAAAGTCGATGCCGACTCTTGCTATCTGCAACATTTGCAATAAAATGTAAAACCTAAAGTCAGTTCTCCCATCGTATTACAGAACTGGTGACTCTACTAGGGAATATTAAAAGTGAGGTTACCTTAGAACTACATCATATTTAAAATGCTTTACTTGCTTGATTTGTATGTTTTACATTTTAGGGTTTTTGGCTCGGGTTTATTCCTGCAAAGATCCTATACCCGGATCTGGGGACATTTAAGGTAAGTAGCAATAGATCGTGAAAACTATATGGCATATATCGATATGGTTAGAGTGATGGCTACGTTAGTATGACACATTGGTTGGTGTCGGTGTCCCTTGAGTCAAGTCAAGAAGAATGTTGGGTTGCCGCGTGGTGTCATAAGCACTAACTAACCATAGAACCTTAGTTGACACAACTTAGCCATTAGAAAGTAGTGAGATGGCCGACTTTGGTGAAGACTGCAGTTGGTTGATACTCGATACTGCACTCATTGGGATCAGACTCTCGGGATATTTCAGTCACAAATCAGATGCTTGTGCTGAAAAAATGTCTAAGAGAAAGATCGGTGATATTGAGACTCCTAGAACCCAATTAATTTTTTTAGGACAGATTGAGCCAACTAAAACTCAAGAGAGTATTTACCTACAAACTCCATGTGAGCCGTTAAACCTAAGGCTACTTGTGTGACTTGTTTGCATTTATTATCTAACAACTTGAACTCCTTGTAGGGCTTGTTTATATTCATTATCTAACAATGTGAATTCCTTGCAGGACTTGTTTGTATCCCTTATCCAATAACTTGGACTTCTGGCAAGACTTACTTGTTTTCATCATCTTACATTTTTTCTTAGTGCATATCATACACATCATAACTTCATGCCATAGCATTTTCATTAACCATTTCAAGGATCTCAAGGGCCAGTGATGTAGGTTATCATGAACCAGACGTCTAGCAAGGGGCGGGAGGATTTATTTCCCTCTAACTGAATGTTGTCGAAGTATCATGAACCAGACGTCTAGCAAGGGGCAAGATGATTTATTTTCCTCTAACCGAATGCCATTGAAGTAGCATGAACCAGACATCTAGCAAGGGGAACGAGGATTTATTTTCCTCTAACTGAATGTTGTTAAAGAATGAAGTACATTATCTTGAGACAAAGTCTAAGGCCCACTCGACATGGTGAGCTTGATTCTCGTAGAAGGACATTCAATGATACAAAGTTCTTCAACTAAAGCTGCAGTCGGATTCTAACATTTTCTTCTGTTTATCCCGCGAGATCCTTGAAAACATTACATTTACATATCATGCATGTCATTACATAATAGGTAGTTCTCAACACAGGTTTCTCATTTTCTTGTTGTTTATTTCAGTAGAAAAATGGCTCTAAAACAGACCGTCAAATATCTCCAAACTCAATATGCATAATTCCAGGAGATGTTCCTAAGCTTAGCCAAGGGGCATGAGGAATTGAAAGCACTCCTCACCAAGAATCCTGAAGGCAACAAGGATGATCATTTGGAACAATTGTTAGCTGAGGTGGCAAATATGAGAATCTTGATGATGGGTCATATGGCTCTTATCCAAAACTTAGCTCGGGAACAAGAAGAGTTGAGAATTCTCACTAGCAAACTTCATTAGGACGAATACAACCGTATGGGACGGATGGCTAGAATTGGGGATCAAATCATTAATCAACCTTTGATAAGGCAGGAAGTTATCTTGGTTGAAAGTAGGCCTTTCTGGATTGCTACTACATCGCAAGCCCAACAACGACCCCGCCAACAATAACAGGGTAGTTGGCGTAAGTAGGATACATCCAAAAGGAAATACACCAAACTCTATATGCCGATGTCGCAAGCCTTGCAACACATGTTGAATATGAATTTGGTCACGTTGAAGGATCCTCTTCGGAATCCCAATACTTACGCTCCTAGCTACAATCCCGATGCAAGGTGTGTATATCACTCCAATAGTCCGCGGCATGATACTGATAACTGTTGGATGTTGAAATATAAAATTCAAGACTTGATTAACGAATAAGTGTTGGAATTCACACAAGATGGTCATGTTGAGCTTTTCTGTCACCCCTCGAAGGCACACCATCTGAAGTGACAAATTCAGGCGGAGAAGCTTTTTGTTCATTCGGATTTTCATTTGTAATTTCTTTGTTTGTTCAAACAATTATCTTTATGTTAGACTTTGGTTGTCCCCATTAATGCATTGCATATATTTGTCTTGAATTAATCCATTCGTTGTCACTATACTTAAACTATGCTTTTACTTCCTTTTTGTGATATTTAACTCTCGATTAAAAAAGCTATAAGCCTTTAGAGAGAGGATGACGAAAATGATATAATAATCTCTACAGTATGCTTTTAAACAGACATTGTTGACGATGTACAGGCGTTGTTTAAAATCCTAAACAGTGGAGTTATAAGGAAGATAATCCCTAGTTAACCCCTTTGAGCCTAAGAAGTAGGAGTTTTATTTTTCACGCAAATTGAAACCTTCAATCATAACCTAGGGCAGGGTAGTTTCTCAGTTAATTCAAATTCACATTCAGTCGCAAGCTTTCACTTCGTGCGCAGCGAATAGTATCGAAGACGTCCTTCCAAATCAAAAGACGGTGATGGTTCCACTTAAAACAGGCATTCATTATCTCTCAAAAGAAAAGCCCGCTAAGCCAAAACCTATGAAGGAGACTTAAGAAAAGACTGGGGCATCCCGCTAACTGTAATAATAGAATAGACAGTTCAGGAAAAAGGTAGGGATGATAAAATTAAAAAGAGGTTGCTACAAATCCTCAACAAAATAAAAAATGTTACAAAAAAATGACTGCCTTCTCAAATAAACTTCCAGTATCCGAACCATCACCAAAATGTCATTCCAGACTCAATTGGAATCTAAACGCACAGTTAACTGAGTATAGGACTGAAGAACATCATGAAGAACGGGTTGGTTACAAATAAAGTTTCAACCTTTATCCTTTGTTTCTTAAACGGTAAACCAGGCCACGTTACAACCCTTAAAATTCCTAATTGAAGCATAAGTTAGTTCGAAAGCATACTATTACAAAAGGTATCCTGGCTTCTGTAAGGCTTACTATAAATCCTGAGTTGACTTCATATTCTTACAAAATTATGTTGTTTACTAAAAATACATTTTCAAAACTTCAAGAAAACATAAGCTTTGCATTTTTAATACCACTGTTTACATATAACTAATTGTTCGACAGCAGAAAAATTTGCATGAAGAATATTCAATGAATGAAAATCCTCCTAATGGACATAATTACTTCAGATGATGTGTCAAAGAGAAAGAAACCTCTAGTAACAGACCTTTCGTGTACCCAATTAGTTATAAATCAAGGGGAATGACACGTTATTGTACAAACTCGTCTGTGGTAGTCGAGTTAAGATTCAAAGAATCTCTCACAAGTGCTGAATAGCCAAGGGAAGATCTCCATTCAAATCACTTGGGGCATGATACACTGATCACGAGTTTCAACAAAAGCCACTATCCTCAGTGTCACTAAATTGCTTGTCTATGACAGTAGTATCAGATGGTGTCATTCTGCCATGACAGTTCTTAGAATAGTACTGAGGAAGGTCAAGATTATTAGAAAATTTGCAATCAATGGTTGACCAATAAAGCATCGGGTGCACCTGACTAATCTCAGGGGCTAATGGAATCCCATATACGAAGGGTCGCGCACGATGAAGAAAACATTTTCTGGCAGTGCTACAACACTTACTACTATGAACAGTGATAATTCTCCGTACCATGTGAACACGAACATAATCGGAAAATACTACGCACAAAAAAAGACCCGCTAGGTTAACTAGCCTAGGTAAAAATAAGGGCATCCTGGCGAATCAAAAGAGTTTGAGAAAACATTAGGGATATATGAGTAAAATTGTAACACCCGGCAAGTCGAAAACCTATAAAGGAGGCTTGGGCAAGAAGGGGTATCCCAGTGGGCTGAAAACCCGAAAGGGCGGTCCAAGAAAAAGTTAGGAATTAAAGCGCATGACTATGTCCCAGTATCTCATTACTTATATATCAGTAGAAGACTCATAACCTTGATCAGCAATTACTGAGGGCTCTAGAAGTTGAGATAATGTTCAAGTCATTCATAAAGCCCCACAGAGAAGTTTCCACAGAATTATCCCTATAGAGCTATCTGCACAAGCTCATCTTCAATAAGAGACACATTCCACGCAAGTCTAATATGCCTTCATGACAGAAAGTAGGACATCTTCCAGCTGTTAACATAATCATACTCACCAGCAGATCCCCCTAACGGATAAATGAGTGTGATCGTATCCCCGGAAATGTCACCAACTTACGGAGTCCCAACCCTCATCAAAGATTAGGTCATCAGCACAGTTCATAGGAATTCTCTTCTCCTAGCCAAGATTATTCCTCTGAAACTGTAAAATCCCCTGCAGAATTCTTTTCTCTAACAGAGCTTATTTCCTCAACAGGAGTATTCCTCAGCAAAGTGTTTCTCCAATAATTTTAAGGTTTATTTCCCCAACAAGGTTTATTTCCCTAATCGAGTTTATTTCCCCAACAAGGTTTATTTCCCTAATCGAGTTTATTTCCCCAAAAGAAAACACTCTCCCCAGCTTGAGCCTATTCCTATGACTACTACAAATCACCGGCAAAATCCCTTTCTCCGGCAAAGGGTAGTCCAGGATGCTATCCCTAGAAAGTTGCTACATAATCTGAAATCGGACCAGATATCGTTCAAACTTATCCTCTCTAGATGAGTAAGTGTCCAAATCATAAAATTGGTTAGACAGCACCTCAAAAGGTTATCCATCTCTTTTATCCCCAATCATGGTATATAAGAATTTAATTCTCTAGTAGATTGATGAACGACCAATGATTTTGAACTCTTCTCCCCATGCAGAAACCAACGTTCCCCAGTGGAGTTTCCTCAAACAAAAAGCAGGAATCCCTAGAGGCAATATTCCAGACGAGATTGAAGATTACACATATTCTTCATCCCGAGCACCATTCAGGGATTTATTTTCCCCGATGAGATGTTATATGGAGCTACACTTCAAATGACATTTCACATTCATCCATCATTTACAAACATCATAGCATATGCATATGAAACACATATAGCATAATCTCATTTACTTTGAGAACATCATTATGAAATGTATTTCATACATCATGATATTGTATACAACTAACTCTTTATCCTTTCAGGTAAATTCTACCAACAAATGAACATCATCAACAATTTTCAGATAGATTGAAGATTAACTCCCGAAACAGGACGGAGAAACTATCTTTCTTTCTTTATGGTCAGATAAAGATCAATTCCCAAAATAGGACGGGGCGAATGTCTGTATCACCAATGGTATAAAATCCTGAAACAGGACGGGTTTACCAACTAACTGATTATAGATCAATTCATGAAACAGGACAAGGCAACTATCTACATAAACAGATTCAAGATTAACTCCCGAAACAGGACAGGGTGACTATCTACATGAACAGATCCAAGATTAACTCCCGAAACAGGACGTGGAAACTATCTTTCTTTCTTTATGGTCAGATAAAGATCAATTTCCGAAACAGGACGGGGAGAATATCTTTATCACCATTGGTATGAGCTCCCGAAATAAGACGAGTTTACTAACAAACTGATTGTAGATCAATTCCTGAAACAGAACAGGGAGACTATCTACATGAACAGATCGAAGATTAACTCCCGAAAAAGGACGGGGAAACTATATTTCTTTCTTTATGGTCAAATAAATATCAATTCCCGAAACATGACAGGGCGACTATCTTTATCACCAATGGTATGAACTCCCGAAATAGGACGGGTTTACTAACAAACTGATTATAGATCAATTCCCGAGACAGGACGGGGCGACTATCTACATGAACAAATCAAATATTAACTCCCAAAACAGGATGGGGAAACTATCTTTCCTTCTTTATGGTCAAATAAAGATCAATTTCCGAAACAGGATGGGGTGGCTATCTTTATCACTAATGGTATGAACTCCCGAAACAGGACGGGTTTACCAACAAACTGATTGTAGATCAATTCCTGAAACAGGACGAGGCGACTATCTAAATAAATAGATAAAAGATTAATTCCTGAAACAGGACGGGGTAACTATCTACATGAAAAGTAGCTACTCAAACACCTTCCCCAGAGCTTCATTCTGGAAAGCATTCCTCAGATGCAGTCAAGCGTAGACTCATTTTGATACTTCTATCGACATTCACTTTGGATGGCATCTATAAGCCCATCTCTGAAGACTCTCCGTAACCTATATAAATGACATCTTTAATCCAATTCATGGTACAATCAACCAACAACGTTACTTCTTACACAAGCGAGTACAAATTTCTGGGCACTTAAGTGTTCAATTATCTTCCACCTTCAAGTCATGAATGACATATATGCCAAACTAACTCTTCAGGTTTAAGAAGATTGAACAGGGGAAGTTGTTGTACTCTAAAATTTTACCTCCCAATTTCTTCAAAAAAAATATTCTCATGAGGTCCTCATTTGCTCAAGATAGCTCAAGGGTTAATCAGACAAATGTTTCTCCTAAGCAATGGGTCTACAACTAGGGTTTTGAGTTTTTCAAGGAAGTTTGGTTTACAAAGATCTCAAGTGGTTTCCATTATTCTACATAGGTTTTCAACAATTTCATGTCAAAGTTTCAAGTCTTACATTACAAGTTTGCTCAGTCAATGGCTCATATGATTAAAAATCAACTGTATTGGGTAAAAAGTCAACTATGGTCAACATACATTCAAACTTCAAGATTTTTTGGTAAACATTAAAATTTTGAAGTGATATTCATCATTTGATCAAGATTTAATCATGATTCCTTAGGGAAAGTCCTCATATCATCAAAAGTCAAAAGTTGCCAAATTAGGGTTTCCTTAGGAGAAGTCAACTGAACTTTGACCAAGCATAACTTTCACATGCGTCATCGAATTTTCCCCAACCAAATCCCATTTTAAAGGAAATTCAATTCTCTACAACTTAGTATATGTATGCTCAAGTCCAAAAGGTGCTTAATTTGAGAGATATGAGCCCATACATTACAGGTCATTTCAAAAGTCATCAAAAAGAAACTTTTTGTCAAGGCAACTTACTTCAATATAAAGTCTCCAAATGTAAAACTTATCAAAAGAGAAATTGAATAAGACATCTTGATATTTTCAAAAAGTCCAAGATCATCTTAAAAAGATGAAAATTGAGAGAGTTATGACCATTACAAATTGGGAAATTTTGGTAAAATGCATGTGTTGTACCCCCAAATTGGCCCTCTCATTTTACTCAATACATGCTCCTAGAGATCCTCAATTTGCTCAAGTTTGCCCAAGAGTTGACCAGACAAACTCTCTCTTAAGGCAGTATACCTCAAATTAGGGTTCCCATTTTCATCAAGATAGGTGGACCACAAAGGCCTAATATGATCTCCATGGTCTTAATATGTTCTCAAGACCCTACATGTCAAGTTTCATGCCTTGCACAAGAAGTTTGCTCAATCAATTGCTCAGATGCTTGAGAATCGACTGTACTAGGTCAAAAGTCAATTGTGACCCACATACAGTCAAACTTCAAGATTTTTGGTCAACATAAACATTTTGAAGTGACTTTCATCATTTGATCAAGGGTTGATCATGATTCCTCAAGGAATGCTCCAAATTCATCAAAACCTAAAAGTTGCTAAATTAGGGTTTCCTAGTAAAAGCAACCAAACTTTGACCAAGCATAACTTCCATACGCTTTATCAGAAATTTTCCATCCAAATCTCATTTTGAAGAGGATGAAATTCCCTACAATTCATCTTCAGCTCACAAGTTCAAAATATGCACTCATAAAAAGATATGAATTTCTACATTATGGGTCCTTTTGAAAAGTCAACAAAAACACCCTTTTGGGTCAAAGCTACTTACATGAACATGGAAGACTCAATTGAGATGAGACCAAAAGGGTTGCTTAGGGGACATCCTAAACTTCCTGAAAAAGTCCAAGAACACCTCTCTAGGGTTAAAATTGGAGGAGATATGCCTTGTCATAGTTGACCCTTTTTGCAAAATTGCCAAAAGTCAAATATGCTCAAAAATGCATTTTTTTGCTAAATGGGCCTAACTTTTTATGCTTGCACCTTACTTATAATGTGGTCCACGACTCAAATATTCATCCACACATTATTTGATTCATTTTTCAATTTATTTGGTTTTTTATTAATTAAAAATTGAATTAAATCAAATAATTGATGAATAATAGCAAATATATGATTTGATTTGGTTTTTGGACAGGTTGGCAATCACAATATGCTGAGTTATCAAGGCTAAAACGAATCAAGCATAATTGGTACAAGAAAGGGATAATTTGGATCAAAATAGCAAGTTTATATGTAGCTTGAAAATCAAATCAAATTTCCCATAATTGCCAAGATTCAATCCAAGTTTGTAACCCTAATTCATTCCTAGATATATATTATACGTATACAAAGCAAAAAAACAAGGTTTTGCAGGAGTGAACAAGAAGAACAAAACTTGAAATTTTCAAAGAAAAGTGCAGATCCAATCTTGCTCCATAGACCATTTCAAGCGTTTCTAACAATCAAATCATCTCCCTAGGCACTCACTGAACCTGTAGCAAGAATTTGCAAGGCTTGAAACATCCAGAAACGCACGTAATCACTCTCACGGTTTGCTTGTGTTTTCCAAATCGATTATTGAATTTCTTGCATCATTAGCATGTTTAAGTTATATATTTGTGATCCTCATCGTGTTTGCAAACTAACTGAATAACTTAATTGCATTTTTGAAGCCTATATCTGCACTTGCCATTGTTAGGGTTACCATATGCGTTTTGGGGATTTTGGCTACAGGAAAAATTAGACCACAAGCTGGATACTGGGATGACCAGGACATCATGGTCGTTTGAACCATGGTCTTCAATTCCATTTATATTGCGTTTTGTGAATTTTTGAATTACACAGGTTTTTAGCCATGGAAGTTGTCTGTAGGTATAGGTTATATACCAAACACGATGGTTCCAGGAGGAAGAAGGTTATGTGTCAGCCAACCATTCGCCCATTTGAAATTTCGCGCGCTTGGGAATCAGGGATTTGTTTTCTTTACATTATAATTTGTTTTCCTTATACTAACGACTAAAACGCGTAGCGCAGCTGGCAATGAGGCATTGGTATTAAGCGTGAGGACCTGGGTTCGATCCCAGGTCCCATCAAATTTTATTTTTCAACTTTGTGCTTGCAGATTCTATACACCACCTTGCCAAGTGTATTCCATGCACCTCACTGATCCAGCCATTGGATCCATTGCTGGCCAAATCCAGCGCTCAAATCCATGAGGGACTATGATGCACCCTTAGGTCAATGCTACAAGGAATCCAATGTTGACCAGGCTTGAAGCGTTTTTGGGCCTAGAAAATTCATATTGGCACCCCCTCCCTTTTGCTAGCATACAAGCCCAGTTTGCATTTCCTTCCTATTTTTTTTTAATTTCTTGAATTAATTTCTTTAATGATTTTTAATTAATTAACACAAAATTATTTTTTTCTAAAAAAAATCACAAAAATACAGAATTAAAAATTTATTCAAATTAATATTTTTTAAAAAATAATTTAGGTTAATTAGTTTATTTGTTTATTTTGTTTCAATTAAAATTAAATAGAAACTAGGTTTTAATTTTACAATTAAATTTCTTTTCTCAAATAAAAAACCAAAAAATATACACAAAATCTTTTTTTTTAATCATTTTATTTTCTTGAAATTATTTAATTTAGTTTAGGTTAGGTTAATTTCAACTTCTTTGTATAATTAAAAATAAATAGAATTAGGGTTTTATTGTACATAATTTAATTAATTATTTTCTCAAAAAATAACTTAAATATTTTCTAGTCAGATTTTTAGGGTTTTCAATTTCTCCTCGCATTTAATTTTCCGCGCGCATTTTAATTTGGTTTATTATTATTCTAACTGTTTCGAGCTTGTAATAGTTTTAATTAGGGTTTTAAGCTTCAACCTTTTTATTTTCAGTCGAGACAATTATGTAACTGTCAAAGCCTTGTAATAGCTAGGTTTATTTTTCGCACTTTAAATTCCTGCAAATATTTAACTGTCTAGATATATGCTAATAGGATTGTATGGCAAGAATGTCTGGAAATTTAAACGGTAGATCACCTAATGTGCAAAGATTAAATAACTGAAACAATTCATATGCACATATTCACTCCCAGGGTTTACCTCACTCCGGTTGCCTTCGGTAAGCAATCATTAAGCATAGGAGATTTTAGATGTTGCCCTCCAGTCTAAAAGATCAAAGTGTCCCGTTCGAATGTTGCCTCGGAAATGTTGCCTCGAAAAGATCTTAAGACTCTAGGGTTACTACTAAAGTTTTCTAACTATTGCTTTAGTGATTATACTTGTCCCTTTTGAATGTCCCTTACAACTCCAACGACGGTGCTACCTACTCCTTAATAGTAGGATAGCGCTATCTAAAGGAAATGAGAACGAACAATATTTTTTCGAGTAGGTAGAATCTTAAGTACTTGCTCAATAAAAACTTTTCACACAAACACCTTTCAAAACAAATTTTCAAAACATACGTCGTCACACTCTTGAGGACTAATACAAGGGTTATCACGAAGTAAAACATTTTCAAAACAAGTACACACAAGCAATTTTAAAAAAGATGAGCAAGTACCTAAGAGCCCATGGAAAACCATGGATGGAAAGGGTGCTAACACCTTCCCTTTCTATAATCTACTCCCCGTACTCAGAATATCTCGAAAAAATGTTATTTCTGTTCTTTTTCCCTTTTCCATGATTGGATGAAATAAAATTCGGTGGCGACTCTTGCTTACCGCGACATTTGCAAACAAAAAACACAAACCAGTATTAACAGTCGGTTCTGCCACCGTATCACAGTATGAAATGAAAAATGAGAAAACTTGAAATTCTAGACTAATGGGCCTAACTTTTGATGTTCAAACATGTTCACAATGTGTTAGAAGACCTCTAAATCCATTCATATATTTTTTATGATTTTTATTTCTTTTATTTGAATTTTTATTCATTTAAATGCAAGTTAAATAAAATATAAAACCATCGGGCTAAGGCGCATGAGCTTTTGATTTCAATCACATGGAGGTCCAACAACACATGACAAACATGCCAAAACCTTGAAATCATGTTGGGAACAAGAATGTTCAAGTTTGGAATGTTTTTTTTAACCATTTTGGAAAGATTCCAATTTGTTTTTTGCAATGAATTGTGACATGATGGTACAAGATTCTTTTCTTGTTCTTGTTCTATTTTATTCCTCTATAAATACATGCAATACTCAAGTCAAAGGACACAAAAGGCTGCTCCCAAAAAAACACTCAAAATTTCCAAAATTCTAAAAACTAGGACAAGTTGTAAAATCTAGTTGCAGCCACGATCAAAACAAACCATCCTTTCTATTCACTTCCAGGAGCATTATAGGGTAATTTTGGATCATTTGTAATGATACAAAGAGCATTAAATAAGCATACATGCTACACCATTTTTCTTAATTTCTTAAAAATTCATTTTTCTGTTTTCATTTTGTTTTATTGTATACTATCACCACTAATGATCTTCTGAGGTACAACAATGCAGGATATATTTTTGCTATTTTTATCTAATCTTTGCAATTTTATGATATAATGATCAAATCCCATTTTTCAAACACCAAGCGCATATGGTTCAGATGGCAAAGGATGGAGACTATAAATAGAAGGGTGTGGATTCAAACCCCGGCGCCCGCACCTTTCTTTTCTTCTTTTCAAAACTTTTTAACCATTTTCTATTTTTCTTTTTCATTTTGTCTAATTAATTTAATTATCATTTTTAATCATTTTATTTAATCAATAAAATCACAAAAAAATATAGTAAAATCAGAACTAGACTTTTAATAGGTTAATTTAATTTATAGACAATATTTTTCTTAATTAATTAATTAGACATAAGTTTCTTTTATAATTAATTAAATCTTTAATTTAGGTTTAAAGTCTATTTATTTTATAATTCAAATCAAACCAAAAATGCACAAAAAGTTTAATTTCTAATCTTTTAGGTGTTACGACTTTTAAAAATAATTTTGAAAATATTTTGTATTTGCTTTTGCTATTTATTTTCTAGAAATAAATGTATAGGTCGCACAGGTATTTTTGTAATAGCTTAGTTTATTTTCCCACATTTTTCCTATCATGTAACTGTTTATGAGATGTAATAGCTTAGGTTTAATTTCCGCATTTTCATTCCGTACTTTTTCTTATGTAATTGGCCTAAGACCCTATAATAGCATAAGACTTTATTTTTCCGCACTTATGATTATTTGCGTGTATGTATATAACTGTACAGTAACTAGGAATGTATGGAAAGGTCTAAAACTAAAACGTAGAAAACCTAATCAAGACAAATTAACTGAAAACAAATCACTGTTCACACGTGCACCTCTAGGGTGATTCCACTTGTTGCCTTCGGATGAAAAATAATCATGTTCCTCGAACGTAGGGATACCACTAGAAAAGACCCTCGATTAAAAATCATCATAAAGATCATAGTCCCTCGATGACCCTTCGATTCTACCTTCGGTAAATGATCTTGTCCCTCGATGTTTCCTACAAATACATGATGATAGTCCCTTCGAATTGTTAAAGGTATCCCTATATGTTACCTTTATGACTGTACGATGACACGCGCTTGTCCCTCAAACAGCCAATGATAGGGCTTCCTAATAACTAATGGTAGGACATCACTATCTAAAGGAAGAGGAAAATAAAACAAAAGACTTTTGAGTAGGTAGATAGCTCGTAGTCGCTTGCTCACAAACGAAAAACATTTTTCACACAAAACACTTCTTTTCTAAAATATTTTCAAAACAAACACTCTGTATGCATTCTCAACGATACGAGAATCATTACAAAGTTTTCTGAACTTAGGCATTTTCAAAATATTTTTAAACTTACACATTCACGAAGTATTTTCAAAAGTGAGCTAGCGATTAAGAGCCCGTAGATAACTACAGATGAAAAGGGTGCTAACACCTTCCCTTTTCATAACCTACCCCCCTTACTCAGAAAATTCTCAAAGGTCTTTCCTATTATTTTCACCCTTTCCTTTATTGGATAAAATAAAAGTCGGTGGCGACTCTTGTTATCCGCAACATTTACGATAAAACATAAAAACAAAAGTCAGTTCTTCCACCGTATTACACATCCCATCGATAATATTCTAGGAGATATCTCAAAGGGAGTTACCACAAGGTCTAATATAAGTAACTTTTGTTATTATTTTGCTTTCGTCTCTCAAATTGAGCCTGAGAACTTCAAAGACGCCTTTCTCGATGAACATTGGTTTTTAGTTATGCAAGAGGAACTAAATAATTTTAAGAGAAATGAGGTTTGGGACCTTGTCCCTCCTCCGCCATACCATCGAGTAATTGGTACCAAATGGGTGTTTAGGAACAAATTAGATGAAAAATAGAATAATAACTCGCAACAATGCTCGCCTTGCTGCTGAAGGGTATAACCAAGAGGAAGGCATAAATTATGAGGAAACGTATGCTCCGGTTGTCCGACTCGAGGCTATACGCCTTTTGCTTGCCTATGCATGTTCACAAAATTTCAAGTTATTTCAAATGTATGTTAAGAGTGCTTTTCTCCATGGCTACATTAATGAAGAGGTTTATGTATCTTAACCTCCCGGTTTTGAAAATTTTGAGTTTCTTAACTATGTTTACAAACCTAAGCGTGCTTTGTACGGTCTTAAACAAGCCCCTAGGGCTTGGTACTAACGTCTTAGCAAATTCTTACTAGATCAAGGATTCTCGAGGGGGGAGGTTGATACAACCCTTTTCAAAGTGTCAAGGAAATCATTCTATTTTAGTTCAAGTTTATGTAGATGATATTATCTTTGGATCTACTAATATGTCTTTGGTCAAGGAATTTTCTAAGTCATTGCAGGGAGAATTTGAAATGAGCATGATGGGGGAGTTAAACTACTTCCTCGGCCTTCAAATTAAGCAACTTAATGAAGGTACTTTTATGAGTCAATCGAAGTATTTCCATGAGCTACTCAAGCGCTTCGATATGGCTAACTCCAAAGTAATCGACACTCAAATGCCTACATGGTGAATTTGGAATGAGATGAAAATGGTAAGCTCGTTAATATAAAAAGGTATAGAGGTATGAATGGTTCTCTTCTCTATCTTACCGTATCCCACCCATATATTATGTTTAGTGTTTGCATGTGTGCTAGATTTTAATCATATCCCAAGGAATCACATTTAAAATCCGTAAAGTGTATACCTTGGTATCTTTGTGGTACGTCAAAGTATGGACTTTGGTTCTCCAAAGGAAGTGATTGTTCTTTGGTTGGCTATTCCGACTCCAACTTTGTCGGTTGCAAATCATATAGGAAGAGAACTAGTGGGACTTGTCATTTTTTTTCAAACTCCTTAGTAAGTTGGAATAACAAAAAGAAAGTTTTCGTTGCTTTGTCAACTGCCAAGGTGAAATACATCGTAGTTGGTAATTGTTGTGACCTAATTTTATGGCTCAAACAACAACTACTTGACTTCAATGTTAAAATTGACCAAATTCCAATTTTTTGTGACTATACAAGTGCCATTAACCTAACCAAGAATCCAGTTTTGCAGTCATGCACAAAACATATTGAGATTAGACACCATTTCCTTAGGGATCATGTAGAAAAGGGTAACGTTGTATTCGAGCACGTTGATAGCAAAAATCAACTTTCCGATATTTTTATAAAACATCTCACCACAAAACCATTCTTCCACATCCGTAGGGAACTAGGTGTTCTCGATATCTCGGATGGGTTGCAACTTGAATAAGTTGCATGCTCTTTATTTATGCTTGTATATTCCTCTACTATTTACTTTGTCAAATGCAAGCTTTAGTAAGGGAATTCGTTGTCAAAATTCATGGAGGTAATATCGTTCCTATCTATGCCACTCTCTTGATCATGTGTAAATGTTAAGCTTTCTTTACAATGTGTGTTTTTAATCCATGTATGTACTTGAAGTATGTGTAGGCTTTCTATTTATTATATGAATGGAATTAAATGACATGAAATATTTGAAAATTGAAATTTGACATGCATGAGTCGACCTATGAGTTGTAGCGATCGGTGCATACTGAAGCATTTATTTTTCTTGGACTTTTGGTCTGTATGCATCGATGCAGGACCTGTTTAGGTCAACAGATCACTTATTTACTCAGCCTCTTTTATGCGTTTATCTCTTGTTTGTGGTTATTTCACTTTTATATCTCCTTCCTATACTCTCATCCTCTCAAACCCTAAAATCCCATGTCCTCTCTCAAACCTTAAAAACCAATTCCATCAAATTATCTCAAGAAATCTGACATGGCTTTATCAAGAACAACCAGGAAGAGAACTTTCAGAGATAGCTCTTCTCAGCAAAAGTCCAAAATTCTGGTAACTGCTCTTTCCCTACTTTCTGATGATCTAGTAGAATCGTATGAGAAATCTTTTGGTAAAAGGAAAATTGTTAAGAAATTTGTGTTATACATGCAAATCGTGGGTCGGATGCATCTTATTGAAGTCATAGACTTACTTAGCTTTCAAAAGTTTCACTTGTTCTTAGAATGTGATAGTGAGTATAACAAAGAGTTTATTCGGATGTTCTACACCGAGATTCAAGGAAAATTTGATGATTTTGAGTTATAGTATAATATAGGGAATAAATGTTTAAAGGTTAACTCTCATGTTTGGAAGGATTTATTTGGAATGTGACCTCCGGAGTCAGATACACACAAAATTACTGACACTGTCTTTGCTATTGGTTATTGTTGTACCCCAAAATTTTCCCTCTCACTTATCAAGAATTTGCTCACAAGATCCCCTTGGGTTCAAGACTGCACTAGGGTTTGATCAGCTCAAGACACCTCCTTATGCACAAATGACCAAAATTAGGGTTTGAGTTTGCACAAGGATTTTTGAACTATAAATGCTTCATATGACTTTCATGGATCATTATAGGCCCCAAATATTAATCATGTCAAGTTTCAAGCCTTGGATCACACTTTTGACCAGTCAATTGAACAATTGACCTAAAAATCAACTGTATTTGGGAAAAAGTCAACCATAGCCAATTTACAGTCAAACTTCATAATTTTTTATCCACATCAACATTTTAGACCCATATGTATCATTTTATCAAGTTTGTACCATAATTCCTCAAGAAATTTGATCAAATCTCCAAAAGGGCAAAATGGTCAAAATTAGGGTTTTGACTAGGAAAGGGCAATTTCTGATTTTTGACCTAGCAAATGGTCAAATGGTTTAAGGCATGATCTCAAGAGTCCAATTGCATCATTTTAACCTAATGACATGATTCAAAACATTGCAATTCCATTGGATTGATAAATGAATTTTGTAGTCAACTGATCAAAAGTCAACTGTATACTGAAAAGTCAAACTTTGACTTTTTGGTCAAATTCAAGTGCCAAAGATCACAATTCATCAAAAAATGTCAAAATAGGAAACTTATTCATCAAGAAATCAATAAATCAAGAAATCAAGATTTCATTTTGAAAAGTCAAAATTTCTAAACTTAGAAATTTTTCAAAGTGTTGAAAATTTCTTATTTTTTCATAAATTTGAGCAATTTTTTCATTATGATACAAGATGATTAAAAGGAAACTTCCAACATGAAAGTTGTATATCTCCATGAAATCTACAACTTTTCTTCACACAACTTCTTCCAAAACTGCTTAGAACTCAAGTTATAATTTTGTGAATACATCCCCATGGACTAAAAAAGACTTAGTGAAATTTTGCCCTAGTTAGGCAGATTTTTGACATAACTTCATGCCAATTTTTCACATAGTTCCAGGAGGAATATTCAAAAGAAATTCAAATATGGGTTTTAGAGCACATTGCAAGCTTTCCAAAATGTCTAAGAACTCCTTCAGATCATTATTGAGCAAGGAGAATCGAAGGCAAAAACTAAGGGTTTTCAAACTTGAATTACAAGCCATTTCGTGAAGAACACTTGATCCAATCTTCAAGAATGCTATACAAATCTTGCTTTGCAGGCTTCAAACTTGCTAATCACTCAATAATTTAATGTTTACACAATTTATAGAGCCATTGTCCAAGCATTGGAGCCATTATCCAAGTTGCATTTCCATTTTGGGAAGAAAGTCACCACTTCCATTTTGGAAAAGTAACTTTAATCACAATGTCAACTCTTCTTGAGCCCATACATTGTTGTTTATGACTCTAAAACATTTAAAATCAAGAAGCAACATATCTACAGCCTGCTAACCACCCTACAAATCCTTGTACTTCACATTGAAACCATGTTTGTCAACTTTGCTTCAAAATCAAGTAATCAAGGAATAACATGTGATTTCAATTTCTGAGTTGTTTCAAGCCTCAAAACCTCTTGCCTATAAGTACATACATTATTTTCAAGCTAACAGACGAGCTTGAAGATCTTAAAACTCTCCAAAACACCATTGCTGCACAAAACTGCCCAACTTGACATTTTTGAGCCAAAACTCATCATCTTCATTTCCACTCGTGCGTTTTGAAAACCAATCATTCAAACACCTTCTATACATCATACCAAAGTAATCCAGGCCCCTGTTTCAAGACTGTAATTCCTCCATCACTATTGTGATCGGTGGAAATAGAACTGACTGTTTTTTAAGCTGGTTCGCGAAATGTCTCGGTAAGCAAGAGTCGCCACCGTCTTTTATGTTCTCCAATATGGAAAGGACAAAAGCACAGCAAAATTCCTTTTCGAGAATGTTTCTCGGTTCGGGAGGTAGATTATAGAAAGGGAAGGTGTTAGCACCCTTTCTATCCGTGGTTATCCACGGGCTCTTAGGTACTTGCTCTTATGTTTTCAAAATTGTTTGCTTTTCAAGTGTGTGTGGGTTTTGAAAAAGTTTCGTTTGAAAAATTTCTAAGTAACTCTTGTATCTGTCCTCAAGAGTGTATGAAATATTTGTTTGAAAACTTTTAGAAAGTGTAGGTGCGAAGAGTTGTTTTTGTTTTTTGAAAGAGCAAGTATCCAGGAGAATCTACCTACTCTAAGGAATTAGGCTGTGTAAGAGTCCTTTAGATAGTGCTATCCCACCATTGAGAGGTAGGTAGCACGGTCGTTGGAGGTATTCGGGTCAATTCGATTATGAGGGACATGTGGTCACCGAAGCAATAGTAGGATGCCTTAGCGGTAACCCTAGTGTCCTAGATCCTTTTTTATCCGAGGCAACCATTTCGAGGCAACTGGATCTTTAGACAGGAGGGCAACCTCTAAAACACCCTATACTTGACGACCACGTCGAGGCAACCGAGTGAGGCGTACCCTAGGAGTGGCATGTGCATGTGTGTTGTTTCAGTTTATATTTATCTTTGAACATGCATTTGTGAGCTACGGATTGGTTTTATTATTCATACAAGTCTTTCATGCATTTTTAACAGTTAAGAGTGCGGAAAATAAAGTGCGGAAAGGTAAATCTACGCTATTACAAGGCGCGGGTCTATACATCGCCAAAAACAAACCCGTTTGGAAAAAATAAACTGCGAGAAAATAAATAAAGCGATAAAGGAGGTCCTAATTAACTATTACATTTCTGAGCAGATACATAATCAAAATAATGAATTAAAGTAAATATACGCGCGAAAGGTTGAATCGGGACGTCCTTAGGGTTTTGACCCTTTTTGAGAAAAGAATGAGATTTGTCCTTTTTATTAAATTAATGAAATTAGGCCTAATTACAAATTAATTAATTTATTAAAAGAAAAAATGTTTTTTATGTTTTATGTTTTTTAATGAAATAAAATTAAAAAAGAAATTAAAAGTGTAAAAAAAAACCTAAGTCTAATTCATTTTTATTTATTATGAAAAAAGATTAAAATTATTCTAATTAAACTAAGTTAATTATATTTAGAATTTATTTACAAAATAAAAGAGTGAAATTAATAATAGTAATAAATGAAATATTTACATTTTTTAGTTTTTTTGAATTTTTATTGTGAAAATATTAATTAATTAGTTTTAGTGATAATAATAATAATTAGAAGAAAAAAGTTAATAAATAAAAATGGAAAATATAAAATAAAAGAAAAAAGGATGAACCAAAGGGGGGTTCTGGGCCCAGATGGAGGTTTGAAGGAGCAATTTGGCCCATTAAGCTGCAAGCCTGCTTGGACTTTTGGAATTGGCTGCACATTGGTTGACTGGGAACACCATAGTCAACAGCTCATGGCCATTGGATTTGAACACGTGACCACCTGGCGCCTGATTATTGGAGGGACATGGTGGAATGCTTCTCAGCGCCTGCACATGATTATATTAGGAAAAATAGAAACAAGGAATTTGGGGGACCTGGGAATCGAACCCAGGTCCCAATGGTTGCCAAACACATCATCATCCACTAAGCCAAGCACCTGAATTTGTTATTATGATGGGTAATGAAAATAATATAGAAAAAAATCAATTATGCTTGGAAAGAGAAAAAAGTGCGCGTTCGTTTGAACGCTCTAATCACCAGCCAACACGTCCTTCGTCTTCATCCTTTTTCCTGTAAAAAAAAACAATTAGCGGGGGTTTTTAACCCCCACAACCTGCATCAAGAGAAAATAGCGAATAGGCGTGTGATTATCATAAATTGTTCGCGAGGGTTGTTTTAGCTTCGTCTGGTGCTCACGAGTACAACCATATGCGTTATGAGGCCTAATTTTTCTTGTATGGGAAAGCCCCAAATCAAGAGCTTGAAAACCCTAACATTCATCCATGGTGGTTTGTGATTTAGGGCTCTACAACTCAATTATCTTGTACCAAAAGTTTCGTACAGTCCCTGTGAACACAAAACACTCAACAAAAGACATTAAATATGCATGAATCAATGTATGTGATTATGAAAAAATTTGACAAACCGTGGGTCTGTGTAGCATGTGTTCTTGAGCTTTGAGGCTTGTTTTTTATTGCAATGTGTTCCTTACGCCTCCAGCAATGTGTTGGAAACAATCAAAGGCTTTGAATTGGCCTGGAAGTGAGAAAACAGTTTTGACTTTTTGCTTGATTTTTTTGAATATGGTATGGCCGTTTGTGAAGTGCTTGGGTCGTGTATTAGGTCTGCAATGCTTGCTTATATATGTGTGAATGGAATTAGGTCAGCAGTTGGGCTTGTATCCTTGTGCATTTAAGTTTGGGATTCTTGTTGACCACCATTAAAGAACCTTCCATTTTTGGTTCAAAATCAAGATTTTGTGCACCAAAAGGCTTGGCACGAAATTGTTAGTTGGCACATGACACATAAAAGTTATTCAAGTCACCAAGATGCCATTCCATTAATTTTTTTGATTTTATTTTAATTATTATGGATTTAAAATGAATTAAATCAATAAAAATTAAATAAAATGGAAAAATAAATGTTTGATCTTGAAGTTAATCATGGGACACGTGTGTGGCATGACAAGGCTGAATCAAGTGGAAGAAAGTGGGCCCTTTTGTCAAAAATTGAAGTTTTAAGGATAGTTGACTTTTGCCATTTCACAAAAATTTCCCAACTTCTCCAATGCATATCTTGCTCAATTATAATCATATGAACATGTTCTTGGACATTTTGGAAAGGTCTTGAAGTCCTCTAACCAATGCCTTTGGTCCCATGTCATTTGGATTTACCAATCTCAAGTTATGGTCTTTGACTTAAAATGCCTTTTTGTTGACTTTTGAAAATGACCTATAATGTAGAAATTGATAACTTTTTGTGAGAGCATTTCTTGGACTTGGAATGTGAAGATGAGTTGTAGGAAATGTCATCCCATTCAAAATGGGCATTGGATGGGATTTTTCTGATGAACCATGAAAAAGTTATGCCTTGGTCAAGTTACAGTTGACTTTTTAGCTGTCCAAAAATGGAAACTTTTGCATCTTGATGATTTTTGAGCCATTCTTGTGGAATCATGATCAAGACTTGATCAAATGATGATTGTGTGCTCAAAATAAGATGTTGACCAAAAATCTTGACTTTTGACTGTAAAATGACCATTTTACCCCTGTAGTTGATTGTGAAGCAAATGAAGCTTTTGACTGTGCAATTTGATACTGTGAGTCTTAAAACTTGGCATGTAGATGCTTGACAATATATATAGGCCTATGGGACTTGATTGAGCCATTGAAAATCCCAAAATCCTTGAAGGAACCAAAACCCTAATTTTGACTGGCTTAGGAGATGTTTGGACTGTGCAACCCTTGATCAATCTTGAACCATTTAAAGATGATTCTTGATAAGCCTTGAAGAATATGGGAGGGCAAATTTTGGGGTACAACAGTTGCCCCTGTTCAATCTTCTTAGACCTAAGGATGTAGATTGGCTTGCGTGCCTTTCGTGATCCGAAGGTGGAAGATGATTGAACACTAGAGTGCCCAGAAATTTGCACTCACATAGTAGAGTATCAGCAGTGTGATGGCGGGAATGGGCTTATAGATGCCATTTGGAAAGATGGTGGATAGGAGGATGGGCTTATAGATTCCATCTGGAGATGTGACAGAACCTTGTCGGGAATGGGCTTATAGATGCCATTTGGAGACTGTTGGTAGGTGGATGGGCTTATAGATGCCATCCGGAGATTGTCTGTTGGATTGTAATTTTGTAAGAGGGAACCTGTGTAGGGTTGCCTGACGAGTCCGTGTGAAACTACATCTGAAGTTAAGAAGGAACCGGTGTAGAGTTGACTGATGATGAGCCTGTGTGCAGCTGCATCTGAAGGAAGGAAACCTGTGTCGGGTTTACTGATGACGAGTCCGTGTAAAACCGCATCTGGAGCTGAGAAGGAAACCTGGGTAGGGTTTACTGATGACGAGTCCGTGTAAAACTGCATCCTTGGAAGGAGAGAACCTGTGTAGGGTTGACTGATGATGAGTCCGTGTGAAACTTCATCTTTGGAAAGAGAGAACCTGTGTAGGGTTTCTTGATGACGAGTCCGTGTAAAACTGCATCCTTGGAAATAGAGAACCTGTGTAGGGTTTCTGGGTGACGAGTCCGTGTAAAACTACGTCTGGAGAGAGATAACCTGTGTAGGGTTTCTTGATGACGAGTCCGTGTAAAACTACGTCTGGAGAGGGAGAACCTGTGTAGGGTTTCTTTGGGATAAGTTCGTGTAAAACTTCTTGAGGAATCGGGGTAAGGTTACCTTGAGATAAGTCCGTGTAAGACTTCTGGAGGAATCGGGGTAAGGTTACTGCAGGGTAGGTTCGTGTACAACTTCTTGATGAACCGGGGTAAGGTCATCTTGAGATAAGTCCGTGTAAGACTTCTGGAGGAACCGGGGTAAGGTTAGTGCAGGGTAAGTTCGTGTAAAACTTCTTGATGAACCGGGGTAAGGTCATCTTGAGATAAGTCCATGTAAGACTTCTGGAGGAACCGGGGTAAGGTCAACTTGAGATAGGTCCGTGTAAGACTTCTTCTGAAAGAAAAGGAACCGGTGTAGGGTTGCTTTGATGATAAGTCTGTGTAAGACTTCTTCTGAAAGAAAAGGAACCGGTGTAGGGTTACTTGTGGAGGGTGAGTCCGTGTAAGACTTCGTCTGAAAATTGAGAAGGAACCGGTGTAGGGTTGCCTGATGATGAGTTCGTGTAAAACTACATCTGAGGTTGAGAAGGAACCAGTGTAGGGTTGCCTGTTGATGAGCCCGTGTAAGACTTCTTCTGAAAGAAAAGGAACCGGTGTAGGGTTGCCTGAGGATGATCAAGTAGATAATTGTCCTGTTTGGTTTCAGATATTAACCCATGAACAGTCGTCCACAGAATTTTCCTGGCTTGTTACCGGTATTGATCTGGAACTGTAAAGGTAGATGGTAATCATCTTTTGATTGACTTTTTCCTAAAAAGGCAAAGTATTAGATGTATGCAATGTCATGATGCATGAACTGCATGATTTTAAGATGTTCTCAAAAATAAATGAGATTTGTGTTGTATGATGCGTATGCATGCTATAATGTATGAAGATGTGATGTTTATGAATATATTTTCGTCTAGGAAAATAAATCCTTGACGAATGTCGGGAGTTCGTTGAATCCTGGGCTGTTGTTTGAAGAGTAGAGTTCTTTATTTCCACTGGGGATGATGGTTGCAAGAATAAACCGGTAGGAGAAGATGACTCCGTTGAGGAATAAACTTATTGGAGAGATTACTCCGCGAGGAATTACTCTGTGGGAAGAGATACTTCGCTGAGATTTTATGATAACTCCGCTGGGGACTCTGTTGATAAGTTATGTTGGGGAATTTGATGAACTCCGCTGGGGGATAGGAAGAACTTCACCGAGGACGATCTTTCCGTTGTAATTAGCTGAGGATAGCCCAGTTATAAGCTCTGGTGGGGAATAACCTTTGAATATGGTCGGGGAGACACGCTTTCGTATTCTGCAGGGGATAATCTTCCAGACTCTACTGGGGATAAGCTTCCAGAATCTACTGGGGAGGATGATTCAACTCTCCTGGGGAAACTTTGGACTGTACTGGGGAATGGCTCCACTGGGGGTGTCTGGTATTCCGCCAGGGAACAATCTTATATTAAGACTGTCGGGGATGCTTGTTGAGGAATATCTGTATACTCTGCTGGGGAATGTTGAGATCTTCTGGGGATACCCAACTTCCTTAGGACTGACAGTAGACCAACTCTGCTTGGGGAGAGTACCACTGACTTGCTGGGGATACCGGGCCTTTTTAGGGCTGACGGGAGACCAACTCTGCTTGGGGAGAGTATTGCTGAAACCTGTCTTACTCTGCGGGGAGTGGAGGTAACTTGGTTATGTTCTTCAGCTGAACTTACCTTGTACCTGGAGGACAGAGCAGCTTGATCGTCTAGACAATTCTTATTGCCCCAGTTTCTGCGGGAGAAGGTACCTGTGGAGGTGCTTGATGACTGCTGATTTGACAAATATTCTTCTGGTATGCAAGTGACGTGATGCCGGGACATAGTCGTACGCTGTGATCCCTAACTTTGCCTGGACCGCCCTTTCGGGTTTTTAGTCCACCGGGATACCCATTTTTGCCCAAGCCTCCTTTTCAGGTTTTCGACTTGCCGGGTGTACAAATTTTTCATTTTCATCCCTTATTTTTGCCCGAACCCTTTTGGTTCGCCGGGAAGCCCTTATTTTTGCCTAGGTGTGTCAACCTAGCGGGTCTTTGATTATGCGTAGTATTTTTTGGACTATGTCCACGCTCTCATAATGTAGGGAGTTGTCACTGTCAGTAGCGTTGTGTCGCTGTACTACCAGAATATGTTTGGCCATGCAAGATTCGTTGCTGGAACTCCTGCCAAATGCCCCAAGTGATTCAGATGGAGATTTGCCCCTGGTTGTTTGGCCTTTGAGAGATTCTCTGAATCTTGACTTAACTGCCCCAGATGATGGTCAATGATCATGTCTGCCTCTTGGATTGGAAGTGTTTCTTCCATTTGAGATGACCTTTTGTGTTGAGAAAGTTCTTTGTTCACTGGATATTCGTCGTGCGAATTTCTCTGCCGTTCGAACAAATAGTCATATGCAAACAATGTTATTTTAAGAATGCAAAGCTTATGTCTGTCTTGAAGTTTTTGAAAATGCAGTTTTTTTATAAAAACAAGTGAATTTTTTGTAAACTGTGATGTCAACTCGTTATTTTACCGCAAGCCTTAAGGAGTCAGGATACCTTTCGTAACAGTATGCTTTCGAACTAACCCATGCTTCAGCTAGGACTTTTAAGGGTTATAACGTGGCCTGGTTCACGGTTTAAGAAACAAAGGATAAAGGCTCAAATTTTATTTGTACCCACCCGTTCTTCGTGATGTTCTTCAAACCTAAACTCAGTTGATCGTGCGTTAGACCTTGTTTCAGTCTTTGTCCTTGATATACCAGTGATGGTTCGGATATTGACAATTATCTCTTTTTGAATAGGCAGTCATTTCTTTTTTTGTTGAGGGTTTATAGGACCTCTTTCTTTTTTGGTTTTGTTATCCCTATTTTTGCCTGAACTGTTTCTTTTTGTATTTACAGTCAGCGGGATGCCCCAGTTTTTGTAAGTCTCCTTCATAGGTTTTGACTTATTGGGCTTTTATTTTGAAAGATAACGACTGCCTGTCTTTATGATTATTTGGAACCATCATTGTCTTTTGTTTTAGAAGTACTTCTTTGAGACCATTCGTTGTGCACTTGGATCAACTGAGAGAACTACCCTGCCCCAGGTTATGATTAAGGGTTTAATTTTTTGTGAAAAGAAGAAAACTCCAACTTCTTTGGCTCAGAGGGGTTGACGAGGGATTATCTTCCTTATAACTCCAGTGTTTAGGAATGGAAACAATGCCTGTACCTCATCAGCGGGGTTTTGTCCAAAAGCATACTGTAGATCATGGTATCGTTTTCGTCATCCTCCCTTAAGAGGCTTAGAATTATTAACTGAGAGTTGAACATCAAAAAATGAAAGCAATTTTAAGCATAGTAAACATAATTACTTCAAAACAGACACGTGTAATGCATTAATGAAATAAGATAGTTTGACATGAATAATTGTTTGAACAATCAAAGAAAAATACAACTTGAACATTCGAATGAACAATAGTTTTCTCAATCCTAGCCATGTTTTGGCAAGGGAGCAGTGATCACATTGGGAGTCTCAGCAGGCTCGAATTCGATCTCCTTAGCATCGATCATATTCTGGATCTTGTACTTCAGCGCCCAACAATCCTCAGTATCGTGCCCCGGGCTACCAGAATGATAAGCACACCTCGCATCTAGGTTGTAGTTTGGAGAAGAGGTCTTGGGATTTGCAGGAGGGTTGATCACCACAATCAGATTCATCTTCAACATGTGCTGCAATGCTTGTGACAATGGCATGTTGATGTTGGTGAATTGTCTTTTAGGCTCGTCTGGCCTTCGCTGATTTCCCTTTTGCTGTTGTCGGCGTGGTGCAGAACCAGAGATCATAACTGCCCCTGCATGTTGGTCATGACGACTCCTTTGGCTATATGCAGCATTGGACTCTTTCTTCCCCGTGTAAGGCTTTTTATGAGTATCAGGAGATGTGACCTCTTGAATCTTCCCACTTTTGATGCCCGCTTCGATTATTTCCCCAGTCAAGATCAGATCTGTGAACCCAGCAGAAGAATTCCCAATCAGATGGTTGAAGAATGGACCAGACAGGGTCCCCAAGAACATGTCAACGAGTTCCCGGTCAGTCAGAGGTGGTTGCACCCTTCCAGCAAGGTCTCTCCACTTTTGCGCATATTCCTTGAATCCTTCACCCGTCCCTAGTGACATACCCTGGAGTTGGGTACGCGTAGGAGCGAGGTTGGAATTGTACTGATACTGCTTGTAGAATGCAGTAGCCAAGTCCTCCCAGTTACGAATACTGGCTCCATCCAGCTGATAGAACCATTCGAGTTGAGTCCCTGAAAGACTTTCCTGGAAGAAATGGATCCATAGATTCTTGTCAACAGTGTAAGGTTGGATCTTCCTTACATAGGATCTGAGATGCAGCTTAGGACAGGAAACCCCGTCGTACTTTGCAAAAGCCGGTGCCTTGAATTTATGGGGAATCACCACCCCAGAGGATAGACCTAGATCTTCGAAGTCCAGGCCAGGCACTCTCTGTATTTCCATGGCGCTCAACCGGTCTTCCATCTGTTTGTACATGTCCTCAGCAGGAGGGTATTGTTCATCATTGAAATTCGTCTCGTTGTCGGAGACCACAGGACTAGGAACCCTTCTCTCCTGGGGACTGTCTTTCCCTACGGAGGAAGTAGCCAGATCGGCCTCATTTTGTGATCCATTCCCAGATCTGCGTCTAGGATTGAATAAAACAGTCCTCTTCTTCTTCTTCTTCTGTATCAGAGTCTTCAACTCCTGCTGACCCTGGGCTAGGCTCATCACCAACTCTTGGAACTGGGCGTTCTGGGCCTGGAGGGCCTTGATAGCTTATTCATTGGATGATTCAGGATTCATGATGATTGCTGAAATAAACAGCGAAGAAGATAAGTGACATGTCAAAAGGGTACCTGTTATGCAATGATATGTATGTATGCATGCAATGTTTTCAAGGATCTCGCGGGGTAAACAAGAAAATTGTTAGAATTGAATCCGGTAGCTTGATGGAAGGAACTTCATGTTGATGAGAGTCCTTCTTCAAGAGTCAAGGCTCACCATATCGAGTGGGTCATAGCCCCTGACTCAAGTCACCAACCTGGCTAGAGGAAAATAAATCCCCTTTGCCCCTTGCTATTGGTTCATCATGACCTGCATCACAGACCCTTGAGATCCTTGAAATGGGTTAGTCCTTATGCAGGATGTATGCAATGGTATGATGTTATGATGTTATGCTATGCATGGAGTGATGTAAGTAGGCTTTGTAATGAGTCCCAATTAAGGACTGTAAACAAACCCTGCAAGAAACTCATGTGTTAGGTAACAAGTAGATGCAAGTAATTCAAGTTTGAAGGCACACAAGTCACACCAGACAGCCCTTAGAGTTCAGGCCAGCATGAAGTTTGGGGTACTACCCTCTTGAAGTTGGTGGGCTCAAAAACCTGTCCTATCAAAAGTAACCGGGTTCTAAGGAGCTCAATATCATTGGGTTGTTTTCTGTGTTCATTGTTTTGATTTAGCCACTGAACTGGCGATCAAAATATTCCAAGAAAGCAACCCTCAATGAGTGTAGCATCGAGTATCTACCAACTTCGGACTGCACCAAAGTCGGTCATCTCACTACCCCTAAAGAGGCCAGGATGGTCAAGTAAGGTTCCTAAGGTCAGTTGATGCTTCACGACACCACGCGGCGGCCCCGTACTCTCCTTGACTTGACTCAAGGGTTACCGGTACTCACCAAAGTGCCACATCAATGTAGCAAACTGCTTTAACCGTGTCGGTATACCCCGCACAGTTCCCTCACAGTTTATTGCTACTTTCTAAAAGGTATCCCCCAGATCCGGGTTAGGATCTATGAAACTCCAAAACAGGCCCACAATATTAAAGCAAACAAAGCAAGCAATTGAAAACATAAGAGTGGTCTAATCCTAAGGTACACCTCACTTATTAAAGTTTCCCCAGCAGAGTCGCCAGTTCTGTGATCGGTGGAAATAGAACTGACTGTTTTTTAAGATGGTTCGCGAAATGTCGCGGTAAGCAAGAGTCGCCACCGTCTTTTATGTTCTCCAATATGGAAAGGACAAAAGCACAGCAAAATTCCTTTTCGAGAATGTTTCTCGGTTCGGGAGGTAGATTATAGAAAGGGAAGGTGTTAGCACCCTTTCTATCCGTGGTTATCCACAGGCTCTTAGGTACTTGCTCTTATGTTTTCAAAATTGTTTGCTTTTCAAGTGTGTGTGGGTTTTGAAAAAGTATCGTTTGAAAAATTTCTAAGTAACTCTTGTATCTGTCCTCAAGAGTGTATGAAATATTTGTTTGAAAACTTTTAGAAAGTGTAGGTGCGAAGAGTTGTTTTTGTTTTTTGAAAGAGCAAGTATCCAGGAGAATCTACCTACTCTAAGGAATTAGGCTGTGTAAGAGTCCTTTAGATAGTGCTATCCCACCATTGAGAGGTAGGTAGCACCGTCGTTGGAGGTATTCGGGTCAATTCGATTATGAGGGACATGTGGTCACCGAAGCAATAGTAGGACGCCTTAGCGGTAACCCTAGTGTCCTAGATCCTTTTTTATCCGAGGCAACCGTTTCGAGGCAACTGGATCTTTAGACAGGAGGGAGACCTCTAAAACACCCTATACTTGACGACCACGTCGAGGCAACCGAGTGAGGCGTACCCTAGGAGTGGCATGTGCATGTGTGTTGTTTCAGTTTATATTTATCTTTGAACATGCATTTGTGAGCTACGGATTGGTTTTATTATTCATACAAGTCTTTCATGCATTTTTAACAGTTAAGAGTGCGGAAAATAAAGTGCGGAAAGGTAAATCTACGCTATTACAAGGCGCGGGTCTATACATCGCCAAAAACAAACCCGTTTGGAAAAAATAAACTGCGAGAAAATAAATAAAGCGATAAAGGAGGTCCTAATTAACTATTACATTTCTGAGCAGATACATAATCAAAATAATGAATTAAAGTAAATATACGCGCGAAAGATTGAATCGGGACGTCCTTAGGGTTTTGACCCTTTTTGAGAAAAGAATGAGATTTGTCGTTTTTATTAAATTAATGAAATTAGGCCTAATTACTAATTAATTAATTTATTAAAAGAAAAAATGTTTTTTTATGTTTTATGTTTTTTAATGAAATAAAATAAAAAAAGAAATTAAAAGTGTAAAAAAAAACCTAAGTCTAATTCATTTTTATTTATTATGAAAAAAGATTAAAGTTATTCTAATTAAACTAAGTTAATTATATTTAGAATTTATTTACAAAATAAAAGAGTGAAATTAATAATAGTAATAAATGAAATATTTACATTTTTTAGTTTTTTTGAATTTTTATTGTGAAAATATTAATTAATTAGTTTTAGTGATAATAATAATAATTAGAAGAAAAAAGTTAATAAATAAAAATGGAAAATATAAAATAAAAGAAAAAAGGATGAACCAAAGGGGGGTTCTGGGCCCAGATGGAGGTTTGAAGGAGAAATCTGGCCCATTAAGCTGCAAGCCTGCTTGGACTTTTGGAATTGGCTGCACATTGGTTGACTGGGAACACCATAGTCAACAGCTCATGGCCATTGGATTTGAACACGTGACCACCTGGCGCCTGATTATTGGAGGGACATGGTGGAATGCTTCTCAGCGCCTGCACATGATTATATTGGGAAAAATAGAAACAAGGAATTTGGGGGACCTGGGAATCGAACCCAGGTCTCAATGGTTGCCAAACACATCATCATTCACTAAGCCAAGCGCCTGAATTTGTTATTATGATGGGTAATGAAAATAATATAGAAAAAAATCAATTATGCTTGGAAAGAGAAAAAAGCGCGCGTTCGTTTGAACGCTCTAATCACCAGCCAACACGTCCTTCGTCTTCATCCTTTTTCCTGTAAAACAAAACAATTAGCGGGGGTTTTTAACCCCCACAACCTGCATCAAGAGAAAATAGCGAATAGGCGTGTGATTATCATAAATTGTTTGCGAGGGTTGTTTTAGCTTCGTCTGGTGCTCACGAGTACAACCATATGTGTTATGAGGCCTAATTTTTCTTGTATGGGAAAGCCCCAAATCAAGAGCTTTAAAACCCTAACATTCATCCATGGTGGTTTGTGATTTAGGGCTCTACAACTCAATTATCTTGTACCAAAAGTTTCGTACAGTCCCTGTGAACACAAAACACTCAACAAAAGACGTTAAATATGCATGAATCAATGTATGTGATTATGAAAAAATTTGACAAATTGTGGGTCTGTGTAGCATGTGTTCTTGAGCTTTGAGGCTTGTTTTTGATTGCAATGTGTTCCTTACGCCTCCAGCAATGTGTTGGAAACAATCAAAGGCTTTGAATTGGCCTGGAAGTGAGAAAACAGTTTTGACTTTTTGCTTGATTTTTTTGAATATGGTTTGGCTGTTTGTGCAGTGCTTGGGTCGTGTATTAGGTCTGCAATGCTTGCTTATGTATGTGTGAATGGAATTAGGTCAGCAATTGGGCTTGTATCCTTGTGCATTTAAGTTTGGGATTCTTGTTGACCACCATTAAAGAACCTTCCATTTTTGGTTCAAAATCAAGATTTTGTGCACCAAAAGGCTTGGCACGAAATTGTTAGTTGGCACATGACACATAAAAGTTATTCAAGTCACCAAGATGCCATTCCATTAATTTTTTTGATTTTATTTTAATTATTATGGATTTAAAATGAATTAAATCAATAAAAATTAAATAAAATGGAAAAATAAATGTTTGATCTTGAAATTAATCATGGGACACGTGTGTGGCATGACAAGGCTGAATCAAGTGGAAGAAAGTGGGCCCTTTTGTCAAAAATTGAAGTTTTAAGGATAGTTGACTTTTGCCATTTCACAAAAATTTCCCAACTTCTCCAATGCATATCTTGCTCAATTTTGATCATATGAACATGTTCTTGGACATTTTGGAAAGGTCTTGAAGTCCTCTAACCAATTCCTTTGATCCCATGTCATTTGGATTTACCAATCTCAAGTTATGGTCTTTGACTTAAAATGCCTTTTTGTTGACTTTTGAAAATGACCTATAATGTAGAAATTGATAACTTTTTGTGAGAGCATTTCTTGGACTTGGAATGTGAAGATGAACCATGAAAAAGTTATGCCTTGGTCAAGTTACAGTTGACTTTTTAGCTGTCCAAAAATGGAAACTTTTGCATCTTGATGATTTTTGAGCCATTCTTGTGGAATCATGATCAAGACTTGATCAAATGATGATTGTGTGCTCAAAATAAGATTTTGACCAAAAATCTTGACTTTTGACTGTAAAATGACCATTTTACCCCTGCAGTTGATTGTGAAGCAAATGAAGCTTTTGACTGTGCAATTTGATATTGTGAGTCTTGAAACTTGGCATGTAGATGCTTGACAATATATATAGGCCTATGGGACTTGATTGAGCCATTGAAAATCCCAAAATCCTTGAAGGAACCAAAACCCTAATTTTGACTGGCTTAGGAGATGTTTGGACTGTGCAACCCTTGATCAATCTTGAACCATTTAAAGATAATTCTTGATAAGCCTTGAAGAATATGGGAGGGCAAATTTTGGGGTACAACAGTTGCCCCTGTTCAATCTTCTTAGACCTGAGGATGTAGATTGGCTTGTGTGCCTTTCGTGATCCGAAGGTGGAAGATGATTGAACACTAGAGTGCCCAGAAATTTGCACTCACATAGTAGAGTATCAGCAGTGTGATGGCGGGAATGGGCTTATAAATGCCATTTGGAAAGATGGTGGATAGGAGGATGGGCTTATAGATTCCATCTGGAGATGTGATAGAACCTTGTCGGGAATGGGCTTATAGATGCCATTTGGAGACTGTTGGTAGGTGGATGGGCTTATAGATGCCATCCGAAGATTGTCTGTTGGATTGTAATTTTGTAAGAGGGAACCTGTGTAGGGTTGCCTGACGAGTCCGTGTGAAACTACATCTGAAGTCAAGAAGGAACCGGTGTAGGGTTGACTGATGATGAGCCTGTGTGCAACTGCATCTGAAGGAAGGAAACCTGTGTCGGGTTTACTGATGACGAGTCCGTGTAAAACCACATCTAGAGCTGAGAAGGAAACCTGGGTAGGGTTTACTGATGACGAGTCCGAGTAAAACTGCATCCTTGGAAGGAGAGAACCTGTGTAGGGTTGACTGATGATGAGTCCGTGTGAAACTTCATCTTTGGAAAGAGAGAACCTGTGTAGGGTTTCTTGATGACGAGTCCGTGTAAAACTGCATCCTTGGAAATAGAGAACCTGTGTAGGGTTGACTGATGATGAGTCCGTGTGAAACTTCATCTTTGGAAAGAGAGAACCTGTGTAGGGTTTCTTGATGACGAGTCCGTGTAAAACTGCATCCTTGGAAATAGAGAACCTGTGTAGGGTTTCTGGGTGACGAGTCAGTGTAAAACTACGTCTGGAGAGAGAGAACCTGTGTAGGGTTTCTTGATGACAAGTCCGTGTAAAACTACGTCTGGAGAGGGAGAAATTGTGTAGGGTTTCTTTGGGATAAGTTCGTGTAAAACTTCTTGAGGAACCGGGGTAAGGTTACCTTTAGATAAGTCCGTGTAAGACTTCTGGAGGAATCGGGGTAAGGTTACTGCAGGGTAAGTTCGTGTACAACTTCTTGATGAACCGGGGTAAGGTCATCTTGAGATAATTCCGTGTAAGACTTCTGGAGGAACCAGGGTAAGGTTACTGCAGGGTAAGTTCGTGTAAAACTTCTTGATGAATCGGGGTAAGGTCATCTTGAGATAAGTCCATGTAAGACTTCTGGAGGAACCAGGGTAAGGTCAACTTGAGATAGGTCTGTGTAAGACTTCTTCTGAAAGAAAAGGAACCGGTTTAGGGTTGCTTTGATGATAAGTCCGTGTAAGACTTATTCTGAAAGAAAAGGAACCGGTGTAGGGTTACTTGTGGAGGGTGAGTCCGTGTAAGACTTCGTCTGAAAATTGAGAAGGAACCGGTGTAGGGTTGCGTGATGATGAGTTCGTGTAAAACTACATCTGAGGTTGAGAAGGAACCAGTGTAGGGTTGCCTGTTGATGAGCCCGTGTAAGACTTCTTCTGAAAGAAAAGGAACCGGTGTAGGGTTGCCTGAGGATGATCAAGTAGATAATTATCCTGTTTGGTTTCAGATATTAACCCATGATCAGTCGTCCACAGAATTCTCCTGGCTTGTTACCGGTATTGATCTGGAACTGTAAAGGTAGATGGTAATCATCTTTTGATTGACTTTTTCCTAAAAAGGCAAAGTATTAGCTGTATGCAATGTCATGATGCATGAACTGCATGATTTTAAGATGTTCTCAAAAATAAATGAGATTTGTGTTGTATGATGCGTATGCATGCTATAATGTATGAAGATGTGATGTTTATGAATGTATTTTCGTCTAGGAAAATAAATCCTTGACGAATGCCGGGAGTTCGTTGAATCCTGGGCTGTTGTTTAAAGAGTAGAGTTCTTCATTTCCACTGGGGATGATGGTTTCAAGAATAAACCGGTAGGAGAAGATGACTCTGTTGAGGAATAAACTTATTGGAGAGATTACTCTGCGAGGAATTACTCTGTGGGAAGAGATACTTCGCTGAGATTTGATGATAACTCCGCTGGGGACTCCGTTGATAAGTTATGTTGGGGAATTTGATGAACTCCGCTGGGGGATAGGAAGAACTTCGCCGAGGACGATCTTTCCATTGTAATTAGCTGAGGATAACCCAGTTATAAGCTCTGGTGGGGAATAACCTTTGAATATGTTCGGGGAGAGACGCTTTCGTATTCTGCAGGGGATAAGCTTCCAGACTCTACTGGGGATAAGCTTCCAGAATCTACTGGGGAGGATGATTCAACTCTCCTGGGGAAACTTTGGACTGTATTGGGGAATGGCTCCACTGGGGGTGTCTGGTATTCCGCCGGGGAACAATCTTATATTAAGACTGCCGGGGATGCTTGTTGAGGAATATCTGTATACTCCGCCGGGGAATGTTGAGATCTTCTGGGGATACCCAACTTCCTTAGGACTGACAGTAGACCAACTCTGCTTGGGGAGAGTACCACTGACTTGCTGGGGATACCGGGCCTTTTTAGGGCTGACGGGAGACCAACTCTGCTTGGGGAGAGTATTGCTGAAACCTGTCTTACTCTGCGGGGAGTGGAGGTAACTTGGTTATGTTCTTCAGCTGAACTTACCTTGTACCTGGAGGACAGAGCAGCTTAATCGTCTAGACAATTCTTATTGCCCCAGTTTCTGCGGGAGAAGGTACCTGTGGAGGTGCTTGATGACTGCCGATTTGACAAATCTTCTTCTGGTATGCAAGTGACGCGATGCCGGGACATAGTCGTACGTTGTGATCCCTAACTTTGCCTGGACCGCCCTTTCGGGTTTTTAGTCCACCGGGATTCCCATTTTTGCCCAAGCCTCCTTTTCAGGTTTTCGACTTGCCGGGTGTACAAATTTTTCATTTTCATCCCTTATTTTTGCCCGAACCCTTTTGGTTCGTCGGGAAGCCCTTATTTTTGCCTAGGTGTGTCAACCTAGCGGGTCTTTGATTATGCGTAGTATTTTTTTGACTATGTCCACGCTCTCAGAATGTAGGGAGTTGTCACTGTCAGTAGCGTTGTGTCGCTGTACTACCAGAATATGTTTGGCCATGCAAGATTCGTTGCTGGAACTCCTGCCAAATGCCCCAAGTGATTCAGATGGAGATTTGCCCCTGGTTGTTTGGCCTTTGAGAGATTCTCTGAATCTTGACTTAACTGCCCCAGATGATGGTCAATGACCATGTCTGCCTCTTGGATTGGAATTGTTTCTTCCATTTGAGATGACCTTTTGTGTTGAGAAAGTTCTTTGTTCACTGGATATTCGTCGTGCGAATTTCTCTGCCGTTCGAACAAATAGTCATATGCAAACAATGTTATTTTAAGAATGCAAAGCTTATGTTTGTCTTGAAGTTTTTGAAAATGCAGTTTTTTTATAAAAACAAGTGAATTTTTTGTAAACTGTGATGTCAACTCGTTATTTTACCGCAAGCCTTAAGGAGTCAGGATACCTTTCGTAACAGTATGCTTTCGAACTAACCCATGCTTCAGCTAGGACTTTTAAGGGTTATAACGTGGCCTGGTTCACGGTTTAAGAAACAAAGGATAAAGGCTCAAATTTTATTTGTACCCACCCGTTCTTCATGATGTTCTTCAAACCTAAACTCAGCTGATCGTGCGTTAGACCTTGTTTTAGTCTTTGTCCTTGATATACCAGTGATGGTTCGGATATTGACAATTATCTCTTTTTGAATAGGCAGTCATTTCTTTTTTTGTTTAGGGTTTATAGGACCTCTTTCTTTTTTGGTTTTGTTATCCCTATTTTTGCCTGAACTGTTTCTTTTTGTATTTACAGTCAGCGGGATGCCCCAGTTTTTGTAAGTCTCCTTCATAGGTTTTGACTTATTGGGCTTTTATTTTGAAAGATAACGACTGCCTGTCTTTATGATTATTTGGAACCATCATTGTCTTTTGTTTTGGAAGGACTTCTTTGAGACCATTCGTTGTGCACTTGGATCAACTGAGAGAACTACCCTGCCCCAGGTTATGATTAAGGGTTTAATTTTTTGTGAAAAGAAGAAAACTCCAACTTACACGTATGCCTTGGTCAAGTTACAGTTGACTTTTCAGCTGTCCAAAAATGGAAACTTTTGTATCTTGATGATTTTTGAGCCATTCTTGTGGAATCATGATCAAGACTTGATCAAATGATGATTGTGTGCTCAAAATAAGATGTTGACCAAAAATCTTGACTTTTGACTGTAAAATGACCATTTTACCCCTGCAGTTGATTGTGAAGCAAATGAAGCTTTTGACTGTGCAATTTGATACTGTGAGTCTTGAAACTTGGCATGTAGATGCTTGACAATATATATAGGCCTATGGGACTTGATTGAGCCATTGAAAATCCCAAAATTCTTGAAGGAACCAAAACCCTAATTTTGATTGGCTTAGGAGATGTTTGGACTGTGCAACCCTTGATCAATCTTGAACCATTTAAAGATGATTCTTGATAAGCCTTGAAGAATATGGGAGGGCAAATTTTGGGGTACAACAACTATCCACCATTTTCAAAAATCAAGCTTGCAGGTTGACTTGAGTAGAGAGATTCGGGGACTTTCAAGGCAAAGTAGGAGTTGGAATACACTCAAGGAAGTCCAGGCAAGCTAAACAGATCCTCAGGCCATCTCAAAAGTTGCTCAAACTCCATTCACGACTCCAGCTGCAAGAGGTAAGTTTTTAAACTTCCATCTCTTCATACATGCATCATTTGTTTCTGATTTGTGAAGATAAAATGTAGAACTCATTGCCACGAAGCTGTACATATCCATAGTTTGCATTTACATGGCTTGAGCTTAGAGAATTTTGGAGTTGAAGTTTTTGAAATTTTTAGGGTTCAAATTAGGGCCAGAGAAATTCTCATTTATCTTTGACTTTTAGCTTTAAATATTTACATGGTTAGATTCGTGAGGAAGAATGCTACAACTTTCATTTTGTCACTTTCCATTTTTGTTAAGAAATGAAGAAGTTACAGGTACACCAGCTGGAGGTTGAAGATGAAGTCATCAGGAATTGATTTGCCTTACATATTTGTTGTTTTGTTCATATAAACGGATGTATAGCCACCACAGTGGTAAGGCAGTGTGTTGGTAATCAGGAGGTCATGGGTTCGAGCCTCAGCGTGCACTGCCTTTTGCTTTTTTTCTCATTTTTACATTTTTTTGATCTTTAGAGCGTCTGGGCCCAGTTTTGGGCTTTCCATCCTTTTTGCTTTCACTAACTCCCTGTTCTATTTTCACACCTCCCTGATTTTCTCTTCATATTTTATTTTTATTTTATTTTCTTTATTATCTTTATTATTATTATTAATAATATTATTATTATTATTAATAAATATTTTTTATATTTATTAAAAAAAATCCAAAAAAATGTATATTTTTTATCTTTATATTTATTTAGTTTATTTTGTCTTATAAAATCAAAAGAAATAAAAAAAGTTTTCTTTAATAAATTAATTCCTTTTTTAATAAATCTTGACTATTATGTATTATTTCATTATTTTCTTGAAAGTTAAAATAAATTTAGAACCTAGGTTTATTTTGGTTAATTAACCTTTTTGAATTTTAATAAGATTCACAAAAACCCTAAAAAATACTTTTCTAAATCAATTTTATTTCTTTTAAAAAAATTAGGTTTAGTTCCTTAAATTTAATTTGGACCAATTGCTCATCACCCTTTAGCTTGATTAAGGCCAAAACATTTTCTTAACAAAAATCCAAAATGAATCAATTTCTTTTCCTTTTATACTTGTATATTATATTCATTTCAATCCTTGTACATTGATATCAAATTCAATTTGGTTGTAATAGATAAATTAGGTTTATATTATTGCAATCCCCATTCACAATTTGTATACCCCCCCCCCCTCCCCCCCACAAATGTTGTAATAGCGTAGTAACTTTAAATTTCGCAATTTATCGCTTTCACATAACATGCTAGTAATTAGGGTTTGTATGCAAAGAATAAAATCAATCAAGTAGAAAACCTTAATTCAAGACAAAATCAACCATACAAATAATACACTTGCACACAAGAACCCCTAGGGTTATCCCACTTGGTTGCCTTATACAAAATGGCCATATTACGCATGTAAGGTATCTTAGCAAAAACAAACAAATACAAGATCATAGTCCCTCGATGACGCTATCTAAGTTGTCTTACAAATGATCTTATTCCCTCAAAAAGAATGCTAAGATACCTTGCAACATTGCTAATAATGGCTATACGATGACCCACGCCTGTCCCGTTAACATCCAAAGATAGGGTTGCTTACCAAATCAATGGTAAGACAACAATGTCAAAGGAAAAGAAAATGAACAAGAAAGACATTTGAGTAGGTAGATTGCTCCTAATTTATTGCTCCATTTCAAAACAAACATCCTTGCTATCTTCAAAACAAACACTTACACATTACAAAACATCTTACAAAACTTGAAAACATTTTCAAAAGATCAACATCTTTGTATACATTCTTACGAACGAGAATCATTACAAAGATTGCCTAAACAATGGACTCTTTACAAAATACTCTTAAAAACCACACAAAGCACAATTTTCAAACAAAAGCAAGTGATCTAGCAAGTAACTAAGAGCCCATGGAAAAACATGGATGAAAAGGATGCTAATACCTTCCCTTTTCATAATCGACCCCCCGAACTCAAGAAATAATCTCAAAGGTCTTTCCTGTGCTTTTTCACCTTTCCTTTTTGGATAAAAAAATCGGTGGCGACTCTTGCTAACCGTAACATTTGTGATAAAACACAAAACCCTCAAGTCAGTTCTCCCACCGTATCACAGAACTGACGACTCTGCTGGGGAAAATTCTAAAAGTGGGGTTACCTTAGGGATAGATCACATTTACTTGCTTACATTATTTGACTTGTATGCTTTACATTATGGTTCTTTGTTTGGGTTTGAATCCTCTACCCGGATTTGGGATACATTATAGGTAAGTAGCAATACATTGTGGAAACTGTGCGGGGTATACCGATATAGTCTAAGCAATAGCTATGTTAGTGAGACATATTTGTGGGTACCGGTATCCTTTAAGTTAATCAAAGATAATACGGGGCCACTGAGTGATGTCATAAAGAACTAATGAACTTTTAGAACCTTTACTTGACCAACTTGGCCTTTAGGATGTAGTGAGATGACCGGCTTTGGTGCAGTCTGAAGTTGGTAGATACTCGATACTACACTCATTGAGGATTGATTTCTTGGGATATTTTGGTCGCCATTAAAGAGGCTTGAGCTGAAACAATGACCAAGGAAACAATCCAGTGATATTGAGCTCCTTAGAACCCGGTTGCTATTATTAGGACAGGTTTGAGCCAACTAAACTTCAAGAGGGTACTTACCTATAACACTCCATGCAAGCCTAAACCTAAGGAATTGTTTGCTTTGTTTGTATATACATACTTGTACATAACATCATGAACATCATAAACATCATATACATCCACTAACCATTTCAAGGATTTTGGGATTCATCTTTGTTCTTGTTTTGTAGGATATGGATTAACTTCGCAGGAAAACTATTCAAGTCAATCTTGTAAGGATCCCTCCACAACTCAAGGAGATAACTTCAAGGATTCCTGAAAACTCTCTCCATTTACCGAAAGACATGGTCACCTAATCAATTTGGTCACCTCCAACACAGATGAGGACATGATGAAGGTGCTCTTTCAGTTCTTTGATCCTTTACACCATTGCTTCATATTTCCCGAATATCAACTTGTGCCTACTTTTGAAGAATTATCCCAACTATTGAGGATTCCCATTCTCAATCAACTACCTTTCAATGGTACGGAAAAAGACCCAAAGCCAGAAGAGATTGCTCAAGCTCTACACTTGCACTCATCTAATATCACAACTTATTAGGAAACAAGGAGTGGTGTCAAAGGTTTCCTAGCGAAGTTCCTGTTTGAGAAAGCCTAAAGTTGTTGGAATTCCTTGGATCTGCAAGCCTTTGAGGAGATTGTGGCTCTCTTCATCTATGGGATGGTTTTGTTTCCAAATCCTGACTAACTCATAGATGTGAACACCGTCAAGATCTTCATATCCCGCAACCCGGTGCCTACATTACTAGGGGATATCCTACACTCTTTTCACACTCGCACAATGAGTAAAAGAGGTGTCCTTATGTGTTGCACTCCTCTCTTGGCAAGATGGTTTATTTCTCATCTTCCCCAATCTGTATTAAAGAACGAGCAAGGTTCAAGGTGGTCACAAAGGTTGATGACACTCAAACATTCAGACATTCATTGGTGCTTCCGATCCAAAGAGAATGTTATCATTGTCGACCGTTATGGGGAATTTCCTAGAGACCCTTTACTTGGCATTAGGGGAGGTATCACCTACAACCCCTATTTAGCTTTAAGACAAGTTGTTTACGCCCGAAGGGATGGTCCACACGAGATGCTGATTCAAGGTTTGATATTCGAATACGACAACGACGATCAAGGTCTTTGTCAGAGATTTATCCGAGCTTAGAGGATGTTGAACAAGGTGGATAGCAAGACTTTGGGGCACAAGAATTCCATCCCTCTTGAGCCTTACCTCAAATGGGTACTAACTCATGCTCAGAGTCTTATGATGCCTTATCCCTCTGTTCTCCCGGTAATTATTGAGCCTTATAAGGAAGGAGATGTTCCATACACTATCCTACATCCTGACATGCCCATAGCTCTTGAAGACTTACAAAGGGATTGGATACAACTCAAGGGAGAGCGAGATAGCTTCGAAGCCAAATTATACGCAAGCGAGAAGAAGGTTTTGGAACTCACTAGGCTACTTCATGAGGAGTAGACTATGAATGCCTACATTGCACCAAAGAGGATGCGCACTACCTTTTTATCTTAGAGTTTTTGTATTATTTTGCCCAAAAAGGCATTAATGTACTCAAGCTTTAATCTGTTAATATAACGTGTGTTTCCTTTTTGTCTAAAACAAACCTGAATCTTAAAATCCTTGAAAACATTGCATATGCATTTACCATTCATCATAACATAAGCAGGTTTCTTGCAACAAGTCTCCTCATCTCTCTACTGTTTATTTCAGTAAGATGGATCTCGAGCAAACAATGAAGGACCTTCAAGCTCAGAATACAAAGTTTCAGCAGTTGCTCTTGACCCTAGCCAAAGGACAAGAAGAGTTGAAGACTTTGCTAGCAAAGGAGAAGAAAAAGAAGGCAAAGAAGGTAACCGAAGTCCTAAACATGGGAAGAAGATTTCATGAGTAGACAAGAAGGACTTTAAACTTTACAACGACATCCGGTGAAAGAGACAATCAAGATGGGAAAGGAAAGAAAACAGTTGTCTCGTCAGAATCGGAAGAGGGAGAGGAAGAAGAGGACTATTCTGAAGAACAATACCCTCCAGCTGATGACAAGTATAGACATCTCGAAGAGCGGTTGAGGGCAATGGAAATCCAAAAAGTTCCTAGCTTGGACTTTGAGGAATTGGGTTTAGTGTTGGGGATTGTTATTCCTACGAAATTCAAAGCACATGTGTTCGCCAAATATGACGGAGTTTCATGCCCTAAAATGCATATCTGGTCATATGTGAGGAATATCCAACCCCATATCGTTAATAAATACTTATGGGTACACTTTTTACAAGACAGTCTATCTGGAACTCAACTTGACTGGTTTTACCAACTAGAAAGAGCCAACGTTCACAATTGGGAAGATCTTGCTGCAGCCTTATACAAACAATACCAATATAATGCTGATCTTGCACCTACCCGTACTCAACTCCAGAGTATGGCCATGGTTTCTAATGAAGGTTTCAAGGACGATGCGCAAAAATGGAGAGACTTGGCTGGAAGAGTTCAACCCCCTCTATCTGAGAGAGAATTGGTAGACATGTTCTTGGCCACCTTATATGGTCCCTTCTTCAATCATTTAATTGGAAGTTCATATACATGCTTTACTGAACTAATATTGACCGGAGAAAGGGTAGAAGCCGGTATAAAGAGTGGAAAGATTCAGAAAGATACATCTTCTTCTGTAGCTGTAAGGAAGCCTTTCATCAGAAAGAAAGAGGTGGCTATTGTATATCCTCAAATAAACCAAGATAGGACCGAGCATCGTCCAATGGTGGGGGCTATTATGATTCCTAAACCTGCGCCTGATCAGCAAAGAAACAACCAACCGAGGATGGAAAGACCGGTCAGGCAATTCACCAGAATTAACATGACCCTATCTCAGGTATTACCGCATATACTAAGATCCAATTTGGTTACCTTGAAAGAAGCTTCTAAAAACCCCAATACAACATCTCCTCACTATCACCCCAATGCCCGTTGCGCATATCACTCTGAAATTCCTGGTCATGATACTAATAATTGTTGGGCTCTAAAGAACAAAATACAAGACCTCATTGAAGCAAAAGAGATTGAATTCGATGCACCCGAAAAGCCAAATGTCATTTCTGACCCTATGCCCAAACATGGCCATAATACCAATGCCATTGAAGAAGAAATGTTTGTTACTTCAGTTGATGAACTTATGACCCCACTCCTGACTATTAAAGCGAACTTATTGAATGCCGGTGTGTTCCCGAGCTGTGATGAAGGTTGTCAATTCTGTTTGTCCTCACCAACCAATTGTCCTCTGTTGAAAGCATGCATTCAGTGCCTAATAGATAACAAAGAAATTTTGTTTGAAAAGACTTCAGTTTCACCTGTTCCTTTTAAAGATGTTTCTATCATCACCATTTCCGCCAATTCTTCCAGGGTCTCCACCAAAAGACCCGTTAGAATTACATCAGTTCCAAAAGTAACTCCTTTGATAATTACAATACCTGGACCAGTCACGTATGCGTCAGACAAAACCGTACCATGGAATTATGGGGGGGGTGACTACTACCACGGTGTAAAGCAAGATTGGCCAGATGCCGAAGATTCAAGTTCTGAGAAGGTGGATTCCAACGTCAATAATATTGTAGGTACTAGTAAGATTACCCGAAGTGGTAGGATCTTCTCTCCAGAAATTGCTCCCCCAAAAGCTGTTTCTGAACCCATAATCATTCTTGTTGTTGTTTCCCCTCCAAAGGTTACTCCCAATCCCATAATCATCTTTGCAAGTACTCCTACTGACAAAGCCGTTACAACCCTTGTTATCATTCCTACTGACACTCCTGCTGCTGAGTTAACCGAGACTTGAGGTAAAAATATTCTGATTGAGCCTGTCCGAATGAAGGCTCAGTCATTGGCTGTCCCTGAGACCTCCCGGAAAAAGATGGAGGAAATTCTGAAGATTATAAAAAGAAGCGACTACGATGTAGTTGAACAACTGGGGAAAACTCCCTCTAAAATTTTTATGCTGGCATTACTACTATGTTTCGAGGCGCATGCAAAAGCCTTGGTAAAATTCCTGAAAACTGCCCATCTACCCCAAGAGACATCTGCCGATCAGTTTCAAAACTGCATAGCCAGCTTGACTGCAGATAATGGTCTAGGTTTTTCGGATGCTGATTTAACACCAAGAGAAAGGAAGCATAATGAGGCATTGCATGTCTCAGTTGAATGTAGGGGCACAACCTTGGCCCATGTTTTGGTGGAAACTGGCTCATCTATGAATGTATTGCCTAAAAAAGCTCTTGATAGGCTTGACTGTGAGGGATTGACATTGAAGCCAAGTAACATAGTAGTAAGGGCTTTTGACGGCTCGAAAAGGATGGTACATGGGGAAGTGGATATCCCCATAAAGGATGGAACCCAAACTTTCAATTCAACTTTTTATGTGATAGACATCCGCCCTTCATACTCCTGCTTGCTAGGCCGACCATGGATCCACAATGTTGGCGCTGTTACTTCTATATTGCACCAAATGCTGAAGTATCCAATTCAAGGGAAGATTATCACCATTCATGGAGAGGAAGAGTACATGATTAGCCATCTCAATTCCTTTAGATATGTGGAATTAGATGGTGAATTTATTGAAACTCCATTTCAACACTTTGAAGAGGTCCCACAATATGTGGCAGTAACCAAGGTTGTTCCCAAGATCACAAGGCCTCCGCTCCGGATGTTATCTCTGAAGGATGCCAAAGCAGTGGTAGAAGAAAGGGGGTGCACTATCTGGGGACAACTCCCGGATATCCTGTATAAATCTGACAAGTTTAGCCTAGGTTTCACTTCAAGTGCTTAGAAGGCTGTGCGTCGTGCTCGTGCCGGAGGACCACCCCTGAAGATCAGCAACCGAGAAGTCAATGCGGTAGAAGATAGTGAAGATGGCTGCAACCTGGAGGATTGGATATTCCTAACTATCAGTGGAGGGCTCATCAATTGGGAGGCTAGAGATTTTGTCCCGGTCACTTTTATCCCATGGTAATTTGTCTTTACATTTTGGACCTGTAATATTAAATTCGCACTCTTAAAACCTTGTGTCTTACCCGAGGCACAATGGTCCATTTGTAAGGGTTATTATCTCATTTTTATATGACATCAATGAATCATGGACGTTTTCGCATACAAACTTTTGTGCTCATTGTTTTTCTTTTACATTTTTATTTCTTTCAAATATAGTTATACCCTTACACACACTCACACTCATAATGCAGGTATACATCCATTCGGGATCCCATGGGTAAGGATACTGATATGGCCTTTTGTGACTCTGAGAATCTAATCTACCAAGCCGAAGACGAAGGTGAGGAAGATTGTGAAGCACCAGGGGAACTTTCCAGACTACTATGACAAGAAGAGAGAACCATTCAGCCTCACGAGGAACCCGTGGATACAATCAACTTAGGTACCGAAGAAGACAAAAAAGAGGTCAAGGTGGGTGATAATCTGGAACCCAGTGACAAGGAGCGTCTGATTCAGTTATTATACGATTATGTTGAAGTCTTTGCATGGTCGTATGAAGACATGCCGGGACTTGATGCAGACATTGTGGTACATCGTCTGCCTACAAGAGAAGATTGTCCGCCAATAAAGCAAAAGGTTCACCACATGAGGCCGGATATGTCAGAAAAGATTAAAGCAGAAGTCATGAAGCAATTCAATGTTAGATTCTTGGTTGTCATCTCTTATCCCCAATGGGTTGCCAATATTGTTCCCGTGCCCAAAAAAGACGGCAAAGTGCGAATGTGTGTGGACTACAGAGATTTGAATAGGACAAGCCCTAAGGATGATTTTCCACTCCCCCAGATTGATATTCTAGTTGACAATACGGTACAACACAAAGTGTTTTCCTTCATGGACGATTTCTCAGGCTACAACCAAATCAAAATGGCACCCGAGGACATGGAGAAAACAACGTTTGTCACGTAGTGGGGCATATTCTGCTACAAGGTGATGCCGTTTGGACTGAAGAATACTGTGGTAACCTATCAACGTGCCATGGTAGCTCTATTTCACGACATGATACATCACGAAATAGAGGTCTATATGGACGATATGATAGCTAGATCTCAAACCGAAGAAGAGCATATTGATCATTTACAAAAACTGTTTGAGAGGCTAAAGAAGTACAAGCTGAGGTTGAACCCAAATAAATGCACGTTTGGAGTAAGGTCCGGTAAACTCCTAGGCTTTATTGTCAACAACAAGGGTATTGAAGTAGATCCTGTCAAGGTAAAAGTAATACAAGAGATGCTTGCTCCTCGTACTAAGAAGGAAGTCAAAGGATTCTTGGGACGTTTGAACTACATTTCCAGATTCATTTCTCACCTGACAGCTACTTGTGAGCCAATCTTCAAACTATTGAAGAAAGATCAAGTAGTCAAATGGAATGATGAATGCCAAGTTTATTTTGACAAAATCAAAGAATACCTACAAGAGCCTCCTGTGTTAATACCACCAGTGGAGGGAAGACCATTGATCATGTATCTGACTATTTTAGAAAACTCAATGTGGTGTGTATTGGGGCAGCATGACGAGTCTGGCCGAAAAGAGCATGTTATTTATTACCTGAGCAAAAAGTTTATCGACTGTGAAACAAGATATTCACTGCTCGAGAAAACTTATTGCGCTCTGGCATGGGCTGCTCGCCAGCTAAGACAGTATATGCTGACTCATACTACCCTATTGATATCTAAAATGGATCTGATAAAATACATCTTCGAGAAGCCTGCTCTTTCTGGGAGAATAGAGAGATGGCAGATGATCCTGACGGAATACGACATACAATATACTACCTAGAAAGCGATAAAGGGTAGTGTATTAGCTGGTCACCTTGCTCACCAAGCTGTAGAAGACTACCAGTCCATGAAATTCGAATTTCCGGATGAAGACATGATGACGTTAGACAACTGTAAAGAATTTAGGCCATATGACGGACCTAAACAAGGATCCCGATGGACCCTGTTTTTTTATGGGGCATCCAACGCACTTGGAAATGGTATCGGTGTTGTAATCATATCTCCTGAAGGTTGTCATACTCCCTTTACTGCAAGACTCTGTTTCAATTATACCAACAACATGACGGAATACGAAGCGTGCATCTTTAGTCTCAGAGCTGCCATAGACTTGGGGATCAAATCCTTGGATGTATTCGGAGATTCAACTTTTGTTATCAGTCAGATCAAAGGGGAATGGGACACCAAACACCCTAACCTTATCCCTTATAAAGAAATGTTTTGACATTGCTACCACATTTTGAGAAGATTACCTTCGAGCATTTCCTGCGAGAAGAAAATCAGCTAGCAGACGAACTAGCCACAATGTCATCTATGTTCAAACTTAATTGGGATAACGAGGCTCCCCAAATCACCATCGAACGAATGGACGAACCAACACACTGTCACGAGATTAATACTTAAGAAATAGTAGACCAACCTTGGTTTCACGAAGTCAAGAGGTATCTCGAGGCTCAAGAATATCCAGAAGGAGCTTCAATCAATGATAAGAAGTTCTTAAGAATATTTTCTGCTAAGTTCTTCCTTAGTAACGGCATCCTGTACAAACGCAATCATGACTTTGTGTTACTTCGGTGCATAGATAAGGTTGAAGCTGAAAGGATTATGGCTGAATTGCATGAAGTTACTTTTGGCACCCATTCCAGTGGGCACACGATGGCTAAGAAAATTCTATGGGCAGGCTATTACTGGTCTACCATGGAAGCAGATTGTTATCAACACTCTCAAACCTGCCATAAATGCCAGATTTATGCTGACAAGGTGCACGTACCTCCAGTTCCTCTGAATGTCTTGACGGATCCTTGGCCCTTTGCTATGTGGGAAATTGATATGATTGGGGAGATCAAGCTGACGGCCTCCAATTGACACCGCTTCATCTTAGTGGCCATTGATTATTTTATAAAGTGGGTGGATGCAGCTTCCTTCGCTTCCGTTACCAAGAATGTTGTTTCCCGTTTCATCAAGCAAAATCTCATTTTCCGGTACGGTATCCCGGAAAGGATCATCACTGACAATGGTACAAATCTCAATAACACTATGATCACCGCCTTGTGCGAGCAATTCAAGATCCAGCATCACAATTCTTCCCCTTACCGGCCAAAGATGAATGGTGTTGTCGAAGCTGCAAATAAGAACATTAAAAAGATCATACAGAAAATGATAGTCACATACAAAGACTGGCATGAGATGTTACCATTCTATCTCCACGGATATCGTATCACAACTCGCACATCAACCGGGGAAACACCCTATTCTCTGGTTTACGGCATGGAGGTTGTCTTGCCTATCGAGGTCCAGATCCCCTCTCTGAGGATTATGAACAATGTCGGGTTGAACGAAGACGATTGGATCCAGACTCGACTTGATCAACTGAACTTGATTGATGAGAAAAGACTTACTGCTGTTTGCCATGGTCAAATGTATTAAAAACGGATGATCAAGGCTTTCAACAAGAAAGTAAGACACCAAGTGTATCAAGTTGGGGACCTAGTGATCAAACGCATCATATTGCCACAAGGTGATCCCAGGGGAAAATGGACTCCTACCTATGAAGGACCATTTGTAATCAAAAACATATTCTCTGGTGGCAATGATCTTGACCACCATGGATGGCGACGACCTGTCGCATCCTGCAAACGTGGACTTAGTCAAAAGATACTATGCATAAGAGACCCGCTAGGTTGACATACCTAGGCAAAACAAGGGCATCCCGGCGAACCAAAAAAAATGTTCGGGCAAAAATTAGGGATAAAACAAAAAAATATGTACACCCGACAAACTGAAAATCCGAAAGGGCGACTTGGGGTGGACTGAAAACCCAAAAGGGCGGTCCAAGAAAAAGTTAGGGAGTTAAAAGTGTATGACTATGTCCCGTTGGATCACCTTACGGACAACCGTTTGGCTTCAACTGACAAATCCAGAGGTTCTGATCAATTCAATCATCTTCAGACAAGGAAACAAATAGACAAGATGCTCAGAGATACGAAGGCTATAGCAGAATGGGAACCCCATGGGACTTTTACACATAGCTATCTTTTCTTTGTATCAAAATTTTCATTTTTTATGACGGTGTTCTCCTACTAGAATGTTTATCTCACTGTACAAAAATACTTTCTCAAAGTTAATACAAAGATATTACTTTGAAAGTGAAAAACTATTTGTTTTTCTTTACTCTTGTGTTTTGTTTATAAAAATGTCCAATGATGCATTGTTGAAAATATGCATTTGAATATAATCGTTGTTTACAAAAAAACAAAATGAAAAAAGACAATTACTGATAGGTTGAAGGGATAGGGAAATACCTCTAGGTTATTCCATAAGAAATCCCCGCAGTATGTCGTTTAATCCCTAGCGGAACAAAGCTTTCAATTATCAATCCCCGGTAGAAATCATCCAATTTCTCCAAACAGATTTTTTAAGCAATACATGGTAGCAGAGTTTACTTCTCTAAACGGAAATTCATCAACACTTCGACTTCAAGACATGAAGACTCCATATCCTCAGTAGCAGTCGGGGATTTATTTTCCCCAGTCCAACAGCAGTGCAACAAACTAGCTCACATACGCATACATTGTATCCATATATCATAAACATTGATAACGGATGCATTATATCATACGTTTCATGCAACATGACTTTGCATTTTAGCTAACATTTTACCCTTTTCAGGATAAGATTAACGACTATCATTAACAATGTTCAGAATTTTCAGATATAATTCAGATACGCTCCAGATACGGATGCCATTCTGATACTCATTCAGATTCGATCTTCAGATACAGTTCAGATACGCTCCAGACACGGATACCATCCTGAAACTCATTCAACTTTCAGATACAGTTCAGATATGCTCCAAACACGGATGCCATTCTGACACTCATTCAAAATAAGCTTCCACATACGCTCCAGACACGGATGTCATTCTGATACTCATTCAGACTCAACTTTGAGATACGCTCCAGACACGGATGCCATGCTGATACTCATTCAAGTGCAACTTTCAGATACAGTTCAGATACGCTCTAGACACAGATGCCATTCTGATACTTATTCAGATTCAGCTTTCAGATACAGTTCAGATACGCTCCAGACACGGACGCCATTCTGATGCTCATTCTTTCAGCTTACAAATTACAATACAAACAATCAATTTTGGATGGCATCTTTAAGTCCATTTCCAACAACTTTCTATCACCTCTCCAAATGGCATCTTTAAGCCCGTTCCCTCAACCATCACATTACCGAGTGCAAATTTCTAGGCACTTTAGTGTCCAATCATCTTCCACCTTCGAGTGACGACTGGTGAAACATGCCAATCTAACTCTCCAGGCTTAAGAAGATTGAACAGGGGCAGCTGTTGTACCCTAAAATTTTCCCTCTCACTTATCAAGAATTTTCTCACAAGATCCCCTGGGGTTCAAGACTGCACTAGGGTTTGATCAGCTCAAGACACCTCCTTATGCACTAATGACCAAAATTAGGGTTTGAGTTTGCACAAGGATTTTTGAACTATCAATGCTTCATATGACTTTCATGGATCATTATGGACCCCCAAGATTACTCATGTCAAGTTTCAAGCCTTGGATCACACTTTTTATCAGTCAATTGAACAATTGACCTAAAAATCAATTGTATTGGGGAAAAAGTCAACCATAGCCAATTTACAGTCAAACTTCATAATTTTTTATCCACATCAACATTTTAGACCCTTTATGTATCATTTGATCAAGTTTAGACCATAATTCCTCAAGAAATTTGATCAAATCTCCAAAAGGGCAAAATGGTCAAAATTAGGGTTTTGACTGGGAAAGGGCAATTTCTGATTTTTGACCTAGCAAATGGTCAAATGGTTTAAGGCATGATCTCAAGAGTCCAATTGCATCATTTTGACCTAATGACATGATTCAAAACATTGCAAGTCCATTAGATTGACAGATGAATTTTGTAGTCAACTGATCAAAAGTCAATAGTCTATTGAAAAGTCAAACTATTGACTTTTTGGTCAAACTCAAGTGCCAAAGATCACAATTCATCAAAACATGTCAAAATAGGAAACTTATTCATCAAGAAATCAAGAAATCAAGAAATCAAGATTTCATTTTGAAAAGTCAAAATTTCTAAACTTAGAAATTTTTCTAAGTGTTGAAAATTTCTTATTTTTTCATAACTTTGAGAATTTCTTTCATTATGATACAAGATGATTAAAAGGAAACTTCCAACATGAAAGTTATATATCTCCATGAAATATACAACTTTTCTTCACACAACTTCTTCCAAAAGTGCTTAGATTTCAAGTTATAATTTTGTGAATACATGCTCATGGACTAAAAAAGACTTAGTGAAATTTTGCCCTAGTTAGGCAGATTTTTGACCTAACTTCATGGCAATTTTTCACATAGTTCCAGGGGGAATCTTCAAAATAAATTCAAATATGGGTTGTAGAGCACATTGCAAGCTTTCCAAAGTGTCAGTGAACTCCTTGAGATCATTCTTGAGCAAGGAGAATCGAAGGCAAGAAGTTAGGGTTTTCAAACTTGAATTACAAGCCATTTTGTGAAGAACACTTGATCCAATCTTCAAGCATGTTGTATAAATCTTGCTTTGCAGGCTTCAAACTTGCTAATCACTCAATAATTTAATGTTTACACAACTTATAGAGCCATTGTCCAAGCATTGGAGACATTATCCAAGTTGCATTTCCATTTTGGGAAGAAAGTCACCACTTCCATTTTGGAAAAGTAACTTTAATCACAATGTCAACTCTTCTTGAGCCCATATATTGTTGTTTCTGACTCCAAAACATTTAAAAGCAAGAAGCAACATATCTACATCCTGCTAACCACCCTAAAAATCCTTGTACTTCACATTGAAACCATGTTTGTCAACTTTGCTTCAAAATCAAGTAACCAAGCCATAACATGTGATTTCAATTTGAGTTGTTTCAAGCCTCAAAACCTCTTGCCTATAAGTACATACACTATTTTCAAGCTAATAGACGAGCTTGAAGATATTAAAACTCTCCAAAACACCATTGCTGCACAAAACTGCCCAACTTGACAGTTTTTAGCCAAAACTCATCATCTTCATTTCCACTCGTGCGTTTTGAAAACCAATCATTAAAACACCTTCTATACATTATACCAAAGTAATCCAGGCCCCTGTTTCAAGACTGTAACTCCTCCATTACTATCCACTATTTTAAAAAATCAAGCTTGCAGGTTGACTTGAGTAGAGAGATTCAGGAACTTTCAAGGCAAAGTAGGAGTTGGAATACACTCAAGGAAGTCCAGGAAAGCTAAACAGATCCTCGGGCCATCTCAAAAGTTGCTCAAACTCCATTCACGACTCCAGCTGCAAGAGGTAAGTTTTCAAACTTCCATCTCTTCATACATGCATCATTTATTTCTGATTTGTGAAGATAAAATGTAGAACTCATTGCCACGAAGCTGTACATATCCATAGTTTGCATTTACATGGCTTGAGCTTAGAGAGTTTTGGAGTTGAAGTTTCTGAAATTTTTAGGATTCAAATTAGGGCCAGAGAAATTCTCATTTATCTTTGACTTTTAGCTTTAATTATTTACATGGTTATATTCGTGAGGAAGAATGCTACAACTTTCACTTTGTCACATTTTTGTTGAGAAATGAAGAAGTTACAGGTACACCGGCTGGAGGTTGAAGATGAAGTCATCAGGACTTGATTTGCCTTACATATTTGTTGTTTTGTTCGTATAAATGGATGTATAGCCACTCCAGTGGTAAGGCAGCGCGCTAGTAATCAGGAGGTTATGGGTTCGAGCCTCAGCGCGCGATGCCTTTTTCTTTTTTCTCATTTTTATATTGTTTTTGTTCTTTACAACGCCTGGGCCCAGTTTTGGGTTTTCCATCCTTTTTGCTTTCACTAACTCCCTGTTCTATTTTCACACCTCCCTGATTTTCTCTTCATATTTTATTTTTATTTTATTTTCTTTATTATCTTTATTATTATTATTATTATTATTATTATTATTATTATTATTATTATTATTATTATTATTATTATTATTATTATTATTAAATATTTTTTATAGTTATTAATAAAAATCCAAAAAAAAATATATTTTTTATCTTTACACTTATTTATTTTATTTTGTCTTATAAAATCAAAAGAAATAAAAACAAAAGTTTTCTTTAATAAATTAATTCCTTTTTTAATAAATCTTGACTATTATGTATTATTTCATTATTTTCTTGAAAGTTAAAATAAATTTAGAACCTAGGCTTATTTTGGTTAATTAACCTTTTTGTATTTTAATAAGATTCACAAAAACCCTAAAAAATACTTTTCTAAATCAATTTTATTTCTTTTAAAAAAATTAGGTTTAGTTCCCTAAATTTAATTTGGACTAATTGCTCATCACCCTTTAGCTTGATTAAGGCCAAAACATTTTCTTAACAAAAATCCAAAATAAATCAATTTCTTTTCCTTTTATACTTGTATATTATATTCATTTCGATCCTTGTACATTGATATCAAATTCAATTTGGTTGTAATAGATTAATTAGGTTTATATTCTTGCAATCCCCACAAATGTTGTAATAGCATAGTAACTTTAAATTTCTCAATTTATCGCTTTTACATAACATGCTAGTAATTAGGGTTTGTATGGAAAGAATAAAATCAATCAAGTAGAAAACCCTAATTCAAGACAAAATCAAGCATAAAAATAATACACTTTCACACAAGCACCCCTAGGGTTATCCCACTTGGTTGCCTTATACAAAATAGCCATATTACGCATGTAAGGTATCTTAGCAAAAACAAACAAATACAAGATCATAGTCCCTCGATGACGATATCTAAGTTGCCTTACAAATGATCTTAGTCCCTCAAAAAGAATGCTAAGATACCTTGCAACATTGCTAATCATGGCTATACGATGACCCACGCCCGTCCCATTAACATCCAAAGATAGGGTTGCTTACCAAATGAATGGTAAGACAACAATATCAAAGTAAAAGAAAATGAACAAGAAAGACATTTGAGTAGGTAGATTGCTCCTAATTGCTTGCTCCATTTCAAAACAAACATCCTTGGTATCTTCAAAACAAACACCTACATATTTCAATGCATCTTACAAAACTTGAAAATATTTTCAAAAGATCAACATCTTTGTATACATTCTTACGAACGAGAATCATTACAAAGATTGCCTAAACAATGGTCTCTTTACAAAATACTTTCAAAAACCACACAAAGCACAATTTTCAAACAAAAGCAAGTGATCTAGCAAGTAACTAAGAGCCTATGGAAAACCATGGATGAAAAGGGTGCTAATACCTTCCCTTTTCATAATCTACCCCCTGAATTCAAGAAATAATCTCAAAGGTCTTTCCTGTGCTTTTTCACCTTTCCTTTTTGGATAAAAGAAAAGTCGGTGGCGAATCTTGCTAACCGCAACATTTGCGATAAAATGCAAAACCCTCAAGTCAGTTCTCCCACCGTATCACAGTTATGAATTTAAAGCTTTGTTGAATTCAATGCTGAAAAATCCTTTTTTTCGATAGGGTGGTTGCTAGTAATTTGTTTCCTAGAAATGTGACTACTAGAGCTTTGACTCCGCTTGACATAATTCTACAATGGATTATTTGTCACGTTATCCTACCCAAAAGGGTGGTCATTCCCAGGCTAAAGACAAGATAAGAATTCATTGGCCTTATTATATTGCGAGTATGATCTTTGATTTGAAGAAATCTGGTAGAGGCACCATTTTGTGTTATGCTTCATTCATTCAAAGGATTCTAAACCGGGAAAATATTGGTGTTCCTGAAATTTCCTATGTTGCTTTGTCTACTGATCAAGAATCTCAAAAGAGTCTTACTCTGATGGGTCATCAGTGGGAACCTAAACTACATAGGTATAGGTATATTGTGAAGAGTATTACTGTAAGACTTCAGGATAGTGATGGTGTAGATGAGGAAGAATATGAGGAAGATGAAGATGAGGACATGGAACCAATTCAGGAGGACACTCAAGTTTCTCATGGAGACAATTCTGAAATGTTGACATTGCTGCAAAATATGCAAATTCAACAACAAGAGCAAGCATCTCTTCAGAATGAAAGACTCACAAACCTCTACAATCAAGTTTGGGTTCAAGGTGAAATTTTTTCTTCTTATACCGCTCTCTAAGATCAAAGATACTCCACCTTGCATGGTATGATCAAGACTCATACAAACAACTTTTCGTCATTCGCCTCAACTTACATGCACCACCTCTCCGCAAATCAACCACAACATGAACCACAAACCGGAGGAAATGAGAGTCAAAAGGATTGATATGCTTTGATGTCTTGTGTTCCATTTTATGGTCTTCTTAACATTTTCATGTTTTTACTTGTGTTGTCGATTATGTATTTGTTTAAGAACCTACTTTGTGTTTGTTTCTTTTATTTTGAAAAATTTATGGGTTTGTAATGCACTTATTATGTTTGGTTATTTATATCATTATTATATTTTTTACAGTAGTTTCATTTTATGTGAATGCTTGTTGGTGTTTTTAGGTTGCAAAGTATATGATGATTGTATATATGGACATGTTTATGTTACTTGACCATGTGTTTTTCTCTTTTTGATGGTGTCAAAGGGGGATAAGAATATGCATTAAACAGATCATGTTGAGTATGACTAGAGTATGCATTAATAAGATTATGTTGAGTATGTGGTTGTGAGGTATGCACAAATTTAGGGGGAGGATATTTGGTTAAAGGTTCTCGATGAATTGAGCAAAGTAAATTGCTTAAGTTTTGTCATCATTAAAAAGGGGGAGTATGTGAGGGCAAGGTACCTCTATCCTTATTTTAATGATGTCAAAATATTCATCACATCTTGCATTTGTGCTTTTGATATGGTTTGGTTCCTTGGGGAATTTAAAATTGGGAATGGTTAGCATGAAACTCCTTGAAATAAATTATTTTTGGCTATTTCAACTGCTTGTGTCGACTCACACCATGGGTAGGTCGACTCATAGATTGTTCAAGGTGAATGCACCATGCTCGGGAGTACTCGCATAGACCCTTCTGGTCGACTCATACTGGGAATAATTATTTTCATGGTTGTGTCGATGCATGCCCTGGTACGGTCGATGCATCACTTTTATTTGAATCATCTCACCAAGCTCATGATCTCTCAAGTCGACCCCCTTACTGTATGCGTCGACCGCTTGCGCGCATCAACTATTTTTATGCTTTGTTTTTGGTCTTGTGGGATTGTAAACATACATATACCATATTGTATTCATCATTTGGGGTTAACAAGAAAAGTGAAAGACATACACATAATTGTTCATCATCTTCATCCTCTCATTGCATTCATCAACAATTACACATAACAATTTTTGTTGATCAAAGTGCAGAGTTGTGGTGATAACGTTCAAATTAAATATTGGAATTCAGATTTGGATTGAGAATTGAGTGGGTTTTTTCTTGAATAAAATCGTTAGGGTTTTATCCTCCAAGACCCGTCTTGATGAGGGGGGTTTTGCACAAGTCTTTGCTTCATTAAATTCATCCGAGTGAAAGGGTTGAGAAACAGTGGGTTTGCTCAATCAAGTAGCGGTAACCGGAGGATTGTGAATAAAGATTTGGGGTCAAATGTCTTGCATTCGAAATCAGCCGAGTGAAAGATTTGTGGAACACGGTGTGCATGCAATCAAGTAACAGTAACCGAAGGTTTGTTCGGAGAGTTTGGCATACTTGGTTCATCTTGAATCAAGGGGAGAGAAGGGAATAGTTTCATCTTCAACAATTGGGTTGTGTTTGGTGGTGACTATTGCTTCTCTTGTAAAACTTTGCAACTTAATATCATATATTCCAATTTTAGATTTTAGGATTGGGGGCAGATGTACCCTATGTGAGGACGACAAGGGGTACTGCCTGAACAAATTGTGTGTTGTTTTTTTCCCTATCCTTTTATTCTCGTTTGTCATAATTTGTAGGATATCGATTATTAAATTCATTTTACCGTAATTGTAGTGATTCAAACTTTGTTTAGAAATCTCATAGAAATCACTTTGATTGCTATCAAGTAAAATTCATCACTATAATTAAGTAAAATTGAGTTGGGTGTGTCTTGCACACCAAGTGTTTGATAAATTGACTAACACACAAATTAGTGATATTATCAAGTTTTATCTTAAAAAATTCATTGGAAGTAGTAAGTACACAGTGATATTGTTTAAGTTATTGATTAATAGATAACCGTATTGATTCATTTCTCATCATAAGAACTCCATTCGGTTTCACATATCGGATCCTTCCAATAACGGATCGTTTAGACAATTTTGATCCAGGGAGCTTTCACACAAATTAAAATCATTTTTAAAGCACAAAATTTTTAAAATTAAGGATCTATTCAACCCTCTTCTAAATCCGTCCTATCGTCTAACAAGCTTATACCAATCCATCCAATGCCAAGTAACCTTTGACTCAAATGAAAGCTTATGCCGATCCATCCAATGTCAAGTAACCTTTACCACAAGTGATTGTGTTTATTTGAAATTGCAACCTTACAGGCTGGAATCTCTTGCTAAGAAACAAAATGAAAAATTAAGCCCTTGTTTCTATGTCCCATATCAGATAGTCAAACATATTGGTTCAGTCGCTTTTAAATTAGCTTTACCAGCAAAGAGTAAAATACATCCAGTTTTTCTTGCATCATTGTTAAAAAAAGCGATGTCTCCTTCGGCTAACCAATAACCACTTCCATCAATGCTCTTAGAGGACTTGGAACTACAAGTTTTCCATAATACATTTCACGTTGTCCGCAACCATCCTAGTAGTGGTTCTGCAAGACGCCTTATTAAAAGATACTATAAGAGAACAGACATAATGGACCAAGAGTTACATTAATTGTGATTTTAAAGTAGTTATGATAGTTATATATTTCAAATAAAAACATTTAATATAAGGTATTTGTTGTTCTCTGTATTTTTAATAAGTATAAATAGAGAAAGGGTAAGAAGAATGAGTATTCAAAATTTTATTAAGGGTTATTAAGGAGGAGAGAACCAAGCTCTTTAATTTTGGTAGGAATGTGTCTATAATTTCCTGTGAGCATTTTATTATCAATACAGAGTGTATATGTGTTCCGGATTGATCCAATGACTAGAATTGACCTAATCTACTTCCATCTTTGTTACGGTCCAATAATGTTGGCCCAACATCCCTGGTCGACCACGCCCTCAAATGACACGACCAACAATGCCCGAAACACACGCTTGCCCGTGCAGACAGCTACCTCCTAGTCTGCTCGACACACGAAGAGCACACATCCAGGATACACTCATAAAAATTTATGTCCGTCAACTCATCCTTACTCGAAGCAACAGTTAGTTACGGGCACGACTGCCCGTTTTGACAAGGTCCTTACAGTTACCTATTTTTATGGACCCGCATATCTAGGCCACCCAAAAATAGGGACTAATGACTACGCGCTGGGGGCATTATATAAATCCTCACACTTGTGAGGGACATGTATCCAATCCTCACACTTGAAAGGCATAAGCCCGGCTTATTGTATGCACAAGATTTTTATGGAAGAAAATTTCAAACCCATAGCTCAACCCCAAAGATGATTAAATCCAATAATGAAAGAAGTTGTGAGAAAGAAAGTTGTGAAACTATTGGATGCCAGGATGATTTATCCTATTTCCGATAGTACTTGGGTGAGTCCGGTGCATGTTGTCTCAAAGAAGGGTGGAATGACCGTGATAAGAAATGAAAAAAACGAATTGATTCCGACCAGGACTGTAACGGGATAGAGGATGTGTATTGATTACCGGAGGCTTAATCAAGCAACTAGGAAGGATCATTTTCCTCTTCCTTTTATGGATCAAATTCTAGAAAGGTTATCGGGTCAAGAGTTCTATTGCTTTTTGGACGGATATTCCGAATATAACCAAATTTCGGTGAATCCAAAAGATCATGAGAAAACGAAATTCACTTGTCCGTTTGGAGTTTTTGCTTATAAGAGGATGCCTTTTGGTTTGTGCAATGCACCAACTACTTTTCAAAGGTGTATGCAAGCTATATTTTCCGATCTCATTGAGAAGACTATGGAAGCTTTCATGCATGACTTTTCTGTTTTCGGAGCATCCTTTGATCTTTGTTTGAAAATTTTAGATACCGTGTTGAAGAGATGTATGGAATCAAACTTGGTGCTTAATTGGGAGAAATATAATTTCATGATTACTGAGAGTATTGTTCTTGGTCACAAAGTTTCATCCAAAGGGCTCGAGGTTGACAAAGCAAAAGTGGAGTTGATTGAGAAATTACCACCACCATTGAACGTGAAAGGAATCTGAAGCTTCTTGGGTCATGCGGGCTTTTATCGAAGATTTGTCAAAGATTTCTCAAAAATTGCAAGACCTTTGAGCAACTTACTCAATAAAGATAAGTCTTTTATTTTTGATGATGCTTGTTTGATAGTTTTTAACAATTTGAAACAAACTTTGACAACCGCACCCATAATCGTTGCACCAAATTGGAAAATGGATTTTGAATTAATGTTTGATGCTAGAGATTATGCCATTGGTGCGGTTCTTGGTCAAAGAAAATGAAAAAAATTTCATGCCATACTGTGATACGGTGGGAGAACTGACTAGTGTTTTGCGTTTGTTTTCGCAAATGTTTCGGTTGAGCAAGAGTCGCCACCGAATTTTTATTTTACCATAAGGAAAGGTTAAAAGCACAGCAAAAACCTTTTGAGATGTTTTCTTGGGTTCGGGGAGTAGATTATAGAAAGGGAAGGTATTAGCACCCTTTCTATCCATGGTTATCCATGGGCTCTTAGTTACTTGCTTAGATCACTTGCCTTTTGTTTTCAATTGTTTTAAATGGTGCTTGAGTGTGTGGGTTTGAAAATGTTTTGAAAAGAGGCCAATGTGGTGGCAACCTTTGTAATGATCCATGTGGGGATGTATACAAAGATGTATGTCTTTTGAAAAGGTTTTCATTTGTTTTGAAAGTGTAGTGATGTGTGGTTTTTGAAATAGGCAAGTGTTTTGTTTTGCAAGTTTGATTCAAGTAACTAAGAGGTTATCTACTCCTAAATTTCTCAAAAGATTATTGCTACGTTTTAACCCTTTTATCAAGCTTGTTCCACCATTGTGTTTGGTGGACAACCTTGTGTTAGGATGTGAAAGGGACAGGCGCGGGTCATCGTTTTAGACCATAATTGCAATGGTGCCAAGTATCTTTGGGCATTTTCTTTAAGGGACTTGATCATTTGTTTTGGAAGTATTTTGAAAATGTTATCGAGGGACTATGATCATTCAATTTGTTGTTTTGCCCAAAGAGACCTAACATACAATATGGCCCTTTTATTTGAAGGCAACAAAGTGGAGTACCCTAGGAGTGCAAGTGTGAGATGTGTTGTTTATTTTCATGCTCATTCATCTTGTATTAGGTCCAACTATTTTTTATCGTTTTTTGCATGCAAACCCTAATTCTAACATGGCATAATTAGAAAGCGTATAAAGTGCGAAATTTAAATTCCTACGCTATTACAACATAATAATATAGGGAGGGGGGTACAAATTTACAAATGGGGGATTTTTAGACAAGAATTTAAATCTAAATTATTACATCATTTTTGAATATTTGCAAGGTAAATAAGCTGCATAATTAAATGGAAATGAAGTAAATATGCAAAATGCAAAAAGAAAGTTTTTATATGTATGAAAAAAAGTATGATTTATGTAAAATAAAATTGAGAAAATAAAAAGGTATTATTTTGAGTATTTTCAACTTTTAGGGCAAAAACCCTAATTTTAATCAAGATGTATATTAATTAATTAATTCACATAATATTCATTATACAAAAATAAAATAAAACATGGTATATTTGTAAAAAGGTATTTTTTAGTATTAAATGTTAAAAAAATAAAATATGTACATTTTTGGTATTTTTACTCTAAGTACATTAATATATATATATATATATATATATATATATATATATATATATATATATATATATATATATATATATATATGTATACTTATATTATTTTAAATATGTATTATATACAAATAATAATAATATTCAAATTTTTTTTAGAAAATAGTATTTTTTATATGAAATATTTTCAGAGGGTAATATAAAATAAAAATAAAAATGGAAGTGTTTTTTACATATTTTTCTATTTATCCTAAATAATAATATATATACATATATGTATAAACTAAAGGAAAATCAAATAAAATCAAATAAAAATCAAAAAATGGTGAGAAAAATATTTTCAAAATTTTAATATGCTGAGAAAAAATAAACAAGTCAAACAAAAAAAGAAAAAGTCAAAAAGAATTAAAAATAATGCAAATGGGCTTAGGGGGTGAGAAAATGGAAATAGGGTGCAAAAAGAAGAAACCACACAGGCCCAGCCCATGTGGCTTCATCTTCAACCTTCGTTCAACAACATTCAAAAACGCGCGCCCTGTACTCCAGCTGCTAACTCCTGATTCCTGGCTTTTTAACAAAAACTCATAACATAAAAAATGCTCAGCATGAAGAGACGATTCCAACCATGTATAGAACTTGACCTAACTCTCTAAGATGAGGGAGAATTTCTCCTCCCCCAAATCCTAACCTAGTTTTTTCTGCCATTTTCACACTCCAAATTCTCTCTACTCAGGCAAAAGAAATGAAATGTAAAGATATGTACATGTTCAGGGCTATGAGTAGAACCTTGTTTCTTCACAAACTTAAGACTAAAGATACATAATAAGAGAGATACGATTTCAAAGTTTTACCTGTGCAGTTGAACTTCTATATGGAGAATGAGGAACTTCCAGTGCAAGGTGATGATTGGAAAAGCTTCCTTGAGGTCCAGGGATGCTGTTTCAATGCTTACTTTGTCTTGAGAGCTTCTGAATCAAGCTATAGAACTCCACCTGCAAGTCAAAAATGTGAAAATGGTGGAAGCTGTTAGAGGGATTACAGGTCAGGTTTTAGGTCATGGTTAGCTTGCATATACGCTAGGGAATGTGTATGAACTGATTTCAGCAAGAATGCTCGAGAGAAAATGAAGTTGGCACTCAAACTGCAGAGGCAACTCTGTTTTTGCAGTTTGAGGATGATTCTGAGATGGAGGGTGTTTTGGAGGTGCAAGGGTCGTGTCTTGGCTTGGCTATGTTCTTTGGAAGGTGTTGGATAACTTTGTTCTTGTGTTAGTGAGCTGAGATGAGAGTTGTTACAAGTTATGGACTTTTCTTCTATGTGAAGCAACAAAATGCAACTTGGCTTTCTAGGTCAGTAGAGGACCCCCTAATGTGCTGCATAAGCTTCTCTTGATCAGTGTGTTATGCACATAATCTTGTGCCAAGCAGATTTGCTATGTACCTTCTTGATTTGCAATTGGACATAAAGCTAATCTTTTCAAAAATGGAAAGTTCACTTTATCTAGTTTAGGGTTAGTTCATCATGTAATGTCCAAATGCTTAGAATAACAACTTGTCACATTGGTTTTGCATTTAATTCTTGAGTGTAACTTGGTTTAAGGACCTGTAATCTAGCCTAAAGCAAGCTGAGTTCAAATTGCAAGATTATGAACATGTTTTGGTTAAGAACAAAAAGTGAATTTTTGCCAACTTGTGAAATTCGAATCTCTCAAGTTATGAGGTTGTTTGATGAGTTCTTGGACATTTTGGAAAGCTTGGAATGTGTACTACAATCCATCTTTGAAATGCAAATTGAAATTCCAAGTGGAAGGGTATGAAAAATGGCCTTGAAGTGGGGTAGAAAACCTTGTCAAAATAGGTTAAAATTTCACTAAGTTAAAAATGGTTTAGTGCCCTTATTCAAAAAAATGTAACTTGAGATACAAGCTTCAAATGAGAAAACTTTGTGAATCAAAGTTGTAGATTATGCAACAAGCTACAACTTTCATGTTTTGACTTTTGTTTGAATCCAAATGGATCTTGGTGAAAAGATGGGGAAAAGTTGGGAAAAAATTAGGGTTTTTCATAACTTAGAAAAATTCTAAGTTATGAAAAATTCCATTTTCTAACCCTAATTTGCATTTTGTGATTTCTTGGTGAACAAGTTTCATGATTTGACATGTTTTGATGAAAAATGAATCTTGACTCTTGATTTTGACCAAAAAGTCAAAGTTTGACTTTTCAGTGTACAGTCAAAATTGATCAATTGACTGGGAAATTCAACTGTCAACCTTGTGTACTTGGGATCTTTTGAGCTTGATGAATGTGTCAAGACCATTTCATTGAGTCCTTGAGTCCATATGTGAGCTTGATTTGTCATTGGCTAGGTCAAACAGTCAAAAATTGCCTTTGTGCAGTCAAAACCCTAAAAATGACCATTTTGCCCTTTTGGTGATCTGGTCAAATTTCTTGTGGAATTGTGATCCAAACTTGATCAAATGGTCCATATGAGTTCATAATGTTGATGTGGGTCAAATTTCATGAGGTTTGACTGTCAATTGGCCACAGTTGACTTTTTCCCCAATACAGTTGATTTCTAGGTCAACTGTCCAATTGACTGGGCAAAACTTGGAATCAAGACTTGAAACTTGGCATGGGTAAACTTGGGAGTCCAACATGAAGCATGAAAGTCATCTTAGGCATTTTAGGTCAAAACATCCTTGGGCAAACACAAACCCTAATTTGAGTCCACAGTGCAAGGAGAAGTCTTGAGCAGAGGAAACCCTAACTGGATCTTGATCTTCAAAGGTCTTGTGATGAGAAAATGTTGAGGAAATGGGAGGGAAAATTTTGGGGTACAACAGTTGCCCCTGTTCAATCTTCTTGGACCTGAAGAGTTAGATTGGCAAGTTTGCCTTTCGTGACTCGAGGGTAAAAGGAGATTGGACACTAGAGTGCCCGGAAATTTGCACTCGCATGTCGAAGTATCAGCAATGTGATGTCAGGAATGGGCTTACAGATGCCATTTAGAGAGGTGGTGGATAGGGAGATGGGCTTATAGATGCCATCTGGAGATGTGACAGAACCTTGTCGGGAATGGGCTTATAGATGCCATTTGGAAGTGTCGATCGCATAAGAGATTCCTTAGCGAGAACTTGTATACTTGAGAAAGACGGATGTTTTCCTGGCTTGTTACAGGTGTTTGATCTTCAGTCTCCTTATGCAGATATGCCCTGGCTAGATACAGGTATCGAATCTACAATTGGTTGCTCACAAATGTGCCCTGGCTGGATACAGGAGTCGAATCTGGAAATAGTCGTTAATAGATGTGCCCTGGCTGGATACAGGAATCGAATCTTCGAACTCTTCAGACGTGCCCTGGCTAGATACAGGAATCGAGTCCGGAAACGTGGTCAACAGATATGCCCTGGCTGGATACAGGAATCGAATCTGGAGATGTTGTAGTTGATAGATGTGCCCTGGCTGGATACAGGAATCGAATCTTCGAACTCTTCAGACGTGCCCTGGCTAGATACAGGAATCGAGTCTGGAAATAGACCACTCTCAGATGTGCCCTGGCTAGATACAGGTATCGAATCTGGAATAGTGACAGTTGAAGGTAGTTGTTTTTTTTTTTTTTTGGGATTGTCTTTTTCCTGAAAAGGCAAAAACGTAAGTTGTATGCAATGTCATGATGTATGATATGCATGATGTCATGATGTTCAACATGAGATGGTGTTGTATGCGCTTTATAATATATGTAAGCAAGATGTATGAAAATGTGAAATGTTTATGAATGTAATTTCGTCTTAGGAAAATAAATCCTTGACGAACGGCCGGGGAGTTGCACTGTGGAAGAGATACTTGGACGAAGTTTTACTGAGAGGCCCGTCGAGGACTTTAATGATGGATTCCGTTGAGGATAATGACGATAAACTCCGCTGGGGATTGAAGGAACTTTGCCGAGGGCGGTCTTCCGTGGTTTTTAGCGGAGGATAACCCAGTTATAAGTCCTTGTGAGGAAATAACTCTACATAAAACTCGGGAGAGACGTCCGTGCACTATAGGGAACAAGCTTCCAGGACCTACTGGGGATGAGCTTTAAGGCCTGCCGGGGAATGTTGTGCCTTTTCAGGATTGTCGGGGAGTCAACTCCGCTTGGGGAAAGTATTGCTGAATCTTGTTTTACTCTGCGGGGAGCTGAGATGATTTGGTCACATTCTTCAGTTGAATCTAACTTGGTACCTTGGCGGAAAAAACAACCAGACTGCATCAGACAACTTCAAATTGCCCCTATCTCTGATGTCACCTGTAATCAATCTCTTGTTTCATATGTAAACATTTACGAATCAGCAATTTAATGTCAAATGCATATATCAAGAATAAACATTGGACGTTCTTCGCAAGACAAAACAGAAAAAAGGAAAACAATGGTAATTTGTATGGACAAGTGAATTTGTATTGATTTAAACTTTGCCTGTGAATAGGCGTTTTTGTACAAGAGGCTGACATCCTAGTAAGAGGACGCCGCCAAATAACATAGAGTTTACAATTTGAAAAAGGAAACAAAACAGCTATGTGAACAATCCCACTGGGTTCCAACTCTGCTATCGCCTTTATGTCTTCGAACGTCTCATCGCTTTGCTGCCTAATTTGAAGATGAAGCTGATTGGTCAATGCCGAAATCTGGAGCCAGATAGTTGATGCCGAATTCCGGATGCGAAGTGATCCAATGAGACATAGTGTTACGCTTTTATCCCTAACTTTTGCCTGGACCGCCCTTTCGGGTTTTCAGTCCACCGGGATACCCATTTTTGCCCAAGTCGCCTTTTCAGGTTTTCGACTTGCCAGGTGTACAGATTTTTATTCATTTCATCCCTTATTTTTGCCCGAAAATTTTGGTTCGCCGGGAAGCCCTTATTTTTGTCTAGGTATGTCAACCTAGCGGGTCTTTTATTTATGCGTAGTATTTTTTCACTATGTCTGCATTGGCGGGGTGAGGAAGGTCATCACCATCCATGGTGGTTAGGATCATGGCTCCTTCTGAGAACACACGTTTAACCACAAATGGCCCTTCGTATGTAGGGGTCCATTTGCCCCGGGGATCACTTTGAGGAAGGATGATGCGTTTGATTACCAGGTCCCCAACTTGATACTCTTGTGGTCTGACTCTCTTGTTAAATGCCCTGATCATCCGTTTTTAATACGTTTGACCATGACAGATAGCAGTGAGCCTCTTTTCGTCAATCAGATTTAATTGATCAAGTCGAGTCTGGATCCAATCATCTTCATTCAAGTCTGCATCCTTCATTATTCGGAGAGAGGGTATCTGGACTTCAATTGGCAAGACTGCCTCCATGCCATAGACCAAGGAGAAGGGAGTTGCCCCGGTTGACGTCCTTGCTGAGGTGCGGTACCCATGAAGAGCGAACGGTAACATCTCGTGCCAATCTTTATAGGTCACTGTCATCTTCTGCACAATTTTCTTGATATTCTTATTGGCTGCCTCTACAGCCCCATTCATCTTCGGTCGATAGGGAGAAGAATTGTGGTGCTGTATCTTGAATTGTTCACAGAGTTCAGTGATCATTTTGTTGTTGAGATTGGTGCCATTGTCCGTAATGATTCTTTCCGGGACTCCGTACCGACAGATCAGATTATGCCGGATGAAACGTGCCACGACGCTCCTGGTTACTGTGGCGTAGGAAGCTGCCTCAACCCATTTCGTGAAATAATCGATCGCCACCAAGATGAAGCGATGCCCATTGGATGCCGTCGGTCGAATCTCCCCAATCATATCGATGCCCCACATTGCGAAAGGCCAAGGTGCCGTCAGGACGTTCAAAGGGACCGGAGGGATATGCACCTTGTCAGCATAGATCTGGCATTTGTGACAAGTTCGGGAGTGTTGGTAACAATCGACTTCCATTGTGGACCAGAAATATCCTGCCCGAAGGATTTTCTTAGCCATGGTGTGTCCACTGGAATGTGTTCCAAATGTGCCTTCATGCAGTTCTATCATGATTTTCTATGCTTCCGCCTTATCCACACAACGTAGCAGAGTTGAATCATGATTCCGTTTGTAGAGAATGCCGTTGCTGAGGAAGAATTTTGCAGCAAACCTCCTCATGAACTTCTTATCATTGACAGACGCACCTTCAGGGTACTCCTGAGCTTCCAAGTACCTCTTCACTTCATGATACCAGGGTTTTTCGGTCACCTTCTCAGCCTCGAGCTCGCAGCAGTATGCCGGTTCATCCAACTTCCAGATAATGATTCGGGGAGCCTCATTGTCCCATTTAACTTTGAACATTGAAGACATCGTAGCTAGGGCGTCCGCTAGCTGATTCTCCTCTCTAGGGAAGTGTTCGAAAGTTATCTCTTCAAAGTGGGGAAGCAAGGTCGACACATACTCCTTGTAAGGAATAAGATTCGGGTGTTTCGTATCCCACTCGCCTTTGATCTGATTGATTACGAGAGCGGAATCTCCGAAGACACTTAGAAATTTGATCCTTAAGTCGATTGCAGCTTGTAAACCCATGATACATGCCTCATATTCTGCCATATTGTTGGTGCAGCTGAAACATAATCGGGCGGTGAGGGGAGTATGAGTTCCTTTGGGAGATATGATTACAGCGCCGACGCCGTTACCCAAAGCATTGGAGGCTCCATCAAAATGCATAGACCATCGGGATCCTTCCTCAGGTCCTTCATCCGGTCCAGGTACTTCACAGTCCGTTACCACCATGATGTCTTCGTCCGGAAAATCAAAGTTCAATGATTGGTAATCGTCCACAGGTTGGTGTGCCAAATGATCGGCCAGTACACTTCCTTTAATTGCTTTTTGAGTTGTATACTGGATATCATATTCTGTTAAGATCATTTGCCATCTCGCTATTCTTCCAGACAGAGCGGGCTTTTCAAATATGTACTTGATGGGATCCATCTTTGAAATCAATAAAGTAGTGTGAGTCAGCATATACTGTCTCAGCCGGCGAGCAACCCATACAAGAGCGCAGCAAGTTTTCTCAAGCAGTGAGTAACGAGACTCACAGTCGGTAAACTTTTTGCTCAAGTAATAAATAGCGTGCTCTTTTCGGCCAGACTCGTCATGCTGCCCCAGCACACACCCCATTGAATTGTCAAGTACTGTCAAGTATAGTATTAGAGGCCTTCCTTCCACTGGTGGCATAAGAATGGGTGGCTCTTGGAGATATTCCTTTATCTTTTCAAAGGCGGCCTGACATTCATCATTCCAGCGTACTACTTGATCTTTCTTCAGCAATTTGAAGATTGGCTCACAAGTAGCAGTCAGGTGTGAGATGAATCGGGCAATGTAATTCATTCGTCCCAGGAAGCCTCTGACTTCTTTCTCTGTTTTTGGAGTCGGCATCTCTTGTATGGCTTTTACCTTGGCAGGGTCCACCTGAATACCTTTATCACTTACAATGAAACCTAGCAATTTTCCGGATCTTACCCCAAAGGTGCATTTGTTGGGATTCAACCTCAGCTTGTATAACTTGAGTCGGTCAAACAACTTCCTCAGATGGTCAAGGTGCTCCTCCTCAGTTTGAGACCTTGCAATCATATCATCAACGTATACCTCAATCTCATGATGGATCATATCATGAAATAAAGCAACCATGGCACGTTGATAGGTTGCCCCAGCATTTTTCAATCCGAATGGCATGACCTTATAACAGAAGGTGCCCCACTGAGTCACAAAGGTAGTCTTCTCCATATCTTCTGGAGCCATCTTGATCTGATTATACCCTGAAAAACCATCCATGAAGGAGAACACCTTGTGTTGAGCCGTATTGTCAACAAGGACATCAATGTGAGGTAGGGGGAAGTCATCCTTGGGGCTGGCCCTGTTCAAATCCTTGTAGTCAACACACATTCTGACTTTACCGTCCTTCTTCGGTACTGGCACCACATTGGCAACCCACTGAGGGTAAGAAGTCACTGCAAGGAACCCGGCATCAAACTGTTTCATAACCTCGGCCTTGATCTTTTCAGACATCTCTGGACGCATCCGTCGGACTTTTTGCTTTACCGGAGGGCAACCTTCCTTGGTTGGCAGGTGGTGAACTACAATGTCGGCATCCAAACCAGGCATATCTTCATAGGACCAAGCAAAAATCTCCATGTAATCCTGTAGCATCTGGATCAATCGTTGCTTCACGCTGAGTTCTAGATTGGCACCAATCTTGACCTCTTTCCTATCTGTCTCGATACCCAGGTTAATTGTCTCCACCGGCTCTTCATGTGGTTGAATAGCCCTCTCTTCCTGGAGTAGCAGTCTTGCGAGTTCACCAGGCACTTCGCAATCATCTTCACCTTCGTCTTCGGCCAAGTTGATCGGATTTTCGAAGTCATAACTGGCGGTAGCAGAGCTGTTACCAGTGAGATCCAGAGTGGATTGAAACCTGTATAAGTGAGTGTGTGTAAATATAGCTGTTTTGCAATATATATAACACAGAAAGGAAAAGAGCACAAGATTTGAAATGCAACAAACGTCCAATGTTTTGATTGATGATATATGAAAATGTCATACAAAAAAGCCCTCACAAATGGAGCTACGATGCCCCGGGTAGGACACCGAGCCAACAAAGTTTTAACATATTGTTTGTTACAAATTTGGAAATCAAAAGAAATCAATTACTGCGTGACAAATGTGATAGGTGTAAAATCCTTTGTCGTCCAGTTGCTTGGTCCGTCGTTGGTAGTCGGGTAGATCCAACTGTCGAACTCTGCTTCCTCCACATCCTCCTCAATAGCATTCACCCTTGAGCTGGAGATAAACACCGGAGCCTTTCTGACCTTCTCCTTGCGCACAGCCCTCTGAGCCTCTGCAGTAAAGCCCAGCCCAAACTTGTCGTTCTTCTGAGTGAAGTCAGGAAGCTGACCCCAGTTTGCACAATTTCCTTTCTGAACCACAGCCCGGGCATCCCTTAGGGAAGCCATCTTCAAGGAAACATTCTCTTCGACTGTTGTTTCCGCTGCTGCTGAAATTGGATGCACCTCCTCGAAATGCTGAAAGGGGGTTTCAATAAACTCCCCATCCATCTCAATGTATCTGAAGGAATTCAAATGGCTCACCATATACTCCTCTTCTCCTTGCACAATGACGATCTTCCCTCTGACAGGGTACTTCAGCTTCTGGTGCAAGGTAGAGGTCACAGCCCCAGCTTTATGGATCCAAGGTCGACCCAATAGACAAGAGTACGATGGACGTATATCCATCACATAAAAAGTAGAGTCAAACACTTGAGAGCCCACACGAATAGGGATGTTAACCTCTCCATGAACCATCCTTTTTGAACCGTCAAAGGCCCTGACGATGATATTGCTGGGCTTCAGTTCTAGGCCTTCATAATCCAAACGGTCTAAAGCCTTTTTCGGTAGAACATTCAAAGAAGAACCAGTATCCACCAATACATGCGCCAGAGTAGTGCCCCTGCATTCGATAGAGACATGCAGGGCATCATTGTGGTCTCTTCCCTTCGCAGTCAGGTCAGCATCTGAAAAACCCAAGCCATTGTCTGCTGTCAGATTTGCTACGCAATCAGTGAACTGGACTGCAGATGTCTCCTGTGGCACATGGGCCGTCTTGAGAAATGAAATCAAGGCTTTAGCATGGGCCTCGGAGCATAGCAATAAAGAGAGCATGGAGATCTTGGAGGGCGTATGCCCCAGCTGCTCGACAACATTGAAATCACTTTTCTTTATTATTTTTAGGATCTCCTCCATTTCTTGTTGGGAGGCCTCAGCATTTATAGGTATTGGTGCCTCCATCCGGGCAGGCTCCTCTTCAATCCCTTTGCCCCGAGCATTAGATGACTCGGCGGCAGGGGAAACAACTTGATCAGCAACAGTAACAGGTACACTTGTAGGTGTTATAAGGAGGGGTCTTCGAATAGCGGGCGGTGCAATGTCAGGCGAGAAGAGCCTGCCACTGCGGGTGACCTTGGCTGGACCAGTGATATCGCAGATACTGGCGCCAGTGTCAAATTCTTGTTTGATTCCATTTACATATACGTCTGCCCCATAATGCCAGGGGACAGCTTTATCAGATACGTAGGGGAGAGGCCCCGGAACAGTAATAACCACAGGTGCAACAGTCATGATTTGAACAGGCTTCTTCGGGAGAGCCTTGATTGGATTATTGAAGATGGTAACCACAGAAACTTCTTTTACCGGAACCAACTGAACAGCAGACTTCTTAAACAGAATCTCCTTGCTATCCATTAGGCTTTGGACGCCTAACCTCAGCAAGGGACAACCAGATAGGGAAACAGCACAGAACAGGCAACCTTCACTGCAACCCGGAAATAAACTGGCCCGCAGTAGGTTCTTCTTGACAGTCCTCAGAGGGGTGACAACTTCATTTACCGAAATAGCATACAGTTCTTCTTCAATGGCATTTACTCTATGTTGGGGCATAGGAGCAGTTACAACATTTGGTCTCTCCGGCGCTTCAAACTGAATTTCCTTTGCGTCGATCAGATCTTGCACTTTGTTTCTCAAGGCCCAGCAATCATCAGTAGTGTGCCCGGGACTATCAGAATGATAAGCACACCGGGCATTTGGGTTATACTTAGGAGACGCAGTGTTGACGACCTTAGGAGCTTCTTTGAGGGTCACCAGGTTGGTGGATAACAGTTGGGGTAAAATTTGAGATAAGGTCATACTCAGTCGAGTATACTGCCTCTTGGGCCTTTCGCTTCTTTGTTGATTGTACTGCTGAGGAGCAGCAACAGGTTTTGAGATTACCAAAGCATTGACGGCTTGGCGACTTTCGGGCTTGATTTGTCTTCTAGGACCATAGACGGCACTTGCTTCTTTCTTAAACGGCCTCTTCTCAGCACTTGTGGAGGCAGCCTTTTGTATCTTGCCTGACCTGATGCCAACTTCAATTCTTTCTCCCGTCAATATCAAATATGTAAACCCAACGGAGGAATTACCAACCAAATGATTGAAAAACAGACCAGACAACGTCCCTAGAAACATATCAACCAGCTCACGATCAGTCAATGGAGGCTGCACCCTGCCAGCCAAATCTCTCCATTTTTGAGCGTACTCTTTGAACCCTTCACCCGTCCCTAGAGACATACCCTGAAGTTGGGTACGCGTAGGAGCGAGATCAGAATTGTATTGGTATTGTCTGTAGAATGCGCTTGCCAAATCTTCCCAGTGTCGGATGCTAGTTCCATCTAATTGGTAGAACCATTCAAGCTGCGACCCCGAGAGGCTATCTTGGAAGAAGTGAATCCAAAGGTTCTTATCCGCCGTATAAGGTTGGATTTTCCTCACGTACGACCTTAGATGCAGCTTTGGGCAGGAGACCCCATCATACTTGGCGAAGGCAAGCGCCTTAAACTTGTGTGGAATTACTACCCCAGAAGATAACCCCAAATCTCCGAAATCCAGCCCCGGCACATTCTGAATTTCCATGGCGCTTAAGCGGTCCTCCAATTGCTTGTATCTGTCAGCAGCAGGTGGGTATTGTTCGTCGTTATAGTCCGTCTCGTTGTCGGAGACTGCGGGACTAGGAGCTCCTCCCCCTTGGGGACTGTTTTTCTCAGCAGAAGAAGTAGTTGGATCAGCTTCATTATGGAGTGTGTTCCCAAATCTGCGTCCGGTGTTGAACAACGCAGTCCTCTTTTTCTTCTTCTTCTTCAGGAGTAGAGTCTTCAACTCTTGCTGACCTTGGGCTAGGCTTAGGACCATCTCTTGAAACTGTGCACTTTGGGCCTGAAGATCCTTGATTGCTTGCTCACTGGAGGAGTCTGGATTCATGACGACTGTGCAAAATAAACAGCGAAGGAGATTAAGCAACCTGTGAAATAGGGTACCTGCTATGCATATGGTGCAATGGAATGCGTATGTTTTATGTTTTCAAAGACAAACAAGATTCAACTTTGTAGACAAAAAGGGGAAACACACTTCATTAGATTAAAATTTTCAATTGTTCAACAATTTGCCCTTAGGCATTACAGGAATGAAAAATACTGGAAAGGAAATAAACTATAAAAGGAAACATCCAAAGCTCATCAATGTTCCCATGGCCTCTTCTTTTCAGTGCTGATGTAGTTGTTCAGGACCCGTTCTTCCTCCAATCGCTTAGTCAGCCTCTGGATCTTCTGTTCCTGCTCGTTGAATTTCTCCCGATAGAAATCCCGTTCTTCCTTTAGCTGCGCCCAAGATCTCTTCATGGTGTCAAAATCAGTAGGTATCTGAGGAGGGAGGACAGTTGGAGGAACCCCATCTTCAACAGGAGGCTCAAGAATGAGAGGTCTAACAGCTTCGTAGGGCATACCTAACCTTTGAGCACGGATGCGGACCCATCTGCAATAGGGCTTCAATGGCAGAGAAGTCTTTGGTCCCAACTCATGTGGGTCGGCTTTGTGGATTCTGTCCCAAGCTCTAATGAATCCCTGGCGTAGTTTGTCACTGTCTGCCTGAAACTCAAAATGGAAGTGAGGAACCAGCATTTCATGAGGCCCATCTCCTCTGGCTCTTCCAAACTGACGGAGAGCTAAGCATGGATTGTAAGAGATACCTCCTTGGATACCAATCAACGGAACATTAGGGTATTCCCCGCAACGGTCAATAACAGCTACCTCATCCAAACCTCTGAGAGTCCAGGTGATGTCATTATCAGTGAGAGACATTAACCTCCTAGCCCAACCTTTTCCTTCTTCATTCTTCAGCGCGAACTTAGGAAGGTGCGAAATAAACCACCTTATTAGCAAAGGAGCACAACACCACGGAGTTCCCCGTTTTCGAGCAGTACGAGCATAGAGTTGTTGTAGAATATCACCCAAAAGAGTGGGTACCGGATTCCGAGACATGAAGATCCTTATGACATGGGTACTGATAAAGGTGTCGGGGTTGGGAAATAATACCAGACCATAGATCAAAAGAGCCAGAATATCCTCGTATGCCTTGAAGTCCAAGTCATTCCAGAAATCATTAGCCTTGCCAACCAGAAATTTGACCAAAAAGCCCTTGATCCCATTTCTAGTTTCCCAGTTGGACAATACCTCTTCTTTGGTCAAGGGGAGAATTGCAGCAATCTCTTCAGGCCTAGGAGTCTTTTCCAAACCAGTGAATGGAGTTTGTTCCAAGACAGGGATCCCAAGCAAATAAGAGAACTCTTCCAGGGTAGGAACCAGCTGGAAGTCTTGAAAGGTGAAACAATGATACAGAGGGTCATAAAATTGGGTCAGAACACTTATCAGTTGTTGGTCCCATTTTGCAGTGATCAAGCCAAGGAGAGACCCATGTCTGTTGATGAAGGAAGAAGTGTTTGGAATCCTACCAACCAAATCCTTGAGTAAAACTGGTGGTTGAACAAAGTTGAGCCGGACAGTATTCCTACGCACGGGCATCATGATGTCCTACAAAATAGAGCAAAGATGAAACTCTTTTGTCTTTGAAATGGGTTAGCCCTTTATACAGGATGCATGCAATGGTATGATGGCATGATGCTATGATGAAGCACACCACAAGTATTCACATAGGTAAATAAGGCACACAAGTCACACAAGACACCCTTAGGTTTCAGGCCAGCATGAGTTTCAGGTATTACCCTCTTTTGGTTTTATTGGTTAAAACCTGTCCTATCAAAAGTAACCGGGTTCTAGAGGATCTCAAATCATTGGCTACCCTCAATCGGTCATAACTCCAGCATCGCAATCTTTTCTCGCGGCCAGAACCATCTCGAGAGTTTAGCCTCAATGAGTGTAGCATATTGCTACTGTCCTAATAGCCAAGTTGGTCAATTTAGGGTTATAAGGTTGGTTGGTGTTTAATGACCCCTTAGAAGACCTATATTCTCCCCGTTGCAACACAAGGGATATAGGTACAGACTAAGATGCCACACCAACGTAGCCACTGCTTCACCCATGTCGGTCTACGCCGGACAGGTCCCTCACAGATTATGCTACCTAAAAAGGGTATTTCCCAGATCCGGGTTAGGATCTATGAAACTCCGATGCAAAGCCCACAAATATAAAATCAAACAAAGCAAACAATTGAAAACAAAGGTGATCTAAGCCCTAAGGTTACTCCACTTTTAAAGAATACTCCCCAGCAGAGTCGCCAGTTCTGTGATACGGTGGGAGAACTGACTAGTGTTTTGCGTTTGTTTTCGCAAATGTTTCGGTTGAGCAAGAGTCGCCACCGACTTTTTATTTTACCCTAAGGAAAGGTTAAAAGCACAGCAAAAACCTTTTGAGATGTTTTCTTGGGTTCGGGGAGTAGATTATAGAAAGGGAAGGTATTAGCACCCTTTCTATCCATGGTTATCCATGGGCTCTTAGTTACTTGCTTAGATCACTTGCCTTTTGTTTTCAATTGTTTTAAATGGTGGTTGAGTGTGTGGGTTTGAAAATGTTTTGAAAAGAGGCCAATGTGGTGGAAACCTTTGTAATGATCCATGTGGGGATGTATACAAAGATGTATGTCTTTTGAAAAGGTTTTCATTTGTTTTTGAAAGTTGTTTTGAAAGTGTAGTGATGTGTGGTTTTTGAAATAGGCAAGTGTTTTGTTTTGCAAGTTTGATTCAAGTAACTAAGAGGTTATCTACTCCTAAATTTCTCAAAAGATTATTGCTACGTTTTAACCCTTTTATCAAGCTTGTTCCACCATTGTGTTTGGTGGACAACCTTGTGTTAGGATGTGAAAGGGACAGGCGCGGGTCATCGTTTTAGACCATAATTGCAATGGTGCCAAGTATCTTTGGGCATTTTCTTTAAGGGACTTGATCATTTGTTTTGGAAGTATTTTGAAAATGTTATCGAGGGACTATGATCATTCAATTTGTTGTTTTGCCCAAAGAGACCTAACATGCAATATGGCCCTTTTATTTGAAGGCAACAAAGTGGAGTACCCTAGGGGTGCAAGTGTGAGATGTGTTGTTTATTTTCATGCTCATTCATCTTGTATTAGGTCCAACTATTTTTTATCGTTTTTTGCATGCAAACCCTAATTCTAACATGGCATAATTAGAAAGCGTATAAAGTGCGAAATTTAAATTCCTACGCTATTACAACATAATAATATAGGGAGGGGGTACAAATTTACAAATGGGGGATATTTAGACAAGAATTTAAATCTAAATTATTACATCATTTTTGAATATTTGCAAGGTAAATAAGCTGCATAATTAAATGGAAATGAAGTAAATATGCAAAATGCAAAAAGAAAGTTTTTATATGTATGAAAAAAAGTATGATTTATGTAAAATAAAAATGAGAAAATAAAAAGGTATTATTTTGAGTATTTTCAACTTTTAGGGCAAAAACCCTAATTTTAATCAAGATGTATATTAATTAATTAATTCACATAATATTCATTATACAAAAATAAAATAAAACATGGTATATTTGTAAAAAGGTATTTTTTAGTATTAAATGTTAAAAAAATAAAATATGTACATTTTTGGTATTTTTACTCTAAGTACATTAATATATATATATATATGTATACTTATATTATTTTAAATATGTATTATATACAAATAATAATAATATTCAAATTTTTTTTAGAAAATAGTATTTTTTATATGAAATATTTTCAGAGGGTAATATAAAATAAAAATAAAAATGGAAGTGTTTTTTTACATATTTTTCTATTTATCCTAAATAATAATATATATACATATATGTATAAACTAAAGGAAAATCAAATAAAATCAAATAAAAATCAAAAAATGGTGAGAAAAATATTTTCAAAATTTTAATATGCTGAGAAAAAATAAAAAAGTCAAACAAAAAAAGAAAAAGTCAAAAAGAATTAAAAATAATGCAAATGGGCTTAGGGGGTGAGAAAATGGAAATAGGGTGCAAAAAGAAGAAACCACACAGGCCCAGCCCATGTGGCTTCATCTTCAACCTTCGTTCAACAACGTTCAAAAACGCGCGCCCTGTACTCCAGCTGCTAACTCCTGATTCCTGGCTTTTTAACAAAAACTCATAACATAAAAAATGCTCAGCATGAAGAGACGATTCCAACCATGTATAGAACTTGACCTAACTCTCTAAGATGAGGGAGAATTTCTCCTCCCCCAAATCCTAACCTAGTTTTTTCTGCCATTTTCACACTCCAAATTCTCTCTACTCAGGCAAAAGAAATGAAATGTAAAGATATGTACATGTTCAGGGCTATGAGTAGAACCTTGTTTCTTCACAAACTTAAGACTAAAGATACATAATAAGAGAGATACGAGTTCAAAGTTTTACCTGTGCAGTTGAACTTCTATATGGAGAATGAGGAACTTCCAGTGCAAGGTGATGATTGGAAAAGCTTCCTTGAGGTCCAGGGATGCTGTTTCAATGCTTACTTTGTCTTGAGAGCTTCTGAATCAAGCTATAGAACTCCACCTGCAAGTCAAAAATGTGAAAATGGTGGAAGCTGTTAGAGGGATTACAGGTCAGGTTTTAGGTCATGGTTAGCTTGCATATATGCTAGGGAATGTGTATGAACTGATTTCAGCAAGAATGCTCGAGAGAAAATGAAGTTGGCACTCAAACTGCAGAGGCAACTCTGTTTTTGCAGTTTGAGGATGATTCTGAGATGGAGGGTGTTTTGGAGGTGCAAGGGTCGTGTCTTGGCTTGGCTATGTTCTTTGGAAGGTGTTGGATAACTTTGTTCTTGTGTTAGTGAGCTGAGATGAGAGTTGTTACAAGTTATGGACTTTTCTTCTATGTGAAGCAACAAAATGCAACTTGGCTTTCTAGGTCAGTAGAGGACCCCCTAATGTGCTGCATAAGCTTCTCTTGATCAGTGTGTTATGCACATAATCTTGTGCCAAGCAGATTTGCTATGTACCTTCTTGATTTGCAATTGGACATAAAGCTAATCTTTTCAAAAATGGAAAGTTCACTTTATCTAGTTTAGGGTTAGTTCATCATGTAATGTCCAAATGCTTAGAATAACAACTTGGCACATTGGTTTTGCATTTAATTCTTGAGTGTAACTTGGTTTAAGGACCTGTAATCTAGCCTAAAGCAAGCTGAGTTCAAATTGCAAGATTATGAACATGTTTTGGTTAAGAACAAAAAGTGAATTTTTGCCAACTTGTGAAATTCGAATCTCTCAAGTTATGAGGTTGTTTGATGAGTTCTTGGACATTTTGGAAAGCTTGGAATGTGTACTACAATCCATATTTGAAATGAAAATTGAAATTCCAAGTGGAAGGGTATTAAAAATGGCCTTGAAGTGGGGTAGAAAACCTTGTCAAAATAGGTTAAAATTTCACTAAGTTAAAAATGGTTTAGTGCCCTTATTCAAAAAAATGTAACTTGAGATACAAGCTTCAAATGAGAAAACTTTGTGAATCAAAGTTGTAGATTATGCAACAAGCTACAACTTTCATGTTTTGACTTTTGTTTGAATCCAAATGGATCTTGGTGAAAAGATGGGGCAAAGTTGGGAAAAAATTAGGGTTTTTCATAACTTAGAAAAATTCTAAGTTATGAAAAATTCCATTTTCTAACCCTAATTTGCATTTTGTGATTTCTTGGTGAACAAGTTTCATGATTTGGCATGTTTTGATGAAAAATGAATCTTGACTCTTGATTTTGACCAAAAAGTCAAAGTTTGACTTTTCAGTGTACAGTCAAAATTGATCAATTGACTGGGAAATTCAACTGTCAACCTTGTGTACTTGGGATCTTTTGAGCTTGATGAATGTGTCAAGACCATTTCATTGAGTCCTTGAGTCCATATGTGAGCTTGATTTGTCATTGGCTAGGTCAAACAGTCAAAAATTGCCTTTGTGCAGTCAAAACCCTAAAAATGACCATTTTGCCCTTTTGGTGATCTGATCAAATTTCTTGTGGAATTGTGATCCAAACTTGATCAAATGGTCCATATGAGTTCATAATGTTGATGTGGGTCAAATTTCATGAGGTTTGACTGTCAATTGGCCACAGTTGACTTTTTCCCCAATACAGCTGATTTCTAGGTCAACTGTCCAATTGACGGGGCAAAACTTGGAATCAAGACTTGAAACTTGGCATGGGTAAACTTGGGAGTCCAACATGAAGCATGAAAGTCATCTTAGGCATTTTAGGTCAAAACATCCTTGGGCAAACACAAACCCTAATTTGAGTCCACAGTGCAAGGAGAAGTCTTGAGCAGAGGAAACCATAACTGGATCTTGATCTTCAAAGGTCTTGTGATGAGAAAATGTTGAGGAAATGGGAGGGCAAATTTTGGGGTACAAAACATACACTATGCTAGCAAAGTTCTTAATGAAGCACAAATAAACTATGCAACAACGAAAAACTAATTGTTAGCTATAGTGTATGCATTGGAAAATTTTAGATCTTACCTCATTGGGTCAAAGGTTGTGGTCTACACCAACCATGTGGTAGTATGATATTTTCTTACCAAACCAGATTCTAAGCAAAGATAATTTGTTGGATACTTTTGTTATAAGAATTTGATCTTAAAATTCTCGACAAGAAAGGCTCCGAGAATTTGGTAGCGGATCACTTATCCCGCTTGGTCAATGTAGAGGTTACTAACCAAGAAAGAGAGGTAAGAGAATAATTTTTGGATGAAAAACTTTTTATGGTACAAGTTAGATCTTGTTTTGCCGACTTTGCTAATCACAAAGTCTCCGGATTGATACCAGAAGGTCTAACTTGGGACCAAAAGCGGAAATTATTGGCGGATGTTAAATTTTATGTGTGGGATGAACCTTGCCTTTTTAGGCTAGGGAGTGATGATTTGTTAAGAAGATGTGTGACGTTAGAGGAATCAAAAATCATACTTTGGCATTGTCACAATTGTCCATATGGAGGTTATTTTAATGGTTTGCGTATGGCAACAAAATTCCTTCAATCGGGCTTTTATTGGCCGTCATTGTTCAAAGATGCACACTTACATGTTAAGAATTGTAATTAATGCCTAGGAGTGGAGGAATTGGGAAAAGAGATGAAATGCCTTTGAATAATATGCTGGAGATAGAGGTTTTTGATTGTTGGGGAATATATTTTGTAGGACCCTTTCCCTCATCATTTTCTAATGAATTCATCCTTGTTGCAGTGGATTATGTCTCTAAATGGGTTGAAGCGATGGCTTTTCCTAGGGCAGACGGAAAGACGGTCATAATATTTCTAAAGAAAAACATTTTTTCTGTTTTGACACTCTACGAGTCATAATAAGTGATGGTGGATCACACTTTTGTAATGCACCTCTTGAAAAACTTTTGGAAAACTATGGTGTAAAGCACAAAGTGGCTACTCCGTATCATCCACAAGCTAATGGGCAAGCTGAAGTTTCAAATAGAGAGGTTAAGAGGATATTAGAAAAAATAGTGTCGAGTTCAAGGAAGGAGTGGTCGATTAAGCTTGATAATGCTTTATGGGCGTATCGTACCTCTTACAAAGCTCTGATTGGTTTGACACCGTTTCAAATGGTGTATGGAAAAACTTGCCACCTTCCAGTAGAAATTGAACACAAGTCTTTGTGGGAAATAAAATTTTTAAACTTTGACTCTAATTTGTCTGGAGAAAAAAGAAAAATCCAATTGCAGGGCCTTGTTGAATTGAGGAATGATGCATATCACTCCAACAAGTTGTACAAAGAAAAGGCCAAATTTTATCATGATAAGAAAATTCGGCACAAAGACTTCAAGGTTGGTAAAATGGTGCTCCTTTTTAATTCACGGTTGGAACTTTATCCGGGAAAGTTGAAGTCCAAATGGTCGGGTCCGTTCGTGATAAAAGAGGTAAAAGATTATGGAGCAATTGTTTTTGAGGATCCTAATTCAAAGGAAGTTTGGACAATAAATGGCCAAAGGTTGAAAATTTACCATGGAGGAGAGATAATTTGTGATACAAATGTGGTTCATCTCGGTGATTTGTGAAATCACTATAGACCGTCGAGCTTGAAACAACGTTAAACAAAGTGCTTGTTAGGAGGCACCCTAACACTGTATGTATTTTGACTTTTGTGTGGTTTTTCTTTTAAAAAAGGTGAAGAATAAATTTTTGGTACAAATTCTACAGCAGAATTTAGTGTTCAATTCTGCAAAGGATCGTCGGGCATGAAAATTTTCCCCGGGCGAAATTGTGAGTGCAACACACTTCTAATACGGGTTTTGCGTAACTATTTTGGGTGGGTCAAGTTTGGCCCACGGGTTATCACCTTGTAGGTTCAACTTTTAACCTAATTTGTGCCTATTTCACACTTTGTCCCAAACACACTCATTACCTCATTTAATCATTGCCTCATTCCCTTTTTCCAAAGAATTTCATACCTCTATCATCACTTCAAGCATCTAAGTTAACAATTTCTCCCCTTTTCTTTGTCATTTGAAAAAGGGTAGGTTTTGTATTTTGAAAACCTAAGTTAGAAACTTGTAAATTCTTTATTTGTAGAATAATGCTTGTGGTTGAATTGACTAGAAATTGGGATTCATAGGATCCCTTTGAAAAACTTGTTGAAATTTGCATTGTGGGCAAAGAAATTGTGCAAAAACCTACAGAATTTTTAAACATTTTCGCAGAATCGCCCGGAGAAGATTTATGGTCGCCCGGAGATATTACTCAGTGGCGTGCACTTAATTTGTGTAGTCTATAGTTTTTTCCCAGTTTCGCAGGATCGCCCGACGATCAAATCTATCGCCCAACGATGGTAGTCAGGACCAACACTGAATTTTTTTTTTACGAATTCTAGAAATAATTTATTTTGATTAGCTTTTTGATAAGATTGTCTGTGTTGTTTTGTGTTGTTTTCTTGATTTGCAGATGGCTTCAAAAAGGGCTTTTTGTCCGAAACCCGTGAGGGAGAATGTCGGGGTTGGTTCGAGCCAATCGTGGAATTTTGACGAGTGCCAATTTGTGAGCGCATATGCGGAAGATAGGTTTAACATGTTGATAGGAAGACAATTTTTTTAGTAGAAAATTTTTCCCATTAATACTCATGGTCCGTACAAGAAACCGATGCAAATTTTCTTCGCAAAAAATGGGATGTTCTCATTGATCTAGTCGACAAAATCAGCTACGATCTGGTGAGGTAATTTTATGCAAACGCTCTTCTGGCTGAAGGGGATCAATTTGTCTTTCGGACCAAGGTAAGGGTAAAAGCTTTATATTTTGATAGGAACAACATTAACGAGTTTCTGGGAAATCCTCTCTATATGAGTTTGCATGAAGTTGATGAGTTCAACAAAGAGTTGGGCAAGTTGAGGGATCATGGTTCTATTGCCCATACCATTTTTCAAGAGGGTAGGAGTGTTGAGTTGAATGTAGCTGGTATTTCTTTTCAGTATAATCGGGAGGATATGACACCTGAGGCTCATGCGGTACTCCTTTTGGTTCTTCATAACATCAAGCCGAAGATTCATAGGTCACCCATTCCAGTTGATGTGGCTTTGCTAGTTCAGTTTATTTTAGAGGACAGGAAGGTGTACGTGGCTGGCATTACCTCCAAATAAATCCAACAATTTGTTGATAGCACGAAAACAAAAGAGGTGCATTCTCGTGCACCTCTTCCTTTTCCTTATCTTATCACTGGCATGTGTTTAGAGAAGGAGATCTTAATGCCAGAAGAGATCAATGAAAAAGTATGAGGACTGTTTAATAATGATTATTTGAGTCGATATTGTTTGGGAAAATTGGCAATGAAAAGTAAGAAGAATACTGTGGGTGAGTCTTCAGGTACTCAAGAAGGAGTTGGGGGTTTAGATTATTCTGCTTGGGATCCAAGAATGAAGGAAACATGTAACTACACTTGGGATGTGTTGGAAGCGCATAGAAGATCAGGAAGCTTCTTGCATGATTCCATGGTGTTGTACCTCAAAATTTTCCCTCTCATTTATCAAATATTTCTTCACAAAGACCTCTCTTGGTTCAAGACTGCACTAGGGTTGATCAGCTTAAGACACCTCCTCAAGCACTGATGACCAAAATTAGGGTTTGAGATTTCACAAGGATATTTGAACTTTAAATTCTTCATATGACTTTCATGGATCATTATGGACCCCCAAGATTACTCATGTCAAGTTTCAAGCCTTGAATCACCCTTTTGCTCAGTCAATTGAGCGGTTGACCTAAAAATCAGTTTTATTGGGGAAAAAGTCAACTATGGCCAATTTACAGTCAAACTTCATAATTTTTGATCCATATCAACATTATAAACTCATATGTATCATTTTATCAAGTTTGGACCACAATTCCCCAAGAAATTTAATCAAATCATCAAAAGGGCAAAATTGTCAAAATTAGGGTTTTGACTGAGAAAGGACAATTTCTGATTTTTGACCTAGCAAATGATCAATTGGTTTGAAGCATGATCTCAAGAGTTCAATTGCATCATTTTGACCTAATGGAATGACCTAAAACATTGCTCAAGATCAATTGGACTGATAGTGAATTTCCAGTCAACTGATCAAAAAGTCAACTATACATTGAAAAGTCAAACTTTGACTTTTTGGTCAAAGTTCAGTGTCAAAGATCACAATTCATCAAAACATGTCAAAATATAAAACTTATTCATCAATAAATCAAAAATTCAATACTTCATTTTGAAAAGTCAAAGTTTTCTAACTTAGAAATTTTTCTAAGTGTTTAAACTTCATGTTTTTTCATAACTTTGGGCCAATTTTTCACCATGATGCAAGAGGATTCAGAAGAAACTTTCAACATGAGAGTTGTAGGTCTCCATGATATATACAACATTTATTTACACAACTTCCCCTAAAAATTCTTGGATCTTAAGTTATTAATTTCTAAAGTCATGGTTTTGAAATTGGACACTTAGTGAAATTTTGCCCTAGTTTTGGTCAGGATTTTGACCTAACTTCATGGCACTTTTTTGTATAGTTCCAAGGGGAATTTTCAAAAGTGATTCGAAGATGGTTTTTAGAGCACAACTCAAGCTTTCCAAAATGTCCAATAACTCCTTGAGATCATTCTTGAGCAGGGATAATCGAAGAGATGAAGTTAGGGTTTTCACACTTGAAATACAAGACATTTTGTGATGAACAAGATTCAAATTTCAAACCTATGCTGCATAATCTCTACTTTACAGGCCTCAAACTTGTTAGGAACTCCATAATTAATTGCTTTCACAACTTTGGAAGTCTCAATTCAAGCATTCAATGCAAGACCATGCTTTATATCCATTTTGGGAAGAAAGTGCACAATGCCATTTTGATAAAGTAGATTTTTGCACAAAACTTGTTCTTGAGCCTTGCAATTGTTTTCTTCTGATCATACATGTCCTATAACTTAAGATAAGTTTGTATAAACACTTACAATCACTCAGCCCATGCTTGTACCTCCTCTTGGAACCATACTTCCCACTTTTCTTCAAAATCAAGTAACCTAGCAATCAGTCTAGAACTTGTACTTATGATCCTCTCAAGCACTCAAACCTTTTGATTATACATATACAAGTAATTTGTCACAAAACACACTCCTGCTTGAGCCCTGAAAACACCAAGAACTCAGATTTGCATCTCACACCTCCATTGTTGCATATTCTGGCCAGAAATCCCAAAACCAAAAACTACTCGTGCGTTTCTTGGCTTCTTGCTTCCAAAAGCTTCCAAGCATCATACACAAACAATCCCATACCCTGTTACAGTTCTGTAACACCATCTTCCTCCATTTCCAAGTTCAAAAACATAGCACTGCAAGTGGACTACTCCAGACCATTTCAGCCATTCTCCAACCAAGCTAATCATTGCATTAGCTTCCTGGGACCTCAATGGAGCTATTTTGATCATCACAACACCTTGAGGAGTACTCAAACTCAGAATATGATTTCCAATTTTGAGGTAAGTTTCCTCAACTTTGAACTCTTCATACAACCATCATTAATAGTTTATTTGTGAATGAAAAATGTAAATATCATTGCCCTAGAGCTAACCATGTCCATAGTTTTCATTTATGTTGCTTGAGCTTAGAGAATTTTGAGATTGAAGTTTCTGAAATTTTTAGGTTTCAGATTAGGGCCATTAAAATTCATGCTTATCTGTGATCTATAATTTTATTGCTTTACATTTCTGAAATCGTGAGGAAATTTTCCACAAGATTCATGTTTACACTTTTACTGATGGATGAGAAATGAGCAAGATGTAGGTACTCTGGTTGGGCGTGAGGTTGAAGATGAAGTTCATGCCATGGACTTGATTTCTAATATATATTCATTGTTTTGTTTATATAAACGGATATATAACCACCCCAGTGGTAAAGCGTGCGCCTATTAACCTTTGGGACCTGGGTTCGAGCCCCAGTGGTACCCTTTTGCCTTTTTTTCATATTTTCTCACTTCCATTTGATTTTTTTGCAGCGTTGGGCCTCCAGCATGAGCCTAGCATTTTGTTGGCTTTTTCATACTCCCTGCTCAATATTCACACCCCTCACCCATTTTATTTTCCTTTTCCTTTTTTTATTTATTTGTTTTCTTTAATATTTTATTTAATATTAGAAAAATCAGGAAAAAATATAAAAAACATTAAATTTATATTTGGATATAGTTTATTTATTTTTGCAATAAAAATTATTTTTATTTAATCATACTTTATCTATTTTACTAATTAATTTGTAAATTTAATTAGAAAACTCGGATTTTAATTATTTCTTTTACATCTAAAAAATATTCTTTTAAAAACCAAAAAGACCAAAAATATTTTACCATATATTATTTTCAAGACAAAAAAAAAGACATTAAAAATATTTTTCTTACAAACTTAATTTCTTTTTCTTTCTTAATCAATTAATATTTAGATTAGGGTTTTTATTTAATTTTCTTTTCCTAATCAATTTAGGTTTATTTTTACCAAATTAACTAATTATTTTCTTTTAGTTAATTAAGTTAAAACAAAACCCTTTCCTAAAAAAAATCCAAACAAAAATCAATTTTTCTTTCCATTTACACTCTTGTATATTTATTCATTTTTGTACATTATTTATTCAAATTCAATATGGTTGTAATAGATAATTAGGTTTATTTTCTTGCAATCCCCATTTGTAATTTGTACATCCCCCTCCCACAAGTATTGTAATAGTGTAGTAATTTTAAATTCCACAATTTATCGCTTTATATATAAATGCTAGTAATTAGGGTTTTGTATGGAAAGACTAAAACCAATCAATTAGAAAACCCTAATCAAAGATAAAACCAAAGCATGAAAAACAATACAATTACACACAAGCATCCCTAGGGTAAAATCCACTTAGTTGCCTTACAAAATGGTCATGTTATGCATGTGAGGTATCTTAGCAAAAAACAAGTAAAATACAAGATCATAGTCCCTCGATGACGCTATCAAAAGTTGTCTTTCAAAAATGATCTTAGTCCCTAAAGAGAATGCTAAGATATCTTGCAACATTACTAATCATGGCTATACGATGACCCATGTCCGTCCTGTTTACATCCAAAGATAGGGTTGCTTACCAAATCAATGGTAAGATAACAATGTCAAAGGAAAGAGAAAATAAACAAGAAAGACTTTTGAGTAGGTAGAATATTCCTAGTTACTTGCTCAATTTCAAAACCAAAATATCCTTGCTATTTTCAAAACAAACACCAAACACTTTCAAAACATCTTTCAAAACTTGAAAACATTTTCAAAAGATCAACACTTTGCATACATTCTTACGAACGAGAATCATTCCAAAGTTTGCCTAAACGATGGCACCTTTTCAAAATACTTTCAAAAACCATGCAAAGCACATTTTTAAACAAAAGCAAGTGATCTAGAAATTAACTAAGAGCCCGTGGAAAACCATGGATGGAAAGGGTGCTAATACCTTCCCTTTTCATAATCTACCCCCCGAACTCAAGAAATAATATCAAAGGTCTTTCCTGTGCTTTTTCACCTTTCCTTTTGGATAAAAGAAAAGTCAGTGGCGACTCTTGCTAACCGCAACATTTGCGATAAAACGCAAAACACCAAGTCAGTTCTCCCACCGCATCACAGAACTGGCGACTCTGCTGGGGAAAATTTTAAAAGTGGGGTTACCTTAGGGTTAGATCATAATTACCTACTTTCATTGTTTGATTTGTTTGCTTTACATTTTTGGTTCTTTGTTTGTGTTTTAATCCTCTACCCAGATTTGGGATACCTTATAGGTAAGTAGCAATACGTTGTGGAAACTGTGCGGGGTATACCGACACGGTCTAAGCAATAGCTATGTTAGTGTGACATATTTGTGGGTACCGGTAGCCCTTGAGTAGTCAAGGAGAATACGGGGCCGCTGAGTGATGTCATGAAGCACTAATGAACTTTTAGAACCTTTACTTGACCAACTTGGCCATTAAGACGTAGTGAGATGATCGACTTTGGTGCAGTCCAAAGTTGGTAGATACTCGATACTACACTCATTGAGGTTTGGTTTTTTGGGATATTTCGGTTGCCATTTAAGAGGCTTGCGCTAAAACAATGCCCGAGAAAACAAATCAGTGATATTGAGTTCCTTAGAACCCAGTTACTATTTCTAGGACAGGTTTGAGCCAACTAAACTTCAAGAGGGTACTTACCTATGAGACTATATGCAGGTCTAAACCTAAGGACTTGTTTTCTTTGTTTGTATATATTTACTTGTACATAACATCATAAACATCATAACATCATACTCACACTCACTAACCATTTCAAGGATTTTTGGGATTTATCTTTGTTCTGTTTTGTAGGACATGGATTATATTTGTAGGAAAACCATTCAAGTCAATCTCGTAAGGATCCCTCCTCAACTCAAAGAGCTAGCATCAAGCATTCCTGAAAATTCTCTATTTACGAAAGACATGGTCTCCTACTAAATTTGGTCACCTCCAACACTGATAAGGATATGATGAAAGTGCTCTTTCAGTTCTTTGATCCTCTACGCCATTGCTTCACATTTCCCGATTATCAACTTGTGCCAACTTTGGAAGAATTCTCCCAACTCTTGAGGATTCCCATTCTCAATCAACTACCTTTTAACGGTACGGAAAGAGATCCAAAGCCAGAAGAGATTTCTCAAGCTCTACACTTGCAACCATATGACATCACAACTAATTGGGAAACAAGGAGTGGTGTCAGAGGTTTCCTAGCAAAGTTCTTGTTTGAGAAAGCCCAAAACTGTTGGAACTCTTTGGATTTGCAAGCCTTTGAAGAAATTGTGTCTCTCCTCGTCTATGGGATGGTTTTATTTCCAAATCCTTACCAACTCATAGATGTGAACACCGTCAAAATCATTATGTCTCGTAACCCGGTGCATACTTTGCTAGGGGGCATCCTACATTCCTTTCACACTCGCACCATGAGGAAAAGAGGTATCCTTATGTGTTGTACTCCTCTTTTGGAAAGATGGTTTATTTCACATCTTCCCCAATCTGTATTGAAGAATGAGCAAGGTCCAAGGTGGTCGAATAGGTTGATGATGCCCAGACATTCAGATATTCATTGGTGTTCCTGCTCTTTGGAGAATGTTACTATCATCGACCGTTGTGGAGAATTCCCTAATGTCCCTTTAATTGGCATTAGAGGAGGTATAACCTACAACCCTTGCTTAGCCTTAAGACAATTTGGTTACGCCCGAAGGGATGGTCCACATAAGATGCTTATCCAAGGTTTGGTATTTGACTACGAGAGCGACAATCAAGGTCACCGCCAGAGATTTATCCGAGCTTGGAGGATGTTGAACAAAGTGGATAGCAAGACGCTAGGACACAAGAATTCCATTCCCCTCGAGCCTTACCTTAAATGGGTGTGAGCTCGTGCTCAAAAACTTGTGATGCCTTATCCCTCTATCTTACCAGTCATCATGGAGCCTGTGGTTGAAGGAGATGTTCCCTACACTATCGTCCATCCCGACATGCCTACCTCTCTCGAAGACTTACAAAAGGGTTGGATCCAGCTGAAGGAAGAACGAGATACTTTCGAGGCTAAATTCTATGCTAGTGAGAAGAGGGTCTTGGAGCTTACGAAGTGGCTACAAGAAGAGAAAAGTGTGAACGCTTATCTCGCACCGAAGATGATGCGTTCAGTCTTTTTATCTTAGAAAGTTATTTTGTAAGCCTAAGAGGCATGATTTAATCTTTTTGTTTTGTCTAATGAGAATTAACGTTTGTTCATTTCTTTTGTCTATACAAATTTAAATTTCATTAATCCTTGAAATCATTTGCATGTACATATTCCATGCATCATAACATGACAGGTTTTCGCATAACAGGTTTCCTTATCTTTCTGTTGTTTATTTCAGCAAGATGGATTTAGAGAAAACTGTGACGGATCTCCAAGCCCAGAATTCTCAGTTTCAGGAAGCTCTACTAGCCCTAACCAAGGGGAAGCATGATATGATGGCTTTGCTGGCCGTTAAGAAGAAGCCAAAGAAGAAAGCTCTACTCAACATGGGTAGAAGGTTCAAGGAGACAATCCGTCAAATCCCGGTAGGAGGAGACTCATATGAAGAGGACGAGAACCAGGTCGGTGAGGTCAAGAGTACTCAGGCTAAATGTGCTAATGATCAAGAATCTGATGATGATTATTTTAACGAGCAGTATCCACCCGCTGATATCAAATACAAGCAGTTAGAAGACAGATTGAAAGCTGTTGAAATCCAAGCCATCCCCAGTTTAGATTTTGATGATTTGGGTTTAATCTCTGGGGTAGTCATTCCGGACAAATTCAAAATACCAATCTTTGCGAAGTACGATGGGGTTTCTTGTCCAAAACTCCATTTGAAATCTTATGTGAGCAAGATACAGCCGCACATTGCCGATAAGAAGCTATGGGTTCACTTTTTCCAAGAAAGCTTGGCTGGAACATAACTTGAGTTGTTTTATCAGTTAGATGGTTCTCGTATCAACACTTGGGAGGATTTAGCTATTGCCTTCTACCATCAGTACCAGTACAACGCCGACTTGGCGCCAACGAGGGTTCAATTGCAAGATATGACCATGGGGAAGAATGAAGGATTTAAGGAATATGCGCAAAAGTGGAGAGACCTTGCTAGTAGGGTCCAACCTCCCTTGACTGATAGGGAGCACATCGACATGTTCAAGGGAATTTTATCTGGTCTTTCTTTAATCTGCTGGTTGGCTGCTCTTCTTCTGGTTTCACCGAATTAATCTTAACCGACAAAAAAGTTGAAAGTGGCATCAAAAGTGGGAAGATCTCTGTGGCATCTACCTCCACCACCAATCCTATCAAGAAACCTTTTGCTGCAAAGAAGGAAGTTAACGCTCTGTATGGGGAAAGGGCCCATACCAAGAAGAATGATTGTTCGCCTGTCAATGTTGTCCGAATCTCCAATCCAACTCCTACTCCAAGACCATCTGCAAATCGTCAATGTTTTGAAATTCCAAGAAGACAATTTACAAGGTTAGGAATGTCACTGTCTCAAGCCCTTCAACATTTTCTCAAGGCTAATTTAGTGACATTGCGTGATCCTCCCACCAACCCTGACCCCTTGTCACCAAAGTATAATCTGAATGCTAAGTGTGCTTACCATTCAAACAACCCCGTGCACGAGACTGACCAGTGCTGGGCCTTGAAGAACAAGATCCAGGATTTAATTGACAACAAGACTATTGAGTTTGATCCTCCTCTAACACCGAATGTAATTACCGCTCTAATGCTGAAATATGACAAAGGTGTTAATGCTGTCGAAGATGCAATTTTTGTTGCCTATGTTGAAGATTTGACTACTCCGCTGAATGTAATCAAGAACAATCTGTTGAAAGCTGGAATCTTCCCTGGATGTGAAGAAGACTGTGTGTGTTGTACAAGAAAACCCAATGGATGTGAAGGGCTGAAGAAAGGCATACAACGCCTGATGGATAGCCAAGAAATTCTATTCGAAAAGACTCTGCTTGCCAAGAGTTTGATTAACAAATGTGAAGACCTCTCCATTATTACCATCTCAAACAAGCCTCTTAGGATCGCCTTCAAAGGTCCTATTAGGATTTCAAATGAACCCACTATTGCTCCATTAATAATTACCAATCCCGGACCGATTCCCTACTCTTCAAATAAAGCAGTACCATGGAATTACGGTGCTGAAGTGTTCTATCATGGGATTAAACAAGATGCCTGGATCGAGGAAGGAAAAGATGACAATGTTGGCAATATAGCTGGCTCAAGCAAAGTAACTAGAACTGGGAGAATATTTTCACCCAATATCTCACCACTAGTTGTTACAAGGATGCCCATCTGCATTACTGCTGCCAAGCCAAGTACCGATACCAGAGGGAAAGAAAAGGTTGTTGAGCTGGTTGTGATTAAAGTACCTTCCAAAGATGTAGCTGATGAAGAACCCTTCGCCCGTGAAATGGACGAGATTTTGAAGATCATAAAGAGAAGCGACTTCAAAATTGTAGAACAGTTGGGGAAAACCCCTTCTAAGATTTCAATGTTGTCAATGTTGCTTTGCTCTCATGCCCATGCTCGAACATTAATTAAGTTCCTGAAAAAAGCTCATGTCCCCCATGAGACAACAACAGATCAATTTGAGAATTGTGTGGCTAGCCTGACAGCTCATAACGGCTTGGGATTTTCAGATGCTGACTTAACACCTCTTGGGAAGAATCACAATAAAGCTTTACATGTGTCAATCAAGTGCAAAGGGACTACCTTAGCACATGTGCTAGTTGACACTGGTTCTTCTCTGAATGTATTACCCAAGGGGGCGTTAGAACGTCTTGACTGTGAAGGTTTAGTTTTGAAGCCAAGCGATATCATTGTAAGGGCATTTGACAGATCAAATAGGACTGTTCATGGGGAGGTGGATCTTCCAATCAAAGTGGGCTCCCAAATCTTCAACTCCACTTTCTATATTATGGATATTCGTGCGACCTATTCTTGTCTGTTAGGTCGCCCGTGGATTCATAAAGCTGGGGCACTAACCTCAACCCTACACCGAAACTCAAATATCCAGTAAAGGGCAGAATAATCACCGTCTGTGGGGAAGAAGAGTTTATGGTGAGCCACCTTAACTCTTTCAAGTACGTAGAGATGGACGGGGAATTCATTGAAACCCCATGTCAAGCCTTCGAGGTTGTACCACTGATGATTGCTGCTACTGAATGTTCTTTTGATGAATCTAAAGTTGTTAAGGCCACGCCAAATATGGTTTCAGTCAAGGATGCTCGTGCGACAATTGAAGAAGGGAACTGTGGTACTTGGGGGAAACTCCTCGATATCCCATTTAAAGCGTACAAGTTTGGTCTGGGCTTCACTGTCAAAGCTCATAAGGAAGTGAGGCGTGCTCGTGCTGGAAATCCACCTCTCCCCATTGGAAGCCATGAAGTCAACGGCGTGGGTGATTTTGATGAAGAAGCTACATTTGAAGAGTGGTTGTATCCAACTACAACAAAGCTGAAGAATTGGCCTACAAAGGACTTTGTGCCCATCTTCTTCATTGAGGAGTAATCTACTTGTTATTTCTTTTTCTTCAATTCAAGAACTTGTTTTCTGTAATATTTTAATAATGAGTTTTAAGCCATGTGACTGGCCCGGGGCATTTTGGTCCATTTGTCATGGGTTTTATTTATATTCATCTAATCATATGATCATTCAGTACATTGGACTCTTTTGCATTCAAATATTTGTGTTCATTGTCTTTCCTTTCTTTCAAATTCATTTTTCAAAAAAATAGACATGTATCTTACATGCACACACACTCTTACAGGTCCACATCCACTCTGGATCCTATTGCCAGTGACTCTACTATTGCTGACTACAACTTTGAGTATCCTATCAACCAAGTCGAAGACGAAGGCGAGGAACATTGTGAAATACCGAGAGAACTAGCCAGACTTATATTACAAGAGGAAAAATCTATTCAACTACACGAAGAGTCGGTCGAATTTATCAATCTGGGTACTGAGTCAGATAAGAAGGAAATCAGGATTGGCGCCAATTTGGAAAGCAGTGTCAAGAACAGGTTGGTTCAGATGTTGCATGATTATGTAGAAGTATTTTCTTAGTCTTATGAAGATATGCCTGGGTTGGATACCGACATCGTAGTTCATCGTCTACCAACAAGAGAGGACTACCCTCTTGTTAAATAAAAGGTTCGTTGTATGAGGCCTGATATGTTTGAGAAGATCAAAGCTGAAGTGATGAAACAATTTGACACAGGGTTCTTAGCTGTGACATACTACCCTCAATGGGTTGTGTTGTACCCCAAAATTTTCTCTCTCATTTATCAACAATTTCCTCACAAGATCTCTTTGATTCAAGACTGCATTAGGGTTTGACCAGCTCAAGACATCTCATCATGCACTGATGACCCAAAATTAGGGTTTGAGTTTGCCCAAGGATTTTTGGACTATCAATTTTGCATATGACTTTCAAGGATCACTATGGACCCCCAAGATTATTTATTCCAAGTTTCAAGCTTTGAATCATATTTTTGATCAGTCAATTGGACAGTTGACCTAAAAATCAACTGTATTGGGGAAAAAGTCAAACATGGCCAATTTACAGTCAAAATTCATAATTTTTTATCCACATCAACATTTTAGACTCATATGTATCATTTGATCAAGTTTGGACCACAATTCCTCAAGAGATTTGATCAAATCATCAAAAGGGAAAAATGGTCAAAATTAGGGTTTTGACTGAGAAGGGGCAATTTTTGATTTTTGACCTAGCAAATGATAAATTGGTTTGAAGCATGATTTCAAGAGTTCAATTGCATCATCTTGAACTAATGACATGGTTCAAAACATTACAAATTCATTGGATTGACAGATGAATTTTTCAGTCAACTGAGCAAAAGTCAACTGTATATTGAAAAGTCAAACTTTGACTTTTTGGTCAAAATCAAGTGCCAAGGATCCTAATTCATCAAAACATGTCAAAATGTGAAACTTGTTCATCAAGAAATCAAGGATTGAATATTTTGTTTTGAAATTTGAAATTTCTTAACTTAGAAATTTTTCTAAGTATAGAAAATTTCTTATTTTTTCTCAACTTTAAGCAAAATTTTAACCATGATACAAGATGATTCAAAGAAGGTTCCCAATATGAAAGTTGTAGATCTCCATGAAATATACAATTTTGATTCACACAATTTCTCCTAAAAATGCTTGGATCTCAAGATATAATTTTGTGAATACATGCTCATGAACTACAATAACTTAGTAAAATTTTGCCCTAGTTAGGCAGGTTTTTGACCCAACTTCATGCCAATTTTTCACATAGTTACAAGGGGAATTTTTGAAAGCAATTCAAAGATGAGTTGTAGATCACATTATAAGCTTTACAAAATGTCAAAGAACTCCTTGAGATCATTCTTGAGTAGGTAGAATCAAAGAGATGAAGTTGACAATTTCCCACTTTGATTTCAAGCCATTTCATGAAGAACAAAAATTCAAATCCTCAAGCATGTTGTACACTCTTCACTTTTCAGGCCTCAAACTCGTTTTTCACTCCACCATTAATGGATTACACAAGATTTCATGCCCTAAAGCCAAGCATTCAATGCATTGTACAAGAAAATAACCATTTATGGAAGAAAGGCAACATTGCCATTTTGGAAAAGCATGCTTTTTGTATTTTTTTCATTTCTTGAGCCTTTGACTTGTTCTTTATGCACAAACCAAGCCTCTAAACCTGAACAAAACATGTTTAAAGCTTCACACCACCCTACAAGATCAGAATCATGCATTAAGAAGTCATTTCTCACACTTGCTTCAAAAACAAGAAATGTAGCAAGACATGTGATCTTGTACTTCTGAGCAAGCACAAGTCCTCCAACCTTTTGTTATATATGAATCCATCATTTTGCAACTAAAACCACGAATTCCTAAGCCTTGAAACACCCTAGAATCATAAATTGCATACCAAGTCTCCAAACTTGCCATTTCTGACTTGTGAATTGAATCTTCCATTTCACTCGTGCGTTTTCAGGCCTTTTGCTTTCCTAAGCTTCCTTACCTTACAAGTAAACCATCCCACACCCTGAAACATCATTGTAACTCCTTATTCCCCATTGTTGAAGTTCAAAAATAGAGTAACACATGTGGACTTCTCCAGATCATTCCAACCACCCTCAAGACAAGCTAAGCATTGCATTAGCTTCCCAGGGGTTCAAGAAAGCTAACCTGATCATCACAGCATCCTAAAGCAATCTCATTTCCAAAACACGATTTCCATTTCAAGGTGAGTTTTCTATTTTTCTAACTCTTAGTACAAGCATAGTTAGCTTTCCATTTGTGAATAAAAGATGTAGACATCATTGCTACAAAGTTGTACATATTCATAGCTTGCGTTTATTTGGCCTGAGTTTAGAGAATTTTGAGTTTGAAGTTTCTGAAAAAATTAGGTTAAGAATTAGGGCCAACAAAATTCTCTCTGATTTTGGACTTATAGTTTTAGTTATGCACATGGTTAGAATCGTGAAGTAAAATGCTATAATATTCATGTTATCACTTTCCATTTTTGTTGAGAGATGAAAGAGTTACAGGAGGTCCGGCTGGCTAGAGGTTGAAGATGAAGTACAGGGTAAGGCAATGTTTTGTGTTATGTATTTGTGTTTTCATTTGAACTAACGAATGTACAGCCACCCCAGTGGCAAGGCAGCGTGCAAAAATGCCTTAGGTCACGGGTTCGAGCCTTGGCGCTGCCTTTTGCAATTTTCCACATTTTTCCACTTTTTTTTGTTTGTTTGCAGCATGGGCTTCTGGACAATTGGGCCCTATGTTTTTGCTAACTCCCTGCCTCCCATTTATCTTCAGCACCCCTGGCCCAAATATTTTATTTAATATTTTCATTTTCATTTTTATTTTATCAAGTATATTTTTCCTTAATAATAAAATCATAAAAAATATAAATATGATAAATATTATATTTTGTTTTATTTTATTTTTATTTTCTCATAAAAAATATTTTTATTTAGTTATATATTATCTATTTTTATTAAATAAAATTTGTAATTTAAAATAGAATTAGGTTAAATAGTTTTTTTTTCTTCACACCTATTAAATATTTATTTTAACATATAAAAAGACTAAAATACTTCATAAATACCATTTATTATTTTCAAGACAAAAATACAAAAATACTTAAAGAAATTTATTTCCTTTTAATAAATTAGAATTAGGGTTTAACCAAAATACTTGCTAAAAATAATTTCCTTTCCTAATTAATTTAAGTTTAATCTTGATTTATTTATTAGGCTTAGGTTAAAACTTTTTATATAGAAAAACCAAACAAAATTTTCTTTTGCACTTATATATATTTGCATATTTAAATTGTCTTGTACATTATTTATTCCAATACTTGTATAAATTTAATTTGGTTGTAATAGATTAATTAGGTTTATATTATTGCAATCCTCATTCATAAATTGTATACCCCCCCCCCCCCCCCCCCCCGCCCCCACCACAAAGTGTTGTAATAGCGTAGTAATCTTTAAATTTCACAATTTATCGCTTTTATATAATATGCTAGTAATTAGGGTTTATATGGCAAGATAAAACAAATCAAATAGAAAACCATAATCCAAGACAAAATCAAGCATGAAAATAACACACTTGCACACAAGCACCCCTTAGGGTTACTCCACTTGGTTGCCTTATACAAAAATGGCCATATTACGCATGTGAGGTATCTTAGCAAAACAACCAAATATAAGATCATAGTCCCTCGATGACGCTATTCAAAGTTGCCTTACAAAATGATCTTAGTCCCTCAAAAAAATGCTAAGATACTTTGTGACATTGCTAATCATGGTTATACGATGACCCACGCCTGTCCCGTTAACATCCAAATATAGGGTTGCTTACCAAATCAAATGGTAAGGCAACAATATCAAAGGAAAAGAAAATGAACAAGAAAGACATTTGAGTAGGTATATTACTTTTAGCTACTTGCTCTATTTCAAACAAATATCCTTGCTATTTTCAAAACAAACACACACATTTCCAAACATCTTACAAACATTGAAAATATTTTTTTCAAAAAAAGGACAAACATCTTTGTATACATTCTTACGAACGAGAATCGTTACAAAGATTGCCTAAACAATGGCCTCTTTACAAAATACTTTCAAAAACCACACAAAGCATAATTTCAAACAAAAGCAAGTGATCTAGCAAGTAACTAAGAGCCCATGGAAAACCATGGACGAAAAGGGTGCTAATACCTTCCATTTTCATAATCTACTCCCCCGAACTCAAGAAACAATCTCAAAGGTCTTTCCGATGCTTTTTCACCTTTTCTTTTGGATAAAAGAAAATTCGGTGGCGACTCTTGCTAACCGCAACATTTGCGATAAAATGCAAAACCTTCAAGTCAGTTATCCCACTGTATCATATAACTGGCGACTCTGCTGGAGAATATTCTAAAAGTGGGGTTACCTTAGGGATATATCACATTTACTTGCTTACATTGTTTGATTTGTATGCTTTACATTATGGTTCTTTGTTTGGGTTTGAATCCTCTACCCGAATTTGGGATACATTATAGGTAAGTAGCATTACATTTTGGAAACTGTGCGGGGTATACCGACATGGTCTAAGCAATAGCTATGTTAGTGCGACATATTTATGGGTACCGGTAGCCTTTGAGTTAATCAAAGAGAATACGGGGCCGCTGAGTGATGTCATGAAGCACTAATGAACTTCTAGAACCTTTACTTGACCAACTTGGCCTTTAGTATGTAGTGAGATGACCGGCTTTGGTGCAGTCCGAAGTTGGTAGATACTCGATACTACACTCATTGAGGTTTGGTTTCTTGGGATATTTTGGTAGCCATTAAAGAGGCTTGATCTGAAACAATGACCAAGGAAACAGTCCAGTGATATTGAGCTCCTTAGAACCCGGTTACTATTACTAGGACAGATATAAGCCAACTAAACTTCAAGAGGGTACTTACCTATAAAACTCCATGCAGGCCTAAACTAAGGATTTGTTTGCTTTGCTTAATTATGCATACTTGTACATAACATCATGAACATCATGAACATCATGAACATCATATACATCCACTAACCATTTCAAGGATTTTTGGGATTCATCTTTGTTCTTGTTTTGTAGGATATGGATTCACTTCGCAGGAGAACTATTCAAGTCAACCTTGTGAGAATCCCTCCACAACTTAAGGAGCTAGCTTCAAGGATCCCTGAGAACTCTCCATTCACCGAGAGACATGGTCGCCTACTCAACTTGGTCACCTCTAACACAGATGAGGATATGATGAAGGTGCTCTTTCAGTTCTTTAATCCTTTGCACCATTGCTTCATATTCCCCGACTATCAACTTGTGCCTAATTTGGAAGAATTCTCCTAACTCTTGAGGATTCCTATTCTCAATCAACTACCTTTCAACAGTATGGAAAGAGACCCAAACCCAGAAGAGATTGCTCAAGCTCTACACTTGCACTCATCTGATGTCACAACTCGTTGGGAAACTAGGAGTGATGTCAAAGGCTTCTTAGCGAAGTTCCTGTTTGAGAAAGCCCAAAGCGTTGCAATTCCTTAGACTTGCAAGCCTTTGAGGAAATTGTGGCTCTTCTCATCCATGGGATGGTTTTGTTTCCAAATCCTGACCAACTCATAGATGTGAACACCATCAAAATCTTCATGTCACGTAACCCGGTGCCTACATTACTAGGAGATATCCTACACTCTTTTCACACTCGCACAATAAGGAAAAGAGGTGTCCTTATGTGTTGCACTCATCTCTTGGAAAGATGGTTTATTTCTCATCTTCCCCAATCAGTCATAAAGAATGAGCAAGGTTCAAGGTGGTCACAAAGGTTAATTACGCTCAAACATTCAGACATTCATTGGTGCTCCCGATCCAAAGAGAATGTTATCATTGTTGACCGTTGTGGGGAATTACCTAATGTCCCTCTACTTGGCATTAGGGGAGGTATCATCTACAACCCATGCTTAGCCTTAAGACAGTTTGGTTATGCCCGAAGGGATGGCCCGCATGAGATACTGATTCAAGGTTTGGTATTCGACTACGACAACGACGATCAAGGTCTTCGCCAGAGATTTATCCGAGCTTGGAGGATGTTAAACAAGGTAGATAACAAGACTTTGGGACATAAGAATTCCATCCCTCTTGAGCCCTACCTCAAATGGGTATAACTCGTGCTCAAAGTCTTATGATGCCTTACCCCTCTATTCTCCCGGTAATCATTGAGCCTGTTAAGGAAGGAGATGTTCCATACACTATCCTACATCCTGACATGCCCACATCTCTCGAAGACCTATAAAGGGATTGGATACAACTCAAAGGAGAGTGAGATACTTTCGAAGCCTAATTCTACGCAAGCGAGAAGAAGGTTTTGGAACTCACTAGGATACTTCACGAGGAGCGGACTTTGAATGCCTATGTTGCACCAAAGAGGATGCGCACTACTTTTTTGTCTTAGAGTTTTGTATTATTTTGTCCAAGGGGAATTGATGTACTCAAAATTTATATTATTAATATAACGTGTGTTTCTTTTTGTCTAAAACAAATTTGAATCGTTGAAATCCTCGAAATCATTGCATATGCATATATCATTCATCATAACATAAACAGGTCTTTTTCAATAAGTCTCCTCATCTCTCTACTGTTTATTTCAGTAAGATGGATCTCGAGCAAATAGTAAAAGATCTCCAAGCTCAGAACATGCAGTTTCAACAGTTTCTCATGACCCTAGCAAAGGGGCAAGAAGAATTGAATACTCTGCTAGCTGAAGAGAGGAAAAAGAAAACAAAGAAGGTAACTAGAGTCTTAAACATGGGGAGAAGATTTCAGGGACAGACAAGAAGGAGTTTGAATTTTGAAACAACTTCCGGTGAAGGAGAAGGGAAAGTCAAGGAAACAACTGTCCCATCAGAAACAGAAGAAGAGGAGGAAGAAGAGGAAGGCTACTCTGAGGAACAATATCCTCTAACTGATGACAAGTACATACATCTTGAAGAGCGATTGAGCGCGATGGAAATACAAAAGGTGCAAGGATTAGACTTTAAGGAATTGGGACTAGTGTCGGGGATTGTGATTCCTCCAAAATTTAAAGTGCCTATATTTGACAAATATGATGGAGTGTCATGCCCTAAAATGCATCTCCGATCATATGTGAGAAAAATCCAACCCCACACCGCTGATAAAGACTTGTGGGTGCATTTTTTCCAAGACAGTTTGTCTGGAACACAACTCAACTAGTTTTACCAACTAGAAAGAGCCAACATCCATAATTGGGAAGATCTTGCCGCAACTTTCTACAAGCAGTATCAATACAATGCCGATTTGACGCCTACTCGTACTCAACTCCAGAGTATGGCCATGGCTTCCAATGAAGGTTTCAAGGATTACGCACAAAAATGGAGAGATTTGGCTGGAAGAGTTCAACCCCCTCTGTCTGAAAGGGAATTGGTAGACATGTTCTTAGGCACCTTATCTGGTCCCTTTTTCAACAATCTAATCAGAAGTTCATCTGCAGGCTTCAATGAACTAATATTGACCGGAGAGAGAGTGGAAGCTGGCATAAAAAGTGGAAAGATTAAGAAGGATTCATCTTCTTCTACAGCTATAAGGAAGCCTTTCATCGATAAGAAAGAGGTAGCTGTTGTATATCCGCAAAGGAACCAAGATAGGGCCGAACGCCGACCAATGATGGGGGCTGTTATGATTCCCAAGCCTACATCTGATCAACAAAGAAGTAATCAACCAAGGGTGGAAAGGTCAGTCAGGAAATTCACCAGAATTAACATGACTCTGTCTCAAGTATTACCGCATCTTCTGAGATCCAACTTGGAAACCTTGAAAGAAGCTCCGAAAAACCCCAATACAACATCCCCTCATTATCACCCCAATGCCCGTTGCGCATATCACTCTAAAAGTCCTGGTCATGATACTAATAATTGTTGGGCCTTGAAAAACAAAATACAATACCTCATTGAAGCAAAAGAAATTGAGTTTGACGCGCCCGAGAAGCCAAATGTCATTTATGCTCATATGCCCAGACATGGTCACAATACCAATGCTATTGAAGAAGATTTATTTGTTACCACAGTTGATGAACTCATGACTCCACTTCCAACCATTAAGATAAACTTGTTGAAAGCCGGTGTGTTCCCGGGCTGTAATGAAGTTTTCCATCTCTGCTTGTCCTCACCAACTGACTGCCCTTTGTTGAAAGCAGGCATTCAACGCCTGATAGATAACAAAGAGATTTTGCTTGAAATTACTCATGTTTCACCTATTCATGTTGAAGATGTTTCGATCATTACCATTTCCACCCATTCTTCCAGGGTCTCCACCAAAAGACCCGTTAGAATTACATCGATTCTGAAAGCAACTCCTCTAATAATCACAATGCCTGGGCCAGTCCCATATGTATCAGACAAAACTGTGTTGTGGAATTACAGAGGGGACATTTACTACCATGGCACCAAACAAGATTGGGCGGCCGCTGAAAAGATAAGCTCCGAAGAAGAAGACTTCGACATTAGCAATATTGCCAGAACCAGTAAGATTACCCGTAGCGGTAGAATCTTCTCTCCAGAAATTGCCCCTCCAAAGGCAGTTTCTGGACCCGTGGCTGCTCCAAAGGTTACCTCCATACCAATAATCATATCTGCAAGTGCTCCTACTGACGAAGCCGTTACAACCCATGTTGTCATTCCTACCAACACTCCTGCTACTGAATTTCGAGGAAAGGGTATTCAAGAAGAGCCTGTCCGGACAAAGGCTCAACCACTGACTATCCCTGAAACCTCCAAGAAGGAAATGCAGGAGATCCTGAGAATAATAAAGAAGAGTGACTATGACTTGGTTGAACAGTTGGGGCAAACTCCCTCCAAGATCTCCATGCTGGAATTGTTGCTATGTTCCGAGGCACATGCGAAAGCTCTGGTAAAGTTTCTGAAGACAACCCATGTGCCACAAGAGACGTCTGCTGACCAATTCCAAGATTGTGTGACCAGCTTGACAGCTGATAACGGCCTAGGCTTCTCTGATGCTGACCTGACACCAAGAGGGAGAAAACACAACGAGGCATTACATGTCTCTGTGGAATATAGAGGAACAACTCTGGCCCATGTCTTGGTAGACATTGGCTCATCTTTGAATGTTTTACCGAAGAAAGCTCTCGACAGATTGGATTGCGAAGGATTGACATTGAAACCCAGTAACATAGTCGTGAGAGCATTTGATGGTTCAAAGAGGATGGTCCACGGGGAGGTGGAAATCCCCATAAAGGTGGGAACTCAAACTTTCAACTCAACTTTCTATGTAATGGATATCCGCCCCTCTTACTCCTGTCTGCTAGGACGACCCTGGATCCATAATGCTGGTGCTATCACCTCTAAACTACACCTGATGCTGAAGTAACCGGTCCATGGAAAGATTATCATTGTCCATGGAGAGGAAGAGTACATGATTAGCCATCTAAATTCTTTCCGATATGTGGAGTTGGATGGCGAGTTCATTGAAACCCCTTTTCAACATTTCGAAGAAGTCTCTCAAGAGGTAGCAGTAACCAAGACGGTATCCTCGATCCCCAAGATCACAAGACCTCCGCTTCGGATGTCATCTCTAAAAGACGCCAAGGCAGTAGTAGAAGAGGGTGGATGCACCATCTGGGGGCAGCTTCCAGACATTCCGTATAAATCTGACAAGTTTGGCTTAGGGTTTACTTCAAGTGCTCAGAAGGTTGTGCGTCGTGCCCGTGCTGGAGGGCCACCTTTGAAGATTAGCAACCAAGAGGTTAACGCAGTGGAAGACAGTGAAGAAGATGGCATCTTGGAGGATTGGATATTTCCTACTATTAACGAAGGACTTCACAATTGGGAAGCCAGAGACTTTGTCCCAATAACTTTCATCTCTCAGTAATTTATCTTTTACATTTCTGTTGAACTTGTAATATTCACAAACAATTCGTACATTTTCAACCTTGTGTCTTACCCGAGGCACAATGGTCCATTTGTAAGGGTTTTTATTTCATCTTCATATGACATTCAATGAATCATGGACGTTTTTCACATACAAACTTTTTGTGCTCATTGTCTTTCTTTTACATTTTATTGTTTAAAGATGGCTATACCCTTACATACACCCACACTCACAAATGCAGGTACCCCTCCATTCCGGATCCCATGGGTAACGATACTGCTATGGCCTTTAGTGACTCTGAAGATCTAATCTACCAAGCTGAAGACGAAGGTGAGGAAGATTGTGAAGTACCAGGGGAATTGTCTAGACTACTACAACAAGAGGAAAGAGCTATTCAGCCTCATGAGGAACCGTTGGATACAATCAACTTGGGTACCGAGGAAGATAAAAAGGAAATCAAGGTGGGTGCCAATCTAGAGCCGAGTGTCAAGGAGCGTCTAATTCATCTATTGCATGATTATGTTGAGATCTTTTCTTGGTCATACGAAGACATGCCAGGACTTGATACATACATCGTGGTACATCGTCTGCCAACAAGAGAAGACTGTCCACCAGTAAAACAAAAAGTTCGTCGAATGAGACCTGACATGTCAGAGAAAATCAAAGCGGAAGTTATGAAACAATTCAATGCTGGGTTCTTGGCTGTCACTTCCTATCCTAAATGGGTTGCCAACATTGTTCTCGTGCCTAAAAAGGACGGCAAAGTACGAATGTGCATGGATTATAGAGATTTAAACAGGGCCAGCCCTAAAGATGATTTTCCACTTCCCCACATCGATATCCTGGTTGACAATACGGCCCAGCACAAAGTATTTTCCTTCATGGATGGATTCTCAGGTTATAACCAAATCAAAATGGCACCTGAGGACATGGAGAAAACTACATTTGTCACACAGTGGGGCACATTCTGTTACAAAGTAATTCCATTTGGACTGAAGAATGCTGGGGCAACCTATCAACGCGCCATGGTGGCTTTATTTCATGATATGATACATCATAAGATAGAGGTCTATGTAGATGACATGATAGCCCGATCACAAACTGAAGAGGAACACCTTGACCACTTGCAAAAGTTGTTTGAGAGGTTGAAGGAGTACAAACTAAGGTTGAATGCAAACAAGTGCACATTCGGAGTCCGTTCCGGTAAACTCTAAGGTTTTATTGTCAGCAACAAAGGCATCGAAGTTGATCCCGCCAAAGTTAAAGCGATACAAGAAATGCATGCTCCTCGTACTGAGAAGGAGGTCATAGGATTCTTGGGACGCCTGAACTATATTGCCCGATTCATTTCTCACCTAACAGCTACTTGTGAACCAATCTTCAAATTGTTGAAGAAAGATCAAGTAGTCCGATGGAATGATGAATGTCAGATTGCTTTTGACAAGATCAAAGAGTACTTACAAGAGCCTCATGTTTTGATGCCGCCAGTCGAGGGAAGACCACTGATCATGTATCTGACCATTTTAGAGAACTCAATGGGGTGTGTATTGGGACAGTATGACGAGTCTGGCCAAAAAGAGCACGCTATTTACTACCTGGGCAAAAATTTTACCGACTGTGAAACCAGATATTCACTGCTCGAGAAAACTTGCTGCACTCTGGCATGGGCTGCTCGTCGGCTAAGACAGTATATGTTGACTCATACTACTTTGTTGATATCTAAGATGGATCCGATAAAGTACATCTTCGAAAAGACTGCTATGTCTGGAAGGATAGCTAGATGGCAAATGATCCTAATAGAATATGACATACAGTACACTACCCAGAAAGCTATAAAGGGCAGTGTGCTAGCTGTTCATCTTGCTCATTAGGCCGTAGAAGATTATCTGTCCATGAAGTTTGAATTCCCGGATGAAGACATCATGACATTAGACAACTGTGAAGAAATCAGACCATATGACGAACCTGAACAAGGATCCCGATGGACCCTGTTCTTTGATGGAGCATCCAATTCACTCGGTAATGGTATCAGTGTTGTACTCATATCTACGAAAGGGTGTCACACTCCCTTTACTTCCAGACATTGCTTCAACTGTACGAACAACATGGTAGAATACGAAGCGTGCATCTTTGGTCTCAAGGCTGCCATAGACTTGGGAATCAAGTCTTTAGATGTGTTTGGAGATTCAGCTTTGGTCGTCAGTCATATCAAAGGAGAATAGGACACTAAGCACCCAAACCTTATCCCTTACAAAGAACATGTTTTGACATTGTTACCACATTTTGAGAAGATTACCTTCGAGCATTTCCCGCGAGAAGAAAATTAGCTAGCAGATGCTCTAGCCACAATGTCATCTATGTTTAAACTTAATTGGGATAACGAGGCTCCCCAAATCACCATCGAACGAATGGATGAACCAGCATACTGTCACGGGATTAATATTGAAGAGGTAGTGGACCAGCCTTGGTTTCATGAAGTCAAGAGGTATCTCGAGGCTCAAGAATATCCAGAAGGAGATTAAATCAATGATAAAAAGTTCTTAAGGAGATTCTCTGCTAAGTTCTTCCTGAGTAATGGCATCCTGTACAAACGCAATCATGACTTTGTTCTGCTTCGGTGTGTGGATAAGATTGAGGCCGAAAAGATCATGACTGAATTACATGAAGGTACTTTTTGCACTCACTCCAGTGGGAATACGATGGCGAAGAAAATCCTACGGGCAGGCTGTTATTGGTCTACTATGGAAGCAGATTGCTATCAACACTCCCGGACCTGTCATAAGTGTCAAATTTATGCTGACAAGGTCCACATACCTCTGGTTCCTCTGAATGTCTTGACGGCTCCTTGGCCCTTTGCTATGTGGGGAATTGATATGATTGGGGAGATCAAACCTACAGCCTCCAATGGACACCGCTTCATTCTAGTGGCCATTGATTATTTTACGAAATGGGTCAAAGCAGCTTCCTTCGCATCCGTTACTAAGAATGTTGTTGCCCGCTTCATCAAGCAGAATCTCATTTGCCGGTACGGTATCCTAGAAAGGATTATCACTGATAATGGTACCAACCTTAACAATACTATGATCACCGCCTTGTGCGAGCAGTTCAAGATTCAGCATCACAATGTATCCCTCTATCGGCCAAAGATGAATGGTGTTGTTGAAGCTGCAAATAAAAACATTAAAAAGATCATACAAAAAATGACAGTCACCTACAAGGACTGGCATGAGATGCTACCATTTGCTCTCCACGGGTATCGTACCACAGCTCGCACATCAACTGGGGCAACACCCTATTCTTTGGTTTATGGCATGGAGGTTGTCTTGCCTATGGAGGTTCAGATCCCCACTTTGAGGATTATGAAGGATGCAGGTTTGAATGAGGATGATTGGATCCAGACTCGACTTGATCAACTGAACTTAATTGATGAAAAAAGACTTACCGCTGTTTGCCATGGCCAGATGTATCAAAAACAGATGATCAAGGCTTTCAACAAGAAAGTCAGGCGCCAAGTATATCAAGTTGGAGATCTAGTGATCAAGCGCATCATCTTGCCACAAAGTGATCCCAGGGGCAAATGGACTCCTACCTACGAAGGGTCATTTGTAATCAAGAACATATTCTCAGGTAGGGCAATGATCTTAACCACCATGGACGGCGACGACCTGCCACACCCTGCAAACGCAGACATAGTCAAAAGATACTACGCATAAGAGACCCGCTAGGTTGACGCACCTAGGCAAAACAAGGGCATCCCGGCGAACCAAAAGGTTCGGGAAAAAATTAGGTATAAAATATTTAAAAAAATATGTACACCCGGCAAGTTGAAAACTCGAAAGGGCGACTTGGGAAAAAAAGGTTTCCCGGTGGACTGAAAACCCGAAAGGGCGGTCCAGGAAAAAGTTAGGGAACTAAAGCGTACGACTATGTCTCGTCGGATAACTTTGAGGACAACCTCTTGACTTCCACTGACAAACTCAGAGTTTCTGATCAATTCAATCATCTTCGGACGAAGCAACAAATAGACAAGATATTCAGAGATACGAAGGCTATAGCAGAATGGGAACCCCATGGAATTATTACACATAGCTATCTTTCTTTGTATAAAGTTTTTCTTGTTTTTATGGCATCATTCTCTTACTAGAATGATTGTCTCCTTTGTACAAAATACTTATGCAAAGTCAATACGAAGATATCTCTTTGAAAGTACAGAAAACTATTTGCCGTTTTTCTTTACACTTATGTTTTTATTTGCAAAAATGTCCAATGATTCATTAATGAACATATGCATTTGAACATAATTACTGTTTACAAATAAACAAAATGAGAAAGACAATTACTGATAAGTTGAAAGAGCCGGAAAAACGTATCTAGGCTATTTCATAAGCAATCCCCACAATATGTCATTTAGATCCCCAGCGGAACTAAAACTTCAAACTATTAATCCCCAATAGAGATCGTCAATTTTCTCAGGATTCCTCAAAACCATATATGGCATTGCTCTCATAACAGAATACAATCAGTACTTAAGCTTCCAGACTTGAAAGTTCAGCATGTCCTTGGCAGTTTTCAGGGATTTATTTTCATCAATCAGACAGCAATACAGGAAATTAGCTTACATGCGCATACATTACATCCATATGTCATAAACACAAAAATAAATACACTGCATCATACATTTCATGCAACATAACTATGTGTTTCAGCTAACATTTTACCCCTTACAGGATAAGATTGACAACTGCCATTAACAATATGCTCCCAGATACAGTACAAATACGCTCCAGGCACAGAAGCCATTCTGTTACTCATTCAGATTCAGACTTCAGATACAGTTCAAATACGCTCCAGGCACGGAAGCCATTCTGTTACTCATTCAGACTCAGACTTCATATATAGTTCATATATGCTCCAGGCACGGAAGCCATTCTGTTACTCATTCAGATTCAGACTTCAGATACAGTTCAGATACGCTCCAGGAACGAAAGCCATTATGTTACTCATTCAGATTCAGACTTTAGATACAGTTCAGATACGCTCCAGGCACGGAAGCCATTCTGTTACTCATTCAGATTCAGACTTCAGATATAGTTCAGATACGCTCCAGGCACGGATGCCATTCTGTTACTCATCCAGATTCAGATACAACACATTTACGCTCCAGACACGGATACCATTCTGTTACTCATTCAGATTCAGACTTCAGATACAGTACGGATACGCTCCAGACACGGATGCCATTCTGATTCTCATTCAAACTTTAAGTTCAGATACAGTTCAGATACGCTCTAGATACGGATGCCATTCTGATACTCATTCTTTCAGCTTACAACTTACAATTCAACAAACATTCTTAGATGGCATCTACAAGCTCATCTCCAACAAGATTCTATCACTTCTCCAAATGGCATCTTTAAGCCCATTCCCTCAACTACATATTATCGAGTGCAAATTTATGGGCACTCTAGTGTCCAATCATCTTTTACCTTCGAGTCACGAACGGCAAAGCTCGCCAATCTAACTCTTCAGGTTCAAGAAAATTGAACAGGGGCAGCTGTTGTACCCCAAAATTTTCCCTCTCATTTATCAAGACTTTCCACACAAGATTTCTTTGACTCAGGACTGGATTAGTGTTTGGTCAGCTCAAGACATCTCATCATGCATTGATGACCCAAAATTAGGGTTTGATATTGCACAAGGATTTTTGGACTATCAATGCTTCATGTGACTTTCAAACATCATTATGGATCCCTAAGATTGTTCATGACAAGTTTCAAACCTTGAACCACATTTTTGATCAGTCAATTGGACAGTTGACCTAAAAATCAGCTGTATTGAGGAAAAAGTCAACCATGGCCATTTACAGTCAAACTTCATAATTTTTTATCCACGTCAACATTTTAGGCTCATATGTATCATCTGCTCAAGTTTGGATCACAACTCCTCAAGAAATTTGATCAAATCACCAAAAGGGCAAAATGGTCAAAATTAGGGTTTTGACTGAGGAAGGGCAATTTCTGATTTTTAACCTAGGAAATGACTAATTTAGTTAAATCATGATTTAAAGGATTCAATTGCATCATCTTGACCTAATTACATGGCTCAAAACATTTCAAGTTCATTGGATTGACAGATGAAATTTGCAGTCAACTGATCAAAAGTCAACTGTACACTGAAAAGTCAAACTTTGACTTTTTGGTCAAAATCAAGTGCCAAGGGTCATAATTTATTTAAACTTGTCAAGATATGAAACTTGTTCATCAAGAAATCCAAGTTTGAAGATTAGGGTTTGAATTTGAAATTTTTCTTAACTTAGAAAATTTTCCAAGTATAGAAAATTTCTTATTTTTTCTCAACTTTAGGCCATTTTTTCACCATGATGCATAATGATTCAAAGAAAGTTCCCAACATTAAAGTTGTAGACCTCCATAAAATATACAACTTTTCTTCACACACTTTTCCCTAAAGATGCTTGGATCTCAAGATATAAATTTATGAATACATGCTCATAAACTAAATAACTTAGTGAAATTTTGCCCTAATTTAGGCAGGTTTTGGACCCAACTTCATGGCGATTTTTAACCTAGTTACAAGAGGTATCTAAAAATGCATTTCAAACATTAGTTATAAAGAACATTGCAAGCTTTCCAAAATGTCCAAGAACTCCTCAAGATCATTTTTGAGTAGGGAGAATCGAAGAGATGAAGTTGGCATTTTCTCACTTTTTGTCCAAGCCATTTCATGAAGAACAATTTTCCAATCAGTACCTATGCTGCCTAATCCATGCTTTACAGGTCCCAAACTTGTTCCTCACTCCTTAATTTAATTCTTACTCAGTTGACAAAGCTTTGATCCATGCCCTAGAGCCATTATCCAAGTGGTAATTCCATTTATGGCAAAAAGTGACCATTGCCATTTTGGAAAAGCTTCACTTTTGCAAACTTTACAATCTTGAGCATTGAACCTGTCCCATTTGCACATACAAGTACCACAGACCTAAGGCAACTTGTATAGAACAAATACCAACCCTAAGCCAACCAGTACAAGCATGTAAAGCTTTGTCTTGTCACTTTGCTTCAAAAGCAAGAAAGGTTGCAAAAAGGTGAGAACTGGCACATATGTTGGAGGGTTGACATGAAACCAATTCTATACTAATATACAAACATAACACAACATATAACACGATTAGTTAAGGCCTGAAACACTCCCAAGCTCAAAAACACCAGAAAACTGTCCAAACTTGCAGTTTTGGCATAAGCATACCAATCTCTCATTTGGCTCGTGCGTTTCAAGTCTTGATTGTTAGTTCACATAACTTATATGGTTAGAATCGTGAGATCAAGTACTACAACTTTCATGCTATGAGTTTTCATTTTCATGGAAGAATGAGAGAGTTACAAGATGTCTGGCCAAGCTTGAGGAAGAAGATGAAGTACAGGGCAAGGACTTGTTTCATGTTATATTATTTTTGCTTTCCTTAAGACAATGGATGTATAGCCACCCCAGTGGCAAAGTAGCACGCTGGTGAGACCCGTGTCCTGGGTTCGAACCTGGGCGCTACTTTTATGTTTTACATTTTCCATTTTTCAGTTTTTTGGCTTTTTGCAGGTTTGGGCTGAGTCCTTTGGGCCACAGTTTTTTTGCTAACATGCTATCTCTAAATTTCTTGCCATACCCCTGGTCCATTATTTCTCATATTTTTTTATTTGATTTATTTTTGTTTTCATTAATATTTTCTTTAATGTATAAAAATCCAAAACAATATAAATTTCATAATATTGCATTTTTATTTTATTTTAGTATATTTTATTTTTAATATATACCATATATTTTCTTAATAAACTTGTGAAATATAATAAAAATATATTTAGTTTATTTTATTTATTTCCTTTTCATTCCATACTTCTAAATATTTATTTTTGCATATATAAAAACTTTATATTTTTATACAATATTATTTATTATTCCAATACAAAAAATACAAAAAATACAATAATAATATATATAAGAACTTTATTTTCTTTCAAAATAGAAATTAGGGTTAAACCTTTTTAAGAATTAATTTATTTTCCTTATTTTTCTAGGATTAGGTTAAAATTTTCTTTTACATAAAAACAAGACAAAAATCTTTTCTTACATGTACATCATATTGCATCATTTAGACCTGGTATTTTATTTATTCTAATATTCGTACAAATTCGATTTGGTTGTAATAATTTATTTATGTTTACATTATTGCAAATCCCCATTCAAATTTGTATTCCCCCCTCCCATAAAATTGTTGTAATAGCTTAGTAATATATACATTACGCAATTTACCGCTTTATATGCCATGATTAGTAATTAAGGTTTGTATGATAAGATCAAAATAAAGCAAAAATAGAAAACCCTAAATACAAGATAAAACCAAAGCATGAAAATGATACACTTGCACACAAGCATCCTTAGGGTTTCTCCACTTGGTTGCCTTATACAAAAATATCCATGTTACGCATGCGAAGTATCTTGGCAAAACAAACAAATATAAAGATCATAGTCCCTCGATGACGCTATTCAAGGTTGCCTTACAAAAATGATCTTGGTCCCTTAAAAATGTTAAGATACTTTGCAAACATTGCTAATCATGGTTATACAATGACCCACGCCCGTCCCGTTTACATCCAAAGATAGGGTTGCTTATCAAATCAATGGTAAGACACCAATATCAAAGGAATAGAAAATGCACAAGAAAGACATTTGAGTAGGTAGATTACTTATAGTTACTTGCTCTATTTCAAAACAAATATCCTTGCTATGTTCAAAACAAACACACACATTTCAAAAACATCTTACAAATGTTGAAAACATTTCAAAAAAAGACAAACATCTTTGTATACATTCTTACGAACAAGAATCATTACAAAGATTGCCTAAACAAATGGCCTCTTTTACAAAATACTTTCAAAACCACACCAAACACAATTTCAAACAAACAAAAGCAAGTATCTAGCAAGTAACTAAGAGCCCATGGAAAACCATGGATGAAAAGGGTGTTAATACCTTCCCTTTTCATAATCTACCCCCCGAACTTAAGAAAACATCTCAAAGGTCTTTCCTGTGCTTTTTCACCTTTCCTTTTGGATAAAAGAAAAGTCGGTGGCGACTCTTGCTAACCGCAACATTTGCGATAAAACGCAAAACCCTCAAGTCAGTTCTCCCACCGTATCACACTACCCAGAAAGCTATAAAGGGAAGTGTACTAGCTGATCAGCTTGCTCACCAAGCTGTAGAAGACTATCAGTCCATGAAGTTTGAATTTCCGGACGAAGACATCATGACATTAGACAACTGCGAAGAAATCAGGCCATATGACGGACCTGAACAGGGATCCCGATGGACCATGTTCTTTGATGGAGCATCCAATGCACTTGGTAATGGTATCGGTGTTGTACTCATATCTCTAGAAGGGTGTCATACTCCCTTTACCGCCAGACTTTGCTTCAATTGTACGAACAATATGGCGGAATATGAAGCTTGTATCTTTGATCTCAGAGCTGCCATAGACTTGGGAATCAAATCATTGGATGTATTCGGAGACTCAGCCTTGGTCATTAGTCAAATCAAAGGGTAATGGGACACCAAACACCCTAACCTTATCCCTTACAAAGAACATGTTTTGACTTTGCTACCACATTTTGAGGAGATTACCTTCGAGCACTTCCCGCGAGAAGAAAATCAGCTAGCAGATGCTCTAGCCACAATGTCATCTATGTTTAAACTTAATTGGGATAACGAGGCTCCCAAATAACCATCGAATGAATGGATGAACCAGCACATTATCACGAGATTAATACTGAAAAAGTAGTGGACCAGCCTTGGTTTCATGAAATCAAGAGGTATATCGAGGCTCAAGAATATCCAGAAGGAGCTTCAATCAATGATAAGAATTTCTTAAGGAGATTCTTTGCTAAATTCTTCGTTAGTAATGGCATCTTGTACAAACGCAATCATGACTCTGTATTGCTTCGATGCGTAGATAAGGTTGAAGATGAAAGGATCATGGCTGAATTACATGAAGGTACTTTTGGTACCCATTCCAGTGGGCATACGATGGCAAAGAAAATCCTACGGGCAGGCTATTACTGGTCTACCATGGAAGTAGATTGCTATCAGCACTCTCGAACCTGCCATAAATGCTAGACTTATGCTGACAAAGTTCATGTACCCCCGGTTCCTCTGAATGTTTTGACAGCTCCTTGGCCCTTTGCTATGTGGGGAATTGATATGATTGGGGAAATCAAGCCGACAGCCTCCAATGGACACCGCATCATCCTAGATGCCATTGATTATTTTACAAAGTGGGTTGAAGCAGCCTCCTTCGCCTCTGTTACCATGAATGTTATTGCCTGCTTCATCAAGCAAAAACTTATTTGCCGATACGGTATCCCGGAAAGGATCATCATTGATAATGGTACAAATCTCAATAACACTATGATCAGCGCATTGTGCGAGCAATTCAAGATTCAGCATCACAATTCTTCTCCTTATCGGCCAAAGATGAATGGTATTGTTGAAGCTGCAAATAAAAACATTAAAAAGATCGTACAGAAAATGACAGTCACATACAAAGACTTGCATAAGATGCTACCATTCGCTCTCCAAGGGTATCGTACCAAAGCTCGCACATCAACTGGGGCAACACCTTATTCTCTGGTTTACGGCATGGAGCCCGTCTTACCTATCGAGGTCCAGACCCCCTCTCTGAGAATTATGAAGGATGCAGGGTTAAACGAAGACGATTGGATCCAGACTCGACTTGATCAACTGAACCTGATTGATGAAAAGAGACTTACTTCTGTTTGCCATTGTTGTACCCCAATTTTCCCCCCTAAGATCCCTTCATTATACCATGTTGTTTCACTCACAACAAGATCACACTAGGATTCTTGGTTCCCCTCCCTACATTTAGCTTTTCTCCTTTTGAGGAGTTACCAAGCACCTTGACTTATGTTCCTTTTGTGATCATGAATATTGTTTTGATTTCTTCACTTAACTAATGAAATACAATGTTGGTTTGTCTTGCTTGTTATCCATATAGGTAAGGGCAATGGCATTTATCAAGTTACTCCATGGGTTCATGAGTTTATTTCCATGCCCTAGTCATCATATCTTGAGAAGTTCAAACCTCACCATTGGATTGGTTTTAGAAGAATTGGCATGGCAAAGTTGCTTTGGTTTATCACATTTCAAGGTTATTAGATTTGACTCAAAAGTACAAGGGGTTGATTGGAGATGTTGTCATGTTTGGACAAGGCCTTGTTCCTATTGGTCACAAGAGCATATTTCTCTCAAATTTCAATATTTGAAAGTGGTTTTGGTGGCTATGAGTCCTCATCATCATCCTCAGCAACTTCTATTCACAAAGCAAGAATGTTGGTACAATAAGTTTGTTCAACTTGTCAAAGTTCCTCAAAGCATTCTCTTGATCTAGAAGCTAGGATTTTGAACTTAAAAGGAGAATATCTTGCTCACCTTTTGGTATCTATCTCTTCAAATGGTTATTAAGAAATCTCTTCAAAAGTTCCAAGAAGTTTTCATGTGGAAGGAACTTGGTGGAGAAGAAAGATTACAAGTCATCCAGATGAATCCACAATTTTCCATATGTGACTTCAAATGGTCATAACTTGGTCATTTTTTATCACCTAGAGTCCATTATTTTTCCATAATGACCTTGAAGAGGTGTACTTTATGCCTTCGTTTATGTGCAAAGTGAGAAAATGGATGGAAGTTACCTTAAATATACAAACGATTATAGGTCAATTCATAATTTTTGGCCAACTTCAACAAGTCATAACTTGCTCAATTTTTGGATATTTTGAGTGGTTCAAGTTTCAAAATGTTATTCAAGAAATCTAATTCACTCCATCTTTTTTGGTGAAGAGCAAATTCCAAGTGGAAGGCCATGTTTGGATGCAAAAGATTATAGGTCATTTTTGAAGAAGAATTTGAAATATTTCTAAGTATGGAAAGTCAACTCTTTTTCTTCAACTTTGACTCCATGTAACTTTCAGCTCAAGCATCCATTTAACTCCATTCTTTTTCCATTGCAAAGCTTGTAACCTCATCTTTCTAAAGCATCAAGAATCATGCCCTAAGACCCCTTGAGTTGGAAATGCCATGGATTTGAATTTGGTAACTTGAAACTGATTTTTTTCACAAAGTCAAAATTTTGAAATCCATAATGTGACTTCTAAACACAAGATTTATGCGCGTTTTTTATTTAAACTTGATTAGCAAACTTGCCGGAAGTGATTAGCACCCTAAAATGCAACATTTGGTTGAGTTTTGATGGAAATAAAGTCACACTTCACTCGTGCTCGACCTTCACTCAATTTCCCTCCAAACTTCCTTATTTCTTCAAATTTTCATTCCCATTCACTTCCCTATAAATAGAGGGTCATCCCACATCCATTTTCCCAAGCTTTGAGATCCAAAAACACCTTCCAAAACCTCACACGAACCCATCTTTTTTGAATTCTGTTTCTGAGATTTAAGCTCCCTTTTCCAAAATTCTTTGCGCATTCATCATCCTTGATCATCATATAAACTCTCCAGCACTTAAACCAATCAAAATGAGCCATAATTCAAGCTACAGAAGTCCAGTTTAAGAGCTTCTTCCTTGAACTTCGAAAAGGTAGAATTATCCACCATTTGGATCCAAATCAAACACTAATCTATTCTACTCCTTCTCCTGATTCTAATGCTGCTTAAAATTTTTAAATCCATTGAGAATTGAGAGAGAAATCTCAAATTGAAGGTGCTCAATATTTTCTGGGTTTTTGATTCATATCTCTCTCCATACCTTATATAAATATGGCGCGATGGTTGTGTTAGAATAGTCTTGAAGAGACGAGTTCAATGATGCTAGCCTAGGATCCTAATTTTTCCATTTGAAGGATCTCACAAAATCCCCCATTGCATAGTGTCTGGAGGTTGAAGACGATGACATGTCTCGTCTCAGCCAATGATAGCGTGCCAAACATTTTAATTTCATTGGTTGCCCTTTTTCTGATCCTATGCGTATCTCACTAAGGTCCATATCAAGCACAGCGCGTCTGGTCCACTGGATTAGCTTACTAACACGTTTTGACTATGATCTGATGGTCCACATCTTTTTGGTTTTATTTTATTTTCTGATTTTATATTTTTATTAATTAAATTTTCAAAAATTCATAACTCTTTTATTTTTTATCCAAAAATTATGAAAAAATACTTTGAATTATTTCTGATCTCATGACTATTTTTTCACATTTTTATTTTGACATTTGGTATTTTTTATATTTTTTGTATTATTTTCTTTCTTTTAATTACTTAAAAAATACTTTCTGACATCTTTTAATTCTGGAAAAATTCATAAATATTATTTTTCATATTTTTGACTTTCTGAAAATTTTATGGAATTTTATGTTCAGGTTTACTATTTTTTACCTATTTTATGTTTTTTTGAACAATTTTAAATAGTTTAAAAATAGTTTCTGACTTTTGAAAATTACCAAAAATTTTATAAAAATATTTGGATCCATTTCTGATTTTTCTATGGCCTTTCTTTTTCTTTCTTGATTAGTTTGAACATAGTTGATATTTTTTCCCCTTTATTTTGATTTTTAAACTTTTTTTTAAAAAACCCTTTTAATGTATATATTAAATGTGACATTATTTTGTGATTATTTTCTGGCTAATCTTGGGTTAGGTTTTGGATCATGAACTTTATTAACATCATTGGATCCATGATGTTGAGTTTAACTCCACAAAAAATGGATGAATGATTTTAATAATAGTTTGATTAAAATTTAATTCAAATGTGGTTTGTATATTTTTTTACCCTATCCCTCTTCATCTCATCCCCTTCTTATTGCACTAAATGTTGTTGGAGCATGATCTCTATATCATGTCTCAAAATAAATGGTGCATAGATTGCTATTGACCGGCCTCAAAATAGGTGCGACTTCTATATAAGTCCACTTACGATTGCTTAACATAGCGCTAAATTTTGTCCCGATTCGAATAAATGATCATTCATGACTCAAACTTATGATTGCAAGCCCAAGTATGTTAATTTTATCTATTTGATCCAATAACCTTGAGATTCATTGTGTGGAGGCTTTGATTCTACCAATCCTCTAATGAATCTACAACACCTTTGATCAACGCGGATCACTTAAACATCGTTGATCAATAAATGGTACTTGTGAGAATTCCAAATGGATGATATACTTGACAAAAAGCAAATGCAACTTGTTGTGTGGAGTCTTTGGTTCTACCAATCCTCTAATGAGTTCCAAATGCAAGTTTCAAGATGGTCATCCAACTAACCACTAATTATTGACTTGTTTTATCTTATGCTTTTATTATTTTTTATGCTTTATGTACTATTTATTTTTAGCATTTACATTTCATGCCATTTTCATTTTTGCTCATTTGAGCATTTATTTTCTTGCCATTTTTACTTTGCTCACTTGAGCTTTTCTTTTTCTTTCTTAAGATACTTAATAATCAATATAAACCCTAAAAAACCTTTAATGGCACTTGGACTATTTGGTTATTATCCTTGGCATTATGGAACATGGGACTTTTTCTTGGACTTAGGATTAGAAACCTTGGCCTATCTTGGAGACCTTGTGATCTTATCTGATTATTTTGTCTAGAGTTCTTGAGGTTTACCTCAAGACATTGGGTTGCTTGTTTATTTTTGTGTGCAGGTTTTTGTGATTACATTCTCTATTTGTAATCTGGAATTCACCCGTATACAGCCGTTACTCTACCTAATTTTTGTGAAGACTTAATACACTTGAAGTTTTGGTTCTCTCAAGAGGTCTAGTATTTTTACTTGCTTGGTTTCAATCCAAAGAATGGGAATTCTATCTTGACACATAATGTCAAGTATTGGCTTCTTGTTGGTTAGATGATTCTTCTCCTTAGCTTTTACCTTATGCTTTAGGATAGTCTCTTCTTCTCCTCCCATCTTCTTTAATTTCAAAAATCTTCTCCCTCCTTTTGAAAACTCTTCTTGTCTCTAAACTTGAAACAATTTCACAATAAACTTGGACTTAGGTCCATGCATTTTCAAAATATTTTCATAAATAAACTCCAATCAATTTAATAATACCTTGACATTTTTTGTGAGAAGACTAAAAGTCAACCAATCTCATTTCAAACCATTTTGCCAGTTTGGCTTTTTATCTTTAAACTTTTCTTAAAAGATTAGACTCTTGTCAAGCCTTGTAGTGATGCAACAACTATACTTCTACAATATGTAGTAAAGTAAGATATTTTCCACTTGGGTGTTGAGTGAGGCATTGTTGATTTTAAAATCCAAGCCATATCCTCCACTTTGAGATGATGCAAATTCTCCTTTCTCATGATTGTGGGTAGTAAGTATGTTTTCCACACGGACAATGACGATGATGTCTTATCTCATAAAATTAACCAACACACTTGTGTTTAAAAAAAAATTTAAAAGAGGAACTACGTGTACCCTGATCCCCTATTGCACGAAAGGTGGTACGTAGGCACTACAGGTTTGCAACCACGGCGGGTGAGAAAATCATAAAAAAATATATTTCTCTTCTCACCTCCACCATCTATTTCTATACAACACATTTTATAGCCAAAATATACAGATTTTACAAAGAGGTTCCTGCGGAGTACCGTAGATGTTTAGGGTGCTAATACCTTCCCTTTGCATAACCAACCCCCTTACCTTGAATCTTTCCCCCTCTTTTTGGGTTATTCGCTCTTTTCCCATTCCTTTGGAAACAATAAAGCGCGGTGGCGACTTTTATTTTGATTTGTATAAAGTCTAGTCAATCCAATGGCTTGGTCTTGAACATTTCTACCACTACAAAAAAATGGCGACTTCACTGGGGAAAGATTGACCTCTTGCTGGTCCATCCCTAAGTGGGTTGAGCCTATCTTTGTTTATATCTGTATATGTGCTATTGTTGTTTATGTGTTATATTTTGTATATATGTTTGTTTGGATTTTCCTAGTTTTCAGGGTGCTTGGTGATTACTCATAAGTCCTATACCCGGACTTGGGAAAACTTTAAGATAGGACGAGCGGTATAGTCATGTTAACTTTGAGGGAGTAATCCCAAAAAAAAGAGGCATGAGATCCCCCACTCAGTGGAGGCCCCTTTGACTGTAGTGTCGTTTACCGAGTAATCGGGAAGACGTACTGCTTTCGACCTGGGAGCCTGTTGAAACTGAGGACCGTAGAATACCAAACCCATCTTGGCCTTTTAGGTGTAGTGCGGAAGCTATGACAGAGTAATCCAGAAATAGTTGTCACGCGATACTACGCTCGGACGAGTCTTTCTTGAGAATATTACTAATTACCGAGTTAATAAGGAAGTTGGTAATATCCGAAGGAAGGATGTAGACTCTGGGAACCTTTAGAACCTTGTTCAGCAGGTGATAACTTTTTAGACCAACACCTTATGGGTAGTACCTTCAACCTCATGCTCGTGACGTTGAGGCTATGAACCCTATATGTGTGATCTTGTGTGTGATTGTTGCATCATGCATCCATGCACTCATAAGCATCTTTTGAAGAAAACAATATTTCAAGGGATTTAAAGGTTGACTATTTGTGAATATCTCAGGTAATTTTAACCATGGATTCTGGAAAAAGAAAGGCCGGGAAATACAATTTCAAGGATCCTAAGATAGATGAGTTGGTCAGTCTAATTCCAGAGATCGAGTGTTCTGCAGACTTTCGAAATAAGTATGGATCCATTATTCCTCTCATGAAGCTGAAGATGAAGGAGGGTATTCTCTCGACCTTGGTCCAGTTCTATGATCCGATGTATCACTGCTTTATTTTTCCCGATTATCAGTTGATGCCTACACTGGAGGAGTATTCTTATCTATTGGATTTACCCGTTACCGATCGTGTTCCTTTTACTGGTTTGGAGGGTGAGCCAAAACCACATGAGATTGCTGATTTGATTCATCTGAGGAAGTCTGGGGTGGAAGACCATATGACTACTAAAGGAGGAATTAGAGGATTACCAACTCAGTTCTTATTTGAGAAAGCTCGTTACTTTTCCAGAATGAAGAGTACAGTTTCTTTTGAGGCCATTTTTGCTCTACTTGCCTATGGATTGTTCTTATTTCCTAATGTGGACAAGTTTGTCGACATTAACACTATCAGGATTTTCATGATTGGAAACCCAGTTTCTACATTATTGGGTGATGCTTATTACTCTGTTCATCTTCGGAATTCTTATCATGGGGGAATGATTATCTATTGCACGCCTCTATTGTACCGGTCGTTCATTTCTCATATGCCTCAGTTTGATGCTTTTTGGGATGTCAAGAAGGAACCCCGTTGGGCTCCTAAGATCATGGAACTTACTCACTCAAATATTGATTGGTATCATCGAGCTTACCAGTATATAGAGATTATTGACAGTTGTTGTAGTTTCCCCAATGTACCTCTTCTTGGCACAAAGGGGGGAATTAACTATAACCCCGTTCTTGCATGGTGACAACTTGGTTATCCGATGAGGGATAAACCAAATAGTATTCATTTGAGTAGTTTCTTTCTGAAGGAAGGAGAAGACTATAGGGAAGATAGGGAGAAAATTGCGAAGGCCTGGCGTTGCATTCATAAGAAGAGTAGGAAGGATTTAGGACCTAAGGGGGTTGTTTCTTTGGAGCCATATCTCCAATGGATCTGATTGAGCACTATTCAGTTAAAGATGTCCTATACTCGGGAGACACCCATGCCTGATCTATTTGTGAAGACCACTCCTCCCTTATTAGATGATCTAGAAGAGATGAAACTCGCTTTGGTTAGGATGCAACAGGAAAGGGATGCTTGGAAGAACAAGTTCCAAACTTTAGAGAGTTCCTATAAAGCATACTTGAAGGAGAAAGATGATTTGATTGAGATCCTTAAGAGTCGAGCAGTGGAGTCTATGGAGAGGCAAGGGGATTTATTTTCCCCTAAGCCTCAAACAGGTGCTGATTACTTACTTTCTGATTCAGATGATTGGAAGGAGGTTGCCATCAGACATGTGGAAGAAAACCAGAGGTTAAGGGCTCAGATTGTCAGGCTCACAGGGAAGCGCCAGCGTACAGATTGATCTCCATCAGTTTTTTTTCTCAGGATTTTTAGATTGTATTTTCATCTTATACTTGGGATCATTAAAACTTGTAATCCATTATGAAGTTATTATAATAAAAATTTTCAGTATTTCAAAAGCTTTATTACTTTGATGTTTGCAATATGTCTACAAACTGTAAATCCCTTGAAATATTAAATAATGAAGTAAAACTAATCATATGCATTGCATATCATGCATCATATTGCGCGTATTTCTTGCATTTGTTATGCATACCCAGGTGTCTTACCAAGCTTCTTTACTTTATTCAGCAAGCTGACTCATCACTACAACACTCGGGCTAATTTCAAAAAGAAGATGGACAACTTAGAACAGGAGAATTGCGAGCTGCACGAAGAAGTTTCTGCTTTGAAGGCCGGCTTGGACAATTTGACTACTCTGGTGGAAGCTCTGGTGGTTACTCATAATCAGCCACTGAGTGTTCAACCTCAACCAACAAGGGCAAATACTGAAGTTTCGACTGTTCCTGTATCCACTACTCCGGCTGTTGTTCAAAACCGTATGCCTCAAGGTTATCCATGGGGAATGCCAGAGAATTTTGCACCTGAAGGTTTAAATATTGGTCCTCAAGATACTCCAGTGGTTCAGATTGTTGTTACTCCGGAACCTCCTGTGGTGCATGTTGTTCCTACTGCACCTCCTTCAATGAACATGGTTCCGTTTGTTAATGATGATGTGTGTCATCATTTCCCTCCACCGAGTGAAGACTTGGGTCTTTATGATAGAATGGATGATTTTCAAGAGCAGTTTGATAAAATTCAAAGAGAGATGAAGGCTCTTAGGGGAAAAGAGCTATTTGGGCAGAATGTGAATGAGCTATGTTTGGTCCCGAATGTTAAGATACCTGCTAAGTTCAAGGTCCCGGAATTTGAGAAGTATTAGGGCAACACTTGACCTCGTGCTCACCTGGTGATGTACGTAAGAAGAATGTCTACCCATATTGATTATCAGCGTTTGCTGATCCACTTCTTTCAGGATAGTTTGATCGGTGCAGCACTGAACTGATATATGAGTTTGGACAGCGCCAACATCCATACTTTTAATGATTTGGGAGAAGCATTCATCAAACAATATAAGTACAATGTGGATATGGCGCCCGACCGTGACCAACTTAGGGCCATGGATCAGAAAGATAGGGAATCGTTCAAAGAGTATGCGTAGAGATGGCGCGAAGTAGCTGCCCAAGTGATTCCTCCCATGGAAGAGAAGGAGATGACTAAGATTTTTCTGAAGACGCTGGGCGCTTTTTACTACGAAAGGATGGTAGCAAGTGCACCAAGTGACTTTACTGAGATGGTAGGAATGGGTATCCGCCTAAAAGAGGCTGTAAGAGAAGGTCGTTTAACGAAGAGTGAAGGCTCTGGAGGTGTGAAGAAGCCATCTTATGGGTTTACCAAGAAGAAAGAAGGGGATGCAAATGTTGTTATTCCCCTAGAAGGAATTATCAGCGTCACCAGCAAGTCGCCTCAGTTACTTCTGTTATGAATTCTGCTCCGACTACCGTTTCTTATCAAAGACCGTCCCAGCAAGGGAACCAAGGGAATAATCAGAGAAGGGAGAACTATGACCATATTCCCATGAACTATGCAGAGATACTACCGGCATTGATTCAGAAGAAGTTGGTTCAAACGCGACCACCTCCCGACGTACCATCACCATTTCTTGGTATTACAGGGCAGACCAAACATGTGCTTTTCATCAGGGGGCACCAGGGCATAGTGTTGAGAATTGTTATCCTTTGAAGACTTAAGTGTAAAGGTTGGTGAAGTCTGGAATTCTATCTTTCAAGGACATGGGACCTAATGTGAAAGATAATCCTCTACCCAAGCACGGGGGAGTAAATGCTATAAATATGGTGGCCGGTTGTCCAGGCGACTTCCGGATTTTTGACATTAATCTGGTTAGAGGAGATTTGGTGAAAATGCACGCAGACCTCTGTGAATTCAGCTACTATACGCATGACCATGCCGGTTGTGCTATTTGCAGTACAGATATACAGGGTTGCGAGAAGATAAAGGCTGATTTACAGGAGATGATGGATGAGGGTTTAATCCATATAATCAGGCCTAGGGCAGAATATGAAGAGGAGGTGAATATGGTTTTTGGATGTCGTGGTGAATTTAGAATTTTTAATGTGGAGCATTTGAATGAGGATCTCGTGCAGTTTCATGCTACCTTCTTCCATATTGCTGGTCAGGTGGAACACCAATATGGATCTTGCCTAGTTTGCTGTCGAGATCCCCGAGGATGTTCAATTGTGAGGGAGGGTGTTCAGTTGCTGTTAGACAATGGAACTATCAAGATCACAGGTTAGAGGGATGATTATCATGAGATTGATATGGTTGAAGTTTTTTTAACGAAAGAAGAGTCAGAGGAAGAGTATGCCTCCACGGATGAGTTTTTCTCTTCAGACGAAGATTCGTTTCCCAGAAATGACTTTTTGATGACTGATTGTGTTGAAGAAGGGGTAAACGGCATTGTGCCTTATTTTGGTTCACCCGCTCATTTTGAAGTGGTGTATCATAGCAAACCAGCTGTTACCCCATTGGTAATTAGTTTTCCAGGTCCTATTCCCTACAAATCAGATAAGGTTGTGCCTTACAAATACAATGCTACAATATTAGAAGATGGGGTGGAAGTTCCCATCCAGCCAATGCCTGATGTTGGAAATATAGCTGAAAATAGCAGGGTGACCCATAGTGGTCGTGTGTTTGCATCGGTTGTACGAAGAGATGTTGTTGCCGAAAATAAAATTGATGAGAATGATGAGCCTAAGAAGGCTACAGGAGAGACTAGTGGAGCTACATTAGAGAAAGAAGTGGATGATATTTTGAAGATAATTAAGATGAGCGACTACAGAATTGTAGATCAGCTACTGCAGACTCCTTCAAAGATATCTATCCTAGCTTTATTAATGAATTTCTCCGCTCATAGAGAATCATTGATGGGGGTACTAGACCAAGATTTTGTGGAGAGTGACATGCCAATAGATCAATTCAGCAGCGTAATTGAAAACATTACGTCATGTAATAACTTTTCCGCGATGATGAGTTACCAGATGAAGGGAGGAATTACAACCTGGCCCTCCACATATCTATGAACTGCAAGAATGATTCGCTATCCAATGTGCTAATTGATAATGGATCCGTGTTGAATGTTATATCGAGGAGTACCCTCATGAAGTTGAAATATCAAGGAACACCTATGCGCCCGAGTTGCATCATTGTGAAAGCATTTGATGGGTCGAGGAAATCTGTCATCGATGAAGTGGACTTACCCATCCATATAGGACCACATTTGTTCCAGATAACCTTCCAGGTCATGGACATTATTCCTGCATATAGTTGTTTGCTAGGACGGCCATGGATACACAAAGCAGGGGCTGTCACTTTAACTCTACATCAGAAGCTAAAGTTTGTGCATGAAGAGAAGGTGGTGATCATAAATGGGGAGCAGGCGTTGTTGATATCCCATTTGTCCTCTTTCAGTATCGTAGAAGCGTATGAGGCTGCTGTTGGAACCCAGTTCCAAGCCCTATCCATTGACAACATAAGGAGAAATGAGAATTTTGTGGTTTCATTGAAGGACGCGTAGCAGGTTGTGCGCAATGGTCATAATACAGTTTGGGTAGAATTGTGGATCCACCCGTGAACAAGAACAGAACTGGTTTGGGTTTCTCTTCGAAGAATGGCAAAGGCGAAAGTTTGAAGTCAAAGTTTACTATGAACAACTATCATGATGTTTTTCGCAGCGGAGGCTACCTCCATCCAATTGATTCTGGAATTAATGTTGTTGAAGAGGATGAAGCAGAGCAAGAAGTACCGAATTATGTGACGTATGGAGTCAGGGTTTAGAACTGGGTCACTATTGATGTTCCTTCTTGCATACATGTTTCAAATTAATTTGTTTTGTTAATCTTTTTTTCTTGAAAAAGCTTTCACTCTGCCCAAGGTGGAAGTATTAATGTTGTAGGGCTTATCTATTTGCTGTAACTTTTAAGATCATTAATAAAAGTTGTCTTTGCTTCCCGAATTATGTATTTATTTTCTGCTTTTTCTTGGGAAATTGTAATAAAAACCCCTTTCAAAATAAATAATAACTGAAATTCAATATGCATGATCACTTGTTATATGTGTCAGTTTCTAAAAGCAATCATAAATCATATGTGCAGATTAATTAAAAAACCTGTTGAATACAACGACCCTGCACCCTCTCCCAACTTTGAATGTCCTGTGTTTAGGGCTGAAGAAGAAGATTATGATGAGATTCCAGAAGAGGTCTCACGGTTGCTTGAGCACGAGGAAGATACCATTCAGGCATATAAGGAGCCTTTGGAAGTGATCAATTTGGGTTCAGAAGAAGATCCGAAGGAAGTCAAGATTGGAGCATCGTTGCATCCTGATGTGAAGAGCGGGTTGATTGAGCTGTTGAAAGAGTATGTGGATATTTTCGCTTGGTCTTACCAAGATATGCCCAGTCTAGATACAGATATTGTCGAGCATCGTTTGCCGTTGAAGCCAGAGTGTTTGCCAGTTAAACAAAAGTTGAGAAGAACCCACCCAGATATGGCAGTAAAGATCAAAGAGGAGGCCCTAAAGAAGATTAATGATGGTTTTCTTGTGACGTCAGTGTATCCTCAATGGATTGCCAATATTGTCCCAGTACCGAAAAAAGACGGAAAAGTCTGCATGTGCGTAGATTACAGAGATCTAAATAAAGCTAGTCCAAAAGATGATTTTCCATTGCCTCACATCGACATGTTAGTGGATAGCACAACAAAATTCAAAGTATTCTCGTTCATGGACGGATTTTCCGGGTATAATCAAATAAGAATGGCTCCAAAGGACATGGAAAAAACAATGTTTATCACACCCTGGGGAACATTCTATTACAGAGTGATGCCCTTCGGGTTGAAGAACGCTGGTGCAACATACTAGAGGGCTATGATAACCCTATTCCATGATCTGATGCACAAAGAAATCGAAGTATATGTTGATGATATGATTGCCAAATCCCAGACTAAAGAAGGGCATATAGAAGATTTTTTGAAGTTGTTTTAGCGTTTGAGGAAGTATCATCTCCGCTTGAATCCAAATAAATGCACCTTCGGTGTTCGATCGGGGAAATTATTGGGTTTCATTGTTAGCCAGAAAGGAATCGAAGTTGACCCTGATAAAGTCAAAGCAATTCAAGAAATGCCAGCACCCAGAACTGAAAAGCAAGTCAGAGATTTCCTCGTGAGTTTGAATTATATTTCCAGATTTATTTCCCACATGACTGCAACATGTGAACCGATCTTTAAGTTGTTAAAGAAAGGTCAAGGTTATGTGTGGACGGATGATTGCCAGGGGGCATTCGAGAGTATTAAAGAATATCTGTTTGAACCTCCTATCTTTCTCCCTCCCGTAGAAGGAAGACCGTTGATTATGTATCTAACAGTGTTAGATAAATCCATGGGTTGTATTCTGGGATAACAGGATGAAACTGGGAAGAAGGAGTTCGCCATTTATTATCTCAGCAAAAAATTAACTGATTGTGAGTCGCGGTATTCCACGCTGGAAAAGACATGTTGTGCTTTTGCCTGGGCGGCAAAGCGTTTGCGGTAGTATATGTTGAATCATACCACTTGGTTGATCTCCAAAATGGATCCAATCAAGTACATTTTTGAAAAGCTTGCTCTTACCGGGAGAATTGCCTGTTGGAAGATGTTATTATCTGAATATGATATTGAGTACCGCACTCAAAAAGATATTAAAAGTAGTGTGTTGGCAGATTACCTTGCTCACCAACCGGTAGAAGATCATCAGTCTGTAGAATATGAATTCCCCGATGAGGATGTGATGTTCCTAAAAGTGAAAGATTATGATGAACCATTTCCTGAGGAAGGCTCTGACCCTGAATCTCGTTGGAGTATGATATTTGATGGAGTTGTGAATGCTTATGGTAAAGGAATTGGTGTTGTGATTGCCACTCCTCATGGATCACACATTCCTTTTACTACAAGGTTAACATTTGATTGCACTAATAATATGGCAGAATATGAGGCTTGCATCATGGGTCTTGAGGAAGCTATTGATCTCAGAATCAAAATTCTAGATGTGTATGGTGATTCAACTTTGGTAATAAATCAGATTAAAGGAGAATGGGACACTTGTCACCCTGGCTTGATCCCTTACAAAGATTATGCTAAAAGATTATTACCCTTCTTCAAAAAAGTTGAATTCCATCATATCCCTAGAGATGAAAATCAAATGACGGATGCTCTGGCAACTCTGGCTTCGATGTACCAAGTGAATACTTGGAATGATATACCCCGAATTACAGTTCAACGGCTAGATAGGCCCTCTCATGTGTTTATGACAGAGGAGGTAGCAGATGAAAAACCTTGGTATTATGATATCAAGCATTTTCTTCAGACTCGGGAATACCCGATTGGTGCGTCGAGGAAAGATAGAAAGACACTGAGAAGATTGGCAGGCAGTTTCTTCCTCAGTGAAAATGTGTTATACAAGAGAAATTATGACATGATCTTGCTCAGATGCGTGGATAGACACGAAGCAGATATGTTGATACATGAGATTCATGAAGGTTCATTTGGAACTCATGCTAATGGACATTCAATGGCTAAAAAGATGCTAAGGGCAGGTTATTATTGGCTAATAATGGAGTCTGATTGTTACAAATTTGCAAAGAAGTGCCATAAATGCCAGGTTTATGCAGACAAAGTCCATGTGCCTCTGACACTTCTCAATGTGATTTCCTCCCCATGGCTTTTCTCTATGTGGGGTATTGACATGATTGGGATGATAGAACCCAAAGCTTCGAATGGGCACCATTTTATCTTGGTAGCAATTGACTACATCACCAAATGGGTGGAGGCTGCTTCATATGCCAATGTTACCAAATAGGTGGTTGTGAGTTTCATCAAAAATAATCTTATATGCCGGTATGGTGTGCCGAACAGAATCATCAATGATAATGGCTCGAATTTGAACAACAAGATGGTGACAAAACTGTGTGAAGAATTCAAGATTGTCCATCACAATTCATCTCCATACAGGCTAAAGATGAATGGGGATGTTGAAGTTGCTAATAAGAATATCAAGAGAATTATCCAGAAAATGGTTGTTACTTATAAGGATTGGCATGAAATGCTCCCTTTTTCTCTGCATGGATACCGAACATCTGTTCGCACTTCAACAGGAGTAACCCCGTTCTCCCTGGTGTATGGAATGGAATTTGTACTCCCTGTTGAGGTAGAGATTCCCTCGTTGCATGTGATAACAGAAACCAAATTGACAGAGGCTGAATGGGTCCAGAACAGGTTTGACCAATTGAATTTGATTGAGGAGAAGAGAATGACAGCTTTGTGTCATGGGCAGTTATATCAGAAAAGAATGAAGAAAGCTTTTGATAAAAAGTTCAAACCTCGTGAATTCAGAGAAGGCGACCTCGTGCTCAAGAAGATCATGTCTTTCAGCGCTGATTCTAGGGGCAAGTGGACTCCCAATTTTGAAGGCCCGTATGTTGTCAAGAAAGCCTTCTCTGGCGGTGCATTAATTCTTGAAACTATGGATGGTGAGGAGTTCCCACGTCCCATGAATGCTGACGCAGTCAAGAAATACTTCTCCTAAAGAAATAAAAGAACAGCTCGCTAAGTTGAAAATTTGAAAGGGCGGCTTAGGCAAAAAGGAGTGTCTCGGTAGGCCGAAAACTCGAAAGGGCGGTCTAGGCAAAAATTAGAGACATAAACAGAATAAATTTCCCGCTAAGTTGAAAACCCGCAAGGGCAGCTTATGCAAAAGTTAGGGATTTTCTCGGCAAGTAACTACGTCAGATAAGACTTGATCGTTGAAGCAACAATCTTCTCGGATCCTCACCATACTTCAACAAAAGTTGCTGCTCAGGATTTCAAAAGTTGCTAGGGGGGATAGTGGTCATTGTATCTCAATGTATCTTTTCCATTATGTATTACCATTTCCCAAACTTTGTAATCATCCATGGAGTCTCGCCATTCGCAGACTACCATTCTATTAATGAAATTTGAGCTTTTACCCAATTCTTTGTGTTCTTATTTTATTTATCTTGCAAAGACTCCATTTATTACTGATAATAACTTTCAAAGGAAAAAGATAAAAACAAAACAAAATTGATTTTTTTTAAAAAAGGATTTTTACAATTTACTTTTACTTTGAGATTTGTGATGAAACAATGACAACAAAAATGGTGATCCCGGGAATGAACAAACTCCAGTTGTTTTGAGAAGTTTTATTTCCCTCATGAAGGTTCTCTCAGGTCATTTTGTTGGTATGCGCATGATCTTTGTATGTTTCTCAGGTAGTTAAAGACGATACCAATTGGTGTAAGGTGAAATATTGGGTTTGTGATCCCATTATCCCCAGTCAAGTCTTGGTTCATTTTTGATTTTGGATTTGCATGGTCAGAAGCCTCTGTCCCAGATTCCCCCAGCAAAGTCTTCCCTCATATGATGAAAGGTTTTATTCCCTTGGTGTGTTGAGATGTCGCTCTTTCTACAGTATTGGCATTATTGTTTGTATTTATTTCCCAGGCAACTAGACCAGGGCGGTATATTTTCTAAGAAGTGTCGAGACAGTTGTCAACCCTTCGGGTTTTCACCCACCAAGTGCTGGGTCTGATTTAAAATCCCCATGGGTTTGACCTCTTTCTATAATGTTGACTTCTTGATTCCCCAGGAAGGTTATCCCAGGGCATCTTTTGTTGTAATAAGTTTTCATGATGTAAAGTTTCAATCTGCATTTTTCTCCAGGGAGGTAGGCTTGAATTCCCCAGTGAAGTTTGATTGTTTCAGCGTCAGTCTGCTTTATTTGAGGTTGGTCTTGCAATCTCCAATAGGCATGTTACTTTCGGAAAAACTGGTTTCTCCGGTGAAGCCGGAAGAAGGATGTTCTACCCCGGTATCTGTTTGATTTGTCTACCTCCGAATTATGTTTCTCCTTAGTAAAGTTAAAGGCAGGAAATAGGTTTGGTTTCCGCAATTGGCCTTTACCTTTCTTGGAATGATCATTCTGGTTGAAGTTTAGCCAAGTGTTGTTAGTACCTGAGGCAGTTTTGTTTGTTTGTTCCTACTGTTGTGTATCTGTTTTGTCAGCATACGCACGATAACACTCATACATTCATACATACATCATGCATGGCTAAAATTGACAAATCGTTGTTCATTAACATTTTTCTCTGGCCTTCCTGCAACGCTCCTTGCTTAGATGGATTTGGTTTTCCCTATCGAGTTTATTTCTTAAATGATGTATCTTTGTTGACTTTCTTGTTCCAGTTTATTTCTGGTTTGAATCTGTGGTTCCATAATAATATTATTTACTTTGGATTTCTGAAAACTTTGAGTTTTAGTTTGTGCATTTATTTTGCACGAGAAGACTTTATCTCCTCAGCAGGAATATCGTGGCATTTCCCCAGTAAGTCATATTTCTATCCCCAGGAGGTCATTTCTTTTTGCAATCCTCCATGACAACAAGTAACAGGTCTCTTTATTTGAGAAACTTACGCTTCCCTGTAAAAGTCAATGTAACTTTTGCTACTTCCTCTATGAAAGGATAGTTTGCAGTCTATCGTCAGTTTACGCCAGTGGATGGCAAGGCTTTCAAATTCGCAGGAACAACTCGTTGTGAAATCTTTGCAAGTAGAAGTCTCTTTATTTGAGACAGCTTACATATTACCCTTTCCAGGAAAGTGCCTCAGTTAAAGAAGAAGTTGAGACCCGTTCTAGGAAAACACCAGAATCTTGGGGAAACTTGTTTTTTCTTTCTACCTTCAGTGAAAGTTGGTAGACCATCGGTAGTGACGTCAGTGTTTGTTATATTTTTTCTATCTTCAGTGAACATTGATAGTTCATCGTCAGTGAACGGCGGTGATATATATTTTCTCTCTACCTTCAGTGAAAGTTGGTAGACCATCAGCAGTGAACGTCGATGTTTATTATCTTTTTGCTACCTCCAGTGAATGTTGGTAGTTCATTGTCAGTGAACGGCGGTGCTATGATATATGTTCTCTCTACCTTCAGTGAAAGTTGGTAGGACATCGGTTGTGAATGTCGGTTTTTATTATCTTTTTGCTACCTTCAGTGAACGTTGGTAGTTCATCGTTAGTGAACGACTGTGATATGATATATTCTCTTTCTACCTTCAGTAAAAGTTGGTAGACCATCGGCAGTGAACGTCGATGTTTATTATCTTTTTGCTACCTTCAGTGAATGTTGGTAGTTCATCGTCAGTGAACGGCGGTGCTATGATATACTTTCTCTCTACCTTCAGTGAAAGTTGGTAGGACATTGGTAGTGACCGTCGATGTTTATTCTCTTTCTACCCTCAGTGAATGTTGGTAGTTCATCGTCAGTGAACGGCGGTGATATGATATATTCTTTTTGCTATCTTCAATGAACATTTATAGTTCATTATCAGTGAACGGCGGTGATATGATATTTTCTCTTTCTACCTTTAGTGAAAGTTGGTAGACCATCGGCAGTGAACGTCGGTGTTTATTATCTTTTTGCTATCTTCAGTGAACGTTGATAGTTCATCGTCAGTGAACGGTGGTGATATGATATTTTCTCTCTACCTTCAGTGAAATTTGGTAGGACATCGGCAGTGAACGTCGGTGTTTATTATCTTTTTGCTACCTTCAGTGAACGTTGGTAGTTCATCGTCAGTGAACGGCAGTGCTATGATATATTTTCTCTCTACCTTCAATGAAAGTTGGTAGGACATCGGCAGTGAACGTCGGTGTTTATTATCTTTTTGCTACCCTTAGTGAATGTTGGTAGTTCATCGTCAGTGAACGTCGGTGATATGATATATTCTCTTTCTACCCTCAGTGAAATTTGGTAAACCATCGGCAGTGAACGTCGATGTTTGTTATCTTTCTCTCTGCCTTCAGTGAATGTTGTGAGCTTCGCCTTCAGTAGAAGTTGGTGTGTCCTTTGACCATCCTACTATCCTCTCTGATTCAGTTCTTTTGGTCCACTAGTGATTTATTTTCCTGGTGGGGTTTCTCCTTTGTTTCGTTATCATTGTTGCATCCCCAGTGGTACTTTGCATCTCTTTGGTATTGTTCATATGCATTCATATGCATAAGCATTTGCATGGCATCTTAAGGCCAAAAATAGGGTTTGTTTTATATTTAAGTATCTTCGTTCGCGTCGACACGAAGATTTTTAACCTTCGTATCTCCGGATAGAAGAAACTTAAATAAGGGCAGCTATTGTACCCCAATTTTCCCCCTAAGATCCCTTCATCATACCATGTTGTTTCACTCACAACAAGATCACACTAGGATTCTTGGTTCCCCTCCCTACATTTAGCTTTGCTCCTTTTGAGGAGTTACCAAGCACCTTGACTTATGTTCCTTTTGTGATCATGAATATTGTTTTGATTTCTTCACTTAACTAATGAAATACAATGTTGGTTTGTCTTGCTTGTTATCCATATAGGTAAGGGCAATGGGATTTATCAAGTTACTCTATGGGTTCATGAGTTTATTTCCATGCCCTAGTCAACATAGCTTTAGAAGTTCAAACCTCACCATTGGATTGGTTTTAGAAGAATTGGCATGGCAAAGTTGCTTTGGTTTATCACATTTCAAGGTTATTAGATTTGACTCAAAAGTACAAGGGGTTGATTGGAGAAGTTGTCATGTTTGGACAAGGCCTTGTTCCTATTGTTCACAAGAGCATATTTCTCTCAAATTTCAAGATTTGAAAGTAGTTTTGGTGGCTATGAGTCCTCATCATCATCCTCAACAACTTCTATTCATAAAGCAAGAATGTTGGTACAAGAAGTTTGTTCAACTTGTCAAAGTTCCTCAAAGCATTCTCTTGATCTAGAAGCTAGGGTTTTGAACTTCAAAGGAGCATATCTTGCTCACCTTTTGGTATTTTTGAGTGATTCCACATACATCTTTCTCTTCAAATGGTTATCAAGAAATCACTTCAAAAGTTCCAAGGAGTTTTCATGTGGAAGGAACTTGGTGTAGAAGAAAGATTACAAGTCATCCAGATGAATCCACAATTTTCCATATGTGACTTCAAATGGTCATGACTTGGTCAATTTTTATCACCTTGAGTCCATTCTTTTTCGATAATGACCTTGAAGAGGTGTACTTTATGCCTTCTTTTATGTGCAAAGTGAGAAAATGGATGGAAATTTCCTTAAATATACAAAAGATTATAGGTCATTTCATGATTTTTGGCCAACTTCAACAAGTCATAACTTGCTCAATTTTTGGATATTTTGAGTGGTTCAAGTTTCAAAATGTCATTCAAGAGATCTACGTCATTCCATCTTTTTTGGTGAATAGCAAATTCCAAGTCGAAGGCCATGTTTGGATGCAAAATATTATAGGTCATTTTTGAAGAAGATTTTGAAATATTTCTAAGTATGGAAAGTCAACTCTTTTTGTTCAACTTTGACTCCATGAAAATTTTAGCTCAAGCATCCATTTAACTCCATTATTTTTCCATTGCAACCTCATCTTCCCAAAGCATCAAGAGTCATGCCCTAAGACCCCTTGAGTTGGAAATGGCATGGATTTGAATTTGGTAACTTGAAACTTATTTTTTCACAAAGTCAGAATTTTGAAATCCATAATGTGACTTCTAAACACAAGATTTATGCGTGTTTTTGATTTAAAATTGATTAGTGAACTTTCCAGAAGTGATTAGCACCCTAAAACGCAAGATTTGGTTGCATTTTGATGGAAATGAAGTCACACTTCACTCGTGCTCGACCTTCACTCAATTTCCCTCCAAACTTCCTTGTTTCTTCAAATTTTCATTCCCATTCACTTCCCTATAAATAGAGGGTCATCCCCCATCCATTTTCCCAAGCTTTGAGAGCCAAAAACACCCTGCCAAAACCTCACACGAACCCATCTTTTTTTAATTCAGTTTCTGAGATTTAAGCTCCCTTTTCCAAAATTATTTGCGCATTCATCATCCTTGATCATCATATAAACTCTCCAGCACTTAAACCAATCAAAATGAGCCATAACTCAAGCTACAGAAGTCCAGTTTCAGAGCTTCTTCCTTGAACTTCGAAAAGGTAGAATTCTTCACCATTTGGATCCAAATCAAGCACTAATTTATTCTACTCCTTCTCCTGATTCTAATGCTGCTTACAATTTTTAAATCCATTGAGAATTGAGAGAGAAATCTCAAATTGAAGGTGCTCGCTATCTTCTGGGTTTTTGATTCATAACTCTCTCCATACCTTATATAAATTTGGCGTGCTGGTTGTGTTAGAATCGTCTTGAAGAGACGAGTTCAATGATGCTAGCCTGGGATCCTAATTTTTCCATTTGAAGGATCTCACAAAATCCCCATTGCAGGGTATCTGGAGGTTAAAGACGATGACATGTCTCGTCTCAGCCAATGATAGCGTGCCAAACGCTTTAATTTCATTGGTTGCCCTTTTCTGATCCTATGCGTATCTCACTAAGGTCCATATCAAGCACAGCGCGTCTGATCCACTGGATTAGCTTACTAACGCGTTTTGACTATGATCTGATGGTCCACATCTTTTTGGTTTTATTTTAGTTTCTGATTTTACATTTTTATTGATTAAATTTTCAAAAATTCATGACTCTTATTTTTTATCCAAAAATTAGGAAAAAATTCACAAAAATACTTTGAATTATTTCTCATCTCATGACTATTTTTTCACATTTTTATTTTGACATTTGATATTTTTTATATTTTTATATTATTTGTTTTCTTTTAATTACTTAAAAAATACTTTCTGACATCTTTTAATTCTGGAAAAATTCATAAATATTATTTTGCATATTTTTGACTTTCTGAAAATTTTATGGAATTTTATGTTGAGGTTTACTATTTTTTACCTATTTTATGTTTGTTTGAACAATTTTAAATAGTTTAAAAATAGTTTCTGACTTTTGAAAATTACCAAAAATTTAATAAAAATATTTGGATCCATTTCTGATCTTTCTATGGCCTTGCTTTTTCTTTCTTGATTAGTTTGAACATAGTTGATATTTTCCCCCTTTATTTTGATTTTTAAACTTTTTTTTAAAAACCCTTTTAATGTATATATTAAATGTGACATTATTTTGTGATTATTTTCTGGCTAATCTTGGGTTAGGTTTTGGATCATGAACTTTATTAACATCATTGAATCCATGGTGTTGAGTTTAACTCCACAAAAAATGGATGAATGATTTTAATAATAGTTTGATTAAAATTTAATTCAAATGTGGTTTGTATATTTTTTTTACCCTATCCCTCTTCATCTCATCCCCTTCTTATTGCACTAAATATTGTTGGAGCATGATCTTTATATCATGTCTCAAAACAAATGGTGCATAGATTGCTATTGACGGGCCTCAAAATAGGTGTGACTTCTATATAAGTCCACTTACGATTGCTTAACATAGCGCTAAATTTTGTCCCGATTTGAATAAATGATCATTCGTGGCCCAAACTTATGATTGCAAGCCCAAGTATGTTAATTTGATCTCTTTGACCCAATAACCTTGAGATTCATTGTGTGGAGGCTTTGGTTCTACCAATCCTCTAATGAATCTACAACACCTTTGATCAACGCGGATCACTTAAACATCGTTGATCATTAAATGGTACTTGTGAGAATTCCAAATGGATGATATACTTGACAAAAAGCAAATGCAATTTGTTGTGTGGAGGCTTTGGTTCTACCAATCCTCTAATGAGTTCCAAATGCAAGTTTCAAGATGGTCATCCAACTAACCATTAATTATTGACTTGTTTTATCTTATGCTTTTATTATTTTTTATGCTTTATGTACTATTTATTTTTAGCATTTACATTTTATGCCATTTTCATTTTTTCTCATTTGAGCATTTATTTTATTGCCATTTTTACTTTGCACACTTGAGCTTTTCTTTTTCTTTCTTAAGATACTTAATAATCAATACAAACCCTAAAAAACCTTTAATGGCACTTGGACTATTTGGTTACTATCCTTAACATTATGGAACATGGGACTTTTTCTTGGACTTAGGATTAGAAACCTTGGCCTATCTTGGAGACCTTGTGATCTTATCTGATTATTTTGTCTGGAGTTCTTTAGGTTTATCTCAAGACATTAGGTTTCTTGTTTATTTTTGTGTGCAGGTTTTTGTGATTACATTCTCTATTTCTAATCTGGAATTCACCCGTATACAGTTGTTACTCTGCCCAATTTTTGTGAAGACTTAATACACTTGATGTTTTGGTTCTCTCAAGAGGTCTAGTATCTTTACTTTCTTGGTTTCAATCCAAAGAATGGGAATTCTATCTTGACACATAATGTCAAGTATTGGATTCTTGTTGGTTAGATGATTCTTCTCCTTAGCTTTTACCTTATGCTTTAGGATAGTCTCTTCTTCTCCTCCAATCTTCTTTAATTTCAAAAATCTTCTCCCTCCTTTTGAAAACTCTTCTTGTTTCTAAACTTGAAACACTTTCACAATAAACTTGGACTTAGGTCCATGCATTTTCAAAATGTTTTCATAAATAAACTCCAACCAATTTAATAATACCTTGACATTTTTTGTGAGAAGACTAAAAGTCAACCAATCTCATTTCAAACTATTTTGCCACTTTAGCTTTTTATCGTTAAACTTTTCTTAAAAGATTAGACTCTTGTCAATCCTTGTAGTGATGCAACAACTATACTTATATAATATGTAGTAAAGTGAGATATTTTCCACTTGGGTGTTGAGTGAGGCATTGTTGATTTTAAAACCCAAGCCATATCCTCCACTTTGAGATGATGCAAATTCTCCTTTCTCATGATTGTGGGTCGTAAGTATGTTTTCCACACGGACAATGACGATGATGTCTTATCTCATAAAATTAACCAACACACTTGTGTTTCAAATTTTTTTTAAAAGAGGAACTACGTGTACCCTGATCCCTTATTGCACGAAAGGTGGTACGTAGGCACTAAAGGTTCGCAACCGCGGCGGGTGCAAAAATCATAAAAAATATATTTCTCTTCTCACCTCCACCATATATTTCTATACAACACATTTTATAGCCAAAATATACAGATTTTACAAAGAGGTTCCTGCGGAGTACCGTAGATGTTTAGGGTTCTAATACCTTCCCTTTGCATAACCAACCCCCTTACCTTGAATCTTTCCCCCTCTTTTTGGGTTATTTTCTATTTTCCCATTCCTTTGGAAACAATAAAGCGCAGTGGCGATTTTTATTTTGATTTGTATAAAGTCTAGTAAATCCAATGGCTTAGTCTTGAACATTTCTACCGTTACAGCCATGGTTAAATGTATCAAAAACGGATGATCAAGGCTTTTAACAAGAAAGTTAGACGCCATGTGTATCAAGTTAGGAATCTGGTAATCAAGCGCATCATCTTGCCACAAAGTGATCCCAGGGGCAAATGGACTCCTACCTATGAAGGGCCATTTGTAATCAAAAACATATTCTCCGGTGGGGCAATGATCTTGACCACCATGGATGGCGAAGACCTACCACACCCTACGAACGCAGATATAGTCAAAAGATATTATGCATAAGAGACCCGCTAGGTTGACATACCTAGGCAAAACAAGGGCATCCTGGCGAACCAAAAGGTTTCGGGCAAAAGTTAGGGATAAAACAAAAAAATCTGTACACCCGGCAAGTTGAAAACCCGAAAGGGCGACTTGGGCAAAAAAGGGTTTCCCGGTGGACTGAAAACCTGAAAGGGCGGTCCAGGCAAAAGTTAGGGAATTAAAGTGTATGATTATGTCCCATCAAATCACTTTACGGACAACCTTTGGCTTCCGCTGACAAACGCAGGTTCTGATCAATTCAGTCATCTTCGGACAAGGAAGAAATAGATAAGATGCTCAGAGATACGAAGGCTATAGCAGAATGGAAACCCCATGGGATTTTTATACACATAGCTATCTTTTCTTTGTATCAAAATTTTCATTTTTTACGACAGCATTCTCTTACTAGAATGTTTGTCCCTTGTACAAAAAATAATTATTCAAAGTCAATACAAAATATTCCTTTGAAAGTGCAGAAACTATTTGTCTTTTCTTTCACGCTTGTTTTGTTTACAAAAACGTCCAATGATTCATTGTTGAACATATGCATTTGAACATGATTACTGTTTACAAATAAACAAAATGAAAAGAGGCAATTACTGATGGGTTGAAAAGATAGGAAAATATCTCTAGACCATTCCATAATTAATCCCCTGCAGTACGTCATTTAAATCCCCAGCGGAACAAAGTTTCAAATTGTTAATCCCCAGTAGAAGTTGTCAAAATATCTCAGGACACCAACAGGCTTTACAAGCAATACTTGGCATTGCCCTTACAACAGAATTTATTTCTCCCGGCAGAAATCCATCAATACTTCGACTTCAAGACACGAAGACTCACATATCCTCAGCAGTATTCAGGGATTTATTTTCCTCAATACAATAGCAATACAGCAGATTAGCTCAGATACACATACATTGCATCCATATATCATAAACATTGATAAAGCAAATACATTGCATCATACATTTCATGCAACATAACTTTGTATTTTAGCTAACATTTTACCCTTTTCAGGATAAGATTAACAGCTACCGTTAACAATATGCAATCTTGATACAGTTCAGATACGCTCCAGATATGGATGCCATCCTAATACTCATTCAGATTCTACTTCATGATACAGTTCAGATACGCTCCAGATACGGATGCTATCCTGATACTCATTCAGATTCAACTTCATGATACAGTTCAGATACGCTCCAGACACGGAGGCCATTCTGATAACTCATTTAGATCCCAACATTTAGATACAGTACAGATACGCTTCAGACACGGATGCCATCCTAATACTCATTTAGATTTAACTTCGTGATACAGTTCAGATATGCTCCAAACAAGGACGCCATTTTGATACTCATTCAGATGCAACTTCATGATACAGTTCAGATACGCTCCAGACACGGAGGCCATTCTGATAACTCATTCAGATCCCAACATTTAGATACAGTACAGATACGCTCCAGACACATATGCCATCCTAATACTCATTTAGATTCAACTTCGTGATACAGTTCAGATATGCTCCAGACACAGATTCCATTCTGATACTCAGGTAAAATCTGTTTCCATATACAGCTCAGATACGCTCCAGACACAGACGCCATTCTGATACTCATTCTTTCAACTTACGAATTACAATTCAGTAATCACTTCTGGATGGCATCTACAAGCCCATCTCCAAAAATATTCTATCACTGCTCCAAATGGCATCTTTAAGCCCATTCTCTCAACCACACATCATCGAGTGAAAATTTATGGGCACTCTAGTGTCCAATCATCTTCCACCTTCGAGTCGCGAATGGCAAAACTCGCAAATCTAACTCTTCGGGTTTAAGAAGATTGAACAGGGGCAGCTGTTGTACCCCAAAATTTTCCCTCTCATTTATCAACAATTTCCTCACAAGATCTCTTTGATTCAAGACTGCGTTAGGGTTTGACCAGCTAAAGACATCTCATCATGCACTGATGACCCAAAATTAGGGTTTGAGTTTTCACAAGGATTTTTGGACTATCAATGTTGCATATGACTTTCAAGGATCACTATGGACCCCCAAGATTATTTATGCCAAGTTTCAAGCTTTGAATCACATTTTTGATCAGTCAATTGGACAATTGACCTAAAAATCAGTTGTATTGGGGAAAAAGTCAACCATGGCCAATTTACAGTCAAAATTCATAATTTTTTATCCACATAAACATTTTAGACTCATATGTATCATTTGATCAAGTTTGGACCACAATTCCTCAAGAGATTTGATCAAATCATCAAAAGGGCAAAATTGTCAAAATTAGGGTTTTGACTGAGAAGGGGCAATTTCTGATTTTTGACCTAGAAAATGATCAATTGGTTTGAAGCATTATTTCAAGAGTTCAATTGCATCATATTGACCTAATGACATGGTTCAAAACATTACAAATTCATTGGATTGACAGATGAATTTTTCAGTCAACTAAGCAAAATTAACTGTATACTGAAAAGTCAAACTTTGACTTTTTGGTCAAAATCAAGTGCCAAGGATCATAATTCATCAAAAAATGTCAAAATGTGAAACTTGTTCATCAAGAAATCAAGGATTGAAGATTTTGTTTTGAAATTTGAAATTTCTTAACTTAGAAATTTTTCTAAGTATAGAAAATTTCTTATTTTTTCTCAACTTTAAGCCAAATTTTAACCATGATACAAGATGATTCAAAGAAAGTTCCCAACATGAAAGTTGTAGATATCCATGAAATCTACAACTTTGATTCACACAATTTCTCCTAAAGATGCTTGGATCTCAAGATATAATTTTTTGAATACATGCTCATGAACTAAAATAACTTAGTAAAATTTTTCCCTAGTTAGGCAAGTTTTTGACCTAACTTCATGCCAATTTTTCACATAGTTTCAAGGGGAATATTTGAAAGAAATTCAAAGATGAGTTGTATAGAACATTGCAAGCTTTCCAAAATGTCCAATAACTCCTTGAGATCATTCTTGAGTACGGAGAATCGAAGAGATGAAGTTGGCAATTTCTCACTTTGATTTCAAGCCATTTCATGAAGAACAAAAATTCAAATCCTCAAGCATGTTGTACAATCTTCAATTTTCAGGCCTCAAACTCGTTTGTCACTCCACCATTAATGGATTGCACAAGATTTCATGCCCTAAAGCCAAGCATTCAATGCATTGTACAAGAAAATAACCATTTATGGAAGAAAGGCAACATTGCCATTTTGGAAAAGCGTGTTTTTTGCATTTTTTTTTTCATTTCTTGAGCCTTGGACTTGTTCTTTCTGCATAAACCAAGCCTCTAAACCTGAACAAAACATGTTTAAAGCTTCACACCACCCTACAAGATTAGAATCATGTATTAAGAAGTCATTTCTCACACTTGCTTCAAAAACAAGAAATATAGCAAGACATGTGATCTTGTACTTCTGAGCAAGCACAAGTCCTCCAACCTTTTGCTCTATATAAAGCCATCATTTTGCAACTAAAACCACGAACGCCCAAGCCTTGAAACACCCTAGAATCATAAATTGCATACCAAGCCTCCAAACTTGCCATTTCTGACTTGTGAACTAAATCTTCCATTTCACTCATGCGTTTTCAGGCTTTTTGCTTTCCTAAGCTTCCTTACCTTACAAGTAAACCATCCCACACCCTGAAACATCACTGTAACTCCATCTTCCCCATTGTTGAAGTTCAAAAACAGAGTAACACAGGTGGACTTCTCCAGATCATTCCAGCCACCCTCAAGACAAGCTAAGCATTGCATTAGCTTCCCAGGGGTTCAAGGAAGCTAACCTGATCATCACAGCATCCTAAAGCAAGCTCATTTCCAAAACATGATTTCCATTTTCAAGGTGAGTTTTCTGTTTTTCTAACTCTTAGTACATGCATAGTTAGCTTTCCATTTGCGAATCAAAGATGTAGACATCATTTCTACGAAGCTGTACATATCCATAGCTTGCATTTATTTGGCCTGAGTTTAGAGAATTTTGAGTTTGAAGTTTCTGAAAAAATTAGGTTAAGAATTAGGGCCAACAAAATTCTCTCTGATCTTGGACTTATAGTTTTAGTTATGCACATGGTTAGAATCGTGAAGTAAAATGCTATAATATTCATGTTATCACTTTCTATTTTTGTTGAGAGGTGAAAGAGTTACAGGAGGTCCGGCTGGCTAGAGGTTGAAGATGAAGTACAGGGCAAGGCAACATTTTGTGTTATGTATTTGTGTTTTCATTTGAACTAACGGATGTACAGCCACCCCAGTGGCAAGGCAGCACGCAGAAATTCCTTAGGTCACGGGTTCGAGCCTTGGCGCTGCCTTTTTCAATTTTCCACATTTTCCACTTTTTTTTTATTTGTTTGCAGCATGGGCTTCTGGACAATTGGGCCCTATGTTTATGCTAACTCCCTGCCTCCCATTAATCTTCAGCACCCCTGGCCCAAATATTTTATTTAATATTTTCATTTTCATTTTTATTTTATCAAGTATATTTTTCCTTAATAATAAAATCATAAAAAATATAAATATGATAAATATTTTATTTTATTTTATTTTATTTTTATTTTCTCATAAAAAATATTTTTATTTAGTTATATATTATCTATTTTTGTTAAATAAAATTTGTAATTTAAAATAGAATTAGGTTAAATAGTTTTTTTTTCTTCACACCTATTAAATATTTATTTTAACATATAAAAAGACTAAAATACTTCATAAATACTATTTATTATTTTCAAGACAAAAATACAAAAAATACTTAAAGAAATTTATTTCCTTTTAATAAATTAGAATTAGGGTTTAATCAAAATACTTGCTAAAAATAATTTCCTTTCTTAATTAATTTAAGTTTAATCTTGATTTATTTATTAGGCTTAAGTTAAAAAAATTTACATAGCAAAACCAAACAAAATTTTCTTTTGCATTTATATATCTTTGCATATTTAAATTGTCTTGTACATTATTTATTCTAATACTTGTATAAATTCAATTTGGTTGTAATAGATTAATTAGGTTTATATTATTGCAATCCCCATTCATAAATTGTATACCCCCCTCCCATAAAGTGTTGTAATAGCATAGTAATCTTTAAATTTCGCAATTTATCGCTTTTATATAATATGCTAGTAATTAGGATTTGTATGGCAAGATAAAACCAATCAAATAGAAAACCCTAATCCAAGACAAAATCAAGCATGAAAATAACACACTTGCACACAAGCACCCCCTAGGGTTACTCCACCTGGTTGCCTTATACAAAAATGGTCATATTACGCATGTGAGGTATCTTAGCAAAACAAACAAATATAAGATCATAGTCCCTCGATGACGTTATTCAAAGTTTCCTTACAAAATGATCTTAGTCCCTCAAAAAAATGCTGATACTTTGCGACATTGCTAATCATGGTTATACGATGACCCACGCCCGTCCCGTTTACATCCAAAGATAGGGTTGCTTACCAAATAAAATGGTAAGACAACAATATCAAAGGAAAAGAAAATGAACAAGAAAGACATTTGAGTAGGTAGATTACTTTTAGCTACTTGCTCCATTTCAAACAAATATCCTTGCTATTTTCAAAACAAACACACACATTTCCAAACATCGTACAAACATTGAAAATAGTTTTTTCAAAAAAAGGACAAACATCTTTGTATACATTCTTACGAACGAGAATCATTACAAAGATTGCCTAAATAATGGCCTCTTTACAAAATACTTTCAAAAACCACACAAAGCACAATTTCAAACAAAAGCAAGTGATCTAGCAAGTAACTAAGAGCCAATGGAAAACCATGGATGAAAAGGGTGCTAATACCTTCCCTTTTCATAATCTACCCCCCGAACTCAAGAAACAATCTCAAAGGTCTTTCTTGTGCTTTTTCACCTTTCCTTTTGGATAAAATAAAAGTCGGTGCCGACTCTTGCTAACCGCAACATTTGCGATAAAAGGCAAAACCTTCAAGTCAGTTCTCCCACCGTATCACAGGTTACCAATGTGGTACCGGTTCCAAAGAAGGACGGGAAAGTTCGCATGTGCGTAGACTATAGGGATTTGAATAGGGCAAGTCCCAAGGATGACTTCCTTCTACCACACATTGACGTCTTAGTTGATAATACTGCTCAGCATAAAGTCTTCTCATTCATTGATGGCTTCTCAGGCTATAATCAAATAAGGATGGCTCCCGAAGATATGGAAAAGACTACTTTCGTTACACAATGGGGCACCTTCTGCTACAAGGTCATGCCGTTCAGATTAAAGAATGTAGGGGCAATATATCAAAGGGCTATGGTAGCTTTGTTTCATGATATGATGCATCATGAGATAGAGGTATATGTGGATGATATGATTTCCAGATCACAAACCGAGGAAGAACATCTCGATCACCTGTACAAATTATTCGAGAGGCTGAAGAAGTACAACCTGAGGTTAAACCATAACAAGTGCACGTTTGGAGTACGATCTGGAAAGCTTCTAGGTTTTGTTGTTAGTAGTAAAGGCATTAAAGTTGATCCTGCCAAGGTAAAGGCCATCTAAGAAATGCCAGTCCCTCATTCTGAAAAAGAAGTCAGAGGATTCTTGGGTCATCTCAATTACATTACCCGTTTTATATCTCACTTGACTGCTACTTGTGAGCCACTCTTCAAACTCTTGAAGAAAGATCAGGTAGTCAGATGGAAAGATGAAGGCCAGATTGCCTTTGACAAAATTAAAGAATACCTACAAGAACCTCCTATTCTCATGCCTCCAGTTCAAGGAAGACCCTTGATCATGTACTTGACAGTACTAGAGAATTCCATGGGGTGTGTTTTGGGCCAACATGACGAGTCTGGCCAAAAAGAGCATGCTATTTATTACCTGAGAAAAAAGTTTACCGACTGTGAAACCAGATATTCACTGCTCGAGAAAACTTGTTGCGCTCTGGCATGGGCTGCTCTCCGGCTAAGACAGTATATGTTGACTCATACCACTCTATTGATTTCTAAGATGGACCCAATCAAGTACATCTTCTAGAAACCTGCCCTTTCCAGACGGAAAGCCAGATGGCAAATGATCTTGATTGAGTACGACATTCAGTATACGACTCAAAAAGCCATCAAAGGCAGTGTACTAGCAGATCATTTGGCCCATCAAGCTGTGGATGATTATCATTCAATGAACTTCGACTTCCCTGATGAGAACATCATGCTGGTAACCGACTGTGAGAAACTTGGACCATATGACGGACCTGAACAAGGATCCCGATGGACTATGGTATTCGATGGGTCTTTCAACGCCTTAGGTAACAGAATTGGTGTTATGATCATCTCTCCTGAAGGTTGTCACACTCCTTTCACCGCCAGACTATGCTTCGATTGCACAAACAATATGGCCGAGTATGAAGCATGCATCTTAGGTCTAAAAGCTGCTACTGACTTAAGGATCAAGCATTTGGATGTGTTTGGAGATTCTGCCCTAGTGATCAGCCAAGTAAAAGGAGATTGGGACACTAAACACCCTAATCTCATCCATTACAAGGAACTTGTGTTATCCCTAATTCCTCACTTCGAAGAGATCACTTTTGAGCACTTCCCTAGGGAAGAAAACCAGTTGGCTGACGCTCTGGAAACCATGTCTTCAATGTTCAAGGTCAGATGGGATAACGAAGCCCCTATGATAACAATTGAAAGATTCAATGAACCTGCACATTTCTATGAGCTTGACACCGATGTAGAAAAGCCATGGTACCATGAGGTGATGAGATACCTTAAAGCACAAGAATATCCAGAGGGGGCATCTATCAATGACTGAAAGTTCTTGCGAATATTTGCAGCCAAATTCTTCCTAAGTACTGGGATATTGTACAAGCGCAACCATGATTCAACTCTACTCTGATGTGTGGACAAGAAGGAGGCGGATGAGGTCATGGAAGACATGCACGATGGTCTCTTAGGTACTCACTCAAGTGGACATACAATGGCTAAGAAAATATTAAGAGTTGGTTACTATTGGTCAACGATGGAGACTGATTGCCATCAACATTCAAGAAATTGTCACAAATGTCAAATCTATGCTGACAAAGTCCATGTGCCTCTTATCCCTCTGAATTTCATGATCGATCCGTGGCCATTTGCAATGTGGGGCATTGACATGATTAGAGATATCAAGCCCACAGCTTCCAATGGACAACGCTTCATTCTTGTTGCTATCGACTACTTTACCAAATGGGTCGAAGCCGCCTCATTTGTCTCAGTCACCAAGAATGTGGTAGCCAGATTCATCAGACATAACCTCATCTGTCGTTATGGTATCCCCGAAAGGATCATCATCGACAATGGGACTAACCTCAACAATGCAATGATCATCGAGCTTTGCATTCAGTTTAAGATCAAGCATCATAATTCTTCTCCGTATAGACCGAAAATGAATGGCGCAGTCGAAGCGGCCAACAAAAATATCAAGAAGATTGTGCAGAAAATGGTAGTAACCTATAAGGATTGGAATGAGATGTTTCCGTTTGCTCTACATGGCTACCGTACTTCAGCTAGAACATCAACTGGAGAAACTCCTTTTTCTCTAGTCTATGGCATGGAAGCTGTTTTGCCAGTGGAAGTTCAAATTCCCTCTCTGAGAATTATGAATGAGGCAGGCCTAGGTGAAGATGAGTGGATTCAAACGAGATTGGATCAGCTGAACTTGATTAACGAAAAATGGTTAGCTACCGTTTTCCATGGTCAGACGAACCAAAAACGGATGATCAAGGCTTTTAACAAAAAGGTCAAGCCTCGAGTATATCAAGTTGGTGACTTGGTGATAAAGCGTATCATTTTACCACAAGGCGACCCCAGAGGCAAATGGACTCCCACCTATGAAGGGCCATTTGTTGTCAAGAGAGTTTTCTTTGGCGGTGCCATGATGCTGACTACCATGGATGGTGAAGATTTCCCACATCCTATAAACGTGGACATAGTTAAAAAATACTATACATAAGATACCCGTTAGGTTGACACACCTAAGCAAAATAAGAGCATCCCGGCAAACCAAAAGGTTTGGGAAAAAATTAGGGATATATGCAAAAGATTGTACACCCGGCAAGTTGAAAACCCGAAAGGGCAACTTGGGCAAAAAAGGGTATCCTGATGGGCTGAAATACCAAAAGGGCGGTCCGGGAAAAAGTTAAGGATTAAAAGCGTATAACTATGTCTCGTGGAATCAACACAGTCAATTTTATCACCAAGGTCCAAATTCAAACGGTCCAAGATCAATCCAATCAACTTCTATCAACGGCAAGGGACATTCGAAGACATTGGGGGCAATAGTAGAGTTGGAAGACAATGAGATCATTTCACATGGCTACTTGTTTTCATTCTCAATTTTGTTTTCCTTTCGAAGATTTCCTCTTACTAGGATTTTCCTCTCTCTATACAAAAAACACCTATTCATGGGCAAAATATCAATACAAATATACTTTGAAGTGTAAAATTTCTGTCTTTGTTTTGAATGCAAATTTGTCCAATGACTAAAATTGAATGAACATATGCATATGAACATAATTAAAACTATTTGGCACATGTGTCCTGCTAAGCAGCGGAAAGTATATCTTTAATGTATATGAAATATCCCTACAGAGTTATCTCATTATCATTATCCCCACGAGGACGACTGCAATAAACCTTTCCCCAACAGGTTTTATTTCTCAAAAAGCTCCCCAGCCGAGTTCAAATTTCCTCAACATACAACAATCAAGACACCACGAATTTCCCAGCTGAGCCTATCTTCCCCAGCTGAGTATATCTTCCCCATCCAAGGCTATTATCCCCAAATGGAGTCTATCCTCCCCAATGGAGTGTATCCTCACCAAGCTGAGTCTGTCCTACCCGACTGAGTCCACACTCTCCAGTTGGTTTCCTTTCAGATTATTGCAAATCATAGGGCCACAACCCCTGATCCCCAGTAAAACCGTTAGCAAAGCCTTTATTATTTCCAAAAAGATACTATGAAGCCTGGATCTGACCAGATATTAGCATAATTTTCAAGCTATTACTGAAGCATGGACCCGACCAGATAATAGTTTGACTTCTTCAAGTTACTGAAACCTGGACCCGACTAGATAACATTTTGAGTATCTGAAACCTGGACCCAACCAGATAACCGTTGATCTCAATTTCAAGACACTATGAGACCTGGACCCGACCAGATAGTAGCCTAACTCTTCAAAGATATAGAAGAACCTGGACTCAATCCGAACAAGGTTTAACTTCTTTTCCCCAGTAGAGTTTGCCTCTGCCCCAACAAATTACTGAGAAACCTGGATCCGACCAAATATCAGTTTTCAATTTCATCTTTTCAAGCAAGTTGTTGTGAAGCCTGGATCCGACCAGATAGCAATTACCCTCAGAGATTCGTTGTGAAACCTGGAAACCGACCAGATAACAACTAAATCCTTAAACAGTTTATTGTGAAACCTGGACCTGACCAGATGGCAATTAACCTCATCAACCTCAGAAATCTGCAAAGTATGGACCCAACCAGATATAGTTTTTTCAAATAGTTTATTGTGAAACCTGGAGCCCGACCAATTAACAACTAACTATGATCCCCAGAGAGACGCTATGAAGCCTCGACTCGGCCAGATAATAGTACAAATTTCTAAAGAAAACCATGAAACCTGGATCCGGCCAGATAGTAGTTATCACTTCAAGTTACTGCGAAGCCTGGATCTGACCAGATAACAGTTAACTTCCGTATCCCCAGCAAGTTGTTGTGAAGCCTGGATCCGACCAGATAACTATTCAATTTCAAGAAATTTTCTGCAAAGCCTGGAATCCGACCAGATAACAGTTAATTCGTCTCTTCCTCTAGTAAGTTGCCATGAAGCCTGGATCCGACCAGATAACAATCGGCTACTTCATCCTCAGCAATTGTGAAGCCTGAATCCGACCAGATAACAGCTGACATTCAAGCGATATTCCCCAGCGAAATCATCCTTTCAACAAAATTTGAAGATATGCATATTCTTCATCTCCAACGACAATCAAGGATTCAACCTCCCAGAATTTCCTCAACAGCAGTCAGGGATTTATTTCCCCGGACAAAAACATACATCTCATATTCATACATCATAGCATGTACATACCATATGCATTTAGCATAATACCACATCTGATGAACATCACGCAGGCATTTGCATTTTACTAACTCTTTTCTCCCACAGGTAAAACATCAAGTTTTAGTATAAATCAACAAGATATTGGTGCTGATACTTCTTCCAGTGTTTACCAACATTCCTCCAAATGGAATCTATAATCCCATTAACCACCCATCTTCGAGTGCAAATTTCTGGGCACTCTAGTGTTCAATCATCTTTCACCTTCAAGTAACGAATGGCGAATCCGCCAATCTAACTCTTCAGGTTTAAGAAGATTGAACAGGGGAAGTTGTTGTACCCCAAAATTTTCCCTCTCATTTATCAAATATTTCTTCACAAAGACCTCTCTTGGTTCAAGACTGCACTAGGGTTGATCAGCTCAAGACACCTCCTCAAGCACGGATGACCAAAATTAGGGTTTGAGATTGCACAAGGATATTTAAACTTTAAATGCTTCATATTACTTTCATGGATCATTATGGACCCCCAAGATTACTCATGTCAAGTTTCAAGCCTTGAATCACCCTTTTGCTCAGTTAATTGAGCAGTTGACCTAAAAAACAGTTGTATTGGGGGAAAAGTCAACTATGGCCAATTTACAGTCAAACTTCATACTTTTTGATCCATATCAACATTATAAACTAATATGTATCATTTGATCAAGTTTGGACCATAATTCCCTAAGAAATTTGATCAAATCATCAAAAGGGCAAAATGGTCAAAATTAGGGTTTTGACTGAGAAAGGGCAATTTCTAATTTTTGACCTAGCAAATGATCAATTGGTTTGAAACATGATCTCAAGATTTCAATTGCATCATTTTTACCTAATTGTGTGACCTAAAACATTGCTCAAGATCAATTGGACTTATAGTGAATTTTCAGTCAACTGATCAAAAAGTCAACTATACACTGAAAAGTCAAACTTTGACTTTTTGGTCAAAGTTCAATGTCAAAGATCACAATTCATAAAAACATGTCAAAATATGAAACTTATTCATCAAGAAATCAAAAAGTCAAGATTTCATTTTGAAAAGTCAGAGTTTTCTAACTTAGAAAATTTTCTAAGTGTTTAAACTTCATGTTTTTTTTTTAACTTTGGGCCAATTTTTCACCATGATGCAAGAGGATTCAGAAGAAACTTTCAACATGAGAGTTGTATATCTCCATCATATCTACAACATTTCTTTACAAAACTTCTCCTAAATATGCTTGGATCTTAAGTTATTAATTCCTAAAGTCATGGTTTTGAAATTGGACACTTAGTGAAATTTTGCCCTAGTTTTGGTCAGGATTTTGACCTAACTTCAAGGAACTTTTTCATATAGTTCCAAGGGGAATTTTCAAAAGTGATTCAAAGAGGGGTTGTAGAGCACAACTCAAGATTTCCAAAATGTCCTAGAACTCCTTGAGATCATTCTTGAGCAGGGAGAATCGAATAGATGAAGTTAGAGTTTCCACAGTTGAAATACAAGTCATTTTGTGATGAACAAGATTCAAATTTCAAACCTATGTTGCATAATCTCTACTTTACAGGCCTCAAACTTGTTAGGCACTCCATAATTAATTGCTTGCACAGCTGTTAGAGGTCTCAATTCAAGCATTCAATGCAAGGCCATGCTTTATATCCATTTTGGGAAGAAAGTGCACAATGCCATTTTGATAAAGTAGCTTTTTGCACAAAACTTGTTCTTGAGCCTTGCAATTGTTTTATTCTGATCATACATGTTCTATAACTTAAAAGAAGTTTATATAAACACTTACAATCATTCAGCCCATGCTTGTACCTCCTCTTGGAACCATACTTCCCACTTTTCTTTAAAATCAAGTAACCTAACAATCAGTCTAGAACTTGTACTTATGATCCTCTCAAGAACTCATACCTTTTGATTATACATACACAAGTAATTTGTCACAAAACACATGCATGCTTGAGCCCTGAAAACACCAAGAACTTACATTTGCATCTCACACCTCCATTGTTGCATATTCTGACCAGAAATCCCAAAACCAAAAACTACTCGTGCGTTTCTTGGCTTCTTGCTTCCAAAAGCTTCCAAGCATCATACACAAACAGTCTCATACCCTGTTACAGTTCTGTAACACCATCTTCCTCCATTTCCAAGTTCAAAAATAGAGCACTGCAAGTGGACTTCTCCAGACCATTTCAGCCATTCTCTAACCAAGCTAATCATTGCATTAGCTTCCTAGGACCTTAGTGGAGCTATTTTGATCATCACAACACCTTGAGGAGTGCTCAAACTCAGAATAAGATTTCCAGTTTTGAGGTAAGTTTCCTCAACTTTTAACTCTTCATACAAGCATCATTAATGGTTTATTTATGAATGAAAAATGTAAATATCATTGCCCTAGAGCTAACCATGTCCATAGTTTTCATTTATGTTGCTTGAGCTTAGAGAATTTTGAGATTGAAGTTTCTGAAATTTTTAGGATTCAGATTAGGGAAATTAAAATTCATGCTTGTCTGTGATCTATAATTTTATTTCTTTACATTTCAGAAATCGTGAGGAAATTTGCCACAAGATTCATGTTTACACTTTTGCAAATGGATGAGAAATGAGCAAGATGTAGGTACTCTGGATGGGCGTGAGGTTGAAGATGAAGTTCAGGCCATGGACTTGATTTCTAATATATATTCATTATTTTGTTTATATAAACGGATGTATAGTCACCTCAGTAGTAAAGCGCGCGCCTGTTAACCTTTGGGACCTGGGTTCGAGCCCCAATGGTACCCTTTTGCCTTTTTTCATATTTTCTCACTTCCATTTGATTTTTTTGCAGCGTTGGGCCTCCAGCATGGGCCTGACATTTTGTTTTCTTTTTCATACTCCCTCCCTGCTCACTATTCACACCCCTGGCCCATTTTATTTTCCTTTTCCTTTTTTTATTTATTTGTTTTCTTTAATATTTTATTTAATATTAGAAAAATCAGGAAAAAATATAAAAAACATTAAATTTATATTTGGATATAGTTTATTTATTTTTGCAATAAAAATTATTTTTATTTAATCATACTTTATCTATTTTACTAATTAATTTTTAAATTTAATTAGAAAACTAGGGTTTTAATTATTTCTTTTACAATTAGAAAATATTCTTTTAAAAACCAAAAAGACCAAAAATATTTTACCATATATTATTTTCAAGACAAAAAAAAGACATTAAAAATATTTTTCTTACAAACTTAATTTCTTTTTCTTTCTTAATCAATTAATATTTAGATTAGGGTTTTTATTTAATTTTCTTTTCCTGATTAATTTAGGTTTATTTTTACTAATTTAACTAATTATTTGCTTTTAGTTAATTAAGTTAAAACCAAACCCTTTCCTAAACAAAATCCAAACAAAAATCCATTTTTCTTTCCATTTACACTCTTGTATATTTATTCATTTTTGTACATTATTTATTAAAATTCAATATGGTTGTAATAGATAATTAGGTTTATTTTCTTGCAATCCCCATTTGTAATTTGTACACCCCCTCCCACAAATATTGTAATAGTGTAGTAATTTTAAATTTCGCAATTTATCGCTTTATATACAAATGCTAGTAATTAGGGTTTTGTATGGAAAGACTAAAATCAATCAATTAGAAAACCCTAATCAAAGATAAAACCAAAGCATGAAAAACAATACACTTGCACACAAGCACCCCTAGGATAAAATCCACTTGGTTGCCTTACAAAATGGCCATGTTATGCATGTGAGGTATCTTAGCAAAAACAAGCAAAATACAAGATCATAGTTCCTCGATAACGCTATCAAAAGTTGCCTTTCAAAAATGATCTTAGTCCCTAAAGAGAATGTTAAGATACCTCGCAACATTACTAATCATGGATATACAATGACCCATGCCCGTCCCGTTTACATCCAAAGATAGGGTTGCTTACCAAATCAATGGTAAAATAAAAATGTCAAAGGAAAGAGAAAATAAACAAGAAAGACTTTTGAGTAGGTAGAATATTCCTAGTTACTTGCTCAATTTCAAAACCAAAATATCCTTGATATTTTCAAAACAAACACCAAACACTTTCAAAACATCTTTCAAAACTTGAAAACATTTTCAAAAGGTCAACACTTTGCATACATTCTTACGAATGAGAATCATTGCAAAGTTTTCCTAAACGATGACGCCTTTTCAAAATACTTTCAAAAACAACACAAAGCATATTTTCAAACAAAAGTAAGTGATCTAGCAAGTAACTAAGAGCCCATGGAAAACCATAGATGGAAAGGGTTCTAATACCTTTCCTTTTCATAACCTATCCCCTGAACTCAAGAAATAATCTCAAATGTCTTTCCTGTGCTTTTTCACCTTTCCTTTTGGATAAAAGAAAAGTCGGTGGCGACTCTTGGTAACCGTAACATTTGCGATAAAACGCAAAACACCAAGTCAGTTCTCCCACCACATCACACATGGCAAAATTGTTCCTTCATCAGTCCAACCCACAAGAGCCGGTCACTTTCCCCTCTCAAGTTGAGTATAATGCATTTTGCGCTTGGCCTGAGGACAGACGCCTGTTCTTTTCAGAGGGGGCAGCGAATGTTAGAGCTCATGAGGGTGACGAAGGAAATGACAATAATGATGGTGGTGATGATGACATGGATTTTTGAGATTTTGGTAGCCAGTGGAGAATTTCAATTTCAGTTTTATTTTATGCTAGTCTTTAGTTATTGCAACAATTTGGTGTTTTTAAGTTTGTTATGAACAACTAGATTTTGATGTGATATTTTGGGATTTTTGTTGTTTTTGTTTTTGTTGGGTAGTGGTACCCATTTTCTTTTGTTAAAAAAAAGTTGTTTGGATTAAATTAGTTAGATATTGCTTTAGTAGATTGTGCATTTCGTTTTTATTTTTTTTTATAAAAAAAAAGACATAGGTGGAAGAAGTGCTCAAGGAGCGAGTTGATTTTGGAACTCAATTGAACTCGTGATTTGGGTGGTGATGATACAAATCTCAAAGAAGTGCAAATAAGGTATCATTTTACCGTTTTGTAGAATGTTAGCATAATAATGAAAATAGTGCTTTAAGCAAAAAAGATAGTTATGCATTTTTATGTAAATGTGTGTGCAAACTTGAATCATTAGGACATAACCACAAATGTAAGAAACTTTCCATTGTTTACTAAACCGATAAAATTTTAGTAATTGTTGTTTTAGCTCGAACGATTCATGCTAAATCTTGTTGTCGAAAAAGATATCTTGGAAAATTAGAAGTGATCAAGACATTGTTTCTGTTTTATGAGAGTAACCACCATTCCCAAAAGGGCTTCATATAACCTTATGAGTTTGTGAATCTTTGTGAACCCTTTTGAGCCTTAAATAATTTTTTTTGGAATGAATCTGTCATGAAGTCAACAAATTCCTGAGTATACCACTTAGTAATTGTTGATGATTAAGGAAGACAAAGGAAAGTCAATGATGATTCATGCTAAAAGAAATTTTTTGTCTATAAAACTTTACCCAATTTTGAAATTAACCTTTGAAGAGCATTCATGAAAAAGTGAGAAAGAAATGTTTAAAGTTGGGGAGGTTGGTTAATATAGAAAAAGAATTGGTGGCACAATGCCTCCCTTAAGTAAAAAAAAATAAATAAATATAATAAATATATAAAAATAAAAGAAATAAAAAGAGAAGGGTGCATTGTGAGAAGAAAAAAAAGAAATCAAAAAGTCAAAGTTGAAAGAGGGATGAAGCAAAAATGAATTCTACGAATTTGTGAAATGCTCTTCATTATCTTTACCCATATTTGTTTCAATGGTCGTACATATATAATCTCTTGTTTTTAACCTCAGCCAAGCTACAACCTAGAAAAGTCCTTTTGTGATCTAAGTTTCCTTGATATTCTTTTTGAGTTACTTGATGAACGCATGAATTATTCTGGATGTTAGCACAATTATTATTGAGTGTGAATTGTCCATTGTCTTAGGTACGTAGGTCATATTCCATTGATGGAGAGTAGTTGATTCAAGTATGAACATATTGTTACTAATTTCTGCATAGCTAAATATTTGTGTTTAGAACTTATTTTATTATCACGCTTTATTCTGAAAACAATTAATTTATGTCGTGACTGCATCTTGTGAGTTTGAACCATTCAAATTAATTTTGTTGATGTTGTTCCTCTTAATTCATTAGGGTATTTTAGTGTTTACCTTTGAATTAAGGACAATCAAAGACTCGAGTTGGGAAGAGTTGTTAGGTGTCAATTTGTGTATAAAATACATATCAATTATTGACACTTTGAGATCTTTTATTTTACTTTTGATTAGTTTAAATAGTTAGTTTAGTCATTTTGCGTAGTATCTAGAGAGTTTTGTAGGTTTAATGTGTTTGTTAGTGTTTCAGCTAAACTTGTGCAGGAAAGATGCAAAAAATGGAGATTTTAGGCTAACCAAGCTTAAGAAAGAAGAGTGAGTTGCTGCAAAGAATCGCCCGGCGAAAGTAGGCGTCGCCCAGAAAAACTGGTGAAGAAAAAGAAGCTTCAATTCTATTTTGTTTTGCTTCTGGGGCGCACGGCGAAAGGAAAATCGCCCGGCGATGGAGCGCAGATAGGTTATACTTTTGGCTACTTTGTGCCACTTTTTATGGGAACTTTCCACCAACTTTTGCTTTGTAGAGGGAAAGAAATCTGATTTTAGATAGAGAGGCCTTTTATTCTATGTATAATAACATTACAACATAGAAAGGAGTTTTTGTTGTTCTTATCTCAAAGAAAGAAGAGAAACAAGAACTCTTGCATTGTTCTTCAAGGAGACTTGAAGATTTATGTTCATCACCATCCATTGTCTACTCATTAAGCAAGGTATCATGACAATGAGTAGCTAAACACTTTTTGTGTCAAGGTTAGAAGTAGACAAACTAGACTTAATGTATTTCTTTTAGCCATTTTGTATATGAATTTGGTCGAAGATTTATACATGTTGAATATCTTTGTATCATTGTTATTTTTATGGTTTGGTCCATTATTGAGAAGTAAGTTCCACACTTGACATAAGATATTCATCTACTAATCAATAAACTCTAGACATAAATTTGTGAGCTAGTATTCATTTGTATCAAACATTAAATATTATCATGTTAATAGTTAGGTTTAAAGATCATTTAAATATTAACATGATAACACTCACAATATTTCTTAGACATGAGAAATATTGAGAGGATACATGAATGTATTTATCTTTGATTAGTTCATATGCAAGGATAATCGAATAACTATGGAATAGGTTAATGAAAACTAATCTTGACACTTTTTTTATCAAAACAAACAATTTCAAACAACGACCTCTCTATTATCCAAAGAAATCTTTAGTGCATGAAACTTGATATTTTGTTACTAAAAGCAAGAATTAAAACTTTGTTTATGATTCAAAAACTTATAGAGACTCAAACTATATAACGGTATTGATATCACATCAATCCCTGAGGAAAATGATAATATAAATACTTTTGTTAAAAATACTACAAACACAAGCCGAATATGTGAACAGTGTGATCTCACAAGGCCTCAGACGAAGGTTGGACAAAACCAAAAAGAGATGGGTCGAGGAGCTACATAGTGTACTCTGGGCCTATCGAACGACAACTCACTCATCCACCGGAGAGACCCCTTTCCGTCTAGCTTATAGGACCGAGGTCATCATCCCGGTCAAGATCAGAGAGCCCTTCAGTCGGACAAAAGCTCCCCTCGACGAAGAGATGAAGGACGTAGCATTAAGGGAGGAGCTCGATCTCGTCGAAGAAATTCGAACGGGAGCAGCCTTACGAGAAGCCTCACTCAAATAAAAAATTTCCATACGATATGACACCAAAGTCATACGATGTAAGTTTGAAGTCAGAAACCTAGTCCTAAAGAGAAATCACAGAGAGTCACAAGAAGGCAAGCTCATCGCAAACTGGGAAGGGCCTTATTGCATTCATGAAAAAACGGGGAAGGGGCCTACTACATGGAAAACCTAGAGGGGGAACAACTTGCTCGACCTTGGAACACCAAAAAACTAAGACAATATTATAGTTGATACACTGAAATAGTCAACATGCTTCGTAGGAACAATAAAAACACCTTGCCTGACCACTAGTGCATGCCCAGGTACAAGCATGTCACTTCAAATTAAACAAGGAGGCGAGTATTCACTCTCTTAACAAGCAGATTCTCAGCATGACGAGGAAAACTCAAAGGAGATCCACTATCATCGTACCACGATGGTAGAACACCAAGCTCACAATGGGAAGTTTACGCCACCGAGCTCAGGTCTTCAAATCGAGGTTTGAGTTCTAGCCCATGCCCGAAAATTATCCTGGCCTTTTGACCAGTTCCCCATACCAATGAACTCAAAACTCATGAGCTAACCCCCAAAACTCTTAAATAAAACGTCTCAAGTGGACGAGCATACTAAACATGCATACATTCCACAATAGACAATCAATAAATCATGCACGAACAAAGTTAAAAACACTTAAATGGTGCATATTGAAATAAATGACCACCACGGCCAGAAGATTAAAAAAGCGACCACAAGGGCCGCAATTGTATGAAATATTACATAAAAGAGGCCCGAGGTCCCCATCCAAAAAAACGAACATGTGGCACGAGGACCACAATTCTTTGAAAATTACATAAACAAGCAAAAGCCCCCGAAACAAATTACATCAAACACGACACGCGGGACGGAACAAAAAAGGACAATAAAGCAGTCAAACATCGAGCTAAGGCACCTCCTCGGGAGCAGGCTCTCTCTGGGAAGGTTCCTCGACCAACGCTTTCTCAGCATCCTTGAGAAACCCAGAAACCACAATCTTACCCTCATCCATATAGTAGAGGATTCACATCCCATATGTGTTCAGCTCTACGCCAGGGTCAATACTTTGAGCTGCTCCACAACATTTTCAAAAGACCATTCAACGTTGGCCACACCATCTTTAATGGCCAACTGAAGGCGAGCAACCAACTCTGCACGAGTTTTCAAACCCCTGACCTCCTTTGTCTCGTCCCCACCAGGAGCTACCTCAGCCCTCAAGGATGTAACCATCTCCTCGAGCGACTTCTTCTCCTGCAGAAGTGTCTTGCGCTCCTCGATCAGCTTGGCCAGTTTCTCTATTGATGCCTTGTTTGCAACATCCGCATTGAAAAACTTATCCTTGAGATTCGTTACTTAGCCCGGAATTTTTTCATACCCACTACCCTCATAACAGTGTCGGCATCCCCAGCCAACATCGCTCTCTTGCTCGGACGATCTATCTCTTCAAGCATAAGGGACTCGGCCCGATGAAATTGCAAGGCGGAACTTTCGAAGAAAGCCTTATCATGAAAACTAGGGGGCAACTCAAACTCCCCCTTATCCTATTCACCAGTAAAATCGACAGTATCCTTGGTATACGACCTCTTGAACCTCGAAGACACCTACTGAGGGTAGAGATGCCCAACAGCCTAGCTAGTCGACCATGTTCCAGAGTCCGATTAGGGAGCCTTCCCCGCATCAACTTGAGAACCCTTAAGATATTTATGCCCCTTCTTCGCCTTATGAAGTAACGATCTGGCCATATGGTCCTGAGCAGGATTCATTCTTCATGCACAAATTTTTTTTGGGGTCAGCAAACAAAAATAAAGAATCTCGCATACAAATCAAGTCGAAATAAAATATAAACTACCTAAATACACCACATGATCCTCGCTCTTGAGGAGCTCCTTAACATTTATAAGACCAGGTTCAAAAATCAAATTTTCATCCTCATCAGCTAACAACCTTTTCCCTTTGGCCATACATTGGACTGGGGGGATCCCCACAACGAAGGCCGACAAACGATCATGGCTAGCCTGGTCCTCGACACCCAGTTGACCCTTCTTCTAGATATAATGGTCGGTCCTCTGGGTATAATGTTTCCTCGAACAATGAAAATGAAACTTCAACACCAGCTTCGCCACCGGGTCCCCTACCTTGTTCAGCACGGGTCCCCCGGCCTCGCCGACCAGTGGGACGCTCCTGAAAATGTTCAGCAACGCCTTCCCCGGTATGGGCTGGATTAACATATACCTCCTCTTAAAATCTCAGAACAACTCAAGATAGGCTTTGAACAGCTTACCGTTTGCCTGCTTGAGAGAGACCCATCTGAACCGAGTGCCAGAAGTGCCCCGCTGAAGATGGAAGCAGTAGAAGAACAAATAAATAGTGTCCCCTATCGACAGATAGTCGCACATAATCTCAAATGCCTGCAGGAACGAAATCGAGTTGGGATGTAGCTGCGACGGAGCAAGGCGAAGGTGCCGAAAAATGGACATTTATAGATCAGTAAAAGGAAGTCGGAAACCAATCTCTCGAAAGGGAATATCATACATAGGAGTATGGTTCACCTTGAACTTTGAAAAGATTCAGTGGCTCTTCTCGGGGATATATATCGACCATTCTTCCTCGACACCATCCAACTCCATCCTCGAAGCCACCGAAGTGAACACTTCATCCAAATGCTCACAAAAGTAGGAGACATGTTCCAAGGGACCTAGCGCAACCCAATCTAAAGGATCTGCTGGAACCGCATGCGTATCCTAAACCACTGGCACATTTTGCTCGGCCTCGCCCAGTTTTGGTACGATCGGTTCAGGATCGGGCATTCCCAAGGTGCTCCCCTATGTCGATGAGTACTCAGATAAGCTTATCAAGGAATCATTGGGTTCGCCCATGGACTCATCATCAATACTGCTGGCCATTATACCTGAAAAACAGAGGACAAAAGTGAATTTGACATCAAAATCAAATCCATCCTTCCACCGCTAGTCAAGTGAAAGGGCACAAAGGAACAAGGACCGTGTCCCCGACCAGAGCCCTCACTTAAATGACAATAGATAAACTCTATCACAGGCGCATTTTCACCAAGCTAGAGCGTAAACCACACGGGAACCTATCTTCCCAACACTTCTAGGTCTCTACTATGGTGATTCTTTGTTCCTTGTAAAAATCATAAACCCATGAACAGCCCCAACGCCACCGGAAAGTTCATTTTGAACCTCTATTCTTAACTCTATGTCTAAAACATCTCTAACAAGCTCACAAAGGAGCCATCGTCCTCAAGCGACAAAACCACCGTCAGACAACGACCAAACACCTAAAATTCTTACACTAAGCTACTCTAAACCCTAGCCACATGCATTTATAGGAAAATAAGAAGAAAATATATCCTAGAACAGAGGCAAAATCCATTAAAACAAGGAAAAATTGAGAGGCTTACCAAATTATTGACGATTATCGGCGGCGAGTGGCAGAACAAGCGAGAGATTCAGAGAGCAACGATGTCTGGAAGAAGTAAACGACAACGAGCAGAAGGAGAGCAAGTGAAAAATACAAAGGAAGCTCCCTCTCTCCCTTTTATAGATAGACTTCGCTAGCGTATGAGCAGGCACACGCCTAGGGAAACGTAAGGGTCATCATCATTATGCCCTAGTCCTTAGGCTTGCCATCATTACAACTTTATGACAATATGTGGCTCGATACAAGGGCAACACATTATCTCCTCTAGATCTAATCAACTATTCTTCTCCTCACAAGCCAGGCACGCCAAGCATCGCTCGAACTGCTCGCGCATAGCTGCCCACGAAACATCCCACTCTTTTGGGCACACCTTAAGTCATTACTCCTCTGACTAGAAGAAACGACTTGAGGGGCTCCTGTTCGGGATTGGCCCAATGACTAGAATTGGCCCAATCTACTTTAACCTTTGGCACAACCCAATAACGCTGGCCTAACATCCTTGGTCGACCACGCCCTTGAATGACACGACCAATAATGCCCGAAACGCACGCCTGCCCGTGCAGGCTGTTACCTCTCAGTCTGCTCGACGCACAAAGAGAAGACGCCAATGAAATGCTCATAAACACTTATGCTTGTTATCTCATCCTTGCTCGACGCAACAGCTAGCTACGGGCACAACTGTCCGTTTTGACCAAGTCTTGGTAGTTACCTATTTTTGCGGACCCGTATATCTGGCCTAAAAATAGGGACCAATGGCTATGCGTCAGGGCATTATATAAACCCTTACACTTGCGAGGGCCATGTATCCAATATTCATTGATAAAACCCTAATATCTTTCTTATATCTCTTTACACTCTTTCTTACTAGATCGTCAGAGTGCCTTACAGGTACCCCCCCCCCCCCCCCTCTCCATAAATTTCTAGCCAAACAGATGTCATAAACTCGACTCACTTTCAGGTTCTGACCAACCGATAAGATGAACATGTATGCTACCAACTCTGATTGAGAACCTTTCTCCAGAGTTTATTCTATAATAAATACTTATTATTCAATAATATATCCTATTGATACTGGTTTGTATCACAAATATAATTATAAATTATATAATCATTAACATGGTACGAAACTTGAAGAAGAAGAAGAATAATGACAAAGAAAAATAGTTAACTAGAACCTGAATGGGGAAACTTGTTACAGACAAAGTACATGCTCTGAAGAGACTTTTTTTTGTAGAAATTGAAAGTGTATGAAATAGTAATCTAAAGCTTATGGAGAACTTTAGAGAACGTAAGGTATGTAATTCTGATGCTTACAAGGCCTCTTATAGGCTTTGAACTATTAATCATGACATATTCACAATTACGAGCTTTTAACATACACCGAAACAACTGAGTAATTGAGGAGTAAGAGAAAAATTTGTCAGAGAAACATAATCATAAGCTGTGTTGGGGCCATTAAAATCGTAGTGGCCATTACGAATGATCGTAATGTCGTCAGGCTTGTGATGTAAAAGTCAATTTTAGAAAGGGTGCGCCTGAGACCATTACGGCCGTAGTGCCATTAGGGCTGGGCCAAAACGGTCCCTAATCTTTGTTATTTGTGTTGCTTCCTTATGCAGTCTTCGCGCAGTTTTATTTGGTTCAACTCTTATTCACTCGATCACATTCAAAACTTATGAAAAGCAAAGAAAACACGAAAACATAAGTGAAATAGAACATAAACGCATCAAAAGTACTAAATAAACACCAAATTCAAATGCTTAGAAACAATAGAAATGCAATTTATTAATGACAGTTAGAATTGACTCGAGTGATCCGAATTGGATAACAAAGAGTTGTTGGATGTATCTCAATGATGATGATGAGAGCGGCAGCGGCGTGCTCTAGTGTGTTGCTCTATAATGAAGGTACACGTGTTCTTTAGTCAATGAAGTGCTTTGTCTGAATTGGATCATGTAATTTGGTCGATCTTATTGGGCCTTTAGCCCGCCCAAACAAATATATTCAACGAGATTGCAATAAAGTTGGAATCAAGCCAACATGCAAATAGACGACGAGTTTTCAATTCAACCGATTGAAGAAACTGATTCAGCTTGGTTTAAAGCATTGCTAAAATGTATTGGTCTTAACCATAATAATAAGTTGCTTTTTAGAAAACAAAATTTGGAGTGTTACATCCCTATGTGAAAAAACTAATGCGGTGTACTTTCTCTCACAATGACATGCAAGAGACAATTCCGAAACAGGCTTCATAATAAATTTGATTTATCGCATATGTTTGAGTTGGTCGTTTTCTATGTATACCAATTAATTTCTAATCAGTACGTCGCATTAGAACTTTTGAAATTTAGCATGAAAACTCTTTCTTTTACATGGCCAAAACATATTTCTTTTGTACTCGCAAGATACTTCTAGGTAGTTGCTCCTGTAAGACAACTATTTTCTTGAATAAGCTGATCCAAGATATGTTTAATGCTTGATATATACTACACACTAATAGCACCTTTATGGTTAGTACTAATAATTACTCTAGTTAAAATTCAAGTTAGAACCCACAATAATACAACCACTGCATCCCTTTATCTATAGTCAGTATTATTGCTTTTATCTCTTCAATATTCATGTGTGATTGATCCCCTGCAAGAAACAGATGAACCTTATCTTTAATACTAATCCAACTACAACCTGGACTTTTTTTTATTCTTTTTAAATCCTTGCTCTTTCTTACTAACTCACCCTCAATCTTTTGTCCAGAAGCAGAATACATGTTAGATAATACCACGTAAGGTGTCGCATTAGCAGGCTCCAGCTTGGTAATATGTTGAGCAGCAAGCTTAGCAAGGTCAAGACGTAGGTGAGCGTTGCTTGCAGCAAGAAGAGCCCCCCAAACACCAGAATGAGGCTTTAACGGCATTGAACGGATTAAATCAATAGCTTCGTCAAGCAAACCAGCACGGCCGAGTAGATCAACCATGCAAGCGTAATGATCAGCTTCTGGCTCAATTCGGTAACGAGATTTCATGGTGTTAAATAAATTCCGTCCCTCTTCAATCAGTCCTGCATGAGTACATGCTGAAAGAACCGCAAGGAAAGTAACACGGTTGGGTTCAAGGCCTTTACTCTGCATTCTTTTATACATATTGAGAGCTTCTTCGCCAAACCCATTTTGTGCAAAGCCATTGATGAGTGAATTATAAGAGACAACATTTGGTTCATCGACGTCTATGAAGATCTTGTAGGCATCGGTTATGTTTCCACACTTGGCATAGAATGATATAAGAGAATTTTGTATCGAAAGGTCGTGTTCCAGGTTCATCTTTAGAACATGGGAATGAATCTGAAGCCCTTCATTCAGTGCCACCAAAGCAGCCGAAGAAGCAAAAACACTACTAATAGTAACAGGATTTGGCCTGCATCCTTCCTGATTCATCTGAACATACCAACGCAAAGCCTCCTCGTACTCCTCATTACTCACAAAAACAGATATAATAACTGTCCATACAAAATCATCTTTCTCTTTCAACATATTAAACAGTTCAACGGCCTTCCCAATTCTTCCACCCTTTGCAAACCCCCTGATCATAGCTGTCCAAGAAATCAAATCTTTCTCTGGCATCCTCTCAAAAACCTCATAAGCTGCATCCACTTCATTGTTATAAACATATCCAGAAATCAAAGAATTCCATGCAACTAAGTCTTTATTGGCAATAACACAAAACACTTTCTTTGACATGTCAGTGCAACCAAACAAGGAATACATAGTAATAATAGAATTACTCAAAACACTATTAAACTCAAATCCCAACCTTGAAACCAACCCATGAATCTGCATTCCCTCTTTCACCCTGCCACAATTTCCACACCCTTTAATCATAATAGTCATCGTAGTTGAATTAACCTCCACAACACCTTCCTTTCTCATATCCAAAAACAAACAAAACCCATTTTCAAACAAACCTTTCTCCATATACCCATCAATCATTGCACTCCAAGAAACCACATTTCTCTCTGGCATTCTATCAAACAATATCCTAGCATAACCAACATTCCCATCTCTACACAAACCACCAACCACGGCACTCCAAGAAACGACATCCCTCTCACTCTCCCTCACATTCTCAAAAACCCTCAAAGCTCCATTTGTTTCACCCATTTTCAAATACCCATTTATCAAAGCATTGGAACAAACCGGGTCACGAAACTCAAGTGGAGCTTCAAGGTAGAGTTTTTCAGCCAAATTGAACTTCCTTGCCTTAACAAAACCCGTTATCATGGCAGCATATGACACCGCATTTCGGTCGCGAAGCATGGCGAAAATCTCATAAGCTTTGGTGACATTACAACCATTACGAATGTAAGCAGAGACCATGGCGTTGTAAGAAGCTGTTGTTCGTTGAGGCATTTCGTCGAACAGTTTGCGGGCGTTTGCAATTTGACCGTTTTGCTCATAAACTGTGAGCATGGCTGTCCAAGTGACCGTGTTTTTATGGGACATTCTGTGGAATATTGTTTCTGCTGCTTTAACGTTGCCGTTTCGACCATTTTTGGAAATCTCGATGTTACACTGTGTGAGAAAGTTGGTAGGTTTTGCAGGGTTGGTTTGTTTTAGAGTAAGGTTAGTAGTGGTTTGTGTGAGGTTTGATTTGGCATTGGTAATTCGTTGGTGGATGTTTTTGGCGTATTGTTTCATGCTTTTATGAACTTAGAAGTGATCTTCCATTGGCGCTGTCCGTTCCTTCCCAGAAAATCTTTTTGCTAGCATAGTATCTCAAAATTACTTTCAAAATGTTCATAACCTTTTCAATTCTTTTTTATCACCGTAACCTTTTCAATTTAGTTCATGTATGTATATGTTTTTTTTTTAAAGAGGGCTAATAACAATTTCGTCCTTTGGGTGATATTTAAAAAAGTTCTCATAATAAAAATTAGATTTTCATTCCGTCATTTAAATTTTTTACTGTTTTGATCATTCATTAAACCATTAAACCAATCCATCTAAAAAACTTGTATGTTATTAACTGATTTTTTTTTTTAAATTAAAATATATGATTATTTTCAAGTGTCACTTGTTCTTTTAATTAAAATATTTTTTTATAGATCATCTTCTTTCTTCATCTTCTTCTTCTTCTTTCCTCTTGTTCTCTGCGTTCTTCCTTCAACTCAACAAGTTTAAATTTTTCATTTTTCTTTTACCTTTTCTCCGTGATAAATTTACCAAAAAGTCCTCATCTTGTCGAAAAATGACAAGTCCTCATCAATCTACATAGTCGCCACCAACCAGTATCCACCACCATAAACCACCGATCGCCGATCTCGGAATCCACCATGATTGTTCGAACATACAATCGATGCAAAAGATCAATTTCTAAAACGTGCTCTGGTTCTTCCCTAAACGACGACGTATCAGAGCCCTTCTCAACAAACGCTCTTACCCTAGAACAAGACACTCACTTCGGCGGCTTCATATTATCTTCCTAAGATTCTTCCTCTTGGTGGTCTTTATTCGATTTCGACCTCAATTTGATCGACGATTTGTACGGAGCAGATCGCCGGGAGTCAAAGAGGGCAAATGGAGTATCTTTTCCGGCAACGTCGACGCTGATGGAGGCGCAAGGGTTTAGGGAGATGATGGAGCATGTGGGTGAGGTTAATTTTGCTCTTAATAGACTCCGTAAAGTTCAACCTATGTTGATCAGAAGATCTAGTTTGGTTTCTCTTTTTTCAATTTGTCCCACCACGCAGCAGCGAAGACTTCTTCGCTCTCAAGGGTATGTTAATTTCTTGCGAAATTTCTCAGTTTCTTTTGAATTTAAAAAATCTATGTCTAACGTAAAATGGGTTTATCATAATTTCTTCTTTTATGTTCTTTTTGGTTAATTATAGTGTTCTTTTTATTGGGTTTTTAAGGTTGTTCCACACAGTTGTTGGCTTGAACCTTGACGCTGCTTGCTTGAACCTTAACACTATTAACTTTGCACTCTCAATCTAGTTTGCTTCCAACCCTGCCACCCTCTAGGAGTGATTACACATCTATTGATGCAGTGATAATACTATGAAGTTTTCTACAGATAAATTCACTATTGAAATAAATTTTATTGTTGCTTTTATCATGTGCTTGAGTATTATAAAATGAATCTTATTGCTGGCATGAACCAATCTCAAATTAGGGTTCACATGAGGTTAATAGAGAAAATATTTTAATTAAAAAGAATAAGTGACACCTGGAAATAATCATATGTTTTAATTTTAAAAAAAATACCAACTTGTCAATGCCACTTAAGCTTTTTGGGTGAGCTGGTTTAAAGAAGGACCAAAACAGTAGAATCTTTAAATGACAGGATGGAAATATTTTTTTTTAAAATCTCACCCAAATGGCAGGGGCAAAATGACTATTAACCTTTTTTTTAAATTTGGTTATTCTATTTTTTTTTAATTTAACACCTCGAAATTGTATGAAAAGACCAAAATAACCTAACCAAAATTTTTCATAAAGTTTCAAAATTTTCATGACCACACCGAAAATTTAAAATTTATAGCACGATACCAGAAATTTTCAGAGCTTACCGGAAATTTTGCAAAATTGTAAGAAATTTCTTGTATTTTGTCACGAAAATTTATAAATTTCTGATATTTTGTACCGAAAATTTTGAAATTTCCAATTATTTTGTTATATTTTATACCGGAAATTTCAAAATTTCCGATTGTTTAATTTTTGTACCAGAAATTTGGAAATTTCCGATAGTTCATTTATTTATAAAAAAAACCCGAAATTTTTAAATTTCTAATAGTTTATTTTTTTCCTAATTTTTTCCTTCTTTATTCTTTGTTTCATTGAGGACCGGGGCAAAGACGATACCGTTGCAGGCAGGCTGACAGATAGAACAGAAGCTCTACCTCAGGCTGATGAGGCACAAACTTCCGAGCTACGGGAAGGACGACGTGCTATGACCGGCTCGCACCAAAAAATAGTTGGCTGAGCAGCAGGCGCAGTTCCGCGCACCCCGACGGCAGACTGCTAGAGTTTCTACTAACGAGGAGTTATCCCCCCTATGGATGTTGTAACACCCCAAAATTTATAGTTTTTTAATTCATTTGACGTGAATATTTGTGATTATTAGTGAATATGTGAATTCTTGTTGAATTATGTGGTGTGATGATAGTATCTTGTGGCGCAGTGTTAGAGTAAGGAGATAATGAGAATTATTTATAATTTAGATAATTAGTTATAATTATTTAGATTTATTTTGATAATTAAATAGAGGTAATATTTGGTGTAAATAATTTAAGAGCATAGGGGTAAGAGTGACAAAAATGAAAATTGGGGTTTTGTGCGTTCATTTTGTACAATCGTGTTTGGGAATAAGTTGTGGAGAAAGAGTTAGAGCATTGAGGAACCCAGAGGATTTCAATAGAGAACACAAAGAGGAAGGATTCATCTGCTAAGAAATAACCAGGTAAGGGGAGTGATCCATGTTACTATAATTGATATGGAGATTTTGATGTATGTAGGATTAGGTTTGATTTTTTATGATGAATTTGAATTGTGATGAACATATGATGAATCTATGATAGAATTGATGAAATTATGATGTAGTTTTGTAATTCTTTGATGAATATGATGCCTATAACAATGTGTTGTTGTGGTATGATGAAACCATGTTGAATTATATGAAATTTGGACTATACAAGGGCAGGCACAATGCAGATGGTGCACAAGTGTGGCTTAAGGGAATTTAAAATATTTTCCGAGTGGTGGTTTGCATGGAGGATCAGAAGTTGCAGTTTTGCACTCACACATTGGAAGAATAAGTCGGGGACTGGTGGAATAATGCACGCCATAGAATGGATATTTTGGGTATAGAGATTACTTGGGCTATATTCATAACTGCTTTTCTAGGTAAGTACTCTCCTGAAGATATGTATGGTAAGAAGGAGATCAAATTACTTGAGCTGAAGCAAGCGAGTTCGACGGTTGCTAAGTATGCTTCTAGGTTCAAGGAACTAGTGCAATTTTGTCCGCATTATAACAATCCTATAACTGAGGTGTCTAAGTGCATCAATTTTGAGAATAGACTACATCTTGAGATCAAGCAGAGTATTGGGTATCTGGAGATTCGCCAGTTTCCAATGCTGGTGAATGAGTGCAGGATCTATGATCATGATAGTATAGATAAGGCTTCGTATTATAAGAACCTCAGTGATAAGAGATGGAAGAGTCAAGATCATGGAAAACCTTGTGTTGCTCCGGTTGATAAAGGGAAGCATAAAGTTTTTTATGGGAAGAAGATGAGTGGGGGAGGAGCTCCTGCTTCTGGTAAATGTTTTAGGTGTGATGAACAAGGTCATCGTTCTGATGATTGTGAGAACAAGGTCCTGAGATATTTCAAATGTGGTAAGACAAGTCATCATGCTCCTGAGTTCAAGAATGATGGTCCAACTTGTTTCATTTGTGGTGCAGGGTCATATCAGTACCTAGTCTCGGAAGCCAAAGAAGAACGTTACTATTGCTGCCCAGACTAATGGTACTTATTTTATGAAGGACAACTTGATTTGAGGTACTTATTTTATTAACGGTGTTAAGTTGGTTGCTATTATTGATATTGGTGCTACTCATTCATTTATTTCGTTTGAATGAGCTATTATATTGGGATTTAAATTGTCTTCTATAAATGGTAGTGTGGTGATATATACTCCTACTAATGGTTCTATTACTACTACTTTTGGCTGTTTGAGTTATCCTTTGACCATTTACGGTAAGAGTTTCGTGATGAATTTGGTGTGTTTACCCTTGCACTAAATCAATGTTATTCTTATAATGAACTGGTTGGAGTTCAACTATGTTCATATCAATTGCTACAATAAGACTCTAAGATTCCCAGAATTTGGTGAAAGTGGATGTTTTACCCCAAAATTTTCCCTCTCATTTCTCAAGTAATCTCTCACAAGATCTCTTTTGATTCAAGACTGCACAAGGGTTGATCAACTTAAGACACCTCCTCAAGCACTGATGACTGAAAATTAGGGTTTGAGTTTGCACAAGGACAAATGGAATTTTAATTCCCCATATGACTTTCATGGATCATTTTGGACCTCAAGATTGCTCATGTCAAATTGCAAGTCTTGGATCACATTTTTGCTCAGTCAATTGACCAGTTGACCTAAAATCAGTTGTATTGGGGAAAAAGTCAATTGTGGTCAACTTACAGTCAAACTTCAAAATTTCTGGTCCATATCAACATCATGAACTCATATATGTCATTTGATCAAGTTTGGATCACAATTCCTAAAGAAATTTGATCAGATCATTAAAAGGGCAAAATGGTCAAAATTAGGGTTTTGACTAAGAAGGTGCAATTTCTGATTTTTGACCTAGGAAATGATTGATTGTTTTAAGTTATGATCTCAAGGTTTCAAATACTTCATTTTTAACTAATGTAATGGCTTAAAACATCTCTCAAGATCAATTGGTTGACAGATGAATTTCAATCAACTGATGAAAAGTCAATTGTACACTGAAAAGTCAAACTTTAACTTTTTGGTCAAAATCAAGTATCAAAGATCACAATTCATCAAGACATGTCAAAATATGAAACTTGTTCATCAAGAAATCAAAAAGTCAAGATTTCATTTTGAAAAGTCAAAATTTCTAAACTTAGAAATTTTTCTAAGTGTTGGAAATTCACTTTTTTTTCACAACTTTATGCCAAATTTTCACTATGATGCAAGATGATTCAAAGGAAACTTCCAACATGAAAGTTGTAGACCTTAATGAGATATGAAACATTGTAGAACATAACTTCTCCTATAAATGCATGTATTTCAAGTTATGATTTTAAGAAGACATGTTCATGAAACTTGAAAACTTAGTGAAATTTTGCCCTAGTTTTTAGGCAGGATTTTGACCTAACTTCATGGAAATTTTTCACATAGTTCCAAGATGAATTTTTAAAAATGTCCAACATATAGGTTGTATAGGATGTTACAAGCTTTCTAAAATTTCCAAGAACTCATTGAGATCATATTTGAGCAAGGAGAATCGAAGGCAAGAAGTTAGGGTTTCATTCTTAAATTACAAGTCATTTCTTGATGAACACATAATTCAATTTCAATGATAGGCTGCATAATCTTTGCTTTGCTGGCCTAAAAATTGTTTTTCACTCCATAATTAATGTTTTTCACAGCTTCTAGAAGCTTTAATCCAAGCATTCAATGCATTGCCCATGCTTAATACCATTTTAAGAAGAAAGGCAACATTGTCATTTTGGAAAAGTGGCTTTATGCACAAAGTCCACTCTTCTTGAGCCTCTAACTTTTTGTTTTGAACACACACAACATGTATGCTCAGAAAAAACGTGTTTAAAGCTTGTAACCACTCTAGATAGCTTTGTACTTTTGCATTGAAACCATATTTCTCAAGCTTCTTCAAAATCAAGCAAAAAGCCACAAACATGTGATTTTGAATTCTGATCAAAGACAAGTCTCCAAAGTTGTTGCTTATATATAGAGACACTATTTGTGAGCTAAGACACGAGCATTAACACCCTGAAACACTCCCAAACTCCCTCAAATCAGATATTGCTCAAAAATTCCATTGTTGCATAATTTCTGACTTTGAACTTGTAACTCCCATTTCCCTCGTGCGTTTCTTGGCCTTTTAGTTCCTAAAGCTCCTATACATCAAATATAACCTATCTCTGTCCCTGTTTCATCACTATAACACCATTTCCATCATCCCCCATTACCAAAAACAGAGCACTGCAAGTTGACTTTTCCAAGCCATTCCATCCATCCATTGCTCAAGCTAATCATTGCATTAGCTTCCTGGGAACTTGAGGAAGCTAACCTGGCCATCACAACTCCTTGAAAGCAACTAAAACTCATTTTACGATTTCCAATTTTGAGGTATATTTTTTGAACTTCTATCTTCTCATTTAGGCATTGTTAGGCTTGCATTTATGAAGATAAAATGTAGATATCATTGCCATGAAACTGTACATATCCATAGATTTAATTTATATTGATTGAGCTTAGAGAATTTTAGGTTTGAATCTCTGAAAATAATTTGGTCAGACTTTGGTACTTTCAAAAATTCTCATTCATCTTTGATTTATAGCTTATGATATTTATATGGTTGGATTCGTATGGAAATATGGAGCAACTTTCATGTTTGCATATTTCATTTTTAATGAGAAATGGTGAAGTTACAGATGTTCAGACTGGAGGTTGAAGATGAAATTACATTTAGGGCATGACTTGTGTTATGTATTATTTGTTTTGTTTATGTTACCAGATGTACAGTCACCCCAGTGGCAAAGGTAGCGCGTGTATATATGGGAGGTCATGGGTTCAACACCCAGCGCTACCTTGTTTTGTTTTTCAGCATTTCTCTCTTTTTTTGTTTCAAACAAATGCGTCGGGCCTCAAAACAATTGGGCCTTGCCTTTTTGCTGCTTCTAACCCCCTGCCTGACTTTTGCACACCTGGCCCAACTTTATTTTATTTATTTCTTTTCTTATTTTATTTTATTTTAGTTTTATTTTATTATTTTTTATTACTATTATTATTATTATTATTTATTTATTTATTTTATTATTAAAAAATATAAAAATTATTTTTATTTATTATTTGCACTTATATATTTTATTTTCTTTATAAAAACAAAAAAGATAAAAAAAATATTTTTCTTAACAAATTAATTTCTTTTTTTTTCTGAAATAATAAATTTTTAGACTTAGGTTTAATTATTTAATTATTTTCTTTTAAATTAAAATTAACTTAGAATTTAGGTTTCTTTTAATTATTTAATTTTTATATTATTATTAATCTAAAACCTTTTCATAAAAAACCATAAAAATCCTTTTTAACTTAATTTCTTTCTTAATAAGTTTAAGTTTAATTTTGCTTAATTTTAATTATCCATCTTCTTTAATTAGGTTAAAACCCTTTCATAAAAACCAAACAAAATCATTTCTTTTTCCATTTACATTCTTGCATTATTATATTTTTCAATTCTTGTACATTATTCAATATGGTTGTAATAGTTAATTAGGTTTAATTTTCTTACAATCCCCATTTGTAAATTTGTACACCCTCTCCCCTAATGATGTAATAGCATAGTAGTTTTACTTTCCGCAATTTATCGCCTTATATAAATGTTAGTAATTAGGGTTTGTATGGAAAGATTAAAATTAACAAGTAGCAAACCCTAATTCAAGATAAACAATGCATGTAAATCAAACACACTTGCACGCTTGCACCCTTAGGGTAATTCCACTTTATTTCCTTACAAAAATGGCCATGTTATGCATGTGAAATGTTTTAGCAAAAAGCAATCAAAAATACAAGATCATAGTCTCTCGATGACGCTATCAAATGCTGCCTTTCAAAATGATCTTAGTCCCTCAAATAGAAATGCTAAGACATCTTACAACATTGCTATCATGACCATACGATGGCCCACGTTCGTCCTTTTACATCCAAAGATAAGGCTTCTTACCAAATCAATGATAAGATAGCAATATCAAAGGAAAGGAAGAAATGAACTAAGACTTTTGAGTAGGTAGATTGTTCCTAGTTGCTTGATCACTTTCAAATCAAACATCCTTGCTCATTTTCAAAAACAAACACCAAACACTTTCAAAAACAAACTTTCAAATCATGAAATATATTCAAAAGTACAACACTCTGTATACGTTCTTACGAACGAGAACTATTACAAAGTTTTCCTAAACGAAGACGCCTTTTCAAAATACTTTCAAAAACCACACAAAGCATATTTTTAAACAAAAATCAAGTGATCTAGCAAGCAACTAAGAGCCCATAGATAACTATGGATGAAAAGGGTGCTAACACCTTCCCTTTTCATAATCTACCCCCCGAACTCAAGAAATAATCTCAAAGGTCTTTCCTGTTCTTTTCAGCCTTTCCTTTTGGATAAAAGAAAAGTCGGTTACGACTCTTGCTAACCGCAAAATTTACGATAAAACGCAAAACACCCAAGTCAGTTGTCCCACCGTATCACAGAACTGGCGACTCTGTTAGGGATGAACTTAAAATGGGGTTACGTTAGGGCTAGATCACCTTTATTTGCTTTCATTGTTTGATTTGTTTGCTTTATATTTTGGTTCCAAATTTGGGCTTGTTCTAATCCTCTACCCAGATTTGGGATACCTTATAGGTAAGTAATAATACGTTGTGGAAACTGTGCGGGGTATAACGACATGGTATAAGCAATAGCTACGTTAGTGTGACACATTTGTGGGTATCGGTAGACCTTGAGTAGTCAAGGAGAATACGGGTCCGCTGTGTGGTGTCATGAAGCACTAACTGGCTTTTAGAACCTTTACTTGACCAACTTGGCCATTAGGACATAGTAAGATAACTGGCTTTGGTGCAGTCCGAAGTTTGTTGATAATCGATACTACACTCATTGAGATTTGACTTCTCGGGATATTTCAGTCTCCATGAAAGAGGCTTGCACTGAAACAATGCCCGATAAGACAGATCAGTGATATTGAGATCCCTTAGAACCCGTTTACTATTTCTAGGACATGTTTGAGCCAACTAAACTTCAAGAGGGTACTTACCTATGAGACTCCATGCAAGCCTAAACCTAAGGACTTGTTTGCTTTATTTGTATATACTTACTTGTACATAACATCATAAACATCATAACATCATACTCATTTTCACTAACCATTTCAAGGATTTTTGGGATTTATTTTTGTTCTGTTTTGCAGGACATGGCTTCTATCCGCAGGAATACTATCCAAGTCAATCTCGTAAGAATCCCTCCTCAAGTCAAAGAGTTAGCATCAAGGGTTCCTGAGAATTCTCCATTCACCGAAATACATGGTTGCCTCCTAAACTTGGTTACCTCCAACACTGATGAAGATATGATGAAGGTGCTCTTCCAATTATTTGATCCTCTACACCATTGCTTCACTTTTCCCGATTATCAGCTTGTACCAACTTTGGAAGAATTCTCCCAACTCTTGAGGATTTTGATTCTCAATCAACTACCCTTCAACGGTACGGAAAGAGATCCAAAACTTGAAGAAATTGCCCAAGCATTGCACTTGCAACAATCTGATATCACAACTAATTGGGAAACAAGGAGTGGTGTCAAAGGTTTCTTAGCCAAGTTCTTGTTTGAGAAAGCTCAAGATTGTTGGAACTCCTTGGAATTACAAACTTTTGAAGAAATCTTGGACCTTCTCATCTATGGGATGGTTTTTTTTCTAAACCCTGACCAACTAATAGATGTAAATGCTGTCAAAATCTTCATGTCTCGCAATCTGGTGCCTACTTTATTGGGAGATATCCTACATTCTTTTCACTCTCGCACCATGAGGAAAATAGGGATCCTTATATGTTGCACTCCTCTCTTGGAAATATGGTTTATTTCGCATCTTCTCTGATCTGTGTTGAAGAAAAATCAAGGTTTGAGGTGGTCCCATAGGCTAATAACGCCCAGACATTCAGATGTTCATTGGTGTTCTCGATCCCTAATGTCCCTTTGCTTGGAATTATAGGAGGTATCACTTACAACCATTTCTTATCCTTACGATAATTTAGTTATGCCCAAAGGGATGGTCCACATGATCTGCTCATCCAAGGAGTGGTATTCGACTACGAAAGCGACGATCAAAGCTACTGTCAGAGGTTTATCTGAGCTTGGAGGATGGCGAGCAAAGTGGATAGTAAGATGCTGGGGCATAATAATTCCATTCCCCTTGAGCCTTACCTTAGGTGGGTACGAGCTCGTCCTCAGAAACTTGTGATGCCTTATCCCTCCATCTTAACAGTCATCATGGAACCTGTGGTTGAAGGAGATGTCCCGTACACTGTCCTCCATCCCAACATGCCTACTTCTCTTGAAGACTTGCAAAAGGGTTAGATTCAGCTGAAGGAAGAACGAGATACTTTTGAAGCTCAATTCTACGCTAGCGATAAGAGGGTCTTGGAGCTTACAAAGCAGCTACAAGAAGAACAAAGTGTGAACACATACCTTGCTCCGAAGAGGATGCGTTCAGTCTTTTTATCTTAGAAAGTTATTTTGTAAGCCCAAGAGGCATGTTGTAATCTTTTGAACTAATTAATAAAAATTGAAGTTTGTTCATTCTTTTGTCTATACAAATTTAAATTTCATAAATCCTTGAAATCATTTGCATATACATCTTCCATGCATCATAACATGACAAGTTTTCGCATAACAAGTTTCCTTATTTTTCTGCTATTTATTTCAGCAAGATAGATCTAGAGAAAACTGTGAAGGATCTTCAGGCACAAAACTCTCAATTCCAAGAGACTCTACTGGCCCTAGCCAAGAGGCAGCAAGATATGATGGTATTGCTGGCTGTTAAGAAGAAACCCAAGAAGAGAGCCCTGGTCAATATGGGCAGAAGGTTCAAAGAGTCGGTTTGTCAGATCCCGGTAGTGGAAGACTCATCTGAAGAAGGCGAGAATCATATTGGTGAGGTTAAGATTACCCAGGATGACTTTATTAACGATCAATCATCTGATGATGATTATTTTGACGAGCAGTATCCACCCGCCGATGTCAAGTAAAAACAACTAGAAGACATGTTAAATGCTGTTGAGATCCAAGCTGTCCCCGGTTTAGATTTTGATGATTTGGGTTTGATCTTTGGGGTTGTAATTCCCCACAAATTCAAAATACAAGTCTTTTCAAAGTACGATAGAGTTTCCTGTCCAAAACTTCACCTGAAATATTATGTGCATAAGATACAGCCGCACACCGCTAATAAGAAACTCTGGGTTCACTTTTTCCAGGAAAGCTTGGCCAGAACACAACTAGAATGGTTCTACCAGTTGGATGGTTCCTGTATTAATAATTGAGAAGACTTAGCTGTCGCCTTCTACCATCAGTACTAGTATAAATCCGACTTGGCGCCGACAAGAGTTCAGTTGCAAGATATGACAATGAGGAAGAATGACGGATTTAAAGAATATGCACAAAAGTGGAGAGACCTTGCTAGTAGGGTTCAACCACCTTTGACTGATAGGGAGCACATTGACATGTTTATGGGAACTTTATCTGGTCCATTCTTTAACTTGTTGGTTGGCTGTTCCTCTTCAGGATTCATCGAGTTAATCTTAACCGGTGAAAGAGTTGAAAGTGGCATCAAAAGTGGGAAGATTTCCATGGCATCTGCCTCCACTTGAAATCCTGTAAAGAAACCTTTTACTACAAAGAAGGAAATCAATATTGTGTACGGGGCAAGGTCCCGTACCAAGAAGAATGATCATTCGTCTGTTAACGTTGTCCGAATCTCCAATCTAACTCCTGCTCAAAGACCATCTACTAATCACCGACGGTTTGAAACTCCAAGAAGACAATTCACGAGGTTAGGCATGTCACTATCTCAGGCCTTACAACACTTGCTAAAGGCTAATTTAGCGACATTGCGCGAACCTCTTGCCAATCCATATACCTCTTTACCAAAGTATAATCCGAACGCTAAATGTGCTTACCACTCAAGTAGCCCCGAGCATGAGACTGACCAATGCTGGGCCTTGAAGAATAAAATTCAGGATTTGATCGATAACAAGACTATTAAATTTGATCCTCCTCCAACTCCGAATTTAATCATCGCGCATATGCCAAATCATGGCAAGGGTGTTAATGTTGTTGAAGATACAATTTTTGTTGCCTCTGTTGAAGACTTGACTACTCCGCTGAATATCATCAAAAAGAACCTGTTGAAAGCCAGGATTTTCCCTGGCTATGTGAAAGATTGTGTTTGCTGTGCCAAACAACTCAATGGATGCGAAGGGCTGAAGGAAGGCATTCAATGCCTGATGGATAGCCATGAAATTCTATTTGAGAAGACCCCGCTTGCCAAAAGTTTGACTAATAAATATGAAGATCTCTCCATTATCACCATCTCAAACAAGCCTCTTAGGATCTCCTCCAAGGGTTATATTAGGATTTCAAATGAACCAACTGGTGCTCCCTTAATAATTAACAATCCCGGACCAATTCCCTACTCTTCAAACAAAGCAGTGCTATGGAACTATGGTGCTGAGGTGTTTTATCATGGGATAAAATAAGACGCTTGGATCAAAGAAGACAAAGCTGATGATTTCGATAACATAACTGGCTCAAGTAAGGTAACCCAAACTGGGAGAATCTTTTCACCCAATATCTCACCCCCAGTTGTTACAAAGACACATGTCCGCATCACTGTCGCTAAGCCAAGTACTGATACAAGAGACAAGGAGAAGGTTGTTGAGCCTGTTGAGACGGAGATACCCGCAAAGGACGTTGCTGATGGAGAACCTTCCACTCGTGAGATGGACAAGATCTTGAAAATAATAAAAAGGAGCTATTTCAAGATTGTGGAACAGCTGGGGAAAACCCCTTCTAAGATTTCAATGTTGTCATTGCTTCTCTATTCTGATGCCCATGCTCATACATTAATCAAATTCTTGAAGAAGGCTCAATGAGACCACAATGGATCAGTTTGAGAACTGCATGGTGAGCTTGATGGCTGATAATGGTTTGTATTTTTAGATGCCGACCTAACACCGCTTGGGAAGAACCACAATAAAGCTCTACATGTTTCTGTCGAGTGCAAAGGGACTACCTTAGCACATGTTCTGGTCGACACCAGTTCTTCTTTAAACGTCCTACCCAAGGGGCGTTAGATCATTTAGACTGTGAAGGTTTAGTCTTGAAACCCAGTGGTATCATTGTGAGGGCCTTCGATGGATCAAAGAGGACAATTCATGGAGAAGTAGATCTTCCAATCAAGGTGGGCTCACAAATCTTCAACTCCACCTTCTACATCAAGGATATCCATCCTGCCTATTCTTGTTTGTTGGGTCGTCCTTGGATCCATAAAGTTGGGGCAGTAACCTCAACCCTCCATTAAAAACTCAAATATCTAGTAAAGGGAAGAATCGTCACTATCTGTGGAGAAGAAGAGTTTATGGTAAGCCACATCAACTCTTTCAATTACGTAGATATGGATGGAGAATTCATTGAGACCCCGTGTTGTACCCCAAAATTTGCCCTCGCGCTTTTCCACAAGAAATCTCAGCTTCAAACATTTCCTGACTTCTCAAACTGGTTCAAGAATCGGACAAACGGACTTTTCTTGACAGTCAATCAAAATTAGGGTTTTCACTGATTTTCAGAGCTTTGAATTGTTTCATATAGTGGGCTTAAGGTTTGATTGATTGTTGGTTCAATTTTGATCAAGCAAGCGTGATTTGGCATTTAATCGGGAATTAGGGTTTTATGGGCATATTCTCAGAAGGATTTGAATTCCACAGCACTTGGCGGTTTATTTCAAGATTCGGATTAAAATTCGCGTTATCTTGGTTTAATCAGTAAAAGAGACAGTGGATTTGAATTCAGTACGTTTTGATTGGGCCAGTCATATACCAGATGCAGTATTGGATTCATAGTGTTTGTGTATTTGATCAGTCTATTTGGATCGATTGCTGCTTTGCTCTGGATGTTGAATAAGACAGACTTTAATTGCAATGTTGTTTTATTTTAGTTATTTATTATTCTAAAATTAAATGATTGAATTTATTTTTCAATTGTTTTAATTCTAAGAATTTTAAATAAATAAATAAACAATAAAGAAAAATGGAACCAATTGGATAATTTGGATTTTTATTGATATTTGAATTATTTACAAATTGTTGTTACAAACAATAATTTACACTTAATTTAAATATTACATAGAATTAAAATTGTCCTATTTTCTAAACATTCTTCATTCTTCGTTCCGCTCCGGTATTCCATTTTTTGTCATCTGCAAAAAGAAACAAGAAAAGTCAGAAAGCAGTTAATCGGAAAAGACAGTTAAATTGCTCATCATTAGGGGCCACTGACTGGGATCAGTTGACCCTCTCTGCAAATCACGGGATTTCTCCCGGTTCACAGAGAGGGAAGATTATTTTTATTTCATGAATGTAAATGCAAATGCATAAGTCAATTTTCAATCCAAACTGAAAAAAGTTCAATCCAAACTTCCCATTCAAAACTAAACTGAAAGTCCAATGCCAAAGAAAATCAATAAAAGCATACAAGCTGTCATGGAAAGGTTTTTGGAAAAGATATCAAAAGGCAAAGTCAGATCAAAATTGTCAAAAAGATAAAGATGCAAAATGTAAGATGCAAGAAATCTTTTCATCATTTCCCTAGTCATAGCCCCTTCAGAGCAAGTACAGTAAAAACATTAAAAAATTCTTAATCTGTACTTTGAGAGAGAAGTAAAGAGAGATAAAGCCAAGGCACAGTTCAGCAGGGTAAAAGGCAATTCACAACAGACAGTAGAGGGTGAAATAGAAAAGGAAATGTACAAGACAATTCAACATAGGCACAGTTCAATAGCAGCATAGCAGTTCAGGATAGAGAAGCGAGGAGATAAAAAAAGGGGATATACAAAGTCAGAAGATAGCTAACACAGTAAAAAGCAGATCAGTTCAGAAGAAAGCAACATAGCAGGTTAGAGGGGAGAGAGAAGAGAAAGTATACAAACTAAGCACAACTCTGCATATAGAAAAGACTCAACTCAGAGGACAGTTCAATATAGCAGCATAGCAGGCAGACAGTAGAAAAAAAAGACAAAAGGAGCAAGCTAAAAAGCTCAGTTCAGCAGCATAGCAGTTCAGAGGAGAAGTAAGGTGAGGAAAAAAGCATAAACCAGTTCAGCAGGATAGCAGTTCAGAAGATAAAAAAGAGATAATCAAAGAACTCAGTTCAGAGGAGAAAAGAGAGATACTAAACCAGTTCAGCATAACACCTCAAACCATTTTATCTAACCAATATCCTCACAACCAAAACCAATAATCCTCACCACCAATAAACCTACATCCTCCTCAAAAACACCCCATTACTGTCATCAAAAAAAACCATTACCCTGTCTCAATCTATATACTCACAAAAAACCTGATAGAACCAGAACCACAAAACATCATCCAAACCTGCATCAATTTCAGAAAAAAGAGAAAACTAACACATCTCAGAACAAAACTCACACCACTACTGTCATAACCAAAGCCATCAAACTTCATCAAATTTCATCAACCATATATCCAGACCAAGCCAAGCAAACATAAAAGATATTGAAACATACCATACTGTCAAAGCTTGAGCCAAACATAACAAAACTGCCTAACCTCTCAAGCATGTCAAAACATGACATCCAACTCAACAATGTTCAAAGCATCAGGGACTCAGAGAAAAATAAAGTGTCAAAGGCAACATAGGCCCTCAGATCTGAGATCATCACTGGGCATCTCAAGGCGATATTTGTTCAAAATCACTCAAGGCAATATTTGTTCAAAATCACTCAAGGCAATATTTGTTCAAAATCATTCAAAGCGTCAAGGGCAACACCAAGGAAGTAAATGTTCAAAGCAACCTAGGCCCTCAGAACCCTAGGTTCATCCTTGGGCAAGCAAGCACACATAAGCAATCACATACATCAAGCGAGAGTTTAAACCAACAAATCAAGGCATCACAGTGGAAGAAGAAGAAGAAAGAAACAATTCAAAGTGAACTCAGAAGTTTCATCAAAAGGCAGCAATGTTCTAAATCCTCAAGCAAATACGCAGTGGCAGAAGAAGATAAAGAGGCGAATTAGGGTTTTCAAGCAAATCCAGCATACATCATCAAACCCTAGAAACCTAAGAAAAGAACGAAAGTACCAGAAAGCATCAAGAAGCAAGCCAGCGTCTTCATCACTGAATCTTCGCCATCAAAGCCTCCTAAGCGTCCTCGTCTCCTTCCTTCCCTTTTCCAGTAGAGGTATGACATTTCTTTTCCCTCCTAATGCACCTCCAAATAAAAATCAATAACACAACATGAGAGGTCAAACCCCAAGCAGTTAATCAATAAATACGCAGAAGATCACAAAACGTACTAAAACAAAACAAATCAAAGCGATTACCAAGTTCTACTGCCTCAACAGTGTCGCTGGAGGGAAGGGGAAACGAAGGTAGCGCGGTGGCTCGGGCAAAGAGGCGCAGAAGCTCGCGTAGAAGACGAAGAGGAGCAGAACTCAGTGAACATGGCGCCGTTTCCACATGAACCCTAGCTTTCGTTCCCAATTGAACAAACAACGCGTCAACCCTAATTCTTTGCCTTTGGACCTTTGGGCTTAACCCGTTCATACTTCCCTGAAGCCCATTTAAAACGCCTCTTTTCTTCTTTACAACATTAAACACTAACAACTCTTTTCATTTTTATAATAAAAAACAATATTTACTTTTTTATATACTAACTCAATTATTTCATTGTTTCTAAAACATATACAATTTATTTCTTAATATTATTAAACATACTAACTTAATCTAAATACTTTTATACACAATTAACTTAAAAACATTTTTTTGAAATACATTTGTACATATCATATAAGTTAAATTTGAAAATATTTTCTTAATACACATTTGCATATAAAATAACCAAATACTTTTTATACATAATTAAATTGAAGATACTTTCTAATTAAAACTTTTCCTTTTGTACAGATTATTCATATTATACGTAATTAAAATTAAACTTTTTTAGTTAACATTCTTTTTATACATAATTCAACACATAAATCAAAAATACATTTAAAAACATGTAATCTAGGTCAAAACCCTAATACGGCTCAACTTCACATTTCGCACTTGTACATATTTATACTTACACATACATATACACTTGTACACAAATACATACACATTTCCCTATGCACATGTTTATCTTACATTTATATTTGATATTCATTTGATCGCGACATTCGATTTGGTTGTAAATTATTGGGTACTATAAGTCTCATCCCCTTGTACATTTATACCCCCACTCCCGGACACTATTTTGTAATAGCGTAGATTTATATTCCGCAATTTACAGTTTTCAATTATACCATGGTTAGACCTAGGGTTTGTATGTACATAAAATCAAACGCTAGATAACCTAATACAAGACAAATACATGTAATCAATACACAATCACACTTGCACCCCCTAGGGTAATCCCACATGTTGCCTTCCAAATGGGCCATGCTTGCACGTCGAATGTCTTTGGCAAAACAAAATCAAATGATCATAAGTCCCTCGATGACGCTTTCGAAAGTCGCCTATCAAAATGACCAAGTCCCTTCAAGCAAGTTGCCAAAGACACTTGGCATCATTGCATTCATGGTCCATACGATGACCCGCGCCCGTCCCGAATAAACTTCCTAAACGCAAGATTGTCCACCAATTTCAATGGTAGAACAAAATTGTTAAAAGGGGTTAAAACATGACAAAAACCTTTGAGTACAATAGGGTAGACAAAACTCTTAGTTACTTGAGATCAAACTTGCAAAAACACTTGCCTTCTTTTCAAAAACCACAAACCACAACACTTTCAAACAAACTCTCAAAAACATTTGAAACATCTTTTCGAAAAGATTCACACTTTTGTAAAACACTCAAACACGAGTCAAATACATTAGTTGCCTAAGACAAGGCATCTTTTTCCAAAACATTTTCAAAAAGCACTCACACACGCACCATTTTCAAAGCAATCGAAAAACAAGGCAAGTGATCTAAAAAACCAAGTAACTAAGAGCCCATGGATAACCATGGATGAAAAGGGTGCTAATACCTTCCCTTTTCATAATCTACCCCCCGAACCCACGAAATATCTCAAAAGGTTTTTGCTGTGCTTTTTAACCTTTCCTTTAGGATAAAGTAAAAAGTCGGTGGCGACTCTTGCTAACCGCACAAGTGCGAATACGAACGCAAAACACTAGTCAGTTCTCCCACCGTATCACAGAACTGGCGACTCTGCTGGGGAATGATTTTAAAGTGGGGTTACCTTAGGGTTTAGATCACCTTTTCTTTCAATTGATTGCTTTGTTTGCTTTACATTTGTGGGCTTTGTATCGGAGTTTTATAGATCCTAACCCGGATCTGGGGAAACTTTTTTTAGGTAGCAACAAGGCTGTGAGGGAACTGTGCGGGGTATACCGACATGGTTGAAGCAGTCTGCTACGTTGATGTGGCACTTTGGTGTGTACCGGTAACCCTTGAGTCAATCAAGGAGAGTACGGGGCCTCCATGTGGTGTCGTAAAGCATCAACTGACCTTAGAACCTTAATTGACCATCTTGGCCTCTTTAGGGTAGTGAGATGACTACTTTGGTGTACTCCGAAGTCGGTTGATACTCGATACTACACTCAATTGAGGGTTGCTTTCCTGGAATATTTCGGTCGCCAGTTCAGTGGCTAAATCGAAACGATGAACAATGAAAGTAATCCAGTGATATTGGGACCTCTAGAACCCGATTACTTTTGGTAGGACAGGTTTTAACCAACAAACTGAAAGAGGGTAATACCCAGACCTCACGCAAGCCTAAACCTAAGGCCTTGTGTGCTTTGTGTGAATATTGTCTGCCTATATATACACTTACTTGTTTGTGCATACATGTACATAACATCATGACATCATACCATAGCATTCTAGCATTTTCAATAACCGTTTCAAGGATCTCGAGGGTTCTTTTGATGCAGAGTTACGTTGAACCGGACGCCTATCAAGGGGGCAAGAGGTCTCTCCTCTAATCAATCCAATCAAAGTTCAAGTGCAACAACTTGAATCAGGGGCTATGACCCACTCGATATGGTGAGCTTGATTCTCGTGGACAGACATCCACCAACGTAAGGCTCTCCAATCAAAGTTCAAAAACAACAACTTGAATCAGAGGCTATGACCCACTCGACATGGTGAGCTTGATTCTAGTGAAAGAACATCCACCAGTGCAAAGTTCCCCAATCAAAGATTGAAGTTCAACCTCTAACATTTTCTTGTGTATACCCCAAGAGGTCCTTGAAAACATTGCATATATATCACACATATCATTGCATAACAGGTTTCTCCCCTACAGGTCTCCTTATTCTTCCTACTGTTTATTTCAGTAAGATGGATATGGAACAAACAGTGAAAGAGCTCCAGGCTCAAAATGCTCAATTCCAACAAATGCTTCTGGCTATGGGGAAGGGGCAAGAAGATCTGACAGCTCTCCTTCTCAAAGACAAAAAGAAGAAGTCCAAGAAGGCAGCCCGCATCCTGAACTTGAGGAGAAGGCCTAAGACCCAAGACCTTGCAACTCCATCCAACACAGTGGTTAGTCTTGAGGAAAACCACAATGTAGAGATTGATGAAGGGGAAGCTGATTATTCCGAAGAACAATATCCTCTCACTGATGACAGGTACAAAGAGTTGGAGGATCGCCTCAATGCTATGGAGATCCAACAAATACCTGGCTTGGATTTAGGAGACATGGGGTTGGTTCCTGGATTGGTCATCCCTCCAAAATTCAAAGTTCCTACCGTTGCTCTGTACGACGGAATTTCTTGCCCTAAGATGCATCTAAGATCTTATGTCCGCAAGATTCAACCATACACAGCTGATAAGAGGCTTTGGATCCATTTCTTCCAAGAAAGTCTAGTAGGGGCTCATCTCGAGTGGTTCTATCAATTGGAGAGTTCTCGCATCCACACCTGGGAAGATCTAGCCGGGGCTTTCTACGAACAGTATCGGTACAATGCTGATCTCGCACCAACTCGTGTGCAATTGCAGAACATGACCATGGGTTCTGACGAGAGCTTCAAAGGGTATGCTCAAAAATGGAGAGATCTGGCTGGTAGAGTGCAACCCCCTCTAACTGACAGAGAGCTGATTGACATCTTCATGGGAACTTTGACAGGGCCTTTCTTCAAGCACTTAATTGGAAGCTCCTCAGCCGGGTTCGCCGAGCTAATACTAACCGGCGAGAGGGTCGAGGCTGGCATCAAGAGTGGAAAGATCCAGGGAGCCACAACCTCCGATACTCAGATAATCCCCTACAACGGGAAGAAAGAGTCCATTGCTGCGAACAGTCAAAGGGGTCGTCGCGACCAACATGTAGGGGCAATCCTGATCCCCAATCATGCACCTACTCAACAAAGACAGGGGCACCAGCATAAGGAAGTCGCACCTAAGAGGCAGTTCACCAAGATCAACATGTCACTGTCCCAGGCACTGCAACACCTGTTGAAGAAGGGTATGATTACTCTGAGGGCTCCTCTCCGGAACCCGAATACTTCTGCTCCTACCTATCACCCTAATGAAAGATGCGAATACCACTCTGATAGCCCGGGGCATGATACCAACAACTGTTGGCCTCTGAAGAACAAGATCCAGGACATGATCGATGCCAAGGAGATTGAGTTTGGTCCCCCAGAGACTCCAGCATGATCACTCCTCTTATGCCAAATCATTGAGATTGCGTTTGTTTCATTTTGAATTTTCAAAGTTGTAATTTCTTTTGTTGTCAAACAATTATCTGTTGATGTTAAACTCTGTTTTCATTAATGCATTGCATATGTCTGTCTTGAATTCATCCATTCGTTTCACTACTCTTATGCTTTTCTTTATGATATTTAACTCTTGATAAAAAGCTGCAAGCCTTTAGAGGGAGGATGACGAAACAATACCGTGATCTTATACAGTATGCTTTTGAACAGACCTTGCTGATGATGTACAGGCATTTCTTTCAATTCCCAAACACTGGAGTTATAAGGAAGTTAATCCCTAGTCAACCCCTTCGAGCCAAAGAAGTAGGAGTTTTCTGTTCTAGACAATCAAAACCTTTGATATAAACCCGGGGAAGGGTAGTATCTCAGTTAATTCAAAGAAAATGCGCATTGAAGTCGCAAACTCTCAGTTCGTAACACGACGAACGACGTCGAAAAAGAAAGCATTCCTTTGGAATCAAAAGACAAGGGTGGTTCCCTATCACATAGACAGTCAATCTCTCAAAAGAGGAAAGCCCACCAAGCCAAAACCTATGAAGGAGGCTTAAGAAAGCTGGGGCATCCCGCTGACAGTAATCCCGAAAACGATAACAGTCAGGCAAAAGTTAGGGATAACAAATCAAAATCAAAATAGTGAGGTCATTACAAAACCCTCAACAACATGAAAAATGTTGAAAAAAAAAAAAAAAAAAAAAAAAAAAGGAGATGATGACTGTCTCCCAAATTCAAAACCGGTGAACCATCGCCCAAAAGTCGTTTCAAACTCAAAACAGAGTGCGACGCACAATTAACTGAGCTTAAGTTGAAGAACATCACGAAGAGCGGGTGGGTACAAATATACTTTGAGCCTTTATCCTTTGTTTCTTAAACCGTGAACCAGGCCACGTTACAACCCTTCAAGAGTCCTAATTGAAGCATGGGTTAGCTCGAAAGCATACTGTTACGAAAGGTATCCTGACTCCTGTAGGGCTTTGCCCTAAAACTTGTGTTGATCGGTCTTGTGAAAAAGTTTTCCGCTAAAAACGCATTTTTCGAAACTTCGAGACAAACATAAACTTTGCATTATTTGAATATCACTGCCTGCATTTGACTTTTTGTTTGACAGCGAAGAAATTCATACAGCGAATGTTCGGAGGAACGAAAACTCTCTCAGTAAGCAAAATCACTTCAAAAACAAAGGGATGACACTTCCAACAACAAATCTCCTATCAACAAGGGGCATGACATAGCACAATTCAGTTAACCTGGGGCAGTCCAGTCAAGGTCCAACAGATCTTTCAAAGTTCAGTTAACCTGGGGCAGTCCAGTCAAGATTTCAAGAAATCTCTCAATATGCAGAGTAATCTGATTCAAGACTCCTTCATCACCACTTGGGGCATTCGAATGTCAAAAGTGTTCAACAAGTTCCTTATCACCAAGATATAGTTCAAGATGTGACCCAGACATGGTGACATTCTATAACTCATTCAGACTTCCAGATATAGTTCAAGATGTGACCCAGACATGGCGACATTCTATAACTCATTCAGATCATTCCAGATATAGTTCAAGATGTGACCCAGACATGGCGACATTCTATAACTCATTCAGACATTCCAGATATAGTTCAAGATGTGACCCAGACATGGCGACATTCTATAACTCATTCAGATCATTCCAGATATAGTTCAAGATGTGACCCAGACATGGCGACATTCTATAACTCATTCAGACATTCCAGATATAGTTCAAGATGTGACCCAGACATGGCGACATTCTATAACTCATTCAGACATTCCAGATATAGTTCAAGATGTGACCCAGACATGGCGACATTCTATAACTCATTCAGACTTCCAGATATAGTTCAAGATGTGACCCAGACATGGCGACATTCTATAACTCATTCAGACTTCCAGATATAGTTCAAGATGTGACCCGGACATGGCGACATTCTATAACTCATTCAGACTTCCAGATATAGTTCAAGATGTGACCCAGACATGGCGACATTCTATAACTCATTCAGACTTCCAGATATAGTTCAAGATGTGACCCAGACATGGCGACATTCTATAACTCATTCAGACTTCCAGATATAGTTCAAGATGTGACCCAGACATGGCGACATTCTATAACTCATTCAGACTTCCAGATATAGTTCAAGATGTGACCCGGACATGGCGACATTCTATAACTCATTCAGACTTCCAGATATAGTTCAAGATGTGACCCGGACATGGCGACATTCTATAACTCATTCAGACTTCCAGATATAGTTCAAGATGTGACCCAGACATGGCGACATTCTATAACTCATTCAGACTTCCAGATATAGTTCAAGATGTGACCCAGACATGGCGACATTCTATAACTCATTCAGACTTCCAGATATAGTTCAAGATGTGACCCAGACATGGCGACATTCTATAACTTATTCGAAGTGCTTCTAAATATGGTTCGAGATGTGACCCAGCGATGGCGACATTCAGTAACTTATCCCAAACCAACGCCTACAACAATCAGAAAATCCTTCCCATCCCCCAGCGGAGTTCATCAAAATTCCCCAGCAGATCAAAAGCTTCAACGGGTCAATCCCCAGCGAAGTCAGACTTTTAAATCTTCTCCCCACAGGTTTTTTAGAGGAAAATCTAGCATTCCCCAGTAGAGTCAGTCTTCAGAGATACATCTCTCCCAGTTGAAGATTCTCAATCTGGCCTCCCCAGCATTAAGTCTACTAGTTCAACACTCCCCAGTAGAAGACTTCAGGAATCCCCCCAGAAGATTAGCATGCAATCCGAGCTCCAAGCTCCCCAGCAATGACCCAGGATTTATTTTCCCCGGCAGCAGTCAAGACGCTTTTATCTTCGGCCATCTCGGAATCATGTATCCTTGGCAAGATTAGCTCATCAGCTTACATGCGCATCCATCACATTCATAAAACATTAAATGTCACATGCATTGCATCATGCATCATAACATTACATACAGCTAACCCTATACCTTTTCAGGTAAGATCAGTCGACAGACACAGATCATCTCCCGAGACTCATCCAAAAATAGTTCAGATGTGACCCGGACACGGCAACATCTTGATACTTATTCCAGATTCATTCAGACGCATCAGCAGAAACCTTACACCGGTTCCTCTTCAACTTCTCAACTTCTGAAACAAGTTTACGGATTCTTCCCTACAACGGAGGTCAATCTACCGATTTGTTCAGACTCTTCTCAAACCTTTCTGAAACAGTTTACGGATTCTTCCCTACAACGGATGTCAATCTACCAACTGATTCAGACTCTTCTCAATTTTTGAAAATAAGTTACGGACGCTTCCCAACAACGGATGCTGCTCCATTGCTTGTTCAGTCCCAACTCCTGAAAGTAGCTTACAGATTCTCCAGATACGGACATCAATCTGTTGCTTGTTCAGACCCCAGTTCAGAGATATTCCAAAACAGGGATGCCCTTCTGACAGTTGTCCACTCACCATCGACGTACAGTTCAACACCATCATATGGCATCTATAAGCCCATCCTCCTACCAGCAGTCGCCGAATGGCATCGTTAAGCCCATTCTCAGATGGCATCTTTAAGCCCATTCACCTCACCGTCACATCGACGAGCGCAAATTTTCTGGGCACATTAGTGTTCAATCTCCTTTTACCTTCAAGTCGCGAAAGGCAAACTTGCCAATCTAACTCTTCAGGTCAAAGAAGATTGAACAGGGGCAACTGTTGTACCCCAAAATTTGCCCTCGCGCTTTTCCACAAGAAATCTCAGCTTCAAACATTTCCTGACTTCTCAAACTGGTTCAAGAATCGGACAAACGGACTTTTCTTGACAGTCAATCAAAATTAGGGTTTTCACTGATTTTCAGAGCTTTGAATTGTTTCATATAGTGGGCTTAAGGTTTGATTGATTGTTGGTTCAATTTTGATCAAGCGAGCGTGATTTGGCATTTAATCGGGAATTAGGGTTTTATGGGCATATTCTCAGAAGGATTTGAATTCCACAGCACTTGGCGGTTTATTTCAAGATTCGGATTAAAATTCGCGTTATCTTGGTTTAATCAGTAAAAGAGACAGTGGATTTGAATTCAGTACGTTTTGATTGGGCCAGTCATATACCAGATGCAGTATTGGATTCATAGTGTTTGTGTATTTGATCAGTCTATTTGGATCGATTGCTGCTTTGCTCTGGATGTTGAATAAGACAGACTTTAATTGCAATGTTGTTTTATTTTAGTTATTTATTATTCTAAAATTAAATGATTGAATTTATTTTTCAATTGTTTTAATTCTAAGAATTTTAAATAAATAAATAAACAATAAAGAAAAATGGAACCAATTGGATAATTTGGATTTTTATTGATATTTGAATTATTTACAAATTGTTGTTACAAACAATAATTTACACTTAATTTAAATATTACATAGAATTAAAATTGTCCTATTTTCTAAACATTCTTCATTCTTCGTTCCTCTCCGGTATTCCATTTTTTGTCATCTGCAAAAAGAAACAAGAAAAGTCAGAAAGCAGTTAATCGGAAAAGACAGTTAAATTGCTCATCATTAGGGGCCACTGACTGGGATCAGTTGACCCTCTCTGCAAATCACGGGATTTCTCCCGGTTCACAGAGAGGGAAGATTATTTTTATTTCATGAATGTAAATGCAAATGCATAAGTCAATTTTCAATCCAAACTGAAAAAAGTTCAATCCAAACTTCCCATTCAAAACTAAACTGAAAGTCCAATGCCAAAGAAAATCAATAAAAGCATACAAGCTGTCATGGAAAGGTTTTTGGAAAAGATATCAAAAGGCAAAGTCAGATCAAAATTGTCAAAAAGATAAAGATTCAAAATGTAAGATGCAAGAAATCTTTTCATCATTTCCCTAGTCATAGCCCCTTCAGAGCAAGTACAGTAAAAACATTAAAAAATTCTTAATCTGTACTTTGAGAGAGAAGTAAAGAGAGATAAAGCCAAGGCACAGTTCAACAGGGTAAAAGGCAATTCACAACAGACAGTAGAGGGTGAAATAGAAAAGGAAATGTACAAGACAATTCAACATAGGCACAGTTTAATAGCAGCATAGCAGTTCAGGATAGAGAAGCGAGGAGATAAAAAAAGGGGATATACAAAGTCAGAAGATAGCTAACACAGTAAAAAGCAGATCAGTTCAGAAGAAAGCAACATAGCAGGTTAGAGGGGAGAGAGAAGAGAAAGTATACAAACTAAGCACAACTCTGCATATAGAAAAGACTCAACTCAGAGGACAGTTCAATATAGCAGCATAGCAGGCAGACAGTAGAAAAAAAAGACAAAAGGAGCAAGCTAAAAAGCTCAGTTCAGCAGCATAGCAGTTCAGAGGAGAAGTAAGGTGAGGAAAAAAGCATAAACCAGTTCAGCAGGATAGCAGTTCAGAAGATAAAAAAGAGATAATCAAAGAACTCAGTTCAGAGGAGAAAAGAGAGATACTAAACCAGTTCAGCATAACACCTCAAACCATTTTATCTAACCAATATCCTCACAACCAAAACCAATAATCCTCACCACCAATAAACCTGCATCCTCCTCAAAAACACCCCATTACTGTCATAAAAAAAAACCATTACCCTGTCTCAATCTATATACTCACAAAAAACCTGATAGAACCAGAACCACAAAACATCATCCAAACCTGCATCAGTTTCAGAAAAAAGAGAAAACTAACACATCTCAGAACAAAACTCACACCACTACTGTCATAACCAAAGCCATCAAACTTCATCAAATTTCATCAACCATATATCCAGACCAAGCCAAGCAAACATAAAAGATATTGAAACATACCATACTGTCAAAGCTTGAGCCAAACATAACAAAACTGCCTAACCTCTCAAGCATGTCAAAACATGACATCCAACTCAACAATGTTCAAAGCATCAGGGACTCAGAGAAAAATAAAGTGTCAAAGGCAACATAGGCCCTCAGATCTGAGATCATCACTGGGCATCTCAAGGCGATATTTGTTCAAAATCACTCAAGGCAATATTTGTTCAAAATCACTCAAGGCAATATTTGTTCAAAATCATTCAAAGCGTCAAGGGCAACACCAAGGAAGTAAATGTTCAAAGCAACCTAGGCCCTCAGAACCCTAGGTTCATCCTTGGGCAAGCAAGCACACATAAGCAATCACATACATCAAGCGAGAGTTTAAACCAACAAATCAAGGCATCACAGTGGAAGAAGAAGAAGAAAGAAACAATTCAAAGTGAACTCAGAAGTTTCATCAAAAGGCAGCAATGTTCTAAATCCTCAAGCAAATACGCAGTGGCAGAAGAAGATAAAGAGGCGAATTAGGGTTTTCAAGCAAATCCAGCATACATCATCAAACCCTAGAAACCTAAGAAAAGAACGAAAGTACCAGAAAGCAACAAGAAGCAAGCCAGCGTCTTCATCACTGAATCTTCGCCATCAAAGCCTCCTAAGCGTCCTCGTCTCCTTCCTTCCCTTTTCCAGTAGAGGTATGACATTTCTTTTCCCTCCTAATGCACCTCCAAATAAAAATCAATAACACAACATGAGAGGTCAAACCCCAAGCAGTTAATCAATAAATACGCAGAAGATCACAAAACGTACTAAAACAAAACAAATCAAAGCGATTACCAAGTTCTACTGCCTCAACAGTGTCGCTGGAGGGAAGGGGAAACGAAGGTAGCGCGGTGGCTCGGGCAAAGAGGCGCAGAAGCTCGCGTAGAAGACGAAGAGGAGCAGAACTCAGTGAACATGGCGCCGTTTCCACATGAACCCTAGCTTTCGTTCCCAATTGAACAAACAACGCGTCAACCCTAATTCTTTGCCTTTGGACCTTTGGGCTTAACCCGTTCATACTTCCCTGAAGCCCATTTAAAACGCCTCTTTTCTTCTTTACAACATTAAACACTAACAACTCTTTTCATTTTTATAATAAAAAACAATATTTACTTTTTTATATACTAACTCAATTATTTCATTGTTTCTAAAACATATACAATTTATTTCTTAATATTATTAAACATACTAACTTAATCTAAATACTTTTATACACAATTAACTTAAAAACATTTTTTTGAAATACATTTGTACATATCATATAAGTTAAATTTGAAAATATTTTCTTAATACACATTTGCATATAAAATAACCAAATACTTTTTATACATAATTAAATTGAAGATACTTTCTAATTAAAACTTTTCCTTTTGTACAGATTATTCATATTATACGTAATTAAAATTAAACTTTTTTAGTTAACATTCTTTTTATACATAATTCAACACATAAATCAAAAATACATTTAAAAACATGTAATCTAGGTCAAAACCCTAATACGGCTCAACTTCACATTTCGCACTTGTACATATTTATACTTACACATACATATACACTTGTACACAAATACATACACATTTCCCTATGCACATGTTTATCTTACATTTATATTTGATATTCATTTGATCGCGACATTCGATTTGGTTGTAAATTATTGGGTACTATAAGTCTCATCCCCTTGTACATTTATACCCCCACTCCCGGACACTATTTTGTAATAGCGTAGATTTATATTCCGCAATTTACAGTTTTCAATTATACCATGGTTAGACCTAGGGTTTGTATGTACATAAAATCAAACGCTAGATAACCTAATACAAGACAAATACATGTAATCAATACACAATCACACTTGCACCCCCTAGGGTAATCCCACATGTTGCCTTCCAAATGGGCCATGCTTGCACGTCGAATGTCTTTGGCAAAACAAAATCAAATGATCATAAGTCCCTCGATGACGCTTTCGAAAGTCGCCTATCAAAATGACCAAGTCCCTTCAAGCAAGTTGCCAAAGACACTTGGCATCATTGCATTCATGGTCCATACGATGACCCGCGCCCGTCCCGAATAAACTTCCTAAACGCAAGATTGTCCACCAATTTCAATGGTAGAACAAAATTGTTAAAAGGGGTTAAAACATGACAAAAACCTTTGAGTACAATAGGGTAGACAAAACTCTTAGTTACTTGAGATCAAACTTGCAAAAACACTTGCCTTCTTTTCAAAAACCACAAACCACAACACTTTCAAACAAACTCTCAAAAACATTTGAAACATCTTTTCGAAAAGATTCACACTTTTGTAAAACACTCAAACACGAGTCAAATACATTAGTTGCCTAAGACAAGGCATCTTTTTCCAAAACATTTTCAAAAAGCACTCACACACGCACCATTTTCAAAGCAATCGAAAAACAAGGCAAGTGATCTAAAAAACCAAGTAACTAAGAGCCCATGGATAACCATGGATGAAAAGGGTGCTAATACCTTCCCTTTTCATAATCTACCCCCCGAACCCACGAAATATCTCAAAAGGTTTTTGCTGTGCTTTTTAACCTTTCCTTTAGGATAAAGTAAAAAGTCGGTGGCGACTCTTGCTAACCGCACAAGTGCGAATACGAACGCAAAACACTAGTCAGTTCTCCCACCGTATCACACCCCGTGTCAAGTATTTGAAGTTGTGCCACCAATGGTTGCTGCTAAGAAATGTTCCTCTGATGAGTCCAAAGCTGTTAAGGTCATGCTGAAGATGGTTTCAGTCAAAGATGTTTGTGTTGCAATTGAAGAAGGAAGCTGTGATAGTTAGGGGCAACTCCTCAATATCCTATTCAAAGTGGATAAGTTTGGTTTAGGTTTCACCACCAAGGCTCAGAAGGAAGTGAGACATGCTCGTGCAGGAAAGCCACATCTCCGTATTAGAAACCATGAAGTTAACGTTATGGGTGATTCGGATGAAGAAGCTGCATTTGAAGATTGGGTGTATCCTACTACAACGGAGCTGAAGAATTAGCACGCAAAGGACTTCGTGCCCATTTCCTTCATTGAGGAGTAATCTACTTATTATTGCTTTTCTTTCAATTCAAGAACATTTTGTCTGTAATATTTAAGAATGACTTTTAAGCCATGTGCCTAGCCCGAGGCACTTTGGTCCATCTATCAAGGGTTTTATTTATGTTTATTTAATCATATGACCATTCAATACAAATCATTGGACTCTTTTGCATTCAAATCTTTGTGTTCATTGTCTTTCCTTTCTTACATTTTTCAAAATAGCCATGTATCTTACATGCATACACACACACACACACACACACACACACACACACACACACACACACACTCTTACAGGTCCTCATCCACTCTGGATCTTATTACCAATGACTTTACTATTGCCGACTATGACTTCGAATGCCCAATTAACCAAGCCGAAGACGAAGGTGAGGAAGATTGTGAAATACCGGGAGAACTTGCCAGATTTCTATTAGAAGAGGAAAAAGCTATTCAACCGCACGAAGAGTCCGTTGAAGTCATTAATATGGGTACCGAGACGGACAAGAGAGAGGTTAAGATTGGTGCTAACTTAGAAGACGGTGTCAAGAGTAGGTTGTTTCAGATGTTGCATGATTATGTGGAAGTATTTGCTTGGTCTTATGAAGATATGCCAGGGTTGGATACCGACATCGTAGTTCATCGTCTGCCGACAAAAGAAGACTGCCCTCCTGTCAAACAAAAGGTTCGTCGCATGAGGCCTGATATTTCCGAGAAGATAAAAGCTGAAGTGATGAAACAATTTGATTCAGGGTTCCTAGCTATGACATTCGATCCCTAATGGGTTGCCAATGTGGTTCCAGTTCCAAAGAAAGACGTAAAAGTTCGTATGTGCATAGACTATAGGGATCTGAATAGGGCAAGCCCCAAGGATGACTTCCCTCTACCATACCTTGACGTCTTAGTCGATAATATTGCTCAACATAAAGTCTTCTCTTTTATGGACAGTTTCTCCAGCTATAATTGGATAAGGATGGCTTCCGAAGACATGGAGAAGATTACTTTCGTTACGCAATGGGGCACGTTTTGCTATAAGGTCATGTCGTTCAGATTGAAGAATGTAGGGGCAACATATCAAAGGGCTATGGTAGCTCTGTTTCATGATGTGATCCATCATGAAATAAAGGTATATATGGATGATATGATTGCCAGATCTCAAACTGAAGAGGAACATCTCGATCACATGTACAAACCATTCGAAAGGTTGAAAAAAGTACAAGTTGAGGTTAAACCCTAACAAGTGCACATTTGGAGTACGATCTGGAAATCTTCTAGGTTTTGTTGTCAAGGTAAAGGCCATCCAAGAAATTCCAATCCCCTAATCTGAAAAGGAAGTTAGAGGATTCTTGGGTCGTCTCAATTACATCTCCCGCTTCATATCTCACTTGACTGCTACTTTTGATCCAATCTTCAAACTATTGAAGAAAGATCAGGTAGTCAGATGGAATGATGAATGCCAAGCTTCCTTCGACAAAATCAAAGAATATCTACAAGAACCTCCTATTCTCATGCCTCCATTTGAAGGAAGACCCTTGATCATGTACTTGACAATACTAGAGAACTCTATGGGGTGTGTTTTAGGCCAACATGACGAGTCTGGCCGAAAAGAACATGCTATTTATTACCTGAGAAATTTTTTTACCGACTGTGAAACCAAATATTCACTGCTCGAGAAAACTTGTTGTGCTCTGGCATGGGCTGCTGGCCGGCTAAGATAGTATATGTTGACTCATACCACTCTGTTGATTTATAAGAGGGACCCAATCAAGTACATCTTCGAGAAACCTACTCTCTCAGAAAGGATAGCAAGATGGCAAATGATTTTGACTGAGTACGATATTCAATACACAACACAAAAGGCCAACAAAGGAAGCGTACTAGCAGATCATTTAGCCCATCAAGTTGTCGATGATTATTAGTCTATGAACTTTGACTTCCCGGATGAGAATATCATGCTGGTGACCGACTGTGTGAAACTTGGACCGTATGACGGACCTGAACAAGGATCCCGATGGACTATGGTTTTTGATGGGGCTTCCAATGCCTTGGGTAACGAAATTAGTGTTGTGATCATATCCCCTGAAGGTTTCCACACTCCATTCACTGCCAGGCTATGCTTCGATTGTACGAACAATATGGCTGAGTACAAAGCGTGCATTTTGGGTCTGAAAGCTTCCATTGACTTGAGGATCAAGCATTTGAATGTGTTCGGGAATTCTGCTCTAGTGATCATCCAAGTAAAAGGAGAGTGGGACACTAAGCACCCTAATATCATCCCTTACAAGGAACTTGTGCTATCCCTGATTCCCTACTTCAAAGAGATCACCTTCGAACACTTCCTTAGGGAAGAAAATCAGTTGGCTGAAGCCTTGGAAACCATGTCTTCTATGTTCAAGGTCAGATGGGACAATGAAGCTCCTATGATTACAATTGAAAGATTCGATGAACCTGCACATTGTGAATATTTTAAATGACAGAAAGTTCTTACGAATATTTTTAGCCAAATTCTTCCTAAGCAACAAAATATTCTACAAGCGCAACCATGATTCTACTCCACTCCGATGTGTGGACAAGAAGGAGGTAGAGGAAATTATATAAGACATGCACGATGGTATCTTTGGCACTCACTCAAGTGGAAATACAATGGCCAAGAAGATCTTGAGAGTTGGCTACTATTGGTCAACAATGGAGACTGATTTCCATCAACATTCAAAAACTTGTCACAAATGCAAAATCTATGCTGACAAGGTCCATGTGCTTCCTATCCCTCTGAACGTCATGACCGCTCCGTGGCCATTTGCAATGCGGGGCATTGAAATTGTTATACCCCAAATTTTCCCTCTCATGTTTTTCTAAGATTTCCTCTTGCATAGGTGGTTACAAACCTTTGCCTAAAGACAAGGAAATTTTTCAAATAATGGTTAAACGTCCTTCGATTGGCACTGTTGTACCCCAAACTTTTCCCTCCCTTTTTCACAAGAAATCACAACCCCAGGGTTTTCTCTGATTTTTAAGATTGGCTCGAGAATCGGTCAAACAGACTTTTCTTTATCAGTCAATCCAGAATTAGGGTTTTCTCTGATTTGTTAAGATCGACTCAGGAATCGATCAGACAGATCTTTATTTGGCAGTAATCCAGGATTAGGGTTTGCGCTCACATTTCTCAAAAGAAACTGAATCCTCAGAAATTCAGTTAACTGTTACTTTGTTTTCACGCTTGTTCAAGATTACTGGTTGTTTCTCAAAACCTAATTATTTGGGATAAGAGCTGAGAATTTTGTTTGGAACTTTAAGGCATCTGCTTTGATTAAGTGGAGTGAAAGGTTTACCGTTTAATGGAATGCTTTGTTTGTTTAACTGTCCAATGCGTGTGTTGATACCATGCCTATTGAGTAATGCAAGGTTGCGAGACTGCAAAGTTTGTTGATTATTTATTTCATCTGGATTAAAGTTATTGGGATACATTTCCAAGTTATTTTGATTTAAGAGTCTTAAATAATTAAATAGACAATACAAGGAAAGATTGGAATATTTGACAGTAGAAAATTCTTTTTTGACAAAGACTTTTTATTTATTTCAAATGTTGTTACAAATTTTGTTCGAATATTGTAAGATTACAACTTATAGTATTTACAATAATATTTGTTTACAATAAATGGAAATATAAATCTAAGCCTAATCTCCTAAGATCTTTGACTTCTGCTTCTACTGCTTCCTCTATCATCCAACTGGTACTTAACTGCAAAAGATAGAGAAAAAGAAATTAGTATAAGAATTTTCAAGCAGAAAAGGAAGAAAGAGAAAAATCATCATTAAAGTCTGCCGGCCGGAATCAGAAATGCTATGTTCATCACATTTTATTTTTCTCTCTGCAAATCACAAGAAGATCGCTCTTCTCGGTTCACAGAGAGAAAAATAAAAAGATATAAATTGTAAGAATACAATTAACTCAAAATGCAAAAACATAGGAAAGTTGCAAGGCAGAGCAAAGGGTACTGCAAACTTAGTTTCAAACTGCATTAGTCAACCAACAACAAGGAAAACATGAGCAAGCATGGCAAGCTAATTACAAATGCACTAACCAAACTGAATGTCAAACTAAGTTGCAAAGCTGTCAAGGCAAAGTACAATGCAGAAGCATACAAGCAACCAAGTACACAAAGCAGAAAGTTGCAAAGCTGTCAAAGAAAGTACAATGTAGAAGCATACAAGCAACCAAGTACACAAAGCAGAAAGTTGCAAAGCTGTCAAAGAAAGTACGCAATGCAGAGAGATAAACCAAGTTACAAGCCAAAGAGACCTGTCCTAGCTATCATCATTTTCGGGCCAGCAGACTTTTCAGAATAAAATATAATAAGCAATTAAAAATGCTTATGGAGAGAGAGAGAAAGAGAGAACCTCAGTGAGAGTTTGTAGTTTTGGCAAAAGCAGGTTTTTCAAGACAGTAAAAGAAAACAAAAAAGATATAAAGAGGCTACTGCATAGCAGTCCAGAAGAGAGGACATAGAGCCCACAAAAACTTGCAAACCTGCATTACAAAACCTGCAAGCCTGCTTGCAAAACAGGAGAGAAAACTATTGAAAGAAAAACCCTAAATAACTGCAACTTCTCAAAACTGCTTCCAAAATACAAAACTCAGCAAACCTGCCTTACAAATTGCAAACCTTCTATCAAAGCAAAAACTGCATAAAAGCTGTTGTCAAACCTGCATAAAGGCCAAAATCAACACCATAAACCTGCTTCCCACATCAAGCAAGCTATAACTACAAACCTGCATCACAAACTGCAACTTACCAAAAATCCAAACACAAACAGCCTGCACGCCTGCAACTTACCAAAACTGTAAGCTCAAGCCTGTTTGCCCAAAACAACTCAAGCCTGCAACTTACCAAATCTGTAAGCTCAAGCCTGTTTGCCCAAAACAACTCAAGCCTGCAACTTATCAAAGCTGTAAGCTCAAGCCTGCTTGCCCCAAAACAACTCAAGCCTGCAAGCTATAACCCAAGTCTGCATTTCATAACAGCATAACTTGCTTGCAAACTTACCAAAAACTGCATAAACTGCAAACACAATCTAGCTTCATCAAACCAACAAAAAACAAGCAAAAGTTCAGAAGCAAAGTTCAAAATCATCAAGCTCAGTTCAAAAGCTAGTTTTTCAGAACAAATTCATCATCATTATTCAACACCTAAAGAAGAAGGAGAGGTTCAGAAGTGACAAACAAAGAACAGGTCTCAGAACATTTGTTCATCATCAACCAAAACAAAGAGCAAGCATAGTTCTCAGAATAATCTCATCATCAAACAATCAATATTCAAGCACTCATAGGAAGAGAATCAACAAAAGCAAACAACAATAGCTCTCATAATAATCTCATCATCAAACATTCAAAAAGAAGTCAAAGAAACAGAAATACCAGAAGCCCAAAGCAATCATCACGCTCTCTTCCCCGCCCGGCCACTAAGAAGCGCCACCAGCCTCACGTCCCTCTCCCTCTATCGTTTTTCAGAAGCAAGCCGTTCAAGATACGTCTCTCAAACCCTCAAGTTTTTACTACATGTAAACATCAAAAAACCATAAGATTAAAACATGCAAGCAATCAAGAAACAAACCTAACTGTGAAACCCTAAAAAACGTGAATGAACAATTCGCACCTTTCAAAACACCAAGCTTGGACCACTGTGAGAGATTGAAAGAGTGGAAGGGGGCGACGCTCCAGTATCCGGGCTTAGGAAGAGTATCAGAAGCTCATAGGCTTGAGAAAGACGAAGAGAAACGGATAAGAGATGAGAGGAGGAGCCGCTGTGTACCAAAACTACAAACCCTAGTTCAGAATACAACATCAACCCTAAAAATTTGTCAACATTTCAATTGGGCCTTCGCCCCAAACTGTGCCAAGCCCACAATGTCTTTGTTAAACGCACACCCCCCTCCCCTGCTCACTCTGACTTAACAATTTGTTCTTCTCCATTTTGTTTTGTTTGGGCCACAAGTCCTAGGCCCATTATCTTTTCTTTTCAATTTTTTTTTTTAAAACCAACACTTCCCTTTATTTACATTAATTTGATTCTTTCCTCTTTTGTTAAAATATAAAAACTAAAATGTATTAAAATTTTTGTTTAAATTTTCTTAATATGATTTTCTTTAATAATTATTACATTTAATAAAATACATAAATAATAGGGATTTAGTTCAAAATGAATTTTCTTTCTTTAAAACTTTTTTCCTTTTCATCAATCATAAAACACAAAAGAATAATAATAATACTTAAATCTTTATTAGGTTAAAATTTTATTTGTTCATTTGTAAATAAATACATGCATCCCATATACCTTGACATTATTATTCTGATAAGACTCATCCCCATTTGTAAACATTTGTACCCCCATCCCCGAATACTCATTTGTAATAACTTAGACTATAAAATTCCCGCAGTTTATTGCTTTCAATATACTGTATAGTAGTTAGGATTTGTATGGCAAGATTCAAAATCAATCGCTAGATAACCTAATACAAGAACAAATGCATGAAAATCAATACACAGTTCACACTTGCACCTCTAGGGTAACCTTGCTTGTTGCCTCGGAAAATGCAATCATGTCCCTCGAATACGAGACACTCTAGCAAATGCCCCTTCGATAAACAAAGATTGTAGTCCCTCGATGACCCTCAATGTTGCCTTCGATAAAACGATCCCGTCCCTTACAAAATTACTAGAGCGTCTCACAAGTTGCTTTCAATGATTGTATGCGATGACACGCGTCTGTCCCGTTTAACATCCTAACGTAAGGTTGTTCACCAAATACAATGGTGAAATAACACTGTTAAAAGGGTTAAAAACATAAGAAAGATCTTTGAGTAAAACACGGTAGACAACTCTTAGTTACTTGATCAAAAATCTTGCAAAACATCCTTGCCATTTTCAAACACACTTCACAACACAACTTCAAAACAATTTCAAAACAACTTTCAAAACATTGAAATATCTTTTCAAAAAGACACACACCTTTGTATATATTCAAACAAGAATTATTACAAAGGTTGCCTCGACAAGGCTTCTTTTTCAAAGCATTTTCAAAAACCACACACAAAGCACCATTTCAAACAATTGAAAAGCAAAGACAAGTGATCTAAAACAAGTAACTAAGAGCCCATGGAAAACCATGGATGAAAAGGGTGTTAGCACCTTCCCTTTTCATAATCTACCCCCCGAACCCAAGAAAACATCTCAAAGTTCTTTCCTGTGATTTTTGACCTTTCCTTAGGATAAAATAAAAAGTCGGTGGAGACTCTTGCTAAACCGAACAAGCGCGAACACAAACGCAAAACCTCAAGTCATGTCTTCTACCGTATCACAGAACTGGTGACTCTGCTGGGGAAATTTCTAAAAGTGGGGTTACCTTAGGGTTTTAGATCACCTTTACATGCTTACCTTGATTGCTTTGATTGCTTTACTTTTTGGGTTCCTTGTTTGGGTTTGTTTTAAATCCTACACCCGGATTTGGGGGCACCTTTTAGGTAAGTAGCAATAAACTGTAAGGGAACTGTGTGGGGTATGCCGACATGGTTGAAACAGTAGCTACGTTAGTGTGACATATTTGTGGGTACCGGTAGCCTTTGAGTCAATCAAAGAGAATACGGGGCCGCTGAGTGATGTCATGAAGCACTAACGAACTCTTAGAACCTTACTTGACCATCTTGGCCTTATTAGGGGTAGTGAGATGACCGACTTTGGTGCAGTATGAAGTTGGTAGATACTTGATACTACACTCATTGATGATTGTTTTCTTGGAATATTTTGGTCTCCAGTTAAGTGGCTAAACCAAAACAATAAACACAGAAAATAATCCAGTGATATTGAGCTCCTTAGAACCCGATTTCTATTTGTAGGACAGGTTGAGCCAATTAACTTCAAAGAGGGTACTTACCTACAAACCCCATGCAAGCCTAAACCTAAGGACTTGTCTGCTTTGTGTGAATGTGATTAGCTGTTTATACACTTGCTTACTTTTGCATACCTGTATATAACATCATAACATCATACCATAGCATTTTTAATAACCATTTCGAGGATCTCGAGGGTCTTTGATGCAGGGGCACGTTGAACCAGACATCTACCAAAGGGCAAGAGGATTTTCCTCTAAACAAACGCCGTCAAAGATCAATTACAACAACTTGAATCAAGGGCTATGACCCACTTGACATGGTGAGCTTGATTCTCGTGGAAAGACATCCACCGATACAAAGTTCTCCAATCAAAGATGTTGATCGAAGTTCAATCTCTAACATTTTCTTGTGTTTATCCCGCGAGATCCTTGAAAACATGCATCCACATAACATGCATCCACATCATGACAGGTTTTCCCTTTCAGGTTTCCTTATTCTCCTACTATTTATTTCAGTAGAGATGGATCTAGAGAGGACTATCGAAGATATCCAGGCTCAAAACACTCAACTTCAAGAAATGTTCTTGAACCTGTCCCAGGGGAAAGAAGAGGTGAAAGCTCTCCTCACAAGGGGCATGGTCCTAGGGAATCCAGGCGGAATCAGGAATGATCAGTTGGAAGGGCTACAGATTGAGTTGGCAACAATGAAGATCCAGATGATGGGACAGCTGGTGGGCCAGATGGCTCTCATTCAAGACCTGGCTCAAAGACAAGAGGAGCTCAGAGTCCTCGTCAACAAACTGCTTCAAGATAACCAAATGGGGCAAACAACTAGGGTTGAAGATCAAGTCATCATTCAACCTCCTTTGAGATAAGAAGACAAGGGAAAGGCTCCCCAACTTGCTTCAGGGTCACAAGCCCAGCAACAACCTCGCCAGCGTCAACGGGGTAATCGGCGTAAGAAAAATACATTTGGAAGACATTTCTCTGAGATTGACATACCATCATCTCTAATACTAAAACGCTTGTTGGAGGTCAATCTGCTTGCTTTAAAGGATCCTCTTCGGAATCCCAATACCTCTGCTCCTAGATATCACCCCGACACATTTTGTGTATACCACTCCTATAGTCCTGGACATGACACCGACGACTGTTGGGCTTTGAAAAACAAGATTCAAGACTTAATTGACAATGGAGTGCTGAAATTCATACCGGATGGCGAGATGAAAATCTTCCGCTGAGGGTTCTCCACCTGAGATGACAAGTTCGAACTAAGAGACCTTGGTTTCATTTGAATTTTCAAGTTGTAATTTCTTTTGTTATTCAAACAATTATCTGTTGATGCCAAACTCTGTTTCATTAATGCATTGCATATGTTTGTCTTGAATTCATCCATTCGTTTTCACTATTCTTGAATTATGCTTCCTACTTTCTTTATGATATTTAACTCATGATAAAAGTTACAAGTCTTTAGAGGGAGGATGACGAAAAAATGCCATAATCTCATACATTATGCTTTTGAACAGACCTTGCTGACGATGTACATGCGTTTCTTTCAAATCCTAAACACTGGAGTTATAAGGAAGATAATCCCTAGTCAACCCTTTCGAGCCAAAGAAGTAGAAGTTTTCTGTTTTAAACACAAATTGAAACCTTTAAACCTGGGGCAGGGTAGTCTCTCAGTTAATTCAAAAGATGCGCATTGAAGTCGCAAACTCTCAGTTCGTAATACAACGAATGACATCAAAAAAATTCCTTGGGAATCAAAAGACAGTGATGGTTCCTTATCTCATAGGCAGTCGTTATCTCTCAAAAAAAGAAAAGCCCACTGAGTCAAAACCTACGAAGGAGGCTTGAGAAAGTTGGGGCATCCCGCTGACTGTAATCTCGAAAACAAGAACAGTCAGGCAAAAGTTAGGGATAATGAATCAAAAGAAAGAGGTAATTATAAATCCTCAACAACATAAAAAATGTTGCAAAAAATGACTGCCTTCCCATAAAATTCAACTTCTGTGAACCATCACCAAAACGTCGTTCCAAACTCGAATAGAGTTCGACGCACAATTAACTGAGTTTAGGATTGAAGAACATCATGAAGAGCGGGTGGGTACAAATATACTTTGAGCCTTTATCCTTTGTTTCTTAAACCGTGAACCAAGCCACGTTACAACCATTCAAAAGTCCTAATTGAAGCATGGGTTAGTTCGAAAGCATACTGTTACAAAAGGTATCCTGACTCTTGTAAGGCTTTGCTCAAAATCTAGTGTTGAATTTGTCTTATAAAAAGTTTTCTGCCAAAAAACGCATTTTTCAAAACTTCGAGACAAGCATGAACTTTGCATTACTTGAATATCATTGTTTGCACATGTTTATTTGTTTGACAACGAAGAAATTCACACAGTGAATGTTCAGATGAGCGAAAGCTCTCTCAGTGAATAAAATCACTTCAAGTGGGATGACACTCCTGTTGCAAAAATCTCCCATCAACAAAAGGGGATTTGATATGGTATTGTCCAGTAAACCTGGGGCAGTCCAGTCAAGATTTCAACAAATCTTTCAAAGTCCATTAAACCTGGGGCAGTCCAGTCAAGATTTCAAGAAATCTCTCAATTACAGATTAACCTGGGGCAAGTCTCCCTCACCATCACTTGGGGCATTTAAACGTCAATCTCATCAAAGGGTTATGTACAGTCCAAGTTTCCTGGCAGTGCCACAAGCACTTGATACTAGGGGAAGTGACGAATCTCTACGAAATCTTTCTGAAAAGAAATTCAAGCGTCCTCGAGAAGTTTATCACCTCTCTAGCAGACCAGCAGTCATGGGTTTATTTCCCCAACATTTGTCAAGGAATTATTCTCCAAAACAAAATTACATTTCAATAACATTCATAACGTACACAGATTGATCGGTCGTCAAAAATTCCTTCATCACCTGTTGGAAGTTACGACCGTCAGAGATTCCTCCATCATCAGATTGAGTCAAAATTAATCCAAGACCCTCTCTGTTTTGGTCAGATCAACATTAAGATCTCCCTAATTCTTATGCCAATGGAAGATCTTCCGGGTTTTTGATATTTCAGATAAATCTCCCAGCGATTTATTCTGGTTTTCTTCAATACCAGAGATGAAGAATCTAACTCTTTTCTCCTTCATCAGCTCAGGATTTATTTTCCCCAGCGAAAGGTCATCTTGAAAAACATTACACCTCCGTGCATTAAGACATCATGCAACGCGATCTCATTTATTTTGAGAACATCACTGTTTGATATATGCCACTAACCTTTACCTTTCAGGAAAGGTACAATCAAATTCAAGCGACAAAGCTTTTCTTCAGTCGAATTACAGACAAGTTCCTAAATTTCGACAAAGCTTTTACTCCAGTTGAATTCCGGACAAGTTCCTAAATCTCAAACGGAAATAACTCACCAGCAGAATAATGGACAATTGAAGCTCCTAAAATTCTGTTTCTCTCAAGAATGAAGATTCTCATCCTAGAAACCTTAGAGATTGGTATACTCCCAAGCTCCTGATACTGTTAACAGAATGAAGATTCTCATCCTTGAAACCTCAAGAGATTGGTATACTCCCAAGCTCCTGATACCATTAACAGAATGAAGATTCTCATCCTTGAAACCTCAAGAGATTTGTATACTCCCAAGCTCCTGATACCGTTAACAGAATGAAGATTCTCATCCTTGAAACCTCAAGAGATTGGTATACTCCTAAGCTCCTGATACCGTTAACAGAATGAAGATTCTCATCCTTGAAACCTCAAGAGATTGGTATACTTCCAAGCTCCTGACACCGTTAACAGAATGAAGATTCTCATTTCTTGCTTCCCCAGTAGATTGGCATACACCCAACCTTCTGACCCAAGACCTGAATGAAGATTCTCATTTTGGCTTCCCCAGTAGATTGGCATACACCCAACCTCCTTATTTTCCCCGATAGAATGAAGATTCTCATTCTCAACATGGTATACAATTCAACTTCCTGATATTCCCGACAGAATGAAGATTCTCATTCTCAAAGTGGAATACGACTTGACTTCTGAACTTCCTCCAAATAGGAATAAGCCTCTCCAACAGGATAGCTACTTTTCAACAGTATGGCTATTCCCCACAGAGTTCTTACTCCCCAACAAAATCAAGACTCTCGTCCTTGATTCTCCGGAGCTTTCTTTACTCTCAGCTTGAATTTGTCAGAATTTCAAATCCCCTGCAGATCGAAGATTCTCGTTCTTGGCTCTTCAACACTAATTCCCCAAGCAGAATGAAGACTCTCTTTCTCAATTCCTCAGAGTTTTCAAATATTCCCCGGCGAAGATCTCCTCAAAACAGGAATCCCCAGTAGATTGGCATACAACCCAAACTCCTGACTTTCCCCAGCAGTATAACTTCTCCCCACAGAGGTTGTCAAAAAGCTTGAAGACACACATACTCTTCAAACAGTGGTCCCAGGACTTCTCATTTTCAACGATCAAGGGATTTTCAATCCCCGTAGTAGTCAAGGATTTACTTTCCCCGATGGCGGTCAAAGATTTTATTATCTCCAGTTATCCAGGATTTATCTTCCTCAGCAAGACGGCTAATCAGCTTACATGCATATTCATTACATTCATATAATACATACATTGCATCATACATCATAACTTTGTGTTTCAACTAATATTTCAACCGTCGTAGGATAAGTTTAGCAAGTTTCAAACTTCATGGATTTCTGAAAACAGTTCACGGATGCCTCCCGACATGGATGCTAATCTATTGCTTATTCAGACCCCCAGCTCAGAGACGTTCCAAACATGGATACCTTTCTGATACTCACCCACTCACCTACAACATACAATTCAACAAACATTCTTGGATGGCATCTTTAAGCCCATCTCCGACAAGATTCTGTCACATCTCCAAATGGCATCTTTTAGCCCATTCCCTCAAAACTGTGCTTTGACAAGTGCAAATTTATGGGCACTCTAGTGTCCAATCATCTTTTACCTTCGAGTCGCGAACGACAAAGTTGCCAATCTAACTCTTCAGGTTCAAGAAGATTGAACAGGGGCAACTGTTGTACCCCAAAATTTGCCCTCCCTTTTTCACAAGAAATCACAACCCCAGGGTTTTCTCTGATTTTTAAGATTGGCTCGAGAATCGGTCAAACAGACTTTTCTTTATCAGTCAATGCAGAATTAGGGTTTTCTCTGATTTGTTAAGATCGACTCAGGAATCGATCAGACAGATCTTTCTTTGGAAGTAATCCAGGATTAGGGTTTGCGCTCACATTTCTCAGAAGAAACTGAATCCTCAGAAATTCAGTTAACTGTTACTTTGTTTTTACGCTTGTTCAAGATTACTGGTTGTTTCTCAAAACCTAATTATCTGGGATAAGAGCTGAGACTTTTGTTTGGAACTTTAAGGCATCTGCTTTGATTAAGTGGAGTGAAAGGTTTACCGTTTAATGGAACGCTTTGTTTGTTTAACTGTCCAATGCGTGTGTTGATACCATGCTTATTGAGTAATGCAAGGTTGCGAGACTGCAACGTTTGTTGATTATTTATTTCATATGGATTAAAGTTATTGGGATACATTTCCAAGTTATTTTGATTTAAGAGTCTTAAATAATTAAATAGACAATACAAGGAAAGATTGGAATATTTGACAGTAGAAAATTCTTTTTTGACAAAGACTTTTTATTTATTTCAAATGTTGTTACAAATTTTATTCGAATATTGTAAGATTACAACTTATAGTATTTACAATAATATTTGTTTACAATAAATGGAAAAATAAATCTAAGCCTAATCTCCTAAGATCTTTGACTTATGCTTCTACTGCTTCCTCTATCATCCAACTGGTACTTACCTGCAAAAGACAGAGAAAAAGAAATTAGTATAAGAATTTTCAAGCAGAAAAGGAAGAAAGAGAAAAATCATCATTAAAGTCTGCCGGCCGGAATCAGAAATGCTATGTTCATCACATTTTATTTTTCTCTCTGCAAATCACAAGAAGATCGCTCTTCTCGGTTCACAGAGAGAAAAATAAAAAGATATAAATTGTAAGAATACAATTAACTCAAAATGCAAAAACATAGGAAAGTTGCAAGGCAAAGCAAAGGGTATTGCAAACTGAGTTTCAAACTGCATTAGTCAACCAACAGCAAGGCAAACATGAGCAAGCATGGCAAGCTAATTACAAATGCACTAACCAAACTAAATGTCAAACTAAGTTGCAAAGCTGTCAAGGCAAAGTACAATGCAGAAGCATACAAGCAACCAAGTACATAAAGCAGAAAGTTGCAAAGCTGTCAAAGAAAGTACAATGCAGAAGCATATAAGCAACCAAGTACACAAAGCAGAAAGTTGCAAAGTTGTCAAAGAAAGTACGCAATGCAAAGAGATAAACCAAGTTACAAGCCAAAGAGACCTGTCCTAGCTATCATCATTTTCTGGCCAGCAGACTTTTCAGAATAAAATATAATAAGCAATTAAAAATGCTTATGGAGAGAGAGAAAGAGAGAACCTCAGTGAGAGTTTGTAGTTTTGGCAAAAGCAGGTTTTTCAAGACAGTAAAAGAAAACAAAAAAGATATAAAGAGGCTACTGCATAGCATTCCAAAAGAGAGGACATAGAGCCCACAAAAACTTGCAAACCTGCATTACAAAACCTGCAATCCTGCTTGCAAAACAGGAGAGAAAAATATTGAAAGAAAAACCCTGCATAACTGCAACTTCTCAAAACTGCTTCCAAAACACAAAACTCAGCAAGCCAGCCTTACAAATTGCAAACCCGCTATCAAAGCAAAAACTGCATAAAAACTATTATCAAGCCTGCATAAAGGCCAAAATCAACACCATAAACCTGCTTCCCACATCAAGCAAGCTATAACTACAAACCTGCATCACAAACTGCAACTTACCAAAAATCCAAACACAAACAGCCTGCACGCCTGCAACTTACCAAAACTGTAAGCTCAAGCCTGTTTGCCCAAAACAACTCAAGCCTGCAACTTACCAAATCTGTAAGCTCAAGCCTGTTTGCCCAAAACAACTCAAGCCTGCAACTTACCAAAGCTGTAAGCTCAAGCCTGCTTGCCCCAAAACAACTCAAGCCTGCAAGCTATAACCCAAGTCTGCATTTCATAACAGCATAACTTGCTTGCAAACTTACCAAAAACTGCATAAACTGCAAACACATTCTAGCTTCATCAAACCAACAAAAAACAAGCAAAAGTTCAGAAGCAAAGTTCAAAATCATCAAGCTCAGTTCAAAAGCTAGTTTTTCAGAACAAACTCATCATCATTATTCAACACCTAAAGAAGAAGGAGAGGTTCAGAAGTGACAAACAAAGAACAGGTCTCAGAACATTTGTTCATCATCAACCAAAACAAAGAGCAAGCATAGTTCTCAGAATAATCTCATCATCAAACAATCAATATTCAAGCACTCATAGGAAGAGAATCAACAAAAGCAAACAACAATAGCTCTCATAATAATCTCATCATCAAACATTCAAAAAGAAGTCAAAGAAACAGAAATACCAGAAGCCCAAAGCAATCATCACGCTCTCTTCCCCGCCCGGCCACTAAGAAGCACCACCAGCCTCACGTCCCTCTCCCTCTATCGTTTTTCAGAAGCAAGCCGTTCAAGGTACGTCTCTCAAACCCTCAAGTTTTTACTACATGTAAACATAAAAAAAACATAAGATTAAAACATGCAAGCAATCAAGAAACAAACCTAACTGTGAAACCCTAAAAAACGTGAATGAACAATTCACACCTTTCAAAACACCAAGCTTGGACCACTGAGAGATTGAAAGAGTGGAAGGGGGCGGTGCTCCAGTAGTCGGGATTAGGAAGAGTATCAGAAGCTCATAGGCTTGAGAAAGACGAAGATAAACGGAGAAGAGATGAGAGGAGGCGCCGTTGTGTACCAAAACTGCAAACCCTAGTTCAGAATACAACATCAACTCTAAAAATTTGTCAACATTTCAATTGGGCCTTTGCCCCAAACTGTGCCAAGCCCACAATGTCTTTGTTAAACGCACACCCCCCCTCCCATGCTCACTCTGACTTAACAATTTGTTCTTCTCCATTTTTTTTGTTTGGGCCACAAGTCCTAGGCCCATTATCTTTTCTTTTCAATTTTTTTTAAAACCAACATTTCCCTTTATTTACATTAACTTGATTCTTTCCTCTTTTGTTAAAATATAAAAACTAAAATGTATTAAAATTTTTGTTTAAATTTTCTTAATATGATTTTCTTTAATAATTATTACATTTAATAAAATACATAAATAATAGGGATTTAGTTCAAAATGAATTTTCTTTCTTTAAAACTTTTTTCCTTTTCATCAGTCATAAAACATAAAAGAATAATAATAATACTTAAATCTTTATTAGGTTAAAATTTTATTTGTTCATTTGTAAATAAATACATGTATCCCATATTTCTTTGATCTTCCTTATTTTATAATTTGTTACAATTTTTACATTGAAAATGCGACAGTTCAATTTGGTTGTAATATATACTTGGACATTATTATTCTGATAAGACTCATCCCCATTTGTAAACATTTGTACCCCCATCCCCGAATACTCATTTGTAATAACTTAGACTTTAAAATTCCCGCAATTTATTACTGTCAATATACTGTATAGTAATTAGGATTTGTATGGAACGATTCAAAATCAATCGCTAGATAACCTAATACAAGAACAAATGCATGAAAATCAATACACAGTTCACACTTGCACCTCTAGGGTAACCTTGCTTGTTGCCTCGGAAAATGCAATCATGTCCCTCGAATACGAGACACTCTAGAAAATGCCCCTTCGATAAACAAATATCGTAGTCCCTCGATGACCCTCGATGTTTCCTTTGATAAAACGATCTCATCCCTTACAAAATTGCTAGAGCGTCTCACAAGTTGCTTTCAATGATTGTATGCAATGACCCGCGCCTGTCCCGTTTAACATCCTAACGCAAGGTTGTTCACCAAATACAATGGTGAAATAACACTGTTAAAAGGGTTAAAAACATAAGAAAGATATTTGAGTAAAATAGGGTAGACAACTCTTAGTTACTTGATCAAAAATCTTGCAAAACATCCTTGCCATTTTCAAACACACTTCACAACACAACTTCAAAACAATTTCAAAACAACTTTCAAAACATTGAAATATCTTTTCAAAAAGACACACACCTTTGTATATATTCAAACAAGAATTATTACAAAGGTTGCCTAGACAAGGCTTCTTTTTCAAAGCATTTTCAAACTCCACACACAAAGCACCATTTCAAACCATTAAAAAGCAAAGGCAAGTGATCTAAAACAAGTAACTAAGAGCCCATGGAAAACCATGGATGAAAAGGGTGCTAGCACCTTCCCTTTTCATAATCTACCCCCCGAACCCAAGAAAACATCTCAAAGGTCTTTCCTGTGCTTTTTGACCTTTCCTTAGGATAAAATAAAGACGGTGGCGACTCTTGCTAAACCAAACAAGCGCGAACACCTACAAAATGCCCTTCGATTGGCATCTCCAAAGTGATTTTCGATTGGCATCTACAAAACGACCTTCGATTGGCATCTCCAAAGTGCCTTTCGATTGGCATCTCCAAAATGTTTTTCGATTGACATCTGTAAAAGATCCTTTGATTGGAATCTGCAAAAGGCCTTTCGATTGGCCTCATGACAAGCTTTTCGATGGGCATTGTGTCAAAGCCTTTCGATTGGCATGGCAAGGGATCTTTCAATTTAGAATTGTGTCAAAGCCTTTCGATTGGCATGGCAAGGGATCCTTCGATTTAGCATTGTGTCAAAACAGCTCCGACAAGCATGTTAACTGTGTCCTTCGATTGGCATGGACAAGATCTTTCGATTAGAATAGCAAAAGACTCTTCAATTGACATTCCAATAAATACCCTTTGATTAGTATTTGGACAAGGGCCATTTAAAGAACTCCTTCTAGGCTATTCGAAAGAGGTCGTCAAGAGGGCACTCGGAAAATATGTCCAGGGCAGATTCTTGCCTTGTTTGTTCACAATTCCACAAGAGCTGATTCGACCAGGGAATTCTCTTCACAAGGACAGGAAATCGAAGCAAAGGGTGGTCCAATCGAAGGAGCCCTAATACTGAAGCTGGCATAATTTAAAGTCAGAACCATCAAGGAAAACAAGGTTCTAATAAGGAAAGTCTTGATTGGATCGAATTGGAGTTTAAGGCTGGCAAGGAAGGCAGATTCGAAGGAATGAAGATGGGATTTGTTCCAAAAAAGCCAGAGAAATAAAATAATCGAAAGAAGATTTTCTCATCAAATGAAGAGTAAAACAGGCTGGCAAATCAAAGAAAACGCGCTGGAATAAAAATAGCAAGATTTAGCCTATTTTAGAAACAAAAGATACAAGACAAATCAAATCTTTTCTCACTCAATCTTCAAGATTCAATTCAGTTTTGTTAACCTAATTCATTCTACTATATATGCATAACAAACCTTGCTCATGAGAGGAGGATTTGGCTGTGTAGAACACCCACAAGAACCTCAAAATTATGTCAAAAAAGTGGTGATCGAATTTTGCTTTAGAGGGAGATTCAAGGCGTTTCAAAGATTGCAATCCACTACTGGGCGTATTTGGAAGCTATTTGGACCACTCTCACGCGTTAACACATCCAGAAACAACCTATACAAGTATCACAATTTGCTCTTGTTCTTGAATTTGATTTTGATTATACATGCATGATAAACGAATTTCAAGTATGCATTGATGTTTGTGTGACCATTTAGAACATATCTGTATGATCAATTGTATGTTTTGATGTATACTTCACTGTCTGCCATTGCTAGGGTTTGAAGCTTCGTTTTAGGGTTTTTTGTTTCGGGCAAAATCAGGGCCAAAGAAGGGTACCATTGTACTCACGCGACCAAACCCAATTGATCTGTATAATTAGATTTAATTTATATTGCCTGGTGGTGATTTTTGAGAATTGCAGGTTTGTAGCTACATCGCTGTCTGTATGTAAAGGCCTTAGTCTAAAACGACAGTCCCAACAAAGAAGACGATTGCGCGTCCAAACATGAGTTGCCCATTTGAATTTTGCGCATTCTTATTACAGCCACTAACCATCATTACATATAATATATATTGTTTGGTGGCTCAGTGGTACAAGTGAAGGCTTTTCAGCGCGCGTGAGTAGGAGGTCAGGGGTTCGATCCCTGCCTCCTACATATTATTTTTCTTATCAATTCTTTGCAGATCCCATGCTACCCTTCCAAGCGCGCACACCATAGGCCTCCAGATCATCATCCTTAGATCAATCAACGCCTAGATCTAATGCTTCCAATGAAGCTCCCCATGGTGGACACTTCTGGCACAATCACACTGGATCTCACGTGGCCTTGGGCTCACAAGATTGGACCTTTGCATAATTTCAGCAATACAACCCCAGTTTGGGCTCATACCCCCACAAGTTTATTCTATTTCCCTCTTAATTTTGTTATTTTTATTTTATTTTAATTAGTTTATTTATTTTGTTTAAATCAATTTTTTTCATAAAATCATAAAATCAACATCACAAAAAATAGGATTTAGTTTTTTTCAATAAATTAATTTTTGTAAATTAATTAATTTCATCAACTTTAATTTGTTTCATTAATTAAAATTAATTAGAAATATTAGGTCAAACTTCAAATCTTTTTTTCACAAAAAATCCCAAAAAATATTTTCAATGATCAAATTAGGGTTTTTTAGGGTTTCAAAGTTATTTCAACTTTTGTTCTCACGCGTAATTATTCTTCCTGTATAATTAATTTTTACTATTGATGTAAGTGTGCCCAATTTGAAATAGCTTAATTAGAGTTTTATTTCCGCATTTTACTTTCAGTCATTCTTTATGTATCTACACCAAAGCCTTATAATAGCGTAGGACCTCTATTTCTTGCTTTTATATTTTATATGCTTGTATATAATTGTTAGCAACCTAGGTGTACATGCTTTATCAATCAATCTTAGATCACTAAACTGCAAGATAAAATATCTGAAATAGAACACTATTACACACTTGCACCCCTAGGGTATATCCCACTTGGTTGCCTCAGAAACAATGGTCATGTCCCTCGAACATAGGGATACTCTTAGAAAAGACCCTCAGTTTAAAGTCATCATAAAGATCATAGTCCCTAAATGTCCCTCGAGTTTCCTACGAGAAATGATCTTATGATGACAGTACCTTCGAAATGCTAAGGTATCCTTACATGTTGCCTTCAATGACCATTACGTCCCTTTCGATAGTCCCTCAACATCCAACGGATAGGGTTACCTACTCACTAATAGTAGGATAACACGGTCTAAAGGATAGAAGGAAAAGAATAGTCTTTTTTGAGTAGGTAGATAACTGTTAGGTACTTGCTCAAACAATCCTTTTTACACACTTTCAAACACTTTTCAAATAAAGTTTTCAAAACGCTTTATCACACTCTTGAGGACTGATACAAGATTTACCATAAAGCGAATCGCCACACTAAGGCATTTTTAAAACTTTTCCACACAAACGCGAAAGCAATTTAAAAAATGAGCAAGTACCTAAGAGCCCATGGAAAACCATGGATGGAAAGGGTGCTAACACCTTCCCTTTCCATAATCTACCCCTTACTCAGAAATCTCGAAAAAAGGTCTTTTTCTGTTCTTTTCACCCTTTCCTTTGTTGGATAAAAGAAAAGTCGGTGGCGACTCTTGCTTACCGCGACATTTGCAAACAAAAAATGCAAACCAGTATACAAACAATCGGTTCTGCCACCGTATCATAGAACTGGCGACTCTGGTGGGGAAAATTATAAAGTGGGGTTTATCTTAGGGTCTAGTTTATTTTATAATTGTTTTATTTGCTTGCTTCGATTGCTTTGCTTTTAAGGGTTTGTTTGGGGGTTACTATAGATCCTACACCCGGATCTGGGGCACCTTATTAGGTCAGCAACAATAAATCATGGAGGCTGTATGGCGTAGAACGATACGGACGAAGTGGTGGCTACGTTAGCGCGATACTCTGGATTGTACTAATGTTCCTTGAGTAAGTTAAGGATAACATTAGGCTTCCTCATAGTGTCACTAAGCGCTAACTGACCTTTAGAACCTTTAATTGACTCATCCTAGCCATTAGGAAGTAGTGAGATAACCGGCTTTGGTTCCGACCGAATATTGGTTGATACTCGATACTACACTTATTGAGACTGGACTTTTAGGATTTTTTGGCTGCAATACTGCGGTGCGAAGCTGAAACAATTTCTGAAGGGAAGGTCAGTGATATTGAGGCTCCTTAGAACCCGATTACTATTAATAGGACAGGTTGAGACAACTGAACATTCAAGAGGGTACTTACCTACAAACCTCATGCAAGCCTAAACCTAAGGCTGCTTGTGTGATTTGTTTGCTTTCGATTTGAACTACTTGCAGGGTTTTTTATCTAACGACGTGATTTCCCTTGCAGGATTTGTTTACAGTCATTATCCAATAACTTGGATTTCTTGCAGGGTTTACTTGCTTACATAACCTTACACTTTTGCTTAACGCATATCATACACATCATAACATCATGCCACAACATTTCCTTAACAATTTCAAGGATCTCAAGGGTTTGTGATGCAGGTTATGGTAAATCAGACGTCTAGTAAGGGGCAAAAGGGGATTTATTTTCCTCTAGCCAATGCCGTTAGAAGATTAAAACTCAATAAATTGAGTCAGGGGCTATGACCCACTTGATATGGTGAGCTTGACTCTTGTAGAAGGACCTTCAATGATACGAAGTTCTTTGATCAAAACTACAAATATCAACTGCCGACATCTTCTTATTTACCCCGCGAGTCCTTGAAAACATTGCATATGCATATCATACATGTTATTGCATAAACAAGTTTCAAAGCAGGGTTCTCATCTTATGTGCTGTTTATTTCAGCAAGTACTGAAATGGCTATTGAACAAACAATCAAAGACCTTCAGGCTCAAAATGCCCAGTTCTATCAAATGTTCCTAACTCTGACCCAGGGGAAAGAAGACCTGAAAGCTTTGATCGTCAAAAGGAAGGCTAAGAGGGAAAAGAAACCAGTTCGTGTTTCGAGTGTGGGAAGAAGAATACTAGCTAACCGAGCTCTAGATTTCGCAACCTCATCAAAGGGAGGGGATAATCAAGAGGAAGATGGCGAGGAATCATAAGAAGAAGACAACAATCCAACATTTGAAGAAGATGAACCTGACTACTCTGAGGAGCAATATCCTCCTGCGGACGATAAATACAAATGGATGGAGGATCGACTAAATTCCATGGAGATCCAAAGGGTGCCCGGTTTGGATTTCGAAGAATTAGGTTTGGTTCCAGGGGTGGTCATCCCACCTAAGTTCTAGTCCCTATCTTTGAAAAATATGACGGTGTTTCCTGTACCAAACTTCACTTGAGGTCATATGTCAGAAATATCCAGACTCATACTACTGTCCGGAAGTTATGTGTCCACTTCTTCCAAGAAAGTTTGGCTGGCACTCAACTGGATTGGTTCTATCAGCTAGAAGGAACTGAAATCCGTGCCTGGGAAGACTTGGCTGCTGCTTTCTACAAGCAGTACCAATACAACGCTGACCTGGCACCAACTTGAGTGCAACTGCAGAATATGTCCATGAACTCAAGAGAAGGGTTCAAGGAATATGCGCAAAAATGGAGGGATCTAGCTGGCAGGGTACAACCTCCTCTGAATGATCGTGAAATGGTAGACATGTTCATGGGCACTCTGACAGGCCCATTCTTCAATTTTCTGATTGGGAGTTCCTCATCCAGGTTCACAAAGATGGTTCTGATCGGAGAAAGGATTGAAAATGGTATCAAGAGCGGGAAGATCCCGATGGCTGCATCTTCTAATGTTGAGAAGAAGCCATTTGGTGGTAAGAGGGAAGCCAACGCTGTGCATGGCCAGAAGGGTCGTAATAAGGCAGACTACCACCAATCTGTGGGGGCAGTGCTGGTCTCTAATTTTGCACGCGTGCAACGACCACAACAACGGGGTAATTAACGAAGGCAAGACGAGCCCAAGAGAAAGTTTACCAAGCTCAACATGCCACTGTCTCAAGCATTGCAACACTTGATGAGGATGAATCTGATTACGTTGATAGGACCTCATCCAAACCCCAAGACTTCCTCTCCTAACTACAATCCTAATGCAAGGTGTGCCTATCATTCTGGCAGTCCGAGGCACGATACTAACGATTGTTGGGTGCTGAAATACAAGATCCAGAATATGATTGACGCCAAGGAGATTGAGTTTGATCCTCCTGATACTCCCAACATGGTCACTGCTCCCATGCCAAATCATGGCTAGAATTGAGAGCATTTTTGTTCATTCGAATTATCAAGTTGTATTTTCTTTGTTTGTTCAAACAATTATTGTCATGTCAAACTTTGTTATTTCATTAATACATCACACATGTTTTGTCTTGAATTAATTTGTTTTCATTATGCTTAAACTGCTTTCTTACTTTTTTTTTGTGATATTCAACTCTTGATTAAAAGCTCTAAGCCTTTAGAGGGACGATGACGAAAATGATACCACAATCTCTACAATATGCTTTTGAGCAGACCCCGCTGACGATATACAGGCGTTGTTTCAAATCCTAAATAATGGAGTTATAAGGAAGATAATCCCTAGTCAGCCCCTTTGAGCCTAAGAAGTAGGAGTTTTCTTTTCACAAAAATTAAAACCCTTAATCATAACCTGGGGCAGAGTAGTTTCTCAATTAATTTAGATGTGCATTTAATCACAAACTTTCCCTTCATACACGACAAAGAGTGTAGAAGATGCTCTCCAAAAAGATGGTGATGGTTCCGCATAATCATCAAAGCAGACAATCATTATTTTTCAAAAGAAAAGTCCATTAAGTCAAAACCTATGAAGGAGACTTAAGAAAAAAAACGGGGGCATCCCGCTGACTGTAATCACAAAAGAAATAGTTCAGGCAAAAGACAGGGATAGAAAAGTAAAAAAAAAGAGGTTACTACAAATCCTCGACAAAAAAGAAAAGGTTACAAAAATGACTTCCTTCTCAAACAAATGTTCAATTGATGAACTATCACCAGAATATCAAGGACAAGATGCCAAACTCAATTGGGATTTAAACGCACAATTAACTGACAGGACTGAAGAACATCACGAACAACGGGTGGGTACAAATAAAATTTGAGCCTTTATCCTTTGTTTCTTGAATCGTGAACCAGGCCACGTTACAACCATTAAAAGTCCTAGCTGAAGCATGGGTTAGTTCGAGAGCATACTGTTACAAAGGTATCCTGACTCTTGTAAGGTTTGTTATAAATCATGAGTTGATATCACATTCTTGCAAATTTTGTTTTACTACAAAAAACGCATTTTCAAAAAATTTCAAGACAGACATAAGCTTTGCATTCTTTAAATGACATTGTTTGCACATGGTTAATTGTTAAAATGGCAGAGAAATTCACACAATGAATATTCAGTGGCAAAAACCTTCTCAATGAAAAGGATCACCTCAAGTGGAAAAAGACTTCCAACCAAGGGGCAAGATATGATCATTGTCCATCATCTGGGGAAGTCAAGTCAAGATTCAAGGAATCTCTCAAAAATGCCAAATAGCCAAGGGCAGATCTCCATCTAAATCACTTGGGGCATTGGACATGAATTGTAGCAGCGAATCTTGTACAATCAAACAAACATCTTCTGGCAGTGTGGCAACACTTACTACTATGGACAATGACAACTCTCCGTACCTGGTGAACATGGACATAGTCAGAAAATACGACGCATGAACAAAGACCCGCTAGGCTGGCAGGCCTAGGTAAAATTAAGGGTATCCCAGCGAACTAAAAGAGTTCGGGAAAAAATTAGGGATATACGAATGAGAAAATAGGTACACCCGGTAAGTCGAAAACCTGAAAAGGCGGCTTGTGCAAAAAAAGGTATCCAGGTGGACTAAAAATCTGAAAGGACAGTCCAGGAAAAGTTAGGGATTAAAGCGTATGACTATGTCCTGTCATCTCGTCACTTATCTATCAGTAGAAGACTTATCATCCTGATCTATATTCACCAAGGACTCCAGGAGTTGGGATGGCACTCAAACCATCCACAAAGTCTCCGTAGGTACTTTCTCCAACAGGTACAGAGGCAGGGGCATCTTACTAAAAAGTCACCGCCATATCCTCAACTTATAACCTAGTGATGTCAGGTGTTCTTGTATCCCCGGAAGAATGGGAATTTCCAACTACTCCCCCGACATCATGTTTTCCCCAGTAAGGCCGTCAAACTTCTCAGGATTCCCCAACAGGATTTCATAAAATCCTCAGGCAGTGCACAGAGCTTTCCTTCCCCAACATAGTTTATTTCTCTAACAACGGACCATCATATCCCAACAGTTCAGCTTCAACAAAATCTAAAGACTTACATCGTCGGCTGTAATTAGGGATTTATTTTCCCTAATTCAATAGTACTGTAATAGAACAAATGATACATTCACATATTGCATTCATACATCATTCTACAAACATCATAGCATATGCGGTACAAATGCATACATCTCAATATCATTTATTTTGAGAACACCATTACACGATTCATTTCATACATCATGACATTACATACAACTAACGCTTTACCTTTTCAAGAAAGATCAATCAACAGATATTTATCATCAACAATTTTCAACAGGTCCAGGATTAGCTCCTGAAACAAAACAGAGTAATCATTTGTGCGACCAAATGCAGCTTTACACGGGCTCAACTTGAAGCAATCTTACACGGGTTCCTTCTCATTCTGAAATATAACTTTACACGGGCTCAACATGAAGCAATCTTATATGGGTTTCTTCTGACTTCCAAAAACAACTTTACACGGGCTCAACATGAAGCAATCTTACATGGGTTCCTTCTCCTTTTGAAAAATAGCTTTATACGGGATCTTCACGAAGCAACCCTACCCAGGTTTCTTTGTACAATTTCCAGATGCAGTTTTATCTGGACTCATCATGAAGCAACCCTACCCAGGTTCCTTCTTACAATTTCCAGATGCAGTTTTACGCAAATTCATCCTGAGGAAACCCTACTCAGGTTCCTTCTTACAATTTCGAGATGCAGTTTTACAAAAACTCATCCTGAGGAAACCCTACCCAAGTTCCTTCTTACAATTTCCAGATGCAGTTTTACACAGACTCATCCTGAGGCAACCCTACCCAGGTTCCTTCTTACAATTTCCAGATGTAGTTTTATGCAAACTCTTCCTGAGGCAACCCTACCCAGGTTCCTTCTTACAATTTCCAGATGCAGTTTTACCCGGACTCATCCTGAGGTAATCCTACCCAGGTTCCTTCTCTTATATCTCATGAAACATCCCTACCCAGGTTCCTTCTCATACACTTCCAGATGAAGTCTCACCCGGACTCCTCCTGAAACAGCCCTACACAGGTTTCTCCTGATACATTTCCAGATAGCAGTTAATTTCATTCTCCCTAGCAAATCACTACGAAACATGGATTTCAACCAGAAAACAACAAACTTTCATCTCTCCAATCCAGAGATAACCCCTCAGTAGAGCCATGGACAACTGAAGTTCCTAGACTCTATTCCCCACAGAGTTCTCCTCAAACAGGAAAACAATAGAAATCAACATCCCCTAGTGGGCTTCTCCTTAGACAACAGGAATAGGAATCCCTACAAAGAGACTTCTTATGAAGTCATCATCTACTTTGGATGGCATCTTTAAGCCCATCTTCGACGACTCTCTGTCATATTCCTTGGGTGGAATCTTTAAGCCCATCTCCGACGACCCTCTGTCATCTTCTCCAAATGGCATCTGTTAGCCCATTCCCGACATCGTTAACCATTAGTGTTATGTCATGCGAGTGCAAATTTATGGGCACTCTAGTGTTCAATCATCTTCCACCTTCAGATCACGAAAGGCAGACAAGCCAATCTACATCCTCAAGTTTAAGAAGATTGAACAGGGGCAGCTGTTGTACCCCAAATTTCACCTCTCATGTTTTTCCAAGATTTCCTCTTGCATAGGTGGTTACAAACCTTTGCCTAAAGACAAGGAAAATTTTCAAATAATGGTTAAAGGTCCTTCGATTGGAACCTACAAAATTCCCTTCGATTGGAATCTCCAAAGTTCCTTTCGATTTGCATCTACAAAACGCCCTTCAATTGGCATCTCCAAAGTTCCTTTTGATTGGCATCGCCAAAATGCTTTTTGATTGACATCTGCAATAGGTCCTTCGATTGTCATCTACAAAAGGCCTTTCGATTGGCCTCATGAAAATCCTTTCGATGGGCATTGTGTCAAAGCCTTTCTATTGGCATGGCAAGGGATCCTTCAATTTAGCATTGTGTCAAAGCCTTTCGATTGGCATGGCAAGGGATCCTTCGATTTAGCATTGTGTCAAAGCAGCTTCGACATGCATGTTAACCGTGTCCTTTGATTGGCATGGACAAGATCTTTCAATTGGCGTAGCAAAGGACTCTTCGATTGACATTCCAATAAATACCCTTCGATTGGTATTTGGACAAGGGCCATTCGAAGAACTCCTTCCAGGCCATTCGAAAGAGGCCATTAAAAGGGCACTCGGAAAATATGTCCATGCCAGATTCTTGCCTTGTTTGTTCACAATTCCATAAGAGCTAATTCGACCAGGGAATTCTCTTCACAAGGATAGGAAATCGAAGCAAAGGGTGGTCTAATCGAAGGAGCCCTAGTACTGAAGCTAGCACAATTCGAAGTCGGAACCATCAAGGAAAATAAGGTTCTAATAAGGAAAGTCTTGATTGGCTCGAATTGAAGTTTAAGGCTGGCAAGGAAGGCAGATTCGAAGGAATGAAGATGGGATTTGTTCCAAAAAAAGCCAGAGAAATCAAATAATTGAAAGAATATTTTATCATCAAATGAAGAGTAAAATAGGCTAGCAAATCAAAGAAAACGTGTTGGAATAAAAATAACAATATTTGACCTATTTTAGAAACAAAAGATACAAGACAGATCAAATCTTTTCTCACTCAATCTTCAAGATTCAGTTCAGTTTTGTTAACCTAATTCATTCTACTATATATGCATAACAAACCCTGATCATGGGAGGGGGATTTGACCGTGTAGAACACCCACTAGAACCTCAAAATTATGTCAAAAAAGTGGTGATTGAATTTTGCTTTAGAGGGAGATTCAAGGCGTTTCAAAGATTGCAATCCACTCCTAGGCGTATTTGGAAGCTATTTGGACCACTCTCACGCGTTAACACATCCAGAAACGGCCTATACAAGTATCATAGTTTGCTCTTGTTCTTGAATTTGATTTTGATTATACATGCATGATAAATGAATTTCAAGTATGCATTGATGTTTGTGTGACCATTTAGAACATATATGCATGATAAATGAATTTCAAGTATGCATTGATGTTTATGTGACCATTTAGAACATATATGCATGATCAATGTGTGTTTTGATGTATACTTCACTGGCTGCCATTGCTAGGGTTTGAAGCTTCATTTTAGGGTTTTTTATTTCGGGAAAAATCAGGGCCAAAGAATGGTACCATTGTACTCATGAGACCAAAACCAATTGATATGTATAATTAGATTTAATTTATATTGCCTGGTGGTGATTTTTGAGAATTTCAGGTTTGTAGCTACATCGTTGTCTGTAGGTAAAGGCCTTTGTCTAAAACGGCAATCCCAACGAGGAAGACGATTGCGTGTCCAAACCTGAGTGGCCCATTTGAGTTTTGCGCGTTTGTATTACAGCCACTAACCACCATTACATATAATATATATTGTTTGTTTATATTAACAATTGAACAATTGGCTCAGTAGTGCAAGTGAAGGCTTTTTAGCGCGCGTGTGTAGGAGGTCAGGGGTTCGATCCATGCCTCCTACATATTATATTTCTTAACAATTCTTTGCAGATCCCATGCTATCCTTCCAAGCGCGCACACCATAGGCCTCCAGATCATCATCCTTAGATCAATCAACGCCCATATCTAATGCTTCCAATGAAGCTCCCTGTGATACGGTGGGAGAACTGACTTGAGTGTTTTGTGTTTGTGTTTGCAAATGTTGCGGTTTAGCAAGAGTAACCACCGAATTTTCTTTTATCTAATAAGGAAAGGTGAAAAAGCACAGGAAAGACCTTTAGAGATGTTTTCTGGAGTTCGGGGAGTAGATTATGAAAAGGGAAGGTATTAGCACCCTTTTCATCTATGGTTTTCGATGGGCTCTTAGTTGCTTGCTAGATCACTTGCTTTTGTTTGAAATTGTGCTTCGTGTGGTTTTTGAAAGTATTTTGAAAAGGTATGTGATTGTTTTTGAAAATAGCAAGGATGTTTGTTTTGAAATTGAGCAAGCAACTAAAATTAATCTACCTACTCAAAAGGTCTTAGGTGTTCTTTTTCCTCCTTCTTTAGACGTTGCTATCTTACCATTGTTTTGGTAAGAAGCCCCATCGCTAGATGTGAAGGGACGGGCATTGGGTCATCGTATAACCATGATAGCAATGTTGTGAGATGACTCAACACTTTTCTTTTAGGGACTAAGATCATTTTGAAAGGCAACTTTGATAGCGTCATCGAGGGACTATGATCTTGTATTTTTGATTTTGTTTGTGCTAAGACATCCCACATGCATAACATGACCAATTTTTAGGCAACAAGTGGAGTTAACCTTAAGGGTGCATGTGTGAATAGTGTGTTTGATTTGCATGCATTTAATCTTTGATTAGGGTTATCTACTTGTTGATTTTATCTTGCCATACACGCCTAATTACTATACAGTATAAGGAAAATAGTAAATTGCGGAAAATGAAATCCTACGCTATTACAATATTTAGGGGATGGGGGTACATATGTACGAATGGGGATTGCAAGTAAAAATAAGTCCTAAGTTACTATTACAACCATATTGAAATGTACAATATAAAAAAGAAATGGACTTGTTTAGAAAATGTTTTTGTCTTAAGGAAATAAATTAAAAGGAAAATATTTTTATGTTTTTTTATATTAATAATAAAAGAGTTAATATTAAAAGTGATGTAAAAGAAAATAAATGCAAGATAGAAAAAGCGTGTTGCTGCAAGAAGAACAACTAGGGTCAGAAGTTCTAAAGCCAGGAGCGATGTGACTCAGAAGGAATCGTCAGTGGGATCAGAAGCTCTGGATTGGTACACTCTAAGGTCCTGCAAGACATGTTAGAGGAAAAACACAGAAGTTCTAGATTGCTATGTGCTGAACTTCTGAATGTCAGAACAGTGAGAAAACGTTAGAAACTCTGTGCGTGTCAAAACAGTTGGAAGAACTCAGAAGTTCTGTATGGTGCTAAGACAGTGAACGAACAATCAGTAGTTCAACATGTTATCAGTGCATGAAAATCAGAAGTTCAGTGTATTTGTCATGTAAGGAGAACTCAGAAGTTCTGTGCTAAAACAGTGAGTGAATCATCAAAAGCTCTATATTCTGCTGAGCCAGTGAGTGAACATTAGCAATTCATTCAGTTCTTATTAAACGACAAATCAGAAGGATAACAACACAACAGCTTATAGAAGTTCTAATCCTAAATCTGAGTCTAGCCCTAATCAAGAAGTTCTGATCCATAATTTTTCTACTTAAGCAATTATATGTACAACATTAATACTATGATATTTACATGTTAATGATGTTCAGAATGAAAAACAAGCAAAGTCAGAAAGACTTACCTTGAACCTGGAGCGTGCTTGGAGCTTTGAGTGGCTACCTTTGGATGTTCCGAGTCAGCAAGGGTGACGAAACAGTGGTTGTGTTCTTTGATTCAAAGGGGAGGGGGGGGGGGGGGGGGAATAAAAGGTTTTGTTTTGGATTTGCGAAGGTTTTCCCTGTTTCCTCTTCTCTCTTTTGGACTCTTGGAATTTTAGCAGGGGTTCAACTCTTTTCTTTCTCAAATTTCCCCCCTTTTCCAGTTGCCAATGGAGTTCTATTTATAGGCAAAGGTTTTGCAGTTTAAAGATGTCAAGTGGCGCTAACGTCATATGCTAGAAGTTGACTTACTCTTGAAGTAAGCTTAAACAAGCATGGTTCAATGCATCAAGTATGATAGTTAACAGCGACTGAGCTGGATTTTGTCAGCATGATTTAAGGAAAAGTAGAAGCAGCGTATGGCTTAGCATACTTTTGCATAAAATTTGTCTTCCCAAGGAAGTAGGGGTACACGTGGTGAAAATCCTTTGGATAAAGACTCAGAAAGTGGTTGTGAGCATTAAATGATGATGAGACTTATCATAACCAGAAATCCTGCCACGTGAGATTCTACACCAAGGCTTAGCTCTGGATCAGAAGTTCTGCCTCAGCGTAGCATCCAACCTCTGATATTTGTATCTTCTGACTCCAGCATGTTCTGAAGAAGAACGTTGCTTCCATATGTTCTGATTAAAGCGTCATGTTCTGAACCATGTTTGCAACCTCTGGCTGAAGCTTTTTTGTGAAAACCTGCCCAGAAGTTCTGACCAAACTCTGCCTTGAGAGTGTCCAGAATTTGCTGAGCGTTATGGTGATAACATGGTCAGAGAAGATCAGAAGCGTAACCTCTATGTGCTGAAGAGTCACGTTCTGATGGAAGATTGCGTTCTAAACCACGTTTGCAACTTCTGACTATACTTGCATGGAGGATGACTCAGAATTTCTGAAGCATCATATTCTCTTAACACTTAGAAAATTTTCCAAATGTTTAGAAATTTTATTTTTGATTTAAAATTCAAAGTTTGACTTTTATAATGTGCTCTTGAACATTTTTCCCCTGCGGATGACTTTCTTGAAAAATTGCAGTTCAAGGCTTGGAAGCAAACTTGAGGATCCAGGGTGATCCCTTGTGAAATGAGAGGGCAAATTTTGGGGTACAACAGCTGTCCCCGTTCAATCTTCTTACACATGGAGAGTTAGATTGGTAATTCTCCCACTCGTGAATTGAAGGTGGAAGATGATTGAACACTAGAGTGCCCAGAAAATTTGCACTCGAAGATGTGTTAGTTGGTTATGTAGGGAATGGGCTTAAAGATGCCATTTAGAGAGGTAATGGATAGTTGTTGGAGATGGGCTTAAAGATGCCACCCGAAGGTGATGAAGGAATCTTGGACGATTACTATCTCAGCAGGATGATGAAGGAATCTTGGATGACTACAACCTCAGCAGGATGATGAAGGAATCTTGGACGATTACTACCTCAGCAGGATGATGAAGGAATCTTGGACGATTACTACCTCGGCAGGATGATGAAGGAATCTTGGATTACTACAACCTCAGCAGGATGATGAAGGAATCTTGGATGACTACAACCTCAGCAGGATGATGAAGGAATCTTGGATGACTACAACCTCAGCAGGATGATGAAGGAATCTTGAGACGACTACAACTTCAGCAGGATGATGAAGGAATATTGGATGACTACAACCTCAGCAGGATGATGAAGGAATCTTGGATGACTACAATCTCAGCAGGATGATGAAGGAATCTTGGATGACTACAACCTCAGCAGGAGGATGAAGGAATCTTGAGACGACTACTACCTCAAACAGATGATGAAGGAATCTTGGATGACTACAACCTCAGCAGATGATGAAGGAATCTTTGACGACTACTACTCCAAAAGGTAATGAAGGAATCTTTGACGACTGCTACTCTAAAAGGTAATGAAGGAATCTTTGACGACTGCTACTCCAAGAGGTAATGAAGGAATCTTTGACGATTGCTACTCCAAAAGGTAATGAAGGAATCTTTAACGACTGCTACTCCAAAAGGTAATGAAGGAATCTCTGACGACTGCTACTCCAAAAGGATGATAACCTTTATCTATCGACCGATCTTTATTTGCTCAGAATGTTTCCACCGGGGATCCCTGTTTTGTTGAGGAGAACTCCATTGGGGAAAGTTGAAAACTCTGTGGAGAGTGTTGATTCATGCTTGGGGAAAAAACTTCAGGAGTCTCGGTTGTCCGTTGCTCTACTGGGGAGTCGAAGTTGAGCTGATATCTGGTCGGGTCCAGGTTTCAAGTAACTTGCTAGGGATTGTAGAGTAGTCTATTGGGGAAGAGGAGTTGTGGTACTTTGATTTGTAGTAGTCGGAGAGGCCACCTCAAGCTGGGTATTTCTTCTGTTTGTTGGGGAAATAAACTCTGTTTCTGATCTACTAGAGAGGTGACGACTTCATTGGGGAAAGTCCTCGAGGATTCTTGAGGTTGTCTCAGCTGGGGAGAGGTTTTTAGAGGTTAAACTCTTGCTGGGAAATTATCCTATGAGAAGGACTTTGGGGAGACTTATAATTGCTCCTAGCAATAAATGTTTCTGGCACTGCCTGGAAATGTTTGATTGTACGTAACCCTTTTGTTGAGATTGATGTTCAATGCCCCAAGTGACGGAGATGGAAACCTACCCCTGGTTACTCTGAAATTCTTGAGAGATTTCTTGGAATCTTGACTGGACTGCCCCGGGTGTGCTGGATAGTGACATGTTATTCCCCCCTGTTGATAGGAGATTTTTCATTGTAAGTGTCATCCTACTTGAAGTGGCTTTGTTCACTGAGAGAGCTTTCGTTCATCGGATATTCGTTGTGAATTTCTCCGCTGTTAAACAAATAGCCATATGAAAACAATGATATTCAAGTAATGCAGAGCTTATGGTTGTCTTGAAGTTTTGAAAAATGCATTTTTAGCAAGTAAAGAAGTTTGTAATTCAACTCTGGATTTTGAGTAAAGCCTTACAGGAGTCAGGATACCTTTTGTAACAGTATGCTTTCGAACTAACCCATGCTTCAATTAGGACTTTTGAAGGGTTGTAACGTGGCTTGGTTCACGGTTTAAGACACAAAGGACAAAGGCTCAAAGTGTATTTGTACCCACCCGTTCTTCGTGATGTTCTTCAGTCCTAAGCTCAGTTAATTGTGCGTTTGAACTCTAATTGAGTCTGGAATGACGTTTTGGTGATGGTTTAGACAGTTGAGTTTGTCGGAAGGCATTCATTTTTTTTTGCAACATTTTCCATGTTGTTGAGGATTTGTAGTGACCTCTTTTTACTTCATTTGTTATCCCTAATTTTTGCCTGACTGTTCTTGTTTTGAGATTACAGTCAGCGGGATGCCCCAGTTTTTCTTAAGTCTCCTTTGTAGGTTTTGACTTAGTGGGATTTTCTCTTTTTTTTTAGAGATAATGACTGCCTATTTGGTAGGAAACCCTCATTGTCTTTTGATTTCAGAGGAATGTTTTTGACGTCATTCAGTGTATTACGAGATGAGAGTTTGCAGCTTAACGCGCGTTTGAATTAACTGAGAGACTACCCTGCCCCAGGTTTTGTTTAAAGGTTTTAATTTTGTGAAAAATAAAAACTTCTACTTCTTTAGCTCAAAGGGGTTGACTAGGGATTATCTTCCTTATAACTCCAATGTTTAGGATTTGAAATAATGCTTGTACATCGTCAGCAAGGTCTGCTCAAAAGCATACTTTATGAGATTATGGCATTGTTTTCGTCATCCTCCCTCTAAAGGCTTGTAACTTTTAGCAAGAGTTAAATGTCATAAAGAGATTTAAAAGCATAATTTAAATGTAATGAAAACGAATAGATTGATTCAAGAAAAGCATATGCAATGCATTAATGAAACAACATTTGACATTAATAGATAATTGTTTTAATAACAAAAGAAATTACAACTTGAAAATTCAAATGAAACAAAAGCCTCTTTGTTTGAACTTGTCACTTTAGGTGGTGAGCCTTTGAGAGACGGCAGAAGAATTCAGTCTGGCCATCTTGTGTGAACTCCAGCATTCCTTTGTCGACCAGGTTTTGAATCTTGTACTTCAGCGCCCAACAATCGTTAGTATCGTGCCCCAAGCTGTCAGAATGATAAGCACACCTTGCCTCCAGATTATAGTTAGGAGAGGAAGTCTTCAAGTTCGGATGAGGGTTTATCACCGTAATCAGCTTCATCTTCAACATGTGTTGCAATGCTTGTGACCGTGGCATGTTGATTTGGGTGAAATACCTTTGAGGTCTTTCCACCCTTGGCTGTTTGTTTCGTTGGTGTTGGAGAGGTTGTTGTTGGACCCGTGAGGTAGTAGAAAATTAGGGAGGTCTTCCGGCTTCTTGTCTCATGGGAGGCTGAGAAGTGACTTGATTTCCAATCCTAATTGTTCTCCCCATACGGTTGCAACCGTCTTGACGAAGTTGGTTGACAAGAACTTTCAGCTCTTCTTGTCCTTGAGCCAGATTTTGGATAAGAGCCATCTGGCCCACCAGCTGTCCCATCATTTGGGCCCTCATTATGGCTATTTCAGTTTGTATCCTTTCCCACTAATCATCCTTGTTGCCTTCAAGATTCCCCATGATCATGCCCCTAGTGAGGAGAGCTTTCAACTCTTCTTGCCCCTTGGACAGGTTCAAGAACATCCCTTGGAGTTGAGCGTTTTGAGCCTGGATACTCTTGATGGTCTGTTCAAAATCCATCTCTACTGAAATAAACAGTAGGAAAATAAGGAAACCTGTATGGGAGAAACATATCATGATATGATGCATGATATGTGGATGCATGTTTTCAAGGATCTCGTTGGGTAAACACAAGAAAAAGTTAGAAGTTGAACTTTGATCAAAAACTTTGTTTGGAGAAATTTGTATCGGTGGATGTCCTTCCACGAGAATCAAGCTCACCATGTCAAGTGGGTCATAGCCCTTGACTCCGGTTTGTTGTACTTGATCTTTGACGGCATTTGGTTAGAGGAAAATAAATCCTCCTGCCCCTTGGTAGACGTCTGGTTCAACTTGACCCTGCATCATAGGCCCTCGAGATCCTTGAAATGCTATGGTCCAATGTTATTGAAAATGCTATGGTATGATGTTATGATGTTATGTACAAATATGCGAGGTGAGCAAGTTTATATACAAATAATCATATTCACATAAAGTAGACAAGTCCTTAGTTTTTAGGCTTGCATGGAGTTTGTAGGTAAGTACCCTCTTGACGTTTAGTTGGCTCAACCTGTCCTAGTTAATAGTAACCGGGTTCTAAAGTATCTCAATATCACCGACCTTTCTCTTAGGCATTGTCTCAGCATAATCAATCTTTTCTTGCGGCCGAGATATCCTAAAAGTCCAGCCTCAATGAGTGTAGTATCGAGTATCAACCAATTTTCAGCTCTACACCGAAACCGATTATCTCACTACGTCCTAATGGCCAAGTTGGTTCAATTGAGGTTCTAAGGTCAGTTGATGCTTCACGACACCACGTGGAGGCCCCGTACTCTCCTTGATTTGACTCAAGGGTTACCGGTACCAACCAAAGTGCCACATCAACGTAGCTATTGCTTCAACTGTGTCGGTATACGCTGCACAGTTCCCTCACAGTCTATTGCTACTTACCTAAAAGGTGTCCCCAAATCCAGGTGTAGGATTTAAAACAAACCCAAACAAGGAACCAAAATGTAAAGCATACAAATCAAACAAAGAAAGCAAGTAAATGTGATCTAACCCTAAGGTAACCCCACTTTAAGAATTATTCCCCAGCAGAGTCGCCAGTTCTATGATACGATGGGAGAACTGACTTGAGTGTTTTGTGTTTGTGTTTGCAAATGTTGCGATTTAGCAAGAGTCGCCATCGACTTTTCTTTTATCCAATAAGGAAAGGTGAAAAAGCACAGGAAAGACCTTTAGAGATATTTTCTTGAGTTCGGGGGGTAGATTATGAAAAGGGAAGGTATTAGCACCTGTTGTACCCCAATTTTTCCCCTAAGGTCCCTTCATCATACCATATTATTTCAATCACCACAAAATCACATCAGGGCTTTTGGTTCTTCTCCCTATCTTTAGCCTTGCTCTTTTGAGGAGTTACCAAGCACTTTGACTTGTTTTCTTTTGTGATCATGGATGTTTTGCTTTAATTTTCTCTCTAATTAATAAAATGCAATGTTGGTTTGTCTTACTTGTTAATAATGTAGGTAAAGGCAATGACGTTTAGGAAGTTGTATCATGGGTTCATGAGTTTATTTCCATGCCCTAGTCAAAGCTTGAGAAATTAAAACCTCACCATGAAGTTGTTTTGAAATTGGTATGAAAGTAGTTTTGGTGGCCATGAGTCCTAATCATCATCCTCAACAATATCTATTCACAAAGGAAGAGTATTGGCACAAAAAGTTTGTTCAAACTTGGCAAAGTTCCACCAAGCATTTTCTTGATCAAGGAGCTAGGGTTTTGAACTTCAAAGGGGCATATCTTGCTCATCTTTTGGTATTTTTGAGTGATTCCAAAAACATTATTCTATTAAAAAAGTTACCAACAAATCACTTCAAAAGTTACAAAGAGTTTTCATGTGGAAGGAGTTTAATGAAGAAGAAAGATTACAAGTCACCCAGATGAATCCCCATTTTTCCATCTATGATTTCAAGTGATCATAACTTGGTCAATTTTTATCACCTTGAGCCCATTATTTTTTCATGATGATCCTAAGGATGTGTACTTCATGTCTTCTTCTATGGGAAAATTGAAAAAATGGATGGAAGTTGCCTTAAGAATGCAAAAAATTATAGGTCATTTCATGATTTTTGGCCAACTTCAACAAGTCATAACTTGCTCAATGTTTTGAGTTTTTAAGTGGTTCAAATTGCAAAATGTCATTCAAGAGGTCTACTTCATTCCATCTTTTTTGATCAAGAGCAAATTCTAAGTGCACGGCCATGTTTGGATGAAAAAGATTATAGGTCATTTTTTAAGAAGAATTTGAAATATTTCTATGTATGGAAAGTCAACTCTTTTTCTTCAACTTTGACTCCATGTAACTTTCAGCTCAAGCAGCCATTTGATTCCATTCTTTTTCCATTACAAATCTTGTTACCTCATCTTTCAAAAGCATCAAGAATTTTGCCCTAAGACCCCTTGTGGAGAAAATGCCGTTGGTCAGAACTTGGTAACTTGGAATTGAAGTTTCTCCATAAGTCAGAATTTGAAATCCATGTTTTGGCCTTTAAACATCAAATTAGCACGCGTTTGTGATCTAAACATGTTTAACCAAGTTGCCAAAATGGATTAGAGCCTTGAAACACAAAGATTTGATGAGTTTTGATGCAAATCAGATCACACTTTGCTCGTGTATCAGGTTCACACGATTTCCCTCAAATTTGCATCATTCCACACGCTTGAACATTCCATTTGATTCCCTATAAATAGAGGGTCATACCCCATTCAATTTCCCAAGCTTAGATAGCCAGAATCACCCTGCCAAACTTGCTTCACAACTCAGAACTCAGCTACTTTCAATCCTATTCTCAGCTAAATGTTGTTGGAGCATGATCTCTATATAATGTCTCAAAACAAATGGTGCATAGATTTCTATTGACCGACCTCAAAATAGATGCGACTTCTATATAAGTCCACTTACGATTGCTTAACATAGCGCTAAATTTTGTCCCGATTCGAATAAATGATCATTCGTGGCCCAAACTTATGATTGCAAGCCAAGTATGTTAATTTGATATCTTTGATCCAATAACCTTGAGATTCATTGTGTGGAGGCTTTGGTTCTACCAATCCTCTAATGGATCTACAACACCTTTGGTCAACGCGGATCACTTAAAAATCGTTGATCATTAAATGGTACTTATGAGAATTCCAAATGGATGATATACTTGACAAAAAGCAAATGCAACTTGTTGTGTGGAGGCTTTGGTTCTACTAGTCCTCTAATGAGTTCCAAATGCAAGTTTCAAGATGGTCATCCAACTAACCACTAATTATTGACTTGTTTATTTTATGCTTTTATTCTTTTATGCTTTATGCACTATTTATTTTTCTAGCATTTACATTTCATGCCATTTTCATCTTTGCTCACTTGAGCATTTATTTTCTTGTCATTTTTACTTTGCTCACTTGAGCTTTTCTTTTTCCTTTTTATAAGATACTTAATAATCAACATAAACCCAAAAAAATATTTAATGGCACTTCGACTATTTGGTTACTATCCTTGGCATGATGAAGCAGTGGACTATTTCTTGGACTTAGGATTAGAAACCTTGGCCTATCTTGGATACCTTGTGATCTTATCTGATTATTTTGTATGGAGCTCTTGAGGTTTACCTCAAGACATTGGGTTGCTTGTTTGTTTTTGTGTGCAGGTTTTTTGTGATTGCATCCTTTGTTTGTAATCTGGAATTCACCCGCATACAGCCGTTACTCTGCCCAATTTTTGTGAAGACTTAATACACTTGAAAAGGTCTATCTTTGCTTGCTTGGTTTCAATCCAAAGAATGGGAGTTTTATCTTGGCTCATAATGTCAAAGCCTTGGATTCTTGTTGGTTAGATAGTCCTTATCCTTAGCTTTTACCTTATGCTTTAGGATAACCTCTTCTTCTCTTCCCATCTTTTTTAATTTCAAAATCTTCTCCCTCCTTTTGAAAACTCTTCTTGTTTTTTTTTTAAACTGGAACCACTTTCATAATAAACTTGGACTTATGTCCATGCATTTTTAAAAAAATCTTTTCATAAATAAACTTCAATCAACTTAATAATACTTTGACACTTTATTTGTGAGAAGACTAAAAGTCAATCAATCTCATTTCAAACCATTTTTGCCACTTTGGTTTTTATCTTTAAAACTTTTCTCAAAAGGTTAGACTCTTGTCAATCATTGTAGTGATGCAAACAACTATACTTCTACAATATGTAGTGAAGTGAGATATTTTCCACTTGGGTGTTGAGTGAGGCATTGTTGATTTTAAAATCCAAGCCATATCCTCCACTTTGAGATGATCCAAATTCTCCTTTCTCATGATTGTGGGTGATAAGTATGTTTTCCACACGGACAATGATGATGATGTCTTATCTCTTAAAATCAACCAACACACTTGTGTTTCAAATTTTTTAAAAAGAGGAACTATGTGTACCCTGATCCCCTATTGCACAAAAGGTGGTACGTAGGCACTAAAGGTTCGCAACCGCGGCGGGTGCAAAAATTATAATAAATATTTCTTTTCTCACCTCCACCATCCATTTTATATATAACACATTTTATAGCCAAAATATACAGATTTTACAAAGAGGTTCCTGCGGAGTACCGTAGATGTTTAGGGTGCTAATACCTTCCCTTTGCATAACCAACCCCCTTACCTTGAATCTTTCGCCCTCTTTTTGGGTTATTCGCTCTTTTCCCATTCCTTTGGAACCAATAAAGCGCGGTGGCGATTTTTATTTTGATTTGTATAAAGTCTAGTCAATCCAATGGCTTAGTCTTTAACATTTCTATCGTTACAACACCCTTTTCATCCATGGTTTTCCATGGGCTCTTAGTTGCTTGCTAGATCACTTTCTTTTGTTTGAAATTGTGCTTCGTGTGGTTTTTGAAAGTATTTTGAAAAGGTATGTGATTGTTTTTGAAAATAGTAAGGATGTTTGTTTTGAAATTGAGCAAGCAACTAAAAGTAATCTACCTACTCAAAAGGTCTTAGGTGTTCTTTTTCCTCCTCCTTTAGACGTTGCTATCTTACCATTGTTTTGGTAAGAAGCCCCATCATTGGGTGTGAAGGGACGGGCATTGGGTCATCGTATGACCATGATAGAAATGTTGTGAGATGACTTAGCACTTTTCTTTTAGGGACTAAGATCATTTTGAAAGGCAAATTTGATAGCGTCATCGAGGGACTATGATCTTGTATTTTTGATTTTGTTTGTGCTAAGACATCCCACATGCATAACATGACCAGTTTTTAGGCAACAAGTGGAGTTAAACTTAAGGGTGCATGTGTGAATAGTGTGTTTGATTTGCATGAATTTAATCTTTGATTAGGGTTATCTACTTGTTGATTTTATCTTACCATACACGCCTAATTACTATACAGTATAAGGAAAAAAGTAAATTGCGGAAAATGAAATTCTACGCTAAGGTCCTGCAAGACCTGTTAGAGGAAAAACACAGAAGTTCTAGATTGCTATGTGCTGAACTTCTGAATGTCAGAACAGTGAGAAAACGTTAGAAACTCTGTGCGAGTCAAAACAGTTGGAAGAACTCAGAAGTTCTGTATGGTGCTAAGACAGTGAACGAACAATCAGTAGTTCAACATGTTATTAGTGCATGAAAATCAGAAGTTCAGTGTATTTGTCATGTAAGGAGAACTCAGAAGTTCTGTGCTAAAACAGTGAGTGAATCATCAAAAGCTCTATATTCTGCTGAGCCAGTGAGTGAACATTAGCAATTCATTCAGTTCTTATTAAACGACAAATCAGAAGGATAACAACACAACAGCTTATAGAAGTTCTAATCCTAAATCTGAGTCTAGCCCTAATCAAGAAGTTCTGATCCACAATTTTTCTACTTAAGCAATGATATGTACAACATTAATACTATGATATTTACATTTTAATGATGTTTAGAATGAAAAACAAGCAAAGTCAGAAAGACTTACCTTGAACCTGGAGCGTGCTTGGAGCTTTGAGTGGCTACCTTTGGATGTTCTGAGTCAGCAAGAGTGACGAAACAGTGGTTGTGTTCTTTGATTCAAAGGGGGGGGGGCAAAAGGTTTTGTTTTGGATTTGTGAAGGTTTTCCCTATTTCCTCTTCTCTCTTTTGGACTCTTGGAATTTTAGCAGGGGTTCAACTCTTTTCTTTCTCAAATTTCCCCCTTTTTCCAGTTGCCAATGGAGTTCTATTTATAGGAAAAGGTTTTGCAGTTTGGATATGTCAAGTGGCGCCAACATCATATGCTAGAAGCTGACTTACTCTTGAAGTAAGCTTAAACAAGCATGGTTCAATGCATCAAGTAGGATAGTTAACAGCGCCTGAGCTGGATTTTGTCAGCATGATTTAAGGAAAAGTAGAAGCAGCATATGGGCTTAGCATACTTTTGCACAAAAGTTTGTCTTCCCAAGGCAGTAGGGGTACACGTGGTGAAAATCCTTTGGATAAAGACTCATAAAGTGGTTGTGAGAATTAAATGATGATGAGACTTATCACAACCAGAAATCCTGCCACGTGAGATTCTACACCAAGGCTTAGCTCTGGATCAGAAGTTCTACTTCAGCGTAGCATCCAACCTCTGATCTTTGTATCTTCTGACTCCAGCATGTTCTGAAAAAGAACGTTGCTTCCACATGTTTTGATTAAAGCGTCATGTTCTGAACCATGTTTGCAACCTCTGGCTGAAGCTTTTTTGTGAAAACCTGCCCAGAAGTTATGACCAAACTCTGCCTTGAGAGTGTCCAGAATTTGCTGAGTGTTATGGTGATAACCTGGTCAGAGAATATCAGAAGCATAACCTCTATGTGCTGAAGAGTCACGTTCTGATGGAAGGTTGCATTCTGAACCACATTTGCAACTTCTGACTGTACTTGACTGTACTTGCATGGAGGCTGACTCAGAAGTTCTGAAGCATCATATTCTCTTAACACTTAGAAAATTTTCCAAATGTTTAGAAATTTGATTTTTGATTTAAAAGTCAAAGTTTGACTTTTTTAGTGTGCTCTTGACCATTTTTCCCCTGCGGATGACATTCTTGAAAAATTGTTGTTCAAGGCTTGGAAGCAAACTTGAGGATCCAGGGTGATCCCTTGTGAAATGTGAGAGCAAATTTTAGGGTACAACACTCCCCATGGTGGACACTCCTGGCACAATCACACTGGATCTCACGTGGCCTTAGGCTCACAGGATTGGGCCTTTGCATAATTTCAGCAATACAACCCCAGTTTGGGCTCATACCCCCCAGGCTTATTCTATTTCCCTTTTAATTTTGTTATTTTATTTTATTTGAATTAGTTTATTTATTTTGTTTAAATCAATTTTTTTCATAAAGTCATAAAATCAACTTCACAAAAAATAAGAGTTAGTTTTTTTCAATAAATTAATTTTTGTAAATTAATTAATTTCATCAACTTTAATTTGTTTCATTAATTAAAATTAATTATAAAAATTAGGTCAAACTTCAAATCTTTTTTTTTTCACAAAAATCCCAAAAAATATTTTCAATGATCAAATTAGGGTTTTTTAGGGTTTCAAACTTATTTCAAATTTTGTTCTCACGCGTAATTATTCTTGCCGTACGATTAATTTTTACTATTGATATAACTGCGCCCGGTTTGTAATAGCTTAATTCGGGTTTTATTTCCGAATTTTACTTTCAGTCATTCTTTATGTATCTACACCAAAGCCTTGTAATAGTGTAAGACCTCTATTTCTTGCTTTTATATTTTGTATGCTTGTATATAATTGTTAGCAACCTAGGTGTACATGCTTAATCAATCAATCTTAGATCACTAAACTGCAAGATAAAATATCTAAAATAACATACTATTACACACTTGCACTCCTAGGGTATACCCCACTTGGATGATAGTCCCTTCGAAATGCTAAGTGTGATGCGGTGGGAGAACTGACTTGAGGTTTTTGCATTTTGTCGCAAATGTCGTGGTTAGTAAGAGTCACCACCGACTTTTCTTTTATCCAAAAGGAAAGGTAAAAAAACACAGGAAAGACCTTTGAGATGTTTTCTTGAGTTCGGGGGTAGATTATGAAAAGGGAAGGTGCTAGCACCCTTTTCATCCATGGTTTTCCATGGGCTCTTAGTTACTTGCTTAGATCACTTCATTTGTTTTGTTTGAAATGGTGTTTGGTGTGGTTTTGAAAGTATTTTGAAAAGAGGTCATTCGTTAGGAAATCTTTGTAATGATTCTCGTTCGTAAGAATGTATACAAAGATGTTTGTCTTTTGAAAATATTTTTAATGTTTTGTAAGATGTTTTGAAATGTGTGTGTGTGTTTGTTTTAGAAAATAGCAAGGATTGTTTTGAAATGGAGCAAGTAACTTAGAAGCTATATACCTATTCAAATGTCTTTCTTGTGCATTTTTATTCCTTTGACATTGTTGACTTACCATTGATTTGGTAAACAACCCTATCTTTAGATGTAAACGGGACGGGCGTGGGTCATCGTATAACCATGATAACAATATTGCCAAGTATCTTAGCAATTTTTGAGGGACCAAGATCATTTTGTTTAGGCAACTTTTGAATAGCGTCATCGAGGGACTATGATCTTATTTTTGTTTTGTTTTGCTAAGATACTTCACATGCGTAACATGACCATTTTATTTTAGGAAACCAAGTGGGAGAAAACATAAGGGTGCTTGTGTGTAAAGTGTATCATTTTCATGCTTTTGTCTTACATTTAGGGTTTTCTATTTTGCTTTGTTTTTGTTCTTGTCATGCAAACCCTAATTACTAATCATAGTATATAAAGCGATAAATTGCGTAAAATAAACTCAGCTATTACAACAATTTTTATGGGAGGGGGGAATACAAATTTGAATGGGGGATTTGCACAAATATAAAACTATATATATTATTACAACCAAATCGAATATGCGCGAATTTAAATAAATAAGACAAATATTTAAAATGCAATGCAATGTGTTCATGTAAAAAAAGTTTTATGTCTTGTTTTTGTATAAAAGAAATATTTAACTTAAACCTAAAAATAAGGAAAAATAATTAATTCTTTTTGAAAGGGATGAAACCCTAATTTTCAATTAAAAGAAAATAAATGTTTCATATTATTATTTTGTACATTTTTTGTATAAGAAAATAATAAATAATATTATATGTAAATATTAAAAATTAAATATGTGTAAAAATTGGTATTTGTAATTATAAAATGTATAATAAAAATATTAAGTATTTTTAATTATACTTATAAGTTATTTAAGAAAATAAACTCTATTTATCAAAATAAACTATTTTTTTGTGTGAGAAAATAATATAAAAAAATAAAATAAAAGTGTGAAAATAAATAAATCATTTTTTAGTATGTTTTAACATTAGAAAAAATAAACAAAAGTATTAAATATGAAAATATGAAAAAAATACAAAAATATAAAAAGCTGGTCAGGGGGGTGTAATAGCAAGTCGGGGGGTGGGAATAGCAAAAACAAAAAGGCCAAAGCATAAAAAAGCCCAGAACCACTTTATCCCTGTCCTTCGTTCATCCTCTTCACACGTTTCCAGTTCAAACCTGTATCTTGCTTATGCCTGCATAAAAACCAAAACTCATAACATGAAAAATGTGGCATTTGAGCTCACGATTCCAACCATATAAATTACGTAACCTAATTCTTAAAGATCAAAGAGAATTTTTGAACCCCTAATTCATGACCTAATTTTTTCAGAGTTTTCAATCTTCAAATTCTCTTAGCACAAGTAATGTAAATGAAAAGTAATGATATGTACAACTTCGTTATGATGAGAGCTACATTTTTTCTTCACAAATCGTGGCTTGAAGTTGCCTATATACAGAGATAGAGTTCAAGAAAATACCTCATTAAACTGGGATCGAGTAGGGCAATGTAGGGACTTTAATGGAGGCCTGATGATTGTTTAAGCTTCCTTGAACTTCCCTGAACCTATTCCAACCTTTATCTTGCTCTGAGGATGGCTGGAACTCTCTGACAAAGTCCAAATGCAAGCTTCCAAATTGAAAATGGCAGATGCTAAAATAGGGGTTACAGAACCAGGGTGATGGCTTGGATTGACTAGGTAGAAAGTGTTTGAGATGTTTGAATTGATTCAACACAAAACGCACGAGCCAAATGAGAGTTGGCTGTGCTTTTGCAGAAACTCTATATTTAGGCAGAAATTTGGTGTTTTTGAGTTTTAGAGAGTTTCAAGTCCAAGAAAAACATGTTATTCCTTGTACAAAGTTTGCAAATATGTATAGAAGTGATCCAAAGTCAGCCCTTACTAGCTGTGCAAGCTTTGGACCTTTTTGCAACTTTTCTTGTACTTGAAGTAAAGTTGACAAGACCAATCCCACATGCTTGTACCAGCTTGCTTGAGGGCTGAAATGAGCTTGTACAATTTGCTTGAGAGATGTAGAGTTTGTATGCATCAAGGGGACATGTTCAATGCTTAAGATTGACAAAGTTGCAAAAGTTCCCCTTTATGAAAATGGCATTGTAACCTTTTGGCCAAAAATGGAAATACATCTTGTGTAAAGCATCAAAAGAAAAGATAAAGCCTTTGTCAACTGAGTATTCATTTAATTATGGAGTGTATAGAAAGCATAGGACCTGTAAAGCAAGATATAACCAGCACAGATTTGATTTGCAACTTGATACTATGTGAAAATGGCTTGAACAAAAGTGAGAAAATGCCAACTTCCCTTCTTCGATTCTACCTACTCAAAATTGATCTTGGAGAGTTCTTGGACATTTTGGAAAGCTTGCAATGTGCTCTATAATCCATATTTGAAATGCAACTTGAGATACCTCTTGGAACTAGGTGAAAATTTGCCATGAAGTTGGGTCCAAAACCTGCCTAAATTAGGGCAAAATTTCACTAAGTTATTTAGTTCATGGGCCTATATGCACAAATTCATAACTTGAGATCTAAGCATCTTTATGGAAAAGTTTGTGAAGCAAAGTTATAGATTTCATGGAGTACTACAACTTTCATGTTGGAAGTTTTCTTTGAATCAAAATGCATCATGGTGAAAAAGTGGTGCAAAGTTGAGAAAAAATAAGAAAATTTTTATACTTAGAAAAATTCTAAGTTATGAAAATTTTCAAATTAAAAACCCTAATTTTCAAATTTGAGTTTCTTGGTGAACAAGTTTCATATTTTTACATATCTTGATGAATTATGACCCTTGATACTTGATTTTGACCAAAAAGTCAAAGTTTGACTTTTCAGTGCACAGTTGACTTTTGATCAGTTGACTGCAAATTTCATCTGTCAATCCAATGAACTTGAGATCTTTTGAACCATGTAATTAGGTAAAGATGATGCCATTGAATCCTTGAAATCATGCTTGAACTCAATTGGCCATTGGCTAGGTAAAAAATAAAAAATTTCCCTTTCTCAATCAAAACCCTAATTTTGACCATTTTGCCCTTTTGATGATTTGATCAAATTTCTTGAGGAGTTTTGATCCAAACTTGATCAAATGGTACATATGAGTCTAAAATGTTGATGTGGATCAAAAATTATGAAGTTTGACTGTAAATTGGCCATAGTTGACTTTTTCCTCAATACAGATGATTTTTAGGTAAATTGTCCAATTGACTGATAAAAAATGTGGTTCAAGGCTTGAAACTTAACATGAACAATCTTAGGGGTCCAAAATGATGTATGAAAGTCACATGAAGCATTGGTGGTCCAAAAATCCTTGTGCAAACTCAAACCCTAATTTTGGGTTATCAGTGCAAGATGAGATGTCTTGAGCTGACCAAACCCTAATCTTGTCTTGAGTCCAAGAAGTCTTGTGAGAAAAACTTGGTAAATGAGAGGGAAAATTTTGGGCTACAACAGCTGCCCCTGTTCAATCTTCTTGAACCTGAAGAGTTAGATTGGCGAGTTTTACCGTTCGTAACTCGAAGGTAAAAGATGATTGGACACTAGAGTGCCCATAAATTTGCACTCGACAAAATGTAGTTGAGGGAATGGGCTTAAAGATGCAATTTGGAGAGGTGATAGAATCTTGTTGGATATGGGCTCGTAGATTCCATCCAAGAATGTTTGTTGAATTATAAGTTGTAAGTCAAAAGAATAAGCATCAGAATGGTGTCTGTATCTGGAACGTATCTGGGCTGTATCTGGAGACTGAACCTGTATGAGCAATAGAATAACATCCGTGTCTAGAGCATATCTGAACTATATCTGAGATTAAATCTGAATAAGTGACAGAATGGCAACCGTGTTTGGAGCGTGTCTGGACAGTATCTTGAAGTTGAGGTCTGAATGAGTAATAGAATGGCTTCCATATCTGGAGCGTATCTGTACTATATCTGAAAGCTGAATCTGAATGAGAAACAAAATGACTTCCGTGTCTGGAGCGTATCTGTATTGTATCTGAAAGCTGAATCTGAATGAGAAACATAATGACTTCCGTGTCTGGAGTGTATCCGTACTGTATCTGAAAGCTGAATCTGAATGAGAAACAGAATGACTTTCGTGTCTGGAGCGTATCTGTACTGTATCTGAAAGCTGAATCTGAATGAGTAACATAATGACTTCCGTGTCTGGAGTGTATCTGAACTGTATCATGATTGCATATTGTTAAATGGTAGCTGTTAATCTTATCCTGAAAAGGGTAAAATGTTAGCTAGAACATATAATTATGTTCCATGAAATGTATGATGCAATATATGTGTTTTATCGATGTTTATGATATGTGGATGTAATGTATGCGCATGTAAGCTGATTCGTTGTATTGCTGAGGAAAATAAATCCTTGATTGCTGAGCATATGTGGGTTCTTCATGTCTTGAAGTTGGAGTTTTGACAAAACTTTCGTTGTGAGGGTAATGCCATGTACTGCTTGAGTAATCTGTTTGGGGAATCTAGAGAATTTTGATGAATTCTGCTAGGAATTAATAATGAGAATCTTCATTCTATTGGGGAGCAATGAAAAGTCTGTGGGGAAAAAGCTTATTCCTGTTTGGAAAAAGTTCTGGAGTTTCGGTTGTCTGCCACTCTACTGGGGAATTATCCTAGGTTAAGGAGAAACAGAAGTTAGCTGTTATCCGGTTGATTTTCAGGCTTCAAGATGACCTGCTGGGGAATTTGGAGAAACTGAATGGTTTCCGTTAGGGATTGGTAATTGGAAGTTTCAGCTCCGCTGGGGATCTTAATGATGTACTGTAGGGATTGCTCATGGAATAACCTAAAGACGTTTTCCTATTCTTTCAACCTGTCAGTAATTGTTCTTTTTCATTTTGTTTATTTGTAAACAGTAATTATGTTCAAATGCATATGTTCATTAACGAATCATTGGACGTTTTTGCAAATAAAAACACAAGTGTAAAGAAAAAGGCAAATAGCTTTCTGTACTTTGAAAGAGGTATCTTTGTATTTACTTTGAATAAGTATTTTGTACAAAGGAGACAAACATCCTAGTGAGAGGCTGGTGTCATAAAAGTAAGAAAAATCTATACAAAGAAAGATATCTATATGTGATAATTCCATGGGGTTCCCATTCTGCTATAGCCTTCGTATCTCCGAATATCTTGTCCATTTGTTGCTTCGTCTGAAGATGATTAAATTGATCAGAATCCTCGGGTTTGTTAGTGAAGAGATTGTCCTTAAAGTGATCCGATGAGACATAGTCATACGCTTTAATTCCCTAACTTTTGCTTGGACCGCCCTTTCGGGTTTTCGATCCACCGGGAAACCCTTTTTTTCCCAAGTCGCCCTTTCGGGTTTTCAACTTGCCGGGTGTACATATTTTTTTTATTTTATCCCTAATTTTTGCCCGAACCCTTTTAGTTCTCCAGGATGCCATTGTTTTGCCTAGGTGTGTCAACCTAAAGGGTCTCTTATGCGTAGTATCTTTTTACTATGTCTGCGTTTGCAGGGTGTGGCAGGTCGTCACCGTCCATGGTGGCTAAGATCATTGCCCCACCAGAAAAGATGTTCTTGATTACAAATGTTCCTTCATAGGTAGGAGTCCGTTTTCCCCTGGGATCACTTTGTGGCAAGATGATGCGCTTGATCACTAGATCTCCAACTTGATACACTTGGCGTCTGACTTTCTTGTTGAAAGCTTTGATCATCCGCTTTTGATACGTCTGGCCATGGCAAACGGCAGTAAGTCTCTTTTCATCAATTAAGTTCAGTTGATCAAGTCGGGTCTGGATCCAATCGTCCTCACTCAAACCTACATCTTTCATGATTCTCAAAGAGGGAATCTGAACCTCAATAGGTAAAACAACTTCCATGCCATAAACCAAAGAATATGGTGTTGCCCCAGTTGATGTGCGAGCCGTGGTACGGTACCCGTGGAGAGCAAACGGTAGTATCTCATGCAAGTCCTTGTAGGTGACTGTCATTTTTTGTATGATCTTTTTAATGTTTTTATTAGCAGCTTCGACTGCACCATTCATGTTTGGTCGATAGGGGGATGAATTGTGATGTTGAATCTTGAACTTATCGCACAAAGCGATGATCATAGTATTGTTAAGGTTCGTACCGTTATCAGTGATGATCTTTTCTAGGATACCATACCGGCAAATAGGATTCTGCTTGATGAAGCGGGCAACAACATTCTTAGTAACGGATGCGAAGGAAGCTGCTTCGACCCACTTGGTGAAATAGTCAATGGCCACTAGAATGAATGGGTGTCCATTGGAGGCTGTAGGCTTGATCTCCCCAATCATATCGATTCCCCACATAGCGAAAGGCCAAGGAGTTGTTAAGACATTTAGAGGAACCAGAGGCACATGCATATTGTCTGCATAGATTTGACACTTATGACAGGTCCGGGAGTGTTGATAGCAGTCTTCTTCCATGGTAGACCAATAATAGCCTGTCCGTAGGATTTTCTTCGCCATCGTATGCCCACTAGAGTGAGTGCCAAAGGTACCTTCATGCAATTCAGCCATGATCTTTTCAGCTTTAATCTTGTCCACACAACGAAGCAGAATAGAATCATGATTATGTTTGTACAAGATGCCATTACTTAGGAAGAACTTAGCGGAGAATCTCCTTAGGAACTTTTTATCATTGATTGAAGCTCCTTCTAGATATTCTTGAGCCTCGAGATACCTTTTGAATTCATGAAACCACGACTGGTCCACTACTTCTTCAGTATTAATCTCGTGACAGTGTGCTGGTTCGTCCATTCGTTCAATGGTGATCTGGGGAGCCTCATTATCCCAATTAAGTTTAAACATAGATGACATTATGGATAGAGCATCTGCTAGCTGATTTTCTTCTCACGGGAAGTGCTTGAAGGTAATCTGCTCGAAATGTGGTAACAATGTCAAAACATGTTCTTTGTAAGGGATAAGGTTTGGATGCTTAGTGTCCCACTCTCCTTTGATCTGACTGATGACCAAAGATGAATCCCCAAACACGTCTAAAGATTTGATTCCCAAGTCTATGGCAACCTTGAGACCAAAGATGCATGCTTCGTATTCTGCCATATTATTCGTACAGTTGAAGCAAAGTCTGGCGGTAAAAGGAGTATGGCATCCTTCCGGAGATATGAGTACCGCACCGATACCGTTACCAATTGCATTGGATGCCCCATCAAAGAACAGGGTCCATCGGGATCCTTGTCCAGGTCCGTCATATGGTCTGATCTCTTCACCGTCGTCTAATGTCATGATGTCTTCGTCTGGGAATTCAAACTTCATGGACTGATAATCCTCTACAGCTTGATGAGCAAGATGATCAGCTAGCACACTACCCTTTATAGATTTTTGGGTCGTGTATTGTATGTCATATTCTGTTAGGATCATATGCCATCTAGCTATTCTTCCAGACAGAGCAAGCTTCTCAAAGATGTACTTGATTGGATCCATCTTAGATATCAGCAAAGTGGTATGAGTCAACATATACTGTCTTAGCCGGCGAGCAGCCCATACTAGAGCGCAACAAGTTTTCTCGAGCAGTGAATATCTGGTTTCACAGTCGGTAAAATTTTTTCTCAGGTAGTAAATAACGTGTTCTTTTCGGCCAGACTCGTCATGCTGCCCCAATACACACCCCATTGAGTTATCTAAAACGGTCAGATACATGATCAGTGGTCTTCCCTCAACTGGTGGCATCAAGACAGGAGGTTCTTATAAATACTCTTTGATTTTGTCAAAAGCAATCTGACACTCATCATTCCATCTGACTACTTGATCTTTCTTCAACAGTTTGAAGATTGGTTCACAAGTAGATGTTAGGTGAGAAATGAATCTGGCAATATAGTTCAGGCATCCCAAGAATCCTCTGACTTCCTTCTCAGTGCGAGGAGCAGGCATTTCTTGTATTGCTTTAACTTTGGCAGGATCAACCTCGATGCCTTTGTTGCTGACAATGAAACCTAAGAGTTTACTGGACTGGACTCCGAATGTGAACTTGTTCGGGTTTAACCTTAATTTGTACTCCTTCAATCTGACAAACAGCTTTTGCAGGTGATAAAGGTGTTCTTCTTCAGTTTGTGATCGGGCTATCATGTCATCTACGTAGACCTCTATCTCATGATGTATCATATCATGAAACAAAGCTACCATGGCGCGTTGATAGGTTGCCCCGACATTCTTCAGTCCGAACAGCATCACTTTGTAACAGAACATACCCCACTGTGTGACAAATGTAGTTTTCTCCATGTCCTCAGGTGCCATTTTTATCTGGTTATAGCCTGAGAATCCGTCCATGAAAGAAAATACTTTGTGCTGGGCTGTATTGTCAACCAGGATGTCGATGTGTGGAAGTGGAAAATCATCTTTAGGGATGTCCTTGTTTAAATCTCTATAATCCATGCACATTCTTACTTTGCCGTCCTTTTTAGGCACGGGAACAATGTTGGCCACCCATTGAGGATAAGAAGTAACAACCAAAAATCCAGCACTGAAATATTTCATAACTTCTACTTTGATCTTCTCTGACATGTCAGGTCTCATGCGAAGGACTTTTTGTTTCACTGGTGGACAATCTTCTCTTGTGGGTAGACAATGTACCATGATGTCTATATCGAGTCCCGACATGTCTTCGTATAACCAGGCAAAGATCTCAACATAATCATGCAATAGCTGAATTAAGCGCTCCTTGACACTCGACTCTAAATTGGCACCCACTTTGATTTCCTTTCTATCTTCCTCGGTACCCAAATTGATTGTATCCAACAGCTCTTCATGAGGCTGAATAGCTCTTTCCTCTTGTTGTAGTAGTCTAGCCAATTCCCCTGGCACCTCACAATCTTCCTCACCTTCGTATTCGGCTTGGTAGATCAGATCTTCAGAGTCACTGAAGGCTATAGCAGTATCGTTACCCATGGGATCCGGAATGGAAGGGTACCTGCATTTGTGAGTGTGGGTGTGTGTAAGGGTATAGCCATCTTAAAACAATAAAATGTAAAAGAAAGACAATGAGCACAAAAGGTTTATATGTGAAAAAGCGTCCATGATTCATTGAATGTCATATGAAGATGAAATAAAAACCCTTACAAATGGACCATTGTGCCTCAGGTAAGACACAAGGTTTTTAAAGTGCAAATTGTTCGTGAATATTACAAGTCCAACAGAAATGTAAAAGATAAATTACTGAGAGATGAAAGTTATTGGGATGAAGTCTCTGGCTTCCCAGTTGTGAAGTCCTCCACTGACAGTAGGAAATATCCAATATTCCAGGCCTCCATCCTCTTCATTGTCTGCTACTGCATTGACCCCTTGGTTGATAATCTTCACAGGTGGCCCCCCAGCACGGGCATGACGCACAACCTTCTGACCAGTTGAAGTAAACCCCAAGCCAAACTTGTCTGATTTGTATGGAATGCCCGGAAGCTTCCCCAAGATGGTGCATCCTCCCTCTTCCACTACTTCCTTTGCATTCTTTAGAGATGACATCCGAATCGAAGGTCTTGTAATCTTAGGAATCGAGGATACCACCTTGGTCGCCGCTACTTCTGGAGAGACTTCTTTAAAATGTTGGAAAGGGGTTTCAATGAACTCTCCATCTAACTCCACACATCGGAAAGAATTCAGATGACTGACCATATACTCCTCCTCCCCATGGACATTTATGATCTTTCCTTGGACCGGGTATTTTAGCATCTGATGCAATATGGAGGTGACAGCACTGGCATTGTAGATCCAGGGGCGTCCTAACAGACAGTAATAAAAAGGTCAAATGTCCATTACATAGAAGGTTGAGTTGAAAATCTGAGTTCCCACCTTTATTGGGATGTCCACCTCCCCGTGGACCATCCTCTTCGAACCATCAAAAGCTCTCACCACAATGTTACTGGGTTTTAAAGTCAGCCCCTCAGAATCCAATCTGTCAAGGGCTTATTTCGGCAAGATGTTCAAAGATGATCCAGTGTCCACCAAGACATGGGCTAGGGTTGTTCCTCTACACTCCACTGAGACATGTAATGCCTCGTTGTGTTTTCTCCCTCTGGGTGTCAAGTCAGCATCAGAGAAACCCATGCCATTATCAGCTGTCAAACTGGCCACGCAGTCCTGGAACTGGTCAGTAGACGTCTCTTGTGGCACATGAGCTATCTTCAGAAATTTTACCAGAGCTTTGGCATGTGCTTCAGAGCACAACAGCAGGGCTAGCATATATATCTTGGAAGGGGTTTACCCCAACTGTTCAACCACATCATAATCACTTTTCTTTATTATCCTCAGGATTTCTTCCATCTCCTTCTTGGATGTTTCAGGAATACCTAGTGATTGAGCCTTCGTCCGGACAGGCTCTTGAACGTTTTTTCCTTTATTCTCAGCAGTGGAAGTAGGGATAGGGATTGTACTGTCTTTTTCGGTAGGTACGCTTGCAGGTATAATCACTGGTACAAAGGTAATCTTCGGAACAACCACGGGTCCAAAGACTGCCGTTGGAGGGGCAATCTCTGGAGAGAAGATTCTACCACTGTGGGTAATCTTGCTAGTTCTGGAAATATTGCTAATGTCGGAATTTTCCTCTTCGGAGCTTTCTTCTTCAACATTCAATTCATCCTGTTTAATACCATGGTAGTAGATTTCTCCACCGTAATTCCATGGTACTGTTTTATCTGATTTGTATGGGGCCGGCCCAAGCATTGTAATCTTAAGTGGAGTAGTCTTTGAAGCAGGTGTAATCCTAACGGGTATTTTAGGGGCCCTGGAAGGATTGGCGTAGATGGTTATAATTGAAACTTCTTTAACTGGAACGAGTGAAATAGGAGCATTCTCAAACAGAATTTCTCGGTTACCAATCAGCCGTTGGATACCTTTTTTCAATAGAGGGCAGTCAAATGATGAGGACAGGAAAACATGGCAGTCTTTGTCACAACCTGGGAATATACCAGCTTTCAACAAATTCAACTTAATAATCGGGAGCAGAGTCAACAATTCATCCACGGTAGCAACAAACAAATCTTCAATAGCATTGGCATTGTGACCATGCCTAGGCATTGGAGCGGAAATAACATTTGGTTTCTAGGGCGCTTCAAACTCAACTTCCTTCGCATCTATCAGGTCTTGAATTTTGTTCTTCAGAGCCCAACAGTTGTTAGTGTCGTGCCTTGGACTATCAGAATGGTATGCACACCTAGCATTCCGATGGTAATGTGGAGACGCAGTATTGGGATTATTTGGGGCCTCTTTTAGAGTGGCCAGATTCAACTTCAGAAGATGTGGTAGAACTTGGGCTGGAGTCATGTTAATCTTGGTGAATTGTCGAACTGGCCTTTCCACCCTTGGCTGGTTATTTCTTGGCTGGTCTGATGCAGGCTTCGGAATCATAAAAGCCTCTACTGTTGGTTGGCGTTCAGTTCTTCCCTGATTCCTCTTTGAATAGACAGCAGATACTTCCTTCCTTCCAGTGAAGGGCTTTTTCACAGTTGTAGAGGCAGACGCGTCCTTTTGAATTTTCCCACTTCTTATACCAGCTTCCACCCTCTCGCTAGTTAAAATCAATTCAGTAAATCCTGCAGAAGAACTCCCAATCAGATGATTGAAGAAAGGGCCTGATAGAGTTCCCAAGAACATGTCCACCAACTCTCTTTCAGATAGAGGGGGTTGCACCCTTCCGGCTAGATCTCTCCACTTTTGCGCGTAATCTTTGAAGCCCTCATTGGAAACCATGGCCATACTCTGAAGTTGAGTACGGGTAGGCGCCAAGTCGGCGTTGTACTGATATTGTTTATAGAAAGCTGCTGCCAGGTCTTCCCAATTATGGACGTCAGCCCTTTCCAACTGGTAGAACCAATCAAGTTGCATTCCTGATAAACTGTCTTGGAAAAAGTGGACCCACAAGTCTTTGTCAACAGAGTGCAGATGAATCTTCCTAACATATGATCTTAGGTGCATTTTAGGACAAGACACCCCGTCATACTTGGCAAATAATGGCACTTTAAACTTTGGTGGGATCACAATCCCTGACACCAGCTCCAACTCTTCAAAATCTAGCCCTGGTACTCTCTGGATTTCTATAGCGCTTAGTCTCTCTTCAAGGTGTTTGTACTTGTCATCAGCTGAAGGGTATTGTTGTTCAGAGTAGTCCTCCTCTTCCTCTTCTTCTTCAGAATCTGATGGTACTGCCGTTTCTTTTCCTTTTCTTTCCCCTTCTTCAGATGTTGTTGGAAAATCTAAGGTCTTTTTGGCTTGTCCCTGAAACCTTCTACCCATGATTACCACACCAGTTGGCTTCTTCTTCTTTTTCTCTTTCTCTTTTCCAAGCAGAGTCTTCAGCTCCTCTTGCCCCTTGGCTAAGGTCATGAGTAACTGTTGAAATTGTGTATTCTGAGCTTGCAGATCTTTGACCATTTGTTCGAGATCCATCTTACTGAAATAAATAGTAGAGAGAAGAGGAAACTTGTTACAAAGACCTGTTTATGTTTATGATGAATGATATGTATTCATGCAATGCTTTCAAGGATTTAAAAATTCAAATTTGTTTTAAACAAAAAAGAAACACACGTCATATTAATAAGGTAGAATTTGAGTACATCAATGCCCCTTGGGCAAAATAATACAAAATTCTAAGGTAAAAAGACATTGTGCATCCTCTTTGGTGCAATGTAGGTATTGAGAGTCTGCTCTTCATGAAGTAGCCGAGTGAGTTCCAAAACCTTCTTCTCACTTGCGTAGAATTGGGCTTCGAAAGTATCGCACTCTCCTTTGAGCTGTATCCAATCCCTTTGTAGATCTTCGAGTGATGTCGGCATATCAGGATGTAGGATCGTGTATGGAACATCTCTTCCTTAACAGGCTCAATAATCACAGGGAGAATGGAGGGATAAGGCATCATAAGACTTTGGGCGCGAGTTCGTACCCACTTGAGGTAAGGCTCAAGAAGGATGAAATTCTTGTGTCCCAAAGTCTTGCTATCCACCTTGTTTGGCATCCTCCAAGCTCGGATGAATCTCTGACGAAGTCCTTGATCGTCGTTGTCGTAGTCGAAAACCAATCCTTGAATCAACATATCATGTGGGCCATCCCTTCGGGCATAACCAAACTGTCTTAGATCTAAGCATGGGTTGTAGGTGATGCCTCCCCTAATTCCAAGTAGAGGGACATTAGGGACTTCCCCACAACGGTCAACAATGATAACATTCTCTTTGGATCGAGAACACCAATGAATATCTGAATGTTTAAGTGTCATCAACCTTTGTGACCACCTCAAACCTTGCTCATTCTTCAAGACTGATTGGGGAAGATGAGAAATAAACCATTTTGCCAGGAGAGGAGTACAACACATAAGAACACCTATTTTCCTCATTGTACGAGTGTGAAAAGAGTGTAGGATATCCCCAAGCAATGTAGGCACCGGGTTGCGAGACATGAAGATTTTGACAGCGCTTACATCTATGAGTTGGTCTGGATTAGGGAACAAGACCATCCCATAGATGAGAAGAGCTACAATCTCCTAAAAAGCTTGTAAGTCTAGGGAATTCCAACATCTTTGGGCCTTCTCAAACAGAAACTTTGCCAAGAAGCCTTTGACACCACTTCTAGTTTCCCAATGTGTTGTGACATCAGATGAGTGCAAGTGCAGGGCTTGAGCAATCTCTTTTGGCTTTGGATCTCTTTCCGTACCATTGAAGGGTAGTTGATTGAGAATAGGAATCCTTAAGAGTTGAGAGAATTCTTCCAAAGTGGGCACAAGCTGGTAGTCAAGAAATGTGAAGCAGTGATGCAAAGGGTCAAAGAATTGGAAGAGAACCTTCATCATATCCTCCTTTGTGTTGGAAGTTACCAAGTTGAGTGGACGACCATGCCTCTTGGTGAATGGAGAGTTCTCAGGGATCCTTGAAGCTAGCTCCTTGAGTTGCAGAGGAATTCTTACAAGGTTGATTTGGATAGTTTTCCTGCAAAGTGAATCCATAACCTACAAAACAAGAACAAAGATGAATCTCCAAAATCCTTGAAAAGGTTAGTGAATTCATATGATGTTCATGATGTCCATGATGTTATGCACAAGTATATATGTACAAGAAAATCAAACAAGTTCTTAGTTTAGGCTTGCATGGGGTTTCATAGGTAAGTACCCTCTTGAAGTTTAGTTGGCTCAACCTGTCCTAACAATAGTAACCGGGTTCTAAGGAGCTCAATATCACTGGATTATTTTCTTTGTTCATTGTTTCAGTTCAAGCCTCTTTACTGGATACCGAAATATTCCAAGAAACCAACCCTCAATGAGTGTAGTATCGAGTATCTACCAACTTCGGACTGTACCAAAGTCGGTCATCTCACTACATCCTAAAAGGCCAAGTTGGTCAAGTAAAGGGTTCTAGAAGTTCATTAGTGCTCCATGACATCACTCAGCGGCCCCGTATTCTCTTTGATTGACTCAAAGGCTACCGGTACCCACAAATATGTCACACTAATATAGCTATTGCGTAGACCATGTCAGTACACCCCACAATTTCCATAATGTATTGCTATTTACCTATAATGTTTCCCAAATCTGGATGGAGGATTTAAACCCAAACAAAGAACCATAATTGTAAAGCAAACAAGTCAAACAATGTAAGCAAATAAAGGTGATCTAAACCCTAAGGTAACCCCACTTTTAAATTTTCCCCAGCAGAGTCGTCAGTTCTGTGATGTAGTGGGAGAACTGACTTGAGGTTTTTGCGTTGTCGCAAATGTCGCGGTTAGCAAGAGTCGCCACCGACTTTTCTTTTATCCAAAAGGAAAGTTAAAAAAGCACAGGAAAGACCTTTGAGATGTTTTCTTGAGTTCGGGGGGTAGATTATGAAAAGGGAAGGTGTTAGCACCCTTTTCATCCATGGTTTTCCACGGGCTCTTAGTTACTTGCTTAGATCACTTGCTTTGTTTTGTTTGAAATGGTGTTTGGTGTGGTTTTGAAAGTATTTTGAAAAGAGGCCATTCGTTAGGCAATCTTTGTAATGATTCTCGTTCGTAAGAATGTATACAAAGATGTTTGTCTTTTGAAAATGTTTTCAATGTTTTGTAAGATGCTTTGAAATGTGTGTGTGTTTGTTTTTGAAAATAGCAAGGATTGTTTTGAAATGGAGTAAGTAACTTAGAAGCTATCTACCTACTCAAATGTCTTTCTTGTGCATTTTTATTCCTTTGACATTGTTGACTTACCATTGATTTGGTAAACAACCCTATCTTTAGATGTAAACGGGACGGGTGTGGGTCATCGTATAACCATGATAGCAATATTGCCAAGTATCTTAACAATTTTTGAGGGACAAAGATCATTTTCTTTAGGCAACTTTTGAATAGCGTCATCGAGGGACTATGATCTTATTTTTGTTTTATTTTGCCAAGATACTTCGCATGCGTAACATGGCCATTTTATTTTAGGCAACCAAGTGGGAGAAACCCTAAGGGTGCTTGTGTGTAAAGTGTATCATTTTCATGCATTTGTCTTACATTTAGGGTTTTCTATTTTGATTTTTTTTTGTTCTTGTCATGCAAACCCTAATTACTAATCATAGTATATAAAGCGATAAATTGTGTAAAATAAACTAAGCTATTACAACAATTTTTATGGGAGGGGGGAATTCAAATTTGAATGGGGGATTTGCACAAATATAAAACTATATATATTATTACAACCAAATCGAATATGCGCGAATTTAAATAAATAAGACAAATATTTAAAATGCAATGCAATGTGTTCATGTAAAAAAAGTTTTATGTCTTGTTTTTGTATAAAAGAAATATTAAACTTAAACCTAAAAATAAGAAAAAATAATTAATTCTTTTTGAAAGGGATGAAACCCTAATTTTCAATTAAAAGAAAATAAATGTTTCATATTATTATTTTGTACATTTTTTGTATAAGAAAATAATAAATAATATTATATGTAAATATTAAAAATTAAATATGTGTAAAAATTGGTATTTGTAATTATAAAATGTATAATAAAAATATTAAGTATTTTTGATTATACTTATAAGTTATTTAAGAAAATAAACTCTATTTATCAAAATAAACTATTTTTTTTTTGTGTGAGAAAATAATAAAAAAAATAAAATAAAAGTGTGAAAATAAATAAATCATTTTTCAGTATTTTTTAACATTAAGAAAAATAAACAAAAGTATTAAATATGAAAATATGAAAAAAAATACAAAAATATAAAAAGATGGTCCGAGGGGTGTAATAGCAAGTCAGGGGGGTGGGAATAGCAAAAACAAAAAGGCCAAAGCACAAAAAAGCCCAGAACCACTTCATCCATGTCCTTCGTTCATCCTCTTCACACGTTTCCAGTTTAAACCTGTATCTTGCTTATGCTTGCATAAAAACAAAAACTCATAACATGAAAAATGTGGCATTTGAGCTTACGATTCCAACCATATAAATTATGTAACCTAACTCTTAAAGATCAAAGAGAAGTTTTGAACCCCTAATTCGTGACCTAATTTTTTCAGAGTTTTCAATCTTCAAATTCTCTTAGCACAAGTAATGTAAATGAAAAGTAATGATATGTACAGCTTCGTTATGATGAGAGCTACATTTTTTCTTCACAAATCGTGGCTTGAAGTTGCCTATATACAGAAATAGAGTTCAAAAAAATACCTCCTTCAGCTGGGATCGAGTAGGGCAATGTAGGGACTTTAATGGAGGCCTGGTGATTGTTTAAGCTTCCTTGAACTTCCCTGAACCTATTCCAACCTTTATCTTGCTCTGAGGATGGCTGGAACTCTCTGACTAAGTCCAACTGCAAGCTTCCAAATTGAAAATGGCAGATGCTGAAACATGGGTTACAAAACCAGGGTGATGGCTTAGATTGACTAGGTAGCAAGTGTTTGAGATGTTTGAATTGATTCAACACAAAACGCACGAGCCAAATGAGAGTTGGTTGTGCTTTTGCAGAAACTCTGTATTTAGGCAGAAATTTTATGTTTTTGAGTTTTAGAGAGGTTCAAGTCCAATCAAAACGTGTTATACCTTGTACAAAGTTTGCAAATATGTATAGAAGTGATCCAAAGTCAGCCCTTACTAGCTGTGCAAGTTTTGGACCTTTTTGCAACTTTTCTTGTACTTGAAGTAAAGTTGACATCCCACATGCATGTACCAGCTTGCTTGAGGGCTGAAATGAGCTTGTATTATTTGCTTGAGAGCTGTAGAGTTTGTATGCATCAAGGGGACAAGTTCAATGCTCAAGATTGACAAAGTTGCAAAGTTCCCCTTTATGAAAATGGCATTGTAACCTTTTGGCCAAAAATGGAAATACATCTTGTGTAAAGCTTCAAAAGCAAAGATAAAGCCTTTGTCAACTGAGTATGCATTTAATTATGGAGTGTATATCAAGCTTAGGACCTGTAAAGCAAGATATAACCAGCATAGATTTGATTTGCAACTTGATGCTATGTGTAAATGGCTTGAACAAAAGTGAGAAAATGCCAACTTCCCTTCTTCGATTCTCCCTACTCAAAAATGATATTGGAGAGTTCTTGGACATTTTGGAAAGCTTACAATGTGCTATATAATCAATATTTGAAATGCAACTTGAGATACATCTTGGAACTAGGTGAAAAGTTTCCATGAAGTTGGGTCCAAAACCTGCCTAAATTAGGTCAAAATATTCACTAAGTTATTTAGTTCATGGGCCTATATTCTCAAATTCATAACTTGAGATCCAAGCATCTTTAGGGAAAAGTTTGTGAAGAAAAGTTGTAGATTTCATGGAGGACTACAAATTTCATGTTGGAAGTTTTCTTTGAATCAAAATGAATCATGGTGAAAAAGTGGTGCAAAGTTGAGAAAAAATAAGAAAATTTTTATACTTAGAAAAATTCTAAGTTATGAAAATTTTCAAATTAAAAACCCTAATTTTCAAATTTGATTTTCTTGGTGAACAAGTTTCATATTTTGACATATCTTGATGAATTATGACCCTTGATACTTGATTTTGACCAAAAAGTCAAAGTTTGACTTTTCAGTGCACAATTGACTTTTGATTAGTTGACTACAAATTTCATATGTCAATCCAATGAACTTGAGATCTTTTGAACCATGTAATTAGGTCAAGATGATGCCATTTAATCCTTGAAATCATGCTTGAACTCAATTGGCCATTGGCTAGGTAAAAAAAAATCAGAAATTGCCCTTTCTCAGTCTAAACCCTAATTTTGACAATTTTTCCCTTTTGATGATTTGAATAAATTTCTTGAGGAGTTGTGATCCAAACTTAATCAAATGGCACATATGAGTCTAAAATGTTGATGTGGATCAAAAATTATGAAGTTTGACTGTAAATTGGCCATAGTTGACTTTTTCCTCAATACAATTGATTTTTAGGTCAACTGTCTAATTGACTGATCAAAAATGTGGTTCAAGGCTTGAAACTTAACATGAACAATCTTAGGGGTCCAAAATGATGTATGAAAGTCACTAGAAGCATTGGTGGTCCAAAAATACTTGTGCAAACTCAACCCCTAATTTTGGGTTATCAGTGCAAGATGAGATGTCTTGAGCTGACCAAACCCTAATCTTGTCTTGAGTCCAATAAGTCTTGTGAGAAAAAACTTGGTAAATGAGAGGGAAAATTTTGGGGTAAAAAACTAAGGTATCCTTACATGTTGCCTTCAATGACCATTACGTCCCTTTTGATAGTCCCTCAACATCCAACAACTAGGGTTACCTACTCACTAATAGTAGGATAACACAGTCTAAAGGATAGGAGGAGAAAAAAAGTCTTTTTCGAGTAGGTAGATAACTGTTAGGTACTTTCTCAAACAATACTTTTTACACACTTTCAAACACTTTTCAAACAAAGTTTTCAAAATGTTTTATCACACTCTTGAGGACTGACACAAGAGTTACCATAAAGCGAATCGCCGCACTAAGGCATTTTCAAAACTTTTCCACACAAAGGTGAAAGCAATTTAAAAAATTAGCAAGTACCTAAGAGACTATGGAAAACCATGGATGGAAAGAGTGCTAACACCTTCCCTTTCCATAATCTACCCATTACTCAGAAATCTCGAAAAAAAAGGTCTTTTTCTGTTCTTTTCACCCTTTCCTTTGTTGGATAAAAGAAAAGTCGGTGGCGACTCTTGCTTACCACGACATTTGCAAACAAAAAATGCAAACCAGTATACAAATAGTCGGTTCTGCCACCGTATCACAGACATGATTGGAGAAATCAAGCCTACCGCTTCCAATGTACATCACTTCATTCTGGTTGCTATTGATTATTTAACCAAATGGGCCGAAGCCGCCTCTTTTACCTCAGTCACAAAGAATGTGGTAGCCAGATTCATCAAACATAACCTCATCTGCCGCTATGGTATCCCCAAAAGGATCATTATCGACAATGGGACTAACCTCAACAATGCTATGATTACCGAGATTTGCACTCAGTTCTAGATCAAGCATCACAATTCTTCTCCCTATAGACCTAAAATGAATGGCGCAGTCGAAGAGGACAACAGAAACATCAAGAAGATTATGTAGAGGATGGTAGTGACCTATAAGGATTGGCATGAGATGTTACCGTTTGCTCTTCATGGCTATCGCACTTCAGCTAGAACATCAACTGGAGCAACTCCCTTTTCCTTAGTCTATGGCATGGAATCTGTATTTCCAGTGGAAGTTCAGATTCCTTCACTAAGGATTATGAATGAGGCAGGTTTAGGCGAAGACGAGTGGGTTCAGACAAGATTGGATCAATTGAACTTGATCGACGAAAAACGACTGGATGCTGTTTGTCATGGTCAGACGTACCAAAAACGTATGATCAAGGCTTTCAACAAAAAGATTAAGCCTCAAGTATATCAAGCTGGTGACTTGGTGATAAAGCGCATCATTATGCCACAAGGCGACCCCAGAGGCAAATGGAATCACACCTATGAAGGGCCATTTGTTGTCAAAAGAGTGTTCTCTGGAGGTGCCATGATGCTGACTACCATGGATGGTAAAGACTTCCCACATCCCATAAACACGGACATAGTTAAAAAATACTACACATAAGAGACTCGCTAGGTTGACACACCTAGGAAAAATAAGGGCATCCCGGAGAACCAAAAGGTTTGGGAAAAAATTAGGGATATATGTAATAGATTGTACACCCGGCAAGTTGAAAACCCAAAAGGGAAACTTGGGCAAAAATGGGTATCCTGGTGGGCTGAAAACCCGAAAGGGCGGTCCAGGCAAAAGTTAAGGATTGAAAGCGTATGACTATGTCCCGTGGAATTACCACAGTCAACTCTATCACCAAGGTCTGAGTTCAAACGGTCCAAGATCAATCCAATCAACTTCTGTCAACAGCAAGGGGCATTCAAATACATTGGGGCAATAATAGAGTTGGAATGCAATGAGATCATTTCCACATGGCTATTTATTTTGTTTTTAATCTTCATTTTCCTTTCGACGATTTCCTCTTACTAGGATTGTTGCACCCCAAAATTTACCCTTTTGATTTAAGCTTATGTTTCATCATGAACATCATAGTGCATTGCATCCATACATTGTGATGGGATCAAAGTACTTTGGTTATCAGGTTTTCCTCAAAGCTTTGAAGGTTGATTACATGGACAAGTTGCTCAGGAAGAATCTTACCGTCCAAATCTCTGGATCTTTTGAGCTCAAATGTTTTTTTCATATCTCAAGATGCTTTATTCATCTCTTTGGACCCCTAGAAGATTGGAGCTGGTGTTTGATCACATGTGAAATCACTCTTTGGATTCACCAGCCAAATTAGGGTTTTGTGGAGCAAGGCTATTGGCCAATGTACAAGTCTTGATTTTGGGAGCTACAACATTTCTTTGATATTTGAAAGGTCCTTGTACAAGGAATTGGTCAAGATATCCAGAGGATTTGAAGTTTTGAAGATAATTCATCAGTCTCTTAATGTGTGGACCAAAATTAGGGTTTTGGTTTTTATCAGGTTTTCTTGAGAATTTTGATGTGAAACTTTGAACATGGCCTCTATATGTTTGGAAGATCATATGTTTGAAGTTGTAATCATCAATTTTGAAGGGAAGGGGATCATTTGATTCAGAGGGGCAAAATGGTCATTTTGGTCAAAATCAGTCAAAGTCAAGGTTGACCAAGTGAATTTTTGGCCAACCACCAATTCAAGTATGTAATTTTCTTATTTCAAGTCCATTTTGGTCTTTGGATCAAGGAGATTGAAGTTTGGGTTGAAACTTGTTCTTGAAGAAACCCTAAAAGTTTCTAATTTTGGAAAATGAGGACTTAATTTCAAAAAATCATATTTTATTCATCCTTGATCAAGAAGATGCAATTGAAATATATTTGGAAAGCTAAGAAAACTATATTTCACCTCCTTTTGGTCTCATGTCCATATTGATAAGGAATCAAGAGTTATGGACTTTTGAAGTTACAAAATTATAGGTCATTTTTCAAAATTAGTGAATTTCAAGCCAAATTTTGAGGACCTTAATTGATTAATTTTCAAAAACCATAAACTAAGGGATTGTATATCTTTTCAAGAGCTTTTCAAGTTGTGCTCATTTTTGCAAAAATTCAAAAGAATGAGCAAGTTATGAAGTTTAGAACTTTGGGGCATTTTATTGAAATTTGGCAAATATGCAAATTGGCCAATTCATGAAAACTCATGTTTTAGTCATTATCTTTGCTTCTAATCAAGCCCATTGGTAATTTTTGACATGCTGAGGCCCATCATGCCAAAATTTGAGCTGCACATGGGCAAAGGAACAAGGAATTCGTGGTTTTGCAAAAACTTGCTCAAAATTGCCTAATCACCAACACAAGCTTAAAGCAAGTATTTAAGTCCTAATCTTGTTGCTAATATCTTCCTGAGGGCAAATGGATTAAAATGAACGAAGAAAGCAAGCCAACACACGAGGGAATGAGAGGCTGCATGTGCACACTTAATTTTGGCCAAAAGGAGATTTCTTTGATTCCAAGAGCTTTCAGCGCAAAAACCATATCCTACCCTTCTCCTAATGCTCTATATATTGTGAAGTAAGCCTCAGTGCAAAGGGTTCGTGCCTCATTTCATCAATCAAAGTCAGAAACTCCATAGCTTGAAGCTCTACATTTTTCTTCGATTCTTCCATCTCCCTTGCGCGTTTTGGCCAATTCTTCTTGCATTCTCTTCTCCAAGTGATAAGGATTGTAGATCGAGCCTTGGATTGCAACTGGAGTGAAGGAGACAGTCGATCCATTTTTTCTCAAAGGTATGAATTCTCAACTTTGAATTCTGATTTCTAGCCATGCTTCGTGTGATTTAAGTTCATAATCATGTTGTTTGAAGTCTATGGAATGATTCTGAAGCTTTATAACATTTAATTTGATGAATTGTGCATGTTTGAATGTTCTGAAACTCGCGATGCATAATGTTTTTGTTCATGTTCATGGCTTGATTGTGGACAATATGATTGATGGTTTGATTTGATTCAAATTGCTATGTATTCCTTGCCATGCTACCTTTGATTTACCTTTGATTTCATGGAAAATGATGCAAAATTGAATGAGTTACATTGATCTAAAAGTGAGCCCTAATCCTGAGTTATACGCATGCTTTTTGGATGTTCAGAGGTTGAAGATGATGTGGTGGCACATCCTGATTGGATTGTTTGAAATTTTTGGTTCATTTGAATTTTTATGTTATTAATTGATTTCCATGATTTATTTTCATGCTAAAAAATGATTGGAAAATTCTGAAAAAATTATCATAATTTCAAAATAATATTTCTGACTTTGTGTATATTTTTGATATTTTTTTTGGAATTATCTGATTGGTTAAAAAAATTTTTAGGTTTAATTAATTAATTTATCAAAGATAATTTTAATTTTAATAGTTCCTTTGACCTAAAAAATCCACAAAAATTATTTGAGACTCCCAAAATAATGTGAAAATTGATTCTGACTTTGGTTCATCATTTTTCTTATTTTTGTTTTTAAATTTAATTTCAAAGGATATTTGTAATATTTGTTTTCTTTTTTTATTTTTAATACTTCTATTAATTCAAAAAAATTCCAAAAAAAATCATGTAATCTTGTTTTTAATCCTAGAACCTGATTATATTTTTGTTTTGCCTTTGTTGTGATTTTTGGTTATGTTTTGCATTTTTTTCTTGCCCTTAAATAATAATTTCATTATTAATTGTTTGTTTTTTGTTTTTAATATTTTCCTTTTATCCAAAAATTCACAAAAAATCCAGGGATGTATGTTTATAGCCCTAATATTTAAATATCATTTTGACATGTCAATATTTGTTAATTATATCAATGTTTGAATTTAATTTCTTTCTTGACTTTTCCTAATTCAAAAAAATATAAAAAAATGTATTTTATGAAATTTAGGGTTCCTTGATGATTTGTATGATCTTGACTCAATTTGTTTGAATTTTTATCTCATTTAATAAATATTTGAGATAAAAAAGTCAAAATTTGGGTTTTGTTGCTTATGATGCAAGTTTATTTTCAAAATTCACTATGCCCTGGTTTTTCTTGGGATGCAGGTCTTGATTATGGTTCATGAATGTGTTGGGAATTCGAAAACCATTTTTCTTGAATTATTTAACTTGGTTTGGCATTTTTCCACAAATAATTTTGAAAACTTGTCTGGTTTGGTGTTTTTGCTAACTAGTCTTAAACTTTGCACTTCACTTGGCCTCTTCATCAATCATTCATGAACTTAGAGTTTGCATTCTGACTTCTAAATACTTCCAAGATGTTAAGTTATTTTTGGTTTGAATTATGGACCCTTGTTTTTATTTTTGGTGTAATTTTGAAGTGAAGGTACCCAATCATGTTTGCATGACTTGTTGCAATTTGTTTGATGGCCAATGAACTTGAGTGAGGCCTGTAATTGGGAACCTAATGATCATGTTGGTTCTGACTTTTCCATGTTAGCTCAAGCCATTCCACTTATAAGCCTCATGTTTGAATATTTTGAACCTCCTTGTGGATTATGTAGGTTTCATCCCCTTTTGTATTCATGAAGTTATAATTGAGTTAGCTATGTATGATTGAAATATGTTTGCTACTGACTTTCATGGTTTTTGTTCATATTGTTCTCAAGCTCTTATGATCCTTGATTGACACTCCATTGCCAATTCAACATGGTGATAGGAAAGAGCAACATTCCTTTGATTCTTTTGACCTAATCTGTGCATATGCTTGTCTCCTCTTGCTTATGACGTCTAATGTTGATAATTGCCACCATGTTGTGCTCATTTATTTTCCACCATATGGAATAATAACTTGGTTGTTGAATGTGCGAGGTACTCTGAGCAAGTTTCCACTTTTGGCTTGAGGCTTTTCTGTGTTTCACTTTATTTGTGAAACACAATCTACTATACTAGCATTGTTTTTGTTCTTGTCATGTTTGATGGTTTATGCAGGATATATATACCTATGATTGTGAATGCCATACTGGGACTTGTTCATGTCTGATAGATTCCTGACTCAATTTGTTTACTGATGCCAGCTTGCTTGAAGTTTCTATGGGTTTCTTTTATTCTTGCTTGACTGCTACAGATAGTTATCTGTTGGTATTGTACTACCTCCTTTCTCCCATTTCCATTTTGCATAATTCTCTGATTGCGTGATGGGACCTCTGTTGCTGATATATGTCAGGAGGCCCTCTGGTTTTTGTCTGATTGCATGTATTTTGTTTGTTGTTGATCGATGAGTCACTCAATTTAGACATTGAGATCATGACTTCGCTCTCATTGCATGTTCCCTATAGGATGTTTATTGCTTTTCTTCTTTAATTTTTGATCGATGAGTCACTCAATTTAGACATTGAGATCACGACTTCACTCTCATTGCATGTTCCCTATAGGATGTTTATTGCTTTTCTTCTTTAAATTATTGATCGATGAGTCACTCAATTTAGACATTGAGATCACGACTTCGCTCTTATTGCATGTTCCCTATAGGATGTTTATTGCTTTTCTTTAATTGTTGATAGATGAGTCACTCAATTTAGACATTGAGATAACGACTTCGCTCTCATTGCATGTTCCCTATAGGATAGTTTTTCTAAGTTTTCTCTGCCATGCTAATTAAGGTAGGAATCCATGTATGCTAACATTAGGATATGATCTTCCCTTTATCCTCAACCTTAGGGTCAACAATTATATGATAACACTAGGGATAACACTAGGTTAGTTCCCCTTAGCTGTTTTCCCTTTCTTTGCATTTTGCATCTTAAAACAAATTTGTTTTCTTGGAAAATCATAAAACACTTCTAATAAACTCAAACTCTTCTTCAAAGTAAAAGATACAAACCAGTCTTGCTTTGTTTGTGTTATCTTTTTACCGATGTTTTGCCATCGCACATGTTGCTATCCTACTTTGATTCACAATATCATTGTTAGGTGTGTTGTTTTGTCATCCGCTTTATTGATGTTTCGCCATCCTCGCCATGATATCTTATTATCTCTAATTCGATGTTTCGCCATCGCACATTTGTTTAAAGCCGATGTTTCGCCATCGCACATGTTTGTTATCCTACTTTGATTATCAATATCATTGTTAGGTGTGATGTTTCATCATCTGTTTCATTGATGTGTTTCCATATTTACCATGTTATCTCTTAACCAATGTTTCTCCATCGCACGTTTGTTTAAGGCCAATGTTTCGTCATCGCACATGTTTGTTATCCTACATTGATTCTCAATATCATTGTTACGTGTGATGTTTTGTCATCTGTTTCATTGATGTGTTGCCATCTTTACCATGTTATCTCTTAGCCGATGTTTCGCCATCGCACGTTTGTTTAAAGCTGATGTTTCGCCATCACACATGTTTGTTATCCTACTTCGATTCTCAATATCATTGTTAGGTGTGTTGCTTTATCATTTGATGTTTCGCCATCTTTGACATGTTACTATGTTATTATTTAGTCGATGTTTGACCATCTCATTTGTTTGTTGTTTCATTCTATGTTTTGCCATCTTGACTGTTCTCGTTTGCCTTAACTAAAAAACACAAACCAACCAAAATACGTAAGCCGAACTACGGCTGCTCTGATTCCTTAAAAGGGATACGTAGGCATTGGGGTAGGGCCCAACCGAGCACATATTTTTATTTTCCCTACATTATTTTCTTTTCTTTTACATGCATTCCCTTTTCAGTGCTAAACCATAGACATGGGATTTGACCACACCCATTTAGACTAGACAACAAGAGTGGATACCATAGAGTACTACGGGCGTGTGGGGTGCTAACACCTTCCCCTCGTATAACATACTCCCTTACCCGATCTCTCGGTCGAAAGACCGTGATTTCTCTCTTTGTAGGTTTTCTCGATGTTTACCTTTCCCTCTCGACGGGATATAAGACGTTCAGTGGCGACTTCATTGTTCGATGATTTTCAAGGATCTCCGTCTCTTTGTACAAAAAAATGCCTATTCATAGGCAAAATATCAATACAAATATACTTTGAAGTGCAAAATTTCTTTCTTTGTTTTGAATGCAAACTTGTCCAATGACTAAAATTGAACGAACATATGCATATGAACATAATTAAAACTGTATGGCACATGTGTCCTGATAAGCAGCAGCAAGCATCTCTTTAATGTATATGGAATATCTACACAGAGTTATTTCATTAACATTATCTCTACAAGATCGACTACGATAAACCAATATTCAACAAAGTTACCTACAAAGTCTCTTTGTACACGTCAATCTCCAACTAGAGTCTCAATCTCTTGGCAGCTCTCTCCCAAGCTAAGTTGATCCTACAAGAAGAAGCCTTGTGGATCTCTTTCTCAAAGAACTCACCTCATTAGTAGTTCATCAAGTTTTCATCAACAGGGTTTATTTCCCCAACAAACAACAATCATCAAATTCCCCCGGCATAAACCCTGTTGATGAAAACTTGATGAACAGGCTCAGATGGTAGTTACCACTTCAAGTTACTATGAAGCCTGGACCCGACCATATATCAGTTCAATTTCATACTTTCTAGCAAGTTACTTGAAATCCTGGAATTCGACCAGATAACAGTTAACTTCCTTATCCCCAGCAAGTTGTTGTGAAGCTGAGAATCCAACCAGATAACAACCTAACTTCACTCTCCCCAATAAATTTTCTGTAAAGCCTGGATCCGACCAGATAAAAGTTAATTTATTCTTCCTCAGTAAGCTACCGTGAATCCTGGAACCCGACCAGATAACAGTTGACTTCCTCATCCTTAACAAATTATGAAGCCTGGATCCGACCAGATAACATCTGATGTTCAAGAGATATTCCCCAACAACAATCAAGATTCAAAACTCCTCAGCAGTAGTCAGGGATTTATTTTCCCAGACAAATATGCATCTCACATTCATACATCATAGCATATACATACAAAATGCATTTAGCATGATCTCATTCATCTTGTAAACATCATTCATACATATGCATTTAACTAACCTCAATTTCCAACAGGTAGAACATCAAGTTTTAATCTAAATCGACCAAAGATTTGCGCTGATACTTCTTCCAGTGTTCACCATCATTCCTCCAAATGGCATCTATAAGCCCATTCCCAATCCATCTTCGAGTGCAAATTTCATGGCACTCTAGTGTTCAATCAACTTCCACATTCAACTCACGAATGGCGGATCCACCAATCTAGCTCTTCAAGTTTAAGAAGATTGAACAGGGGGAGCTGTTGTACTCCAAAATTTTCCCTCTCATTTCTCAAGTAATCTCTCACAAGATCTCCTTTTGTTCAAGACTGTACACGGGTTGATCAACTCAAGACACCTTCTCAAGCACTGATGACTGAAAATTAGGGTTTGTGATTGCACAAGGACAAATGGACTTTTAATTCCCCATACGACTTTCATGGATCATTTTGGACCCTCAAGGTTTCTCATGTCAAATTTCAAGTCTTGGATCACATTTTTGCTCAGTCAATTGACCAGTTAACCTAAAATCAATTGTATTGGGGAAATAGTCAAATGTGGTCAACTTACAGTCAAACTTCATAATTTTTGGTCCATATAAACATCATGAACTCATATATGTCATTTGATCAAGTTTGGATCACAATTCCTAAAGAAATTTGATCAGATTATCAAAAGGGCAAAATGGTCAAAATTAGGGTTTTGACTGAGAAGGTGCAATTTCTGATTTTTGACCTAGAAAATGATTGATTGGTTTAAGTTATGATCTCAAGGTTTCAAATAATTCATTTTTACCTAATGGCATGGCTCAAAACATCTCTCAAGATCAATTGGTTGACATATGAGTTTTAGTCAACTGATGAAAAGTCAAATATACACTAAAAAGTCAAACTTTGACTTTTTGGTCAAAATCAAGTATCAAAGATCACAATTCATCAATACATTTATAAATATGAAAATTGTTCATCAAGAAATCAAAAAGTCAATATTTCATTTTGTAAATTCAATATTTCTAAACTTAGAAATTTTTCTAAGTGTTGGAAATTCACATTTTTTTCACAAATTTATGCCAAATTTTCACCATGATGCAAGATGATTCAAAGGAAACTTCCAACATGAAAGTTTTAGATCTCAATGAGATCTAAAACATTGTAAAACACAACTTCTCCTTGAAATTCATGGATTTAAAGTTATGATTTTAAGAAGACATGTTCATGAAACTTGAAAACTTAGTGAAATTTTGCCCTAGTTTAGGCAGGATTTTGACCTAACTTCATGGAAAATTTTCACATAGTTCCAAGATGAATTTTCAAAAATGTCCAACATAGAGGTTGTAAAGGATGTTATAAGCTTTCCAAAATGTCCAAGAACTCATTGAGATCATATTTGAGCAAGGAGAATCTAAGGCAAGAAGTTAGGGTTTCATTCTTGAATTACAAGTCATTTCTTGATGAACATATAATTCAATTTCAATGCTAGGATGCATAATCTTTACTTTGCAGGCCTCAAACTTGTTTTTCACTCCACAATTAATGTTTTGCATAATTTCAGGAAGAAAGGCAACATTTTAGGAAGAAAGGCAACATTGCCATTTTGGAAAAGTGGCTTTATGCACAAAGTCCACTCTTCTTGAGCCTCTAACTTGTTTTTCTGAACACACACACAACATGTATGCTCAGAAGCAACATGTTTAAAGCTTGTAACCATTCTAGATAGCTTTGTACTTGTGCATTGGAACCACATTTCTCAAGCTTTCTTCAAAATCAAGCAAAAAGCCACAAACATATGATTTTAAATTCTGATCAAAGACAAGTCTCCAAACTTGTTGCTTATATATAGAGGCACTATTTGTGAGCTAAGACACAAGCATTAACACTCTGAAACACTCCCAAACTCCCTCAAATCATAAATTTCTCAAAAACTCCATTGTTGCATAGTTTTTGACTTTGAACTTGTAACTCCCATTTCCCTCGTGCGTTTCTTGTCCTTTTAGTTCCTAAAGCTCCTATACATCAAATATAACCTATCACTGTCCCTGTTTCATCACTGTAACACCATTTCCATCATTCTCCATAACCAAAAACAGAGCACTACAAGTTGACTTCTCTAAGATATCCAACCATCCATTGCTCAAGCTAATCATTGCATTAGCTTCCTAGGAACTTGAGGAAGCTAACCTTATAATCACAACTCCTTGAAAGCATCTCAAACTCATTTTACAATTTCCAGTTTTGAGGTATATTTTTTGAACTTCTATCTTCTCATTTAGGCATTGTTAGGCTTGCATTTGTGAAGATAAAATATAGATATCATTGCCCTTAAACTGTACATATCCATAGATTTCATTTATATTGATTGAGCTTATAGAATTTTAGGTTTGAATCTCTGAAAATAATTAGGTCAGAATTTGGTTCTTTCAAAATTCTCATTCATCTTTGATTTATAGCGTATGATATTTATATGGTTGAATTGTATGGAAAAATGGAGCAACTTTTATGTTTGCATATTTCATTTTTGTTGAGAAATTGTGAAGTTACAGATGTTCAGGCTGGAGGTTGAAGATGAAGTTACATTCAGGGCATGACTTGTGTTATGTATTATTTATTTTGTTTATGTTATCGGATGTACAGTCACCCAAGTGGAAAAGGTAGTGCGCGTGTATATGGGAGGTCATAGGTTCAACATCCAGCGCTACCTTTTGTTTTGTTTTTCAGCATTTCTCTTTTTTTTTTGTTTCAAACAAATGTGCTGGGCCTCCAAACAATTGGGCCTTGCCTTTTTGCTGCTTCTAACCCCCTGCCTTACTTTTGCACACCTGACCCAACTTTATTTTATTTATTTCATTTTTATTCATTTCTTTTCTTATTTTATTTTATTTCAGTTTTATTTTATTATTTTTTATTACTACTACTATTATTATTATTATTATTATTATTATTATTAAAAAATATAAAAAAATATTTTTATTTATTATTTACACTTATATATTTTATTTTCTTTATAAAAACAAAAAAGATAAAAAAAACATTTTTCGTAACAAATTAATTTCTTTTTTTCTTAAATAATAAATATTTAGACTTAGGTTTAATTATTATATTATTTTCTTTTAAATTAAAATTAACTTATAATTTAGGTTTGTTTTAATTATTTAATTTTTATATTATTACTAATCTAAAACCTTTTCATAAAAAACCCTAAAAATCCTTTTTAACTTAATTTCTTTCTTAATTATTTTAAGTTTAATTTTGCTTAATTTTAATTAGTCATCTTCTTTAATTAGGTTAAAACCCTTTCATAAAAACCAAAAAAATCATTTCTTTTTCCATTTACGTTCTTGCATTATTATATTTTTCAATTCTTGTACATTATTCAATATGGTTGTAATATTTAATTAGGTTTAATTTTCTTGAAATCCCCATTTGTAAATTTGTACATCCCCTCCCCTAATGATGTAATAGCGTAGTAATTTTACTTTCCGTAATTTATCGCTTTATATAAATGTTAGTAATTAGGGTTTGTATGGAATGATTAAAATCAACAAGTAGCAAACCCTAATTCAAGATAAACAATGCATGTAAATCAAACACACTTGCACGCTTGCACCCTTAGGGTAATTCCACTTTGTTGCTTTACAAAAATGACCATGTTATGCATGTGAAATGTCTTAGCAAAAAGTAATAAAAAATACAAGATCATAGTCCCTCGATGATGCTATCAAATGTTGCCTTTCAAAATGATCTTAGTCCCTCAAAGAGAAATGCTAAGACATCTTACAACATTGTTATCATGACCATACGATGACCCATGCCCGTCCCTTTACATCACAAGATGAGGCTTCTTACCAAATCAATGGTAAGATAGCAATATCAAAGGAAAGGAAGAACGAACTAAGACTTTTGAATAGGTAGATTGTTCCTAGCTGCTTGCTCACTTTCAAATCAAACATCCTTGCTCATTTTCAAAAGCAAACACCAAACACTTTCAAAAACAAACTTTCAAATCATGAGATATTTTCAAAAGTATAACACTTTGTACATGTTCTTACGAATGAGAACTATTACAAAATTTGCCTAAACGAAGGCGCCTTTTAAAAATACTTTCAAAAACCACACAAAGCACAATTTCAAAAAAAAAGCAAGTGATCCAGCAAGCAACTAAGAGCCCGTAGATAACTATGGATGAAAAGGGTGCTAACACCTTCCCTTTTCATAATCTACCCCCCCAAACTCAAGAAATAATCTCAAAGGTCTTTCCTGTTCTTTTCAGTCTTTCCTTTTGGATAAAAGAAAAGTCGATAACGACTCTTGCTAACCGCAACATTTGTGATAAAATGCAAAACACCCAAGTCAGTTCTCCCACCGTATCATAGTGGAGAACTGATGTCTTTGTCTACTAAGAAAGTGGACAAACTTTTAGAAGATAAAGCTTTGATGTTTGCAATGTTTGCATCATTAGAAGTTGATCGTGAAATAACGAGTATGGAATTACATGTTGTTTGTTAATTTTTAGAAGTGTTTCCAAATGACATGAGTAATTTTCCTCCATAACGTGAAGTTGTGTTTGATGTGGAACTGATATCAGGTACAAGTCTAATGTCATTGGATTCTTATAGAATGTCAGCTTTAGAGTTGGGTGAATTGAAGAAACAATTAGAATAATTAATTGAGAAGAAGTTCGTTCAACTGACTGTTTCTCCGTGGGGTTCTCTTGTGTTGTTAGTTAAGAAGAAAGATGGTAGTATGAGCTTATGTGTAGACTACAAACAGTTAAATAAAGTGACTATCAAGAATAAGTATCCACTTTCAAGGATTGATAACTTGATGGATCAATTGGTAGGAGCCTGTGTGTTTAGCAAGATTTATTTGAGGTCAGGTTATCATTAGATTCGTGTTAAACTGATGATATTCAAAAGACGACTTTTAGAACAAGGTATGGTCATTATGAGTACACTGTGATGTCGTTTGGTGTATCTAATGCACTAGGTGTTTTCATGGAGTATATGTATCGAACTTTCCATTCGTATTTATATAATTTTGTGGTGGTCTTTATTGATGATATTTTGATTTTTTCTAAATCAGAAGAAAAACATGTTGAAAATTTGAGAACTGTATTGCAAGTGTTGAAATAGAATGAGTTGTATGCAAAACTGTCAAAGTGCGAGTTCTGGTTGAAGGAGGTGAGTTTCCTTAACCATGTGATTTCAGATGCTGGGATTATTGTGGATCCTTCTAAAATGGTGTTGTGTTATACTGGGAGTCTCCACAGTCTTCTACGGAGATACGAAGTTTTCTTGGGTTGGCTAGTTATTATTGTAAGTTTATTGAAGGTTTTTCTAAGTTGGTCTTACCTTTGACGTTGTTGACTCGAAAGAGTCAAGCTTATGTGTGGGATGTTGCGTGTGATCAAATTTTTGTGGAACTAAAGAAGAAGCTGATGACTACTCCAATGTTAAATTTTCCTAATCCAAGTGAATCTTTTGTAGTATATTGTAACGCGTCTAAGATGGGTCTTGGTGGTATGGTGATGCAGAATGGGCAAGTTATTGTTATGCTTCTAGACAACTGAAAGTTCATGAAAGGAATTATACTATGCATGACTTAGAATCGGCATCCGTAGTCTTTGTGTTAAAGATTTGGAGGCATTATCTATTTGGTTCCAAATTCGAGGTGTTCAGTGATCACAAGAGTCTGAAGTACTTGTTTGATCATAAGTAATTGAATATGAGGCAGAGAAGATGGCTTGAGTTGTTGAAGGATTATGATTTTGATTTGAGTTATCATCCTCATAAATCAAATGTTATGGTCGGTGCATTGAGTAGGAAGTATTTTCACATGTTGATGCTTATGGTGCGCGAGTTCGAATTAATCAAAAAATTCCGAGATATGAGCTTGGAGTGTGAGAAAACCTCTAATAGTGTGAAATTGGGAATGTTGAAGCTTACTAGTGGTATTCTTGATGAAGCTAGAGATGGTCAAAAATCAGATCCGCACTTGGTTGTCTGGCTGCTACTAATCAACCAAGGTAACATAGGTGATTTATTTAATTGATGAAAATGGCGTAATGAGGTTTAGAAATAGGGCGTGTGTTTCGAATGTTCTAGAAGTTAAGAAGAGTATTCTTGAGGAAGGACATTAGAGTGGCTTAACTATTCACCCAGGTGCTACAAAGATGTATCAGGACCTGAAGAAATTATTTTGGTGGTCTGGTATGGAAAAGGAAATTACTAAGTTTGTTTATGCTTGTTTGAATTGTCAGAAGTCGAATATTGGGCATTAGAAACCTTTGGATTTGATGCATCCGTTGAATATCCTGAAGTGGAAATGGGATAGCATCTATATGGACTTTGTGTCGGGTTTGCCGAAGACTAATAAAGGCAATGACTCGATTTTTGCAATAGTGGATAGATTGACTAAATCGGCTTACTTTTTACTGATGAACATCAATCATTCCATGAAAAAGTTTGTTGAGATGTATATTAAGGAAATTATGAGGTTACATGGTATACCTTCGAGTATTGTGTCGGATAGAGACTCGCGGTTTACATTGAGATTTTGGAAAAGTTTGCAAAATGATTTGGGTACTAAGTTGAGATTGAGTTTGGCTTATCATCCACAGATGGAGGGTCATATAAAGAGGACTATATAGTCTTTGGAAGACTTGTTGAGGGCTTGTGTGTTGGAACAAGGAGGTGCTTGGGACAACCACTTGCCATTGATTGAGTTTACCTATAATAACAATTTTCATTCTAGTATTGGTATGGCACCATTTGAAGCATTGTATGGTAGGAGGTGTAGAACTCCATTGTGTTGGTATGAGTCAGGCGAGAGTGCAATACTCGGACCTGAGATTTTGCAAGAGAAAACTTAAAATATTAAGATAATTCAAGAGAATATGAAGAGTTCTCACAACCGTCAGAAGAGTTATCATGATAAGAGGAGGGAAGAACTTGATTTCCAAGTGGAAGATCATATATTTTTTAGGGTTACTCCGGTAACAGGTGTTGGTAGAGCTTTGAAATCGCGAAAGCTCACTCCGTATTTTGTTGGTCCATATCAGATTTCAGAAAGGATGTATGAGGTGGCCTATCAGATTACTTTACCGTCGTCACTCACAAATCTTCATGATGTGTTTCATGTGTCTCAGTTGAGGAGATGCGTTCCTGATCCTTCGTATGTGATTCAAATGGATAATGTACAAGTGAGAGATAAACTGACAGTTGAAGCATCACCCGTGTAGATAGAAGGTCGGGAAGTGAAGAAGTTACAGGGTAAAGAGATTGCCTTAGTGAATGTACTGTGGGGTGGACCAGCTGGAGGAAGTTTGACTTGGAAGCATGAGGATTATATGAAAGAGTCTTATTTGACGATGTTCTTGTCGAGTAATTTTCGAGGGCGAAAATTCTTTACGTGGGAGAGAGTTGTAACACCCTAAAATTTATAATTATTTATTTAATTGATTTGGCGTGAATATTTGTGATTATTGGTGAATATGTGAATTCTTGTTGAATTATGTGGTGTGATGATAGTATGTTGTGGGGTAGTGTTAGAGTAAGGAGATAATGAAAGTTATTTATAATTTAGATAATTAGTAACAATTGTTTAGATTTATTTTAATAATTAAATAGAGGTAATATTTGGTGTAAATAAGTTAAGGGCATAATGGTAATGTTGTATGAAGTAAGTGAGGGCAAGAGTGGAGTAACATAATAAGGGTCCAAGGGGTAAGAGTGACAAAAAGGAAAATTAGGGTTTGTTCGTTCATTTTGCACGATCGTGTTTGGGAATAAGTTGTGGAGAAAGAGCTAGGGAATTAAGGAACCCAAAGGATTTCGGTAGAGAATGCAAAGAGGAAAGATTCATCTGCTAGGAAATAACCAGGTAAGAGGAGTGATCCATATTATTATAATTGATATGGGGATTTTGATGAATATAGGGTTAGGTTTAGGTTTTTATGATGAATTTGAATTGTGATGAACATATGATGAATCTATGATAGTATTGATGAAATTATGATGTAGTTTTGCAATGATTTGATGAATATGATGCCTATATTAATGTGTTGTTGTATGATGAAACCATATGAAATTATATGAAATTTGGACTATATCAGTATGTAAATCGCATGGGAACTGGGACTGGCCTATGCGGAAAATCGCAACTGGAAGTTGCTGTCATGAAACCAGCGTCGGGCGAGCCATATGCGTCGCCGGGTGAGAGTCTTTGCCCAAGCAGCATCGGGCGAGACAATTGGCGAGGGAAGTGGGAAATTTGGGTGCTCCTGGTTTTTAAGCGAAGCGCCTTAGCTTTATTGGGCGAGCACCAGGCGAGGCTCGTCGCCTCTGCATCGTCGGGCGAGCCTCAAGTTGAAGGTCAACTTCGCCGAGTAATCCTCAGGCGAGCATAATTTCTTGCATTCTTGAAAAGATCATAATGTGAGTTTCCGAACTTTGTTTGACGCGTCGATCAAAAGTTAACGCGATGAACTGTATTTTGGTAGAATATAATGAGTAAAATGATGTATTTTTCCAATATCTATGCTATGATGAAATTAGACTTTTATACGATAAGTTAATATGATATTGTTGTGGAATTATTATGGGGATTATGATGTTGACATGAGGTTACATATGTTGTTATGATGAATGAAGATGATGATGTGCATGTTTGATATGTATATATGCTATGTGAAGAATATGATTGTTAATTACATAAATGATGATGCCATTTGACTAGTAGTGGTCGTATTATATTATGTTGTTTTGCATCATACATTTCGGGCATGTGTTAGGATGTTGGTCTGTCTATGTTGTTAGGACGTTTGTCCAGTGATAACCTCAATTCTATTGTATGGATTGAGTGTGTTGTTATGATGTGCTCTTATTCCTAGAGGGAATTGATCATATGATGGGAATCTTTGGATGGTGATAACCCAATGTTCATCAAGGAAGTTTGGTACCACATGCATGATTTGATGTTGTTGCATTACATTCTCTATGTCATTACATGATTATTGATTAAATGATGACTCAATGACATTGTGAATTAAATGATGCTTTGGTGATGATTATTGATTTGATGATATAATGACGTTGTGAGTGAATTAACAATGTGAATATGTGAGTATAATATGTGATGTATCACAATATATGGATTTCCCGATGATTATTGTTGTAACTACTATATCTATTTCGTATATCTTTTGTAATGATTTGTGATTACTCACCCTTTCAGTTTGAATGTTGCCTCCATGTGGGTATCGCACAGGTAATCACAAATAGCTCGTAGAAGCGTGATTATAGCTTTTGAGTTATTTGGTGTGTTTCCGTTGAATAAAAAGGGTCTTGATTTTATATGTAATATCGGGGTCGGGAACACTTGATTTTTGAAGTTTTATTATTTGTTTCAAATACATCTCATAAGTTTTTGTTAATTATTGAATTTATTTTGATGTTAACCTTGAATAAGACCAAAAGGTCTTGATGTTTTTGATTAAATGAATGAATTTATGTTTGAGACTAAGATTCCGCTGTTCTAAATTTATATGTTGATGTTATTAAAGAAATAATTGTTAAAATTGTCTGAAAACCCGTGTTACAGAGCAGGATGTATATTTAAGATGTTTATATAACGATGTGACACCCTCGTTGGTGTTTTGTGCTGATTTATTTATTAATTTTTTCACGAATTAATCTTGGGGTTTTAGAAGGGTGTTACAGATACACATGTTCTTGTGGATGTGTCGGCTCCTGTGATTGTGCAGGTTGTTATGGAGTCGGATGTAGAGGAGGTTGTGGCTACTAAGAAGGTTGTTGTGGATGAGGGGTTGCTGAGGAGGAATTGCTAGAGACGGTGGTTGAGCAGGTTGTTGTTAAGCAGGAAGATGATGTGTCTCCCACTAATACAAACACCGCGACTCATGCGTCTATGGAGCCATTAGTTTACACTAATGGTGCTTTTATAGGAGGAACTTCATACAGGTCAGTGCTGATAGGATTTTTTGAGCATGTCGCATATAAGATATGGCATGGCGAGGTATATATTTTATTTTCAACCTTCCATTTGTATCAACCTAATCTTCCCAAAGTTAGATCTTTCTCACCCTTTTGTTTCATTATTAGGCAAGAATTCATTCAAATTATCTTTCAAGTTGGAAAGGGATGTGGTGCCATCTGGAAGCTTGAATTTAACAGCAAGGTTGCTTCCGTTGTAATAGACTTATGCCTTAATCTAAAATTGAGAAAGAGTGTAATACGGTGGGAGAACTGACTTTTTTGGTTTTATCCAAATATGCGGATAGAAAGAGTCGCCACAGACTTTTCTTTTATCCAATATTTAAGAAAGGTGAAAAGAACAGGAAAGACCTTTGGTAGATTTTGAGTTCGGGGAGTAAGTTATGAAAAGGAAAGGTGTTAGCACCCCTTTCATCCGTAGTTATCTATGGGATCTTTATTTCTTAGATCACTTTTGAAAACTTTCTTTGTGTGTGTGTGATTTGAAAATATTTTTAAATCGCCACTATAAGGCTAACTTTGTAATGATTCTTGCATCAGTCCTCAAGAATGTATACAAAGAGTTTTTGAAAATATTTGTTTTTTGAAAATGTAGTGAAAATTTATTGTTTGTGAGAAAGTTGTGAGCAAGCATTCAAGAGTTCTTACCCACTGATAAGGTCTTTCTTGTTAATTTCCTTCTCCTTTGGAGATAGTATTATCCATACCATTAGTTTGTAGGTAGTTCTATCTATTGGATGTGAAGGGACAGGCGTAGGGTTATCATATGGTCATCGAAGACAACATGTAAGGATACTTTATCAATTGTATCAGAGGGAATATCATCATTTTGTAGGCAACTCGAAGGGTCATCGAGGGACTGGGATCTTTATTCGAAGGGACTATAATGATTTGATCGAGGGTCTTTTGCTAAAGTATCCCCACTTTCGAGGTACATGACCAATATTCGTAAGGCAACAAGAGAGATTATCGTACAGGTGCAAGTGTGCAAAGTGTGTTAGTTTCAGTTATTTTAATTTTGAGAGTTAGAGTTTTCTAGATTGCCTATAGTCTTTTCCATGCAAACCCTAGTTACTAACAGTTAAATATGTACAGAAAATTAGAGTGCCGAATGAAAAGACCTAAGCTATTACATGGCTTTGGGAAAGATACATAAGAATAAAAATTTGCAGAAAAGTAAACCTACGCTATTACATCCTCGGAGCAGATACATAATAGTAAAAAAATGCAGAAATGTAAATCTACGCTAATGTTAAAGATCTAAAACCTAAGTGTTAATGTTTTTGATATTTGTTGTAGAAAATAATTTATGTGTTAATAATTAATTAAAACCTAATTATTTCTAATTAATTTTAATATTGAGAAAAAGGTTAATAAATTAAATAATTAATTAGTAAATAAATAAAATATATTAAAGAAAATGAATTACTAATTAAAAAAGACCTAACCCTAATTTATTAAAGTGTTAAAAAAATTAGGTTAGTTAATTGTTAATTAAAATAATTAATTAATAAAGAAAATAGAAAATTAGGGTTAGGAAGAAAATAGGGTAAAAGAATGCATGGGGTGGGTGTTGAACCCACGCCCTTGAGGTCATAGGAGCGCCCTCCTGCCATTAGGCCAAGCTATTGTTGGTGATTGAAAATGGAAACCGATCATTATAATATTAATCCGCGTGTTGGTTTAGAAAAACAAAATAATTTTGCAAGACGTAGAGATCGAACCCACGCCCGTCCCGTTACAGGCCTACGTCTCTCACCATCTACGCTACGGTGCATTTGTGTTTAAGAATAAAAACAAATAAATATATAATAAAACATATATCAGAGAAGTGCTGGAGCCCTAGCTTTGGTCGTCTTCTCCGATGAGGCAAAATCCATATCCTGCGAAAACACACAAGTTAAAGATCAAGAGAGATCATGTCTCCCTAATTTGGACCTCCTGAATCCAATGGTGATGTTAGTTTTTCCTGAAGCTGCTTGTATCGTTAGTTTCGAAGAAAATACTTTAAACTGCCCTAACAATGGTAACTCATCATCCCTGTGTCAAAGCTTGCAAGTAATGGATCAAAACAATTCTAAACATGATTATGAACATGTATGTATCCATTAATTCATTTAACAATGCACATATTAAGAATTTGAGATTCACAAAAATTACCAAAACCGGTGTGTGATACGGTGGGAGAACTGACTTGGGTGTTTTGCGTTTTATCGCAAATGTTGCGGTTTAGCAAGAGTCACCACCGAATTTTCTTTTATCCAAAAGGAAAGGTGAAAAAGCACAGGAAAGACCTTTGAGATTATTTCTTGAGTTCGGGGGATAGATTATAAAAAGGGAAGGTATTAACACCCTTTTTATCCATGGTTTTCCATGGGCTCTTAGTTACTTGCTAGATCACTTGCTTTTGTTTGAAATTGTGCTTTGTGTGGTTTTTGAAATATTTTGTAAAGAGGCCATTGTTTAGGCAAACTTTATAGTGATTCTCGTTCTTAAGAATGTATACAAATATGTTGATCTTTTGAAAATGTTTCCAATTTGAAAGATGTTTTTTGAAAGTGTTGATGTTTGTTTTGAAAATAGCAAGGATGTTTTTGTTTTAAAATGGAGCAAGTAACTAGGAACAATCTACCAACTCAAAAGTCTTTCATGTTCATTTCCTTTTTCCTTTGACATTGTTATCTTACCATTGATTTGGTAAGTAACCTTATCTTTAGATGTAAACAGGACGGACGTGGGTCATCGTATAACCATGATTAGCAATATTGCAAGGTATCTTAGCATTTTTCTTTAGGGACTAATATCATTTTGAAAAGACAACATAGATAGCGTCATCGAGGGACTATGATCTTGTATTTTGCTTGATTTTGCTAAGATATCTCACATGCATAGTATGGCCAATTTTATAAGGCAACCAAGTGGATTTTACCCTAGGGGTGCTTGGGTGCAAGTGTATATATTTTCATGCTTTGTTTAGTCTTTGATTATTGTTTACTATTTGTTGATTTATCTTCTCATTCAAACCCTAATTACTAGCATTTATATAAAGCGATAAATTGCGAAAAGTAAAATTACTACGCTATTACATCATTAGGGGAGAGGGTGTACAAATTTACAAATGGGGATTGCAAGAAAATTAAACCTAATTATCTATTACAACCATATTGAATATTATACAAAATTGAAAATAAAATGCAAGAATATAAATGGAAAAATAAATGATTTTTTGTTGTTTTTATGAAAGGGGTTTTTGTCTTGAACTAATTAAAGAAAATGATTAATTAAAATTAAATAAAATTAACTTAAACTAATTAAGAAAAGAAATTAACTTGAAAAGGATTTTTAGAGTTTTTTATGAAAAGGTTTTAAATTAATGAAAATAAAATGAAGATTAGTTAATTAAAATAAACCTAAGTTCTAAATTAATTTTAACTAAGAAAATAAAATAATATACTAATTTATCCTAAGTCTAAAAATTAATTATTTAAGAAAAAAGAAATTAATTTGTTTAAGAAAATGTTTTTTTAAATCCTTTTGTTTTTTATAAGAAAAAATAAAATATATAAGTATGAATAATAAATAAAAATGTTTTTGGATTTTTATTAATAAAAATAATAATAATATTAATAATAATAAATAATAAAAACATTAAAGAAGGTAAAATATAATAAAATAAAAAAAACAGAAAAATGAAATAATTAAAAAAAAAGGCCAGGAGGTGCTGAAGCAAATCAAGGTTAGGAGACAGCAAAAAATGGGAGGCCCAGCACAAAGGCCCAGGCGCTGCAAAAAAACTCAAAAATGTCAAAAAATAGTGAAAAATAACAAAAGGTCACGTTGGGGCTTGAACCCAGGACCTAAGGGTGACAGGCGCGCGCTTTAACCACTGGGGTGGTGATACATCCGTTAACTTGTGTGAAAGGGAAAATAAATAACATAAAACGCGCCCTGATTACACTTCATCTTCAACCTCCAGCCAAAGGATCTGTAACTTCTTCCTCTCTCAACAAAAATGAAAAGTTCAAACATGAAATTTGTGGCATTTCTTCCCACGAATCCAACCACGTAAATAACTTAAGCTAACATTTAAAGATGAATGGGAATTTTTCTGGCCCTAATTTAAAACATAAAAATTTCAGAAAACTTCAACTCTAAAATTCTCTAAGCTCAGGCCATATAAATGCAAACTATGGATATGTACAGCTTCGTGGAAATGGTATCTACATTTTATCTTCACAAATCAAAATCAAATGATTCCTGTATAAAGAGATAGAAGTTTGAAAACTTACCTCTTCCAGTTGGAGTCGTGTATAGAGTTTGAGCAACCTTTGTGATGGCCTGATGATTTCTGTAGCTTGCCTGGACCTCCTTGAGTGTGTTCCAACTCCTACTTTGCTTTGAGGATGGCTAAAACTCCCAACTCAAGTCAAATTGCAAGCTTCAAATTTGGAAATGGTGGATAGTGATGGAGGAGTTACAGTCAAGAAACAGGGGTCTGGATCACTTTGATATGATGTATATTAAGTGTTTGGATGATTAAAACTCAATACGCACGAGTGGATTTGGAGATGGCTATGTGAGGTTCAAAACTGTCAAGTTATGGCAGATCCTGAGTTGCAGAGTACTTGGGAGTATTTTAGGGTCTTAGCATTCGTGTGTTATGTTGCAATAGACTTGTGTATATGTACGGAAAAGATTAGAGATCAAATTCCCTTAAGGTTTCTGAGTTCTAGCCTTTTGTCTCTATGACTTGCTTTTGAAGAAAAGTGAGAAGACCAAACTCAAAGTGTTGTACAAGCATGTTCTAAGATAAAAGAGGCTTTAGACACATTGATTTTGGTTTATAGGGGTTGTGCATGCAGAAAGAACAAGTGCAAAGCTCAAGAAGTTGACAATTGCAAAAGTAGTGCTTTATCAAAATGGAAATGGCAACTTTGTGCCATAAATGGAAATGTAACTTGGATAAAGGCTCAAGTGCTTCGATTAAAGCTCTATCAGCTGTGTAAACATTTAATTATGGAGTGACAAATAAGTTTGAGGCCTGCAAAGCAAAGATTATGCAGCCTAGGCTTGGATTTGAATTTTTGTTCATCATGAAATGGCTTGTAATTTAAGTTTGAAAACCCTAACTTCATCTCTTCGATTCTCCTTGCTCACAAATGATCTCAAGGAGTTCATTGACATTTTGGAAAGGTTGTAATGTGATCTACAACCCCTCTTTGAATCACCTTTGAAAATTCCTTTTAGAACTATATGAAAAAGTTCCATGAAGTTAGGTCAAAATCCTGACCAAAACTAGGGCAAAATTTCACTAAGTGTTCAATTTCAAGACCAAGACTTTATGAATTAATAACTTGAGATCTAAGAACTTTTAGAAGAAGTTGTGTAAAGCAATGGTGTACATATCATGGATATCTACAACTTTCATGTTGAAAGTTTCTTCTGAATCATCTTGCATCATGGTGAAAAATTACTCAAAGTTATGAAAAAACATGAAGTTTTAAACACTTAGAAAAATTTATAAGTTAGAAAACTTTGACTTTTCAAAATGAAATCTTGACTTTTTTATTTATTGATGAATAAGTTTCATATTTTTACATGTTTTGATTAATTGTGATCTTTGACATTGGATTTTGACCAAAAATCCAAAGTTTGACTTTTCAGTGTACAATTGACTTTTGATTAGTTGACTGCAAATTCACTATCAATCCAATAGATCTTGAGCAATGTTTTAGGTCATGCCATTAGGTAAAAATGATGCAATTGAACTATTGAGATCATGCTTCAATCCAATTGAGCATTTTCTAGGTCAAAAATCAGAAATTTCCCTTTCTCAATCAAAACCCTAATTTTGACCATTTTGCCCTTTTGATGAGTTGATCAAATTTATTGAGGAATTGTGGTCCAAACTTGATAAAATGATACATATGAGTTTATGATGTTGATTTGGATAAAAAATTATGAAGTTTGACTGTAAATTGGCCATAGTTGACTTTTTCCCCAATACAACTGATTTTTAGGTCAACTACTCAATTGACTGAGCAAAAGTGTGATCCAAGGCTTGAAACTTGACATGAGTAATGTTGGGGGTCCATAATGATCCATGAAAGTCATATGAAGCATTGAAAGTTAAATTATCCTTGTGCAATCTCAAACCCTAATTTTGGTCATCAGTGCTTAAGGAGGTGTCTTGAGTTGATCAACCCTAGTGAAGTCTTGAACCAAGAGAGATCTTTGTGAGAAAATATTTGATAAGTGAGAGGGAAAATTTTCGGGTACAACAGCTTCCACTGTTCAATATTCTTAAACCTGAAGAGTTAGATTGGCGGATTTGCCATTCGTGACTTGAAGGTGGAAGATGATTGGACACTAGAGTGCCCGGAAATTTGCACTCGAGGATGTGATGGTTGATGGGATAGGGAATGAGCTTAAATATGCCATTCAAAAAATGATTGTTGAACCGTATCTATAAGCTGAAACTAAATGAGTATCATAATAGCGTCCGTGTCTGAAGTGTATCTGAAAGTTGAATCTGAATGATTATCAGAATGGCATCCGTGTCTGGAGCATATCTGAACTGTATCTGAAAGCTAAATTTGAATGAGTATCAGAATGGTGTTCGTGTCTAGAGCGTATCTGAACTATATCTGAAAGCTGAATCTGAATGAGTATCAGAATGGCGTCCGTGTCTGGAGCGTATCTAAACTGTATCCAAAAGCTGAATCTGAATGAGTATCAGAATGACATTCGTGTCTTGGAGCGTACCTGAACTGTATCTGAAAGATGAATCTAAATGAGTATCAGAATAGCGTCCGTGTCTGGAGCGTATCTGAATTGTATCTGAAAGCTGAATCTGAATGAATATCAGAATGGCATCCGTGTCTTGGAGCGTATCTGAACTATATCTGAAAGCTGAGTCAAAAGAAACCCGTGTAGGATTGCTTTAGCTGGTCGTGTAGATGATTGTCCTGGCTTATCTCAGGTATCAATCTCTGAATTTTTTGAAAATTGTTGATAATAGCCATCTGCTGACTGATCTTTCCTGAAAAGGTGAAAGATTAGTTGTATGCAATGTCATGATGTATGAAAATGCATTGCATAATGATGTTCTCAATAAAAATGAATGATATTATGTTGTATGCGTCCGTGTTGTCAATGTCATGGCGTATGGATGCGATGTATATGTGTTGTACCCCAAAATTTTCCCTCCCATATTTCTCACTACATTTCAAGTGAGATCCTCAAATTGCTCAAGGAAGTCTAAGAATTGACCAGAAAAATTCTCTCCTAAGGCAGTCTGCCTCAAATTAGGGTTTCAGTTTGCATCAAGGTACATGAGTCCAAAGGATCCCAAATGCTCACAATTGTCCTAATAAGTTCTCAAGATCATCCATGTCAAGTTTCAAGCCTTGCAGGGGAAGTTTGCTCAGTCAATTGCTCAAAGGCCTGAAAATCGACTGTGCTAGGGAAAAAGTCAACTGTGTCCTACATGCAGTCAAACTTCAAGATTTTTGGTCAACATTCTCATTTTAAAGCATTATTCATCATTTGATCAAGGGTTGATCATGATTCATCTAGGATTGCTCACAATTCATCAAAACCCAAAAGTTGCTAAATTAGGGTTTTGTAGGAAAAGTCAACTCAACTTTGACCAAGCATAACTTTCTCATACCTTATCCGAAATGACCCATCCAAAGCTCATTTTGAAGAAGATGCAATTCCCTACAAATAAACCTCATCTCCCAATTTCAAAATATGCACTCACAAGAAGATATAAATTTGGACATTATAGGTCATTTTGTAAAGTCAACAAAAACACATTTTTTGTCAAAGCTTCATACATGAACATGGAAGACTCAATTGAGATGAGACCAAAAGGGTTGCTTAGAGGTCATCTTGAGCTTTCTAAAAAGTCCTAGGGTCAAAATTGAAGGATTTATGCATTGGTAAAGTTACCTTTTTTGCAAAATTGCCAAAAGTCAAAAGTGGCCAAAATTGCAATTTTTGTCAACTGGGCCCAACTTTTTGTGCTTGTATTGAGTTGGTAACATGATCCACGACGCATGATCCTTCCCACTTGTCTTTATTTTATTTTTGTCATTTATTTTGATTTTTATTTCAATTAAATCAATTTAAATCAAAATAAAATCATGAAAATATCAAAACTAATCAAAGCTTGAGATTTTATGCATATTTCAGGTCCATGAATAACTAGCAATGAGTTCAAATCGTGCAAGGTTTTTTTGGACAGAAAAAGATTGGAATTTGCTTGTTTTGGAAAGATTTTATGCAAGAGTGAATCAATGATCAAATCTTCATAAATGGCCAAGATTTGATGCAAGTTTTCACCCTAATTGATTCTATGATATATATTGAACAAATCCAAAGCAAAAGCATGAGGGTTGGAGGCGTGAGAGAGCATAACTAGATTCAAAAAAGTCATTAAAAAGTGTGAAATCATTCTTGCAGTTAGAAGGAAATTCAGGCCATTCCAAGATCACCATTCGTATCCTGGACCTTCTCTAAAGCAGATACGATCGTTTGCAAGCATCCATACGACCATAAACTCAAACTACAGACCCATGGTTTGCCCTTCAAACTCAAAATCCATTCTTGTAATTTACGCAGCATTAACACGTTTCAATGACATATATGTGTTTGTTAATGTATTTGCAATATTCTAGTTATACTCAATTGAGTTTTTGATGCACATACTGAGATCCACCATTGCTAGGTTTTCCTAGCTCATTTTAGGGTTTTCTTATGCAGGTAAAATTGGCCCAAAAGAGGGGTACCATGGTGTTCACAAGGCCAAGACGAACTGACCTGTACCATTAGTTTTCATTTATCATGCTTGTATGAGATTCTGGAAATACAGAGGGGCTATACCTACAGAGAATGTCTGTAGGTAAAAGTCGTTTTACCTAAGACGACGGGCGCTGGAAAAGATGATGAGGTGTTCAGTCACCATTGATCCATTCAAACTGGTGCGCGCTTTTTGCTATTTTCATCCACTAACTCACGTTAACATATATTATTAATTGTTGTTATTTTATGAACAAAGAAGCAGCACAACGTAGATGGAAAGCACACTATGGCCAGATGCTAAAGGGCTTAGGTTCGATCCCCAGGTCCCCTTGTTTATTCAATATAATTTTGCTATGTGTATTTCCATGCGTAGGCTTCTCATAAATCCACCATGAGTCATCAGCTTTCAACCATTGGATCTATAGCAAACCAAATCCAACGCCTGGCACATGAAGGTCTACCATAGGCCTAGTCAAACTTACAACATGGAATCTGAAGAGTCAACGTGGGCCAAGGGATTTTGGGCTCATAAAATGCTATGGACACCCCCTCTATTGCTAGCCTAACCAGGCCCATTCCAATTTCTTTTCTTTTCTTTTCTTTAATTTATTTTGTTTAAATTTATTTTTTAAATCACAAATTTAATTCTTTTTTACAAAAAAACTCATAAAATCAATTTTCCACAATTTAGACTTAGGTTTATTTTTATCAATTTTAATTTAATAATTAGTTTAATTTAATTTTAGGGTAAGCTTAACCTTTTTGTAAATAACTTAAAATAAATTAGAAAAATTAGGGTTTGTTTGATTTAATTTTTATTTTCTTTTCTTAAAATAATCAAAATGCAAAAATAGGTCAAATTAATTATTTTTCTTAATTTAAATTAATTAGTAATTAGGTTTGTACATATTTAATTAAAACCTTATTTTCTAAAAAAATAATCAAAAACAACAAAAAATAATTTTTTCTTTCAATTAGGTTTAGACGGGGTCAAAACCCTAATTTTTTCCTCGTTCTCGATTCATGGCGCACATTTATTATTTTTTACGATATTAATGTAACTGCTCATGGGATGTAATAGTTTAATTAGGACTTTTATTTTATTTATCGTTTTACGGGTTTTTGGCTATTTAATTAATCTCCATCCCCGAAGCCTTGTAATAGCCTAGTTTTATTTCTCGCATTTTAATTTTCGCAAATATTAACTGTTAGATGTATGATAATAGGATTGCATGACAAGAATGTATGTTAATTTTAAAATGGTTAGAAAACCCTAAATGTGCAAAGATAATAACTGAAATCAAATCACTCACACATGCGCACTCCTAGGGTATATTCTCACTTCGGTTGCCTTCGGTAAACGATCATTAAGTATAGGGTGTTTTAATGGTCGCTCTCTTGTCTAAACAAAGATCAAATGTCCCATTCGGAAATGTTGCCTTGGAAAGTTGCCTCGGAAATGTTGCCTGGAATATGATCTTAAGACACTAGGGTTATTACTAAGACGTCCTAACATTTCTTTAGTGATCGTACGTCCCTTTCAAATTGACCCTTACAACTCCAACGACGGTGCTACCTACTCACTAATAGTGGGATAGCACTGTCTAAAGGAAACAAGAACAAAAACATTCTATTTTCGAGTAGGTAGATGCTAGTAGGTACTTGCTCAAAATCAAACTTTTCCACACTTACACTCTTTTTCAAACAAAGTTTTCAAAACGACTTCGTAACACTCTTGAAGACAGAAGAAAGGGTTAAATCGAAGTAAAACAAAAACTTTTCAAAACACACAAACACGGAAGCAATTTTTAAAATGATGAGCAAGTACCTAAGAGCCCGTAGAAAACTACGGATAGAAAGGGTGCTAATACCTTCCCTTTCTATAATCTACCCCCATACTCAAAATCTCGAAAAAGGAATTTTTCTGTGCTTTCACCCTTTCCTTAATTTGGATAAAAGAAAGTCGGTGGTGACTCTTGCTTACCGTGACATTTGCAAAGACAAATGCAAAACCAGTATTAAACCGTCGGTTCTGCCACCGTATCACAGAACTGGAGACTCTGTTGGGGAGTCAATAAGTGGGGTATACCTTAGGATTAAGTCATTATAAATTGCTTCTCTTGTTTGATTTGATTGCTTTACTTTTGAGGGTTTTGTATTGGGAGTTACTATAGATCCTAACTCGGATCTGGGGGACACCTTTTAGGTAAGTAGAAATAAACTGTGAGGGAACTGTACGGCGTAGACCGATACCATTGAAGCAGTAGCTACGTTGATGTGGCACATTGGTTGGTACTGGTATCCATTATGGAGAAAGGAGGAGAATACGGGGCTGCTATGTGTGTCGTTAAGCATCAACTGACCTTAGAACCCATAATTGACCAACTTGGCCAGTAGGAAGTAGTGAGATATCCGGCCTCGGTGTAAAGCTGAGAACTGGTTGATACTCGATGCTACACTCATTGAGACCATACTCTCGAGATAGTTCCGACCACAAGAAAAGATTGCGTGAGCTGAAACCATGACTGATGGAGGATGGTCAGTGATATTGAGAACCTCTAGAACCCGATTACTATTATTAGGACAGATTGAAACCAACTGAACTTCAATAGGGTAATACCTAGGCCCCATGCAAGCCTGAAACTTAAGGGCTCTTGTGTGACTTGTTTTCCTTTACCATGTCTGTTATCTTCTATACCTGTTGTGTGTTTTATCATGACATTATGCATCATAACATAGCATGCATACTTCATTATACTAACCATTTCAAAGACCGAGGGGATTTATCTTTGTTCTGTTTTGTAGATTATGGCTTCCGTATGCAGAAACACCATCCGAGTTAACTTTGTGCAAATACCTGCTCAACTCAAAGATTTAGCCTCGAGATTTTCTGATACTTCTTCATTCATTAGAAGACATGGTCAGCTTCTTAGCCTGGTTACCTCAAAGTTTGATGAACAGATGATGAGTGTGCTTTTCCAGTTCTTCGATCTAGTGCATCATTGCTTCACTTTCCCGGATTATCAGCTAGTTCCTACTATGGAAGAGTTTTCTCACTTATTGGGCATATCCATCCTCGAGTAGATGCCCTTCACCGGTATGGAAGAGACTCCTAGGCCAGAAGACATTGCTTCAGCTCTGCATCTAAAAAGAGCTGATGTAATATCCAACTGGGAGACACGAAGCAGGGTTGAAGGTTTCTTAGCTAAGTTTATGATAGATCAAGCTCAACTATTCTGGGATAGTTTGGATTTTCAGGCTTTCAAAGACATCTTGGCTCTCCTTATCTACGGTTTGGTTCTCTTCCTGAATCCGGATTCTTTTGTGGATGTGAATGCGGTTAAGATATTCCTATCTCACAATCCTGTACCTACTCTTCTGGGTGATATTTTGCATGCCCTCTACACCCGTACTGTGCGTAGAAGAGGGACCCCTCATGTGTTGCATGCCACTGCTAGCGAGGTGGTTTATTTCGCACCTCCCGAAATTTGTTTTGAAGAATGAAGAAGGTTTAGGATGGTCTTACAGGATAATGTACCTTGCCTATATAGACATTCTTTGGAGTTCTAAGGCTACGGAAAGCATTATTGTCATTGATCGTTGTGGGGAATACCCTAATGTCCCATTGCTCAGAATCAGAGGAGGGATAACCTACAGTCTTTGTTTAGCTTTGCAACAATTTGTTCGTGCTCGGAGAGACGGTACTCATGAGCTACTTCTTACGAACATTGCCTTTGACTACAAGGAGGATGTTGATGAGCATCGCCGAAGGTTTATACGAGCTTGGGGCATGGTGAACAGATCTGACCCTCAAGAGCTAGGACCAAGGACTTCTCTCCCTATGCAACCTTATCTACAGTGGGTCTGGGCTCGTGCTCAGAAGCTTGGGATGCCTTATGAAGCTGTGTTTCCAGTGATTGTGGAGCCTACCAATGAAGAGCGCATTCCTTATACAGTCCTTTATCCCTACATGCCCACTGATCTTGGGGCATTGAAGAGATCCCGGATTCAGATGAAAGAGGAGAGGGATACCTACCGGGAAAAGTATCATGAGAAAGAGAGGAAGATCTTGAAGTTCACCAGGCAACTCGAGAATGAAAGAACGATCAATGACTACGTCAGCACCAAGGGGAAGTGTCCATGGGATTTCTGATTTTTGCTTTTTCTAGCTTAGATTTGTTTTTCATTTATTTCTTTGTAACGCCTTAAAGGCATTGTTAAACATTTCTACAAGTTAATCTAATAAAGTTTGTTTTTGTTTTACAAATTTAAATCTCCCGAAGTCTTTGAAATCATTACATACGCATCCCATTATCATGGACATCATTACAGGTGCCATTACAGGTTTCTCATCTTCTTCGCTGTTTATTTCAGCAGTTATGTCTTCTGATCAAGCTATCAAAGATCTTCAGGCGCAAAATGCCCAATTCCAAGAGATGTTCTTAAGCTTGGCTAAAGGGAAAGAGGATTTGAAAGCTCTCATTCTGAAAGAGAAAGAGAAGAAGAAGAAGGTTGTTCTTTTGAGTATGGGTAAAAGGTTTGGGGATAGGCTGAAACAACAAGTTGATCTGTCTCTTTCATCCAAAGGAGAAGAGGACCAAGAAGAAGAAAAGGGGCCCAGTCCTGCAGTTTCTGATAATGATACCGATTATGATGAAGAATAGTATCCTCCTGCTGAGGATAGGTACAAGCAACTTGAAGACCTTCTGAGTGCTATGGAGTGTCAGAAGATCCCTGGTTTGGATTTTGAAGAACTGGGACTGGCATCTGGGGTGGTGATCCCTCATAAGTTTAAAGCTCCGATTTTTGCTAAGTACGATGGAGTATCCTGTCCAAAACTCCATCTCCGCTCGTACGTCAGAAAAATCCAACCTTACACTGCTGATAGAAATTTGTGGGTGCATTTCTTTCAAGATAGTCTGTCAGGGACTCAGCTTGAATGGTTTTACCAATTGGAAGGAGCTAATGTCCGAAACTGGGAGGACCTTGCTGCTGCTTTCTACAGGCAGTATCAGTATAACGCCGACCTTGCTCCCACTCGTACTCAGCTCCAGGGTATGTCTATGGGTGCAAGTGAAGGTTTTAAGTACTATGCTCAGAAATGGAGAGATTTGGCTGGAAGAGTCCAACCCCCTTTGTCTGATAGGGAGTTGGTTGACATGTTTCTAGGGACGCTATCTGATCCATTTTTCAATCATCTGATCAACAGTTCATCATCTGGGTTTACTGAGTTGATTTTGACTGGGGAGAGAGTAGAAGCTGGTATCCGAAGTGGTAAGATACAGAAGGATACTTAATCAAGTGCAATAAATAAGCCTTTCACCGGTAAGAAAGAAGCTAGTGCAGTGTATGGCCCGAGGGGGGTAAAGCAGATCCGAACACCATCAAGCAGTAAATGCGGTAGTGATATCAAGACCCACAGTCGCTCCACAATGCAACAATCAGCAAAGAATGGAGAGACCACAGAGACAGTTCACTCGGCTCAATATGACCTTGTCTCAAATTCTACCATAATTGTTGAAGACCAACCTGGTAACTCTGAGGGAAGCCCCGAAGAATCCCAGCACCACATCTCCGCTATATAACCCGAACGCCCGCTGCGCCTATCACTCTAATAGCCCAGGTCATGATACAAACAATTGTTGGGCCTTGAATAATAAGTTGCAAGATTTGATCGAAGCTAAAGAGATTGAGTTTGACGCTCCGGAGAAACCCAACGTCATAACTACTCCTATGCCCAAACATGGTCATTGAGTGAATGCTGCAGATGATGATTTATTTGTGACCTCCGTGGAAGACATTTCTACTCCTTTAATGACAGTTAAGAAGAATATATTGTTGGCTGGTTTATTTCCGGGCTATGGAGAAGGTTGCCACATGTGTTCAATTCTGCCTACTGGTTGCCACTTTTTGAAATCAGGTGTTCAACGCTTGATGGATAACAAAGAGATCCTGTTCGAGAAGACTTTGATTCCGGCAGTTCCAATTGAAGATGTTTCCATTATAACCATTTCTGCCAATCCTTCCAAGGCTTCCTCGAGAAATCCTGTTAGGATTACACCCGTTCCAAGAATCACTCTGTTAATCATTACTGTCCCTGGTCCTATCCCATACGCTTCAGATAAAGCTGTCCCATGGCACTATAGGGCCGATGTGTATTATGATGGAATTAAGCAAGACTTAAAGGTTAAAGAAGCTGATGCTGATGTCAGCAATATTGTCGGGGATAGCAAGGTCACTAGAAGCGGAAGACTCTTTTCTCCTGAAATTTCCCCTCCGATTGTTCATAAACCTATTGTCATTCCATCTGCTAGTACCTCAGCTATTGTCCCAGTTCCTATCCCAGTTCCTGTTCCAGTTATCACCCCTTTCGCCGAGTCATCTAGGGCTCGGGGCAAAGAAATCACAGGTGAGCCTGCCCGGACGGAGGCACATAAGAAGATCATTGTAGAAACCTCTAAGCAGGAGATAGAGGAGATTCTGAAGATTATCAAGAAGAGTGACTACAACGTAGTCGAACAGCTGGGGCAGACCCCATCAAAAATCTCCATGTTATCCTTGTTATTGTGTTCGGAAGCCCATGCAAAGGCTTTAATTGCTTTCCTCAAAACTGTGCATGTGCCACAGGAAACTTCTGCCGAGCAATTCAAAGACTGCGTAGCTAGTTTGACTGCCGACAATGGGTTGGGTTTCTCAAACATAGATCTGACTGCTAAAGGAAGAAATCACAATGATGCTCTGCACGTCTCGATCGAGTGCAAGGGGACTACTATGGCCCATGTATTGGTGGATACTGGGTCCTCATTGAATGTTTTGCCAAAGAAAGCATTAGACCGTCTGGACTGTGAAGGTTTGATTCTGAAGCCGAGTAATATTGTGGTCAGGGCTTTCGACGGGTCAAAAAGGATGGTGCACGGGGAGGTGGACGTCCCTTTTAAAGTTGGCTCTCAGACTTTTGCATCTACTTTCTATGTGATGGATATCCGACCATCTTATTCTTGCTTATTGGGTCGCCCTTGGATTCATAGGGCTGGGGAAGTGACTTCTACACTCCATCAGATGTTGAAATATCCAGTGAAGGGGAAGATCATCACAGTACAAGGTGAGGAGGAGTACATGGTGAGTCATCTTAATTCCTTTCTCTATGTGGAGATGGATGGGGAGTTCATCGAAACCCCGTGTCAGAACTTTGAAGAGGTCCCCCAGACTTTGGCATCGACTGAAGTTGCTATTGACGAACCTACGATGAAGATGGCTTCCCTCAAGGATTCTAGGGCTGTAATTGAAAAAGGTGGGTGTGCAAATTGGGGTCAGCTCCCTGACTTCATACACAAAACTGACAAGTTTGGTTTGGGCTTTACTGCAGAGGCTCAAAGGGCTGTTCGGCGCGTGCGAATCGGAAGACCTCCTCTGCACATCAGTAATCTGGAAGTGAAGGGTGTATGGAAACCCTCAAGAGAGATAATCACAACACCAATTTTGTTACCAAGCGTGTTGGAAGCTCCATCAAAAAACCATAGTCCATCGGGATCCTGATTCAGGTCCTTCATATTGTCTAGGTTCTTAGCATGATATTCTCATTAGGGAAATAAAAATCCATAGACTGATAGTCATCTACATCTTGATGAGCCAAATGATCTGCCAATACACTTTCCTTTGATCGCCTTCTAAGTAGTGTACTAAATGTCGTATTCTATCAAGACAATTTTCCATCTTGCTATTCTTCCAGAGAGAGCGGGTTTCTCGAATATGTATTTTATTGGATCCATCTTAGAGATCAACAAAGTAGTACGATTCAACATATATTGTCTTAGTCGGTGAGCAGCCCATGCTAAAGCGCAACAAGTTTTCTCGAGCAGTGAGTATCTTGTTTCATATTCAGTAAATTTTTTGCTAAGGTAGTATATTGCATGCTCTTTTCGACCAGACTCGTCATGTTGCCCTAATACACACCCCATTGAAATCTCTAATACTGTCAAGTACATGATCAAAGGTCTTCCTTCAATTGGTGGCATCAGAATTAGAGGTTCCTGGAGGTACTCCTTGATTTTGTCAAAAGCTATTTGACAATCGTCATTCCACTTCACTACTTGATCTTTCTTCAGTAATTTGAAGATTGGCTCACAAGTAGCAGTCAAATGGGAAATAAATCTGGAAATATAGTTCAATCGTCCCAAGAAACCTCTAACTTCCTTCTCAGTAAGGGGAGCTGGAATTTCTTGAATGACTTTAACCTTGGTAGGATCAACTTCAATGCCTTTACCACTGACGATGAAACCTAGGAGTGTGTCAAATCTTACCCCAAAGTTACACTTGTTTGGATTCAACTTCAACTTGTACTTCTTCAATCTCTCAAACAGCTTGTGCAGGTGGTCAAGATGTTCTTCTTCAGTCTGAGACATGGCTATCATTTCATCAATGTAAACATCTATGTCATAATGGATCATATCATGTAACAAAGCTACCATAGCACGCTGATATGTTGCACCGACATTCTTGAAATCAAAAGGCATAACTTTGTAGCAGAAAGTGCCCCATTGTGTGACAAAAGTAGTCTTCTCCATGTCTTCATGTGCCATTTTGATTTGGTTATAACCAGAGAAACCATCCATGAAGGACAATATTTTGTGCTGAGCAGTGTTGTCAACCAGAACATCAACATGTGGAAGCGGAAAGACATCTTTGGGGCTTGCCCTATTCAAATCCATGTAGTTTATGCACCCGCTCTTAGAATCTTCTTAGCCATTGTATGTCCACTGAAGTGATTACTAAAGACACCTTTGTGCATGTCTTCCATAATTTTATCAACTTCCTTCTTGTTTACATGGCGAAGCAAAGTCGAATTGTGGTTGCGCTTGTACAAGATTTCATTACTCAGAAAGAACTTGGCAGAGAACCTCCGTAGAAATTTATTATCATTGATAGATGCCCCTTCAGGATATTCTTGAGTTTTGAGGTATATTTTTAATTTGTGGTACCAATGCTTTTCCTCTACTCCATCAGCATCAACTTCGTAGCAATGCGCTGGTTCGTCTAGTCTATCAATAGTAATTCGAGGAGCTTCATTATCCCATCTAACTTTGAACATAGATGACATGGTAGCTAATGCATCTGCCAATTGATTCTCTTCTCGTGGAATATGTTCAAAAGTGATTTCTTTGAAGTACAGAATTAATGTCAACACATGCTTTCGATAAGGAATGAGATTTGGATGCTTCGTGTCCCATTCTCCCTTAGTCTGACTGATCATTGGGGTTGAGTCCCCAAATACACTCAAGAATTTAATTCTCATCTTTATGGCAGCTTTGATACCCATGATGATGCTTTGTACTTGAGCTTAGAGAGACAAAGTTGTAGAGAATCGAATTTACTTCATAATGAGCTTTAGTTGAGGAATTTCTGATGAAGTATGTGAAAGTTATGCTTGGTCAAAGTTCAGTTGACTTCTCCTAAAGAAAACCCTAATTTAGTAACTTTTGTCTTTTGATGAATCTTGAGTTTTCTTGATGAATCATGATCAACCCTTGATCAAATGATGAACGTGACTTCAAAATATTAATGTTAACCAAAAATCTTGAATTTTGACTGTAAGTTGGTCAAACATTGACTTTTTGTCCAATAAAGTTGATTTTCAATCATCTGAGCAATTGACTGAGCAAACTTGTACTTCGATTCTTTAAACTTGGCATGAGGATGCTTTGAGACATATTAGAACCTATGAAGTCCACTTGAGGCATTAGAAGTCCAATTTCATTTGAGAGAAGAAAAACCCTAGTTGTAGGTCAATTGCTGAGGAGGAGAATTTGTCTGGTCAATATTTGAGTAGTCTTGAGTGGTTGAGACCTTTATGAGCATGAAGAGGTATCTTGAATCATCTTATTTTAAAGACGGGAGGGAAAATTTTGGGGACAACAAAGAGGTATTTTTTGAGATGTCATTCTCTATAACATATGCCCCTATTTATACAAATGGATATGCATTCTAGACTTCAGAAATTTGTCGGTGCAATTAGAACCCTGCAAAGATGTCTGTGAAATTCTGATCGTTAAAAAAACTTGAATTTATGAACTACCAAAAATTTCAATATATTTAAAATTTCCGGTACTGCATGGTAAATTTGAAATTTCTAGAATACCGGGAATTTCAAATGAACTATAGGAAATTGTAAAGTACCCGAAATTTTGTTATGTATTACTGAAAGTTTCCTCTGTACTGGAAATTTCTCAACCCATACCAAAAATTTCGTTCAAAAAATATTTCCCATCTCACCAAGGGCATTTTTGGAATAATGAAAATTAGGGGGGGTGTCAGTTCCAAAATGAGGGGTGTCAAATTAAAACGTCTTCTGCTAACCTAAGTTACATTGTTGACATTTCAATTGTTAAATTATTGGGAGAGGATACCCTAATTTTATTCTAACACCCTCACATATTTCTATAATATCTATGTTGTCTTTGGGTAAATTTAATTCAAAAATCTGGTAGACCAAATTGAAAAATTATGTACATAACAAAAAAAGTGGTATATATGAAAAATTTGGTGTGTCGGATTTTTCAAAAATTCTAGTATGTTAAGGAAATTATCGAAGTTTTTAAAAGTTCCTATGTTTGCGGAATTTTTTGTTTAAAATAAAAAATCCGGTAGTTTTCCTAGTACAAGAATTTTGAAAACATCCGGAAGTTACCGGATATTTTGTCCATGAGTGAAAAATCTTATAGCTATAAAAGAGTGGAAATTAAAAGGTTGGAATTTTTCCAACAGTTTTGTACTTCTGTGATTATATCGACTATTTTGTATAGTCTAGAATGAATCTAAAGTTGTATAAATAGATGTCACGTGTTGTTAAGAAAAACATCTTACAATACAACCTCAATTTTTGTTTAAGGAAGAAGTGTATTTCAACAGGGTGAAACCTCATGTAGAATTTCGACTCCCCAAGGGCTTCACATGTCTCTACCTTCTGAGATCCAAGTTGAATGATATGTTTCCAGGCACCGAGAATAGAAAGGTTAGTAAGATCGAGTTTCGTGAAGATTGGATAGATACTGATGAAAGGGTGAAATGTAACCTTATTGAGTTGGAGACCAATGAATATTTGAAAGCTATGTGGAGAACATATCATCGTACACTAACTAAGAGATCTATCGATTTTGATGCGATAATTTCTAGATTTGTCGACAACATAATCAAGATGTTAAAACATCCAGAATCATCCGAAAGTGTTTAGGTTTTCTTATTTATTTTTATTTTCTTAAGTTATGTAATTGTTTGTCTAATTTATGTAACCATTTGTCAAATGTTATGTTATGTTCATCATGCATCAATAGAAGTTCCAAAATGTTATCTAATAAACTGTGTTATGCAAATGTATGAGTAATATTACACATAATATACAAATAATTCATAAAATTAATACTAATGCCTAAATAGGTATCCCACTGGCTATGTGTGTTACATGCAATGCAAAACTATAAACCTCGCCATCGGGGTTCACCAAACCCATAAGGTTATCCATAATGACTACTATCATCTATAGGCAATGAGCGTCACCCGCACCATGAGGAGGCGGTGGAGGAGGTTGCCTGTCATCAAAAGGTACCCCAACATTAACTTGAAAAGATCCAATATGTGAAGATCCAACATGAGAAGGTTCATCATCATCTCCATGCTGCCTAGGTGGGATGATGTGAGGGTGTGATACAATAAGGTACCACTCTAAGTACTCATCCATACACTCTGCAGGAAACTTAACCCGCACTGCACAATCTCTAATGACATGTGTAGAACTTAAATAGTGAGCAGCAAACCACCAATCAACGCCCTCAGATGGAATACCAGGGACTAATCGTGGGATGTCTTGGTCATATCCAAACTGGCACAGACACCTCTCAGATGATTGTCTAGCCACTAAGGTCTTCAATCGCAGATAATAAAAAAATAATGAAGTTTCATCAATAAAAAGAGATAGTGATGCATACATTTTTCCAGATTTTTTGAAAAATCTAGTAAAAATGAATACATATTTCCAAATTTTTCAAAAAATTAGTTAAAAATGTATGCATTTTACTAGGTTTTTCAAAAAAACTGGAATAATGTATACATTTTTACTAGATTTTTCAAAAATTCCGGAAAAATGTATGCATTTTTTATTGGTTTTTTTAAAAAATCCAGAAATATGTGTGCATTTTTTATCGGATTTTTAAAAAAATCCAGAAAAATGTATGCATTTTTATAGGATTTTTCAAAAAATCCATAAAAATGTATGCATTTTTTGGATATTTCCAAAAATGTAGTAAAAATGCATGAAAAATATGGAAAAAAACTATAAAATGTGGTAAAAGCATATACGCATTGGTCATAAATTGTAAATGTTCGGTAGTATTTATGAAATATCTAGAAATCGCCATAGGTTTTTGAAAAATTTGAAATTGCACAATGATTTTGTTAAATGCCTTTTAGAACTTTTAAAAGGATAAAATGGTAATTGCTTAGGGAATGGGGGTGCTAAGTCAAGCCGGGGGTACGAGAATTAAATCTCATATTTTATGCCACACATTTAGTATTGTATATTTTATTTAAAAAAACGAACAAAGTGTTTGAATATGAAACTAAAAAAACTATTATGTTGTTGTTCTTTCATCTTCTTCATCATTGTGCATTTTAGATTCTTATCACAATGGAAGTTAGTCATCACCGTCATGTTTTTGTGTTAGAAAAGAAACACGAACACATATCATAGTAGAGGGAAACTCACAAAGTTTTGTTCATGCAGTTCAATCAAATTGCTTACGTCTGCGACTATAGAGCAACTATAGTTCTGTTTTATTGATTTATTCTGAATTACTAAAGTTAGGTTTCAGTGTTACAAGAATATATGGAGATACTAATGATACAAATTACAATAGTACCCCTAAACCGTACTACAAGGGCTTCTCCCCATGCACCCTCACGTCCCATTTTCTCCCAACAAACAATTAGGAATAATGCAAGGGTAAAAATCGTAGTCGTTGAAAAACATGTAACAAGTTCAAACAGTGTTTAAACTTGTCACTGATGGCTGACTCAGTCAACATATTTGTTACATTCTCTAAAATGTGAACCTTCTGAAGTAAAATATGTCTGGATGCCAAAAACTTCTTGATCTTGTTAAACCTCTCATCAATATACTTAGTCATACCATGTGTAATACGGTGGGAGAACTGATTTGGGTGTTTTCCGTTTTATCGCAATTGTTGCGGATAGCAAGAGTCGCCATCGACTTTTCTTTTATCCAATAAGGAATGGTTGAAAAGAACCGAAAATATCTTTCGAGATTATTTCTTGAGTTCGGGGGGCAGGTTATGAAAAGGGAAGGTATTAGCACCCTTTTCATCCATAATTATCTACGGGCTCTTAGTTGCTTGCTAGATCATTTACTTTTGTTTGAAAATGTGCTTGTGGTGTGGGTTTTGAAAGTGTTTTTGAAAAGCACCTTCATTTAGGCAAACTTTGTAATGATTTTTGTCTCTATAAGAATGCATACAAAGTGTTGGACTTTTGAAAATATTTCATGTTTTGTAAGTGTTTGGTGTGTTTGAAGAGATGTTTGTTTTGAAGATGGATTGTGAGCAAGCAACTAAGAACGTTCTACCTACTCAAAAAGGTCTTTTGGTCATTCCTTCCTTTGATATTGCTATCTTACCATTGATTGGTAAGAAGCCTTATCTTGGATGTAAAGGGACGGACATGGGTCATCGTATAGTCATGATAGCAATGTTGTGAGATATCTTAGCATTTCTCTTGAGGGAATAAGATCATTTGTAAGGCAACATTCGAAGCATCATCGAGGGACTATGATCTTTTATTGTTTTTGCTAAGACGTCTCACATGCATATCATGAACATTTTCTCAAGGAAACAAGTGGAGTTAACCCTAGAGGTGTAAAGTGTGCAAGTGTTTGTATTTCATGCTTGATTTATCTTAAATTAGGGATTTCTAACTAAGTATTGATTTTATCTTTCCATATAAAACATAATTACTAGAATTTATATGAAACGATAAATTGCGGAAAGTAAATATCCTACGCTATTACAATCACTTAGGGATGGGGTGTAATAATTTACAAATGGGGGTTGCAAGAATTGAAAATAGACTTGTTTTGTTTTTATTAAGAGAAGAAACAAACTTGCTTAAGGAAATGTTTTTAGTCTTTTTGTTTTGAAATAAATAAAGCAAAGTACATGAATATAAAGTATTTTTGGTGTTTTTGATTAATGAAAATAAAAGTGATGATAAAAATAATAAGAGAATAAGAGTTAGAGTCAGCGTGTTGCCGAAAGAATAGAAATAAGAGAGAGCATAAGTTCTGACTCAGGCGCGCTGCAAATCAGAAAGAAAATGTTAGTAAAATGGGGAAAGCCAGAAGTTCTGGATCCAGGCACGCTAAAGTTCTGGGGTTGTTGGAAACAAAGGAAAGCCTAAAAGTTCTGATTATTGAGAGAACCTAGAAATTCTGATGCAGCTGGAAACCTAGAAACTCTAGTGTTACTGGAAGGCTAGAAGTTCTATTAATGGGTAAGTGAGGTGACGATGCTGTTGGATGAGAATATCTAGAAGTTCTGGTCCAAGAGTACCATTTTGACAAACAAATGGGGAGGGGTGGGTTATCTAGAAGTTCTGGTCCAGGAATGTTGTTTGACAAATAATGGGGTAAAAATGTTAAGAAATAAACATAAAAGTTGTTCCTGGGGCTAGAACCCCAGACCCTTAACACTAATTCCTTATGCGCGTGCTCTCTACCACTGGGGTGGCCATACATCCAGTATAGAAGCAAAAACATAAACATATATTACAAAGTAAGTTTTGATGATGAACTTCATCTTCTTCTTCGCGCCAGCCAAAGTGTTTGCAACTTAGTCATTTCTCAACAAAAATGGAAAATGAAAACATAGAAGTTATGGAAAATTTCATCATGGTTTCTGAAATAAAAAGCATCAAAACTGTAAACCAGAAGCAAGCATGAATTTTTCTAATCCTAATTATGAACCCTAATTTTCTCAAGAAGTTATGATCTAAAATTCTCTCTACTTAAGCCATATAAATGAAATCTATAAATATATACAGATTCAGAGCCATGATATCTACATTGTATCTTTGAAATTGAAAGCCTAACAATGCCTAAGTAATGAGATGAAAATCAGAAGAAACTTACCTTGCAAATGGAAATTGTTCTATGAGTTAGAGCCTAGTTCAGACTGCTGTGAGGTTCTGGTCAGCTTCCTCAAGTTTTGAGAAAGCTAAAGCAACCCTTAACTTGAGTTATGGATGGTAGGAATGCTCTAGAGCAGTAAAGATGCAAAGTTCTTATTTTTGAAATGGAGATTGGTGAAGATTGTATTACAGTTTGAAAACAGAAGTTGGGAAAGCTTCTAGGTGTATACCAGAAACTGTGTGGATGATTTGTCCAAGAAACGCACAAGGAAAATTAGAGTTTGGATGCAAAAATCAGAAACTAGCAGGTTTTGTGTTTGTGTTGCAGTGTCAGATTCTTGGGAATTTTCAGGAAGGTTTCAGGGTTTTTTTCAATCCTCCTTCAGTTTGCAAATGAAGTTTAATTTATAGGTAAAGGATTTAGAAGTTTGGAGAAGTCAGGAGTGAAATTATGGCAACAGATACTTAATGTCACAGTGAATGTTATGACACCGTATCTGACAAATTGTACACACACCAAACAGTAATTTAAAAAACAGTAAAGAACACAATCAATTGTTAACCCAGTTCAGTGTATAACAACACCTACTCTGGGGGCTACCAAGCCAGGGAGGAAATTCACTATAAGAGGAATTAATTTAGGAATAAACCAACCAGTTTATCTCCTTCACTTAAGACCTACCCAATGCAACTTCAATCTAAGTTCTACTTAAACCTGAGTTCCTACTCACTCCCCCTCAATCACAACAGTGATACTAATCTATTGATTAATAAGATTATGAAGACATTCTTCAATACACACGCTTGATTTTGCTTCAAAGCTTTAATCAAGAGACACAACACTCGTGCTTCAAAGCTTTGAGTGATAAACAACCCTTACAACCAAATCCTACTCCAAGTCACTTATCTAAATGATAATTGCTTGGCTCACAGTAGTTACTAACACTATCACACCTATACAATGCCTTATTGATCTTCTGTCAAAAGCGCCCCTCACCATTAGGCCTCTTGAGAAATATATAAGCAGACTATTCTTCATTTAGGGCTTCCATAAAAATAGCTAGGGTTAACCAAAGTTAACCTAAAGACTTGGTCTTGGGCTCTCATTATAACATATTAGGGTTAAGCAAGGTTAACCTAATGTCCACGTGAGCATCTGATCTGGACAATATGCTTCAACTCAGAGTAGCACACCAGATTCCTGAAAATTCTCAGGAATAATAAATCTGCACAACAACTTGATCAGTACAGGATGTCTTAACATTGGTTATGACATCATGTATCTTGCTCACTGATTTTGGTAGAATTCAGTACATATGATCATAGCTTAATCATCATGATATTCACTCATACTGAGTAGTTCCTGTAGAACATTCCTTCTGCAGAATTTACCTTTATCCTAGAATGTTATGACATCAGTCATGACATTCGCAAATTTGGTTTTACCAAAAAGTAATGCCAACAAACTAACACTTACAAACTCCCCCTTTGGAAATTTTTTGGCTAAAACCCCTAAACAATCAGAGATTAGAATGCAGCAGAATTTTTTAATAACAGCTACCTATATCTAATTCTACCAAAATTACCACAATTTCTTCTCCCCCTTTTTAGCCATAAAGAGGTCAAAGGTACTAGTACTTGAAGTTATACAGTCATCCAAAAGGATATTCAAAATACACAAAAACAGAGAGAAGGTATCAAATAGCAACAACAGGTTCCAGCATCAATCTTTTTAACTCAGCAAACACAGACCTTCAGGTACTGTCATCCCTTGAGGAAGCACTATTTTCAGCAGCATTTTCTGGTGAGCTTCTTGCAGAACCATCATGCTGTTCTTCATCAGCATCCTCTTCCCTCATTTGTTCTTCATTCTCCTCCTGTTCCAGACTAGCAATCAGCTCTTCAAGAGTCCTTTTTCTTGCATCAAGCTCTTTGCAGCTTTCTTTTAGAACAACGATAACATCAGCTTTCTTGGAATGAGCTTTGACATTTGATGTCGCAGCAGATGTCATAACAATGTCAGGGACATGTGTTCCCTGAAACAGCTTATAGTGAAAACCAAGTGCAGGGGCTCTTTTGCACAAAAAATCTTTTTCAACTAGGATATCAGGATACTGATCAATGATTATACCACACCGGAGAGAGGGAAAAGCAATAGGGCCTTTAATAGCACAACTCTCAGCATGTTTCAATGTTTTATCAAAGATGTAGTTGCCATAATCAAAGTTTGTTCTGGTTCCAACAGCATAGATAAATCTTCCCAAACCTGTGGAAATGGTGGATTTGTGGTTGGTGGGAACCCAGTTAGCTGCACCAATTTTGTGCAGTATGGAAAACTTCATACTCAGCTTGCTTGCAGTTAGCTTCCCTTTCAAAGGCCAGTGCTTGACTTGCTTGGCAGTGATGGTTTGACAAACCTGGTTGTCAGTAATTTCAAGCTCAGGTTGAGCATCATCAAGCCTTCCTAGGTATTTGTTTATCACAGTAGGAGAGAAATTTACCTTCCTTCCTCTCACATGAACACTCTTAAAATCAGCTGACTTCCCATCAGCACAACCACCAGACAAATTTACTATGAATTCTTTGACAAGAATCTCATAGCAGTTGGAAAACTTGACCACTGTTTTCATCAGGCCAGCAGCCTTGATTAGATCCATGACTTCCTTACACTCAATAACACTTCTGTTCAGCTCCCTCTCCAAGGCAATCCTTTTCAGAAACACATACTTCCACCTGCTTGCATTTTCTGGATGGTGAAAGGAGATGTTGTCAATGGCAACTTCAGGAACCTTAGGCAGTTTGTTAGAAGAAGGTTTCTTCCTGAGAGGAATGTCTGGAACATTGCTCTCAACATCAAAATCAAAGTTTGGTTCCTCATCAGATTCAGAGGGTTCAGGAGCCTTTCTTTTCTTGGCTATAGGTTGTCTAAAGGGTTTTGAGAGACTACCAACAGATACCCTAGCTTTTACCTTACCATTCCCTTTCGAAGTTCCAGCTTTTTGATCCTTCTCAGCCCTGTTTTCAGGCCTAGCTTTCTCATGAACAACTTCAGTAGCCTTCTCTTTGGAGGGGCTCTGGGCAGCATTCTGCTTCTCTTTTCTACTCATCATCCTTCTAGATATACTAGGGTTGATATTGGCAATTAAATCATTGTCAGAGAATTCTTCATCAACATCAATGACAGGAGGTTCAACAGCCTTGTCAGTAGGGGTCTGGTGATCATCAGGTTTTTCTGGAGATTTCTCAATGTTGTCATCAGGTGTCTCAACATTCTGAGTGACATTGGGATCCCTTTCTAAATTAGGGCTAGCAGTTTCTAGGTTCAATGGTACAGATATACCAGGAACAGAGTGATTCTCATTAAGAATCCTAGTGACTAGTCTGGCAATAGCTTGTTGCACATAAGCAGAACCTTCCCTATTAGCTATCTCTGGAGGAACAAAAGATGATGGTTGAGAAGATTTACCAGAGGGAGAAGCTTGTGATCTTCTTGCATGCCTGGTTCGCAGCTTCTTGAACTTAGTAGGATCAGCTTCCATTTCACGAAGTGGAGTTATCTCAAGAACTTCAGCATCCATGGAGTTCACGATTGCCCTAGGTTCGGTGTCAGAGGGTGAGGAAGATGCAGTTGCCTTTGATAGAGATGATGACGCAGATTGTTGAGACATATTGAGAGATTGAGAAGATAAGTGACAGCGAGTGTGAAATCTTCTTTTGAGGGAATGGAGAGTGATGCAGCAAAAAGAGAGGAGGGAGATATAAATATGTCTATTCCTCTTCTTAAACTTTTGGAGAGAAAGAGGGAAACAAATGATTAGTCCAATCAGAATAGACTTGATTAACATATCTCTTTCAACCCTTGTATTAAGCAAAATTAATTGCTACATCTCTTCATATTGGCAAATACCCAGCTTGCCCCTTAAATTCTCAAACTGACTAGCATCAAGTGCCTTGGTAAAAATGTCAGCCAATTGTAGTTCAGTGGCAACATGTTCCAGCTTAATCACCTTTTCCTCCACAAGATCTCTGATGAAGTGATGTCTAATGTCAATATGCTTAGTCCTGCTGTGCTGTATAGGATTCTTGGATATATTAATAGTACTCAAATTGTCACAGTACAATGTCATGACATCTTGTGTGACATTATACTCAGTCAGCATCTGTTTCATCCAGATCATTTGAGAACAGCTGCTACCAGCTGCTATGTATTCAGCTTCAGCAGTAGATAGAGACACACAATTTTGTTTCTTGCTGAACCAAGAGACAAGATTATTTCACAAAAAGAAGCATCCTTCAGAGGTTCTCTTTCTATCATCAGCATTACCAGCCCAACCAACATCACAATAACCAGACAGAATTGGTTCACATCCATGAGAGTACAACATGCCGTAATTGTAAGTTCCACTCACATACTTCAGAATTCTTTTCACCTGGTTGATGTGACTTACTTTGGGTTCATCCTGGTATCTTGCACATACTCAAACTGCAAAGGCAATGTCAGGTCTGCTGGCTATTAAGTATAGCAGACTTCCTATCATGCTTCTGTACAAGCTTTGATCCATATTTGCCCCACTTGTGTCTTTGGACAACTTTAAATGAGTAGGTGCAAGAGTCCTTTTATGACTGGCATTCTCCATCCAAAACTTCTTGACAATATTATTTGCATATTTGCTTTGAGACAGAAAAATTGAGTCTTCCATCTGTGTGACTTGTAGTCCAAGAAAGTAGGTCAATTCTCCCATGAGGCTCATTTCAAATTCAGCTTGCATCTGGTTAGCAAAATGTTTAACCATTTTATCTGACATTCCTCCAAACACTATGTCATTAACATAAATTTGAGCTACCATTATCTTTCCTCCTTCATTCTTGACAAAAAGAGTTTTATCCAAACCTCCTTTCCTGTATCCTTTGTCAGTGAGGAACTTTGTCAATCTGTCATACCAAGCTCTAGGAGCTTGTTTCAGACCATATAAAGCTTTCCTCAATTTGTAGACATGATCAGGATAGTTTGGATCCACAAATCCTTTCGGCTGTTCCACATATACTTCCTCATTTAAGTACCCATTTAGGAAGGCACTCTTCACATCCATCTGAAACAACTTGAACTTAAGGAGACAAGCAACTCCCAATAGAAGTCTGATTGATTCCAGCCTGGCTACAGGGGCAAAAGTCTCATCAAAATCAACCCCTTCAACTGGAGTGTATCCTTGAGCAACAAGCCTTGCCTTATTCCCGGTGACAACTCCTTCAGCATCTGACTTGTTCTTGTAGATCCACTTTGTGCCAATGATGTTTGTTCCTTCTGGTCTAGGAACTAATTCCCATACTTCATGTTGCTTGAACTGGTTCAATTCATCTTGCATTGCTCCAATCCAGTATTCATCAGTCAAAGCCTCTTTAACATTTTTTGGTTCAATCTTAGATACAAAGCAAGAGTTTGTGATGATTTCTCTAGATCTTGTAGTGACTCCACTGTTAGGATCTCCTATTATGAGTTCCTTAGGATGATCTTTATGAATTCTGATGGAAGGATCTTTGTTAGCTTCCTTTGATTTAGACTCTGATGGAATAGGATTAGGCACATCATCCTTTTTAGACACTTGTGTTAAAGTCTCAAAGAATGTCTCAACATCATATGGAACATTTGTTTCCTCATGGTGATCATCAACTATGACATTTATAGACTCCATCATAACTTTGGTCCTGGAATTGAATACCCTATATGCTCTGCTGTTGGTAGAGTATCCTAGGAATATTCCTTCATCACTTTTAGGGTCCATCTTTCTCCTTTTTCACGATCTGTCAGAATATAGCATTTGCTCCCAAAGACATAGAAGTACTTTACTGTAGGCTTTCTTCCTTTCCATAGTTCATAAATGGTGGATGATATTCCCTTTCTCAAAGTGACCCTGTTATGGACATAACAGGCTGTATTCATAGCTTCAGCCAAAAAATGAATAGGAAGCTTTTTGGCATGTATCATTGCTCTGGCAGATTCCTGTATAGTTCTGTTTTTCCTTTCCACAACTCCATTTTGTTGAGGAGTTATAGGTGAAGAGAACTCATGATTAATTCCTTCTGAGGAACAGAACTCATCAAACTTACTATTTTCAAATTCCTTACCATGATCACTTCTGATTCTGACAATGCATCCTTCTTTTTCTCTTTGAATTCTTTTGCACAATTCCTTAAATACATCAAATACATTAGACTTTTCCCTAATGAAGTTTATCCAGGTGAATTTGGAAAAATCATCCACAACAACATAGGCATATCTCTTTCCACCAAGACTTTCCACCTGCATGAGACCCATCAGATCCATATGTAGAAGTTCCAGCACCTTAGAAGTAGTCAGATGTCTTGTCTTTGGATGTGACATTCTAGTTTTCTTTCCAACCTGACATTCACCACAGACTCTCCCTTCATCAATCTGAAGCCTTGGCATTCCTCTGAAAACCTCCATGGATATGATCTTTTTCATCCCTCTTAGATGTAAATGACCAAGTTTTTGGTGCCACAGTTTCACTTCCTTTTCTTCTTTGGCTATAGAGCATACAGAAGAGTAGTTAGTGTTCTCAGACTCCCATAAGTAACAATTGTCTTTTGATCTGACTCCTCTCATTACAACTTCTTGTTTTTCATTAGTTACAAGACATTCAGACTTGGTGAAGTTGACCTTGAATCCTAGATCACATAATTGACTGATGCTTATGAGATTAGCAGTCAAGCCATTTACCAGCAATACTTCATTTAGGTTTGGAACTCCAAGGCAATCCAATTTTCCAACTCCTTTGATTTCTCCTCTAGCACCATCTCCAAAAGTGACATAACTAGTAGTATGAGGTTTGACATCATTCAGCAGATTCTTGATTCCAGTCATGTGTTTAGAGCATCCACTGTCAAAGTACCAGTCTTCCTTGGCAGAAACTCTAAGGGAGGTGTGAGCTATCAGGGCTGCAGTCTTTTTCTTCCACTGTTGAGTATATGGTGCCTTGTTAGTCTTAGGTTTGACATATGAGGTCTGATTAGGATATCCATATAATCTGAAGCAGAATGGCTTTATGTGACCAATCCTTCCACAATAATAACATCTCCATCTTTGATACTTTTTCTTCATATTTCTCTGTTCTTGATGTTGAGTCCTATGTTGTGACATCTGCTTTGACATTTGTTTATCAGGCCTGGTCTTCTTCTTGTCAACAGCAGATTTCTTTGCAGCCACAAATCCTAGACCCGACATGTTTCCTGCACTTTGTCCAGCCTGAAGGATTTCTTCCAACTTGTCAGTTCCATTTGTTAACATCTTGACAGACTTAGTCATCTGATCAAGTTTGGAGTTCAACATTAGAACTTCACCTTCGAGATGGCTTATAGTAGCAGTGTCTGCCTTCATCTCAGCCTCTAACTTTACTATGAGCTTTTTCTGTTTCTCATTTTGCTGACAGACTTTAGCACTTCTGATGCATAGCTTCTTGTAGGAGTCAACAAGTTCTTCAAATGTCACTTCCTCATCACTAGAATCATCATCAGAGTTACAAATACCAGATAGTGCAGTAACTAGTTTAGCAGATTCTTCTTCAGAGTTACTTTCTGAGTCACCATCAGACCAAGTAACAGACATTCCTTTCTTTTGTTTCTTAAGAAAGGTAGGACATTCAGCTCGAATATGCCCATATCCTTCACATCCATGGCATTGGATTCCTCTGCTTTGATTTCCCTTTTCTTCAGACTTAGTTCTTCTGCTGGAGTCATAGGATCTGCTAATGTCAGAGGAAATGTTCTTGACATTTGACCTTGACTTTGGGTCCATTCTCTTGATGAGTTTGTTGAACTGCCTTCCAAGCATAGCTATAGCTTCTGAAATATTCTCTTCATCACTCTCCTTGCTTTCATCTTCAGTATTGGATACAAGGGATATGCTCTTGTTTTTCTTGTCAACATTTTCACTAATCCCCATCTCAAATGTCTGAAGTGACCCAACGAGTTCATCAACCTTCAAGTTGCAGATATCCTGAGCTTCCTCTATAGCAGTCACTTTCATTGAAAACCTTTTAGGCAAGGATCTAAGAATCTTTCTCACCAGCTTTTCTTCTGACATCTTTTCTCCCAATGCTCCTGAGGTGTTGGCAATTTCCAAGATGTTCATGTGAAACTCATGAATGGTCTCATCTTCCATCATCCTCAGATTCTCAAATTTGGTAGTGAGAATCTAAAGTCTTGACATTTTTACTTTGGATGTACCCTCATGGGTGGTTTTGAGGGTGTCCCAAACATCCTTGGTCAGTTCACATTGATGTACTAGTCTGAATATGTTTCTATCAATTCCATTGAACAAAGCATTTAATGCTTTAGAGTTACCCAGGGCTAACTCATCTTCTTCTTTGCTCCATTCTTCCACATGTTTCAGACTATTCGTCCCATCTTTCCCAGTTAAGGTAGGATGGTTCCATCCTTTGTCAGCAGCTCTCCAATCCTTTTTGTCCAGTGACTTTAAGAAGGCAATCATACGAGGTTTCCAGTAGTCATAATTTTATCCATCCAGAATAGGTGGTCTATTCCCAAATCCTCCTTCCTTGCCCATAGCGCCAGAAAATAATATCCCTAGATCTCACCCAGAAAGACAAGCAGGGTGCCCACTCTGATGCCAATTGAAATTCTGGCAACAGATACTTAATGTCATAGTAAATGTTATGACACCGTATCTGACAAATTGTACACACACCAAACAGTAATTTAAAAAACAGTAAAGAACACAATCAATTGTTAACCCAGTTCAGTGTATAACAACACCTACTCTGGGGGCTACCAAGCCAGGGAGGAAATTCACTATAAGAGGAATTAATTTAGGAATAAACCAACCAGTTTATCTCCTTCACTTAAGACCTACCCAATGCAACTTCAATCTAAGTTCTACTTAAACCTGAGTTCCTACTCACTCCCCCTCAATCACAGCAGTGATACTAATCTACTGATTAATAAGATTATGAAGACATTCTTCAATACACACGCTTGATTTTGCTTCAAAGCTTTAATCAAGAGACACAACATTCGTGCTTCAAAGCTTTGAGTGATAAACAACCCTTACAACCAAATCCTACTCCAAGTCACTTATCTAAATGATAATTGCTTGGCTCACAGTAGTTACTAACACTATCACACCTATACAATGCCTTATTGATCTTCTGTCAAAAGCGCCCCTCACCATTAGGCCTCGTGAGAAATATATAAGCAGACTATTCTTCATTTAAAGCTTCCATAAAAATAGCTAGGGTTAACCAAAGTTAACCTAAAGACTTGGTCTTGGGCTCTCATTATAACAGATTAGGGTTAAGAAAGGTTAACCTAATGTCCACGTAAGCATCTGATCTGGACAATATGCTTCAACTCAGAGTAGCACACCAGATTCCTGAAAATTCTCAGGAATAATAAATCTGCACAACAACTTGATCAGTACAGGATGTCTTAACATTGGTTATGACATCATGTATCTTGCTCACTGATTTTGGTAGAATTCAGTACATATGATCATAGCTTAATCATCATGATATTCACTCATACTGAGTAGTTCCTGTAGAACATTCCTTCTGCAGAATTTACCTTTATCCCAGAATGTTATGGCATCAATCATGACATTCTCAAATCTGGTTTTACCAAAAAATAATGCCAACAAACAAACACTTACAAGGAGTACAACCATCACGTGTTATGGATCATTGACTTGTTTTTTAAGCAAGTTTAGACAAGCATGGTTTCAAGGCCAGGTAGGGTGGTTAGCAACTTTAAACATGCCTAACCTGAGTTTGTATGCATGATTTATGGGGAAGTACACTCAGAAACAAAGTAAAGTATGGGCTCAAAATAAACTTTGTACAAAAGTTTGCTTTTCAAGGACAGCAGTGGTACTTTTATGCCACACGTGGAAAGATCTTTTGGATAAAGGCTTAAACACTGGGATAAAGACTCAAAAGTTGGTGTAAGCATTAAATTATGATGAGGTTTAACAAGCAAGAAGGCCTGCAACATGAGATTATGCAGCATAGCTTGAAACTGGATTAGAAGTTCAGCATTAACGTAACTTAGATTAAGAACAAATGTCCAACTTCTGATCTTTGATTCTCCTTGCTCCAGCATGATCTGAAGGAGTTCTCCAACTTTTCAGAAAGCTTGTAACATGCTTTATAACCCCTCTTTGAATAATTTTTGCAAACTCTGACTGTAGCTACGTGAAAACTGGCCCAAACGTTCTAATCAAATTCTGACTTGGAAATGCTCAGAATTTACCAAGTGTTTTAGTTTCATGGACGTGTCTTCAAGGATTTATAACTTGAAATCCCAGCATTTCTAGGAGGAGTTATGTTCTGCAATGTTTTAGATCTCATTGAGATCTAAAACTCTTGTGTCAGAAGTTCTTCCTGAATCATCTTGCGTCATGATGAAAATCTGGCCAAAAGTTTTGAACTTATCATATTTTCTTAACACTTAGAAAAATTTCTAAGTGTTTAGAACCTTGACTTTTCCAAAGTAATTTTGACTTTTGATTTTATTGATGAACTAACTTCATAGTCTAACATGGGTTGATGAAATGTGATTCTTGAAACTTGATTTTGATCAAAAAGTCAAAGTTTGACTTTTCAGTGTGCATTTTGACCATTTTACCCTTGTGCCAATTCCAAACCTAAATTGATGTATCAATGCTGCAAACTTGAGTCATGGAAGATCTTGTGAGAAAATTCTTGAGAAATGAGAAGGCAAATTTTGGATTACAACAGTTGCCCATGTTCAATCTTCTTAAGCCTGAAGAGCAAGTATGGCACGTTGCCATTTGTAGCTTGAAGGTAGAAGATGATTGAACACTAGAGTGCCCAGAAATTTGCACTCGATGATGTGGTTGTTGATTGTGTAAGGAATGGGGTTAAAGATGCCATTTGGAGAGATGGTGGAGAGTTGTCGGAGATGGGCTTATAGATTCCATCCAAAGGTGATTGTTGACAGGAATTAGACTAAGTCTAAGCTTGACTTTAACTGGAAAAGAATCAAAATAAATCTTGGGAGCAATTTATCTGAACCAAAGAAAGTGTCTACCGAAAAGGAATCAGGATAAACCATTTATCGATTTAAACTGAACTAGCAGAGGTCTTGAATATTCTTTAACTGGAAAAGGATCAGAATAAATCTTTGAAGCGATTTATCTGAACCAGAGAAAGTGTCTACCAGAAAGTAATCAGGATAAACCATTGATTGATTTAAAATAAACCAATAGAGGTATTGAATATTCTTTTATTTATGATGGGCCTGTGTAGGGATTCTTTAGGAGACATATGATAAGGAAGCCTGGGTAGGGCTGCTTCAGGATAAATCCATGTGAGACTTCACCTAGAATTTAAGAGAAGGAACCTGGGTAGGGTTGCTTCAGGATGAGTCCATGTGAAACTGCATTTGGAAATGAGAAGGAACCTGGGTAGAGTTACTTCATGATGAGTCTGGGTAAAACTGCATCTAGAAATTTCTGAGAAGGAACCTGGGTAGAGTTGCTTCAGCTGGTCGTGTAGATAGCTGCCCTGGCTTGTTTCAGGTATTGATCTTTGACCTTAGAAAGAAAGATAGTTTTCCTGGCTTGTTATAGGTATTAATCTAAAATCGGTCATCCACAGATAGTTGTCCTATCTTGTTACAGGTATTAATCTGGAACTGTTGAAAATTGATGATGATAGTTATCTGTTGTTTGATCTTTCCTGAAAAGGTAAAGAGTTAGCTGTATGCAATGTCACGATGTATGAAATGCATGGCATAATGATGTTCTCAAAATAAATGAGATTATGATGTATGCATTTACCATGTATGTAAATATGATGCATGAAATATTGTCAGAATGTAATTTTTTCTTGGAAAATAAATCCTTGACAAGTGCTGGGGAGTTTTGGGAAGCTGAATCTCGTACGGCCGTTGGGGATGAAGAGTATGCACACCTTTCCAGACCTTGTTTTTAGAATGTTTCTCCTGGGAATTCCTGTTTTAATGTTTGAGTAGAAATCCACTAGGGAATATTGACTTTGGATCTTTGCATGAGAAAACTCTACGGGGGGTGTTCATTTCTGCTTGGAGGAATAAAGTTTAGGAATTTTAGTTGTCCATTTCTCTACTGGGGAGTTATTCCTGATTGGAGAGAATCGAAAGTTAACTATTATCTGGTTGAACTCCATACTTTGCAGTGACTTACCAGGGAAAATTAAATTAACTGTTATCTGGTCGGATTCTAGGCTTTGCAAAAAATTACTTGGGAGAGTGCAGTTAAGCTGTTATCTGGTAGGATTCCAAGCTTCACAATAACTTACTAACATTAAACTGCTATCTGGTCGGATTCCAGGTTTCAAAGCAAATTTCTGAGGTGGATGAAGTAATTGTTATCTGGTAGAACTCCAGGCTTCACAATAACTTATTTGAAAGGAGGAAGTTGAACTGATATTTGGTCGAGTTCAGGCTTCACAATAACTTGCTTGAAAGGATGAAGTTGAACTGATATCTGGTCGGGTCTAGGATTTACAGTAACTTTCTTGAACATATGAAGTTGAACTGATATCTAGTCGGGTCTAGGCTTAGCAGTAACTTGCTTGAACGAATGAAGTTGAACTGATATTTGTTCGGGTCCAGGCTTTACAGTAACTTTCTTGAACGGATGAAGTTAAACTGATATCTGGTCGGGTCCAGGCTTTGTGGTAACTTGCTTGAACGAATGAAGTTGAACTGATATCTGGTCGTGTCCATGCTTTGTAGTAACTTGCTTGAACGAATGAAGTTGAACTGATATCTGGCCGTGTCCAGGCTATACAGTAACTTGCTTGAAAGGATGAAGATGAACTGATACCTGGTCGGGTCCAGTCTTTGTAGTAACTTGCTTGAAAGGATGAAGTTGAACTGATATCTGGTCGGGTCTAGGCTTTGCAGTAACTTGCTTGAAAGGATGAAGTTGAACTGATATCTGGTCAGTTCCAGGCTTTGCAGTAACTTTCTTGAAAGGATGAAGTTGAACTGATATTTGGTCGGGTCCAGGCTTCATAGTAACTTGCTTGAGAGGATGAAGTTGAACTGATATCTGGTCGGGTCCAGGCATCACAGTAACTTGCTTGAAAGGTTGAAGTTGAACTGATATCTGGTCGGGTCCAGGCTTCACAGTAACTTGCTTGAAAGGATGAAGTTGAACTGATATTTGGTCGGGTCTAGGCTTCACAGTAACTTGCTTGAAAGGAAGAAGTTGAACTGATATCTGGCCAGGTCCAGGCTTTGTATTAACTTGCTTGAAAGGATGAAGTTAAAGTGATATCTGGTCGGGTCCAGGCTTTGCAATAACTTACTTGAAAGGATGAAGTTGAACTAATATATGGTTGGGTCCAGGCTTTGCGTTAACTTGCTTGAAAGGATGAAGTTGAACTGATATCTGTTCGGGTCCAGGCTTTACAGTAACTTGCTTGAAAGGATGAAGTTGAACTGATATCTGGTCGGGTCCAGGCTTTGTAGTAACTTGCTTGAAAGGCTGAAGTTGAACTGATATCTTGTCGGGTCCAGGCTTCACAGTAACTTGCTTTAAAGGATAAAGTTGAATTGATATCTGGTCGGGTCCAGGCTTCACAATATCTCGAGAGGTTAAACTAATATCTGGTCGGGTTTAGGCTTCATAGTAACTGAAAATTATTTGAATAGGAATGATTCCATTGGGGAGTGTATTGTTTTGTTGGGGAATAAACCCTATTGAAGAGAATATTTGATGACCTGCTGGCAAGGTGAATTCTTTAGGAATAAATCCACAAGGCTTCTTCTTTTAAGACCAACTCAGCTGGGAAGAAGGTTTTCCTGGATCCAACTTTGTGGACACTCGACTGGGGGTCATCCTGTGAAAAGGACTTTATGAGAATTTGTCACTGCCCCAAGTAGAATGTGTTGGTAGCACTGCTAGGAAATGTTTTGCTTGACCGTACGTAACCCTTTTCAAGAATTCACGTTCAATGTCCCAAGTGATTCAGATACAGACCTGCCCCTGGTTATTCAACATTTCTTGGAAGATTTCTTGGAATCTTGACTTGACTGCCCCAGGCGTGCTAAATAAATATCACGATGCGCCCTCTTGCTTATAGAAGATTTTTCATTGGAAGTGTCATCCTATTTGAAGTGGTTCTGTTCATTGAGAGAGTTTTTTTTGTTCACTGGATATTCATCGTGTGAATTTCTTTGCTGTCAAACAATTAGCCACATGCAAACAACGATATTCAAATAATGCAACGTGTATGCTTGTCTTAAAGTTTTGAAAATGCGTTTTAGCAGATAAAATAGTTTTTGTAAGAAAATTCAACTCAGGATTTAGAGTAAGCCTTGCAGGAGTCAGGATACCTTTGTAACAGTATGCTTTCAAACTAACCTATGCTTCAATTAGGACTTTTGAAGGGTTGTATCGTGGCTAGGTTCACGGTTTAAGAAACAAAGGATAAATCTCAAAGTGTATTTGTACCTGCCCGTTCTTCGTGATGTTCTTCAGTCTTAAACTCAGTTAATCATGCGTTTTGAACTCCAATTGAGTCTGAATGACGTTTTGGTGATGGTTCGGATAAGTTAAGTTTATCAGAAGGCAGTCATTTTTGAAATATTTTTCATGTTGTCGAGGATTTATAGTGTCTTCTTTTTTATTTGTTATCCTTGATTTTTGCCTGACTATTCTTGTTTTGAGATTACAGTCAGCAGGATGCCCTAGTTTTTCTTACGTCTCCTTCATAGGTTTTGACTTAGTGGGTTTTTATCTTGGGGGATAATGACTGTCTAGCTTATGGGATGAACCATCACTGTCTTTTGATTCAGAAGGATGTTTTTTTGGCATCATTCGTTATGTGTAAAGTGAGAGTTTATGACTGAACGCGTACTTGAATTAACTGAGAAACTACCATGCCCCAAGTTTTGATTAAAGGTTTCAATTTTGTATGAAAAAGAAAACTCCTAATTCTTTGGCTCAAAGGGGTTGACTAAGGATTATCTTCCTAATAACTCCAGTGTTTAGGAATTGAAAGAATGTATGTACATCGTCAGCAAGGTCCGTCCAAAAGCATACTATATGAGATAATGGCATTGTTTTTCGTCATCCTCCTTCTAAAGGTTTGTAAGTTTTGAAACAAGAGTTGAATGTCATAAAGGGAGTAAAAAGCATAGTTTAAATAGAGCAAAAATGAATGGATTAATTCAAGACAAACATATTTAATGCATTAATAAGAGTAATCAAAATCTACCATAAAGATAAGTTTTTAGGTAAATAAAGAAATTAAACTGAAAATTCGAATAAACTAAAAATTTCCTCGCCCAGACCATCACTTCAATTGGATTCCCTTGAGGGGTGGTAGAAGAGCTCCAATTGACCGTCTTGTGTGAACTCCCACGCTCCTCCTTCGATCAGATTTTGAATCTTGTACTTCAATGCCCAACAATCGTTTGTGTCATGCCCAGGACTGTCAAAATGATAGGCGCACCTTGCATCAGGATTGTAGTTAGGAGAAGAAGTTTTAGGGTTTGTATGAGGTTGTATCAATGTAATCAAATTCATACTCAACATGTGTTGCAGTGCTTGAGACAATGGCATATTGATGTTAGTAAAATTTCTCTCAGGCTCGTTTTGCCTTTGCTGATTTCCCCGTTGATGTTGGCGAGGTCATTGTTGGGCTCGTGACGTGGAAGCAAATTGGAAGGGTATGCTCTACCTCAAAACAGCTTCTTGTCTTATGGGAGGATGATTAATGACCTGATTTCTAGTCTCAACTATTTTTTTCATACGGTTACAACCGTCTTGATGAAGTTTGTTGACGAGGGCCCTCAACTCTTCTTGTCCCTGAGCCAAGTTTTGGATAAGAGTCATTTGTACCATCATCTGGAACTTCATTGTGGCTATCTCAATTTGTAGCCATTCCAACTGGTCATCCTTGTTGTCCTTAGGATTCTTCATAGTCACGCCCCTAGTGAAGAGTGTTTTCACTTCTTCTTGCCCCTTGGATAGGTTCAAGAACATTTCCCGAAGTTGAGCATTTTGAGTCTGAATGTGCTTGATAGTATGTTCTAGAGCCATCTCTACTGAAATAAACAGTAAGCAGATGAGAGACATGTGTGGGAAAAGCCTGTCATGATGTGATGCATGATATGTGGATGCAATGTTTTCAAGGACCTCGTGGGGTAAACACAAGAAGATGTTAGAAATTGAATTTTGATCAGCAACTTTGATTGGAAAACTTTGTATCAGTGGATGTCCTTCTATGAGAATCAATCTCACCATGTCAAGTGGGTCATAGCCTTTGACTCAAGTTACCGTGCTTTGGTCTTGACGATGTTTGATTAGAGAATGAATCCTTTTTCCCCTTGATAGGCGTCTGGTTCAACATGACCCTGCATCATAAGCCCTTGAGATCCTTGAAATGGTTATTGAAAATGCTATGTGTGATGCGGTGGGAGAACTGACTTGAGTTTTTGCGTTTGTGTTCGCAAATGTTGCGGTTTAGCAAGAGTCGCCACCGACTTTTATTTTATCCAAAAGGAAAGGTAAAAAAGAACAGGAAAGACCTTTGAGATTGTTTTTGGGTTTGGGAGGTAGATTATGAAAAGGGAAGGTGCTAGCATCCTTTTCATCCATGGTTTTCCATGGGCTCTTAGTTACTTGTTTTAGATCACTTGCTTTGCTTTTCCAATTGTTTGAAATGGTGCTTTTGTGTGTGGTTTTGAAAGTATTTTGAAAAGAGGCCTTTGTTTAGGCAACCTTTGTAATGATTCTTGTTTGAATATATACAAAGGTGTTTGTCTTTTGAAAAATGTTTCAATGTTTGAAAGTTGTTGGGAAATGTTTTGAAATTGTGTGTTTGTTTGAAAATAGCAAGGATGGTTTGCAAATTTGATCAAGTGACTAGGAGTTATCTACCCTATTCAAAGATCTTTCCTACACATTTTGATTCCTTTGATATTGTTGTTTTACCATTGCATTTGGTAAACAACCGTATCTTTGGATGTTAAACGGGACGGGCGTGGGTCATCGTATGACCATGATAACAATATTGCCAAGTATCTTAGCAAGTTTTTGACGGACTAGATCATTTTTGTTTAGGCAACCAAGATAGCGTCATCGAGGGACTATGATCTTTTTGTTTTGTTTTTGTTTTGCCAAGATACCTAGCATGCCTACCATGGCCATTTTAAGGCAACAAAGTGGATGAAACCCTAGGGGTGCTTGTGTGCATTGTGTTGTCATTTTTCATGCATTTTTGTCTTGTATTTTTAGTCATGCTATTTGTTTGATTTTGGTCTTTGTATACAAAACCCTAATCTTACTATCATGGTATATGAAAGCGATAAAATGCGTAAAAGTAAATCTAAGACTATTACAACATTATTATGGGGAGGGGGATACAAGTTTGAATAAGGGGATATTCCTCAAAATAAAACCCTAAAACTATTATTACAACCAAATTGAAATATTGCACGAATAAATAAATAAGCAAATATTTAAATATGCAAATAAATGTAAGTATGCAAAAAATGTTTTTGTATTTATTTTTATGTATGTAAAAATAAGTTTATTTAATTCTTAAAAATAAGGAAATAAAAATGATTATTTTTATTTGGAAAGGGTGGAAACCCTAATTTTGGTTTAATAGAAAATATATTCTAATATTATTTTATTTCATTTATGTATAAAGAAATAATAAAAATAATATATACAAAATATTAAAAAATAAAATATGTGAGAAAATATTATTTTATATGTATAACATAATAAAATAAAATATGTAAGTATTTTAATATTATTTACAAGTTTTAATTAAGAAAATAAAGTAATATTAACCTTATAATTATTTATTATGCAAATAAAAATAAAATAAAAATATGATAAAATGCCAAAAATAAAGAAAATATTTTTTGTGATTTTAAATGTTCAAGAAAAAATAATAAAGTCAGAAAATAAAAAAAGAAATGAAAAAATATGCAAAATAAAGAAAATGGTCCAAGGAGTGCAAATAACAGAATGGGGGATGCAAATAGTCAGCCAAACCAAGCCCAACCCAAACTTCCACTTCATCCCTGTCCTTAGAACAAAAAACGCGCGTCCTATGTTCAAAACTGTATCTCCTGCATATGTGCTTAAAAACAAAATCTTACAACATGAAAGTTATAGCTCATCATCACACGATTCTAATGATATAAAAAACTTGATCTAACTCTCAAAGACCAGAGAGAATTTTATCACCCCCAATTTCTGACCTAAAAAATTCAGCATGTTCATCATCTAAATTCTCCTAGCCCATTTAATATAAATACAAACTACGCATATGTACAGCTCAAGGACATTAAGGACTACATTTTTGCTTCACAAACCTAAGCCTAATGATGTCTAACTAAGGAGATAGAAAATTGACAAATACCTGTTTCAGTCAAGTTCGAATATGGCAATGTAGCAACTTTGAATGAGGCCTGAAGGTCTTTTGAACTTGCTTGAAGTTGTCTCAACCTTTCCCAATGCTTTGCTTGCTTTGAAGTGGCCTGAATCCCCCTATAGAACTCAACTTGTAAACTCAGAAATTGAAAATGGTGAAGCTTAAAAATGAAGTTACAGTTGCTTGAGAAGGACTTGGATAGCTTGGATGGGATGTATGCAATGTGTTTGAAGTGGTTCAAGACAAAACGCACAAGTGAAATATGTTTTGGCTTGTGATTTGCAGAGATGGCCCTGTTTTGGGCAGAAGTTGGTGTTTTTGTGTTTTGGGTGTTTGGAAGCTAGGCAATTCGTGTTTTCTGGCTTGGTATATTATGTTGAGGTTGTTTCAAATGGTCACAAAGCTTGGTTTTAACAGATGCAGAAGTTATGTTCTTTTTGCAAGCTTACTTGCTTTTGAAGCAAAAGTGAGTTGACAAAGGCAAATGCTTGTACAAGCTAGCTCAGGGTCTGCACATAGCTGGTACACTTTTCCTGATATTTGTGGAGTTGGTTTGCAGCAAAATCTTTGGTTCATGGCTCAAGATAAACAAAGTTTGTAAAAAGTATGCTTTATGGAAATGGTATTGCAACCTTTATGCCATTTTTGGAATAAATCAATGTGTAATGCTCCATAGCTTAGAATAAGACCAATATCCATTGTATTTGCATTAAATTAAGGAGTGTGGAAAGGTTTAAGACCTATAAAACAAGTACAAGCATGCTTAGGACAAATTTGCAACTTGTAGCAATGTGCAAAATGCCATGGACAAAAGTGAGAAATGGCCATTTTCATTCCTTCGATTCTCCCTAACCATAAATGATCTTGGAGAGTTCTTGGACATTTTGTAAATCTTGCAACATGATATACAATCCATCTTTGAAATGCATTTTGATATTCCAATTGTAACTAGGTGGAAAGTTGTCATGAATATAGCTCAAAAATCTGCCTAAACTAGGGCAAAATTTTACTAAGTTAAAAGTTTCATGGACCCTTATTCACAAAATCATAACTTGAGATACAAGCATATTTCTGGAAAACTTTGTGAATCAAAGTTGTAGATTTTGTGGAGGATTACAGCTTTCATGTTGGAATTTTTGTTTGAATCCAATTGCATCATGGTGAAAAAGTTGGGAAAAGTTGGGAAAAAATAAGAAATTTTCATAACTTAGAAAATTTCTAAGTTATGAAAATTTTCAATCTTAAACCCTAATTTCTAGAATTAGGTTTCTTGGTGAACAAGTTACATGTTTTTACATATCTTGATGAAAAATGACCCTTGGCACTTGATTTTGACCATAAAGTCAACGTTTGACTTTTCAGTGTATAGTTGATTTTTAATCAGTTGACTGGAAAATTCATCTGTCAATCCAATGCATTTGAGATCTTTTGAACCTTGTAATTAGGTCAAGATGATTCCATTGAGTCCTTGAAACCATGCTTGAACCCAATTTTCCATTGGCTAGGTTAAAAATCAGAAATTGCCCTTCTGTAGTCAAAACCCTAAAAATGACCATTTTGCCCTTTTGATGATCTGATCAAATTTCTTGAGTTGTGGTCCAAAGTTGATCAAATGGTTCGTATGAGTCTATAATGTTGATGTGGATCCAAAATTATGAGGTTTGACTGTAAATTGGCCACAATTGACTTTTTTCCCCAATACAGCTGATTTTTAGGTCAACTGTCCAATTGACTGGGCAAAATTGTGATTCAAGGCTTGAAACTTGGTATGAGAAATCTTATAGGTCCAACATGAAGTATGAAAGTCACATGGATCATTGGAAGTCCAAAAATCCTTGTGAAAACTCAAACCCTAATTTTAGGTCAACAGTGCAAGGAGATGTCTTGAGCAGAGCAAACCCTAATCTGGTCTTGAGTCCAAAGAGTCTTGTGGGGAGAAACTTGATAAAGTGAGAGGGAAAATTTTGGGGTACAACAGCTGCCCCTGTTCAATCTTCTTGAACTTGAAGAGTTAGATTGACGAGTTTGCCGTTCGTGACTCGAAGGTAAAAGAGGATTGGACACTAGAGTGCCTGTAAATTTGCACTCGTCAAAATGTAGTTGCGGAAATAGGCTTAAAGATGCTATTTGGAGATGGTAGATTCTTGTTGGAGATGGGCTTAAAATATGCCATCCAAGAATGTTTATTGAATTGTATGTTGTAAGTCAGAAGAATAAGTATCAGAATGGTGTCCGTGTCTGGAACGTATCTGAACTGTATCTGGAGATTTGTAATGAGAAACAGACTAGCATCCATGTCTGGAGCATCTCTGAGCTGTATCTGAGCTTTGAATCTGAATAAGCAATAGAATAGCATCCGTGTCTGGAGCATCTCTAAGCTGTATCCAAATTTTGTATTTGAATAAGCAATAGAATAACATCCGTGTCTGGAGCATCTCTAAGTTGTATCTGAGCTTTGAATCTGAATAAGCAATAGAATAGCATCCGTGTCTGGAGCATCTCTAAGTTGTATCCGAATTCTGTATTTGAATAAGCAATAGAATAGCATCCGTGTCTGGAGCATCTCTAAGTTGTATCTGAGCTTTGAATCTGAATAAGCAATAGAATAGCATCCGTGTCTGGAGCATCTCTAAGCTGTATCCGAATTCTATATTTGAATAAGCAGTAGAATAGCATTCGTGCCAGGAGCATCTCTAAGCTGTATCTGATAGTTGAATATCTGTTAAAGATAATTGTTAATTTTATCCTGAAAAGGGTAAAATGTTAGATGAAACACAGAGTTATGTTGCATGAAATGTATGATGCAATAAATGTGTTTTTATCAATGTTTATGATATGTGAATGTAATGTAAGCGCATGTAAGCTGATTAGCCATCTTGCTGAGGAAAATAAATCCTTGATAGCTGGAGATAATAAAATCTTTGACTGCTGCCGGGGAAAATAAATCCTTGACCGCTGCTGGAGATTCAAAACCCTTGACAACTTTCGTGGGGATGGGAGAATCCTTCACGAATTTCCTGGGGATATAGGGATCCTTCAAGTATTTGGAGTTGGAATATGATAATCATTCTGTTGTGATAATAAAAACCAAGTGTTGCTTGAGAAACCTGCTTGGGGAATCCAGAGAACTTTGATTACTATGGCTGGGGATTACACAATGGGAATCCTTACTCGGCTGGGGAATAAGGAAAACTCTGGCGATCTCTACCGGGGATCAATCAAAGGAAAACCTTGATCTGCTGGAGAGTAAGGAAGACTCTGATGGCTTCTACGAGAAACTAAGAATGAAAATCTTAAATTTGCAGGGAATAAAATTTTGACAAATTCATGGTGGGGAGTAAGTGAAGACTCTGGCAACTTCACTGGGGAATCAAGAATGAGATTATTCATTCTGTTGGGGATATCAGGAGTTTGGGTGTATGTCAATCTTCTGGGGAGTCAAGAATGAGAATCTTCATTCTTTCGGGGATATCAGAAGTTTGGGTGTATGCCAATCTTCTGGGGGGGTCAATAATGAGAATCTTCATTCTGTCGGGGATATCAGGAGTTTGGGTGTATGCCAATCTTCTGGGGAGTCAAGAATGAGAATCTTCATTCGGTTGGGGATATCAGGAGTTTGGGTGTATGTCAATCTTCTGGGGAATTAAGAATGAGAATCTTCATTCTGTTGGGGATATCAGGATTTTGGGTTGTATGCCAATCTACTGGGGAATTATCCTAGGTTGGGGATAAAACAAAAGTTAACTGTTATCTGGTTGATTCTCAGATTTTAAGACAACTTGCTGGGGAACCTGGAGAAACTGGATAAGTTCCGTTGTGGGTTAAAAGTTTCAGCTCCGCTGGGGATTGGTAGTCGGTAGTCTCATCTCCGCTGGAGATCTTAATGACGTGCTGATTTGATTGCGTATGGAAATGAGTTTAAAGATGCCATCCAAGGGTGATTGTTGACGAAAAGTTTGAACTGGATCTGAATAGAGAATGAATCAGAATAAACCATTGAGAGATTTAATCTGTTGAGAGATTTATCTGAACCAATAAAAGTCCGGAAATGAATCAGAATAAAGCATTGAGAGATTTATATGAAACAGCGAAGTCTGGAAATGAATCAGAATAAACCATTGAGAGATTTATCTGAAACAGTAAAAATCTAGAATATATTCAACTGGGATAAGAATCAGGGAGATCTTAGTGTCGATCTGACTGAACCAGAGAAGGTCTTGAATTAACTTTGATTGGATAAGAATCAGAAAAATCTTAGAATCGATTTAACTAAGCCAGACGGAAGTCTTAGAATATATTCAACTGGAATAAGAATCAGGGAGATCTTAGTGTCGATCTGACTGAACCAGAGAAGGTCTTGAATTAACTTTGACTGGATAAGAATCAGAAAAATCTTAGAATCGATTTAACTGAGCCAGACGAAAGTCTTGGAATATCTTCAACTGGAATAAGAATCATGGAGATCTTAGTGTCGATCTGACTGAACCAGAGAAGGTCTTGAATTAACTTTGACTGGATAAGAATCAGAAAAATCTTAGAATCAATTTAACTGAGCCAAACGAAAGTCTTGGAATATCTTTGTTGTACCCCAAAATTTGCCCTCTCATGTTTTCCAAAGTCTCCCCCCTGCATGGTTGATCACAAACTCTTGCCTAAGGAAAGAGAATTTTTTTGAGTGGTGCTTTAAGTACATTTCAATTGGCATTCTGAAAGACCCTTCGATTGGTATTCTGAAGGAGCCTTTCGATTGGAATTATAGACAAGCACTTCGATTTTCATTATGTCAAGGCCTTCGATTGGCATTCTGAAAGACCCTTCGATTGGCATTCTGAAAGACCCTTCGATTGGTATTCTGAAGGAACCTTTCGATTGGCATTATGGACAAGCAATTCGATATTGCATTATGTCAAGGCCTTCGATTGGCATTATGTCAAGGCCTTCGATTGGAATTCTGAAAGACCCTTCGATTGGTATTCTGAAGGAGCCTTTCGATTGGTATTATGTCAAATCCCTTCGATTAGAATTCTGAAAGACCTTTTCGTTTGGCACCCTGGGAGCCTTTCAATTGGCATGCCAAGGGATCCTTCGATTTAGCATTGTGTCAAGGCAGCTTCGACAGACATGTTAACCATGTCCTTCGATTAGCATGAACGACACCTTTCGATTGGCCTGTTAACAAATCCTTTCGATTGGAATTTTAATTAGTACCCTTCGATTGATATTTGGACCAGGGCCATTTGAAGAACTCCTTCAGGCCATTTGAAAGAGGCCATCAAGAGGGCACTCAAAATAAAACATGTCCAGGTACACTGAACAGGAGAAAATGGCATGTTTCCCTTGCAAATATAAAATAATTAAATGCTGATCATGGATTTAATTTCTGAGTTAAAGGCCAGATTCTTTCCTTTTCTGTTCCTAAAGAGCTGATTTGACCAGAGTGATTCTGTTCAAATCAAGACCAATCGAAGAGCAGGGCCTGAAGGCATTCGAAAATCAAAAGTGTCCAGGTTCATTCCAGATTCCAAAGAGACACGAATATTTCAAAAAAGGAAATATTTTAATGTGTCTGATTCTTGTCTCATGGCTTTAATGGCCTGGTTAAAGGGCTGTCCCTTGCCATTTTCATGCACCCTCACACTCCTATAAATACAAGGCCAGTGACACATTACCGAGGACCAAAAAAACACAGAAAAAAATAGAGAAAAGAAACAGGAAAGATTTGGAGATACGCTGCCCACAACCCACCAAAGGTTATCAGCAGTGTCATCCAAGCCAAAGCAGCCATCCAGCGAACATCTCCACACCCAGAGCCACAGATCATACATCTTCAATTGGTAAGGGTTTGCAAAACCAAAATTTCACCTTTATGACGTTTAAATACACATTGCATATGTATTCTTGTTATTACTGATTGTGTTGCATGTAAGCTGAAGTGCAAAGATGAGATCATGCCATTACTTGGGCACGATCTGAGTTTCTCCTTCGAACCTCAGAATAAAACAAACCCAGACCCAGATTCAGCAGATTCACGTTGACGAAGGATCAAAATTGGGAGGAGATTCGAATCAGGGGGGTAAAGTCCCCCCTGGACCTTTAACATTTGTTTCATTTTGCAGGAAATATATTCTCAGAATCCTGTTCAGAGTTTCGAAGCTTAGCAGCTTAGTTTCGAACTAGATCCAGGATTTCCAGATCGAAGGATGACATATCCAGATCGAACACCCCCAAAGTGCAGCCCCTCATGCACCTTCGATCAAGCCTCTTCACTGGGTCGAAAGACAGCCCACACCTCTTTCGACCCAGGCCTCCAGAATGATACTTTTTTTTATTTACTGCCTGTTCCTTCGATTTCACCTTTGTTTTGACTATTTTATTTCTCTTTTTAATCAACATAAAATCAATTAAAGAAAACCCACAAAAACATTAGGCTAGTTTTTTCTATTAAATTAACTTTGTTAATTAATCTTTTAATTATCTTAACATTTTCTCAAAACTAAAATTAAGTAGATTTAGATCATTTTTCCCAAAATAAAATAAAACAACAAAAAGATTTTATTCTTAGGATTTTTAGAGGTTATTTTCAGATTCGCGCGCGCTTATTTTATTGTAACTGCCTACTGGTTTGTGATAGCTTGGTTAAGACGTTTACACTTTACTGCTTTTATTCCCCTAATTTTTGGACATGTAAATAATCCCCCTCCCCGAAGCCTTGTAATAGCGTAGGATTTACAATTCCCGCACTTTAAATTCCTGTACATATATTAACTGTTTAGATGTATGCTAACTAGGATTGCATGACAAGATCTGAAAACAAATGGTAGAACACCTAAATGTACAAAGATAATATAAACTGAAAAAACAATACACTCGCACATGCCACTCTTAGGGTACACCTCACTTGGTTGCCTCGAACGTGGTCATTGAGTATAGGAAGTCTTAGAGGTCGCCCTCCTGTCCAAAGATCAAAGTTGCCTCGAAATGATTACCTCGGATAAAATGATCTAAGACATTAGGATTACCACCAAAGCGTCCTAACATTGCTTTAGTGACCCCGCATCCCTTAAATCGAATTGAGCCGAAAACTCCAGCGACGATGCTACCTACTCCTCAATAGTGGGATAGCATTGTCTAAAGGACATTTACACAGTTTAATTCCTTTTTGAATAGGTAGAGGTTCTTAAGTACTTGCTCCTTTTAAAACAAAACAAAACTTTTCGCACTTACACTCTCTTCAAAAACAAAACTCTTTTCAAAACCCACAATCACAAAGAAAAGCAAACTTTTGAAAACATAGTGAGCAAGTACCTAAGAGCCCGTGGATAACCACGAATAGAAAGGGTGCTAACACCTTCCCTTTCTATAATCTACCTCCTGAACCCGAGAAATATCTCGAAAAGGAATTTTTCTGTGCTTTTGTCCTTTCCTTGTTGGATAAAATAAAAGACGGTGGCGACTCTTGCTTACCGCGACATTTTGCGAAAACCAATGCAAACGCGAACCAGCATTCCAAAACAGTCAGTTCTCATTCCCACCGATCACAGAACTGGCGACTCTGCTGGGGAGTGCTTTTAAAGTGGGGTATACCTTAGGATTAGTTCATCATATTTTCTTCTATTGTTTTATTTGATTGCTTTATCTTTGTTCTATTGTTTGGGTTTGAAATCCTCCACCCGGATTTGGGAAACATTCATAGATAGCAATACGTTGTGGAAACTGTGCGGGGTATACCGACACGGTTGAAGCAATAGCTATATTAGTGCGACATATTTGTGAGCACCGGTAGCCTTTGAGTCAATCAAAGAGAATACGGGGCCGCTGAGTGATGTCACTAAGCACTAATGACCTAGAACCTTACTTGACCATCTTGGCCTTTTTAGGGGTAGTGAGATGACCTACTTTGGTGCAGTCCGAAGTTGGTAGATACTCGATACTACACTCATTGAGGATTGTTTTCTTGGAATATTTTGGTCGCTAGTTCAGTGGCTAAACCAAAACGATGAACATAGAAAACAATCTAATGATATTGAGCTCCTTAGAACCCTATTACTATTTATAGGATAGGTTTTGAGCCAACTAAACTCACGATGGGTACTTACCTATGAAACCTCATGCAAGCCTGAAACTAGGGTTTTTGTGTAACTTGCTTGTACATGTGTTTATGCATACATCATGAACATCATAAAGCATCATATGCATCCGCTAACCATTTCAAGGGTTTAGATCTTCATCTTTGTTCTTGTTTTGCAGGACATGGAATCTCTCCGCAGGAAAACAATTCAAGTCAACCTTGTAAGGATCCCTCCTCAACTCAAGGAGCTTACATCCAGGATTCCCGAGAATTCTATCTTCAGTGAAAGACATGGTAGACTCCTCAGCTTGGCCAACACTAACATTGAAGAAGACATGATGAAAGTTCTCTTCCAGTTCTTCGACCCCCTACACCACTGTTTCACATTTCCTGATTATCAATTGGTGCCTACTTTGGAGGAATTTTCTCAACTCCTGAGAATTCCTATTCTTATTCAACTACCCTACAACGGTACAGAAAAGGAACCAAAACCTGAAGATGTTGCTCAAGCATTACGCTTGCAACCATCCGACATCAAGGGGCATTGGGAAACCAGAAGGGGTGTCAAGGGATTCTTGGAAAAGTTTCTGTTTGAGAAGGCACAAGAATGCTGGAATTCTCTTGATCTACAAGCCTTTGAAGAGATTGTGGCACTCCTTATCTATGGGTTGGTTTTATTCCCAAATCCTGATCGACTTATAGAAGTGAATGCTGTCAAGATTTTCATATCCAGGAATCCCATACCTACATTGCTTGGGGACATCCTCCACTCATTTTACACACGAACAATGAGGAAAAGAGGTGTTCTCATGTGTTGTACTCATCTCCTAGCAAGGTGGTTTATTTCTCACCTTCCACAATCAATTTTGAAGAATGAGCAGGGTTTAAGGTGGTCACAATGATTGATGACCCTCACACATTCTGATGTACATTGGTGTTCTCGGTCCAGAGAAAATGTCACCATCATTGATCATTGTGGAGAATTTCCTAATGTTCCATTACTTGGAATTAGGGGAGGAATTACCTATAACCCATGTCTAGCTTTGAGATAATTTGGATATGCTCAGAGGGATGGCCCTCATGACATGCTGATTCCTGACCTAGTTTTTGACTTCGACAACGATGCGCAAGAACTTCAACAAAGGTTCATCAGAGCTTAGAGGATGCCTAACAAGGTGGATAGTAAGACACTGGGGCACAAGAATTCCATCCCCCTTGAGCCTTACCTCAAGTGGGTACGAACCCGATCCCAGAATCTTATGATGCCATATCCTCACATTCTCCCCTTGATCAAAGAGCCTGTTATGGAAGGAGAGGTTCCATACGCCATCCTACATCCTGACATGCCAACATCATGGGAAGAAATGCAAAAGAGTTGGATCCAACTCAAGGAAGAATGTAATACTTTTGAAGCCAGCTTCTATGCCAGTGAGAAGAAGGTTTTGGAGCTTACCCGCCGACTTCACGAGGAAGAGACCCTCAACACTTACATCACTCCAAAAAGGATGCGTAATGTCTTTTTACATTAAGAATTTTGTAATATTTCGCCCATGGGGAACTTATATACTAAAAAGTTTCTTCTTAATATGAAGTGTGTTCCTTTTTTTGTCTGCAACAAATTTGAATTTTTGAACCCTTGAATGCATTACATACATAGCATACCATTCATCATATGCATAACAGGTCTCCCAGTACAGGTCTCTTATCTTCTTCGCTGTTTATTTCAGCAATCATCATGTCTACTGAACCTTCCACTGAGCAAGCTATCAAGGCCCTCTAGGCCCAGAATACCCAATTTCAAGAGTTGGTCATGAGCCTAGCTAAGGGTCAGCAGGACTTGAAGACCCTGATTCTGAAAGAAAGGAAGAAGAAGAAGAAGAAGAGGATCATCCTGTTCAACACCGGACGCAGGTTTAGAAACGGGCTGCAGAGTGAAGTTGATCTGACCACCCCATCTGGAGGGAAAGATAGTCCACAAGAAAGGAGGGCTCCTAGCCCTATGGTCTCTGACAACGAGAAAGACTATGATGAAGAACAGTATCCTCCTGCTGAGGATAAGTACAAACAGCTGGAAGACCATTTGAACGCTATGGAAATACAGAAGGTGCCCGGTGTGGACTTCGGAGATCTAGGTCTATCATCTGGGGTGGTGATTCCCCATAAGTTCAAGGCACTTGCCTTTGCCAAGTATGACGGAGCTTCCTGTCCAAAGCTGCACCTCCGGTCATATGTGAGGAAGATCCAACCTTACACTTCTGATAAGAACTTGTGGATCCATTTCTTTCAAGACAGTCTTTCAGGGACTCAGCTTGAGTGGTTCTATCAGTTGGACGGAGCCAGTATCCGCAGCTAGGAGGATTTGGCTGCTGCGTTCTATAAGAAGTATCAGTATAACTCTGACCCCGCTCCTACGCGTACCCAACTCCAGGGTATGTCAATAGGGACGGGTGAAGGATTTAAAGAGTATGCTCAAAAATGGAGAGACCTTGCCAGAAGGGTGCAACCACCTTTAGCTGATCGTGAACTTGTTGATATGTTTTTGGGAACCTTGTCTGGTCCATTCTTTAACCATTTGATTGGAAGCTCTTCTGCCGGGTTTACAGACCATATCTTAACTGGTGAGAGGATTGAAGCTGGTATTAAGGCTGGGAAGATACAGAAGGGTGCCTCATCGGGCACCGAGAAGAAGCCATTTAAGAAAGAGTCCAGTGTTGTCTACAGTTCAAGAAGACAGAATAGACCTGGACACCGCCAAGCTGTCAACGCGATTGTTATTTCAAAACCTGATGGTGCTCCTCAGCATCACAACCAACAAAGGGGTGAGAGACCTCGAAGGCAATTCACTCGTCTCAGCATGACTTTGTCTCAGATGTTGCCACAGTTGCTGAAGACCAATCTGGTGACTCTAAAAGAAGCTCCGAAGATTTTAAATACAACATCACCAAAGTATAACCCTAACGCCCGCTGCACTTATCACTCTGATAGCCCGGGGCATAATATGGATGATTGTTGGGCTTTGAAGAACAAGGTTCAATACCTAATCGATGCAAAGGAGATTGAGTTTGAGGCGCCCGAGAGGCCTAATGTTGTAACAACCCCCATGCCCAAGCATGGAGTGAATGCTGTGGAGGAAGACTTGTTTGTAGTTTATATGGATGATATTGTTACCCCTCTGATGACTATCAAGAAGAACCTGTTGCTAGCCGGTTTATTTCCGGGCTGTGGTAAAGGTTGCCATATGTGTTCTGCTTTACCTACTGGTTGCCCATCTCTGAAGTCAGGTATCCAAAACCTGATGGATAGTAAAGAGATTTTGTTTGAGAAGACTACTGTTCCATCCGTTCATTCTGAAGAAGTTGCCATCATTAGCATTTTCGACAATTCTTCCAAGGCTCCCTCGAGGACGCCTGTTAGAATTACATCTGTTCCGAAGATCGCACCTATAATCATCACTGTTCCGGGGCCCATCCCCTATACATCTGACAAAGCTGTCCCTTGGCACTATGGGGCAAATGTTTATGTCCTTGGAGTTAAGCAAGAGTTTGATGCTGATACCGACATCAGCAACATTACTGGGCCTACTAAAGTCACCCGCAGTGGTAGACTTTTCTCACCTGATATTGCTCCACCAACTGTCCGAAGACCTGTTGTCATTACGCCGACAAGCGTACCTACTGTCATTCCTGATCAAGTACCTATCCTTCCACCTGTCGCCGAGTCATCTGGCGCTCGGGGCAAAGGGATCGCCACTGATGTTCCTTCCCAGACGGAGGCACCAAAGACCATTACAGTTGAAGCTTCAAAACAGGAGATGGAAGAGATCTTGAAGATTATTAAGAAAAGTGATTATAACAGAGTTGAGCAGCTGGGGCAAACCCCATCCAAGATTTCTATGTTATCACTGTTGTTGTGTTTATATGCCCATGCCAAGGCTCTGATTACCTTCCTGAAAACGGCCCACGTGCCACAAGAGACATCAACTGATCAGTTTACCGATTGTGTGGCCAATTTAACTACTGATAATGGTTTGGGTTTCTCCGACACTGATCTGACTGCTAAAGGGAAGAACCATAACGATGCCCTGCATGTCTCCATTGAATGCAGGGGCACTACTCTTGCACATGTGTTGGTTGACACTGGTTCCTCATTGAACGTCTTACCAAAGAAAGCTCTAGACAGGCTGGATTGCAAAGGTTTGAAGCTAAAGCCGAGTAACATTTTTGTCCGGGCCTTTGATGGGTCTAAAAGGATGGTGCATGGTGAGGTTGATATTCCAATCAAAGTTGGTTCTCAGGTCTTCAATTCTACATTCTACGTGATGGACATTCGGCCATCCTATTCTTGTTTGTTGGGTTATCCATGGATCCACAAAGCTGGAGCCGTAACCTCAATGCTCCACCAGAAGTTGAAGTACCTGGTCAGAGGGAAGATTGTAACAGTACAAGGGGAGGAGGAGTACATGGTCAGCCACCTCAACTCGTTCCGGTACGTAGAGATGGATGGGGAGTTCATTGAGACCCCATTTCAACACTTTGAAGAGGTTCCTCAGACACTGTCATCAGCTGAGACCGTGATTAAAGATTATCCTATGAAGATGGCTTCCTTAAAGGATGCCTGGGCTGTTATTGAGAAGGGTGAGTATGCAAACTGGGGCCGACTTCCTGATTACACTCAGAAGACTAACAAGTTTGGTTTGGGTTTCACTGCAGAAGCTCAAAGGGTTGTTCGAAGTGCAAGGATTGGAAGACCTCCTGTGTTCATCAGTAACTCGGGAGTAAATGCCATCGAAGATGACGTGGAGGAGTCTGAATTTGACAGCTGGATCTATCCTACGACCAACGGTGGACCAAACAACTGGACAGCAAAGGATTTCATCCCTATTACTTTTGTTACTCAGTAATGAAGCTTTTTGTTTTAAATTTGTAACAGACAATATTGTGAAACTTTATGGCCCGGTGTCTTACCCGGAACACCGTGGCTTCATTTGTGAGGGCTTTTGTGTGCCATTTTCATATATCATTAATAAAAGCATTGGACGTTTTCGCATTTCAAATTTTGCGCTCCTTGTCTTTCTTTATTATATATTGCAAAACAGCTATTTTACACACACTCACATATACAGGTCCCAATCAACTCTGGATCTCACTGGTAACGAATCTGCTACTGCCAGTTATGACTTCGAAAATCCGATCAACTTAGTCGAAGACGAAGGTGAAGATGATGGCGAAGTGCCCGGTGATCTTGCAAGACTGCTACTCCAGGAAGAGAGGGCCATTCAGCCACATGAGGAGCCAGTGGAAACGGTGAATCTGGGTACTGAGACAAACAAAAAGGAAGTCAAGATCGGTGCAAATCTGGAGCTTAGTGTGAAACAGCGGTTGATCCAGATGCTGCATGACTACGTGGAGATCTTTTCCTGGTCTTACAAAGATATGCCTTGGTTGGATACCGACATTATGGTTCATCGCCTGCCTACCAAGGAAGACTATCCTCCGGTAAAACAGAAGGTTCGTCGTATGCGTCCAGAGATGTCTGAGAAAATCAAGGCCGAAGTTATGAAACAGTTTGACGCCGGTTTTCTAGCAGTAACTTCTTACCCTCAGTGGGTTGCCAATGTGGTTCTGGTACCGAAGAAGGATGGTAAGGTCCGAATGTGTGTTGACTACAGGGATTTGAATAGGGCAAGCCCTAAGGATGACTTCCCTCTGCCTCACATCGACGTTCTGGTTGACAATACTGCTCAACACAAGGTATTCTCCTTTATGGATGGTTTCTCCGGTTATAATCAAATCAAGATGGCTCCTGAAGACATGGAAAAGACCACTTTCGTTACCCAATGGGGTACCTTTTGTTACAAGGTCATGCCTTTTGGGTTGAAGAATGTTGGGGCAACATATCAGCGTGCCATGGTTGCTTTATTTCATGACATGATCCATCATGAGATTGAAGTATACGTCGACGATATGATTGCGAGGTCCCAAATTGAGGAGGAACACCTTGACCATCTACAAAAGCTGTTTGACAGGTTGAAGTTGTACAAGTTGAGATTGAACCCAAACAAATGCACCTTCGGGGTACGGTCCGGTAAGCTGCTCGGTTTCGTTGTAAGCGACAAAGGTATTCAAGTGGACCCTGCCAAAGTGAAAGCCATACAAGAGATGCCATCTCCCAAGACAGAAAAGGAGGTTAGAGGCTTTCTAGGACGTCTGAACTACATTGCCCGATTCATCTCGCACCTAACTGCTACTTGTGAGTCGATCTTCAAACTGCTGAAGAAAGATCAAGTGGTATGTTGGAACGATGAATGTCAGGCTGCTTTTGAATGAATCAAAGAGTATCTCCAGGAGCCACCTATTCTTATGCCACCAGTTGAAGGAAGACCTTTGATTTTATACTTGACAGTACTCGATAACTCAATGGGGTGTGTATTGGGGCAGCATGACGAGTCTGGCCGAAAAGAGCATGCTATTTATTACCTTAGCAAAAAGTTTACTGACTGTGAGACCCGATACTCATTGCTCGAGAAAACTTGCTGCGCTTTGGCATGGGCTGCTCGCCGGCTGAGACAGTATATGTTAACTCACACTACTCTGTTGATTTCAAAGATGGATCCAATCAAGTATATCTTCGAAAAGCCTGCCTTGTCCGGAAGAATAGCAAGATGGCAGATGATCTTGACTAAATATGACATCCAATACACAACTCAAAAAGCAATCAAGGGAAGTGTATTGGCAGACCATTTGGCACATCATGCTGTGGATGATTACCAGTCTATGAACTTTGAATTTCCAGACGAGAATATCATGGTAGTGACTGATTGTGAGACACATGGACCGGATGAAGGACCTGAGGAAGGATCCCGATGGTCTATGTACTTTGATGGAGCTTCAAACGCTTTGGGTAATGGTATTGGCGCTGTGATCATATCTCCTAAAGGCTCTCATACTTCGTTTACCGCCCGACTATGTTTCAACTGCACCAACAATATGGCAGAGTATGAAGCCTGCATTATGGGTCTTCGAGCTGCAATTGACCTAAGGATTAAGTTTCTGAGTGTCTTTGGAGATTCCGCTCTCGTGATCAGTCAGATCAAAGGAGAGTGGGATACGAAACACCCAAATCTTATTCCTTACAAGGAGTATGTATTGACGTTGCTTCCCAATTTCGAGGAGATAACCTTTGAACACTTCCCAAGAGAGGAGAATCAGTTGGCAGATGCGCTAGCTACAATGTCTTCTATGTTCAAAGTCAAGTGGGACAACGAGGCTCCCCGAATTACTATTTGGAAATTGGATGAACCTGCACATTGTTGTGATCTTGAGACCGAAGAGGTATTAGAAAAGCCTTGGTATCATGAAGTGAAGAAGTACCTTGAAGCTCAAGAATACCCCGAGGGTGCATCTGTTAATGACAAGAAGTTTCTGAGAAGGTTCGCGGCAAAGTTCTTCATCAGCAATGGCATTCTTTACAAACGTAACCATGATTCAACCTTACTGCGTTGCATGGATAAAATTGAAGCAGAAAGGATCATGGCAGAGCTGCATGAAGGTACTTTCGGAACTCATTCCAGTGGACATACCATGACAAAGAAAATCCTTTGGGCAGGATATTACTGGTCCACAATGGAAGCCGACTGTTATCAGCATTCTCAGACATGTCACAAGTGCCAGGTCTATGCTGATAAGCTGCATATTTCTCCAGTTCCTCTGAATGTTTTGACAGCACCTTGGCCTTTTGCAATGTGGGGCATTGATATGATCGGCGAGATCAGACCTACGGCATCCAACGGGCATCGTTTCATCCTGGTAGCGATTGATTACTTTACGAAGTGGGTTGAAGCAGCTTCCTTTGCTACCGTAACCAAGAACGTCGTGGCACGGTTCATTCGGCACAACCTGATCTGTTGATACGGTGTACCGGAGAGGATCATTACGGACAATGGTACCAATCTTAACAACAAGATGATCACTAAGCTCTGCGAGCAATTCAAGATACAGCATCATAACTCTTCTCCCTACCGGCCAAAGATGAATGGGGCTGTAGAAGCAGCTAATAAGAACATTAAGAAAATTGTGCAGAAGATGACAGTGACCTACAAAGACTGGCATGAGATGTTACCATTTGCTCTTCATGGGTACCGTACCTCAGCGTGAACATCAACAGGGGCAACACCCGATTCCTTGGTTTATGGCATGGAGGCAGTCTTGCCCATTGAAGTCCAGATACCCTCTCTTCGGATCATGAAGGATGCAGGTTTGAGCAAAGACGACTGGATCCAGACCCGACTTGATCAATTGAACTAATCGACGAAAAGAGACTTACTGCTATTTGTCATGGTCAGACGTACCAAAAACGAATGATCAAGGCATTTAACAAGAAAGTCAGGAGACAAGAGTATCAAGTCGGGGACCTGGTAATCAAGCGCATTATTCTACCTCAAGGGGATCCCAGGGGCAAATGGACCCCTACGTACGAAGGGCCATTTGTGGTTAAGAACATTTTCTCAGGAGGAACGATGATTCTAACCACCATGGATGGTGACGACCTTCCTCACCCCAACAATGCAGACATAGTAAAAAGATACTACGCATAATCAAAGACCCGCTAGGTTGACTGGCCTAGGCAAAAGTAAGGGCTTCCCGGCGAACCAAAAGGGTTCAGGCAAAAATAAGGGATGAAAATGAAAAATTTGTACACCCGGCAAGTCGAAAACCTGAAAAGGCGGCTTGGGCAAAAATGGGTATCCCAGTGGACTGAAAACCCGAAAGGGCGGTCCAGACAAAAGTTAGGGATTAAAGCGTAACACTATGTCTCATTGGATCACCTCGCATCCGGACTTCGGTGTCAACTATCAGGCTCGGACGACACCAGTCAATCAGATTCATCTTCAACTAAGCAGCAAAGTGATGAGATACTTGAAGATATAAAGGCAATAGCAGAGCTGGAACCCAGTGGGACTATTCACATAGCTGTTTTGTTTTCTTTTCACAAATTGTATAAATTCTATTTGTTCGGCGGTGTTCTCTTACTAGGACATCATCCTCTTGTACAAAACGCCTATTCACAAGCCAAACTTCAAAATCAATACAAATTCATTTTCAGATAAATTTCAAATTGTTTTTCCTTTATCTGTTTTGTTTTGCAAAGAACGTCCAATGTTCATTTTTTATATATGCATCTGACATTAATTGCTGCTCACATGCGAAATAAAGGACAAATTACGGGTGATATCAGAAGTAGGGGCAATAAGAATTGTCTGAGCGGTCTAGTTGCTCTGTCCACCAGGTACCAAGGTATATATTCAGCTGAAGAATATGGCTAAGATACCTTCACTCCCCGCAGAGTAAAACAGTAATGGCAGCTCTCCCCACTGAGACTTGCAATCATGAACGAATCAGCCATACTCTCCCCCAAGCAGAGTTAGTCTACCGTCAGCCCCGAAAAAGCTTGGTATCCCCAGAAGATATTAGTATTCCCCAGCGGAGTATAAAGATATTCTCCAGCAAGCGTAAGATCATCCCCGACAGTCTTAATATTCCTCAACAAAATATAAGAATGTTCCCCGGCAGAATACAAGATACCACAATGGAGTCATTGCCCCAATGCAGTCTAAAAAAAAAGCTTCCCCGCCAGAGTCAAATCATCTTACCCAGTAGATTCTGGAAGCTTGTCCCCTGCAGAATACAAATGTATCTCCTCATCCAAATTCAGAGGTTATCCCCACAAGAGTCTAACTGGGTTATCCTCAGCGAGTTGCAACTAAAAGATCATCCCCAGCAAAGTTCTTTCTATCCCCAGCGGAGTTCATCATCAAAATCCCCAACAGAGCTTATCAACCGATTCCCCGATGGAATTATCATTAAAATCATCAGCAGTGTGATATAAAGCATAGTCTTGCACTGAATGCTTGAAATGAGACCTCTAACAGCTATGTAAGCAATTAATTATGGATTTCCTAACAAGTTTGAGGCCTGCAAAGTAGAGGTTGTGCATCACAACTTTGAATTTTGAATTTGTTCATCACAAAATGACTTGTAATTCAAGTGATAAAACTCTAACTTCATCTCTTCGATTCTCCCTACTCAAAAATGATCTCAAGGAATTCTTGGACATTTTGGAAAGCTTGCAATATTATCTACAACCCATATTTGAATTAGTTTTGAATATTCCCCTTGGAACTATATGAAAAAGTTCCATGAAGTTGGGTCAAAATCCTGACCAAATTAGGGCAAAAATTTCACTAAGTGTTTTGTTTCATGACCATGTATTCTTAAAATTATAACTTGAGATCCACGCACTTTTAGAAGGAGTTGTGTAAAGAAATGTTTTATATTTTATGGAGATATACAACTTTAATGTTGGAAGTTTCTCTTGAATCGACTTGCATCATGGTGGAAATTTTGCTCAAAGTTATGAAAAAATAAGAAATTTCCAACACTTAGAAAAATTTCTAAGTTTAGAAATTTTAACTTTTCAAAATGAAATCTTGAATTTTGGATTTCTTGATGAATAAGTTTCATATTTTGACATGTTTTGATGAATTGTGATCTTTGACATTGAATTTTGATCAAAAAGTCAAAGTTTGACTTTTCAGTGTACAGTTGACTTTTGATCAGTTGACTGAAAATTCATATGTCAATCCATTGGACTTGAGCAATGTTTTGAGCCATGTTATTAGGTAAAAATAATTCAATTGGACTCTTGAGATCATGCCTTAAACCAATTGATCATTTGCTAGGTCAAAATTCAGAAATTGCCCTTTCCCAGTCAAAACCCTAATTTTGACCATTTTGCCCTTTTAAAGATTTGATCAAATTTCTTGAGGAATTATGGTCCAAACTTGATCAAATGATACATATGAGTTTAAAATGTTGATGTGGATCCAAAAATTATGAAGTTTGACTGTAAATTGGCCATAGTTGACTTTTTCCCCAATACAACTGATTTTTAGGTCAACTGCTCAATTGACTGAGCAAAAGTCTGATCCAAGGCTTGAAACTTGACATGAGTAATATTGAGTGTCCATAATGATCCGTGAATTTCATATGGGGAATTGGAAGTTCAAATATCCTTGTGCAATCCCAAACCCTAATTTTGGTCAGTGCTTAAGGAGGTGTCTTGAGTTGATCAATCCTAGTGCAGTATTGAGCCAAAGGAGATCTTGTAAGCAAAATTCGTGATAAGTGAGAGGGAAAATTTTGGGGTACAACAGCTGCCCCTGTTCAATCTTATTAAGCCTGAAGAGTTAGATTGGCTAGTTTTTCCATTCGTGACTCGAAGGTGGAAGATGATTGGACACTAGAGTGCCCAGAAATTTGCACTCGGCGATGTGAAGCTTGATGGTATAGAGAATGGGCTTAAAGATGCCATTTGGAGGGATGATGGAAAGTTGTTGGAGATGGGCTTGCAGATTCCACCCAGAAATGATTGATGAACCGTATATGTAAGCTGAAACTAAATGAATATCAGAATAGCATCCATGTCTGAAGCGTATCTGAGTTGTATCTGAAGCTGGATCTGAATGAGTATCAGAATGGCATTCGTGTATGGAGCGTATCTGAAATGTATTTGAGAGATGAATCTGAATGAGTATAAGAATGGCATCCATGTCTGGAGCGTATCTGAAGTGTATCTGAAAGCTGAATCTGAATGAGTATCAGAATGGCATCCGTGTATGGAGCGTATCTAAACTGTATCTGAGAGCTGAATCTGAATGAGTATCAGAATCGCGTCCATATCTGGAGCGTATCTGAACTGTATCTGAAATCTGAGTCTGAATGAGTATCAGAATGGCATCCGTGTCTGGAGCGCATCCGAACTGTGTCTGAAAGCTTTTTAACATAGCTATTGATTAACCTTATCCTGAAAAGGGTAAAATGTTAGCTAATATGCAATGTCATGTTGTATGAAATACATGATATAATGAGATTGTGATACATGCATCGTGTTATCAATGTTTATGATATATGGATGCGATGTATGTGTATGTGAGCTAATTTGCTGCACTGTTGTTGGATTGGGGAAAATAAATCCCTGACTGCGGCTGAGGATATGGAGTGTAAGTCTTCATGTTGTGAAGTTGAAGTGTTGATGGATTTCCTCTTAGAGAAGTAAACTCTATTGTAAGGGAAACGTCGTGTACTGCCTGTAAAATCCTGTTGGGAAATCCTGAGAAATTGGACGAGTTCTACTGGGGATTGATAACTGGAAGCTTTGTTCTGCTGGGGATTAAACTGTGCACTGCGGGGAATTTTATGGAAATAACTTGGAGAGATTTCCCTATCTCTTAAAGCCATCAGTGATTGTCTTTTTATTTTATTCATTTGTAAACAGTAATTATGTTCAAATGCATATGTTCAAAAATAACTCATTGGACGTTTTCGTAAACAAAACATAAGAGTAAAGAAAAACAGATAGTTTTGTACTTTCAAAGGGATATCTTTGTATTGACTTTTGAGTAAGTGTTTTTGTACAATGAGACAAACATTCTAGTAAGAGAATGTCATCGTAAAAAATGAGAATTTGATACAAATAAAAGATAGCTATGTGAAATAATCCCATGGGGTTCCCATTCTGCTATAGTCTTCGTGTCTCCGAGCATCTTGTGTATTTGTTGCCTTGTCCGTAGCTGATTGAATTGATCAGAACCGTTGAGTTTGTAGGTTGTCTGTGAGGTGATCCAACGGGACATGTCATACGCTTTAATTTCCTAACTTTTGCCTAAACCTCCCTTTCGGGTTTTCAGTCCACCGGGATACCCTTTTTTTCCTAAGCCGCCCTTTCGAGTTTTCAGCTTGCAGGGTGTACAGATTTTTTTGTTTTATCCCTAATTTTTGCCCGAACCTTTTTGGTTCGCCGGGATGCCCTTGTTTTTCCTAGGTGTTCCAATCTAGCGGGTCTCTTATGCGTAGTATCTTTTGACTATGTCTGTGTTCACAGGGTGCGGCAGGTCGTCGCCATCCATGGTGGTCAGAATCATGGCTCCACCAGAGAATATGTTTTTGATCACAACGGTCCTTCGTAGGTAGGAGTCCATTTTCCCCTGGGATCACCTTGCGGCAGTATGATACGTTTGATCACCAAATCCCTGACTTGATATACTTGGCGTCTGACCTTTTTGTTGAAAACCTTGATCATCCATTTTTGATACATCTGACCATGACAGACAGCAGTAAGCATTTTCTCATCAATCAAGTTCAGTTGATCAAGTCGAGTCTAAATCCAATCTTCTTCATTCAGCCCTGCATCCTTCATAATCATCATAGATGGGATATAGACCTCAATAGGCAAGACAACCTCCATGTCGTAAACCAGAGAGTAAGGTGTTGCCCCGGTTGATGTGCGAGCCGTGGTACGATAACCGTGGAGAGCAAATGGTAGCATCTCATGCCAGTCTTTGTATGTGACTGTCATTTTCTGTATGATCTTTTTAATGTTCTTATTTGTGGCTTCGATAACACCATTCATCTTTGGCCGGTAAGGAGAAGAATTGTGATGCTGGATCTTGAATTACTCGCATAGGGCGGTAATCATAGTGTTGTAAAGATTCGTACCATTGTCTGTGATGATCCTCTCCGGGATACCGTACCGACAAATGGGATTTTGTTTAATGAACCGGGCTACAACATTCTTGGTAACGGAAGCGAAAGAGGCTGCTTCAACCCACTTTATAAAATAGTCAATGGCCACTAAGATGAAGCGGTGTCCATTAGAGGTTGTTGGCTTGATTTCACCAATCATATCGATTCCCCACATAGCAAAGGTCCAATGAGCCGTCAAGACATTCATAGGAACCGGAGGTACGTGCACCTTATCAGCATAGACCTGACACTAGTGGCAGGTTCGAGAGTGTTGATAGCAATATGCTTCCATGGTAGACCAGTAATAGCCTGCCCGTAGGATCTTCTTTTCCATCGTATGCCCACTGGAATGGGTGTCAAAAGTGCCCTCATGTAGATCAGCCATGATCTTTTCTACTTCAACCTTATCTACGCACCGAAGTAACATCGAGTCATGGTTGCGTTTGTAGAGAATGTCATTACTAAGGAAGAATTTAGCAGGGAATCTCCTTAAGAACTTCTTATCATTGACTGAAGCTCCTTCTGGATATTCTTGAGCCTCGAGATACCTCTTGACTTCCTGAAACCAAGGCCGGTCCACTACTTCTTCAGTATTAATCTCATGAAAATGAGCTGGTTCATCCATTCGTTCAATGGTGATCTGGGGAGCCTCGTTATCCCATTTAAGTTTAAACATGGTTGACATTGTGGCTAGTGCGTCTGCTAGCTGATTTTATTCTCGCGGGAAATGCTCGAAGGTAATCTTCTCAAAATGTGGGAGCAATGTCAAAACATGTTCTTTGTAGGGGATAAGGTTAGTGTGTTTGGTGTCCCATTCCCCTTTGATCTGGCTGATGACCAAAGCTGAATCTCTAAATACATTTAATGACTTGATCCCCAAATCTATGGCAACTTTAAGACCAAAAATGCACGCTTTGTATTCCGCCATGTTATTTGTACAATTGAAGCAGAGTCTTGCAGTAAAGGGACTATGACACCCTTCAGGAGATATGAGTACAACATCAATATCATTGCCGAGTGCGTTGGATGCTCCATCAAAAACAAGGGTCCATCGGGATCCTTGTTCAGGTCCGTCATATGGTTTGAATTCTTCACAGTTGTTTACCATCATGATGTCTTCATCTGGGAATTCGAACTTCATGGAATGGTAGTCTTCTACAGCTTGATGAGCAAGGTGATCAGCTAGTACACTTCCCTTTATTTCTTTCTGGGTAGTATACTGTATGTCATATTCTGTCAGGATCATCTGCCATCTCGCTATTCTCCCAGAGAGATCAGGCTTCTCAAAGATGTATTTTATAGGATCCATTTTAGATATTAATAAGGTAGTATGGGTCATCATATACTGTCTTAGCCGGCGAGCAGCCCATGCCAGAGTGCAATAACTTTTCTCGAGCAGTGAATATCTTGTTTCACAGTCGGTAAACTTTTTGCTCAGGTAATTAATAGCATGCTCTTTTCGGCCAGATTCGTCATGCTTCCCCAGCACACACCCCATTGAATTTTCTAAAACAGTTAGATACATGATCAATGGTCGTCCTTTGACTGGAGGCATCAATACAGGAGGCTCTTGTAAGTATTATTTGATCTTGTCGAAAGCATTTTGGCACTCGTCATTCCATTTGACTACTTGATCTGTCTTCAGTAATTTGAAGATTGGTTCACAAGTAGTTGTCAGGTGAGAAATGAATCTGGCAATGTAGTTTAAACGTCCCAAGAATCCTCTGACTTCCTTCTTAGTACGAGGAGTAGGCATCTCTTGTATCGCTTTCACCTTGGAGGGATCTACTTCAATACCTTTATTACTGACGACAAAGCCTAGGAGTTTACCAGACCTCACCCCAAATGTGCATTTATTTAGGTTCAACCTCAGCTTGTATTTCTTTAGTCTCTCAAACAATTTCTGTAAATGGTCAAGATGCTCTTCTTCCGTTTGAGATCTAGCTATCATGTCGTCCATATAGACCTCTATTTCGTGATGTATCATGTCGTGAAACAGAGCTACCATGGCACGCTGATAGGTTGCCCCAACATTCTTTAGCTCGAATGGCATAACCTTGTAGCAGAATGTGCCCCATTGCGTGACAAAGGTTGTTTTCTCCATGTCCTCAAGCGCCATTTTGATTTGTTGTATCCTGAGAAACTGTCTATGAAGGAAAACACCTTGTGTTGTGTCTTATTGTCAACTAGAATATCAATGTGGGGAAGTGGGAAATCATCCTTAGGGCTCGCCCGATTCAAATCTATGTAGTCCACGCACATTCATACCTTGTCGTCCTTTTTGGGCACGGGAATAACATTGGCAACCCATTGTGGATAGGAGGTGACGGCCAAGAATCCAGGATTAAATTTTTTCATGACTTCTGCCTTAATCTTCTCTGACATATCTGGTCGCATGCGACAGACCTTTTGTTTTATCAGTAGTCAGTCCTCTTTTGTAGGTAGACGATGTAATACGATGTCCGCATCAAGTCCTAGCATGTCTTTGTACGACCAGGAAAAGACCTCAACATAATCATTTAGCAATTGAATCAGACACTCTTTGACACCGGGTTCCAGATTGACACCCACCTTGACTTCTCTTTTGTCTTCTTCGGTACCTAGGTCAATTGTGTCCACTGGTTCTTCGTGGGGCTGATTGGTCCTCTCTTCTTGTTGTAGTAACTTGGCGAGTTCCCCTGGCACTTCACAATCTACCTCACCTTCGTCTTCAGCTTGGTAGATTATATTTTCAGAGTCACAAAAGGCCATAGCAGAATCATTACCCATGGAATCCCGAATGGATGTAGACCTGCATTGTGAGTGTGAGAGTGTGTAAGAGTATAGCTATCTTTGAAGGAAATGAAAATGTAAAAAGAAAAACAATGAGCACAAAGTTTGTATGCAAAAAATGTCCATGATTCATTGATGTCATATGGAAATGAGATAATAACCCTTACAAATGGACCATTGTGCCTCGGGTAAGACAAAAGGTTTTAAGAGTCTGAATTGTTTTAGTATTACAGATCCAACAAAATGTAAAGACAAATTACTGTGGGATAAATGTGATCGGGACAAAATCTATAGCTTCCCAGTTGCTGAGCCCTCCACTGACAGTTGGGAAAATCCAATCCTCCAAGTTATAGTTGTCTTCATCATCCTCCACGGCACTGACTTGGTGGTTGTTGATCTTCAAGGGTGGTCCTCCGGCACGAGCGCGGCGTACAGTTTTCTGGGCTCCTGAAGTGAAACCCAAACCAGACTTGTCAGATTTATATGGGATATCTGGGAGTTGGCCCCAAATAGTGCACCCAACTTCTTCTATCACTGCCTTGGCATCCTTTAAAGATGGCATCTTGAGTGGAGGCCTTGTTATCTTGGTAACTTGAGACACAGCCTTGGTTATTACCATAGTCAGCGAGACTTCTTCAAAATGATGGAATGCAATTTCAATAAATTCACCATCTAGCTCCACATATCTGAAGGAATTTAGATGGCTGACCATATACTCTTCCTCTCCATGAACGGTGATGATTTTCCCTTGAATTGGATATTTCAGCATTTGATGCAACGTGGAGGTAACGGCGCCAGCATTGTAGATCCACGGTCGGCCTAATAAGCATGAATATGAAGGGAGAATATCCATTACATAAAAAGTTGAATCAAATGTTTGGGTTCCAACCTTTATGGGGATGTCCACTTCCCCATGCACCATCCTTTTTGAGCCGTCGAAGGCCCTCACTACTATGTTGCTTGGTTTCAATGTCAATCCTTCACAGTCAAGCCTATCAAGAGCCTTTTTAGGCAATACATTCAGAGATGAACCGGTGTCAACCAAAACATGAGCTAAGGTCGTGCCCCTGCATTCGACTGAGACATGTAATGCCTTATTATGCTTTCTCCCTCTTGGCGTTAAATTAGCATCCGAAAAACCTAAATCATTATCTGCAGTCAGGCTGGCTACGCAGTCTTGGAACTGATCGGCAGATGTTTCTTGGAGTACATGAGCAGTTTTAAGGAATTTTACCAAGGCCTTTGCATGAGCCTCGGAACATAGTAATAAAGCCAGCATGGAAATTTTTTATGAAGTTTGCCCCAGTTGCTCGACTAAGTTGTAGTCGCTTCTTTTTATGATCTTTAGAATTTCCTCCATCTCTTTTCGGGAGGTCTCAGGGATAGTTACTGATTGTGCCTTCGTCCGGACAGACTCAACCAGAATACCTTTACCTCGAGTCTCGGTTGACTCGACAGCAGGAATGTCAGTAGGGGTGATAACAGGGATTATAACAGTTTTGTCAACATGAGTATTAGCAGAGATGATTGTAGGACTAGGATTAGCCTTTGGAGGAGCAACAACAATAGGAATGATTACGGGTCCAAAAATAGCTTTTAGGGGAGCAATTTCTAGAGAGAATACCCTTCCGCTTCGGGTTATATTACTAGTCCCTGCGATATTACTGATATCAAAGTCAACTTTCTTATAACTTGAATTTTCAGCAGCTGGCCAATCTTGCTTGATACCGTGGTAGTAGACATCACCTCCATAATTCCATGGGACGGTTTTGTCTGACGAATACGGGATTGGTCCAGGCATTGTAATAATCAACAGAGCTAATTTAGGAACTGATGTAATTCTAACGGGTCTTTTGGTGGAGACCCTGGAAGAATTGTTGGAAATGGTCACGATGGAAACATCATTATAAGAAACAGTTGGAATAGAAGTCCTCTCGAACAAAATTTCCTTGTCATCTATTAGGAATTGAACGCCTGCTTTTAACAAATGACAGCTGATTGGTGAGGACAAACAGAAATGACAGCTTTCATCACAGCCTGGGATTACACCGACATTCAACAAGTTCTTTTTGACAGTCAGGAGTGGGGTCACAAGTTCATCAACGGAAGTAACAAACATATCTTCTTCAACGACATTGACATCACGGCCATGCTTGGGCATAGGGGCAGTAATGACATTGGGAATTTATGGCACATCGAATTCAATCTCTTTGGCTTCAAGGAGGTCTTGTACCTTGTTCTTTAGAGCCCAACAATTGTTAGTGTCATGACCGAGACTCTCAGAATGGTATGCACAGTGGGCATTAGGATGATAGTGAGGAGAGGTAGTGTTAGGATTCTTTGGAGCTTCTTTCAAGGTCACTAAGTTGGATCTTAACAAATGTGGCAATACTTGAGATAGTTTCATATTAATTCAGGTGAATTGTATGACTGGTCTTTCAATTCTTGGCTGGTTGCTTCTTTGCTGAGCAGGCGCAGGTTTAGGAATCATGACAGCCCCCACCATTGGACGGTGTTCAGTCCTATCTTGATATTTCTGAGGATATACAACAACAACTTCTTTCTTTCCGAAGAATGGTTTCCTTACAGTAGTAGAGGATGCATCTTTTTGAATTTTCCCATTCTTTATCCCGGCTTCTACCCTTTCTCTGGTCAATATCAACTCGGTAAAGTCTGCCAATGAACTCCCAATTAAGTGATTAAATAAGGGACCAGACAAGGTGCCCAAAAACATGTCTACCAACTCTCTTTCAGATAGAGGAGGCTGGACTCTTCCTGCTAAGTCCCTCCATTTTTGCGCATAGTCTTTAAAGCCTTCACTTGAAACCATGGCCATACTCTAGAGTTGAGTACGGGTGGGCGCAAGATCAGCGTTGTATTGGTATTGTTTGTAAAAGGCGGCGGTCAGATCTTCCCAATTATGAACATTGGCTCTTTCTAACTGATAAAACCAATAAAGTTGAGTTCCAGACAGGCTGTCTTGAAATAAGTGTACCCATAAATCCTTGTCAGCATTATGAGGTTGGATTTTCCTTACATAGGATCGGAGATACATTTTGGGACATGAAACTCTGTCTTATTTGGCAAACACAGGTGCTTTGAATTTTGGAGGAATGAAAATCCCCGATACTGATCCCAACTCCTCAAAGTCTAATCCAGGCACTTTCTGGATTTCCATTGCACTTAACCGTTCTTCAGAATAATCTTCTTCTTCCTCTTCCTCTTCTGAATCTGGCTTGACAACTGCTTCCTTGCCTTTCCCATCTTGATTGTCTTTATCACCAGATGACGTAGCAAAGTCTAAAGTCCTTCTTGCTTGTCCTTGGAATCTTCTTCCCATGTTCAGAACTCTAGTTATTTTCTTTGTCTTCTTCTTTTTCTCTTCAACCAGCAAGGTCTTCAACTCTTCGTGTTTTTTGGCTAGAGTTAAGAACATCTGTTGAAACTGAGCATTTTGAGCTTGGAGGTCCTTCACCGTTTTCTCGAGATCCATCTTACTGAAATAAACAGTAGAAAGATGAGGAGACTTGTTGCAAGAAACCTGCTTATGTTATGATGAATGGTAAATGCATATGCAATGATTTCAAGGATTTTAAATATTCAAATTTGTTTTAGACAAAAAGAGACACATGTTCTATTAATAAATTAAAGCTTGATTACATCAATTCCTATTTGGGAAAAACAATACAAAAAATCTAAGATAAAAAGGTTGTACGCATCCTCTTTGGTGCGATGTAGGCATTCAGGTTCCTCTCCTCATGAAGTTGCTTAGTGAGTTCCAAAACCTTCTTCTCTCTAGCATAGAATTGGGCTTCAAAGGTGTCTCTCTCCCCCCTTGAGTTGTATCCAATCTCTTTGTAAGTCTTCAAGATAGGTGGGCATGTCAGGATGTAGGATAGTGTATGGAACATCTCCTTCCATAACAGGCTCAAAGATTATCGGGAGAATGGAAGGATAAGGAATCATAAGACTCTAAGCACGAGTTCATACCCATTTGAGGTCAGGCTCAAGAGGGATAGAATTCTTATGCCCCAATGTCTTGCTATCTACCTTGTTCAACATCCTCCAAGCTCGGATAAATCTCTGGCGAAGACCTTGATCGTCGTTCTCGTAGTCAAATACCAAACCTTGAATGAGCATCTCATGAGGGCCATCCCTTCGGGCGTAACCAAACTGTCTTAAGGCTAAGCAGGGGTTGTAGGTGATACCTCCCCTAATTTCAAGTAAATGGACATTAGGGAATTCTCCACAACGGTCGACAATAGTAACATTCTCTATGGATCGGGAACACCAATGAATGTCTAAATGTTTGAGCCTCATCAACCTTTGTGACCACCTTGAACCTTGCTCGTTCTTCAATACAGATTGGGAAAGATGTGAAATAAACCATATTTCTAATAGAGGAGTGCAACACATAAGGATACCTCTTTTCCTCATAGTGCGAGTGTGAAAAGAATGTAGGATGTCCCCTAGCAAAGTAGGCACCGGATTGCGGGATATGAAGATTTTGACGGTATTCACATCTATGAGTTGGTCAGGATTTGGAAACAAAACTATCCCATAAATGAGGAGAGCCACAATTTCCTCAAAGGCTTGCAAATCCAAGTAGTTCCAACAATTTTGGGCTTTCTAAAACAAGAATTTTGCTAGGAAACTTTTGGCACCACTCCTTATTTCCCAATTAGTTGTAACATCAGATGATTGTAAGTGTAGAGCTTGAGCAATCTCTTCTAGCTTTAGGTCTCTTTCTGTATTGTTGAAAGGTAGTTGATTGATAATGGTAATCCTCAAGAGTTGGATGAATTCTTCCAAAGTTGGCACAAGTTGATAATCGGGAAATGTGAAGCAATGGTGTAAAGGATCAAAGAACTGAAATAGCACCTTCATCAAGTCTTCATCAGTGTTGGAGATGACTAAGTTGAGTAGGCAACCATGTCTCTCGGTGAATGGAGAATTTTCTGGAATCCTTGAAGCTAGCTCCTTAAGTTGTGCAGGGATCCTCACAAGATTTACTTGAATAGTTTTCCTGAGAATAGAATCCATGTCCTACAAAACAGAAACAAAGAGAAATCACAAGATCCTTGAAATGGTTAGTGAATGAGTATGATGTTATGATGTTCATGATGTTATGTACAAGTATGTATATACAAAAAAAAGAAAACAAGTCCTTAGATTTAGGCTTGCATGGAGTCTCATAGGTAAGTACCCTCTTGAAGTTTAGTTGGCTCAACTTGTCCTAGCAATAGTAACTGGGTTCTAAGGAGCTCAATATCACTGGTTTGTTTCCTTGGTCATTGTTTCAGCACAAGCCTCTTTAATGGCGACCAAAATATCCCAAAAAACCAAACCTCAATGAGTGTAGTATCGAGTATCTACCAACTTCAGATTGCACCAAAGTCGGTCATCTCACTACGTCCTAATGGCCAAGTTGGTCAAGTTAAGGTTCTAAAAGTTCATTAGTGCTTCATGACATCACTCAGCGGCCCCGTATTCTCCTTAATTAACTCAAGGGATACCAGTACCTACAAATATTTCGCACTAATGTAGCTATTGCTTAGACCATGTCGGTATACCCCGCACAATTTCCACAATGTATTGCTACTTACCTATAAGGTATTCCAAGTCCGGGTAGAGGATTCAAACCCAAACAAAGAACCATAATGTAAAGCATACAAGTCAAACAATGAAAGCAAGTAAATGTGATATAACCCTAAGGTAACCCCACTTTTAGAATCTTCCCCAGCAGAGTCTCCAGTTCTGTGATACGGTGGGAGAACTGACTTGAAGGTTTTGCGTTTGATCGCAAATGTTATGGTTAGCAAGAGTCGCCATCGACATTTCTTTTATCCAAAAGGAAAGGTGAAAAAGCACAGGAAAGACCTTTGAGATTATTTCTTGAGTTCGAGGGTAGATTATGAAAAGGGAAGGTATTAGAACCCTTTTCATCCATGGTTTTACATGAGCTCTTAGTTACTTGCTTTTGTTTGAAATTGTGCTTTGTGATTTTTGAAAGTATTTTGTAAAGAGGCCATTGTTTAGGCAAACTTTGTAATGATTATCGTTCGTAAGAATGTATACAAAGTGTTGATCTTTTGAAAATGTTTTCAAGTTTGTTAGATGTTTTGAAAGTGTAGGTGTTTGTTTTTAAAATGGAAAGGATGTTTTGTTTTGAAAGTGAGCAAGTAACTAGGGGCATTCTACCTACTCAAAAGTATTTCATATTCATTTCCTCTTTCCTTTGACATTGTTATCTTACCATTGATTTGGTAAGTAACCATATCTTTGGATGTTAATGGGACGGGCCTGGGATATCGTATAACCATGATTAGCAATGTTGTAAGGTATCTTAGAATTCTCTTTTTAGGGACTAAGATCATTTGAAAGGCAACATGGATAGCGTCATCGAGGGACTATGATCTTGTATTTTTGCTTGTTTTTGCTAAGATACCTCACATGCGTAATATGGCCATTTTGTAAGGCAACCAAGTGGATTTACCCTAGGGGTGCTTGTGTGCAAGTGTATTATTTTTCATGCTTAATTTTGTCTTTGATTAGGGTTTTCTAAGCATTGGTTTTAGTCTTTCCATACAAACCCTAATTACTAGCATTTGTATATAAATCGATAAATTGCGGAATTTAAAGTTACTACGCTATTACAATACTTGTGGGAGGGGGGTGTAAAAAGTATAAATGGGGATTGCAAGAATTTAAAGCCTAATTATCTATTACAACCATATTGAATTTGTACAAGAATTGAAATAAATAATGTGCAAATGAATAATTATTCAAGAATGTAAATGTAAAGTAAATGGATATTTTTGTTTGGATTTTTTTAGGAAAATGGGTTTTGATTTAAACCTAATTAATTAAAGGTAAATATAATTAATTAAAATAGTAAATGGTAAAACCTAAATTTACTAAGAAAAGATTTTAAATAAAACCCTAAATGTATTAATTAGAAAAAATAAAAGAAATTAAGTGTATAAGAAAAGTATTTTTGGTATTTTTGTATTTTAAAATAATTTATAGTATTATAAAATATTTTTGGCCTTTTTATATTAAAATAATATATTTTAATTGGTGTAAAATAAATAAATAAAAACCAAGTTTTTAATTAAATTTACAAAATAATTAGTGAAATAAATGAAGTATGATAAAATAAAATAATTTTTGTGTGAGAAAAAAATAAATAAACAATGTCCAAATATAAATCTACTATTTTTTATGATTTTTTAGTATTAGAAAAAATAATTAACAAAATAAATAAAATAAAAAGAAGAAAAGAAAATAAAAACTAGGAGAGGGGTGTTGATAGCCTACAAGGGGGTTAGAGAGAGAAAAAAAACAAAAGGCCCAAAGGAGGCCCAATGCTGCCAAAAAAGGAAGTCAGAATGCAAAACAATGTAAAAAAAATCAAAAGGGTACCACTGGGGCTCGAACCCATGTCCCTCTGGTTATAGGCGCACGCTCCTACCACTGGGTGGCTATACATCCATTTATATAAATCAAACCATAAATATATATGGCAAACACGTTCTTGAGGCCAACTTCATCTTCAACCTCATGCCCAGCCAGAAGCTCTGTAACTCAATCAATACTCAACAAAAATGAAAACTATAAACATGAAACTTGTAGCAAATTTTCTCACGATTTCAGAAATGTAAAGCATTAAAACTATAGATCAAATACAAACATGAATTTCATTGTCCCTAATCTGAACCCTAAAAATCTCAGAAATTTTAATCTTAAAATTCTCTAAGCTCAAACAAAATTAATGAAAATTACGAACATGGTTAGCTTTAGGGCAATGATATCTACATCTTTCATTCACAAATAAATCATTGATGATGCTTGTATGAAAATTTCCAAAGTTAGAAAACTTACCTTGCAAGAGGGTACAAGGTTTGAAGTTTGAGCAGCTTTCAGTGAGTTCTAATGATTAGGTTAGCATCCTCAAGTTCCCAGGAAGCTAATGGGATGCTTAGCTTGAGCTGAAAGTGCTTGAGGAGTTCTGGAGAAGTCCAAGTGCAAAGCTCTATTTTTGAAAATGGTGGATGATGATGGAGGTGTTACAGTGGTGCTGCAGGGGTTGGGATTGTTTGTGTATGTTGTTTATAAACTTTTGAAAGCAAAAGGCCAAGAAACGCGCGAGTAGATTTGAAGATTGGCTTTAAAACTCAGAAATGACAAGTTTTGAAGTGTTTTTGGTGATTCTGTGTTCTAGGTGTTTTCCGGGCTTAAGCATCCATGTGTTTTGTGGCAAATGGTTTGTGTATCTATAAGTAAAAGGTCTTGAGTGCATTGGCAATTCAGAAGTACAAGTTACAAGCTATTTTCCATGTTACTTGATTTTCAAGAAAAGTGAGAAACCAAGTTTCAATATGAAGTACAAGCATGGACTGGGTAATTGTAAGTGTCTAAACCATTTCTCATATGTTATGAGACATGTATGATCAGAAGAGAACAAGTGCAAGGCTCAAGAACAAGTTTTGTACAAAAAGTCACTTTACCAAAATGGCAATGTGCACTTTCTTCCCAAAATGGATATAAAGCATGGCCTTGCATTGGATGCTTGGAATGAGACCTCTAACAGTTGTATAAGCAATTAATTATTGAGTGCCTAAAAAGTTTGAGGCCTGCAAAGTAGAGGTTATGCAGCACAACTTTGAATTTTGAATTTGTTCATCACAAAATGTCTTGTAATTCAAGTGATAAAACCCTAACTTCATCTCTTCGATTCAACCTTCTCAAAAATGATCTGAAGGAGTTCTTGGACATTTTGGAAAGCTTGCAATGTTATCTACAACCAATCTTTTAATTAATTTTGAATATTCCCCTTGGAACTATATGAAAAACTGCCATGAAGTTGGGTCAAAATCCTGACCAAATTAGGGCAAAAATTTCACTAAGTGTTTTGTTTCATGACCACGTATTCTTAAAATTATAACTTGAGATCCAAACACTTTTGGAAGGAGTTGTGTAAAGAAACATTGTATATTTCATGGAGATATACAACTTTCATGTTGGAAGATTCTCTTGAATCAACTTTCATCATAGTGAAAATTTTGCTCAAATTTATGAAAAAATAAGAAATTTCCAACACTTAGAAAATTTCTAAGTTTAGAAATTTTAAATTTTCAAAATGAAATCTTGAATTTTGGATTTCTTGATGAATAAGTTTCATATTTTGACATGTTTTGATGAATTGTGATCTTTGACATTGAATTTTGACCAAAAAGTCAAAGTTATACTTTTCAATGTACAGTTGACTTTTGATCAGTTGACTGAAAATTCATCTGTCAATCTATTGGACTTGAGCAATGTTTTGAGCCATGTTATTAGGTCAAAATGATGAAACTGGACTCTTGAGATCATGCCTTCAACCAATTGATCATTTTCTAGGTCAAAAATCAGAAATTGCCCTTTCCCAGTCAAAACCCTAATTTTGACCATTTTGCCCTTTTGAAGATTTGATCAAATTTCTTGAGGAATTATGGTCCAAACTTGATCAAATGATACATATGAGTTTAAAATGTTGATGTGGATCCAAAAATTATTAAGTTTGACTGTAAATTGGCCATAGTTGACTTTCCCCCCAATACAGCTAATTTTTAGGTCAACTGCTCAATTGATTGAGCAAAAGTGTGATCCAAGGCTTGAAACTTGACATGAGTAATCTTGATGGTCCATAATGATCCATGAAATTCATATGGGGCATTGGAAGTTCAAATATCCTTGTGTAATCTCAAACCCTAATTTTGATCATCAGTGTTTAAGGAGGTGTCTTGAGCTGATCAATCCTAGTGCAGTCTTGAGCCAAAGAAGATCTTGTGAACAAAATTATTGAGAAGTGAGAGGGATAATTTTAGGGTACAAAACAAAACCAAACAAGGAACCATAATGTAAAGCAAGCAATTCAAACAATTAAAAGCAAGTAAAGGTCATCTAACCCTAAGGTAACCCCACTTTTAAGTATGTCCCCAGCAGAGTCGCCAGTTCTGTAACACGGTGGGAGAACTGACTTGGGTGTTATGCGTTTTATCGCAATTTTTTCAGATAGAAAGAGTCGCCACTGACTTTTCTTTTATTCAATAAGGAAAGTTTGAAAAGAACAGGAAAGACCTTTGAGATTATTTCTTGAGTTCGGGGGGTAGGTTATGAAAAGGGAAGGTATTAGCACCCTTTTCATCCGTCGTTATCTACAGCCTCTTAGTTGCTTGCTAGATCATTTTCTTTTGTTTGAAAATGTGCTTGTGGTGTGGGATTTGAAAGTATTTTTGAAAAACGCCTTCGTTTAGGAAAACTTTGTAATGATTCTCGTCTCTATAAGAATGCATACAAAGTGTTGGACTTGTGAAAATATTTCATGTTTTGAAAGTGTTTGGTGTGTTTGAAAAGATGTTTGTTTTAAAGATGGATTGTGAGCAAGAAACTAAGAACGTTCTACATACTCAAAAAGGTTTTTGTTCATTCCTTCCTTTGATATTGTTATCTTACCATTGATTGGTAAGAAGCCTTATCTTGGATGTAAAGGGACGGGCGTGGGTCATCGTATAGTCATGATAGAAATGTTGTGAGATATCTTAGAATTTCTCTTGAGGGACTAAGATCATTTGTAAGGCAACATTTGAAGCGTCATTGAGGGACTATGATCTTGTATTGTTTTTGCTAAGACGTCTCACATGCATAACATGACCATTTTCTCAAGGAAACAAATGGAGTTAACCATAGAGGTGTAAAGTGTGAAAGTGTTTGTATTTCATGCTTGATTTATCTTGAATTATGGATTTCTAAGTATTGATTTTATCTTTCCATACAAAACCTAATTACTAGCATTTATAGGAAGGCGATAAATTGCGGAAAGTAAATATCCTACGCTATTACAATCACTTGGGAATGGGGTGTACAAATTTAAAAATTGGGGTTGCAAGAAATTAAAGTCCTAATTAGCTATTACAACCATATTGTAATGATGTACAAGAATTGAAATGTAAAATAGACTTGTTTTATTTTTATTAAGAGAAGAAATAAATTTGCTTAAGGAAATGTTTTTAGTCTTTTTGTTTTGAAAGAAATAAAGCAAAGTACATGAATATGAAGTATTTTTGTTGTTTTTGATTAATGTAAATAAAAGTGATGATAAAAATAATAAGAGAAAAAGAGTTAGAGTTAGTGTGTTACCGAAAGAATAGAAATAAGAGAGAGCATAAGTTCTGACTCAGGCGCGCTGCAAATTAGAAAGAAAATGTTAGTAAAATGGGGAAAGCCAGAAGTTCTGGATCCAGATGCGCTAAAGTTCTGGGGTTGTTGGAAACAAAGGAAAGCCTAGAAGTTTTGATTGTTGAGAGAGCCTAGAAATCCTGATGCAGCTGGAAACCTAGAAGTTCTAGTGTTACTGGAAGGCTATAAGTTTTGTTAATGGGTAAGTGAGGATAAAGACTTAAACATTGGGATAAAGACTCAAAAGTTGGTGTAAGCATTAAATTATGATGAGATTTAACAAGCAAGAAGGCCTGCAACATGAGATTATTCAGCATAGCTTGAAACTAGATTAGAAGTTCAACATAAACGTAACTTAAATTAAGAAAAAATGTCCAACTTCTGATCTTTGATTATCCCTGCTCTAGCATGATCTAAAGGAGTTCTAAGACTTTTCAGAAATCTTGTAACATGCTTTGTAACCCCTCTTTGAATCATTTTTGCAAACTCTAATTGTACCTAAGTGAAAACTGGCCCAGAAGTTCTAATCAAATCCTGACATGGAAATGCTCTGAATTTACCAAGTGTTTTAGTTTCATAGACGTGTCTTCAAGGTTTATAACTTGAAATCCCATCATTTCTAGGAGGAGTTCTATTCTTAAATGTTTTAGATATCATTGAGATCTACTACTCTTGTGTCATAAGTTCTTCCTGAATTATCTTGCATCATGATGAAAATCTGGCCAAAAGTTCTGAATTTATCATATTTTCTTAACACTTAGAAAAATTTCTAAGTGTTTAGAACCTTGACTTTTCCAAAGTAATTTTGAATTTTGATTTTCTTGATGAACCAACTTCATATTCTAACATGCCTTGATGAAATGTGATTCTTGAAACTTGATTTTGATCAAAAAGTCAAAGTTTGACTTTTCAATGTGCATTTTGACCATTTTGCCCTTGTGCAAATTCCAAACCTAAATTGATGTATCAGTGCTACAAACTTGAGTCATGGAAGATCTTGTGATAAAATACTTGAGAAATGAGAGGGGAAATTTTGGGGTACAACACCATGATACACCTAATTTTTCTCCAAATATATAGCACTCTGACTATCACAATGAAACTGAACTCTGACTTGCTTAACACCCAATTCTTTCACTAACCGTGTAAGCCACAATGCTTCCATGGAAGCTTCAGCTACTGCCATGTATTCAACCTCAGTGGTAGACATAGCTACTATAAATTAAACTGATGATTTCTAGCATATAGGTCCCCTTGCATAAGGACATATCCTATTGTAGACCTCCTATCATCGAAATCACTTACATAGTCAGAATACACAAATCCTACAATTGATGAAACACCCTGCTCCATGTTGAACATGTTACCAGGATCCTTTGCACCCTTCAAGTACCTTAGGATCCACTTGATTGCTTCCAAATGATGTTTCCCTGACTTGGACATGAACTTACGCACTTGAATAACCGCTTGTGCCAAATCCGATCTAGTGCAAACCATAGCGTACATCAAACAACCAAATGTATTGGTATAAGGATTCTTATACATACCTTTAATATATGAGTTTATCTTCATACATTATTCTAAAGAGAGCTTAAAATGATTTTCCAATGGATTACTCACATGCTTTGCTTTGCTCATGTCAAATCTGCTCAAAACACATTCAACATAGCTTTTCTGAGACAACCATAATTTATTAGCTCCTTTGTCCATGAGAATTTTCATCTCAGGAATCTTTTTTGCAGCATCCAGAACCTTCATATCAAACTCCTTACCCAACTTGGTCTTCAACTCATTTACATCATGCAAATGGTTAACAACAATCAACATATCATCAATACAAAGTAACAAAAAATAAAAGAGTCGTCATCAAGGCTCCTCACATAAGCACATCAATCATAATCACACCTTTTATAACCAATTCGGAGCATGTATGAATCAAAGTGGTTGTACCATTTCCTCAGAGAATTCTTCAATCCATACAAAGAACTCTTCAATTTGCAAACATGTATGCCATGTCCAATATCACTGAATCCCTATAACTGCTCCATTTAGATTCGCTCCTGTATATTACCATGGAGGAAAGCTATTTTCACATCCATCTGCTCTAAATACATATCCCTCCTGGCTACCAGGGCCAATACTTTCCTAATAGAAGTATGCCTAACCACCAGACTAAAAATCTCATCATAGTCTATCCCTTTCTGCTGTGAATACCCCTTTGCAACTAGGCAAGCCTTGAACTTTCCCCATTATTTTTCTATTACTACTGTATTTTTCTTGTACACCTAACTGCAACCAATAACTCTTTTTCCATGTGATAGCTGAATAAGATCCTATGTCCCATTATTTTTCACGGTATCCATTTCCTCCACCATAACACTCATCCACTTACCTTTATCCTAGTTAGCCATAGTCTCTCTAAAAGTATAAGGGTCTCCTGAACTATTAAGAAGAGCATATGTTTCTAAGTCATCAAACCCATATCTCATTGTAGGGAACTCTAAGGGTCATCTAGGGATTATGATCTTTATTCGAAAGGGACCATGATGATATTGTTAAATCAAGGGTCTTTTGCTAAAGTATCCCCACTTTCGAGGGACGTGACCAAGTATCATAAGGCAACAAGAGAGGTTACCCTAGAGATGCAAGTGTGCAAAGTGTATTAGTTCAGTTATATTTATCTTGAAGGTTAGGGTTTTCTATGTTCATTTATTAATCTTGTCATACAAACCCTAGTTACTAGTAGTTCAATATATACGGAAAATAAAGTGCAGAATGTAAAGTACGGAAGTTAGACCTAAGATATTACATCCTGTGAGCAGTTACATAATATGAAAAAAAATGTGAGAAAAGATAAATCTACGCTATTACAAATAAGAATGCGACCTATACACTTGATCTATGAATTTAAATAACAAAAATAAATAAGAAAATGTTTTAAAAAAAGGTTTAAAAGACCTAAAGTTCTAAGTATTAATATTTTTGGTATTTTATAGAAAATAATTTAAGTGACAATAATTAATAAAAACCTATATTCTAATTGATTTTAATATTTAATAAAAGGTTGATTAATTAATTAATTTAGTAAATAAAAATATATAAGAAATTTTTAATTACTAACTAAAACCCTAATCCTAATTTATTAGTATTAAGAAGAAATAAAATATTAGGTTAGTTAATGATTGATTAATTAAAAAAATTAGGGTTAGAAAAGAAAAGAAAGGAAATTAGGTTAGAAAAAATAGGATAAAAGAATTTGCATGGGGTGGGTGTTGAACCCACTCCCCTAAAGTCATAGGCGCGCCTCCTTGCCACTGAGCCAGCATGTTGATTGTGATAGCAAATAGGAACTGATCAATATAGAATAAATCTGCACGTTAGTTTGAAAATAGTAAAAAAAAATATTATAAGACGTAGGGATCGAACCCATGCCCTTCACGTTACATGCCTCCATCTCAACCAACTGCGTCGTGCTTTAGTTCTGTTATAAAATAGAAACAAAATAAATATATAATAAAATAAGTGAACCAGGGAAGCACTAGTGCCCTAGCTCTGGTTGTCTTCTCCGGTGAGGTCATTCTTTAACCTGCAAAACTAACATGTGTTAAATCATAAAAGGGACCCTATCCCTCTAATTCGACCCTTGTGGATCCAATGGTGGCATTCTTTTTGGCTAATTCAGCCTGTACAGTGAGATACAATCAAAATAAAGCAACACAGTGCAATAATAATGATGGAGTATTCTGGCATCATGGGCCTCATGCAAGGGATAAAACTTGCGTTATTTTGTCTCAGGAATACATTGAAGCTGTTAGTTTAAATCAAAGCATCATAAATATTGAAATATGAATTTCATAATATATGCAAAATCGGTGATGTTTTGAATGCATGTTTTAGGCACATTTGATCATCAAGAATGATTGGAACTTACTCTATGATACCTTAGGGATTGATTTGGTTGGTTACCTAGCCTTGAGGATGGCTGAAAACTTGAATTCGAGTTCAACCCTTTCCTTGCAAACTTTCAATCACAAAACCCTTATTTCTTGGGCAGTCTCTCGTGTTCTTTTTGGTCTGGACATATAGTGTACTTATAGGAGAAAAGATTAGGTTAAATGGTGGGCTTGGACATCATATGAAATCATATCTTTGATTTTATTTGAAAATAAGTTGAAATATTACAAAAATAATGAAGATTTGATTGATAAATAAGTCTACACAGTTTGTAGCATGACCTTGGGCCTCCAAAAGATTCAGATCACAAGTCCTTTATGCCTTATACATTTATTTAACATTTATTTAATTTAATTTTGAATTTAAATGAATAAAAATCAACATAAATGAAATAAAAATTAAAATGATGCATGAATGGACTTAGAGGTCCATTATGAGGTCAGGAACACGGTTGGACTTTAAAAGATAGGCTCATTAGCCCAAAAATTCAAATTTGCTCAATTTGGATTTTATGCATTTTCTCAAAATTGCCCAACTTGCACCAATCATAATTCACTCAATTTTTGTCATATGAAGGTGATCTTGGACTTTTTGGAAATCTCAAGATGTCTCCTACAACTTTCATGTTGGTCATTGTTTCATTTGAAGCCTTTATCTTGATGTAAAGTTCTTTGACAAAAAGTGTCTTTTTGTTGACTTTTAAAGTGACCTGTAATGTTTTGACCCATATTCTCAAATGAAGCATTTTTTGGCCTTGAGCTTTTAGAGACAAAGTTACAGATAATTGAATTTCCTTCAAGTTAGGATTTGGTTGAGGAATTTCTGATGAAGTATGTGAAAGTTATGCTTGGTCAAAGTTCAGTTGACTTTTCCTAAAGAAAACCCTAATTTAGTAACTTTTGACTTTTGATGAATCTTGAGTTTTCTTGATGAATCATGATCAACCCTTGATAAAATGATGAATGTGAATTCAAAATGTTAATGTTGACAAAAAATCTTGAAGTTTGACTATCAATTGGTCAAAGTTGATTTTTTATCCAATATAGTTGATTTTCAATCATCTGACTATTTGACTAAGCAAACTTGTGCTGCAAGGCTTGAAGTTTGGCATGAGGATACTTTGAGACATATGAGAAACCATTAAATCCACTTGAGGCATTGTAAGTCTAATTTCTCTTGATAAAGGCAAAACCCTAGTTGTAAGTCAATTGCTTAGGAGGAGAGTTTGTCTGGTCAACCCCTGAGTAGTCTTGAGTGTTTGAGACCTTCATGTGCATGAGGGGGTATCTTGAATTAATTTGTCTTGAACATGGGGGTGGGAAAATTTTTGGGGTACAACACATCCCATGTTTCCATGAGATCTTTATTCTTACCATTGAATGAGCTTTTCTTGTAGCTTTCTTTTCTGGTGGTGCTTTCTTTCTGTAGCTTTGGACATTCATTGTGTAGTGTTTAGGCTCTTTGCACTCGTAGCATGTCACATCCTTGCTTGATCTTCCTCTTGTAGATGATTCTGAACGATCTTCTCTGCTTCTGGATCTTCTAAATATGTTCTATCTTTTCTTTCAGAGTTGTTTGACTCTTCTGGATAGGAGAGACAATTCATCTTCATCATCAGAATCTTCATCATCATATTCTTCTACTTCTTCAGCTTGCAAGGCTTTTCACTTTTCTGAATTTGACCTTAGAGCAACATAATTGCCTCTTTTCGGGGGTACATCTTCTTCTATCTCTATTTCACGACTTATAAGTAAACTAACCAACTCTTCGAGAGATAGGTTGTTTAGATCCTTAGACAACGTCAAAGCAGTGACCATAGACCTCCATTTCTTAAGAAGACTCCTAATGATTTTTTTAACATGATCAAAAATAGAATATCCTTTGTCCAAAACTTTAAGTCATGCGACCAAAGTTTGGAACCTTGAAAATATAGTTTCAATAGTTTCATCTTCTTCCATCTTGAAGGCTTCATATTTCTGGATTAAGGTCAGAGTCTTAGTCTCCTTGACTTGAGTGTTAACTTCATGTGTCATTCTCAGTGAATCAAAGATGTTTTTCGCGGATTCTCTCTTATTGATCTTCACATATTCATTGTGAGATATAGAGTTTAAAAGAATGGTTCACACTTTATGATTATTCTTGAGTACACACTTTTGATCATCATTCATTTCATCTATGGGAATGGGAATACTAATCGCAGAAACAGGTTCTTTGTAACCATATATGACAAGATCCCAAAGATCAACATCATAGCCTAGAAGGAAACTTTCTAGTCTGTCTTTCCAATAGTCAAATTTCTCTCCATCAAAAATAGGAGGCTTAGTACTATAACCATCTCTTTTGTTTTCATGAGCAACAACAATAGAAGTTTTTCTCACATTGGATTTCTCTACACGATTAAGTGTTTGATTTGAGAATCAATAACATAGTCGTAGATCTGATACCAATTGAAGATTGAGAAAAACAAAAGAAAGGGGGGTTTGAATTGGGGTTTTCAAAAACTATTTCTTTTGCAAATGCTTCTCACAAACAAACAAAGATAACTAATCAAGAAATAAAGTGACATGTTTGGTTTATAAAAGTCCACCTTAGAAAATGCTACTCTTGTCTACCCGCCAAGGTGATTTTGCCTTAGAAAAGGACTTATTTCAATAATCTAGAAAGATTACAAAAACCTCTAAGAGTTTAGAAAAAAACTTAGCCCTCTCAAGTAATTCTAACTACAACTTAGTTACTTGAGGACATAAATTTATAAATATTTATAATCAATAGTATTTTACAATAGTGCTTCTAAAAGCAGATTAAACACTTACAATGAAAAACAAATGTTTACAAAAAAATATGAGCAACAAATCTTATGCGCATAACAATGATAAAACTAACACAATAATGAGAAGTAACTCTAGTGTTCTAGAGAATGTAAGTTAACACAAATTTGAGCAACAACTCTTGTGTTTTTAGGGAATATGAGTTAACACAAATCTGAGCAACAACTCTTTGTGTTTTTTCTTTATTTGAATATTTTATCTCTTAGTTTTCTCTCTTTTTATAGCAACTTCGATTTCTCAATCATTTGAGTATTTATGATTTTATTTTCTTCGTCGTTTTTGTCCAATGAAGTAGTTATCCCCTTTATATAGGCTGGGAAAAGAAGACTGGTAGAAAACGTCACTTTTATCAAGCCGCCTGCTGCAACGGTAGCATAATAGCGTGGGAAACAGTGAGCACACACAAACTTCTTCCGTATACCGTGTTTCCATAAATGACGAAAAAGGTGTTGTACCGTTGTACTTGTTTACTTCTTGTATAAGTTTATGATCTTTTATTCTGTTTGAAATACTTCTGATCTGAAGTAGAATGAGAGCGCATAATAGGTCATATCTTTGTTCTTCAATATTCTGATGGAATGATTATGATAAGAAGTGATAAATATTCTAGAAGATAATTCTTTATTATGTTCTCAAAAGTATCAGAGTCTTCAGAACCAGAACCTAGTCTTCATATATGTAGCAACAACTTATCTGATAAACAGTTTCTTGATATCTGAGTGTTGAAGCAAAAGCTTTATATGAGAAGAACTTTATCTGATCATTGAAGCAGAAGCTTGATATCTGATCTTTGAAGCAAAAGCTTGATATTTGATCTTCGAAGAAAAAGCTTAATATCTGATCTTTAAAGCAAAAGCTTGATATCTGATCTTCAGTGTTGATTCTTTTCTGAACACACTTGACTTTTGAAGCAACAACTTATTTGGAGAAGTACACACGGTTCTGTTTCTAGAGAATATTCAACATTATTTAGAACTACCGATGTTTCTTCAGAACTTAAAATGATAGTATTTCTGATGCGAGCTAAACACATTTGATGATTTTTCAGACCACAATCCTGAATCAATTTAAATGTTTTATCTACACACTAAAAGAACTATTAGATGTCAAAATTGTTGCATATAAAATATATGTATTATTATAATCAAAACTCAGAGATTACATGCAGAACCAAATCTTGTTCTAACACAATCTACCTTCGACTCACTAGTGGCTCCTTAATGTCCACCTGAATCTTGTCCTGACTGGAATTTTCTACCTCGGTATCTAGTGTAACTCTAACATGTAATTGTTTCAACATTGATTCTTCATCAAATATAACATCTATGATGATAACCAACTTCCTCTTAATCGAATCCCATAAGTTGTACGCCTTCACACCTTTATTGTAGCCAATAAAGATGCATTATTTTTGAATTGGGGTCAAGTTTAGACCGATCCTCACTGAAAATATGCACATATGTTGGACACCCCAAAATCCTAAAATTACTTTGATTAATGGAGTTAGTTGTCCACACCTCCTCTACAACTTTACCATCTAATGAAGCTTGTGGTGATCTATTGACTAAATAGTGTGTCATATTTAGTGTTGTTACCCATAAACCTTTTGAAAGACTAGCATCCAACCGAAGGCACCTCGCATTTTTTGTCAGAGTCATGTTAATCCTATCTGCAACACCATTCTGTTGTGCTGTCTTCCTCACAGAAAAGTGCCTCTGAATTCCATTCTCCTTACAGAAATGCATGAATTTCTTATTAGTGTATTCAATTTCATTATCACACCGCAAATAATTTATTTTTCTCCCTACCTGGTTCTTAACCTCTGTGTTCCACAATTTGAACTTAGCAAATGTCACAAAGTACCTGAAACCTCCAATGGAGGGTTGTTTTGTTTCCCGGTTTTGAAAATAACTCTACATTGTTTCCCAAGAACATAATACTTGCACAATCCAATTGCGCAACTACGAATCCCCTTCAGTAAATTCCTCTTATGTAGTTCCACCATTACACGTTCAGTGGGATGGACCAAATGCATGTGCCACAGTCTCGTTGCATCATTATCAGTTTCAACATATGCTACATCATTCATAATTGTGCTCTCTAACAACTTATAAATGTTTATGAGATCCTCCTTACCCTAATCATTGTAATTTCACTCTTGCTAACCCTTACAATGTTTGTATTTGTATCTGACCAAAATGAATAATAATTTACTTGAAAAGTACCCAGATAAATCATATTCTTCTTCAATTCTAGAATATAATTCACCTCACTCAACGTGTGCACGCCACCATCATCAAAAGAAATTTTAATTTTCCCCTTTCTGGTGATGGTACAAGTTTGATCATCATCTAATTAGACAAAACCAAAACCACCTGATTTTAAAGGGTCGAGCCTCTCCCGATGCAACTTCATATGGTAGAAGCATAACGAATAAAAGATCCATGCATCAGTGCACTTTGCATGTGAAATGCAAAGCAAAACCTCTTTACAAGAACCATTAGACTAAACTATTATTTCCTTACTACCCTTCAACATAACATTATATTGTTTTTCTATTCTTTGACTTGGACCTCTTTTTCCTGGACTTGACCTCCCTTCACAAACAAATCTTCACCTGAACTTCCTCCACCTTCCTCTACACTTTGGTATATCATGTTAATCATTATTGGGCCGTAGGCTTATATCTATGTTAGGTAAGCTTTATGGCCTTTTATACATTATTAAATATTTTAATACTCCCTCCGTGTCACAATAAGTGTCGTCTTTGAGATTTTCACATTTTTTAAGGTAATGTATAATTGTGTTGATTTCAAAGATAAAAGGAGTGTTATTTACTAAAATAACCTTATTAATTGTAGATAGTGGAGTAGTTACATGAATTAAATTATAATAAATAAGAGTAAGTTAGTGGAAATAAATAATAAATATCATATTAATATTCCTAAATGGATAAATAATTTAAGACAAATAAAAATAGCAAAGAAGACACCTATTGTGAGACAGGGGAATAGTTTTTATATAACACAATTGAATTTCTAGGTTTTAATGTCTCATTTCTTAAAATTGAAGTGTTGAAAAAAATATTTATTATAATCGGTGTTATGAAATTGAAAGATTCAATAAAGTTAACACCTTTTAATTGAAAATATAATAATAATATTAATCTACTATATAAGAAAGTAATATGTCCTGGAAAAAAACTAATTTGTCTTTTTTTAAATAAGGTTAACTGATGTTTAGTGGAGGGTTAATTTTGTCTTCGAGGTATGGGTTGAAATAAGCATGAATGCCATTTTATGATGCATGATGTCATGATAAACCACAGGTATAACAAACACAGTCAAATCACACCAAGTCCTTAGGTTTAAGGCTTGCATGAGGTTAAAGGTAGTACCCTCTTAAAGTTTAGTTGGTTCAAACCTGTCTTAAAAAGTAACCGGGTTCTAGAGATTCCCAATATGTCTGACCATCCTTTATCAGGCATTGTTTCAGCTCTCAATCTTTTCTTGCGGCCAAATTATCCCGAAAGTCTGGTCTCAATGAGTGTAGCATCGAGTATCAACCAGTTCTCAGTTCTACACCGAGGCCGACTATCTCACTACTTTCTAATGGCCAAGTTGTTCAACTATGGTTCTAAGGTCCGTTGGTGCTTCACGACACCATGCGGCGGCCCCGTATTCTCCTTGTTTCCCCATGAAGGATACCGGTACCAACCAAAGTGCCACACCAACACAGCCATCGCTTGAACCATATATATCTATGTTGTACAGTCTCCATGATCTGTTGTTGTTTACCTAATGAGTGCCCCCAGATCCGAGTCTAGGATCTATAGTAACCCCAAACAACCCTCAAAAGTAAAGCAATCAAGATAATCAAGAGAAGCAATTCTAATGAACTAGATCCTAAGGTATACCTCACTTTATTATTCCCAAGCAGAGTCGCCAGTTCTATGATACGGTGGCAGAACCGACTGTTTAACTGGTTTGCGTTTTGTGTTTTTTTGTTTGCAAAATGTCGCGATAAGCAAGAGTCACAATTGAATTTTATTTTATCCAATCATGGAAAAGGAAAAAGAACAGAAAAACCTTTTTTCGAGATATTTCTGAGTACGGGGGGTAGATTATAGAAAGGGAAGGTGTTAGCACCCTTTCTATCCGTAGTTATCTACGGGCTCTTAGGTACTTGCTCATTTTTTCAAATTGGTTGTGTGTGTTTGTCTTGAAAATGTTTTTACTTCGTGATAACCCTTGTATCAGTCCCCAAGGATGTGACGAAGTTTGTTTAGAAAATTTATTTTGAAAAGGTGTTTGTGTGAAACAATTTTCATTGAGCATGTACTTAAGATTCTACCTACTCAAAAAAAGGATTGTTCGTTCTATTTCCTTTAAACAGCGCTATCCCAATATTAAGGAGTAGGTAGCACTGTCGTTGGAGTTCTAAGGGACGTTCGAAAGGGACAAATACAATCACTAAAGAAATAGTTAGAAAACTTTAGTAGTAACCCTAGAGTCTTAAGATCTTTCCGAGGCAACATTTTCGAGGTAACATTTTCTAGGCAACATTCGAATGGGAAACTTTGATCTTTTTAGACTGGAGGGTAACCACTAAAATCTCCTATGCTTAATGATTGTTTACCGAAGGCAACCGAAGTGAGGTAAACCCTAGGAGTGAATATGTGCATATGATTTGTTTCAGTTATTTAATCTTTGCACATTAGGTGATCTACCGTTTTAATTTTCCAAACATTCTTGCCATGCAATCCTATTAGCCATGCATCTAGACAGTTAAAGATTGCAGAAATTAAAAGTGCAAGTAAAACCTAGCTATTACAAGGCTTCGGGGAGGGGGATTAATTACATAACCAAAAATCGGGGATTTAAACAGTAAATAAAAACCCTAGATTAACTATTACAAACCTTGAACAGTTACAAAATAATGGGAAAATAATTAACAAGCTCACGGCAAATTAAACGCGGGGACGATAATTAATAACTTAAAACCCTAATTGAGAGAAAGAAATTTTTGTGGATTTTTATTTGAGAAAACAATTAAATTACAAATTAATTAAACCTAATTTCTAATTGTTTTTAATTATGAAAGAAGTTAATTGACCTAATTTACTAATTAAATTAAAAAAGTATTTTATGAGAAAAATAACTTTGGTGTATTTTTAAGAAAAATTAATTAAATTATATACAAATAAAATCCTAAGTCTAATTATTTTCAATTAATTGTAAAAAAGATTAGATTACCCTAAGTTAATTAAACTAATTAATTAAAATATTTATTATTAAAAAAAATCTTCTTATGATTTTGTGATTTGTTAATTTAATAAAATAATTTTTGTATTGATTAAAAAAACAAAATAATTAAAGAAAAGAAATTAAAGAAAATAGTAAAAATAACCAAATGGGGCTGTGCTGTTAGCAATTCTGAGGGGTGGGAATCTGAATCTCTCAGCCCATTAAGCTTCCAAGCCCAGTCAACCTTTGGATCTGGCGTAGCATTGACTTGCACGTGTACCATGGGCATTCAAAGGAGAGACATTAGATCTGGCTAGCTGGGCATCCAGTGGATGGACGTTGATGGTACATGATAGGCGTGCGAGGGAGCATTGTACTGGATTTGCTGCAAGAAAAGGAAATAAATAAAACGCTGGGACCTGGGATCGAACCCAGGTCCTCACGCCTTTTACCAATGCTACGCTGCCAACTGAGCTGTTGTTGTTAGTTGTTATTATAATAAAAACAAAACATAATATAAGGAAAATGAAAGAAGCTGATTCCAAACGCGTGAAATTCAAACGAACAAATGGTTGGCTGACACGCATTGTCTTCTTCCCTTTCTCCATCTCCTTAGGCCTGTAAATTTTACCTACAAACATTTGTTTGTGGGTATAACCCTGTTACATTCAAAAATCACATACACGCAATATAAATTCCAATGGAGACCATGGATCAACTGGGTGTGAAGCCCTGACGACCATGGTATCCATCATTAGGCCTAATTTTGCTTAAATCACAAAACCCCAAATTGAAGCACGAAACCCTAGCAATGGCAAAAGCTTGTTCCTGCACTGCAACTTAAATTAAACTATCCAGAAACATTGCAAACATGATGATGAACACAAATATATGGGTAAAATACATTTATAATGCATAAATCATAGAAATAGAATTTGAGTTCATAGTGCAAACCGTGATACTGTAATGTGATGATTCTTGATGCGTTGAGGCTTGCAAATGAATGGAGAAGCTTCCTGAGATGTTCAGGAACATATTGCTAGCCTTGAAACTCCTTGAGGATGGCTCTAAGATAGATTTTGATCTCACACTTTTGTCCAAATTTTTGAGTTTTCTTCTTGCTGTTTCACGCCTCCAATCCTTGTGTTTTTAATCTGGAATTATTATGCACTTATAGTAGACTGAATTAGGTCAACAAAATTGTATCATATCGTTGAGAATTATGAAAATTGGATTTGATTTGCTTCATCTATGATATCTTTCTAAAACAAGCTTCAATCCAATATTTTTCAACCCTAGTGAGCCTTGCACGAATTGATCATCATGCTAGCTGTATATGGACTCCAAATGTGCACAAAAATCTCAAGATTTGTTTTGTTTTCATTATTTTACCATTTAATTTGATTTATTTTGATTTAAATGAATAAAAAAAATCAAAATAAATGATAAAAATAATAAAATAAGAGGTGAATGAGCTCAGGGGTTGTGGTTCCTATTAGAAACATGTTTCAAGCAAGAAAACATGGGCCCCATTGAAAAAAATGCAAATTTGATCAATGTTGACTTTTGACAATTTTCCAAAAATGGCCAACTTTGACAATGCACAACTCTCTCAATTTTGACCCTATGAGGGCGTTCTTATACTTTTTAGAAAGCTTAGGATGTCCCCTAAGCACCCCTTTTGGTTTCATCTTAATTGGATCTTCCATTTTCATGTATGAAGCTTTGACCCAAAAGGTGTTTTTGTTGACTTTTAAAAAGGACCTATAATGTAGAAATTCATATCTTTTGATGAGTGCATATTTTGAACTTGAGGAATGAAGAGGAGTTGTATGGAATTTCATCCTCTTCAAAATGAGCATTGGATGGAAACTTTCTGATAAAGTATGAAGAAGTTATGCTTGGTCAAAGTTGGGTTGACTTTTCCTACAAAACCCTAATTTAACAACTTTTGGGTTTTGATGAATTTGGAGCATTCCTTGAGGAATCATGATCAACCCTTGATCAAATGATGGAATTCACTTAAAAATGTTGATGTTGACCAAAAATCTTATGGTTTGACTTTATGTGGGCCACAGTTGACTTTTGACCTAATATAGTCGATTCTCAAGCATCTGAGCAGTTGACTGAGCAACCTTCTTGTGCAAGGCATGAAACTTGACATGGATGATCTTGGGAACATATTAGGACATTATAATACATTTGAGGCCTTTGTGGTTCACCCATCTTGATGAAAATAGAAACCCTAATTTTGAGGTCCACTGCCTTAGGAGAGAGTTTGTCTTGTCAATTCTTGGACAATCTTGAGCAAATTGAAGATCTCAATGGACATGTATTGAGTAAAATGAGAGGGCAAATTTTAGGGTACAACACTATGTTTATAAATAAAATAAAATTTCTTCAATTTTATTTCCATTCTTTATCTTTAAATATATAATTCTTCAATAATTTTGATCTCTTATTCATTCCTTCAACTTCAATCTTCATATCGAATGATAACACCCTATTTAGGGAATTTATACATTTAAAATATAAGTCTTCATCTCAAATGATGACACACTATCAAATACTTCCTTACTTTGACTTTTCTATCTAAGAATTGAAAGAACTAAGAAGTATTTGGAGGCTATTTCTACACATTTGAATCAATATGGAGAAATGGGTGTGTGACTATCTTGTATCATAGGTATATTTGTACAATAATATAATTTTCTAACCTATAATAGCTGTAAATACAATCAGTTCATTTTCTAATAACATACGGAAAAAATATATGGTTGATTATATATTGAAAAATTAAATTTATTTTCTAATTATAAATAAAAATATGTTTTTTTAAATATTAATTTTTTTTGGTTAAACAAATTTGTTTTTTTTTTCTTTTTATTTTTATTACATTTTAAAAATAGATGTGTGTAACACATCATGCACGGGTATCTACGAGTTTAAATGAAAATAGGACATGTGTAACCAATGGTTTAAGAAAATTATATGAATAGAAAAAATAAAACTACTAATTAAAATATTGTTGATCCAAATATTTTTAAACAATTTTATCTTTTATTTATTTATTTTTATTATAATTTAGAAACAAATGTACGTAATACACCACTAATCGTGTGAACGCACGAGTATTGATATGGTACACATATTATTATTAATTTAAGATATAATATTTTTTAAGAAAAGATATGGAAAATTGAAATATATATTATTGATGTAAAACAATATTGATAAAACAATTTAGTTTTTCTTTTAAAAAAAAGTTTTTTTTAATAAAAATAATAAACTATTTTGGTAAAATAATTTTGTTTTTATTATTTACATTTTCATTACATTTTGAAAATAAAAACATGCGTACCAGACAAATACATGTGTGAACGCACAGGTAACACACCAGTATCGTGTGAAAGCACGAGTAACCATACTAGAATTCATGCGGATTTATGAGTTATTACATTTTTTGTATAATTAAAGAAAATAAAAATACTGTATGAATCCAAACACGCGAGAAAAATGAGTTATTTTTAATTATTTATATTATTAATATTTTTATTTTAAAGTTATTTTTAATTTAAGAAACAATATTTTTTAAGATAATATATGAAAAATTAAAATATATATTATTGATTTAATTTGGTAAAACAATTTTGTTTTTCTTTTAAAAATATGATTACTTTTAGAAAATAATAAACTTTTTTAATAAAATATTTTTTATTTATATTTTGAAAACGAAATCGCACGCACAATTTCAATACCCGTACAAATACACAGATATCCCACTAGTTTTGTTGAAAATTATGATAAATTGGGCAAAAAAATAATGACAACCAACCAAATGACATAAAACAATAAAATAATATGTCAAACTATGTAAAAAAATCTAGTAAGATAAGATAAAAGAAGAACACACAAATAATTTATTTATTTACTTCGATCAAACCAATTTAAATGAGATAACAATTTTCTAAACCACTTTACTTACATAAGTTTTTACAAGAAATTACGAATGAAATACACGAAAATATTATTTTAAATTCTCAAGAATAAATCATAATTTCTACCCAATTCATCTTAATCTCTACAACTCTCTATACATATAAATTACACAAATATAATGTGTTTAGACATATTTTCCAATTCTTTTAAATATCTTCAAACATCTCTAAAATTCTAAAACCTTCAAGAATTTCTATTCTTATTACTCTAACTAAGATTACTACTTATTGCTTTTGTCTTCTTCTCTTATATTTTAAAAGTGATAACAATTCATATTTATAATATCTTCAAACCTTTTACTTGAAGTTTTAAAACATATTTCTACAAATGTAAATTAATTTCTCTTTGTTAAAATATTATATTAGATTTAATATTTAAATATAATTTAAATAGTGTAAGTCCAAGTCCAATTACAGTTATATATAAATAGTCATAGTATGTATCTTTATTTTGTATAATACAATTCAAGTGAATAATATAATTTTTATTTCTTTTATTATTATTTTTTTCTCTTCTCACTAAAAGTGCGTCATACACAAACAAATTGATATTCAGAGTTTATATTTATTGTTCTTGACTGAGTTTTCAAGAACTTTACGTTAGAGATCGTGTCTCCAGGACAAGTGAATCAACTGCTGCAAAGATGACTAGTGATAAGGGCATTCTGAATTCTCTTTCAATGCTTGACGATAAAAATTGGATTCAATGGAAAAAACAGATGCAATCCTTGTTTGGCTTCTATGAAATCCTAGAAGTGGTTACCGACGGTGTTACTGCGTTGGCTGCAGATGCAACTGAATCATACAAAATTGCCCATCACGAAGTTAAGAAGAAATATTTCAAGGCGAATGAGGCATGTGCTATTCGGGTGAAGTATTACGAAGGAGGTGAAAAATTTAAGGTTGTTAAGTTACAAATATTACGTCGATAATATGAGTTATTATCGATGGGAGAAGACAAAAAAGTTGTAACATATGTGTCGAAGGTTCAGAAACTCGTCCATCTCATGAAGGATTGTGGTGAAACCATAATTGATAAGATGATAGTTGAGAAGGTAATGAGAATGTTGACCTCTCACTTTGATCACGTTATTATAGCTATTTAAGAATCCAATAATCTTGAAACCCTAAAAGTGGAAGATTTGGTTGGTTCGTTGGAGGTGCATGAGATGAGGATTGTCGAAAGGAAAGGAGTTCAGGACTCGATACATGCACTACAAACTTATTCATTGAAAATGAATGGTTGTTCCAACAAGTTTAAAGGAAATGTTGACAAGACTCAGGTAAAGAAGTCTTGGTAAAACTCTCACAAGCATCAGGTCCAAGACAGAGCTTCTGAATCCTCGAAAAGAGGAGGAGGAAACTATCGAAAGGACAAAGAAGATAACAAAGGTGTGAAATGCTATAACTGAAAAGTGGGGTTACATGGACAATAATTGTTGGTACAAAAAAGATAAGGGATCGATAGGCAAGGACAAAAGAGCAAACCTTGCTCGCCAAGATTCAGATGATTCTGAAGGTGGTATGGTGGTTATGGCCACAGTTGCAGATAACCATGTCGAATCCAAGACCTGATTCCTCGACTCAGGCTGCTCGAATCACATGACTGGTCGAAAAGAGTGATTGGCAGATGTTGACGAGTCGAAGAAGATAGTTCATTGCAAGCAGAAGGTACTGACAACATAGTCTTTCAAATGAGTAATGAAGGGAAAACTATGATTAAAGATGTGCTCTATGTACCTGGAATAAAGTCCAACTTTCTAAGTGTATGACAACTAGTCAAAAAAAGTTTCTCAGTTGTCATAGAAGATGGAGTTTTAAAATTGTTTGACACCAAGAATAATTTGGTCTTAAAATCTTCTCTTTCAAAGAACATAACGTTTAAGACTATGATCAGTTCGACTGAAGTACAATGTCTAAAAACTATTATCGACCACAAAGATAGTTGGGTGTGGCATTTGAGGTTTGAACATTTGAACTTTCAATCACTCAATCAACTTATTACTCAAGATATGGTTTGGCATACCAAGTTTTGAGATGCCTGACAAACTCTGTGAAGGTTGTTTAGTCGAAAAGAAATCCAGAAACTCTTTTGTTTCGACTATGCCAGTGAGATCATCATGCATATTCGAAGTGGTACATTCAGATGCATGCGGTCAATTTGAAAAACATACCATTGGTGGAAACAAATATTTTGTTTCGTTTGTCGATGAGTTCATTCGAAAGATGTGGATCTATGTGATTAAGAGAAAGGATGAAATATTCAAAATCTTTAAGAGATTCAAGATACTTGTCGAAAACTAGAGTGATAAGAGGTTATAAGTTCTGCGAACAAATAGAGGTGGCGACTATGCATCTAATATGTTTGAAGATTCCAGTGCAGAACATGGTGTCATTCATGAAGTAACTGCTCCTTATGCGCCTCAACGTAATGGAATTGCAGAAAAAAGAAACATAACCATATTGGATATGGCGTGATGCATGGTGAAGCAAAAGAATTTACCAAAAACCTTATGGGGTGAAGCTGTTTAGACTGCAGTTCATATTTTGAACATGTTCCCTACCAAGATATTAAAGAACAAGGTTCCTGAAAAAGTATGGAGTGGAAAACGACCATCAGTGAGTCATTTGAATGCGTTTGGCTCTATGCGTTACAAGCATGTTACTGATGCAAGAAGAAGGAAGCTTGATGACAAGAGTGAACCTATGATTCTGGTAGGATATCATAAAAATGGTGCATATAGGCTATTCAATCTAGTTAATGAGAATATTGTATTGAGTCGAGACATTGTGATTGATGAAATTTTTTCATGGTATTGGAATTCTAATGATATAATTAACAAGCCATTGATGATCTATGGTTTCGACGAAGAAACTGATGAAGTTGAAGTCAGAGAAATTATTAATATTCCAATCAAAGTCGAAGCAGTTGCTGACATTCTAGAAATAGTTGAAGTCAAAGAGGATGTGAATGAAACAAGCCAAATACCTCAAAGAAATAGAGTTCTTCCAACAAGACTTCATGATTATGAAGTGGTGGGTGATAATGAAGTCACACCAGATGGAGAATTAATTTATTTTGCTTTACTTGCAGGTGCTGAACCAATCATCCATAACGAAGCTTTGAAGATTAAACAGTGGAAGTTAGTTATGGTCGGAGAGTTACATGCAATCAAAAGAAACAATACATGGAAGTTAGTCGAATTTCCAGCACATACAAAAGCTATCAAAGTGAAGTGGGTGTTAAAGTTGAAACACAATGTTGATGGGTAGATAGTAAGACATAAAGCAAGATTAGTAGCTCGAGGGTTTTAAAGAGAATGACTCGACTGCTCTGAAGTATTTTCTTCACTAGAAAGATTGGAGACTGTTCGACTAGTGATAGCATTGGCATGCAACGAAGCCTGGTCGACATTTTATTTAGATGTGAAATCAACATTTTTGAATGGTCCTTTAGACGAAGAGGTCTATGTCACACAACCGCCATGATTTGTTATTCAGAAGGAAGTGAGTAAAGTATAGAAGTTTCACAAAGCGCTCTATGGCCTCAAGCGGGCTCCTAGGGCATGAAACAAGAAGATCGACTCATACTTAGTCGAATTAGGATTTGTCAAATGCAAATCAGAGTATGGTGTCTATGTTTAGGTTATAGCACATGATATAACAATCATTTGCTTGCATGTCGATGACTTGTTTGTAACTAGAAATAGCTTAGAGAACTTGTCGAAGTTCAAAGAGCTGATGATGGGAGAATTTGAAATGTCGAATCTGGGAAAATGTCTTATATCCTAGGCATGGAATTTCAAATGTCGAAGCAAGGTATGTTGCTACATCAAAGGAAATATGTCAAAGAGATACTCAAGAGATTCAGAATTGATGATTCGAATCCTGCATCCTCACCTGTCGAACCAAATGTGAAGTTGGAGAAGAATGGAAAGGAAGACAAAGTCGATGTAACTTTGTTCAAGAAAATCGTGGGATCTTTGAGGTATGTGTGCAATAGTCGACCTGATATAGGTTTCGCAGTTGGATTAGTGAGCAGATTCATGGGTGAACCAAGAGTGTCGCACATGAAGGCTGCAAGAAGAATTCTAAGACACTTAAAAGGATCGATAGACTATGGAACTGCATGTCAAGCAATTTGAATCAGATTTGTACTTGAAGAAATGAAGGTCGAAGTGAAGAAACCTCTAGTGTTGCAAATCGACAACAAGTCAGCCATACATCTGGCGAAGAATCCAGTTATGCATGGAAAAGAAGTAAACACATCAAAGTTAGGTTTCACTTCTTGAGGGAAAATGTAAATTGAGGTGAATTTGAAGTTAGACATTGCTCAAGTGAAGCACAATTGGCCGATATTTTCACTAAAGGATTGAAGATCGACAGATTTCTGAATTTGAGAAAGAAATTAGGAATAATTCAGATCGATTATGATTAGCGTATGTCCGCCAACTTGGATTATGAGAGATAATATTGAAATATTAGATTATATTTGATTAAGTTTAATATTTAAATAATCTAAGTTATGTAAACCCAAGCTCAATTAGGGTTGTATATAAATAGTCATAGTGTATATCCTTATTTTATATAATACAATTTAAGTGAATAATATAATCCTTATTTCATTTATTAATCTCTCTTTCTCTTCTCAGTAAAAATGTCTCACGCACTACCACTCTTGACTTTTAATTAATTAATTATAGAAAAAACTCTTATTCAAAAAATAAATAAATACTTAATAATTTTAATGTAAGTTTGTAGAAAGTAGGAATAGAAATGTTTAAGCTTAACTATGCAACTGATCTCAATGATAATTTTGTTTTTATAAATATACTATTTTTATTAATAATAAGTTATTGATTAAATGTATTTTTAATTTTTATTTAAAAATAAGTTAAGTTTTGACCTTCCATATGCAAAATTCACTTTTTAATTTCAATATTAATATTTTTTCCAGTATTTTGTTCTCTCATCCCATTTTGTAATTAATTCAGATGATGTGAGAGTCTATATATAAAAAAAAAATTAAATGATGTGTTGATAATTTTTTTTCATTAAATATGATATGGATGTTAAATTTATCCATCTAAATACTAATATGCCAAAAAATTAATCTCAAAACAGGGGACTAAGACTCAAAAAAATAATAATTAGAAGATAAAAAAATTGATTTTTTTATAAAAAAAATAAGAGCATCAAAATTATATTCAAGATTATTTATTTGAACCCCTTAAAATAAAGACTGAAATAAATATTAGTGAGTAATTTTAATATAAATCAAAGATATGTCTCTAATGAAATAATTAAGACATGAAAAGAAAATGGACCTACCTAAAGTATCAAAGAGCTTTGATACCCATAATTTGTGACCAGCCAACTCACATTTTGATGCACATGTTGCCAGTTCGACATTTGATGTTGGGAATAATTAAAATTATAGATTAGACACCTTAATCAAATACATTACTTTAAATAATGGAGGACAAATGAACCTATTGTCATGTCATACGCCAAATCCAACCCCTTTTGCAATAAACAGCATATTGAAGAGATAAATAAGCATATACTTTATCCTATTGAATTAAAGTTTGACAACTAAATGCTAATATAATATCTATGAAATGGCAAATGCATAGACAGTGTATCTCCTATGCCATTACTTTATTGGAAAAGGGGTGACTCTTCTTGCATCAGAATATATAGCCTTTGTTAGGTCAAGAAATAAACACTTTTATAATTTACTTTTTTAAAATGTAGGGTTTGAACAAAGTGTTTTCTTATTATTTTGTAGTTATGGTCTTCAGTTTCTAAATTAGAGTCATCAGTTTGACATCTCCATCTCTATACCCACACTTATAAAAAATCAAACCATATGCGAAACATATATAACGTGACGTTTGTATATATTTTAGATTTGACGGAAGTCCAATCTATTCGGTCTAGATCTTAGAGGCACTATTGATTAGGACTCATAGATCCTATGAACCGTCAGATGAAAGAACTCAAAAGATCTTCTAACATCTTTTATAAGAAACATATATTTTTAAGAAAGTTCTAGGGTTTTTGAACCCTAAACCTCTAGTATAAAAATCTAACTAATCGTTCAAACTTAGATAAATACTATTCTAAATAGAGGACCATCCCTCATTCATTTTCTCAAGTTTAGAGAGGCAGAACCACCCTGCCAAATTTCCTCTTGAACTCAATTTTCCGCAACTTTGAATTTGCTCTTACAGCCTTTCTCAATCATTTTTCTTTGTCAATTCACCTTTCTTAAACTCACTGGAGCTAACAGAAGAAGAATTAAGCTCTAAGACTTCCTAAATTGTGCTAGCCAAGTCCAGTTTCAGAGCTCTGGAACTTAACTTCAATAGGTAGATTCCTTCACCAATTCTCTCAAACTTTGATAATATTACGAAGCTCTCATCATCCTGATTCTAGTCACAACACTTGTTTTCAACTGGAAGTACATTTTGGCCATGAAATTTCAAAACTCTTTTCAAAACTTATTTTCAAAAACGACTCAGCTACAATTTATATAAATTTTCGCGAAGGTACCATTGGAATCGTCTTGAAGAGACGAAGCAAATTGTACCGGTATCCTGTCCTAATTTTACAGTTTCTAGAACCTGTAGATTCGTTGGCTGGAGGTTGAAGATGACCAACGTGTCATCTATCAACCAATGAAGGTGTGCCCTGCATTTTTCAAAATCTGATTTAAATAAATGATTTCATGCTTTATTCAGTAAAGACCATGATATGTACATCGCGTCTGATCCATTGGATTAGCTTACTAACGCGTTTTGACTCTCATCCATTGGTCCATATTTTTTTGACTTTATTTTATTTTCTGATTTTTATATTTAAATTGTTTTAAACTTCAAAAAATCATAGAAAATTCATTTTTACTTCAAAAAATCTAAAAGAATTATGAAAAATACTTGATTTTTCTCTTTCTGATTATTATATTTTCACAATTTTATTTTGTGTTTTGATATTTTTATAATTTTTCACTTTATTTGAATTATTTTAAATGTTTAAAAATACTTTTCTTAATTTTTAAATTATGAAAAAAATATCGAAGGATCCAATGACCTTTTGACAAATATTGGTGACCTCATTTTATTTTTATTACGGATTTTACTATTTTTCACAATTTTTGGTTTGTTTTGCCTATTTCTTTTAATTTTAAAAATAGTTTCTGACTTTAAAAAATTACCAAAAAATTTGTATAAATATTTGAGCTCATTTATGATTTTCCTATGGTCTTAGTTGATTTTTCTTGGATGTTTTGAATACAATTGCTATTTCCCCCCTTTATTTTCATTTAAAAATCATTTTAAAAATTTCTTTCTTCATTTTAAAATACTATTTTATTTTGTATTATATTCTGTCTGATCTTGGACTATGAAATTTTGATCATAAGCTTTATTAACATAATTGGATCCATGGTGTTGAGTTTGACCCTACAAAAAATGGATGAATGATTTTAATAATAGTTTGATTAAATTTTTGGTTCAAATGTGGTTTAATTCTTACCCCACCCCTCTTCATCTTATTCCCTTTCTTATTGTACTAAATATTATTGGAGAATGATTTCCATATCATTTCTCAAAACACATGGTACATAGATTGTTATTGACCGGCCTCAAAATAGGTGCGACTTCTATATAAGTCCACTTACGATTGCTTAACATAACGCTAAATTTTGTCCTGGTTTGAGGAAATGATCATTCGTGGCCCAAACCCATGTTTGTAAGCCCAAGTATATTAATTTGAACCCTTTAATCCAATAACATTGAGATTCATTGTTAGGAGGCTTTGGTCCTACCAATCTTCCAATGAATTTTCATCAATTTTGGTCAAATTGGATCACTTAAACATCATTGATCATTTATTGTTTCCTTGAGATTTAAATGAATGATATACTTAACAAAAAGCAAATGAAATTTGTTGTTGAGAGACTTTAATTTTATCAATCTTCTAATGAGTTCCAAATGTAAGTTTCAAGATGGTCATTAAACTAACCATTAATTCCTAACAATTAACTTTATTTTATGCTTTTACTTTATGTTTTTACTTTAAGTACGTTTATTTTAGCATTTACATTTCATGCTATTTTCATCTTTGCTCACTTGAGCATTTATTTTTTATGTCATTTTTATTTTCTCATTTGAGCTTTCATTTTCTTTTTGAAGATACCTAATAATCAACTTGAACCATAAAAAAATTTAATGTTACTTGGACTACTTGGTTACTATCATTTGCATTATAGAGTTGTGGACTTCTTGGACTTAGGATTAGAAACTGTGACCTACTTAGAGACCTTGTTACCTCAACTATTATTTTGTCTGGAGTTCTTGGGGTTTACCGTAAGACATTGAGTTATTTGTTTGTTTGCTTTATGTGCAGGTTATTTTGATTACATGCTTTATCTGTGATCGGGAATTCATCTGTACACAGTCGTTACTCTGCCCAATTCTTGTGAAGACTTAATACAATTGAAGCTTGGTTTTCTTAAGAGGTTTATTATCTTGGCTTGTTTGGTTTCAAATCCAAAGGATGATAATTCTACATTGACTCATTATGTCAAGTGTTGGCTTCTTGTTGGTTAGACGGTTCTTTTCCCTAGCTTTTACCTTATGCTTTAGGATAGTCTCTTCATCTCCTCCCACCTTCTTTAATTTCAAAAATATTCTCCCTCCTTTTGAAAACTCTTCTTAATTTTAAAGCTTGAACGACTTTCACAAATAAACTTGGACTTATGTCCATGCATTTTCAAAAATATTTTCTTAATCAAACTTTAATCAACTTAATAATACTTTGACATTTTTGTGAGAAGACTAAAAGTAAATCAATCTCATTCAAAATATCTTTGCCACTTTGGCTTTTTACCTTAAAAGTTTCTCAAAAAAGATTAGGCTCTTGTTAATCTTTGTAGTGATGCAAGCTATTATACTTATACGATATGTAGTAAAGTGAGATATCTTCCACTTGGATGTTGAGCGAAGCTTTGTTGATTCTAAAATCCAAGCCACATCCTCCACTGAGAGATGACACAAATTCTCCTTTCTCATAATTGTGGGTAGTAAGTATATTTTCCACTCGAATAATAACAATGATGTCTCATCATTTAAAATTAACCAACACACTTGTGTTTTAAAATTTTTATAAGTGAACTACGAGTACCATGATCCCCTATTGCACGTGTTGTATACCAAAATTTTCCCTCTCATTTTTCAAGGCATTTATCACAAGGGGCTCCCCAAAATTCAAGCTTACACAAATACATTTGGATTTTTCAGCATCAAGATTAAAGAGGAAATTGCTAAAAGATACAAAACAAATGAAAATACTCTTTTTGACAAAATTAAAGGAAAAACAAGTTCTCTTCGATTTTGCATCCTTCAATTGGGCACTTTGGCTTCTTCGGTGTAGGATTTGGTTGCATCCTTCGTTTGGGCATTAGACTTCATTTGAACTTTGTACTCTCTATGTGCAAATCTTTTGTTTGGCCACATAACATCTTTCTTGCGTGTTAGCGAAGATTTACAAGGCATAATTCCTTACCATGTTAACATGCACAAGGATAAAGTCACCCTTTGAAGCAACCTGTAACAAGCTTCGATAGGGCAACACTTCTCATCAACTAGCTTCAATTCACAAGGCAAAAAAATCCTCCTGATTATGTCCTTCGATTCAGGAGGCCAAAGCCTCTCTTCTTCTCTCTTTAGATTACACATCTTGCCTCTTGCAGGCCTCCTTCGTTTGGGGCACATGGCCTTCCAGTGTTGCAAGTTTCGATTGTGCCTTTCATCCTCTGCATGCATTCTTCGTTTGGAGCGTGTGAATCCTTCAGCACAAGCTCTTAGTCATACCTTTCATTTGGGAATGTGGCTCCCTTTTTACAAGCCTTCGTTTGAGCATGTTTGCACAAGGTCACAAGGCAGGGACCTCCTACATACACACTTTCGTTTGGACATATGGCCCCTTGCAGGCAAGTTTGAGTGGGATGTATCTCCCTTGGAAGTGGCTTGCTTAAACACACAAATTCTAAACTATGCCATTGTCTCATGTGAAAAAGTACCATGGTGGCACATTCTAAGGACTTGCGAGACATGTCTGAATGTCCCAATCGAATGACATGTTTTGCTGACCCACCCTAGGAGCATGTATTTGGACCATTCGAAGGAACCCATGAAGTTCCTGGTCGAAAGACACTTATTTGGGCCCCTTCAAAGGTTACCCACATGAGCCATTCGAAGGACACTTCGATTTGAAAAGAGAAATGATTGCTGAAGAGTCTGGTCGAAGGATAGAGCTAGGGGCTCAAGACAAAAGGTTGAGATGCCCAAAGGTACTTGTTAACTAAGTCCCATGCGCTGCCAGGTTTAGGCCTGATACACTGGCCATAAAACTCCAAAACTGTTGCACAGCAGTCCTGCAATACTGCCTTATTCCTTGCACCAAAATGGCATACAAACACTGCCCCTCGAAAGCTACAAACGCAACATGCCTTTTTTTTTTAAATCTTTTGTTTTCCCTCCTAAAACATCAGCCCAGGCCATCTATAAATATGAGCCTCCACCACACATGTTAAGGGCGCCTGAAGGATTGCAAGAGAACACTTGTGAAAATTCCCAAAAACTCTCAAACACTTCCCAACATTTTTTTCAAACACTTCTAAAAAACTCAACGCCCTTTGTACACTAAGTGAGTCCTTAGATTCACCCCTCAAGTGACCATCTAACTAGCCTTCGACCCACTTCCCCAACTACAATATAGTAATCCTTTGATTCATTCTGTTACTTGTTATAAAAAGAAACTTCGATCCACTCACACACCCTCCTTCGATTCAGTGACTGCTTGCATAAAGTATTGACTGGATTAATCTAAGGAAGGACCCAACGAAATTCCATTCACCACCAAGAAAGACACTTACATTTTCCTTCAATTTAAGAACTCAAATAGGTGAGTCCCCTTTAAACTTGAATATATTTTATTCAAATATAATATGCACATGCTAATAAATAGAAATGTAGATATTTCATATAGGGAGCTTGACCATGTTTTAACCTTCGACTCTGACTGCTCATATGCCGAAAATCTCAACTCTGACTAGTTAGGCTTTGGACTTTGAGACCCAATAATTTTGTGTTAACCCCTGATTGGTAGTTACACTTAAATGTTGCATTTTAAGAATTTGAGACAGGTTCATTGTAAATTTCGGTTGGCTAAATGGTCAAGCCTTTCAAATCTCAACCTGAGGGCCTAACATACTTACTGTCGAAGGAGTCAGCAAGGAGCCCGAGGCAAAGAATGCACTTCACACTGACTCCAAGCCTCAAACGAAGGAAGTAGCCAGTAGAATGCATTTCACACTGACTACAAGCCTCAAACGAAGGAAGTAGACAGTAGAATGAATTTCACACTGACTCTAGGCCTCAAATGAAGGACGTAACCTGAAAGGTGGCCTTGCTGACTTCCAACTCCCAGTCGAAGGACAAAACCTTGCTGACTTCCAACTCCATGTCGAAGGACAGAACCTTGCTGACTTCCAGCTCCCAATCAAAAGACAAAACCTTGCTGACTCCAGGCCCAAATCGAAGGAGGTCAAAAAGTGCAAAATCAAAGGGTTATTCTTCCTGAATCGAAAGAGCTCATTTTACTTCTTTTTATTTTTATTTTGTCTTTATTTTTTCTTGCTATTTCAATATGGTTGTAATAGTATAAGATTTATTTTCTGCATTTTTATTACTTTTGTATAAATGTTAGTAATTAGGATGTATGGTAAGATAAAAACCAACAGGTAGACAACCTAAAATTCAAAGAAAATGCATGCAAATCAAACACGCTATTCACACATGCACCCTTAGGGTAATCTCACTTGTTGCCTCGAAAATTGGCGTTTTAGCAAAGACCCTCGATAAAAGATCGTAGTCCCTTGATGACCCTCAATGTTGCCTTCGGTAAATGATCTAGTCCTTAAAAGACATTGCTAAAATGTCCCAAAGGTTTCCTTCTATGACTATATAAACGTCCCACGCCCGTCCCTTCACATCCAATGATGGGGCTTCTTACCAAATCAATGGTAAGATAGAAACATCTAAAGGAGGAGTAAAAGAACATTAAGACCTTTTGAGTAGGTAGGATTCTCCTAGTTTCTCGCTTGCTCAAAACAAAAACATTTTATACACCCACACTTTCATTTTGAAACATTTTCAAAAGACAAAGCTTTTTGTACGCGTTCTTATAGAGACGAGAACCATTACAAAGACACTTTTCAAAATCACTTTCAAAAACAAATTCCATAAACACTTCTTTGAACTATTTTCAAAACAACACTTTGTACGCGTTCTTATAGAAACGAGAGCCATTAGAAAAGACGTTTTTTTCAAAATACTTTCAAAAACCACACCACAAGCACCTTTCAAATAAAAGCAAGTGATCTAGCAAGCAACTAAGAGCCCGTAGATAACTACGGATGAAAATGGTGCTAATACCTTCCCTTTTTATAACCTACCCCCCAACTCAAGAAATAATCTCGAAAGGTATTTCCTGTTCTTTTCAACCTTTCCTTATTGGATAAAAGAAAAGTCGGTGGCGAATCTTGCTATCTGCAACAATTGCGATAAAACAAAAAATAACCAAGTCAATTCTCGCCACAGTGTTACAGAACTGGAGACTCTGCTGGGGACTTGACTTAAAAGTGGGGTTACCTTAGGGCTAGATCACCTTTACTTGCTTTTCATTGTTTGACTTGTTTGCTTTATGTTATGGTTCCTTGTTTAGGCTTGTTTTGATCCTCTATCCGGATCTGGGGCACCTTTTTAGGTAAGTAGCAATAAGTTGTGGAAACTGTGCAGGGTATACCGACATGGTCAAAGCAATAGCTATGTTAGTGTGACACATTTGTTGGTACCGATAGCCCTTGAGTAGTCAAGGAGAATAAAAGGCCGCCGTGTAGTCATGAAGCACTAACTGAATTTAGAATCTTACTTGACCAACTTGGCCATTAGGAAGTAGTGAGGTAGCCGACTTTGGTGCAGTCCGAAGTTGGTTGATACTCGATACTACGCTCATTGAGATCATACTTTCGGGATGTTTTGGTCGCTAATAAAGAGGCTTGCGTTGAAACAATTCTCGATGAAGAAAGATCAGTGATATTGAGATTCCCTAGAACCCATTTACTTTCTAGGACATGTTGAACCAAATAAACTTCAAGAGGGTAATTACCTATAAACCTCATGCAAGCCTAAACCTAAGGACTTGTTTGAGTAACTTTTGCATATGCTTGTATATAACATCATGGCATCATACCATAGAATTTTAGACTAACCATTTCAAGGATTTTGAGATTCATCTTTGTTCTCTTTTGTAGGACATGACTCCCACTCACAGGAACACAATCCAAGTCAACCTTGTACGAGTACCTTTTCAGCTCAAGGAGTTAGCATCAAGGGTCCCTGAGAATTCTCCGTTCACTAAAAGACATGGACGACTTCTCAACTTGGTTACCCCAAGCTTTTTATGAAGATATGATAAAGGTGCTTTTCCAGTTCTTTGACCCTTTTCACCATTGCTTTACCTTCCCCGATTAGCAGTTTGTACCTACTACGGAAGAATTCTCTCAACTCTTGGGAATTCCTATTCTCAATCAACTACCTTTCAACGGTACTGAAAGAGACCTAAGCCCTAAAGAGGTTTCCCGAGCTTTACACTTGCAACAATCTGACGTCACGGCAAGAAGTGGTGTCAAAGGGTTCCTAGCCAAGTTCCTCTTTGAAAAAGCTCAAGACTGTTGGAACACTATGGATTTACAAGCTTTCGAAGAAACTTTGGCTCTTCTCATCTATGGGATGATACTATTTCCAAATCCTGACCAACTTATAGATGTGAATGCTGTCAAAATCTTCATATCTCGCAATCCAGTGCCTACTTTGTTGGGAGATATCTTGCATTTTATCCACTCTCGCACCATGAAGAGAAGTGGAGCCCTCATGTGTTGTACTCCTCTGTTGGCTAGGTGGTTTGTTTCGCATCTCCCTCGATCCGTTGTGAAGAAGAAGCAAGGCTTGAGATGGTCCAATAGGTTGATGTCGCTCAGACATTCGGATATCCACTGATGTTCTCGATCCTTGGAGGACATTACTATCATCGACCGTTGTGGGGAATTCTATAATGTCCCTCTACTTGGCATTAGGGGAGGTATCACTTATAACCCTTTCTTAGCTCTGCGATAGTTTAGGTACGCACGAAGAGATGGTCCACATGATGCGCTCATCCAAGGTGTGGTGTTCGACTACGAGAGCGACGAGCCAGGCTACCTTCAGAGGTTTATACGAGCTTGAAGGATGGTAAACAAAGTGGATAGTAAGACATTAGGACACGAAAATTCCATTCCCCATGAGCCTTACCTTAGGTGGGTACGAGCTCGTGCTCAGAGTCTTGTAATGCCTTACCCCTCCATCCTACCTGTTATCATGGAGCCTGTTGCTGAAGGAGATGTCTCGTATACTGTCCTTTATCCCAACATGCCTACCTCTCTTGAATACTTGCAAAAGGATTGGATTCAGCTAAAGGAAGAGCGAGACACTTTTGAAGCCCAATTCTACGCCAGTGAGAAGAAAGTTCTGGAACTCACCAAGAAGCTTTATGAGGAGCAGAGTTTGAACGCCTACATCGCATGGAAGAGGATGCATTCATCCTTTTTGTCTTAAGAGTTTTGTATTTTATTTCTTCCATTGTAAGCCTAAAGAGGCATGATGTACTCGAACTTGGATATATTAATACAATGTGTGTTTCCTTTTTGTCTAAACAAATTTAAATCTCTAATTTCCTTAGAATCATTTGCATATGCATTTTCATTCATCATAACACAAACATGTTTCTTACAACAAGTCTACTTATCTTTCTACTATTTATTTCAGTGAGATGGATATTGAACAGACAGTAAAGGATCTTCAAGCGCAGAACACTCAATTCCAACAGATGTTCTTGTCTCTAGCTAAAGGACAAGAGTACCTGAAGGCTCTTATGATCAAAGATAAGAAGAATAAGGCGAAGAAACCAGTCGGCATTTTGAATTTAGGAAGAAGGTTCAAAGGACCAGCCAGGCGAACTCTAGATTTTGCAACCTCGTCGGGTGAAGGAGATAATCAAGAAGGGAAGAACAAGGAAGGAAATGACCACCCAGAGTCTGGAGAAGAAGAAGTTGACTACTCTGAAGAATAATATCCTCCTGCTGATGATAAATACAAACAGCTAGAGGATCGTCTAAATTCTATGGAGATTCTGAGGGTACTCGGGCTGGATTTTGAAGAGCTAGGACTTGTCTCAGAGGTGGTCATCCGGCAGAAATTCAAGGTCCCAACATTCTCTAAATATGACGGTGTCTCTTGTCCAAAGATGCATTTAAGTTCATACGTCAGGAAGATTCAACCCCATACTACTAATAGGAACCTATGGGTACATTTCTTCCAAGAAAGCTTGTCAGGGACGCAGTTGGATTGGTTCTATCAGTTGGAAGGAACCAATATTCTTAATTGGGAAGATTTGGCCGCTGCTTTTTACAAGTAATACCAGTATAATGCTGACCTAGCTCCAACTCGAACACAACTGCAAGGCATGTCTATGGGTGCTGGTGAAGGTTTCAAAATTTATTCCCAAAAATGGAGGGATCTCACAGGAAGAGTCCAACCCCCTTTATCTGACATAGAATTGGTGGATATGTTCTTAGGTACGTTGTCTAGTCCATTCTTCAACCATCTGATCAGAAGATCTTCGGTCGGATTTACTGAACTAATCATAAGTGGTGAGCGGGTAGAAGCCAGTATTAAGAGCGGAAAAATTCAAAGGGATGTATCCTCAGGCACGTTGAAGAAACCCTTTACCGGAAAGAAGGAGGTCAGTGTTGCATATGACCACAGGAATCAAAGCAAAACTGAACGTCGGCCAACAGTAGGGGCTGTTATAATTTCCAATCTTGTATCAAATCAACAACGAAACTATCAACGCAGGCTAGAGGCTCCCATAAGACGATTCACCCGGATCAACATAACCTTATCCCAAGTTTTTCCACATCTAATGAAGTCCAATCTGGTGACTCTAAAGGAAGCTCCCAAGAAACCCAATTCTGCTTCTCCCTACTACAACCTAAATGCTTGATGTGCCTATCATTCTGAAAGTCCGGGACATGATACAAACGATTGTTAGGCCTTGAAAATAAGGTACAAGACCTTATAGAGGTGAAAGAGATTGAGTTTGACCCCCCAGAAACACCTAATGTAATAACGGCGCCAATGCCCAAACATGGTCAAGGTGTCAATGCTGTGGATGATGACTGTTTTGTTTCCTCCGTGGATGATTTAACTACTCCCCTTTTAACTGTTAAACATAATCTATTGCAAGTCGGTCTGTTTCCGGGCTGTGATGAAAGTTGTCACTTATGTATGTCTCCACTAGATGGCTGTTTGTTACTGAAGATGGGCGTCCAACGCCTGATGGTTAACAAAGAAATCATGTTTGAGAAAGTTCCTCTTACCAGAAATTCCTGTGAAGATGTTTCAATAATCACCATTTCTAACAATCCTCGCAGGGTCTCCACCAAAAGACCCGTCACGATTACATCTGTTCCAAAGTCTGCTCCCCTAATCATCACCATGTGGGGGCCAATACCATATTATTTGGATAAAGCTGTTCCCTAGAACTATGGGGCTGACGTCTATTACCATGGCACCAAGCAAGATCTATTGGCTATCAAAGACAAAGTTGCTGAAGGCACTGATCTTGACATTGACAATATCCTTGGGACCAGTAAGATAACAAGAAGTGGAAGGGTTTTCTCCCCCGAGATCTCTCCAAAGACCATTTCTACTCCTGTAATTATTCCCGCTACCGCTCCTACCAGCATTCCCATTAATACTCCCGTTGATAGTCCTACTATTATCCCTGCTACCGAGACAAGGGGAAAAGAGGTATTATTTGAGCATGTCCAGACGAAGATGCATCTAGAGGTCATTCTTGAAGCTTTCAGCAAGGAGATGGAAGAGATATTAAAGATAATCAAGAAAAGTGACTACAACATCGTGGAACAGTTGGGGCAGACCCCCTCAAAAATATCGATGTTGGCTTTACTTTTGTGCTCTGAGGCCCACGCTAAGGCCTTAGTAAAATTTCTGAAGACCGTCCACGTGCCCTAAGAGACCTCCATTGATCAATTTGAGAATTGTGTGGCAAGTCTAACTGCTGATAATGACTGGATTTTTCTAACGCTGATTTAACTCCCAAAGGAAGGAAACACAATAATGCCTTGCATGTTTCTATTGAGTGCATGGGAACTACATTAGCCCATGTTCTGGTGGATACGGGTTTGCCGTTGAATGTCTTACCCAAGAATGCTCTTGACCGGTTAGATTGTGAAGGACTCACATTAAAGCCTAGCAACATTGTGGTGAGGGCCTTCGATGGTTCTAAAAGAACAGTGCATGGAGAAGTAGACATCCCTATCAAAGTTGGAACTCAGACTTTTGATTCAACCTAGTATGTGATGGATATCCTCCCATCCTATTCCTGTCTGTTGGGTCGACCCTGGATCCATGGGGCTGATGCCGTCACTTCTACCCTACATCATATGTTGAAGTACCCAATCAAGGGAAAGATCATCACAGTCCATGGGGAGGAGGAGTATATGGTTAGCCACCTGAACTCTTTCAGGTACGTTGAAATGGACAGTGAGTTCATTGAAACCCCATGTCAGAATTTTGAGGAAGTTCCACAGATGGCTGCTGCGACCAAGACTGCTACCAAAACTCTGAAGATTACCAGACCTCCATTGAAAATGGCTTCTCTGAAAGATGCTAGAGCAGTAGTTGAGGAAGGTGGATGTACCATTTGGGGCCAACTTCCGGATATTCCCTAAAAATCCAACAAATTTGGTTTGGGTTTTACTTCGGAGGCCCAAAAAGCTGTTCGACATACTTGCACAGTGGGACCACCTTTACGTATCAACTATCAGGGAGTCAATGCATTGGAAGATAGTGGTAGCAGTTGTGACATGGACGAGTGGATTTTTCCAACCATCAGCGGAGGACTCAACAATTGGGAGGCCAAAGATTTTATTCATATTACTTTTATTCAAGAGTAATATTCTTTTAAATTTTTCGGACTTGTAATATTTAAATAATTTAGACTTTAAAACCTTGTGTCTTACCCGAGGCACAATGGTCCATCTGTGAGGGTTGTTACTTCATCTTCATATATCATTAATGAATCATGGGACGTTTTTGCATGCAAATTTTACGCTTTTTATTTTTATTTTTTACCTTTTATTTTATCAAAGATAGCTATGCTCTTACACACACTCACATATCAAAAAGCAGATTCACGTCCACTCGGGATCCCATGGATAACGATTCCACTATGTCTTATCATAACTTTCAAAATCCGATATACCAAGCCGAGGACGAAGGTGAGGAACATTGTGAGGTACCGAGGGAACTTGCCAGATTATTACAACAGGAAGAAAGGACCATACAACCCCATGAAGAGCCGGTTGAAACAGTTAACTTAGGTACTGAAGAGGACAAGAAATAAGTCAAGGTGGGTGCCAACCTGGAGCATAGTGTCAAGAAGCGCTTAACTCAGTTACTACATGACTATGTTGAGGTCTTTTCCTGGTCATACGAAGACATTCCAGGACTCAACACTGATATCATGGTCCACCGTCTGCCGACAAAAGAAGACTGCCCTCCAGTGAAACAGAAGGTTCGTCGTATGCAGCCAGAAATGTTAGAAAAGATTAAGACTGAAGTCATGAAGCAGTTCAAAACCGGATTCTTAGCTGTCACCTCCTATCCACAATGGGTCGCCAATGTTGTTCCAGTGCCTAAGAAGGACGGTAAGGTACGTATGTGTGTGGATTACAGAGACTTGAATAGGGCAAGCCCCAAGGATGACTTCCCGCTTCCCCACATCGATATTCTGGTTGACAACACCGTACATCATAAAGTATTCTCCTTCATGGATGGTTTCTCCAGATACAACCAGATCAAAATGGCACCTGAAGACATGGAGAAAACGACCTTCGTCACACAGTGGGGAATGTTCTGTTACAAAGTTATGCCATTTGGGATGAAGAACGTCGGGGCAACCTATCAGCGTGCCATGGTAGCTTTGTTTCACAGTATGATCCATCACGAGATAGAGGTCTACGTAGATGACATGATAGCCAGATCTCAAACTGAAGAGGAACACCTTGACCAACTGCAGAAACTGTTTGAAAGACTGAAGAAATATAAACTAAGGCTTAAACCCGAATAAATGCACTTTTGGAGTGAGGTCCGATAAGTTCTTAGGCTTCATTGTCAGAGATAAAGGTATTGAAGTGGACCCCACAAAGGTAAAAGCAATACAAGAAATTCCTGCTCCTCGCATTGAGAAGGAAGTTAGGGGATTCTTAGGACGGATAAACTACATCGCCGGGTTCATTTCCCATCTAACCGCTACTTGTGAACCAATATTCAAATTACTGAAGAAAGATCAAGTGGTGGAATGGAACAACGATTGCCAGGCTTCCTTTGATAGGATCAAAGAGTACCTTTAAGAGCCTCCCATTTTGATGCCGCCAGTTGAGGGAAGACCTCTGATCATGTACCTAAAAGTCTTGGAAAATTTAATGGGGGTGTGTGTTGGGGCAGTATGATGAGTCTGGACGAAAAGAGCATGCAATATACTACCTGAGCAAAAAGTATACCGACTGTGAAACCAGGTATTCACTGCTCAAGAAAACTAGTTACGCTCTGGAATGGGCTGCTCACCGGCTAAGACAATATATACTGACTCACACTACCTTATTGATATCCAAGATGGATCTAATTAAATACATATTCGAGAAGCCCGCCCTCTCTGAAAGAATAACAATATGGAAGATGGTCCTGACCGAATACGATATTCAGTACACTACCCAAAAAGCAATAAAGGGAAGTGTGCTAGCTGATCACCTGGCTCATCAGGCTGTGTATGACTATCAATCCATGAATTTTGAATTCTCGGACGAAGACATCATGTTGGTAAACAATTGTGAAGAACTCAGACCGCATGATTGACCTGAACAAGGATCCCGATGGACCATGGTTTTTGATGGAGCTTCCAATACACTCGGCAACTGCATCGGCACTGTAATCATATCCCCTGAAGGCTGTCATACTCCCTTCACTTCTAGGCTGTGTTTCAACTGTACAAATAATATGACGGAATATGAAGCGTGTATTATGGGTCTCAAAGCTGCCATAGATTTGGGAATCAAGTCCTTAAGTGTATTTGGAGACTCAACCTTAGTCATCAGTCAGATCAAAGGAGAATGAGGCACGAAGCATCCTAATCTCATCCCTTACAAAGAACATGTGTTTACATTAATCCCACATTTTGAGAAAACTACCTTTGAGCATTTTCCACGAGAGTAAAATCAACTAGCAGGCGCGCTAGCCACTATGTCATACATGTTCAAAATCAGGTGGGACAATGAGGCTCCTCAGATCACCATCAAGAGGATGGACGAACCAACTTATTGTCACGAGATTGATACTGAAGAAGTAGTGGACAAGCCTTGGTTCCATGAAATTAAGAGATATCTCGAGGCCCAAGAATATATAGAGGGAGCTTCAGTCAATGATAAGAAGTTCCTGAGTAGATTTTCTACTAAATTCTTCCTCAGTAACAAAATCCTCTATAAGCGCAACCACGACTCTACTTTGCTTCGGTGCATAGACAAAAGTGAGGCAGAAAAGGTCATTGATGATTTACACGAAGGTACCTTTGGCACTAATTCTAGTGGACACACGATGGCCAAAAAGATCCTACAGGCAGAATACTTTTGGTCCACCATGGAAGCAGACTGTTATCAGCATTCACGGACTTGTCACAAGTTCCAGATCTATGCTGACAAAGTACATGTGCCTCCGGTTCCTCTAAACGTCTTGACTGATCCTTGGCCATTTACAATGTGGGGAATTGACATGATTGGAGAGATCAAATCTACAACTTCTAATGGACACCGCTTTATCTTGGTGGCCATTGATTACTTCACGAAGTGGCTCGAGGCAGCTTCATTCGCTTCTGTTACCAAGAACGTTGTGGCCCGATTCATCAAACAGAATCTTATTTGTCGGTATGGTATTCCAGAGAGAATCATTACAGATAATGGTACCATTCTATGATCACTGCACTATGCGTGTAATTCAAGATTCAGCATCATAAATCTTCTCCTTATCGGTCAAAGATGAATGGCGTTGTAGAAGTCGCTAATAAAAACATCAAGAATATCATATAAAAGATGACAGTGACCTATAAGAACTGGCATGAGATTTTACAATTTGCTCTCCACGATTACCGTACCACGGCGCACATGTCAACAGGGGAAACTCCTTTCTCTTTGGTATACGACATGGAAGTTGTCCTACCAATTAAAGTCCAAATACCTTCTTTAAGAATCACAAGGGATGTAGGTTTGAATGAAGATGAATGGATTCAAACTCTACTTGATCAGTTGAACTTGATTGATGAGAAGAGGCTTACGGCTGTATGTCATGGCCAGATGTACCAAAAACGTATGATCAAAGCTTTTAACAAGAAGGTCAGACGTCAGGTATATTAGGTTGGTGACTTGGTAATCAAGCATATCATACTGCCACAATATGATCCCATAGGAAAATGGACTCCTACATACGATGGACCATTTGTGATTAAAAACATATTTTCTGGTAGGGCAATGATCTTAACCACTATAGACGGTGACGACCTTACGCACCCTGTAAATTCAGACATAGTTAAAAGATACTACACATGAAAAAGACCCGCTAGGTTGATTGGCCTAGGAAAAATTAAGATAAATAAAAAAAATCTTTATACCCAGCAAGCTGAAAACTTGAAAAGGTGTCTTGGGCAAAAATGGGTATCCCGGTGGACTGAAAATCCGAAAGGGTGGTCCAGGTAAAAGTTAGGGATTTAAAGTGTATGACTATGTCCCGTTGAATCATCTTACAACCAATCTTCAGTATCAATCGCCAAACTCAAATAGTACTAATCAAACCTATCAGCTTCGGACAAAGCAGCGAGTGGATGAGACGCCCAGAGACATGAAGGCTATAGCATAATGGGAACCCTATGGGATTATTTCACATAGCTGTCTTTCTTTTCTATTAGTTTTAATTCTTACGACAATATTCTCTTACTAGGATGTTCGTCTCTTTGTACAAAAATACTTATTCAAGTTAATACAAATCTATTCCTCTAAAAAGTGCAAAACTATTTGTTTTTTTCTTTTACTTTCCTCTTTGTTTGCAAAAACATCCAATGATTATTTTTGAACATATCCATTTGAACGTAATTACCGTTTACAAATGAGCGCATAAAAAAGGGAACAGAAAACAAAAAGACAGATACTAATGGCTTTAAGAAATAGGATAATATCTATAGGCCATTCAATAAATCCCCACATGTACTTTCTCTAACGGAGCAGAAGCAAGGACATCCTGCTACAAGATCACTGTCGTATCTCCAGCATGCAGCCTAATGGTATCAGATGCTCTCATATCCCTAATGGAGCGAAATTTCCAATTACCACTCCAAAGATTCCCCAGTGAAAGTTACCCAGCTGCTCAGGAATTCCCCAACAGGATTTCACCAAGTCCACAAGCAATGCACAACATTTCCCTTCCCCAACAGAGTTTACTTCTCTAATGATGGAAACCCATCTATCAACACTTCAATTTCAACAAAATATGAAGGCTTACACTCCACATTCCCAGCAACAGTCAGGGATTTATTTTCCTCAGTCTAAACAACACTGCAGCAGAACAACTAATATGTGCATACATTGTATTCATACATCATAACATCGACAACACAAATGCATATATCACTTTCATTTATTTGGAGAAACATAATTACACCATGCATTCCATACATCATGACATTGCATACAACTAACACTTTACCTTTTCAGGAAAGATTAATCAACATAAAATTATCATCAACAAATTTTTGACAAGATAGGACAACTACCTGTGAGCAAATCATTTGTAGATCAATTCCCGAAACAAGACTGGGTGACTACCTACATGACGAGTACTTCCTTCAGACTTCTGCTAGTTCAATTTAAATCGATCAATGGTTTATTCTGATTCCTTTCTGGTAGACACTTTCTCTGGTTCAGATAAATCGCTCCAAAGATTTATCCTAATTCTTTCTAGTTAAAGTTTATTCAAGACCTCTGCTGGTTCAGTTTAAATCGATCAATGGTTTATCCTGATTCCTTTTTGGTGGACACTTTCTTTGGTTCAGATAAATCGCTCCAAAGATTTATTCTGATTCTTTTCCAGAATTCTACTGGTTCAGTTTAAATCGATCAATAGTTTATCCTGATTCCTTTCCGGTGGACACTTTCTCTGGTTCAGATAAATCGCTCCAAAGATTTATTCTGTTTCTTTTTCGGACTTCTGCTGGTTTAGTTTAAATCGATCAATGTCTTATCCTGATTCCTTTTTCCGGTGGACACTTTCTCTGGTTCAGATAAATCGCTCCAAAGATTTATTCTGATTCTTTTCCAGAATTCTACTGGTTCAGTTTAAATCGATCAATGGTTTATCTTGATTCCTTTCCAGTGGACACTTTCTCTGATTCAGATAAATCGCTCTAAATATTTATTCTGATTCTTTTCCGGACTTCATCTGGTTCAAATTAAATCGATCAATGGTTTATCCTGATTCCTTTCTGATGGACAATTTCTCTAGTTCAGATAAATCACTCCAAAGATTTATTCTGATTTCTGCTGGCTCAGTTTAAATTGATCAATGGTTTATCCTGATTCCTTTCCCAGTAGACATTTTCCCTGGTTCAGACAAATTGCTCCAAAGATTTATCCTGATCCTTTCCAGTTAAAGATTACTCAAGACTTCTGCTGGTTCAGTTTAAATCGACCAAAGGATTATTCTGATTTTTTTCCAGTTGAAGTCAAGCTTAGACTTAGTCTAATTTCTGTCAACAATTACCTTTGGATGGCATCCATAAGCCAATCTCCGACAACTCTCTATCATTTCTCCAAATGGCATATTTAATCCTATTCCTTACACCTCAACCACAATATCATCAAGTGCAAATTTCCTGACACTCTAGTGTTCAATCATCTTCCACCTTCAAGTCACAAATGCCAGATTCGCCAATTTAACTCTTCAGGTTTAAGAAGATTGAACAGGGGAAGCTGTTATACCCCAAAATTTGCCCTCTCATTTCTCAAGGCATTTCTCACAAGGGGCTCCCAAAAATTCAAGCTTACACATATACATTTGGATTTTTCAGCATCAAGATTAACGAGGAAATTGCTAAAAGAGACAAAACAGATGAAAATACTCTTTTTGACAAAATTAAAGGAAAAACAAGTTCTCTTCGATTTTGCATCCTTCGATTGGGCACTTTGGCTCCTTCGATGTAGGATTTGGTTACATCCTTCATTTGGGAACTAGACTTCGTTTGAACTTTTTACTCTCTTTGTGCAAATCTTTCGTTTGGCCACATAGCACCTTTCCTGCATGTTAGCCAAGATTTACAAGGCGGGATTCCTTATCATGTTAACATGCATAAGGCCAAAGTCACCCTTTGAAGCCTCATGATGATGTCCTTCAATTCAGGAGGCCAAAGCCTCTCTTCTGCTCTCTTTTGATTACACATCATGCCTCTTACAGGCCTCCTTCGTTTGGGGCATATGGCCTTCCCAGTGTTGCAAGTTTCGATTCTGCCTTTTATCCTCTACATGCATTCTTCGTTTGGAGCGTGTGAATCCTTCAGCACAAGCTCTTAGTCAAACCTTTCCTTTGGGCATGTGGCTCCCTTTTTACAAGCCTTTGTTTAAGCATGTTTGCATAAGGTCATAAGGCAGGGACCTCCTGCATACATACTTTTGTTTGGCCATATGGCCCCTTATAGGCAAGTTTTAGTGGGCAGTCTCTCCCTTGGAAATGGCTTTCTTCAACATACAAATTCTACACTATGCTATTGTCTCATGCGAAAGAAGTACCATGGTGGAACATTAGAAGGACTTGCTAGACATGTCTGAATGTCCCAATCGAATGACATGTTTTGATGACCCAACCCAGGAGCATATATTTGGACCATTCGAAGGAACCCATGAAGGGCCTGGTCGAAAGACACTTATTTGGGCCCCTTCAAAGGATACCTGTGATATGGTGGGAGAACTGACTTGAAGGTTTTGCGTTTGATCGCAAATGTTGCAGTTAGAAAGAGTCGCCACCGACTTTTCTTTTATCCAAAAGGAAAGGTGAAAAAAGAACAGGAAAGACCTTTGAGATTATTTCTTGAGTTGGGGGGGGGGGGGTAGATTATGAAAAGGGAAGGTATTAGCACCCTTTTCATCCATGGTTTTCCATGGGCTCTTAGTTACTTGCTAGATCACTTTCTTTTTTGTTTGAAATTGTGCTTGATGTGGTTTTTTTTAAAGTATTTTGTAAAGAGGCCATTGTTTAGGCAATCTTTGTAATGATTCTCGTTCGTAAGAATGTATACAAAGATGTTTGATTTTTTGAAAATGTTTTCAATTTTGTAAGATGTTTGAAAGTGCATGTGATTGTTTTGAAAATAGCAAGGATGTTTGTTTTGATATGAAGCAAGTGATTAGGAGCATTTTACCTACTCAAAAGTCTTTCTTGTACATTTCCTTTTCCTTTGACATTGTTATCTTACCATTGATTTGGTAAGTAACCCTATTGTTGTACCCCAAAATTTTCCCTCCCATATTCTTCAAAAATTTGTCAAGATCAATCTCCAGATGATTCAAAATCACTCAAGGGTTGCATAGTCCAATTGCCTCCTAGAACAGTCAAAACTAGGGTTTTGGTTCTGGAAAAGAAATTGAAGTTTCCAAGGGTCCAATCAAGTCCCACATGCCTATATACATTGTCAAGCATCCATATGCAAAGTTTCAAGACTCACAGCATCAAATTGCACAGCCAAAAACCCTAAATGCCTCACAGTCAACTACAGGGGCAAAATGGTCATTTGACAGACAGAAATCCAAATTTTTGGTCAACATCTTATTTTGAAGCCAAAAACATCATTTGATCAATTCTTGATCATGATTTCACAAGCATGGCTCAAAAAGTCTCAAGATGCAAAAGTTTCCATTTTTGGACAGCTGAAAAAGTCAATTGCAAATTGACCAGAGCATAACTTCCACATGGTTTATCAGAAAAATTCCATCCAAAGCTCATTTTGAAGAGAATGACATTTCCTACAACTCATCTTCACACTTCAAGTCCAAGAAATGCTCTCACAAAAAGTTATCAATTTCAACATTATAGGTCATTTTCAAATGTCAACAAAAAGGCACTTTAAGTCAAAGACCATAACTTGAGATTGGTAAATCAAAATGCCATGGGACCAAAGGCATTGGTTAGAGGACTTCAATACCTTTCCAAAATGTCCAAGAACATGTTAATAGCTTCAAAATTGAGCAAGATATGCCTTGTAGAAGTTGGGAAATTTTTGGGAATTTTGAAAAGTCAACTTTGCACAAAGGGCTTCAAAAATGCTAATGGGCCTCAATTTCTTCCATGAATCATTACCCAAAGGCTATGCACGACCCATTAAGCTAAAAGGGAGTTATTTTCTTATTTTTAATTAATTAATTGAATTTTTAATCTTATTAATTCATTTAATTAAATTTAATTATGAGAAAAATACTAAACAATGGTTTTAAATCCTTTTTGTGCAGCAAATCCTTCCATTATGAGACAAATATTTCGTGCACCACCTCAAGGGAACAAAATCATCCATATTTGGCATAATTGGCATGGAAAAAGATTGAAAAAAGATTTGACAAAATCAAAGATTCAAAACATGAATGCATGGATTATGGGCTTGGGTTTTTTAACCTAATTCACTCAAGCACTTATACACAACATGACCTAATCCTAGAGGACACGAAATATTGCTCAGAGGATGCATAACAAGGTTTCACTTTTCACCAAAATTTTGAAAACTGAAAACCTAATTACAAGGCTTTTCAAAGCTTCAAAAGTGTTCCAAAACATTGCTAAGACATCCAGGAAGCGTTTGCAATCAAAACCAAGTATCCAGACCTCCAGAAGTGGTAGAACGACATCACACTTTTCTTAAAATTATCCATTATCGTTTTTCAATTTACATGCATTTTTCAGATGTTTTAAATGTTGATTTACACTAATATGGATGTTCTGAAGCTGATGATACCCTTGAATTGAACTAAGAACGCCTGTATCAAAAGTTGCCATTAACGCTTGCTAGGGTTTCAGAAGCTTGGAATTAGGGGTTTACTCATATGGAAAAATTGGACAACCAAACCTATTCCATTGAAATCAGGACATCCAGACGAAACCAATCCACACCTCGCGCCCTTTTTATAATTGATCATGCTCTAATCGCTATTTTTATGCATTGCAGTTAGTGGGGGTTTAAAACCCCCGCTATTCGTTTATGTTACAGGCAGAAAAAGGAAGACGAAGCTGGCGTGTCATAGCGTGAGAGGATAATTCAAATACTGGCGCGCGTTTTCGTTAAACACCACTAACGCTTGTTTTTTCTCTTATAATAATCATTATCCATTAGATATACAAAGTAACGCGCTAGTTCAGTTGGCAGTTGAGTTGTCATGCAGGTACTGGGACCTGGGTTCGATTCCCAGGTCCCCCCAAACGCTTAATAATTTTTGTTGCAAGGTATTCCAGCGTAGCATTCCATCCAAAGACCATCATGCATCCTCACATGCTTGCTTGCCACATGGCCATGAGGATCAATCTGAAGGCCATAATATGAATTCCAGGGTACACACTCAGTCAATCACACGCACCCAAGCTGGAAAAGTCAAACAGGCTTCTTGTTCAGTGGGCCAAATTGCTTCTAATTCACCTCCAAATTGGGTCAGACACCCCCATTGTTTGTATTTTTTTTTCCTTTTCTTTTCTTTTAATTATTTTAATTGTTTCTTTAATTTCATAAATTTTCTTTTCATAATAAAACCAGAAAAATCAAAAACCAAAATGTATTTAATTATTATTATTCCACCATTAATTTATTTTTGTAAATAAACTTTAAATAATAAATTTAGTTAATTTAGGTTTTCAATTTTAACACTCTTTCTTAAATAATTAAAATATGTAGAAATTAGGGTTTTAGCATTTTTATCCTTTTTCTTAATAAATAATTTTTTCTTATTATCATTATTATTAATTACTAATTTATTTTGTAAATAAACATGTACATTAAATATTTAGTAAATTAGGTTAAACTTGAATATTTTTTCTTTAATAATTAAAAATAACTTAGAATTAGGGTTTCTTTTGAATTTTTCTTTTCTTTATTTCATAAATACAAAAAAACCTAAAAAACATTTCTTTTCTTTTAATTTAATAATTAATTAACCTTTAATTTAATTTAATTTCAAAAGGGTCCAACGCCCTCGAACGTTCAATTTCAATTTCTATTTCGCACGTTATTTTATTTTCTTGTGGATATTATGTAATTGCTCAAGCCTTGTAATAGTAACTAGGTTTTACTTTCCGCATCTTTTATTAAAACGGGTCTTTGTAATTTTTGGCGATGTATAGACCCGCGCCTTGTAATAGCGTAGGATTTTACTTTCCGCATTTAAATTTCCGCACTCCTAAAACTGCTAAACCTTGCATGAAAGAATGAATGCCTAAATCAAAAACAATGCGTAGCTCACCAAAATGCATGATCAAAGACAAGATAAACATGAAAATAATACACGAATTCACACACCACTCTTAGGGTACGCCTCACAGTTGCCTTGCCCTCGAAACGTGGTCGTCGAGTATAGGACGTTTTAGTAAGTCCTTATGTCCATGACATGATCCAGTTGCCTCGGAAAAATTGCCTCGAATTAAAATGGATCAATGGCATAAGGGTAGCTTCTAAGGTGTCCTATTGTTGCTCCGATGACCACACTGTCCCTACAAACGAATTGCTTAGGGTAGGTAGATGACTCGTAGATACTTGCTCTCTTCAAAAACAAATCAAAACTCTTTTCACACCGACACTTTCAAAAAGCTTTCAAAACAATTTTTTTCAAACACTCTTGAGGACTGATACAAGAGTCGATCTGAAATGTTTAAATGAAACTTTTTCAAACTCACTCACAATTGAAAAGCAAACACTTTTGAAAACACAATGAGCAAGTATCTAAGAGCCCATGGATAACCATGGATAGAAAGGGTGCTAACACCTTCCCTTTCTATAAATCTACCTCCCGAACCGAGAAACGTTCTCATTAGGAATTTTGCCGTGCTTTTGTCCTTTCCTTGTTGGAGAAAATAAAAGACGGTGGCGACTCTTGCTTACCGCGACATTTCGCGAACCAGCTTTAAACAGTCAGTTCCAGATCCACCGATCACAAAACTGGCGACTCTGCTGGGGACTCTTATAAAGTGAGGTGTACCTTAGGATAGCTCATACTTGTGTTTTCAATTGTTGTGCTTGTTTGCTTTATTATTGTGGGCTGTATCGGAGTTACATAGATCCTAACCCGGATCTGGGGATACCCTGTTAGGTAGCATAAGCTGTGAGGGACCTTTCCGGCGTAGACCGACACGGGTGAAGCAGTGGCTACGTTGGTGTGGCGTCTTGGTCTGTACCGATATCCCTTGTGTCGCAACGAGGAGAATATGGGTCTTCTGAGGAGTCATTAAGCACCAACCGACCATAGAACCTTAAATGACCCAACTTGGCCAATAGAATAGTAGCAGTATGCTACGCCCATTGAGGCTAAACTCTCGTGATGGTTCTGGCCGCAAGAAAAGATTGCGATGCTGGAGTTATGACCGATGGAGGGTAGTCAGTGATATTGGGATCCTCTAAGAACCCGATTACTTTTGATAGGACAGGTCTGAACCAATAAACTGAAAGAGGGTAATACCTAGACCCCATGCTGGCCTTAACTCTAAGGGCTCTCTTGTGTGACTTGTGTGCCTTCCAACTTGACTATTCGCATCTGACACTTGAGTTTCTTGCAGGTTTTGTTTATAGTCCTTAATTGGGACTCATAACAGGGTTTACCTACTTTACCCCATGCATAGAATAACATCATACCATTGCATACATCCTGCATAAGGGCTAACCCATTTCAAGGATCTCAAGGGCTTGTGATGCAGGTCATGCTGAACCAATTATCCATCAAGGGGCAAAGGGGATTTATTTTCCTCTAGCCAAGGTTGTCAGGGGCTATGACCCACTGGATATGGTGAGCCTTGACCCTTGAAGAAGGACTCTCAACAACATGAAGTTCCTTCAATCAAGCAACCAGATGCGAAATCTAACAATTTTCTTGTTTACCCCGCGAGATCCTTGAAAACATTGCATGCATACATACATATCATTGCATTTCAGGTACCCTTCTTTACAGGTCACTTACCCTCTTCGCTGTTTATTTCAGCAATGGCTTCCCAACAAGATAACCAGGGTCTTCATGCTCAAGAGACTCAGTTCAGGGAGATCTTCCTAAGCCTATCCAAGGGGCAGGAAGAGCTGAGGGCACTCCTCGTGGGGAATTTGGCCAAGAAAAGTCCCGAGGACGACAAGGACGGACGACTGAAACATCTGCAAGCTGAGGTGGATGCACTGAGAACTCAGATGCTGGGGCAGATAGCCCTTATCCAAGGCTTAGCTCGGGAGCAAGAGGAGCTGAGGACCATGATCAGTCAGCTTCATCAAGACAGATACAACATGAAGCAACCAGTCAAAATTAGGAACCAGGTCATGGATCAGCTTCCAAGAGGACAAGAGTTTGGTATGGTGAAGAATAGGCCTCTTCAAGGTGCTGCTACCTCACAGGTCCAGCAACAACCTCGCCCAGAGCAACGGGTTGATCAGAGTAAGCCCAGGAGGCAATTCACCAAGCTTAACGTGCCACCGTCTCAAGCTTTACAACAATTGTTGAGGTTGAATCTGGTGACGTTAAGGGACCCTCCTAAGAATCTCAACACAACCTCCCTAAGGTACAATCCTGAGGAAAGATATGCATACCACTCTGATAGTCCAGGACATGACACCGACGACTGCCGGGCTCTGAAGAATAAGATCCAAGACTTGATTAACGAAGGAGCAGTGGAATTCACCCAAGATGGCCAGGCAGAGTTCTTCTACTATCCCTGCAAGTGACAAATATTGAGACTAGAAAAGTTTTGTTCATTCGAATGTTCAAGTTGTATTTTTCTTTGATTGTTCAAACATTTATTCATGACAAACGTTGTTATCTCATTAATGCATCGCATATGTCTGTTTTGAATCAATACATTCGTATTCACTATATTCAAATTGCTTTCATTTGTGATGTTCAACTCTCGATTAAAATTTCTAAGCCTTTTGAGGGAGGATGACGAAAACGATACCACAATCTACAATATGCTTTTGAACAGACCCCGTTGATGAGGTACAGGCATTATTTCAATTCCTAAACACTGGAGGTATAAGGAAGATAATCCCTCGTTAACCCCTTCGAGCCAAAGAAGTAGGAGTTTTTATTTTCGAAAATTAAAACCCTTAATCATAACCCGGGGCAGGGTAGTTCTCTCAGCTGATCCAAGTGCATAACGAACGACACCAAAGGAGTCTTTCCAAACCAAAAGACAGTGATGTTTCTGAATAATCATAAAGACAGGCAGTCGTTATTTCTCAAAATAAAAGCCCATTAAGTCAAAACCTATGAAGGAGACTTACAAAACTGGGGCATCCCGCCGACTGTAATCACAAAAGAAACAGTTCAGGCAAAAAACAGGGATGACGAAATCAAAAAAAAAGAGGTCCTACAAACCCTCAACAAAAAAGGAAATGACTGCCTAATCAAAGTATACTGTCAATATCCGAACCATCGCTGGTATATCAAAGCAAAGACTCAACCAAGGTCTAATGCACGATTAGCTGAGTTTAGGTTTGAAGAACATCACGAAGAACGGGTGGGTACAAATAAATTTGAGCCTTTATCCTTTGTTTCATAAACCATGAACCAGGCCACGTTACAACCCTCAAAAGTCCTAGCTGAAGCATGGGTTAGTTCGAAAGCATACTGTTACGAAAGGTATCCTGACTCCTTAAGGCTTGCGATAAAATAACGAGTTGACATCACAGTTTACAAAACAAAAAACTCACTTGCTTTTATTGAAAAATGCATTTTCAAAAATTTCAAGACAGACATAAGCTTTGCATTCTTAAGATAACATTGTTTGCATATGATTATTTGTTTGAACAGCAGAGAACTTTGCGCAACGAATATCCGATGAACGAAGGTCTTCTCAACAAAAGAGTCACCTCCAGTGGAAGAAACACTTACAATCAAGGGGCATGGCATGATCAGTGTCCATCATCTGGGGAAGTCCAGTCAAGATTCAGAGAATCTCTCAAAAGGCCAACCAGCTTGGGGCAAATCTCCATCTGGATCACCTGGGGCATTCCGACAACGAATCTTGCCTGATCAGACATCTTCTAGTGGTACGGCAACGCAATACTACTGACAGTGACAACTCCCTGCTCTCTGAGAGCATGGATATAGTCGAAAAAATACTATGCAAAATCAAAGACCCGCTAGGTCGACTGGCCTAGGCAAAAATAAGGGCTTCCCGATGAACCAAAATGGTTCGGGCAAAAATAAGGGATGAAATGAAAAATTGTACACCCGGCAAGTCGAAAACCTGAAAAGGCGGCTTGGGCAAAAATGGGTATCCCGGTGGACTGAAAAACTGAAAGGGCGGTCCAGGCAAAAATTAGGGATCAAAGCGTACGACTATGTCCCGACATCTCGTCACCTGTCTACCAGAAGATTTGTCAATTACCCCCACAGGTGCCTTCTCCCACTGAAACTGGGGCAATAAAGAGTTGTCTAAGCGATCTAGTCGCTCTGTCCACCAAGGTACCAAGGTAAGTTCGGCTGAAGAATGTAACCAAGATACCTTAATTCCCCCAGGAGAGTCCAAAAGTTTCCCCAGGAAAGTGGAATCAATCTCCCCAACAGGTCTTAAAGCTTATCCCCAGTAGATTCTGGAAGCTTGTCACCCACAGAGCATGAACGCGTCTCCCAAATTTTATTCAAAGGTTATTTCCCCACCAGGATATAACTGGGTTATCCTCAGCTAATTGCCACAGAAAGATCATCCCCAGCAAAGTCTTCCTATCCCCAGCGGAGCTCATCAATTCCTTCAACATAACACATCAATGGTATCCCCAGCGGAGTTATCATCAATCTCAGCAAAGTACCTCTCTTTTCCCACAGAGTTCACTCCCCGCAGAGTAATTCGCCAAGTTTATTCCCCAACAGAGTCATCTTCTCCTACCGGTATTCTTGCAACAATCATCCCCAACAGAAACAAAGCTCTATTCTTCAACATCAGCCCAGGAGTTAACTTCCCGGCACCCGTCAAGGATTTATTTTCCTAGACAAAAATACATTCACGAACATCGCATCTTCATACATTATAGCATGCATACACGCATCATGCCACCCTAATCTCATTTATTTTTGAGAACATCATGACATCATGCATGTCATACATTATGACATTGCATACAACTAACTCGTTACTTTTTCAGGAAAGAACGATCAACAGATAAAAGTCTTTACCGTTTGAGGTAGATGTCGCCAAAGATTCTCTCATCATTCTGCTGAGGTTGAAGTCGCCAAAGATTCTCTCGTCATTCTGCTGAGGTTGAAGTCGCCTAAGATTCTCTCATCATTCTGCTGAGGTTGAAGTCGCCTAAGATTCTCTCATCATTCTGCTGAGGTTGAAGTCGCCTAAGATTCTCTCATAATTCCGTTGAGGTAGTAATCGCCCAAGGTTCTCTCATCGTCCCATTGAGGTAGTAATCACCCAAGGTTCTCTCATCGTCCCATTGAGGTAGTAATCGCCCAAGGTTCTCTCATCGTCCCTTTGAGGTAGTAATCGCCCAAGGTTCTCTCATCGTCCCGTTGAGGTAGTAATCGTCCAAGGTTCTCTCATCGTCCCATTGAGGTAGTAATCACCCAAGGTTCTCTCATCGTCCCGTTGAGGTAGTAATCGCCCAAGGTTATCTCATCGTCCCGTTGAGGTAGTAATAACCCAAGATTCTCTCATCATTCCGTTGAGGTAGTAATCGCCCAAAGGTTCTCTCATCGCCCCGTTGAGGTAGTAATCGCCCAAGGTTCTCTCATCGTTCCGTTGAGGCAGTAATCGCCCATGGTTCTCTCATCGTCCCGTTGAGGTAGTAATCGTCCAAGGTTCTCTCATCGTCCCGTTGAGGTAGTAATCACCCAAGGTTCTCTCATCGTCCCGTTGAGGTAGTAATCGCCCAAGGTTCTCTCATCGTCCCGTTGAGGTAGTAATCACCCAAGGTTCTCTCATCGTCCCGTTGAGGTAGTAATCGTCCAAGGTTCTCTCATCGTCCCGTTGAGGTAGAAATCGTTCAAGGTTCTCTCATCGTCCCGTTGAGGTAGTAACCGTCCCTGATTCATTCATCACATCATTATCAACAAAAACCTTTTGAAGCTCTGGACTCGATTCCTGTATCCCGCCAGGGAACGTCTGAAGAGTTTGAGGATCCGATTCCTGTATCTTGCCAGGGTGTATCTGTTGACGACTAACATTACCAGACTCGATTCCTGTATCCTGCCAGGGCACGTCTGAAGAGTTTGAGGATCCGATTCCTGTATCTTGCCAGGGTGTATCTGTTGACAACTAACATTACCAGACTCGATTCTTGTATCTTGCCAGGGCACGTCTGAAGAGTTTGAGGATCTGATTCCTGTATCCTGCCAGGGTGTATCTGTTGACGACTAACATTACCAGACTCGATTCCTGTATCTTGCCAGGGCATGTCTGAAGAGTTCGAAGATCCGATTCCTGTATCTTGCTAGGGTGTATCTGTTGACAACTATATTCTCCGGACTCGATTCCTGTATCCCGCCAGGGCACGTCTGAAGAATTTAAAGATTCGATACCTGTATCCAGCCAGGGCACATCTACATAAAGAGTTTGAAGGTCAACTCCTGTAACAGGCCAGGTAATTATTTTTCTTTCTCAGGTACGCAAGTTCTCGCTAAGGAATCTCTTACGCGATCGACACCTAGATGGCATCTATAAGCCCATCCACATACCAACAGTTCCAAATGGCATCTATAAGCCCATTCCCGACAAGATTCTGTCACATCTCTAGATGGCATCTGTAAGCCCATTCCTGCATCATACTGCTGGCACTCTACTATGTGAGTGCAAATTTCTGGGCACTCTAGTGTTCAATCATCTTCTACCCTCGGATTACGAAAGGCACGCCAGCCAATCTACATCCTCAGGTCTAAGAAGATTGAACAGGGGCAACTATTGTACCCCAAAATTTGCCCTCCCATATTCTTCAAAGATTTGTCAAGATCAATCTCCAGATGATTCAAAATCACTCAAGGGTTGCATAGTCCAATTGCCTCCTAGCACAGTCAAAACTAGGGTTTTGGTTCTGGCAAAGAAATTATAGTTTCCAAGGGTCCAATCAAGTCCCACATGCCTATATACATTGTCAAGCATCCATATTCAAAGTTTCAAGACTCAAAACATCAAATTGCACAGCCAAAAACCCTAAATGCCTCACAGTCAATTGCAGGGGCAAAATGGTCATTTGACAGACAGAAATCCAAATTTTGGTCAACATCTTATTTTTAAGCCACAAACATCATTTGATCAATTCTTGATCATGATTTCACAAGCATGGCTAAAAAAGTCTCAAGATGCAAAAGTTTCCATTTTTGGACAGCTGAAAAAGTCAACTGCAAATTGACCAGAGCATAACTTCCACATGGTTTATCAGAAAAATTCCATCCAAAGCTCATTTTGAAGAGAATGACATTTCCTACAACTCATATTCACACTTCAAGTCCAAGAAATGCTCTCACAAAAAGTTATCAATTTCAACATTATAGGTCATTTTCAAAAGTCAACAAAAAGGAACTTTAAGTCAAAGACCATAACTTGAGATTGGTAGATCAAAATGACATGGGACCAAAGGCATTGGTTAGAGGACTTCAATACCTTTCCAAAATGTCCAAGGACATGTTCATAGCTTCAAAATTGAGCAAGATATGCCTTGTAGAAGTTGGGAAATTTTTGGGAATTTTGAAAAGTCAACTTTGCACAAAGGGCTTCAAAAATGCTAATGGGCCTCAATTTCTTCCATGAATCATTACCCAAAGGCTATGCACGACCCATTAATCTAAAAGGGAGTTATTTTCTTATTTTTAATTAATTAATTGAATTTTTAATCTTATTAATTCATTTAATTAAATTTAATTATGAGAAAAATACTAAACAATGGTTTTAAATCCTTTTTGTGCAGCAAATCCTTCCATTATGAGACAAATATTTCGTGCACCACCTCAAGGGAACAAAATCATCCATATTTGGCATAATTGGCATGGAAAAAGATTGAAAAAAGATTTGACAAAATCAAAGATTCAAAACATGAATGCATGGATTATGGGCTTGGGTTTTTTAACCTAATTCACTCAAGCACTTATACACAACATGACCTAATCCTAGAGGACACGAAATATTGCTCAGAGGCTGCATAACAAGGTTGCACTTTTCACCAAAATTTTGAAAACTGAAAACCTAATTACAAGGCTTTTCAAAGCTTCAAAAGTGTTCCAAAACATTGCTAAGACATCCAGGAAGCGTTTGCAATCAAAACCAAGTATCCAGACCTCCAGAAGTGGTAGAACGACATCACACTTTTCTTAAAATTATCCATTATCGTTTTTCAATTTACATGCATTTTTCAGATGTTTTAAATGTTGATTTACACTAATATGGATGTTCTGAAGCTGATGATACCCTTGAATTGAACTAAGAACGCCTGTATCAAAAGTTGCCATTAACGCTTGCTAGGGTTTCAGAAGCTTGGAATTAGGGGTTTACTCATATGGAAAAATTGGACAACCAAACCTATTCCATTGAAATCAGGACATCCAGACGAAACCAATCCACACCTCGCGCCCTTTTTATAATTGATCATGCTCTAATCGCTATTTTTATGCATTGCAGTTAGTGGGGGTTTAAAACCCCCGCTATTCGTTTATGTTACAGGCAGAAAAAGGAAGACGAAGCTGGCGTGTCATAACGTGAGAGGATAATTCAAATACTGGCGCGCGTTTTCGTTAAACACCACTAACACTTGTTTTTTCTCTTATAATAATCATTATCCATTAGATATACAAAGTAACGCGCTAGTTCGGTTGGCAGTTGAGTTGTCATGCAGGTACTGGGACCTGGGTTCGATTCCCAGGTCCCCCCAAACGCTTAATAATTTTTGTTGCAAGGTATTCCAGCGTAGCATTCCATCCAAAGACCATCATGCATCCTCACATGCTTGCTTGCCACATGGCCATGAGGATCAATCTGAAGGCCATAATATGAATTCCAGGGTACACACTCAGTCAATCACACGCACCCAAGCTGGAAAAGTCAAACAGGCTTCTTGTTCAGTGGGCCAAATTGCTTCCAATTCACCTCCAAATTGGGTCAGACACCCCCATTGTTTGTATTTTTTTTTCCTTTTCTTTTCTTTTAATTATTTTAATTGTTTCTTTAATTTCATAAATTTTCTTTTCATAATAAAACCAGAAAAATCAAAAACCAAAATGTATTTAATTATTATTATTCCACCATTAATTTATTTTTGTAAATAAACTTTAAATAATAAATTTAGTTAATTTAGGTTTTCAATTTTAACACTCTTTCTTAAATAATTAAAATATGTAGAAATTAGGGTTTTAGCATTTTTATCCTTTTTCTTAATAAATAATTTTTTCTTATTATCATTATTATTAATTACTAATTTATTTTGTAAATAAACATGTACATTAAATATTTAGTAAATTAGGTTAAACTTGAATATTTTTTCTTTAATAATTAAAAATAACTTAGAATTAGGGTTTCTTTTGAATTTTTCTTTTCTTTATTTCATAAATACAAAAAAACCTAAAAAACATTTCTTTTCTTTTAATTTAATAATTAATTAACCTTTAATTTAATTTAATTTCAAAAGGGTCCAACGCCCTCGAACGTTCAATTTCAATTTCTATTTCGCACGTTATTTTATTTTCTTGTGGATATTATGTAATTGCTCAAGCCTTGTAATAGTAACTAGGTTTTACTTTCCGCATCTTTTATTAAAACGGGTCTTTGTAATTTTTGGCGATGTATAGACCCGCGCCTTATAATAGCGTAGGATTTTACTTTCCGCATTTAAATTTCCGCACTCCTAAAACTGTTAAACCTTGCATGAAAGAATGAATTCCTAAATCAAAAACAATGCGTAGCTCACCAAAATGCATGATCAAAGACAAGATAAACATGAAAATAATACACAAATTCACACACCACTATTAGGGTACGCCTCACTGTTGCCTTGCCCTCGAAACGTGGTCGTCGAGTATAGGACGTTTTAGTAAGTCCTTATGTCCATGACATGATCCAGTTGCCTCGGAAAAGTTGCCTCGAATTAAAATGGATCAATGGCATAAGGGTAGCTTCTAAGGTGTCCTACTGTTGCTCCGATGACCACACTGTCCCTACAAACGAATTGACCCGAACACCTCCAACGGTGGTGCTACCTACCTCTCAATGGTGGGATGGCACTACCTTAAGGACATTTACACAGCCTAATTCCTTAGGGTAGGTAGATGACTCGTAGATACTTGCTCTCTTAAAAAACAAATCAAAACTCTTTTCACACCGACACTTTCAAAAAGCTTTTAAAACAATTTTTTCAAACACTCTTGAGGACTGATACAAGAGTCGATCTGAAATCTTTAAACGAAACTTTTTCAAACTCACTCACAATTGAAAAGCAAACACTTTTGAAAACACAATGAGCAAGTATCTAAGAGCCCATGGATAACCATGGATAGAAAGGGTGCTAACACCTTCCCTTTCTATAAATCTACCTCCCGAACCGAGAAACGTTCTCATTAGGAATTTTGCTGTGCTTTTGTCCTTTCCTTGTTGGAGAAAATAAAAGACAGTGGCGACTCTTTCTTACCGCGACATTTCGCGAACCAGCTTTAAACAGTCAGTTCCAGATCCACCGATCACACCTATCTTTGGATGTAAACGGGACGGACGTGGGTCATCGTATAACCATGATTAGCAATGTTGCAAGGCATCTTAGCATTCTCTTTTAGGGACTAATATCATTTGTAAGGAAACTTAGATAGCGTCATCGAGGGACTATGATCTTGTATTCGTTTGTTTTTGCTAAGATACCTCACATGCGTAATATGGACATTTTGTAAGGAAACCAAGTGGATTTTACCCTAGGGGTGCTTATGTGCAAGTGTATTATTTTCATGCTTGTTTTTGTCTTGAATTAGGGTTTTCTATTTGATTGATTTTATTTTTTCCATACAAACCCTAATTACTAGCATGTGAATATGAAACATTTAAATTGCGGAAGATAAACATACTAAGCTATTACATGATTTGTGGGAAGGGGGGTGTACAAAGTATAAATGGGGATTGCAAGAAATTAAACCCTAATTAATCTATTACAACTATATTGAATTGAATAAATAAATTGAATAAATAAATGTACAAAATATGGAAAGGAATAATGTATAAAGTAATGAATAAAAAAAGAATGAATTTTATTTGGTTTTGTCCTTGTTAAAAAAAGTTTTTATTTCTTAACCTAATGAACTAAAAAAAATGCTTAATAAAAAAATAAACTAATTTAATTTAAAAGAGAAAATATTTTTAAGTTTTATGAAGAAGATTTTAACATTAAACTAAATAGTATGAAAATTAATTAAATTAGGAAAAGTATAAATTCTATATTTATTTTAAGAAAATAAAATAAGCCTAAATCTATTTAATTAAAAAAAGTTAAATTTGTAACAAAAATATTTTTGATGTTTTAATCTAGAAAATAAAATAAATGTATATAGTATAAATAAAAATTTCTTTTTTTCTTTTTTTTTCTTCAATAAAATAAATATTAATATTAATATTAATAAATAAAAAGAAAAAGAAAATAAAATAAATAAAAAGTCAGGGGGGTTCATTAGTAAACAAAAGAGTATTCATGAGCAAAAATAAACTAAGCCCAATGAAGAGCCCAAATGCTGCCAAAAAAGAACAAAAAAAAGAGTCAGAAAATGTAAAAATAACAAAATGGTCACGCTGGGGCTTGAACCCAGGACCATGGGGTGAACAGGCGCGTGCTTTACCATTGGGGGAATGGGCTTAAAGATGCCATTTAGAGAGGTGATAGAAAGTTGTAGGAAATGGGCTTAAAGATGCCATCTAAATGTGATTGTTTGTATTGTAATTTGTAAGCTAAAAGAATGAGTATCAGAATAGCGTCAGTGTCTGGAGCGTATCTGAACTGTATCTGGGAGCTGATTTTGAATGATTATCAGAATGGAATCCGCGTCTGGAGCATATCTGAGCTGTATCTGAAAGCTGGTTTTGAATGAGTGTCAGAATGGCATCCGTGTCTGGAGCATATCTGAACTGTATCTAAGAGTTGAATTTGAGTGAGTATCAGAATGACATCTGTGCATGGAGCGTATCTGAACTGTATCTGGGAGTTGAATCTGAATGAGTATCAGAATGGCATCCGTGTCTGGAGCGTATCTGAACTGTATCTGAGAGTTGAATCTGAATGAGTATCAGAATGGCATTCGTGTCTGGAGTGTATCTGAACTGTATCTGAGAACTCTAAACATTGTTAATGATAGTTGTTAATCTTATCCTGAAAAGGGCTAAAATGCAGGGTCATGTTGTATGAAATGTATGATATAATGCATTCGTTTTATCGATGTTTATGATATACAGATGCAATGTATGCGTATGTGAGCTAATATATTGTGCTGTTTGTTGGATTGGGGAAAATAAATCCCTGAATGTTGCTGAGGATATGTAAGTCTTCATGTCTTGAAGTCGAAGTGTTGATGAATTTTAATTTAGAGAAATAAACTTTGTTGTCAGGGAAATGCCAGGTACTTCTTGAAAGATCTGTTTGGGGAATCTGGAGAAATTGGATGATTTCTACCGGGGATTGATAATTGGAAGTTTTGTTCCGCTGGGGATTAAACTGTACACTGCGGGGAATTTTTTTTTTAATGTAAAATAACTTGGAGATATTTCCCTATCCCTTAAAGCCATAAGTAATTGTCTTTCATTTTGTTTATTTGTAAACAATAATTATGTTCAAATTCATATGTTCAACAATGAATCATTGGACATTTTTGTAAACAAAACACAAGAGTAAAGAAAATAGATAGTTTTGCACTTTCAAAGGAATATCTTTGTATTGACTTTGAGTAAGCATTTTTGTACAGTGAGACAAATATTCTAGTAGTAGAACGCGGTCGTAAAAAATGAAAATTTTAATACAAAGAAAAGATAGCTATGTGTAATCATCCCATGGGGTTCCCATTCTGCTATAGCCTTTGTATCTCTGCATATCTTGTCTATTTGTTGCCTTGTCTGAAGATGATTGAATTGGTCAGAAATGTCGAGTTTGCAAGTTATCCGTAAGGTGATCCAATCGGGACATAGTCATACGCTTTAATTCCCTAACTTTTGCTTGGACCGCCCTTTTGGGTTTTCAGTCCACCGGGATACTCTTTTTTCCCCAAGTCGCCCTTTCGGATTTTCAACTTTCCGGGTGTACATATTTTTTTTTGTTTTATCCCTAATTTTTTCCCGAACCTTTTTGGTTCGCCGGGATGCCCTTGTTTTTCCTAGGTATGTCAACCTAGCGAGTCTCTTATGCGTAGTATCTTTTAACTATGTCCGTGTTCGCAGGGTGCGGCAGGTCGTCGCCATCCATGGTGGTCAAGATCATTACCCCACCAGAGAATATGTTTTTGATCACAAATGGTCCTTTATAGGTAGGAGTCCATTTGCCCCTGGGACCACCTTGTGGCAGTATGATGCGTTTGATCACTAGATCCCGAACTTGATACACTTGGCGTCTGACTTTCTTGTTGAAAGCCTTGATCATCTGTTTTTGATACATTTGACCATGGAAAACAACAGTAAGTCTCTTCTCATCAATCAAGTTCATTTGATCAAGTCGGGTCTTGATCTAATCGTCTTCGTTCAGCCCTGCATCATTCATAATCCTCAGAGAGGGGATCTAGACCTCGATAGGCAAGACAACCTCCATGCCGTAAACCAGAGAATAGGGTGTTGCCCCGATTGATGTGTGAGATATGGTACGATACACGTGGAGAGCGAATGGTAGCATATCATGCCAGTCTTTGTATGTGACTGTCATTTTCTGTATGATCTTTTTAATGTTCTTATTTGCAGCTTCGACAACACCATTCATCTTCGGCCGGTAAGGAGAAGAATTTTGATGTTGAATCTTGAACTGCTCGCACAAGGAGGTGATCATAGTGTTGTTAAGATTTGTACCATTTTCAGTGATGATCCTTTCTGGGATACCGTACCGGAAAATGAGATTTTGCTTGATGAAACGGGTAACAACATTCTTGGTAACGAAGGCGAATGAGGCTGCTTCAAGCCACTTTGTAAAATAGTAAATGGCCACTAGGATGAAGCAGTGTCCATTGGAGGTTGTTGGCTTGATTTCCCCAATCATATCAATTCCCCACATAGTAAAGGGCCAAGGAGCCGTTAAGACATTCAGAGGAACCGGAGGTACATGCACCTTATCAGCATAAATCTGACACTTATGGCAGGTTCGAGAGTGTTAATAACAATCTGCTTCCATGGTAGACCAGTAATAGCCTTCCCGTAGAATTTTCTTTGCCATCGTATGCCCACTGGAATGCGTGCCAAAAGTGCCTTCATGCAATTCAGCCATGATCTTTTCAGCTTCAACCTTATCTACGTACCAAAGTAACACAAAGTCATGATTGCGTTTGTACACGATGCCGTTAATAAGGAAGAACTTAGCAGAGAATCTCCTTAAGAACTTCTTGTCATTAACTGAAGTTCCTTCCGGATATTCTTGAGCCTCGAGATACCTCTTGACTTCGTGAAACCAGGGCTGGTCCCCTACTTCTTCAGTATTAATCTCGTGATAGTGTGCTAGTTCATCCATTCGTTCGATGGTGATTTGGGGAGCCTCGTTATCCCATTTAAGTTTAAACATGGATGACATTGTGGCTAGTGCATCTGCTGCTGATTTTATTATCGCAGGAAATGCTCGAAGGTAATCTTCTCGAAATGTGGTAGCAACGTCAAAACATGTTCTTTGTAAGGGATAAGGTTAGGGTGTTTGGTGTCCCATTCCCCTTTGATCTGGCTAATGACCAAAGCTGAATCTCCAGACACACTCAAAGATCTGATGCCTAAGTCTATGGCAGCTCTGAGACCAAATATGCACGTTTCACATTCCGCCATGTTGTTTGTACAATTGAAGTAGAGTCTGGAAGTAAAGGGAGTATGACACCCTTCCGAAGATATGAGTACAACACCGATAACATTGCCAAGTGCGTTGGATGCCCCGTCAAAGAACAGGGTCCATCAGGATCCTTGTTCAGGTTTGTCATGTGGCCTAAATTCTTTATAGTTGTCTAACGTCATGATGTCTTCATCCGGAAATTCGAACTTCATGGATTGGTAGTCTTCCACGGCTTGGTGAGCAAGGTGATCAGCTAATACACTGCCCTTTATTGCCTTCTGGGTGGTATACTATATGTCATACTCTGTTAGGATCATCTGCCATCTCGCTATTCTCCCGGAGAGAGCAGGTTTCTCGAAGATGTATTTTATCGGATCCATTTTAGATATCAACAAAGTAGTATGAGTCAGCATATACTGTCTTAGTCGGCAAGCATCCCATGCCAGAGCACAACAAGTTTTCTTAAGCAGTGAATATCTGGTTTCACAGTCGGTAAATTTTTTTCTTAGGTAGTAAATAGCATGCACTTTTCGGCCAGACTCGTCATGCTGCCCCAGTACACACCCCATCGAGTTTTCTAAAACAGTCAGATACATGATCAATGGTCTTCTCTCAACTGGTGCCATCAACACAGGAGGCTCTTGTAAGTATTCTTTGATTTTGTCAAAAGCAACTTGGCACTCGTCATTCCATTTGACTACTTGATCTTTCTTCAACAATTTGAAGATTGGCTCACAAGTAGCTGTCAGGTGAGAGATGAATCTGGCAATGTAGTTCAAATGCCCCAAGAATCCTCTGAATTCCTTCTCAGTATGAGGAGAAGGCATCTCTTGTATCGTTTAACTTTGGCAGGATCGACCTCGATACCTTTGTTGCTGATGACAAAGCCTAGGAGTTTACCAGACCTTACTCCAAATGTGCACTTGTTTGGATTCAACCTCAGCTTGTACTTCTTCAGTCTCTCAAACAGTTTTTGTAAGTGATCAAGATGCTCTTCTTCTGTTTGAGATCTGGCTATCATAACATCCACGTAGACCTCTATTTTGTGATGTATCATGTCATGAAATAAAGCTACCATGGCACGCTGATAGGTTGACCCAACATTCTTTAGTCCGAATGGTATCACCTTATAGCAAAAAGTACCCCACTGCGTGACAAATGTTGTTTTCTCCATGTCCTCAGGCGCCATTTTGATTTGGTTGTAACCTGAGAATCCATCCATAAAGGAAAACACTTTGTGTTGTGTCGTATTGTCAACTAGGATGTCAATGTGGGGAAGTGGGAAATCATCCTTAGGGCTTACCCTATTCAAATCTCTGTAGTCCATGCACATTCGTACCTTGTCGTCTTTCTTAGGTACGGGAACAACATTGGCAACCCATTGCGGATAGGAGGTGACAGCCAAGAATCCAGCGTTAAATTGTTTCATGACTTCTGCTTTAATCTTCTTTGACATATCTGGTCGCATTTGACGGACCTTTTGTTTTACTAGTGGGCAATCCTCTTTTCTAGGCAAACGATGTGCCACAATATCTGCATCAAGTCCCGACATGTCTTCATATGACCAGGCAAAGACCTCAACATACTCGTGTAGCAACTGAATCAGACGCTCCTTGACACTCGGTTCCAGATTGGCACCCACCTTGACTTCTTTTTTGTCTTCTTTGTTACCCAGGTTGATTGTGTCCACAGGTTCCTCGTGAGGCTGAATGGTTCTCTCTTCTTGAAGTAGTAATCTGGCAAGTTCCCTGGTACTTCACAATCTTCCTCACCTTCTTCTTCGGCTTGGTAGATTAGATTTTCAGAGTCACAAAAAGCCATAGCAGAACCGTTACACATGGGATCCCAAATGGATGTAGACCTGTATTGTGAGTGTCAGTGTGTGTAAAGGTATAACTATCTTTGAAAGAAATGAAAATGTAAAAAGCAAAAAAAACGAGCACAGAGTTTGTATGCAAAATGTCCATGATTCATTGATGTTATATGGAAATGAGATAATAACCCTTACAAATGAACAATTGTGCCTCGGGTAAGACACAAGGTTTTAAGAGTTTGAATTGTTTTAATATTATAGATCCAACAAAATGTAAAGACCAATTACTGTGGGATAAAAGTGATCGGGACAAAATCTCTAGCTTCCCAATTGCTGAGCCCTCCACTGATAGTTGGGAAGATCCAATCCTCCAGGTTGCAACCATCTTCATCATCCTCTACCGTGTTGACTTCACATTTGCTGATCTTCAGGGGTGGTCCTCCAGCACGAGCGCGGCGTACAACTTTCTGAGCAGTTGAAGAGAAACCTAAATCGAACTTATCTGACTTGTATGGGATATACGGGAGTTTTCCCCAGATAGTGCACCCACCTTATTCTATTACTGCCTTTGCATCCTTCAAAGATGACATCCTGAGTGGAGGCCTTGTGATCTTGGGAATAACTTTGGTTACTTCCACATCTTGCGGGACTTCTTCAAAGTGTTGGAATGAAGTTTCAATAAATTCACCATCTAATTCCACATATCTGAAGGAATTTAGATGGCTGATCATATACTCTTCTTCTCCATGAACGGTGATAATCTTCCCTTGAATTGGATACTTCAGCATTTGGTGCAACATAGAAGTGACATCGCCAACATTGTGAATCCATGGTCGGCCTAGCAAGCAGGAATATGGGGGACGGATATCCATTACATAAAAAGTTGAATCAAATGTTTGGGTCCCAACCTTTATGGGTATATCCACTTCCCCATGTACCATCCTTTTCGAGCCGTCAAAAGCCCTTACTACTATGTTACTTGGCTTCAATGTCAATCCCTCATAGTCAAGCCTATCAAGAGCTTTTTTAGGCAATACATTCAGAGATGAGCCACTGTCCACCAAAACATGAGCCAAGGTTATGCCCCTACATTCAACTGAGACATGTAATGCCTCATTATGCTTCTTTCCTCTTGGCGTTAAATCAGCATATGAAAAACCTAGACCATTATCTGCAGTTAAGCTAGCTACGCAGTCTTGGAACTGATCGGCAGATGTCTCTTGGGGTACATGGGCAGTTTTCAGGAATTTTACCAAGGCTTTTGCATGCGCCTCAGAACATAGTAGTAAAGCTAGCATGGAAGTTTTAGATGGAGTTTTCCCCAGTTTCTCAACTACATCATAGTCGCTTCTTTTTATGATTTTTAGAATTTCCTCCATCTCTTTCCGGGAGGTCTCAGGGATAGCCAATGATTGTGTGTTCGTCTTGACAGACTCAACCAGAACACCTTTTCCTCGAGTCTCAGTTAACTCAGAAGCAGAAGTGTCAGTAGGAATGATAACAGGGATTGTAACAGCTTTATCAGTTGGAGTATTAGTGGAGGCGATTGTGGGACTGGGAATAGCCTTCGGGGAGCAACAACAGGAATGATTACGGGTCCAGAAACTTCTTTTGGGGGAGCAATTTCTGGAGAGAATATCCTTCCGCTTCGGGTAATCTTGCTAGTTCCTGCAATATTACTGATGTCGGAGTTGACTTTCTTGGAACTCGAATCTTCGGCGGCTGGCCAATCCTGCTTGATACCGTGGTAGTAGACATCCCCTCCATAACTCCATGGTATGGTTTTGTCTGACGAATATGGGACTGGTCCAGGAATTGTAATTATCAAAGGAGTTGCTTTCGGAACTGATGTAATTCTAACGGGTCTTTTGGTGGAGACCCTAGAAGAATTGCCGGAAATGGTAATGATAAAAACATCTTTAAAAGGAACAGGTGGAACAAAAGTCTTTTCAAACAAAATTTCTTTGTTATCTATTAGGCATTGAATGCCTGTTTTACAAAGGACAGCTGGTTGGTAAGGACAAACAGAAATGAAAGCCTTCATCATAGCCCGGGAACACACCGACATTCAACAAGTTCGCTTTAATAGTCAGGAGTGGGGTCATAAGTTCATCAACTGAAGTAACAAACATTTCTTCTTCAATGGCATTGGTATTATGGCCATGTTTGGGCATAGGGGCGGAAATGACATTTGGCTTTTCGGGCGCATCGAATTCAATCTCTTTTGCTTCAATGAGGTCTTGTATTTTGTTCTTTAGAGCCCAACAATTATTAGTGTCATGGCTGGGACTCTCAGAGTGGTATGCACAACGGGCATTAGGATGATATTGAGGAGATGTTATATTAGGATTCTTTGGAGCTTCTTTCAACGTCACCAGGCTGGATCTTAAATGATGTGGCAATACTTTAGATAAGGTCATGTTAATTATGGTGAATTATCTGACTGGCCTTTCCATCCTTAGTTGGTTGTTTCTCTGCTGATCAGGCGCATGTTTAGGAATCATAACAGCCCCCACCATTGGATGGCGTTCGGCCCTATCTTGATTTCTCTGAGGATAAACAACAACCACTTCTTTCTTTATGATAAATGGATTTCTTATATCAGCAGAGGATGTATCCTTTTGAATCTTTCCACTCTTTATCCCGGCTTCTACCCTTTCTCTGGTCAATATCAATTCAGTAAAACCTGCTGATGAACTCCCAATTAGGTGATTGAAGAAGGGACCAGACAAGGTGCCCAAAACATGTCTACTAATTCTCTTTCAGATAGGGGAGGTTGAACTCTTCCAGCCAATTCTCTCCATTTTTACGCATAGTCCTTGAAACCTTCATTGGAAACCATGGCCATACTCTGGAGTTGAGTATGGGTAGGCGCAAGATCAGCATTGTATTGGTATTGTTTGTAAAAGGCTGCATCAAGATCTTCCCAGTTATGAACATTGGTTCTTTCTAGCTAATAAAACCAATCAAGTTGAGTTCCAGTCAGATTGTCTTGGAAGAAGTGTACCCAAAAATCTTTGTTAGCGGTATGGGGCTAGATTTTCCTCACATAGGACTGGAGATGTATTTTGGGGCATAAGACTCCATCATATTTAGCGTACACAGGTGCTTTGAATTTTTGAGGAATGACAATCCCCGACGCTAACCCCAATTCCTCAAAGTTCAAGACAGGAACTTTTTGGATTTCCATCACACTCAACTGCTCTTTGAGATGTTTATACTTGTCATCAGCTGAAGGGTATTGTTCTTCAGAATAGTCTTCTTCTTCCTCTTCCTCTTCTGATTCTGACAGGACAAATTTTTCCTTTCCTTTCCCATCTTGATTGTCTCTCTCACCAGATGTAGTTGCAAAGTCTAGCGTCCTTCTTGTCTGCCCATGAAATCTTCTTCCCATGTTTAGGACTCCAGTTACCTTCTTTGTCTTCTTTTTCTTTTCCTCAGCTAGCAAAGTTTTCAACTCTTCTTATCCTTTGGCTAGAGTTAAGAACAACTGTTGAAACTGTGAATTCTGAGCTTGGAGGTCTTTCACTGTTTGCTCGAGATCCATCTTACTGAAATAAACAGTAGAGAGATGAGGAGACTTGTTGAAAGAAACTTGCTTATGTTATGATGAATGATAAATGCGTATGCAATGATTTCAATGATTTTAAGATTCAAATTCGTTTTAGACAAAAAAGGAAACACACATTATATTTATAAATTAAAGCTTTTGAGTACATCAATGCCTTCTTGGGCAAAACAAATACAAGAAACTCTAAGATAAAAAGGTAGTGCGCATCTTCTTTGGTGCAATGTAGGCATTCAGAGTCTTCTCCTCATGAAGTAGCCTAGTGAGTTCCAAAACCTTCTTCTCGCTAGCGTAGAATTGGGCTTCGAAAGTGTCTCGCTCCCCATTTAGTTGTATCCAATATCTTTGTAAGTATTCAAGAGAGGTAGGCATGTCAGGATGCAGGATAGTGTATGGAACATCTCCTTCCATAACAGGCTTAATGATTACCGGGAGAATGGAAGGATAAGGCATCATAAAACTCTGAGCACGAGTTCGTACCCATTTGAGGTAAGGCTCAAGAAGAATGGAATTTTTATGCCCCAAAGTCTTGCTATCTACCTTGTTTAACATCCTCCAAGCTCCGATAAATCTCTGGGGAAGACCTCGATCGTCATTGTCGTAGTCAAATACCAAACCTTGAATCAGCATCTCGTGCGGGCCATCCCTTCGGGCATAACCAAACTGTCTTAAGGCTAAGCAGGGGTTATAGGTGATACCTCCCCTAATGCCAAGTAAAGGGACATTAGGAAATTCTCCACAACGGTCGACAATAGTAACATTCTCTATGGATCAGGAGCACCAATGAATGTCTGAATGTTTGAGCGTTATCAACCTTTGTGACCACCTTAAACCTTGCTCATTCTTTAATACAGATTGGGGAAGATGCGAAATAAACCATCTTGCCAAGAGAGGAGTGCAACACATAAGGACACCTCTTTTCCTCATTGCGCGAGTGTGAAAAGTGTGTAGGATATCCCCTAGTAATGTAGGCACCGGGTTGTGGGATATGAAGATTTTGACGGTGTTCACATCTATGGGTTGATCAAGATTTGGAAACAACACCATCCCATAGACGAGGAAAGCCACAATTTCCTCAAAGGCTTGCAGATCCAAGGAATTCCAACAACTTTGGGCTTTCATAAACAGGAACTTTGCTAGGAAACCCTTGACACCACTCCTTGTTTCCCAATGAGTTGTGACATCAGATGAGTGCAAGTGTAGAGCCTGAGCAATCTCTTCTGGCTTTGGGTCTCTTTCCGTACCGTTGAAAGGTAGTTGGTTGAGAATGGGAATCCTCAAGAGTCGGGAGAATTCTTCCAAAGTAGGCACAAGTTAATAGTCGGGAAATGTGAAGCAATGGTGTAAAGGAACAAAGAACTGAAAGAGCACCTTCATCATGTCCTCATCCGTGTTGGAGGTGACCAAGTTGAGTAGGCGACCATATCTCTTGGTGAATGGAGAGTTTTCAGGAATCCTTGAAGCTAGCTCCCTGAGTTGTGAAGGGATCCTTACAAGATTGACTTTAATAGTTTTCCTGCGAAGTGAATCCATATCCTACAAAACAAGAACAAAGATCAATCCTAAAATCCTTGAAATGGTTAGTGGATGTATATGATTTTCATGATGTTCATGATGTTATGTACAAGTATGTATATACAAACAAAACAAATAAATCCTTAGGTTTAGGCTTGCATGGAGTTTTATAGGTAAGTACTCTCTTGAAGTTTAGTTGGCTTAAACTTGTCCTAGTAATAGTAACCGGGTTTTAAGGAGCTCAATATCACTGGTTTGTTTCCTTGGTCATTGTTTTAGCACAAGCCTCTTTAATGGCGACTGAAATATCCCAAGAAACCAAACCTCAATGAGTGTAGTATCGAGTATCTACCAACTTCGGACTGCACCAAAGCCGGTTACCTCACTACATACTAAAGGCCAAGTTGGTCAAGTAAAGGCTCTAAAAGTTCATTAGTGCTTCATGACATCACTCAGCAGCCCCGCATTCTCTTTGATTAACTCAAAGGCTACCGGTACCCACAAATATGTCGCACTAACATAGTTATTGCTTAGACCATGTCGGTATACCCCAGACAAATTCCACAATGTATTGCTACTTACATATAATGTATCCCAAATCTGGGTAGAGGATTCAAACCCAAACAAATAACCATAATGTAAAGCATACAAGTCAAACAATGTAAGCAAGTAAATATGATCTAACCCTAAGGTAACCCCACTTTTAGAATTTTCCCCAGTAGAGTTACCAGTTCTGTGATACGGTGGGAGAACTGACTTGAAGGTTTTGCGTTTGATTGCAAATGTTGCGGTTAGCAAGAGTCACCACCGACTTTTCTTTTATCCAAAAGGAAAGGTGAAAAAAGAACAGGAAAGACCTTTGAGATTATTTCTTGAGTTCGGGGGGTAGATTATGAAAAGGGAAGGTATTAACATCCTTTTCATCCATGGTTTTCCATGGGCACTTAGTTACTTTCTAGATCAATTGCTTTTTTTTGTTTAAAATTGTGCTTTGTGTGGTTTTTTTGAAAGTATTTTGTAAAGAGGTCATTGTTTAGGCAATCTTTGTAATGATTCTCGTTCATAAGAATATATACAAAGATGTTTGATCTTTTGAAAATGTTTTCAATTTTGTAAGATGTTTGAAAGTATATGTGATTGTTTTAAAAATAGCAAGGATGCTTTTTTTTGAAATGGAGCAAGTAATTAAGAGCATTCTACCTACTCAAAATTATTTCTTGTACATCTCCTTTTCCTTGACATTGTTATCTTACCATTGATTTGGTAAGTAACCATATCTTTGGATGTAAACGGGACGGGCGTGGGTCATCGTATAATCATGATTAGCAATGTTGCAAGGCATCTTAGCATTCTCTTTTAGGGACTAAGATCATTTGTAAGACAACTTAGATAGCGTCATCGAGGGACTATGATCTTGTATTCGTTTTTTTTGCTAAGATACCTCACATGTGTAATATGGCCATTTTGTAAGGCAACCAAGTGGGTTTTATCCTAGGGGTGCTTGTGTGCAAGTGTATTGTTTTCATGCTTGTTTTTGTCTTGAATTAGAGATTTCTATTTGATTGATTTTATTCTTTCCATAGAAACCCTAATTACTAGCATGTGAATATGAAGCATTTAAATTGCGGAAGATAAAAATACTAAGCTATTACATGATTTGTGGGAAGGGGGGTGTACAAAGTATAAATGGGGATTGCAAGAAATTAAACCCTAATTAATCTATTACAACCATATTGAATTGAATAAATAAATGTACAAAATATGAAAAGAAATAATTTATAAAGTAATGAATAAAAAAAGAATGGATTTTATTTGGTTTTGTCCTTGTTAAAAAAAGTTTTTATTTTTTAACCTAATGAACTAAAAAAAATGCTTAATAAAAAAATAAACTAATTTAATTTAAAAGAGAAAAATATTTTTAAGTTTTATGAAGAAGATTTTAACATTAAACTAAATAGTATGAAAATTAATTAAATTAGGAAAAGTATAAATTCTATGTTTATTTTAAGAAAATAAAATAAGCCTAAATCTATTTAATTAAAAAAAGTTAAGTTTGTAACAAAAATATTTTTGATGTTTTAGTCTAGAAAATAAAATAAATGTATATAGTATAAATAAAAATATCTTTTTATATCTTTTTTTCTTCAATAAAATAAATATTAATATTAATATTAATAAATAAAAATAAAAATAAAATAAAATAAATAAAAAGTCAGGGGGGTTCATTAGTAAACAAAAGAGTATTCATGAGAAAAAATAAACTAAGCCCAATGAAGAGCCCAAATGCTGCCAAAAAAGAACAAAAAAAAAAGAGTTAGAAAATGTAAAAATAACAAAATGGTCACGCTGGGGCTTGAAACCCAGGATCATAGGGTGAACAGGAGCGCACTTTACCACTGGGGTGGCTATACATTCATTAACTTGTATGAAATGATAAATATATAACACAAAACATGTCGTGATTGTACTTCATCTTCAACCTCCAGCCAAATGATCTGTAACTTGCTCATTTCTCAACCATTTGCAAAAATGTAAACATGAAAATTGCTCCATTTTGGCACACGAATCCAACCATATAAATATCATAAACTATAAATCAAAGATGAATGAAAACTTTTAAAAGTACCAAATTCTGACCTAAATATTTTAGAAAGTTCAAACTCAAAATTCTCCTAGCTCAATCAAAATAAATGAAATCTACAGACATGTACAGCTTCAGGGCAATGATGTCTACATTTTATATTCATAAATGAAAGCCTAACAATGCCTAAGTAATGAGATAAAAGTTCAAGAAAAATACCTCAAAACTGGAAATCGTGAAATGGATTTGAGCTTGTTTCAGGCAGTGCTGATGATCAGGTTAGCTTCCTTGGACCTCTAGGAAGCTAATGCAATGGCTGGCTTGAGCTGAGGGTGGCTGGAATTGTCTGGAGAAGTCCAACTGTGATGCTCTGTTTTTGGTTATGGAAGACAGGGAAAATGGTGTTACAGAAGTGAAACAGGTACATGGATGAGTTACCCTTGATGCAAGGAACCTTTAGAAACTAAAAGGCCAAGAAACGCACAAGGGAAATGTGAGTTTGAGGTTCAAGGTCAGAAACTGTGCAACAATGGAGTTTTTGGGAAATTTCTGATTTGAGAGAGTTTTGGTGTATTTCAGGGTGCTCAAGCTCGTCCTCTAGCTCACAAATAGTGCCTCTATTTATAAGCAACAAGTTTGGAGACTTGTTGTTGATCAGAATTCAAAATCACAAGTTTATGCATAACATGTGATTTTTGAGAATTTCAAGTTTCCAAGCATTGCGTACTTGCTAAGATAGAGTGGTTATACTTTAAACAAGCTTGCTTCTGACTTTGTGGATGGAGTGTGATCAGAGGGAACAAGTGAGAGTCTCAAGAATTGACTTTACACAAATGCTTGCTTTTCTAAAATGGAAGTGTTCACTTTATGCCATTAATGGAAATGTGGATTGGATAAAGCTTAAACCACTTGGATTAAAGCTCAAAAGTTTTTGTAATCCATTAATGATGGATAGATACACAAGTTAGGAGGCCTGCAAAGCAATATTATGCAACCTATGTTTGAAATTGGATTTTTGTTCATCACAAAATGCCTTGTAATTCAAGTGACATAACACCAACTTCATCTCTTTGATTCTCCCTACTCAAGAATGATCTCAAGGAGTTCTTTGACATTTTTGAAAGCTTGAAATGTGCTATACAAACCATATTTGAATTTCTTTTTAATATTCACCTTGGAACTATATGAAAAAGTGCCATGAAGTTGAGTCAAAATCCTGACCAAATTAGGGCAAAATTTCACTAAGTGTTTAGTTTTATGATCCTAAGTTCTTGAAATTATAACTTGAGATCCAAGCACTTTTGGAAGAAGTTGTGTGAAGAAAAGTTATAGATATAATGGATATATTTAACTTTCATTTTGGAAGTTTCTCTTTAATCATCTTGCATCATGGTGAAAATTTGTCTCAAAGTTATGAAAAAACATGAAATTTCCAACACTTAGAAAAATTTCTAAGTTTAGAAATGTTGACTTTTCAAAATGAAATCTTGACTTTTTGATTTATTGATGAATAAGTTTCATATTTTGACATGTTTTGATGAATTATGATTTTTGGCACTTGAATTTGACCAAAAAGTTAAAGTTTGACTTTTCAGTATACAATTGATTTTTGATCAATTGACTGCAAAATTCATCTATCAAACCAATGGATTTGCAATATTTTGAACCATGTCAATAGTTCAAAAATGATGCAATTGTAATCTTGAGATCATGCCTTAAACCAATTGACCATTTGCTGGGTTAAAAATCAGAAATTGCCCTTTCCCAATCAAAACCCTAATTTTGACCATTTTGCCCTTTTGGAGATTTGATCAAATTTCTGGAGGGATTGTGGTCCAAACTTGATCAAATGATACATATGAGTTTAAAATGTTGATATGGATAAAAAATTATGATATTTGAATGTAAATTGGCCATGGTTGACTTTTCCCTAATACAACTGATTTTTAGGTCCACTGTTCAATTGATTGATCAAAAGTGTGATCCAAGGCTTGAAAATTGACATGAGTAATCTTGGGGGTCCATAATGGTCCATAAAAGTCATATGAAGCATTGATAGTTCAAAAATCCTTGTGCAAACTCAAACCCTAATTTGGTCATTAGTACCTAAGAAGGTGTCTTGAGCTGATCAAACCCTAGTGCAATCTTGAGCTCAAGGAGATCTTGTGAGCAAATTCTTGATAAGCGAGAGGGAAAATTTTGGGGTACAACAATACCCACACGATCCATTCGAAGGACACTTCAATTTGAAAAGAGAAATGATTGCTGAAGAGTCTGGTCGATGGATAGAGCTAGGGGGTCAAGACAAAAGGTTGAGATGCCCAAAAGTACTTGTTGACCAAGTCCCATGCGCTGCCAGGTTCAGGCCTGATACACTGGCCATAAAACTCCAAAACTGTTGCACAACAGTCCTGCAACACTTCCTTATTCCTTGCACCAAAATTGCATACAAACACTACCCCTCGAAAGCTACAAACATAACATGCCTTTTTTGTTTAAATATTTTGTTTTCCCTCCTAAAACATAAGCCCATGCCATCTATAAATATGAGCCTCCACCACAATGTTAAGGGCGCCTGAAGGATTGCAAGAGAACACTTGTGTAAATTACCAAAAACTCTCAAACACTTCCCAACATTTTTTTTCAAATACTTCTAAAAACTCAACCCCCTTGTACACTAAGTGAGTCCTTAGATTCACCCCCCAAGTGACCATATAACTAGCCTTCGACCCACTTCACCAATTACAATAAAGTAACCATTTGATTCATTCTGTTACTTGTTATAAAAAGAACCTTCGATCCACTAACACACCCTCTGTGATCGGTGGATCTGGAACTGACTGTTTAACGCTGGTTCGCGAAATGTCGCGGAAGCAAGAGTCGCCACCGTCTTTTATTTTCTCCAAATGGAAAGGACAAAAGCACAGAAAAATTCCTTATTGAGATTGGTTCTCGGTTCGGGAGGTAGATTTATAGAAAGGGAAGGTGTTAGCACCCTTTCTATCCATGGTTATCCATGGGCTCTTAGATACTTGCTCATTTGTGTTTTCAAAATGTTTGCTTTTCAATTGTGAGTGGGTTTGAAAAAATTTCGTTTAAAATTTCAGTTCGACTCTTGTATCAGTCCTCAAGAGTGTTTGAAAAGTTGTTTTTGAAAGCTTTTTGCAAAGTGTCGGTGTGAAAAGAAGTTTTTGATTTGTTTTGAATTAGAGCAAGTATCTACGAGTCATCTACCTACCCTAAGGAATTCGTCTGTGTAAATGTCCTTAAGATAGTGCCATCCCACCATTGAGAGGTAGGTAGCACCACCGTTGGAGGTGTTCGGGTCAATTCAAAGGTTCGGGGCATTGTGGTCACCAGAGCAATAGGAAGACACCTTATAAGCTACCCCCATGCCATGTTCATGGACATGAGGACTTACTAAAACGTCCTCTACTCGACGACCACGTTTCGAGAGGCAAGGCAACAGTGAGACGTACCCTAGGGGTGGTGTGTGAATTGTGTGTCATTTTCAATTATGTTTATCTTGTCATGCATCAGTGATCTACGCTTTGTTTTTATTTTTGACATTCATTCTTTCATGCAAATTATTAGTAGTTAAAAGGTGCGGGAAGATAAAAGTCCTACGCTATTACAAAGGCGCGGGTCTACATCGCCAAATTAAACCAAGACCCGATTTGAAATAATAAAATAAGGAAAATAAATGTCTAATTAATCTATTACAAAGCTTTGGGGGCAAGTACATGAAATTTAAAAAAAGGAAATAAAAGTAAATGTGCGAAAAGAAATAAAATCGAAGGTGCGAGGGCGTTGGACCCTTTGAGGAAGTTAAATTGAAATTATTAAATTAATTAAATTAAATAAAGGAAAGGACTTATTATTTTTTTTTATGTTTTTGTATTTATGGAATTTAATGAGAAAATTAATTGGAATTTAAAAGTTAAATAAAACCCTAATTCTAAATTGTTTTTAATTTATTAAAAAAATGTTTAAGTTATAACCTAATTTAACCCTAATTAATTAAATGGCATATTTATTTACAAAAATAATTAATATTTAATAATGGTAAAAAAAAGGAAAAAAAGAATAAAAGTATTAAAACCCTAATTTCTACATTTTTAGTTTATTAAAAAAAACATTAAAATTAAACCTAAGATTAAAACTAAATTATTTAATAAAATTTATTTACAAAATAAATATTTATGAATTAAATATTAAACATATTTTTATTTTGACTTTTCTGATTTTTTGTGTCTTTTATGTTATAAAAATTAATTTGATGAATTAAAAAAAACAATTAAATTGAAACAAATAAAAAAAGAAAAGAAAAGAGATAGAGATACAAACAAGAGGGGGGTTCTGACCCCATTGTGGAGGTGAATTCACAGCAATTTGGCCCATTTGAAGGAGGCCCTTTTGACTTTTCTGGCTTGCATATGGATGTGTTGACTGGTGCGTATGGTGGATAGCTGGTGATAGCCACTAGATTGATCTTCAGGGACATGTGGCAAGCTTTGGCGCTGGGGAATTTGGTGGACTTCTGGGCGTGTTGGATACCTAATCATGTTATAAGAAAAAATAGAAGGAAATATGGGGGACCTGGGAATCGAACCCAGGTCCCAGTGCTTGAAGGACAACGCATCAACCAACCAGCCAAGTGCGTTCGTTTGTAAGATTAATGGAATGTGATTAATATGAGAGAGAATAAGCGCTATTGGTAAACAAAAAAAAAGCGCGAATATTTGAATGGCCTTGTCTGGTTGAGACACCTCAGCATCTTCTTCATGGCTGTTTCGTTTTACCTGAAAACATAAGATAGATAGCGGGGGTTTTAAACCCCCACTAAGTGAAGAACACAAAAATAACGATTAGGCCCTGGGCTCATATAAATGGAGCGCGAAATGTGATTTTGAATCGTTGGAATGTCACGAATGCAATGGTGTAGGTCTTGCTGTCTAATTTTTCCATATGCAAAAGTCCCCAATTTCACATCTTTGAAACCCTAGGCAGCTTCCATGGTGGATTCGTGTATAGGGCTTAAAAACTCAATTAAATGATGCCAACAGCTTTAAAACAACCATGTTAGTATAAATCAATGCTTCAAATGTATGGAAAAGATGTGCAAATGCAAATACGATTATGAAAAAATTTAGGAACAGGGCCACGTGATTCTACCGTTTCTGACAGTATGAAGACTTGATTTTGATTGGGAAAGATCCCTGGCAATGTAAGCAAGCTTATGGAATCGTTCTTAGGTCCTAAAACGCACTGAAACTATGAAAGCAGATTTTAATTTTTTTTGGAAAAATGCAAAGTTCTTTCTTGGTCTGAGGCGCAGCTTATGAGTTCTTCTGCTTAGGTTTAGGTTTGTGTATGTATATGGAATGAATTAGGGTAGAAATCCAAGTCCAAAAACCTTTGCAATCAATGTTCCAATATTTGGTTTTCAATGTAATCTTTTTCAATCTTTTTCATGTAAAACCATTGCCAATCATGATAAATCTTGCCTTTTTAGTGATGCACGAAATCTTGAGTGATTAAAGAGGGCATATGCTGCATAAAAAGATTTGGAAACATGTGTTTAGTATTTTTCTTATAATTAATTTTAATTAAATGAATTAAATAGATGAAATATTCAATTAATTAATTAAAAATAGGAAAATAACTCCCCTTTGGGTCAATGGGTCGTGCATAGCTTTTGGGTGATGATTCTTGGAAGAAATTGAGGCCCATTAGCAATTTTGAGGCATTTGGAGTAAAGTTGACTTTTCAAAATTCCCAAAAATTTCCCAACTTCCACAAGGCATATCTTGCTCAATTTTTAAGCTTTGATCATGTTCTCCTTGACATTTTGGGAAGGTCTTGAAGTCCTCTAACCAATGCCTTTGGTCCCATGTCATTTTGATTTACCAATCTCAAGTTATGGTCTTTGACTTAAAGTGCCTTTTTGTTGACTTTTGAAAATGACCTATAATGTTGAGATTGATAACTTTTTGTGAGAGCATTTCTTGGACTTGAAGTGTGAAGATGAGTTGTAGGAAATGTCATTCTCTTCAAAATGAGCTTTGGATGGAATTTTTCTGATAAACCATGTGGAAGTTATGCCCTTGTCAATTTACAGTTGACTTTTTCAACTGTCCAAATATGGAAACTTTTGCATCTTGAGACTTTTTGAGCCATGCCTTGAAAATCATGATCAAGAATAGATCAAATAATGTTTGTGGCTTCAAAATAAGACGTTGACCAAAAATTTGGACTTTTGACTGTCAAATGACCATTTTGCCCCTACAATTGACTGCTGAGCAATTAAGGTTTTTGACTGTGCAATTTTGTGCTGTGAGTCTTGAAACTTGACATAAGGATGCTTGACAATGTTTGCAGGCATATAGGACTTGTTTGGACCCTTGGAAACTTCAATTTCTCTGCCAGAACCAAAACCCTAATTTTTGACTGTTAGGAGGCCATTGAACTATGCAACCTTTGGGAGATTTTGAAGCATGCTCTTTGCAAATCTTGAAGAATATGGGAGGGAAAATTTTGGGGTACAACAGGTGCCCCTGTTCAATCTTCTTAGACCTGAGGATGTAGATTGGCTGACGTGCCTTTCGTAATCCGAAGGTGGAAGATGATTGAACACTAGAGTGCCCAGAAATTTGTGCTCACATAGTAATGTGATGGTGGGAATGGACTTACATATGCCATTTGGAGATTAGTGGATAGGAGGATGGGCTTATAGATGCCATGTTGAGAGGTGATGGAAGGTGGATGGGCTTATAGATGCCATCTGGGTGTTGATCGTGTAAGAGATTCCTTAGCGAGAACTTGCATACCTGAAAAAAGAAAATGATTACCTGGCCTGTTACAGGAGCTGGTCTTCAGACTCTTTGTGTAGACGTGTCCTGACTAGTTACAGGAATCGGGTCTGGGGCTTCAAACGGTGATGAATGAATCAGGGGCGATTACTACCTCAACAGGAACGCTGAGAGAACCTTGGGCGATTACTACCTCAACAGGGACGCTGAGAGAATCTTGGGGCGATTACTACCTCAACAGGGACGCTGAGAGAATCTTGGGGAGATTACTACCTCAACAGGAACGCTGAGAGAACCTTGGACGATTACTACCTCAACAGGAACGCTGAGAGAATCTTGGATGATTACTACCTCAACAGGAACGCTGAGAGAATCTGGGATGTCTTCTACTGGGATAAGAATCAGGGAGATCTTAGGGTCGATCTGACTGAACCGGAGAAGGCCTTTGACAGGATAAGAATCAGGAAAATCTTAGGGTCGATTTAACTGAACCGGACAAGGTCTTGGAATATCTTCAACTGGATAGGCATCAGGGAGATCTTAGGGTCGATCTGACTGAACCAGAGAAGGCCTTTGACTGGATAAGAATCAGGAAAATCTTAGGGTCGATTTAACTGAACCAAGCAAGGTCTTGGAATATCTTCAACTGGATAAGAATCAGGGAGATCTTAGGGTCGATCTGACTGAACCAGAGAAGGCCTTTGACTGGATAAGAATCAGAAAAATCTTAGGGTCGATTTAACTGAACCAAGCAAGGTCTTGGAATATCTTCAACTGGATAAGAATCAGGGAGATCTTAGGGTCGATCTGACTGAACCAGAGAAGGCCTTTGACTGGATAAGAATCAGGAAAATCTTAGGGTCGATTTAACTGAACCAGGCTAAAGTCTTGGACATAGCTGAGAACTTAACTGGATCTTTCCTGAAAGGTAAAGGTCAGTCATATGCAATGCATGATATGGATCAAGCAATGATGTTCTCGACATAAATGAGATTTGTAAGATATGATGCGTATATGCATGCTATAATGTATGGAAATGTGATGTTTATGAACGCATTTTTTTTCCGTCTAGGAAAGTAAATCCTTGACGGGTGCCGGGAAGTCGTATCCTGGGCTGATGTTGAAGAATAGTGCTTTGCTTCCGCTGGGGATGATGGTTGCAAGAATACCGGTAGGAGAAGATAACTCCGTTGGGAGATAAACTTGATGAAGAGATTACTTTGCGGGGAATAACTACTCTAGCGACCTTGCTGGGGAACAATACTCTGTGGGAAGAGAGGTACTTGCTGGGATGTTGATGATAACTTCGCTGGGGATACCATTGTTATGTTGGAAGTGTTAATAGACTCCGCTGGGGGTAAGAAGACTTCGTTGGGGACGATCTTTCCGTGGCTTTTGGCTGAGGATAACCCAGTTATATCCTGGTAGGGAAATAACCTTTGAATAAAGCCGGGGGACGCGTTCGTGTTCTGCGAGGGATAAGCTTCCAGAATCTACTGGGGATAAGCTTCCTGCTGGGGATATGATTCAACCTTTCCTGGGGAGATCTTGATTGGACTCTCCTGGGGAGATCTTTGAGATATATTGGGGAAGTGGCTCCGCTGAATGTTTGATATACCGCCGGGGAACAATCTTTAGGTCAAGACTGTCGGGGATGCTTGTTTAAGAATATATGTATATCGTGCTGGGGAATGTTTGAGATCTGCTGGAGGATACACAACTTCCTTAAGGCTGACAGTAATCCTGCTTGGGGAGGGTGCATTGACTTGCTGGCTCACTCTCTGGGGAGTTAAGATACACTGGTTATGTTTTTCATTTGAACTTACCTCGATACCTTGGCGGTCAGAGCAATTAGATCGTTTGGACAACTCATTATTGCCCCTGTTTCTGAGGTGGGAGAGGAAGACCTGTGAGGTGCTGATAATTGTTGACGGACAAACCTTCTGCTGGTAGGCAAGTGACGAGATGACAGGACATAGTCGTACGTTTTGATCCCTAACTTTTGCCTGGACCGCCCTTACGGGTTTTCAGTCCACCGGGATACCCATTTTTTCCCAAGCCGCCTTTTTAGGTTTTCGACTTGCCGGGTGTACAGATTTTTCATTTTCATCCCTTATTTTGCCCGGACCCTTTTGGTTCGCCGGGAAGCCCTTATTTTTGCCTAGGTGTGTCAACCTAGCGGGTCTTTGATTATGCGTAGTATTCTTTCGACTATGTCCATGCTCTTAGAATGCAGGGAGGTGCCCCTGGCTGCTTGTGTTTCCATATTACCAGAAGATGTCTGATCGTGCAAGATTCGTTGCTGGAATGCCCCAAGTGACTCAGGCAGAGATTTGCCCCAGGCTATTTGGCCTTTGAGAAATTCTCCGAATCTTGGTTGGACTGCCCCATATGATAGACCATGATCATGTCATGCCCCTTGATTGGAGATCCTTTTGTTCATTAGGCATTCGTCGTGCGAACTTTTATGCTGTTCAAACAAAAAGTCATATGCAAACAAAGTTATGTTAAAAATGCAAAGCTTATGTCTGTCTTGAAGATTTTGAAAATGCATTCTTTTTCATGAAACAAGTGAATGTTTGTAAAACGTGATGTCAACTCCGTATTTACCGTAGGCCTTAAGGAGTCAGGATACCTTTCGTAACAGTATGCTTTCGAACTAACCCATGCTTCAGCTAGGACTTTTGAGGGTTGTAGCGTGGCCTGGTTCACGGTTCAAGAAACAAAGGATAAAGGCTCAAATTTTATTTGTACCCACCCGCTCTTCGTGGTGTTCTTCAAACCTAAGCTCAGTTGATCGTGCGTTAGACTTTGTTTGAGTCTTTGTCCTGATGTTCCAATGATGGTTCAAATATTGATGATTTATTCTGAGTAGGCAGCCATTTTTTTGTCTTTGTTGAGGGTTTGTATGACCTCTTTCTTTTTGATTTCGTTATCCCTATTTGTTGCCTGAACTATTTCCTTTTGTATTTACAGTCAGCGGGATGCCCCAGTTTTGTAAGTCTCCTTCATAGGTTTTGACTTAATGGGTTTTTATTTTGAGATATAATGACTGCATATCCTTATGATTATTCGGAATCATCACTGTCTTCTTTTTTTTGTAAGGACCTCTTTGGTGCCGTTTGTTATGCACTTGGATCAACTGAGAGAACTACCCTGCCCCAGGTTATGATTAAGGGTTTTAATTTTCGAAAAGAAAAACTCCTACTTCTTTGGCTCAAAGGGGTTGACGAGGGATTATCTTCCTTATAACTCCAGTGTTTAGGAATTGAAACAATGCCTGTACCTCATCAGCGGGGTCTGTTCAAAAGCATACTGTAAAGATAGCGGTATCGTTTTCGTCATCCTCCTTCAAGAGGCTTAGAATTATTAATCGAGCGTTGATCATCAGAAAAAAAATATGAAAATAATTTGCATATAGTGAATACGAATATATTGCTTCAAAACAGACGTAGGCGATGCATTAATGGAATAACAACGTTTATCATGAGTAAATGTTTGAACAAAAGAAAATTAACAACTTGAAAATCCTAATGAACAAAAATATTTTCATCTTCAGGGCTTGTTACTTCAAATGGTGAGCCTTGGAGGGATGGTAGAAAAACTCAGCCTGACCATCTTGTGTGAACTCCAATGCTCCTTCATCAATCAGGTCCTGGATCTTATTCTTCAAAGCCCAACACTCATTTGTATCATGTCCTGGACTGGCAGAGTGGTAGGCACACCTTTTATTGGGATGATAGGTAGGAGATGATGTATTGGGGTTCCAGGGATGAGCCCTTAATGTGATCAGATTCAATCTCAACAGGAGTTGTAGAGCTTGAAACAGCGACATGTTGAGCTGGGTGAATTGCCTCCTGGGCTTGTCTGGCTGAAGCTGGTGAGGTTGATGCTGAATTTGTGACACTGGAGCCATTTGAGGAGCTCTCCCCTTATCTCCTTGTCTCAAAGATGGTTGAATGATGACTGGCTCTTTACCCTTAGACGTTTGCCCCAGTTGGTTACCTTGAAGCAGTTGGTTGATGAGAACTCCCAGCTCTTCTTGTCTTTGAGCTAAACCTTGAATGGCAGTCACCTGTCTCAGCATCTGGGCTTTCAATGCATCCACTTCAGCTTGCAGATGTTTCAGCCGTTCGTCCTCAGCGCTGTTCCTGACCAAAGTCCCCATGAGAAGTGTTCTCAGCTCCTCCTGCCCCTTGGATAGATTCAGGAGGATTTCCCCGAACCGAGTCTCTTGAGCAAGAAGGTCCTGGTTATCTTGTTGGGAAGCCATTGCTGAAATAGACAGCGAGAAAGGTAAGTGACCTGCAACAAGGATACCTGTTATGCAATGATGTGTATGACATGTATGTAATGTTTTCAAGGACCTCGTGGGATAAACAAGAAAATTTGTTAGAATTTGGGTCCGGTAGCTTGATTGAAGGAACTTCATGTTGCTGAGAGTCCTTCTTCAAGGGTCAAAGCTCACCATATCTAGTGGGTCATAGCCTATGACAACCTTGTCTAGAGGAAAATAAATCCCCTTTTGCCCCTTGCTGGACAATTGGTTCATCATCACCTGCATCACAAGCCCTTGAAATCCTTGAAATGGGTTAGTCTTCATGCAGGATGCATGCAATGGTATGGTGTTATGCTATGCATGGGGTAACATAGGTAAACCCTGTTATGAGTCCCGATTAAGGACTGTAAACAAAACCTGCAAGAAACTCAAGTAAACCCTGTTATGAGTCCCAGTTAAGGACTATAAACAAAACCTGCAAGAAACTCAAGTGTCAGATAACAAGCATGCAAGTAGTCAAGTTGGAAGGCACACAAGTCATACAAGACAAATCCCTTAAAGTTTAGGCCAGCATGAGGTCTAGGTATTACCCTCTTTCAGTTTGTTGGTTCATACCTGTCCTATAAAAAATAACCGAGTTCTTAGAGGATCCCAATATCACTGACTACCCTCAATCGGTCTTAACTCCAGCATCGCAATCTTTTCTTGCGGCCAGAACCATCACGAGAGTTTAGCCTCAATGGGCGTAGCATACTGCTACTGTTCTATTGGCCAAGTTGTGTCATTTAAGGTTCTAAGGTCTGTTGGTGCTTAATGACTCCTCAGAAGACCCATATTCTCCTCGTTGCAACACAAGGAATATCGGTACAGACCAAGGTGCCACACCAACGTAGCCACTGCTTCACCCATGTCGGTCTACGCCGGACAGGTCCCTCACCGCTTATGCTACCTAAACAGGGTATCCCCAGATCCGGGTTAGGATCTATGTAACTCCAATGCAACCCACAATAATAAAGCAAACAAACACAGCAATTGAAAACACAAGTGATCTTAGTCCTAAGGTACACCTCACTTTAAGTATAGTCCCCAGCAGAGTCGCCAGTTCTGTGATCGGTGGATCTGGAACTGACTGTTTAACGCTGGTTCGCGAAATGTCACGGAAGCAAGAGTCGCCGCCGTCTTTTATTTTCTCCAAAAGGAAAGGACAAAAGCACAGAAAAATTCCTTATTGAGATTGGTTCTCGGTTCGGGAGGTAGATTTATAGAAAGGGAAGGTGTTAGCACCCTTTCTATCCATGGTTATCCATGGGATCTTAGATACTTGCTCATTTGTGTTTTCAAAATGTTTGCTTTTCAATTGTGAGTGGGTTTGAAAAAATTTCGTTTAAAATTTCAGTTCGACTCTTGTATCAGTCCTCAAGAGTGTTTGAAAAGTTGTTTTTGAAAGCTTTTTGCAAAGTGTCGGTGTGAAAAGAAGTTTTTGATTTGTTTTGAATTAGAGCAAGTATCTACGAGTCATCTACCTACCCTAAGGAATTCGTCTGTGTAAATGTCCTTAAGATAGTGCCATCCCACCATTGAGAGGTAGGTAGCACCACCGTTGGAGGTGTTCGGGTCAATTCCAAGGTTCGGGGCATTGTGGTCACCAGAGCAATAGGAAGACACCTTAGAAGCTACCCCCATGCCATGTTCATGGACATGAGGACTTACTAAAACGTCCTCTACTCGACGACCACGTTTCGAGAGGCAAGGAAACAGTGAGACGTACCCTAGGGGTGGTGTGTGAATTGTGTGTCATTTTCAATTATGTTTATCTTGTCATGCATCAGTGATCTACGCTTTGTTTTTATTTTTGACATTCATTCTTTCATGCAAATTATTAGTAGTTAAAAGGTGCGGGAAGATAAAAGTCCTACGCTATTACAAAGGCGCGGGTCTACATCGCCAAATTAAACCAAGACCCGATTTGAAATAATAAAATACGGAAAATAAATGTCTAATTAATCTATTACAAAGCTTTGGGGGCAAGTACATGAAATTTAAAAAAAGGAAATAAAAGTAAATGTGCGAAAAGAAATAAAATCGAAGGTGCGAGGGCGTTGGACCCTTTGAGGAAGTTAAATTGAAATTATTAAATTAATTAAATTAAATAAAGGAAAGGACTTATTATTTTTTTTATGTTTTTGTATTTATGGAATTTAATGAGAAAATTAATTGGAATTTAAAAGTTAAATAAAACCCTAATTCTAAATTGTTTTTAATTTATTAAAAAAATGTTTAAGTTATAACCTAATTTAACCCTAATTAATTAAATGGCATATTTATTTACAAAAATAATTAATATTTAATAATGGTAAAAAAAAGGAAAAAAAGAATAAAAGTATTAAAACCCTAATTTCTACATTTTTAGTTTATTAAAAAAAAACATTAAAATTAAACCTAAGATTAAAACTAAATTAATTAATAAAATTTATTTACAAAATAAATATTTATGAATTAAATATTAAACATATTTTTATTTTGACTTTTCTGATTTTTTGTGTCTTTTATGTTATAAAAATTAATTTGATGAATTAAAAAAAACAATTAAATTGAAACAAATAAAAAAAGAAAAGAAAAGAGATAGAGATACAAACAAGAGGGGGGGTTCTGACCCCATTGTGGAGGTGAATTCACAGCAATTTGGCCCATTTGAAGGAGGCCCTTTTGACTTTTCTGGCTTGCATATGGATGTGTTGACCGGTGCGTATGGTGGATAGCTGGTGATAGCCACTAGATTGATCTTCAGGGACATGTGGCAAGCTTTGGCGCTGGGGAATTTGGTGGACTTCTGGGCGTATTGGATACCTAATCATGTTATAAGAAAAAATAGAAGGAAATATGGGGGACCCGGGAATCGAACCCAGGTCCCAGTGCTTGAAGGACAACGCATCAACCAACCAGCCAAGTGCGTTCATTTGTAAGATTAATGGAATGTGATTAATATGAGAGAGAATAAGCGCTATTGGTAAACAAACAAAAAAGCGCGAATATTTGAATGGCCCTATCTGGTTGAGACACCTCAGCATCTTCTTCATGGCTGTTTCGTTTTACCTGAAAACATAAGATAGATAGCGGGGGTTTTAAACCCCCACTAAGTGAAGAACACAAAAATAGCGATTAGGCCCTGGGCTCATATAAATGGAGCGCGAGATGTGATTTTGAATCGTTGGAATGTCACGGATGCAATGGTGTAGGTCTTGTTGTCTAATTTTTCCATATGCAAAAGTCCCCAATTTCACATCTTTGAAACCCTAGGCAGCTTCCATGGTGGATTCGTGTATAGGGCTTAAAAACTCAATTAAATGATGCCAACAGCTTTAAAACAACCATGTTAGTATAAATCAATGCTTAAAATGTATGGAAAAGATGTGCAAATGCAAATACGATTATGAAAAATTTTGGGAACAGGGCCACGTGATTCTACCGTTTCTGACAGTATGAAGACTTGATTTTGATTGGGAAAGATCCCTGGCAATGTAAGCAAGCTTATGGAATCGTTCTTAGGTCCTGAAACGCACTAAAACTATGAAAGCAGATTTCAATTTTTTTTGGAAAAATGCAAAGTTCTTTCTTGGTCTGAGGCGCAGCTTCTGAGTTCTTCTGCTTAGGTTTAGGTTTGTGTATGTATATGGAATGAATTAGGGTAGAAATCCAAGTCCAAAAACCTTTGCAATCAATGTTCCAATATTTGGTTTTCAATGTAATCTTTTTCAATCTTTTTCATGTAAAACCATTACCAATCATGAGAAATCTTGCCTTTTTAGTGATGCACGAAGTCTTGAGTGATTAAAGAGGGCATATGCTGCATAAAAAGATTTGGAAACATGTGTTTAGTATTTTTCTTATAATTAATTTTAATTAAATGAATTAAATAGATGAAATATTCAATTAATTAATTAAAAATAGGAAAATAACTCCCCTTTGGGTCAATGGGTCGTGCATAGCTTTTGGGTGATGATTCTTGGAAGAAATTGAGGCCCATTAGCAATTTTGAGGCATTTGGAGCAAAGTTGACTTTTCAAAATTTCCAAAAATTTCCCAACTTCCACAAGGCATATCTTGCTCAATTTTTAAGCTTTGATCATGTTCTTGGACATTTTGGAAAGGTCTTGAAGTCCTCTAACCAATGCGTTTGGTACCATGTCATTTTGATTTACCAATCTCAATTTATGGTCTTTGACTTAAAGTGCCTTTTTGTTGACTTTTGAAAATGACCTATAATGTTGAGATTGATAACTTTTTGTGAGAGCATTTCTTGGACTTGAAGTGTGAAGATGAGTTGTAGGAAATGTCATTCTCTTCAAAATGAGCTTTGGATGGAATTTTTCTGATAAACCATGTGGAAGTTATGCCCTGGTCAATTTACAGTTGACTTTTTCAACTGTCCAAATATGAAAACTTTTGCATCTTGAGACTTTTTAAGCCATGCCTTGAAAATCATGATCAAGAATTGATCAAATGATGTTTGTGGCTTCAAAATAAGATGTTGACCAAAAATTTGGACTTTTGACTGTCAAATGACCATTTTGCCCCTACAGTTGACTGCTGAGCAATTAGGGTTTTTGACTGTGCAATTTTGTGCTGTGAGTCTTGAAACTTGACATAAGGATGCTTGACAATGTTTGCAGGCATATAGGACTTGTTTGGACCCTTGGAAACTTCAATTTCTCTGCCAGAACCAAAACCCTAATTTTTGACTGTTAGGAGGCCATTGAACTGTGCAACCTTTGGGAGATTTTGAAGCATGCTCTTTGCAAATCTTGAAGAAAATGGGAGGGAAAATTTTGGGGTACAACACCCTCCTTCGATTCAGTGACTGCTTGCATAAAGTATTGACTGGATTAATCTCAGGAAGGCCCCATCGAATTTCCATTCACCACCAAGTAAGACACTTTCATTTTCCTTCAATTTAAGAACTCAAAGACGTAAGTTCCCTTTAAACTTGAATCTATTTTATTCAAATATCATGTGCACATGCCAATAAAGAGAAATGTAGATATTTTATATAGGGATCTTGACCATGTTTTAACCTTCGACTTTGACTGCTCATATGCCAAAAATCTCAACTCTGACTAGTTAGGCTTTGGACTTTGAGACCCAATAATTTTGTGCTAACCCCTGGCTGGTAGTTACACTTGAATGTTGAATTTTAAGAATTTGAGATAGGTTCATTGTACCTTTCAATTGGCTAAATGCTCAAGCCTTTCGAATCTCAACTTGAAGGCCTAGTATACTTACAGTCAAAGGAGTCAGCAAGGAGCCTGAAGCAAAGAATGCACTTCACACTGACTCCAAGCCTCAAATGAAGGAAGTAGCCAGTAGAATGCATTTCACACTGACTCCAAGACTCAAACGAAGGAAGTATCCAGTAGAATGCATTTCACACTGACTCCAGGCCTCAAACGAAGGACGTAACCAGAAAGGTGGCCTTGTTGACTTCCAACTCCCAGTCGAAGGACATAATCTCGCTGACTTCTAACTCCCAGTCGAAGGACATAACCTTGCTGACTTCCAACTCCAAGTCGAAGGACAAAATCTTACTGACTTCCAGCTCCCAATCGAAGGACAAAACCTTGCTGACTCCAGGCCCAAATCGAAGGAGGTCAAAAAGTACAAAATCGAAGGGTGCTTCTCCCTGAATCGAAAGAGCTCATTTTTCTTATTTTTATTTTTATTTTGTCTTTATATTTTCTTGCTATTTCAATATGGTTGTAATAGTGTAAGATTTATTTTCTGCATTTTTATTACTTTTGCATAAATGTTAGTAATTAGGATGTATGGTAAGATAAAAACCAACAAGTAGACAACCTAAAATTCAAAGAAAATGCATGAAAATCAAACACACTATTCACACATGCACCCCTAGGGTAATCTCACTTGTTGCCTCGAAAATTGGTGTTTTAGAAAAGATCCTCGATAAAAGATCGTAGTCCCTTAATGACCCTCAATGCTGCCTTTGGTAAACAATCTAGTCCCTAAACGACATTTCTAAAACGTCCCAAAGGTTGCCTTCTATGACTATACAAACGTCCCACGCCCGTCCCTTCACATCCAATGATGGGGCTTCTTACCAAATCAATGGTAAGATAACAACATCTAAAGGAGGAGGAAAAGAACATTAAGACCTTTTGAGTAGGTATGATGCTCCTAGTTACTCTCTTGCTCACAAAAAAAACATTTTATACACCCACACTTTCATTTTGAAATATTTTCAAAAGACAAAGCTTTTTGTACGCGTTCTTATAGAGACGAGAACCATTACAAAGGCACTTTTCAAAATCACTTCCAAAAACACATTCCAAAAATACTTCTTTGAACTATTTTCAAAAAAACACTTTGTACGCGTTCTTATAGAAATGAGAGCCATTACAAAAGACATTTTTTTAAAAAATAATTTAAAAAACCACACCACAAGCACCTTTCAAACAAAAGCAAGTGATCTAGCAAGAAACTAAGATCTCGTAGATAACTACAGATGAAAAGGGTGCTAATACCTTCCCTTTTCATAACCTACCCCCGAACTCAAGAAATAATCTTGAAAGGTCTTTCCTGTTCTTTTCATTCTTTCCTTATTGGATAAAAGAAAAGTCGGTGGCGACTCTTGCTATCCGCAATAATTGTGATAAAATGCAAAACAACCAAGTCAGTTCTCGCCACAGTGTTACAGTAGGGAAGGTGGTACGTAGGCACTAAAGGTTGTCAACCGCGGCGGGTGCAAAAATTATAAAAAAATATTTCTTTTCTCATCTACACCATCTATTCTCTTATACAATGTTTATAGCCAAAATACACTGATTTTCAAAGAGGTTCCTGCGGAGTACCATAGATGTTTTGGGTGCTAATACCTTACCTTTGCATAACCAACCCTCGAACTTAGATTCTCTCTCCCTCTTTTTGGGTTATTCGCTCTTTTCCCATTCCTTTGAAAATAATAAAGCACGCAACGATTTTTATTTTGATATGTGCGAGTCAAGTCAATCCAATGGCTTACTCTCAACATTTCTACCGCTACATAAGTGTATGATTTTCTGTGGAATAACCTTCACTCTTTGATCTTTTCAATAATTTCATCAACCTCAATTACCGATTCTTAAGATTATCTTTCCCTAAGTCCTTAGTGAAAAACCTTTAACGTTTACCCTAATTTCAATTTCCATTTAAATTAGTGTTGAGGTTAAGCATGTAATCATCAAGAATTATTCTGGTTATCATAGGATTCCCTTAGTCCTAGGTGAAATCATCTATAATATCATTATTTAGAAAACCTTAACACGATCGTCCGACTCTAATGTGTTAATAACAGTGAAACCCTATGGCCCCATAGGGTAAAACTATAAATTTTTCTAAACAATAAAATTGATGCATAAAACTTTTATCTTGAATAAAACAAAGAGATTAGTATTCTTAACATTACAAATCAGGGACACCCCCTAGAATTGGGGGGTTTAGCCGCACATAATATTCAAAAGTAAAATAACACAAATATTAGATGTAGACATTTCAATAAGTTTGGAATCTTAAATCTTCAATAGTTATCTCACATGAAGAATTCTCCATTCCTAAAGCTCCTCTGAATCTCCAGTCTCCTATCGTGCAATTGTTTTAACATATTTTCAACACAAGTATTTATATTATCGTTTTCCTCAGGGATTGGTGTGATATTAATGCTATTATATAATTTTAGTGAATTTAAGTGTTTGAATCATAAACAAAGTTTTGGTATTTGCTTTTAGTAACAAAAGATTAAGTTTCATGCACTATATTGTGATTTGGATAAAAGAGAAGTTTTTGTTTGAAAAGGCTTGTTTTGATAAAAGGCATGTTAAGATTATTTTTCATCAACCTATTCCAAATATATTCGATTAACCACACATATGAACTAATTAATGATCGATACATTCACGTATCCTCTCAACATTTCTCATGTCTAAGCAATATTGTGAGAATTATCATGTTAATTATTAAATGATCTCTCAACCTAACTATTAACATGAAAATCTTTAAAGCTTGATACAAGTGAATACTAACTCATAAATCTATGTCTAGAGCTTGTTTATTAGTAGATGAATATCTTAGGTCAAGCTTGGAACTTACTTCTCAATAATGATCCAAACCATAAAAAGAACAATGATAACAAAGATATTCAACATGTATTAATCATCAACCAAGTTCATATACAAAATGATCAAAAGAAATACATAAATTCTAGGTTAACTACTTCTAACCTTGACACAAAAAATGCTTAGCTACTCGTGGTCATGATACCTTGATCAATAAATAAGCAATGAAAGTTGATGAACATCAATCTTCTAGTCTCCTTGATTCAATATGCAAAAATGTTTTTCTCTCCCAAAAACTAAGAACAAGGGTTTCTATATTATGATATGTAGAACAAGGGTTTCTATTCCCTTAATGCATTTTTTCTTCCCTCCAAAGTACAAAAGTTGGTGAAAATTCCCCCAAAATATGGAAAAAGTAGCGAAAAAGTATGGCAATCTACACATCATCACCGAGCGACCATAAAGAATCACCGAGCGACGTTGGCTAGATGGCACACGTGACCAGCTTGGCGTGATACACAAGCAGGAAAGTATCTATCATCACAAGGCGATACAGATGCTTCACTGGGAGATCCTTCTTTCGCCAGGCGATCTAGGGGAGAAACATTACAGAAGAAAACAAAAAAAATCCACCCTTTCTTCACAATTTTCACCAGGCGATGCATCCTATCGCTAATCCATTCTTTGTAGAAACAAAACATTTGCTTCCTTGCATAAAAAATAGAAAGTCTACATTTGGCCGTCTTATCTGCACAAAATTTGCTGAAACACTAACAAACAAATTAAAACATTCAAAATTATTTGTATTCATGCAAAATGACTTAAAATAAGCGCTTATCCTGATTAAAAGTAAAATAAAGGGTTTGAAAGTGTCAATAAATGATATGAAATTTATTTAAAAGTTGACACTTAACAGCTCTCCCCAACTAAAATCTTTGTTTGTCCCCAAATCAAAGGTAAACACTAAGGTAACAAGATGAATTTAGAAGAACAAAATTAACAAGATCACTTTGGATGGTTCATTCCTTTTTTCTATCTCCACTTTCGATTTCTCTTTCTCACAATTCACCCTTCTATTTTCCTTTTTCTTTAATAATGCTTCTTTTTTTATATATATTAAGCATTTCTTAAAGGATGCATTATGCCACCAATTCTTTCTTCCTTTATAACCAACCTCCCCAACTTTAAACATTTATTTATTTTTGTTCAAATGAATGATTTTTAAACAAGGCTATTTCAAATAATTGGGTAAAGTGTTTATAAACATGAAAGTTTTTATTATGAATCATCATTGACTTTTTCCTTGATCTTCTCTAAGCATTAACACACTACTAAGTGGTATACTTAAAAATTTGTTGGTTTTATGATAAATTCATTCCAAAAAATAAATTTTATTTAAAGCTCAAAAGGGTTCACAAAAGTTCATAAACTCACAAGGTTAGATGATGCCCTTTTGGAAATGGTGGTAACTCTCATAATGCAGAAATAATTCCTTGGTCACTTCTAAGTTTCCAGAATTTCTTCTCAACAACAAGATTTAACATGAATCATTCGAGCTAAAACAAAAATTGCTAAAACTTTAACAATTTGGTGAACAATGGAAAGTATCTCACAATTGTTGTTATGTCCTAATGATTCAAACATGCACACATATTTACATAATAATGCATAACTATCTCTTTGCTTAAAGCACTATTTTCATGATTATGCTAACATTCTACAAAATGGTAACATAATACCTTATTTGCGCATTTATTTGAGATTTGTATCATCACCACCCAAATCATGAGATCAATCGAGTCCCAAAGAATCAAACTTTCTCCTTGAGCACTTAACTTCAACCCTTTTTTTTTCAAAAACAAACGAAACACAATATCTAATGCTCACACCATAATAATATAATACTACCAAAAACCATAATCTATCAAACTTTAATCAAAATAAGTTCTAAACAAAAAGGGGTACCAATACCCACTAAAAAGGGAAAATCCCAAAATACAACCATAATTTTTGTTTTCAAAACACAACCTCAAAACACAACCAATTGTTTCAACAATTAAAAATTTAAACACACTAATATAAAACTGAAAAATAAACTCCTTCACTTTGTCACCAAACCATCAATGCTCCATATTTTCACCACGGTCATCACCATCATTTCCATCATTACTATCATCACCATCATGTGCTTCAACATGTGTTTCCCCCTCTGAAAAGAAAGGACGCTTGTCCACGGGCCAATTGCAGAAAGCATTGAACTCGGCTTGGGTAGGGAAAGTAACTGTCTCCTGAGGGTTTGACTGATGCAAAAATAGTTTTACCATGGAGTCATGAAGGAAGCTTCCAGACCTTCGATGAGATTCCAACATGTCCCAAGTGTAATTGCAGGTCTCCTTCATCCTAGGATCCCAATTAGTATAATCAAGACCCTCAGATTCCTCTCGAGCACCAGATGATTCACATACAACATTCTTGTTCTTCCTTTTCATGACCAATTTTCCCAAGCAGTAACGGCTAAGATAGTCATCATATATAATCCCCCTTACTTTTTCATTGACCTCCCCAATAATTAAAATGCCTTTGTCTAGGTACATAGCAGTTATTAGATAAGGGAAAGGAAGAGGTACACGAGAGTTTACCTCTTTTGTCTTGGTGCTTTCGACAAATTGCCTCATTTCTTTTGAAATAATTCTGGCCATATCCATCGACCGGTCCTCCGGGATACAGTGCACAAGTAAAGCAACATAAATTGGAATGGTTGACCTATGAAGTTTTGGTCTGATGTTGTTCAGAATCAACAGGAGCACAATTTGAGCTTCAGGGGTCATATATTCCTAATTGTATCTAAAAGGAATGCCTGCTGCATTTAATTCCATAACTCTCCCCTCAAGCAAAATTGCACTGCCAATAGAATCGTGATTTCTCAATTTTCCCAGATCTGTTAAAATCATCAATTTCATGAACGCATAAGTGGAGAGGGTTCCCCAAGAAGTTGTTAATCAAGTTCTTATCAAATTATAAATATTTTGCTCTTACCGTAGTTCTGAAAAGAAATCGCTCCTCCTCATTCGGAAGAGCATTTGCATAAAATTCTCTTACCAAATCATAGTTAATCTTGTCAACTGGATTGATAAGCACATCCCATTTTTTCCTCAGGAAAATCTGCATAGCCTTCCTATGCGGTTCATGGGTGTCAATAGCAAACTTCTTCTTAGAAATGAACTATCTTCCCATAAGCATGTTGAATCTTGCTTCAGCATCCGTTCTTACAAACTTGCTCTCATCAAAGCTCTACGATTGGCTAGAGCTATTGCGTTCAGTCTCCCTCACAGTTTTCAAGAGGAAAGCTCTTTTGGGACCCATATGCAAGACATGAAACCAACACAAAACAACAGAGCATTCTTCTTGTTAAAGATAAAAATAATACAAAGAAGAGAGGAGAAAAATTTACCTTAGATTCTTGGAATGAGGAATGAAGGTGCAAGGTGAATTGGAGAATAGGAGAGCAATGGCTAAAATTAGGTCATATATGTTTACATAACAATGTTGACCCGTGGGTCTTTTTGACCCACTAAATAATTAAGTGAAAACACGTAGCAGAAGGGTGCTGTAAAAACAGCGTCGCCCGACGACAGCTTCGATCTCCGAACGATCCTAGGTAGAAAAAGAACAAAAATTTCTACTGTAGAATTTGTTCCACAATTCTGTTCTGTAGCAGATGAATGAAAATAACACACATAAAACAAAAATACTTACAACGTTAGGGTCCCTCCTAACAAGCGCTTTGTTTAACTTCATTTTGAGCTCGACGGTCTATGATGATTTCACAAATCACCAAGACAGACCATATTTGTTTCTCGAATTATCTCACCTCCAAGGTATACTTTCAACCGTTAGCCATTTACAATCCAAACTTACTTTGATATGGGATCCTCCAACACAATTGCTCCATAATATTTCACATCTTTGATCACGAACGGGCCTGACCATTTGAACTTCAACTTTCTCGAAAAAAGTTTAAACCGAGAATTAAAAAGAAGCACCATTTGGCCAACTTTGAAGTCTTTGTTTCGGATCTTCTTGTCATGATAAAATTTGAATTTCTCTTTGTACAAATTGTTGGAGTGATACGCATCATTGTGTAATTCATCAAGACCCTGCAATTGAATTTTTCTCTTTTCTCCGGCCAAGTTAGAATCAAAATTTAAGAAGTTTATTGCCCATAAATCCTTGTGTTCAAATTCCACAGGAAGGTGACAAGTTTTGCCATACACCATTTGAAATGGTGTCAAACCAATAGGAGCTTTGTAAGCGGTGCGATACGCCCATAAAGCATCATCAAGCTTAATTGACCAATCCTTCCGTGAAGTTGACATGGTCTTTTCTAAAATCCTCTTAACCTCTCTATTTGAAACTTCGGCTTGTCCATTAGTTTGTGGATGGTATGGAGTCACCACTTTATGTTTTACACCGGAGTTTTCCAAGACTTTTTAAGAGGTGCATTATAAAAGTGTTATCCACCATCGCAAATTAAAACGCGCGGAGTGCCAAAATGGGAAAATATATTTTTATTTAGAAACTTGATAACCATTTTGCCGTCAGCCATTTGACTATTGCAATGCTTTCAATAGTCAAACTCCAATCCCCGACAACGGCGCCATTTTGTTGTAACATATTTTCAAAACAAGTATTTATATTATCGTTTTCCTCAGGAATTGGTGTGATATTAATGTCGTTCTATAGTTTTAGTGACTTTAAGTGTTTGAATCATAAAAAAACTTTTGGTATTTCCTTTTAGTAACAAAAGATTAAGTTTCATGCACTATATTGTTATTTGGATAAAAGAGAGGTTTTTGTTTGAAAAGGCTTATTTTGATAAAAGGCATGTCAAGATTAGTTTTTGTCAACCTATTCCAAATATATTCGATTAATCACGCATATGAACTAATTAATGATCGATACATTCACGTATCCTCTCAAGATTTCTCATGTCTAAGCAATATTGTGAGTATTATCATGTTAATCATTAAATGATCTATCAACCTAACTATTAATATGATAATCTTTAAAGCTTAATACAAGTGAATACCAACTCACAAATCTATGTATAGAGCTTGTTTATTAGTAGATGAATATCTTAGGTCAAGCTTGGAACTTACTTCTCAATAATGATCCAAAACATAAAAAGAACAATGATAACAAAGATATTCAACATGTATTAATCATCAACTAAGTTCATATACAAAATGATCAAAATAAATACATAAAGTCTAGGTTAACTAATTCTAACCTTGACATAAAATATGCTTAGGTACTCATGGTCATGATACCATAATCAATAAATAAGCAATGAAAGTTGATGAACATCAATCTTCAAGTCTCCTTGGTTAAAGATTCAAGAATGTTTTTCTCTCCAAAAACTAAGAACAAGGGTTTCTATCTTATGATATGTAGAACAAGGGTTTTTATTCCCTTAATGAGGTTTTTCTTCCCTCCAAAGTACAAAAGTTGGTGAAAAGTTCCCCCAAAATATGGCAAAAGTAGCCAAAAAGTATGGCAATCTGCACACCAATATCGGGCGACCATAAAGCATCGCTAGGCGATGCTAGCTAGACGCAAAACGTGACCATCTAGGCGTGATACATAAGCAAGAAAGTATCTATCATCACTGGGCGACAAGGATGCTTCGTTGGGCGATCTTTCTTTCGCCAGGCGATCCAGGGGTGAAACATTATATAAGTGAACCAAAAAAATCCATCCATTATTCACAATTTTTGTCGGGCGATGTATCCTGTCATCGGGCGATCCTTTGCAGAAACACAACATTTGCTTCATTGCATAAAAAACAGAAAGTCTATATTTGGCCGTCTTATCTGCACAAAATTTGCTGAAACACTAACAAACAAATTAAAACATTCAAAATTATTTGTATTCATGCAAAATGACTTAAAATAAGCGCTTATCCTGATTAAAAGTAAAATAAAGGGTTTGAAAGTGTCAATAAATGATATGAAATTTATTTAAAAGTTGACACTTAACAGCTCTCCCCAACTAAAATCTTTGTTTGTCCCCAAATCAAAGGTAAACACTAAGGTAACAAGATGAATTTAGAAGAACAAAATTAACAAGATCACTTTGGATGGTTCATTCCTTTTTTCTATCTCCACTTTCGATTTCTCTTTCTCACAATTCACCCTTCTATTTTCCTTTTTCTTTAATAATGCTTCTTTTTTTATATATATTAAGCATTTCTTAAAGGATGCATTATGCCACCAATTCTTTCTTCCTTTATAACCAACCTCCCCAACTTTAAACATTTATTTATTTTTGTTCAAATGAATGATTTTTAAAAAGGCTATTTCAAATAATTGGGTAAAGTGTTTATAAACATGAAAGTTTTTATTATGAATCATCATTGACTTTTTCCTTGATCTTCTCTAAGCATTAACACACTACTAAGTGGTATACTTAAAAATTTGTTGGTTTTATGATAAATTCATTCCAAAAAATAAATTTTATTTAAAGCTCAAAAGGGTTCACAAAAGTTCATAAACTCACAAGGTTAGATGATGCCCTTTTGGAAATGGTGGTAACTCTCATAATGCAGAAATAATTCCTTGGTCACTTCTAAGTTTCCAGAATTTCTTCTCAACAACAAGATTTAACATGAATCATTCGAGCTAAAACAAAAATTGCTAAAACTTTAACAATTTGGTGAACAATGGAAAGTATCTCACAATTGTGGTTATGTCCTAATGATTCAAACATGCACACATATTTACATAATAATGCATAACTATCTCTTTGCTTAAAGCACTATTTTCATGATTATGCTAACATTCTACAAAATGGTAACATAATACCTTATTTGCGCATTTATTTGAGATTTGTATCATCACCACCCAAATCATGAGATCAATCGAGTCCCAAAGAATCAAACTTTCTCCTTGAGCACTTAACTTCAACCCTTTTTTTTTCAAAAACAAACGAAACACAATATCTAATGCTCACACCATAATAATATAATACTACCAAAAACCATAATCTATCAAACTTTAATCAAAATAAGTTCTAAACAAAAAGGGGTACCAATACCCACTAAAAAGGGAAAATCCCAAAATACAACCATAATTTTTGTTTTCAAAACACAACCTCAAAACACAACCAATTGTTTCAACAATTAAAAATTTAAACACACTAATATAAAACTGAAAAATAAACTCCTTCACTTTGTCACCAAACCATCAATGCTCCATATTTTCACCACGGTCATCACCATCATTTCCATCATTACTATCATCACCATCATGTGCTTCAACATGTGTTTCCCCCTCTGAAAAGAAAGGACGCCTGTCCACGGGCCAATTGCAGAAAGCATTGAACTCGGCTTGGGTAGGGAAAGTAACTGTCTCCTGAGGGTTTGACTGATGCAAAAATAGTTTTACCATGGAGTCATGAAGGAAGCTTCCAGACCTTCGATGAGATTCCAACATGTCCCAAGTGTAATTGCAGGTCTCCTTCATCCTAGGATCCCAATTAGTATAATCAAGACCCTCAGATTCCTCTCGAGCACCAGATGATTCACCTACAACATTCTTGTTCTTCCTTTTCATGACCAATTTTCCCAAGCAGTAACGGCCAAGATAGTCATCATATATAATCCCCCTTACTTTTTCATTGACCTCCCCAAGAATTAAAATGCCTTTGTCTAGGTACATAGCAGTTATTAGATAAGGGAAAGGAAGAGGTACACGAGAGTTTACCTCTTTTGTCTTGGTGCTTTCGACAAATTGCCTCATTTCTTTTGAAATAATTCTGGCCATATCCATCGACCGGTCCTCCGGGATACAATGCACAAGTAAAGCAACATAAATTGGAATGGTTGACCTATGAAGTTTTGGTCTGATGTTGTTCAGAATCAACAGGAGCACAATTTGAGCTTCAGGGGTCATATATTCCTAATTGTATCTAAAAGGAATGCCTGCTGCATTTAATTCCATAACTCTCCCCTCAAGCAAAATTGCACTGCCAATAGAATCGTGATTTCTCAATTTTCCCAGATCTGTTAAAATCATCAATTTCATGAACGCATAAGTGGAGAGGGTTCCCCAAGAAGTTGTTAATCAAGTTCTTATCAAATTATAAATATTTTTCTCTTACCGTAGTTCTGAAAAGAAATCGCTCCTCCTCATTCGGAAGAGCATTTGCATAAAATTCTCTTACCAAATCATAGTTAATCTTGTCAACTGGATTGATAAGCACATCCCATTTTTTCCTCAGGAAAATCTGCATAGCCTTCCTATGCGGTTCATGGGTGTCAATAGCAAACTTCTTCTTAGAAATGAACTATCTTCCCATAAGCATGTTGAATCTTGCTTCAGCATCCGTTCTTACAAACTTGCGCTCATCAAAGCTCTACGATTGGCTAGAGCTATTGCGTTCAGTCTCCCTCACAGTTTTCAAGAGGAAAGCTCTTTTGGGACCCATATGCAAGACATGAAACCAACACAAAACAACAGAGCATTCTTCTTGTTAAAGATAAAAATAATACAAAGAAGAGAGGAGAAAAATTTACCTTAGATTCTTGGAATGAGGAATGAAGGTGCAAGGTGAATTGGAGAATAGGAGAGCAATGGCTAAAATTAGGTCATATATGTTTACATAACAATGTTGACCCGTGGGTCTTTTTGACCCACTAAATAATTAAGTGAAAACACGTAGCAGAAGGGTGCTGTAAAAACAGCGTCGCCCGACGACAGCTTCGATCGCCGAACGATCCTAGGCAGAAAAAGAACAAAAATTTCTACTGTAGAATTTGTTCCACAATTCTATTCTGTAGCAGATGAATGAAAATAAGACACATAAAACAAAAATACTTACAACGTTAGGGTCCCTCCTAACAAGCGCTTTGTTTAACTTCATTTTGAGCTCGACGGTCTACGATGATTTCACAAATCACCAAGACAGACCATATTTGTTTCTCGAATTATCTCACCTCCAAGGTATACTTTCAACCGTTAGCCATTTACAATCCAAACTTACTTTGATATGGGATCCTCCAACACAATTGCTCTATAATATTTCACATCTTTGATCACGAACGGGCCTGACCATTTGAACTTCAACTTTCTCGAAAAAAGTTTAAACCGAGAATTAAAAAGAAGCACCATTTGGCCAACTTTGAAGTCTTTGTTTCGGATCTTCTTGTCATGATAAAATTTGAATTTCTCTTTGTACAAATTGTTGGAGTGATACGCATCATTGTGTAATTCATCAAGACCCTGCAATTGAATTTTTCTCTTTTCTCCGGCCAAGTTAGAATCAAAATTTAAGAAGTTTATTGCCCATAAATCCTTGTGTTCAAATTCCACAGGAAGGTGACAAGTTTTGCCATACACCATTTGAAATGGTGTCAAACCAATAGGAGCTTTGTAAGCGGTGCGATACGCCCATAAAGCATCATCAAGCTTAATTGACCAATCCTTTCGTGAAGTTGACATGGTCTTTTCTAAAATCCTCTTAACCTCTCTATTTGAAACTTCGGCTTGTCCATTAGTTTGTGGATGGTATGGAGTCACCACTTTATGTTTTACACCGGAGTTTTCCAAGACTTTTTAAGAGGTGCATTATAAAAGTGTTATCCACCATCGCAAATTAAAACGCGCGGAGTGCCAAAATGGGAAAATATATTTTTATTTAGAAACTTGATAACCATTTTGCCGTCAGCCATTTGACTATTGCAATGCTTTCAATAGTCAAACTCCAATCCCCGACAACGGCGCCATTTTGTTGTAACATATTTTCAAAACAAGTATTTATATTATCGTTTTCCTCAGGAATTGGTGTGATATTAATGTCGTTCTATAGTTTTAGTGACTTTAAGTGTTTGAATCATAAAAAAACTTTTGGTATTTCCTTTTAGTAACAAAAGATTAAGTTTCATGCACTATATTGTTATTTGGATAAAAGAGAGGTTTTTGTTTGAAAAGGCTTATTTTGATAAAAGGCATGTCAAGATTAGTTTTTGTCAACCTATTCCAAATATATTCGATTAATCACGCATATGAACTAATTAATGATCGATACATTCACGTATCCTCTCAAGATTTCTCATGTCTAAGCAATATTGTGAGTATTATCATGTTAATCATTAAATGATCTATCAACCTAACTATTAATATGATAATCTTTAAAGCTTAATACAAGTGAATACCAACTCACAAATCTATGTATAGAGCTTGTTTATTAGTAGATGAATATCTTAGGTCAAGCTTGGAACTTACTTCTCAATAATGATCCAAAACATAAAAAGAACAATGATAACAAAGATATTCAACATGTATTAATCATCAACTAAGTTCATATACAAAATGATCAAAATAAATACATAAAGTCTAGGTTAACTAATTCTAACCTTGACATAAAATATGCTTAGGTACTCATGGTCATGATACCATAATCAATAAATAAGCAATGAAAGTTGATGAACATCAATCTTCAAGTCTCCTTGGTTAAAGATTCAAGAATGTTTTTCTCTCCAAAAACTAAGAACAAGGGTTTCTATCTTATGATATGTAGAACAAGGGTTTTTATTCCCTTAATGAGGTTTTTCTTCCCTCCAAAGTACAAAAGTTGGTGAAAAGTTCCCCCAAAATATGGCAAAAGTAGCCAAAAAGTATGGCAATCTGCACACCAATATCGGGCGACCATAAAGCATCGCTAGGCGATGCTAGCTAGACGCAAAACGTGACCATCTAGGCGTGATACATAAGCAAGAAAGTATCTATCATCACTGGGCGACAAGGATGCTTCGTTGGGCGATCTTTCTTTCGCCAGGCGATCCAGGGGCGAAACATTATATAAGTGAACCAAAAAAATCCATCCATTATTCACAATTTTTGTCGGGCGATGTATCCTGTCATCGGGCGATCCTTTGCAGAAACACAACATTTGCTTCCTTGCATAAAAAACAGAAAGTCTATATTTGGCCGTCTTATCTGCACAAAATTTGCTGAAACACTAACAAACAAATTAAAACATTCAAAATTATTTGTATTCATGCAAAATGACTTAAAATAAGTGATTTTCCTAATTAAAAGTAAAATAAAGGGTTTGAAAGTGTCAATAAATGATATGAAATTTATTCAAAAGTTGACACTTAACAACAATTCTTCTCTCGTTCAATAAAGTCCCTCTCTTCTTCTCACAAACAGGTTTTTAAAGTTTTAGGTCATACCTCAGTGATGTAAAATATCCGAAGTACCCTTAATGATCCAAGACTACAATAAAATCTCAAAATTGGAATTTCCAGCGCCTAGGCTGACACGGCCACCCGTGTCAGGGCTCCTGAAGCATTTTTTCCTAGATCTCTGAGTATTGCACTTTTCAGCCCCGATTTGTCCTGTTTTATTCTTTTGAACATGCAATCACTTAAACATAAAACCAAAGCATAAAATGCACTAATATGAAATAAAACACCCGCCAAATAGAAGAAACGATAAATAAAATAAATTCTAAATTCCTGTGTAAAAACCACTGATCAAACTCCCCCAAACATAAATTGTTGCTTGACCTCAAGTGATTATTACAAGAACTCAATAAAATCATAGCAGCTCGTTACTCATATATGATACATTCGTTCAATTTGATCAAAAAGTAGTCCATCCGATGTTCACATGACGCGAAGAGTTTGTTTAAAAATCTTTCAATCTAGAGTTTCCTCTTCAAGATACCTCTCTAACCATGCTTTGTACTTAAGTCTCTTTCTGATTTTCCTCTTTTTTCATTCAGACACTCAAATTAAGGCAATGAAGATTATGATGATCATCTCACGCACAAGACTGATCAAGGGCGTTTTTGTTCAGGCACCAATTAAGAGCTTTTGCTCCATTTTAAATTCAGATGAAATTTTCAAAAGTTTTCAGTTTATATATTGTCCTTAGTGGACGACGTTTTGGGATCAACCACCTTTGGGCTAAATAACCTGGTAAGGGCCACCCAACTTAGCGAGCCAATTGCCTTTTACCACCTTTTCATCATTTGGTGCCAGTGTTGTTTATTACTCAACCCGTCATACATGCATGTGAATCTAAATTATGCCAGACTGTAAAGATAAACTACTTCAGGAGTACATTTCAGGATTCAAGCACTATGGAACAAATATACACGTTATACTCGTATCACTGTCACGTTATTTCGAAATTCCTACCCTCAATCAACCATCCCTTTGTCTCTATATACTATTCTCGAACTCTACAAGAAACAAGTTCTTGAATAAAACAAAAGTTTTCAAATTTTCGGCAAATTTTGGGACGAACTTCAATTCGTGGATTTACACAACACTCAACATGAAACCAACAAATAGATCAAACAAAAAATAATTAAAAAGAAAAGAAATACCCCCCCCCCCCCAAACTTGAACTAAACATTGGCCTCAATGTTTTAGAACACGCTCGAGGAAGGTGACTCATAGAGGGAACTGTAACACCAGCTCCTGCCTCTTAGCTCTCACCAGTAAGGCTCCCTTTTTTATTACCTGCACAAAAAATTCAAAAACTAAGTTATTAAAAGCATGGGTTTCCTCCCATGAAGCGCTCCATTTAACGTCGCATGGCTCAATGATTCATCCTCTTATGGGTACTTCCTCTTTGAAACCTTGTTACTTATTTCTTCCGCATAAGTGTCAACCCATTTGTGCTTCTAGCCACTTCCAACTTTTATCTTTTCAGCTCGGTGTTCCTTCTTCTTTTTCTTCTTTCCTTGTTAACTGAGCTTAGGAATTTTTATTGATGCCACTAGAGAGATTTTTCCCGAGACCTCTTATGGGAGTGACTTTGAATTGTTGTCTTCTCCTTCTACTTTGATCATTCCGATTGAAGATTTATCCTTTCCACCTGCAACCTGCTTCTTGATTTCCAACACCTTCAAGGTTATCAGCTCATCAAATGATTTCAATGTCAGAATACCTATCTCGATATCAAAATTGCATCGACTCGTCAACATAAATGGTCGACCAAGAATGATAGGAGTCTCTTCATCTTCCGATATGTCCATGTGTAATACGATGGGAGAAATGACTTTTGGTTTTGCGTTTTATTGAAAATGTTGCAGATAGTAAGAGTCGCCACTGACTTTTCTTTTATCCAATAAGGAAAGGGTGAAAAGAATAGGAAAGACTGAGATTTATTGAGTTCGAGGGGTAGATTATGAAAAGAGAAAGTGTTAGCACCCTTTTCACCTATAGTTATCTACGGGCTCTTAGTTGCTAGCTCACTTTGTTTTGAAAATGCTTTGTTTTGTGTATGTTTGAAATGCCAATGTAAGGAAACTTTGTAATGATTCTTGTATTGGGTAAGAATGTGTACAAGTATTTGTTTTGAAAATGTTTTTGAAAGTGTTTGTGAAAAGATGTTTTGTTCGTGAGAAAGCGCTTACGAGCGTTCTACCTACTCAAGGTCTTTATTGTACTTTTCCTCCTCCTTTAGATAGTGTTATCCTATCATTAGTTAGTAGGAAGCCCTATCGTTGGATGTGAAGGGACAAGCGTGGTTTATTGAAGGAAACTTGTAGAGACGCTTTAGCAGTTTTTGTTAAGGGACTAGATTGTTTACTGAAGGAAGCATCGAAAGGGTCATCGAGGGACTATGCTCTTTTTAATTGAGGGACAATGCTAAAGCATCCACACGTTTGAGGGACATGACTGTGTTTCCGAGGCAACAAGTGAGATCACCTTAGAGGTGCAAGTGTGAAGAGTGTTTTGTTTTCAGTCAATTTATCTTGGAATTAGGTTAACTATCGTTTGCTTTTAATCTTGCCATACAATCATATTAGCTAAACAGTCATATACAAAGAAAGTGATAAATGCAAAAAGTAAAAATTCCTATGCTATTAGAAGGCTTCGGGAATGGGGGTACAAGTAATAAAATGCGGGGAAAAAAATTAAAAATTTAATTAACTATTACAAACCATGAACAATTACAATAATCGAAAAATGCGAAAACAATAAGATACGCGAAAAATGTAAAGCGAAAGGAAAAAGGGAAACAAAATTGCTTTGGTGGTCTTTTTTATAAAATAGTTTTTGACGATTAATCTAATAACCTAATTAATTTTAATTAATTAAAAAAAATTGATTGGTTAATTAAACTAAACAAAACATTAAAAAATCTAAGTTGATTTTAATTAACTTAAAAAAGGGGTAGTGAAAGAAAACCTAAAAAACTAAATTAATTAATTGAGAAAAAACATAAAAATTAATTAGGGTTGATTAAATAAAAAACATAAAACTAATTAGGGTTTATAAAAAATCAAAGATTTTGAAAAAAGGATTTTTTGTGAAAATAGGAAGAGGAAAGAGTAAGAAGAAGAGAGGATTGGAGAGAAACAACCAAAATGGTAGGGGTGGGTGTTAAACCCACACCCTTGGAACTTTCAGCCAATACATTCACCACTATGCCAAGCGCGCCTTGGTGACAAAGGGAGGAAACCAGTGCACTTTATTATCTGCAAAAACAAATAAATTAGAAAAATGTCAAAATGCCAAAAGGCTGGGATCGAACCCACTCCTTGGCATAGTAAGTCCTTACAGCACGCTCTTCAACCGTTTGGGTGGTAATACATCTGTTTATTATATTGAAACAATACATTTATAATATAAAAATAAATCATGAAATAGAGAGGCGTCGAAGCCCTAGCTCCGATCGTCTTTTCCGGTGGCTCTTTTTGTCAACCTACAAAAATCAAAGATGTTAGCAAACCAAAAGCACCCTACCCCCCTAAATAGCGGGTTGTGAGTTCAATGGGACAATTGTTTTGGTCTGAAAATAAATGGTTTGAGAGCTATGGTGAAAACAACTTTGTTCGGTACAAAGATAGTGGTTCACGATTTCACCAGCATGGGACTTCCACGAGGGGTTTTTTCTTCCCTTTGGAACCTCAGAAACACATAAAAGGTATCAGTTACAATCAAAATAAAAAGTAAACAGAAATATGAATTTATGTAATGAAAAGAGAACGATGATGCATGCAGGGGCGTTTCTGCCCTTTGAGTCATTGCAACCAATTTGATCTTACCCTCTGACCTTCCTAGGAATGAATAAGATGATTAGTTTATGGTGATAGGCACTGTAAGTAGGGTTTCAAATTGTCTTAGGGTTCATGAAAAATTGAGATTTTGGACAAGTTTTTAATATAAGGGTTTTCGTCGCCTTATGTGTCTGAATGAGTGTGGTTAAATAGCATGGAATTAGGTCAAAGATATGGGCTTGGACCTTTGTTGACAAGCCTTGTATTTTTGTCTTATTTATTTTGAATTATTAATGAATAAATCAAAATTAATTAAAATAAAATAGATCAAGGGGTATATGAATAAGATATGAGGTGTATAAGGAGTTTAATACACGATTGGATTCTTAAACAATGGCCCAATAGCCCAAAATATCAAGTTTACTCAATTTGAACTTCATGCATTTGCTCAAAATTTCCCAACTTGTACTGGCCACAACTCTCTCAATTTTCATATTTTGTAAGTGTTATTTGACTTTTTGGAAAGCCCAAGGTGTCCTCTACAATATATATGTTGATCATTTTTGCATTTGAAGAATTTATCTTGATGTAAGTTTCCTTGACAAAAAGTGTCTTTTTGTTGACTTTTGAAATGACCTGTAATGTTTTGACCCATATCTCTCAAACGAAGCATTTTTGGACTTGAGTTTAGAGAGACAAAGATGTGGAGAATTGAATTTTATTCAAAAATAGATTTGGGTTGGGGGAAAACAAATGAAGCATGTGAAAGTTATGCTTGGTCAAAGTTCAATTGACTTCTCCTAAGAAAACCCTAATTTAGCAACTTTTGACTTTTGATGATTTGAGAGTTTTCCTTGAGGAATCATGATCAACCCTTGATCAAACTATGAATATGACTCCAAAATATTTATGTTGACCAAGAATATTGAAGTTTGACTGTATGTTGACCAAAATTGACTTTTACCCATTGGAGTTGATTTTTAGTCATCTGAGCAATTGACTGAGCAAACTTGTGATGCAAGGCATGAAACATGGTATGGGAATTATTGGAGACCTACAAGAAAACATGGAAACCACTTGATTCCTTAGAAATCTAAAATTCTTTGGGAAAAATGAAACCCTAGTCGTAAGTCCATTGATTAGGAGGAGAATTTGTCTCATCAATTCTTGAGTAACCTTGGGCATTTGAGAACCCTAGGAGAATGTCTTGAAGGAAATGAGAGGGAACATTTTGGGGTACAATAGCTTCCCCTATTCAATCTTCTTAATCCTTAAGAGTTAGACTGGCTTGTCCGCCATTTGTGATCTGAAGGTAGACGAGGATTAAACACCTAAGTGCCCAGTAATTTGCACTCGCATGTGCAAGAGGTGACGTTGTTTGTTGATAATATTGCTTGAATGGGCTTAAAGATGCCATTTGGTGAGGTGACAGAGATTCTTCAGAGATGGGCTTATGGATTCCATCCAAAGTAACTGTTGATAAAAGTGTCAAAATGAGTCTACATTTGACTGTATCTGAAGAATGCTTTCCAGAATGAACCTCTGGGGAAGGTGTTTAAGTAGCTGCTTGTCAGATTTAGTCTCTGAGGAGAGTGTTCTTCAGATTTAGTCTCTAAAGTAAATTCTCGTCATGTAGATAGTCACCCCGTCCTGTTTCGGAAATTGATATACAATCTACTTTTGTAGGTAAACTCGTCCTGTTTCGGGAATTCATACCACCTGGCCTTGCCGATAGTTTCTTTGTCTTATTTGTGAAGTTAATCTTTTCCTGGTTATAAGTAGAGTTTCCCAATATGATTTCGGGAGTTAATCTTTGCATAGTCATATGGATAATTTCGCAATCCTATTTCAGGAATTCATACCACCTGGTTGTACATATAGTTGCCCCGTCTTGTTTCGAGAATTAATCTTGGACCTGGTCATACAGATAGTTGCGCCGTCTTGTTTAGGGAATTAATCTGTGAGCTGTTCGAAAATTGTTGATGATATTTGTCTGTTTGTAGACTTTTACGTGAAAAGATAAAAAGTTAGCTGTATGCAATGTCATGATGTATGTAATGCACTGCGTAATGATGTTCTCAAAGTAAATGAGAGTGTAATATGCGTGTCATATGCGTATGCTATGATAATTGTAAATGATGTATGGATGTGAGATGTCGTTGAAGTGTATCGGTAGCTTTGTATAATATATTCAATTGGGAAAATAAATCCCTGACTGCCGTTGGGGATGGAGATAATAATTCTTCAATCTTGTTTAGAATATTTCCGCTGGGAATTCCTGCTTTCTGTTTTAGGATACTCTGCTGGGGAATGTTGATTTCTGTTTGGGGATAAGAGTTCAACAACATTGGTTGTTCATCACTCTACTGGGGAACTTAATTGTTATATAACCTAACATGGGATAAAAGAGATGGATAACCTTCAGAGGTGCTGTCTGATCGAGGTTCTGATATGGATGCCGACTCGTATGGGGAGGATAAGGTTAAATGATATCTGGCCCGATTTTATATTCCGTAGAAACTCTCTGGGGATAGTAGCCTGGACTTTCCTTCGCTAGAGAGAGTAATTTTACCAGTGATATGTAGTAGTCAGAGAAATAGACTCAAGCTGGGGAGGCTGAATTTTGTTGTGGAAATAAACCCTTATGGAGCAATAACCCTGTTGGAGAAATATATTCTACTGAGGAAATGAACCTTGTTGGAGAAGAGAATTCCTGTAATAGATTTTATAGTTTTGGAGATATAAACTCAACTGAGGAAGAGAATTTCTATGAACTGTGCTGATGGCATAATCTCTAATGAGGATTGGGACTCCGTAAGTTGGCGACATTGCTGGGGAATAGATCATACTCCTCTATCCTCTATGGGGATCTGTTGGGGGAGTATAATTAGGTTGATTGCTGGAAGATACCTCAATTCTTGTCTTAAGGAATATTGGACTTGCGGGGAATGTATCTTTGTCTGGAATTAGCTTGTGAAGATAGCTCTGTGGGGATCTCTGTAGGAATTTGTGGATGACTTGAATGTTATCCCAACTCCTAGAGTACTAAGTAAATACTTTATTCCTGTTTTTACGCATATTTGTTAACAATGATCATATTCATATGCATATGTTCACTAAATTTAGTCATTGGACGTTTTTGCGAACAAAACATGAAAAGTAAAACAAATTTGAATTTTGAAATTGAAATTGTATTGATAGTTTACCTTTAAACAGACGATATTGTATAAAGAGACGAAAATCCTAGTAAGAGGAAATCGTCGAACAATGAAAAGAGTACAAAGTAACAACAAAACATTTAGCTGTATGTAAATGATCTCGTTGTGTTTCGACTCTGCTATTGCCTATATGTCCTAAAGTTACTCATCCCTCGTTGTCGGAAGAAGTTAATTGAATTGATCTATACCATTTGAACTTGTAGTTGGTAACAAATCTTGTTATACGTAAATGATCCAACGGGATATAATCGTATGTTTTAATCCCTAACTTTTGCCTGGACCGCCCTTTTGGGTTTTCAGCCCACCGGGATACTCTTTTTTGCCCAAGACACCTTTTCAAGTTTTCGACTTGCCGGGTGTCAGAATTCTTTATATATATCCCTAATTTTTTCCTGAATCCTTTTGGTTCATAGGGATGCCCTTATTTTTTCCTAGGCCAGTCAACCTAGCGGGTCGTTATAATGTGTAGTATCATTTGACTATGTCCGTGTTCACAGGGTGCGGAAAATCTTCACCGTCCATGGTAGTCAGTATCATAGTGCCACCAGAAAATATCTTCTTGATTACAAATGGCCTTTAGTAGGTGGGAGTCCATTTTCCCATATGATCACGTTGCGGTAAGATGATGCGCTTTATTACCAAGTCGCCAGCCTGATATACCTGATGCTTGACCTTCTTGTTAAAGGTTTGATCATGCGCTTCTGGTACATCTGGCCATGACATACAGCCGCAAGCCTCTTCTCGTCAATCAAATTTAACTGGTCCAACCTAGGTTGAATCCATTCGTCTTCGTCTAAGTCTGCATCTTTCATAATACTTAGAGAAGGGATCTAAACTTTGACAGGTAGGACAAATTCAATACCACAAACTAGAGAAAATAGGGTTGCCCTAGTTGATGTCCATGTTGAAGTGTGGTAGCCATGAAAATAAAATGGTAACATCTTGTGCCAATATTTATACGTCACCGTCATCTTCTATATAATATTCTTGATGTTCTTATTGGAGGCTTACACCGCGCCTTTCATCTTCGGTCGATACAGAGAAGAGTTGTGGTGCTTGATCTTGAACTGCATGCAGATTTCCATGATAATTCTCTTGGGGATGCTATATCGACAGATAAGGTTATGCTTAATGAACCGAGCCACCACATTCTTGGTAACCGAGGCAAACGAGGATGCTTCAACCCACTTCATGAAGTAATCGATGGCAACGAGGATGAAACAATGTCCGTTAGAAGAAGTAGGCTCGATCTCTCCAATTATATCAATGCCCCACATTGCAAATGGCCATGGGGAACTCAAGACATTCAGCAGAACCAGAGGCACATGTACTTTGTTAGTGTAAATCTGGCATTTGTGACAAGTTCTTTAATGGTGATGACAGTCAGTTTCCATGTATGACCAATAGTATCCCGCTCTCAGAATCTTCTTAGCCATCATATGTCCACTAGAATGAGTACCAAAGATTCCTTCGTGCATATATTCCATAATTTTCTCCGCTTCCTTCTTGTCCACACAATGAAGCAGAGTTGAATCATGGTTGCGCTTGTACAAAATTCCATTGCTCAAGAAGAACTTGGAAGAGAACCTCCGTAGGAATTTCATGTCATTAACGGATGCCCCCTCCGGATATTCTTAGGCCTAGAGGTATCTTTTCACTTCATGAAACCAAGGCTTCTCTTTTACTCCGCCAGTATCAACTTCGTAACAGTGTGCTGGCTTATCTAGTATCTCAATGGTTATTCGAGGAGCCTTATTGTCCCATATGACTTTGAACATAGATGACATGGTAGCCAATGCATCTGGAAGTTGATTCTCTTCTCGTGGGATATGCTCAAAAGGAATCTCCTTGAAGTACGGAATTAGTGTCAATACATGCTCCCGATAAGGATGAGATTCGAGTACTTAGTATCCCATTCTCCCTTGATTTGAATGATCACAAGAGCTGAGTCCCCATATACATTTAAGAACTTGATTCTTAGGTCAATAGCAGCTCTGATACCCATTATTCATGCTTCATATTTGTTGCACCTAAAATTTACCCTCTTGATTTAGGCTTATGTTTCATCATAAACATCATGTTGCATTACATTCATGCATTGTGTTGGGATCAAAGTATTTTGGTTGCCAAGTCTTCCTCAAGCTTTGAAAGTTGATTACATTAACAAGTGTCACAAGGAGGGCATTATCATCTAAACATCTGGATCTTTCAAGCCCAAAGGTACCACATATCTCAAGATATCTTACACGCCTAATTGGATCATCAGAAGATTGAGTATTGTGCTGTTTATAAGGAGAATCACATCCTTTTGATTCATCAGTCAAAATTAGGGTTTTGGTTGATTAAGGCTATTGATGAATGTGTGAGTCTTGATTTTGAATCTACAACACCTCATTGACATTGGAAATATCTTTGTGCAATAAATTGGCCAAGAAGTCAAGAGGATTTGAAGTTTTGAAGATGATTCATCATTCTCCTAAGGTGTTGACCAAAACTAGGGTTTGAGTTTTAATCAGGGATTCTTTGGAATTTTGAGTGGAAACTCTTTCTGTAGCCTCTATGTGTTTGGAATATCATATGTTTGAAGTTTTGAGCATCAATTTTGAAGAGAAGTGGTTCAATTGAATTAAAGGAGCAAAATAATCATTTTACTAAAAGTTAACAAAGTCAAAGTTGACCAAGTGGAATTTTGGTCAACATGAAGCATTTGACATGTATTTTCATGTGGGATGATCGTTGATGTTTGAATTTGATAAGAATTGCAAGTTTGAGAGGTTACATGGATTTGAAGTTATCTTGGTGATTGAAAATTTCACTAAGTGTTCTTGATTTAGGCCTGACTTTACAAGGGCATAACTTTCTCATTTTTTAGGGGATTTTGGTGTTTCTTTTTGCCAATTAAAAAGGGGGAAAATATCTACAAGGTCCCACAGAGGACAAAAACACACTTCTTACTAAAAATAAAAAGTTATGAGCCTTTGAAGTTCAAGGCAAGTTGGGCATTTTTTGGGGAAATCTTGGGAAACTGGCCAGGCAAGGCGAGGCATTTGGCCTAGACAATTCATCAAACAGTTGGTGACATGCTTATAATTGTTGATTCAAGGCATAATTCAAAAATGTGTCTCGTGTACTTTTAAGAGGGCTACAAAAGCTTCTCATTAAACTTGGAATCTATCAATTTGGTTTAAAATTAAAAAGGATGTGATTTGAGAAAGTTGGATATTGAAACTTGGGCCATTCGGAGCAGCTTTGTAGGCTGGTCGAAGCCTCCTTTGCTCTCTTCGATTTCCTTCATCCTGAACCATTCAAAGTAGCTTTGTAGGCTGGTCGAAGCTTTATTTTTCTCTCTATGATTTCTTCAGTTTGGACCATTCGAAGTGGCTTTTGTGGGCTGGTCTAAGCCTCTTTCTTATTATTTTGTTTCTCTTTGTTTGAGCATTCAAGGTGCTTTCTTGAAGGCTGGTCGAAGCCTCTTTCTTATTACTTCGTTCTTCTTCAGTTTGGATAGTTCAAAGTGTTATCTTGAGGGCTGGTCAAAACCTCATTCTACTCTCTTCGTTTGGACATCCAAGGTGCCATCTTGGGGGCTGGTTGAAGCCTTTTGCTTTTTACTTTGTTCTTCTCCAGCTTGGGCATTCGAAGCATTATCTTGAAGGTTGGTCAAGGCCTCATCCCCGCTCTCTTCGTTTTCTCTCAACTTGGACCATTCGAAGTGACCTTATGGGTTGGTTGAAATCTCATTTCTGCTCCCTTCGATTCCCCTCAATTTGGACCAATCGAAGTGTTATCTTCGGCAGACCAACGCATGCAGTTTTGGGCAAGTTAGCTTGAGTTTCCTAGGAATCCTAAACCTAATATCTAGCTCATCCCTCCATCATTTCTTTCGAACCCCAGCTTGTTTCGAAGCTTAGAGTGTGTTCTTTAATTGGCTCAAGGAAAATTTGAGAATGCACGAAACAATTTTCTATGGCCTCAATTAGATATCAACTGACCTTTGGTGCACCCTTCGATTTTGTTTATTTTCAGGATTGATATTACACATGCTTGGCATGAATCACACACTTCGTTTCTTATTTCTTTTGGCCAAACAATCACACTTTCCTTGCCACCCCACGCTTTATACATTTTTTGCCAAAATTGGTAACTTTTACCTCAAGAAAAATGACACCATATGAAATCCTGGCCACCTCACTCCCTCATGCTTCATTCACCTCATTTCATTAACCTCTGAGCTCATCAAAACGCAGCACAAAAGGCTAAATAAACAAACAAAACGCAAGCACATGATCTCACATTTCTATTTACATGTTTTGGCCAAATTGCCCTCAACGGTTTTCTATGAGCTCTGACCTTATTGCCCTCACTCTAAACACTCTATATAAACACTGGACTGATCATTCAAAAAAGGGAGAGGAGGAAAGGAACGAAAGGCTGCATTGGAGGAAGTTCAGATCTAAAACCACTTTTTCTCTCAAAAATCCATTTCTTTGATTCTCCCAGTTTGCTCGTGCGTTTTGAGTGATTCTTCTTGCATTCTCTTCTCCAAGTGCTAAGGATTGTAAATCGAGGCTTGGTTTGCAGTTGGAGTGAAGGAGACAGTAGATACATTTTTGCCTCAAAGGTTAGAATCCTCAACTTTGGATCTTGATTTCTGGCCATGAATTGTATTATTTGAGTTTAAAATCATGTTGTTTGATGCTCATTGAGTGTTTCTGGAACTTTAGAGCTCTTGTTTAATGAAACATGCATGTATGATGATTTTGAAATATCTTGCTCAGTGTGTTTTTGCAATCTTCATGAGATCCGTTCTTGATCTGTGATTAATCATTCCAAGTGATTCGAATAGCATGATGTAGATCTTATTTCTGGCTTTAATTTGCAAGAAATTTCATAAAAAATGGTGTGAAAATGAGTATGTGGTGTGGATCTGAACATTGAGCCCTAACATCAGTTTTTTGCACGTTTCTGGTTAGGGCTAAAGGTTGAAGATGAAGCGTGTAACCTTCTGATTGGTCCATTTGAATTTTTGCATTTATTTAATTTTATTTTATAACTTGATTTTCTTAATTTTTCTTCTTTCTCAAAAATGGTTGAAAAATTCTGAAAAAATTCATGAAATTCCAAAATAATATTTTTGACCTTGTGTAATTTGTTTGGAATTTTTGAAGATGTTCTGATTGGTTTAAAAATTCGTGTGTTTAATTAAGTGTTAGATTAATTTTCAATTTTATTTTGACATTTCCTTTACTCCAAAAATTCCACAAAAATCATTGAAGCTTATTTTTAATTCTAATATTTGAATATAGATTTGGTCGAATTTTTTTCCTGACTTTTGATTAGAATTTTGTTTTAAAGATGTGAATATGTGTTTAATTGATTAATTTCTTGAATTTAATCTTATTTCTTACTTTTCTTTAATTCTAAAAATATGAAAAATAGGTTTTATGATTCTTGGAGTTTTCTCTATTTTTGTATGACTTTAGTTTGAATTATTCAGAATTGTAACTTAATTGATCAATAATTAAGTTTATTTTCTAAGTAATTAAGGTTTTGATAATCCCCTTGTTTGATTTGATTCCAAAAACCAATTTGCTTTGAGTTTCAATTGAATTCAGCTCCTGTTTGAAGTTCATAGATGATTGAGGATCTCAAAAATATTTTTCTTGAATTAATTGATGAGGTTTAGTATTTTCCACTAATTTATCTTGAAAACTTGCCTACAATGGTGGTTTCAATAACTAGTTTTGATGCTTAAAGCCTATTTGATCCTTTCCTCAATCATCAATGAAATTAAGACTTGCTTTCTGACTTCTATACATCTTAAAGATGCTGAGAAATTTTTTGTTTGAAGTATGGAAGTCTATCTCTAGTTTTGATGAATTTTCAAAGTGAAAGTGCCGAATTGACGTTACATATCTTGTTGCAATTTGTTTAATGGCCAATGAACTTGTGTGAGGCCTATAATTTAGAACTTAATGATCAGGTTGCTACTATTTTTTCTCACACCAATTCAAATCAATCCACTTAATTTACCATAATTGGTGAAGAAGCCCTTTTGATTCATGTCCCTTAACTAATGTTCTTTTCTTGTTTTTGCTTTGAACTTTAAACTTTTGGCTTGAGTTTGAGGTCGTCATATGACCAATGGTAACATGTTGAGGAATGATACATCAAGGATCATCTCATAAAGACTTGAGATCACTTGACATTTTATGCTTGAACCAATTTCATTCATATATGATTTTGATGTTCCCTTTTTTCCTTTTGAATGTTTTGAGGTATATTAAATGCACTTGTGCAACATGATTTAGAATTAACATTTTAAACTCTTGATCATATCCTCATAGCATGTTAGAAGCTTGATTTCAAGTATTTTAATGGTTTAAGTCTTCTAACTTTTGTCTTTGTTTGATTTCTTTGCCTTGCTAACTTGTGATCCAAGCTTTGTGATACATTTTGTGGTACCCTTCTTTTGTTATGCTTGTGAACCATGATGAGATGAATGAATATGAAGGTGAAGTGTTTGCTAATGACTTCTAAAGTCTTTGATTGTTTGACCTAGTTTTTGTTTGAGTTTTCTTGATGCTTCTTACATCTATTGTCCTTGATGTTACCATCATATTAATTTTACATTCTCATGATTATATCATCATCCATCCTTTACTAGTTCATCATTTCTCTTTGGAATCACTAATTTGTCTGTTGAATGTGCGAGGGACTCTAAGGAAAAGTTTTCGATTTAGACTTGTTACTGTAGTGTTCCACTTTATTTGTGGAACAAATTGGTTATGTTTGCACTATTCCTGTGCTTGGTATATTTGTCATTCTTTTGCAGGATATATATATATATATATATATATATATATATATATATATATATATATATATATATATATATATATATATATATATATATATATATATATATATATATATATATATATATATATATGTGTTTGTGACTGCTATAGTCCTGCTCTTGAAAGCCTCAATGCATATATTTGATGGCGTGATTTCTGACTTGACTTGTTTATTGATGCTAACTTTCTTGAAGTTCTCTGGGATTCTTTTTTTTCTTGCTCATTCGCTACAGATAACTATCCGTTTGGTATTAAACTATTTCCCTTTTATTATTTTCTACTCCTTATTTCTTTCTATTGCATGATGGGACATCCGTTGATGATATATGTCAGTAGTCCCTCTGATTTATTTAAAGACCTGTTTAAGGCGATTCTGCATATGTACCTTTCTTGCTACTCATTTTTAAACACTTGTTTGTTTACTTGTTTGGTATTTACCATTCTACCTTAGGATTTCCCGTGTAGGGTTGGTCCTCGAGCTAGACCCTAATATAGGAATCCATGTATGCTAACATAGGGTAGAAATTTCCTTCTTTCATCCCCAACCTTAGGATCAATCTTTGTATGATAATATTAGGGATAATGTTAGGCTAGTCTCCCTTAGTTGTTTGTCTTTTCTTTGCTATTTCATTTTTAAGCTAAAACTTCTTCTTGGCAAATCATAAACTTAAATCCTTCTTCAAGGTAAAAAATACAAACCAATCTTATTTGTTTGTGCTCCTCTTTGCTTTATTTTAAATCTTGTCAAATTGATGTTTTGCCATCCTTTCCATGACATTTTGTTATCTTTTTTCTGATGTTTCTCCATCGTACATGTTTGTTATCCTACCTTGATTCTCAATATCATTGTTAGGTGTGATGTTTGTTCTTTGGTTTATTGATATTTCACCATCTTTGCCATGTTATCTTCCTATCTCTTAGCCGATGTTTCACCATCGCACATTCTTTTTATGTATGTTTCACCATTGCATATTCTTTTTGCTGATGTTTCGCCATAGCGTATTCTTTTACTGATGTTTCGCCATCGCACATTCTTTTAGCCGATGGTTCGCCATTGCACATATTTGTTATCCTACTTTGGTTCTCAATATCATTGATAGGTGTGATGCTTGTAAAATCAAGCTTCTCAAATGCACTTTTGTTTTGATGAAGACAAACCATGAGGGACAAAGAAGGCAAAGATTATTAATCAAGCTAAAAGCATCTATGGATAAAGTCTTCAGTTCAAGCACTTAGCAAATTTCAAGGTATAATGATAATACTTACTTTGAACTTAAGAAATAGATGATAAATGGTCAAAAGAAATATTTTATATTGTCTAAATCCTTACTCAAGTTTTTCTAAGCTAAAAAATAATTTTTCACTTGAGTGCAATCGATTTGCATATTAGTGCAATCGATTGCATGCTTCAATCTTTCAAAACATTTGCTACTGTTTCTAAGTGCAATCGATTTGCATGTTTGTGCAATTGATTGCACTCAATCAGTTTTTGCTAGTGACTTCACATGCAATCGATTTACACTCGTGTGCAATCGATTGCACACTTAAAAATATTTGAAATTCTAGCTGTTGAAACCTTGTGCAATCAATTTACACAAAGGGTGCAATCGATTGCATGCTGCACGATTTTGAAAAACAACAGCTTTACACATGCCTGTTCATAACACCATTTCATGGAAACCTTTCACTCAATCTTGGCATTTTTCATGATTCATTTACAGAACTTTATGCTATTTCAAAATGGTGCTATGAACATATAAATACTCATTTTCAAAATCATTTGAACACCTCTTCCAATCATATTTTCTGAATTTTTAAATATCAAACTCAAGCTTTTCTTCACTTTCATACACAAAGTTTTTCTGCACACTTTCACATATTGTCAAACCGAAAACTTTGAGCATTATATATCTTGAGTCATTGTATACTATTGTCATTAGAAGAGAAGATCAATTCGTTGATAAAATCACTCATAGTGATTATCACACTACAAACTCAGTCAAATCAAATATTTCTATATACTTGCTTATTTTTCAGGATTGTTGAAAATAAGTTTAAGTGGTTTTATAAATCTTGTTTTTCCAGGATTGTTCTCATTGTTGACATAGTGAAAATCCAAGAGGATTGTTCTTGGTCCAAGAGGATTGTTCTTGGTGGTTTTATTGGTTAGATTCTTGTATAGAAGGACTAGGGTGTCTTGTCTAGAGATCTAACAATAAGGAAATCTCTTTCATGTTGAAAGGGGACTGGAGTACTCTCGGACTGTGAGGGGAACCAAGATACATCTTTGTGTTCTTTACTTTTCCGTATTTACCGCTTTCATCACTAGTCATAAACAAGAAAAATAATATTCATCATTACTAAAACGGTAAAACTTTTAAAGCACCTAATTCACCCCCCTCTTAGGCGCATTCTTACACTTACAATTGGCATCATAGCATGTTATAGGTAACCTGTTCCTAAAAGATCTAGAGTGGCTACCACAAATCAAAATCACGTTTTCAGAGATAGTGGTAGTAACAACAAGCCTCCTCTATTTTGTGGTGAATATTTTGACTTCTGGAAAATACGCATGAAGGAACATCTAGAAGCACAAGAAGAAGAAATATGGGATGCCGTCGAGAATGGTCCATTTATACCTATAACGATAATCAATGGTGCTGGTTCATCAAAGCCTAAATCTGCATGGGACGAAGATGATAAGAAGAAGGTTCTCTATGATAAAAAGGAAATAAATCTACTTCAAGGTGCACTTAACATGGATGAATTCTTCAGTGTCTCAGCATGCAAAACAACGAAAGAAATATGGGATACCTTGGTAGAAACTCATGAAGGAACCGCTGAAGTTAAAAGATCGAGATTAAATACATTGAGTCAAGAATACGAACTATTCAGAATGCAGCCCCGAGAATCAATCCTCGACATACAGAAAAGATTTGTACACTTGACAAATCATTTGAAAGCACTCGGTAAGACTTTAACTAATGATGAAATTAATATTAAAGTGCTTAGATCTTTATCCAGGGAATGGCAACCAAAAGTGACAGCAATATCCGAGAAGAAGAATCTATCCACAATGACTTCCGCCACTTTGTTCGGAAAACTTCAAGAATATGAGACGAAACATGCAAGACTTGAAAAGCATGAAATCCAAGTAAAAGATTCAAAAGACATGGCTCTAAATACAAGGATAAAAAATCATGATAGAAATCAAGAGGATGAATCCACTAGTAGTGAAGATGATGATCTTATTAAGAAGATTGAAAAGGTTCTACGAAAATAAAGAAAAAGGGAAGCACCAACAAGGAAGGTTATATGCTTTGAATCTGGAGAAAATGGACATGTTAAAAGTGAATGTTCTACACTTGAAAAGAATAAGAAATATTTCAAGAGAAATAAAGATAAAAAGTCAAAGAAAGCATATATAGCATGGGAAATTTCATCTTACAATTCCGAAAATAATCAATGTGTTAATCTTGCATTGATGGCCTCACACCATTCCGATAGTGAAGATGACGAGGTTAGTAATGAATTTTATCTTTTTGATAGTGATGCACAAGGTATTATAGATGAACTATTAAATGAATGAAAAATTTTGTACAAAACTATTTCATCTCAAATGAAACAAATTTCATCTTTAGAAGAAAAATGTGAGTCTATGGAAAAAGATCTCAAAGATGAAAAACAAAAATTTAGTGAGCAAAAACAGAATTTTGTATGCAAAAATTGTGAATCACTCTCTTTCCAAATTGTCCAATTAAAAAGAGTTATTGAAAGATATTAAAAAGGTCAAATTGGATTGGAAGATGTTCTTAGCCAACAAAGATATTCCAATGATAAAAGTGGACTTGGATATTCAAAGTTTTCAAAACCAAGTTCTAATAAAACTATCTTTGTTAAGGTTAGTGATCAATCATCCAAAGAGAAAGTGAACAAACCTAAAGTATTTCATCAAAAGAAAACATTTCCTAAGAAGAAATCTTACCCTTCTAGATATAGAAGTAACTTTGAACCTACTTGTTTTTATTGTGTTATTAAAGGCCACACACCTAATGCTTGCTATGTTAGAAACTTTAGTGTGGCAAGTTGGCATTATGTGTGGGTAAAGAAAGGAACTAACTATGATGGATACAAAACACATTGGGTACCAAATCAAACTTAATTTGTTTTGTAGGTTTGCTTGAGGACCACTTTAAATCTATGATGTTTAATAAGTAGTGGCTCTAAGCATTTGATGGAAGATATACACTAACTTTCAAATCTAGTTCAAGTCCAAGGATTATTTCACATATGAGAAATAACTTAAAGGAAGAATTCTTGGCTTTGGCAAAGTTGATACACTAACTTTCATATCCATTGAAGATGTACTTTATATTGAATAACAAAAGATAACTTCTAAGTAAAAGACAACTTTATTGAAAAGGCTTCAAATTCATCAAGGATGAATGATTTATAAAGTCACTCTTGAGGTGAAACTCATTGGTATAAATTGTTTTTACTTTCAATAATTTCTTTATGTATTATAAGGCTTTCCCATCCTTTTTAAATGACAAAGGGGGAGAAGAAATATATATGTATGTGTATGCTTGTCTCTAACTATTGCAGCTCAAAGAAAGATGCAAATTCTCTATGACTCAAGGGAGAATTTTGATCAAGAGGGAGTTATCAAAGATAGGGGGAGCATTCACATAAGAGTTTCTCATTCTGCCTAAAAGAGTCAAGCATCTTCAACATTATGTTTTGATGAAGATAACTACTATGTGCATTTATCAAAGGATGAGAAAAAGAATCATGAAGCAATATGGATATGGTTAAGCTTTTAATATTATTATATGTATTCTGTCTAGTTTTTTGAATCTTTCCCTTCTTTTTGATAATGTCAAAGGGGGAGAAGGATGTGGTATATTATGCTTGTATATTTCCTTGTCTTAAATTTTAAAGGTACTCTTCAACCAAGATGAACAAATTCAAAGGATTCCTACCTTCTCATACAAAGGGGGAGTTATGCATCTTAGGGGGAGAAGATCTTTCCAGAAATTACAACCCATCAAGCAAGAATGTTTGTCATCGTCAAAAAGGGGGAGAATGTAAAATCAAGCTTCTCAAATGCACTTTTGTTTTGATGAAGACAAACCATGAGGGACAATGAAGTCAAATATTATTGATCAAGCTAAAAGCATTTATGGATAAAGTCTTTAGTTCAAGCACTTAGAAAATTTCAAGGTATAATGATAATACTTACTTTGAACTTAAGACATAGATGCTCAATGGTCAAAAGAAATATTTTATATTGTCTAAATCCTTACTCAAGTTTTTCTAAGCTAAAAATAATTTTTCACTTGAGTGCACTCGATTTTCATATTAGTGCAATGGATTTGCATATTAGTGCAATTGATTGCATGCTTCAATATTTCAAAACATTTGCTACTATTTCTAAGTGCAATCGATTTGCATGTTTGTGCAATCGAGTGCACTCAATCAATTTTTGATACTGACTTCACATGCAATCGATTTACACTCGTGTGCAATCGATTGCACACTCAAAATATTTGAAATTCTAGCTGTTGAAACCCCGTGCAATCGATTTACACAAAGGGTGCAATCGATTGCATGCTGCACGATTTTGAAAAATAGCAGCTTTACATATGTCTGTTCATAACATCATTTCATGGAAACCTTTCACTCAATCTTGGCAATTGTTCATGATTCATTTACAGAACTTTATGCTATTTCAAAAGGGTGCTATGAACATATAAATTCTCATTTTCAAAATCATTTCAACACCTCTTCCAATCATATTTTCTAAATTTTCAAATATCAAACTCAAGCTTTTCTTCACTTTCATACACAAAGTTTTTCTGCACACTTTCACATATTGTCAAACAGAAAACTTTGAGCATTATATATATTGAGTCATTTATACTATTGTCATTGGAAGAGAAGATCAATTCATTGATAAAATCACTCATAGTGATTATCACATTACAAACTCAGTCAAATCAAATATTGCTATATACTTGCTTATTTTTCTGGATTGTTGAAAATAAGTTTAAGTGGTTTTATAAATCTTGTTTTTCCAGGATTGTTGGATACAAGTAAAGTCACTTTAAGAGGATTATTCTCATTGTTGACATAGTGAAAATCCAAGAGGATTGTTCTTGGTCCAAGAGGATTGTTCTTGGTGGTTTTATTGGTTAGAGTCTTGTATAGAAGGACTAGGGTGTCTTGTCTAGAGATCTAACAATAAGGAAATATATTTCATGTTGAAAGGGGACTGGAGTAATCTCGGACTATGAGGGGAACCTGGATACATCTTTGTGTTTTTTACTTTTCCGCATTTACCGCTTTCATCACTAGTCATAAACAAGAAAAGAAAGAAACACATTTGTAAACTCATGCACTAAACCAGAAAAATAATACCCATCATCACTAAAACGGTAAAAATTTTAAAGCACCTATTTCACCCCCTCTTAGGCGCACTCTTATACTTACAATGTTTTGTCCTCTGGTTTATTGATGTTTCGCCGTCTTTGCCATGTTATCTTCCTATCTCTTAACCGATGTTTCACAATCGCACATGTTTATAGGCGATATTTCGCCATCGCTCATGTTTGTTATCCTACTTTGATTCTGGATATCATTGTTAGGTGTTTTGTTTCATCGTCTTGTATGATATTTTGTTATCATACTATTGTTTTATCATCTTATCTGAGTTTGTATTACCATGCGATGTCTTGTCATCTTTTTTTGTTGTTTTATCATCATTGTTGATATGTCTTATCGTTTTATTTGATGTTTTGCCATCTTGTTTTGTTACTTTTGTCTTCCTAACTAAAAAACACAAACTAACCAAAAGATGTAAGCTGAACTACGGCTGCTCTGATTCCTTAAAATGGATACGTAGGCATTGGGGTAGGGCCCAAGCGAGCATAACTTTTATTTTCCCTACATTCTTTTCTCCTTTATTTTGCATGCATTCCCTGTACAACCTAGACATAAATTTTACACACCATTAGATTAGACAACAAGAGTGGATACCGTAGAGTATTACAGGCGTGTGGGGTGCTAATACCTTCCCCTTGCAAATAGACTCCCTTACCTGATCTCTCGGTCGCAAGACCGTGATTTCACCCTCTTCAGGTTTTCTCGATGTTTACCTTTCTCGTTCCTATTGGGATAAAAGACGTTCGGTGGCGACTTCATTTGTTTGATGATTTTCAACCGATTGTTTTAGCTGGCGACTTCACTGGGGACAGATTGACCTATTGCTGGTCCATCCCGGAGTCGATCCTAGCTCTTGTTTGTTTATTTCTTTGGGTATTTATTTATTTCCAGTTTTGATATACTGCTTGGATATGTTTGCTCATGCATTTTATCTCTTTCCATATATTTTGTTATCTGCTGTGCTGGCTCTGCTATCATGTTTGGTGGGTGTTACAAGAGGTAAAAGGACCAATATCTAGGCCAAGTGACAACCATAGGAACCTTATGAATAGAGTGGAACATGAACGGCTATTCGACTTTGGTTTTCTAGTGCGATCATGTCGTCCACGCTCATATGAGAGTACAAATAGGGTGCTATCGTTTCACATAGGTGTTTCGACGATAGTGGCTTCAGGCGTACCCATGATTCTAAGTTACCCTTTCCTTACCCTGGCCTAGTTTACACCTGTGAGCAGGGAGGGAATATTGATTCCTGCAGGTACCGTTGGTGAATTTTTTCTGTTGTTGAATGAGTTTCTAAAAAAGGGAATGACTGGTTATTTTACAAAGTTCTGGATCTTGGTTTCCTGACATATTCAGAACAACACAGCAGATACGTTGATTCCTATGTGTTTGCATCACCTCATGGCATTTTTATTTTCTAAAAAAATGCAAACTAAAAAAATTATGTATGTCTAATTCACATATGCATGTTATTTCCAGAATACCTAGAAGTTGTCATCAAGATGAATAACAACATGAGCACAAGTGCAAAAACTCTTAGGAAGAAGGCAGTCTACCAGTTTGAGTTTTATGGGGTTGGGAGCCCTCGCAAATGGTCCAAATGAAATAATATTCAAGAAACGGTATGGGAATTTGTTTCCACTAGTGATTTATTTTTATGAGGAATAGGCATTAAGAGTGCTTCCTCAGTTCTACGATCCACAACTACATTGTTTGACTTTCTAAGATTACCAGATAGCACCAACTCTTGAAGAGTATGAATATATTCTTGATATAAAGGTCATGAACAATATTCCTTTTACTCAAGTAACTAAAACTCCCAATTACGTGGATATCGCTAAAGCTCTTTATTTGACCGTTAGCGAAGTGGAAGGCAATTGGATCAAGAAATGTGACATACAAGGTATTTCTCGGGATTATCTGATAAAAAGGCTAAGGGATTTGCAGAAGAAGGAAAGTGGACGACTTTCAATGCGTTACTGCTCGTGTTAATTTATGGTTTAGTCCTCTTACCTGTGGCAGAAAGGTTTGTGGATTTGGCAGCAATTTATGTCTTTATGAATGATAACCCGATACTGACGTTGTTAGATGATACTTATTATACTATTCATTCTCTGCATGGTAAGAGGGGGGATGTGGGATGCGGTACGACTTTACTTTACAAGTGGTTCATGATGCACTTACATACCAAGGGACCGTTTGTCGACACTGCTGAGACATCTCTTTGGGCCCCGTAGATCATGGGACTCACTTCTTACGACATTGTTTGGCACAACATGGGAATTCTAAAGGAGTTCATTACAAGTTGTGTTGAGTTTCCTAAAGTTCCACTCATCGGAACCAAAGGTTGCATCAACTATAATCCCATCTTGGTGCAGCGTCAATTTGGATTCGTAATGACAAATGGACCTAATGAGCGAGAAGTGAGGGAAACTATTTATTTCGGTAAAGGAGGAGATGCTGCTATGTTTGAAAGAGTGAAGGTCACCTAGAAACACATTTATCGAAAAGGAAAGCTTTATTTTAATAGAAGTGGAGGTGTGGCTCTTGACGCTTACTCAAAATGGATTCAGAATCGGGTAAAGGTGTTGTTGTTGCCTTATAAGAGGGAAGAACCATTGTACCCGTAGTCTGTGTTTGATCTGGAGGATGATAATTTTTCTCATGGTAGGATGTCTTCTAAGCAATTCGCACCAGGAGAATTCGAAGTTGTACCAATGGCATGCCTTAAAAATGCCAAAGCTGAGAATGTTAAACTACAAACTGATCTGGAAGATAAAAATATTGAGATTTCCTTTACTTTACAAGAAAAGAAAAGACTCTGGAGGGAGAATCAGGAGAAAGATCGTCTACTATAGGGTCGTGGATCATGTGAACAGTCAAAGAGGTCAAGGATTGAGACTTCCAGCTTAACCATTCTCTGGGATAATGCATTTTTGAAAAATCAACAAAGGATTAAGAGTGTGCAAGTAGCAGAAGCAAAGTTAAGAGTGTGTCATGGAGAAAAGGTTAAAGAATTAGAAAGGCAACTTAATGAAGTCAGAATACAAGATCAAAAGCGTGAAGAGTAGATGGCTCGTGTGATGGAAGAAAATGCTAAGCTCAGAAGTCAGATAGAAGAATTGGAGAGTGCACCTATATCTATTTCTTTGCCAGAATGCAAAGAATGTGATCATTTCCTGGAGGAATGTCAATATTTAGAAGAACAATTATTCCGAAAGGATGTAGTGATTAAAAGCCTTGATGAAGAGCAGGACTGCCCAAGGACAAGACAGCTATTCCAAGAGACCAAGGAGTGGAGCGAGGAGCATTTCCAGGAGGAGGGACCTTTATTTCATGTCGGAATGGGGGACCTACCCCTTTGATTTTTTTAATCATTTCTTTGTTCTTGTTAAAGTGATCACCACCAGTCTTGTTGGATGGAATCTTTTTATCTTGTACAAATTTCGTGGATTTTGAGAACTGGTGTTTTGATGTTAAAGAAGTTTGTTTTTGCACTAGTATCTTTATTTTGTCCTTTGACTTTTATCGTGCTTGGTTTTTATTCCTAATGGTTGACGAAGCTTGTAAATGCCTGGAAATAACACAAACATATCATGCATATCATACATCTCATACATTGCAGGTCATCTCGGGATATTTCTCATCTTAATTCTGCTTCTCTTATTTGTTTGAATTCAATACAACTACTCATTGGTATTCCACCAGAAACAATTTTCCAAGACAGGTGGAACAAGTTCAAGCTGAACTCGCTGAAATGAGAGCCCAAATGGCTACTCAGATGACCCAGTTCATGAAAGTCATCACTAATATGAATCAGAGACAAGAATAATTGGCTGCCATTATCAATAATCATCATCGTTATCTAGTGGATGATGGGAATCAAGGGCTCTATCAAGACATTTCTTTTGGACTGGGAGATGTACAAGACTAGCCCATCGGGAATTTCCACAGGTCACCTGGCAATCCTTTCCTGTGTAACATGGGGAAATTTCCCCCGTCTACGGGACCTCGTCTTGTGGGGAACCGAAGAGATAATTTGGGTGGTGTAAGAAATTGTCAAGAGTAGGACTTTGAGTTTGATCAGGATGAAGATCAATTCTCTGTACGACATTCTAAGCCAGAAGTTCAGGTCTAGGATATAAGGTATCGATTGTTGGAAGAGCGTTTGAATGTTGTGGAAGGGCAAGGAGTCCTTGGTATGGACGCTAATGATTTTGGGCTAGTACCCGGGGTGAAGGTTCCTCCAAAGTTCAAACCATCGGCCTTTGAAAAGTACAACGGTTCATCATGTCCTGTTACCCATGCAACTGCTTATTTCCAGAAGATGTCGGTACATAACGAGGATCAGGGGCTCTTGGTTCATTTCTTCCAGAATAGTCTTTTCGGGGCATCCCTGGAGTGGTACATGAAGTTAGAGAAAACTCATATTCGATGGTGGAATGATCTTGCTCGTGCTTTTGTCAAACACTATCAGTACAATGTAGATATGGCGCCTAATCACACTCAATTACAGAATTTGTCCTAGGGGCCAAAAGAATCTTTCAAAGAATACGCTTAGAAGTGGTGGGAGTTGGCTGCAAGAGTCCAACTTCCACTCATGGAACGAGAACTCGTTGATATGTTTATGAGTACCCTGCAAGGTCCATTTTATAATCACATGATAGGAAGTGCTTCAGCAGGATTTGCGGATTTGGTTATGGATGGTGAAAGAATTGAGGTGGGTTTGAAATTAGGGAAGATTCAAATCAGTGGTTCTAGTGGTTCACCAGGGGGTGGTAAGAAGCCATTCAATACTTACCCCAAGAAAAAGGAAGGCGACACAAGTGCGGTTTACTCTCATAGAGGAAGAGGAGAGGACTGTCAACACCAACAAATCAATGTTGTTTCTATTCCTGTTAATGCTCCTCCACAGCAGAGACAAAATCCAGTGCCCCGACAACAAAGACAGTAAGATTCTCCCCGTCAATATAATAATCAACAATAGAGACAGTTGAGAAAATTCGACCCCTTACCAGTATTTCTTACTGAAGCACTCCACCATTTGCTCGATTTGAAGTTGATTAGCTTGGAAATATGCCACCACCCCCTGGAAGAATTCCTCCTAACTATGATGCTAACGCAAGATGTGAATTCCATTCTGGCAGAATTGGTCATTCAATAGACAATTGTTTTGCGTTGAAGTGTAGAATACATAACTTGTTGGATGCCAAAGAAATTGAGTTTACTCTAGTGGCTGGTCCAAATGTTACCCAAAACCCAATTCCTAGACATGAATGGGGTGTTGTTAATATGATTGATGATAATGGAGAGATGCTGAATTTAGTTATTAATGTGGAACAATTAACTACTCCGTTGTGATATGTTAAGAGGTATTTGCTTGACAATTTTATTTTCCCGGGCTATGCTTTAGACTGTGCCAAGTGTAGAGAGCAACGAAGGGATGTGATGATTTGAAAGCTAGCATCCAATTCATGATGAATGAAGGTTCCTTACAGTTCGATAGAAGACCAAGATACCAAAAGGCTACCGAAGATGATGTTGCTGTGGTATCTATTCCTTACACCCCTGCGCGCATTCCTACTCCATCTAGGGCACCTCCTTTGATGATTACGGTACCTGAACCCATGCCGTATACCAGTGAGAAGGCCATCCCATGGAATTTAGGGGCTGATGTTTATTACCACGGGATGAGGCAAGAGGTAAGTCCTCGTCCTTCTGTGGAAGAAATTACTGAAGACAGTAAAGGGGATATTCATAATTTCTCTGGTGAAAGTCGAATAACTAGAAGCGGAAGAGTGTTTGGTCCCTCTAACGTACAAGATGCGGAAGATGCTTCTACAAGAGAAAAAGTAAAACAACAGGTGTTGATTGGTAATCTAAGGGTTATGCCAGCCAATGTGACTCAACCAATTCCGGTACCGGAAACTTCTTCGGTCCCCAATGAAGTTGAGGAGTTAATGCGAATTATCAGGAAAAGCGATTGTAGCATAATTGATCAGTTAAGCCATACCACTTATAAGATGTCTATCTTATCCTTGTTGATCTACGCAGAACCTCACATAAATGCTTTGATGAATTTGTTGAAGAATGCATTCGTGCTGCATGAGATAACAATCAATCAGTTCGAGAATATTTGTGCTAACATATCTGCTGCGAACGGTCTGGGCTTCACAGATTTTGATCTTCCTTCAGAAGGGCAAGACCATAACAAAACGTTAAATATTTCTATTGAGTGCAGGGGCACTAATCTATCCTGAGTTTTGGTGGATACAGTGTCGTCTTTGAACGTACTACCCAAGTCAGCATTGATGAAAATTGATTATTTCGGCCTGGAGTTATGTCCTAGCGACTTGATGGTAAAAGCCTTTGATGGGTCTCGAAGAGCAGTATTTGGGGAGATGGAATTACCTATCAAGGTGGGTCCTCACACTTTCAATGCTACTTTCTTTGTGATGGACATACATCCAGTGTATTATTGTTTATTGGGGAGGCCATGGATTCACAAGGCAGGGGGCAGTCACCTCTACTCTTCACTAGAAGTTAAAGCATCCTACAGAGGGAAAAGTGATCACTGTATGCGGTGAGGAAGAGTATATTGTGAGTCATTTGACATCATTCCGCTATGTTGAGGTGGAAGGTGAAATACATGAGACTCCTTTTCAGGCGTTTGAGACGGTCCATGCGGTTAATTTTCCTCCTCCAAAATAGAAAAAGAAGCCGAAAACTGTTATGTCTTCTCTCAGGGATGCTAAAGTAGTGGTAGAGAATGAAAACCCTAAAGGTTGGGGTCGAGTGCTGGATGTTACCCCAAAATTCAACAAATTCGGTCTTGATTTCATCCCGGGTCAGCAAGGTGCAACTTCCAACGCTTCTGGTTTATCTACTCCCGTGAAATTCTCCCGTCCTAGTTCTACTCAAGAAGAATAAACCAATGCAGTTGGTGACGATAGGGTTGGTGGATACAATATTGAAGGTTGGATTCGTCCAAGCATTCCAGGCCAAGCACTCAACAACTGGACTTCTGTAGACGTCATTCAAGTTTCAAGCACTGAGGAGTAATTTTCTTTTTTTTTTTGTTTTCATGACATAATTCCCGCGCTCTGCCCAAGGCGTAGTGAGCCATTTGCGTAGGGCCACCATGTTTATTTTCAAAAAGTTTGTCATGAATAAAGGACGTTTTTGCATTCAAATTCTTGTTCCATTATTTTCTTTTTTATTTTTAAAAGGAAATGTTTCCCTTTTCACACACCGTCACTAAAACACCAAAAAAAAAAGAATCCGCTAAGTTGAAAACCCGAAAGGGAAGCTTAGGCAAAAAGAGGGTGTCCCGGTGAATCAAAAACCCGAAAGGGCGATTCAGGAAAAAGTTAGGGATTTAAAGCCAATGACTACGCTCAACATTATTTCCTTTGTTTCTCTCTTTCGGTCACCCGACGGAGCTTTAGAGCCAATCCACGATGGTCGTGTCAAAAGTAGGAAGACGACGACGTTAAAGTCATAAGAGTTATAGCATAGTCGGAACTTGATGGATATTCGTATTCACATTGCCATTTGTAAACACTTTTTTGTTTTGATTTTGCATTTAACTGCTTCCAAATGTAAACGCCTTTTCCACAGGCTGATTTCTCAAATCAATAAAAAAAATCCTCTTTTATATGTTCACATGACTTCCTTTTTACTGTTTTGTTTGCAAAACGTCTAATATTTTTGATAAAACATATGCATATAAACTTTGTTGGCCCTACATGAACATGATAATCTAAGTTATAATAGCTTGAAATACGGATAATAAATACAACTGTCATGTTATGCAAGGGACATGTTAATTTTCTTCTTGTTAATAATCAGCTACTTTCTTGTGGGTACTTTGCTAAGTTGTCCCATGGCCCAATACCCGGGGCAAAGGTTTATCTCTTCCCTTTTGAATGCTCATACCTTCGAAAAGACAAACGAAAGAAAAAACCATTCGCAACTTCTGTTCATAATGTAGAGGTCATGGGTCAGGATACGCTCAAGATTGCAGTGCATCGTCCAGATTGACAAGTCCGGATGGAGATGATACTCTTCCATGGTGGCATTTCTCTCTGCTGCATTTTCATGTGTATCTTGATTGAATGTTTTAACATTGTCTGCATGCAGAGACTTGTCTATTTTTGAGTGTCAACCTTGATGCGCTGTGTTGTACCCCAAAGTATGCCCTCTCATGTTTTTCCAAGATTTCCTCTTGCATATGTGGTTACAAACCTTTGCCTAAAGACAAGGAAGTTTTTCAAATAATGGTTAAAGGTCCTTCGATTGGCACCTACAAAATGCCCTTCGATTGACATCTCCAAAATGCCTTTCGATTGGCATCTCCAAAATGCCTTTCGATTGGCATCTACAAAATGCCTTTCGATTGACATCTCCAAAATGCGTTTCGATTGACATATACATAGCGTCCTTAGGTTGACATCTGCAAAAGGCCTTTCGATTAGCCTCATGACAAGCATTTCGATTGGAATTATGTCAAAGCCTTTCGGTTGGCGTAGCGAAGGATTCTTCAATTGAAATTCCAATAAATATCCTTCGATTGATTTTTGGACAAGGGCCACTCGAAGAACTCCTTCTAAGCCATTCGAAAGAGGCCATTAAGAGGGCACTTGGAAAATATGTCCATGCCAGATTCTTGCCTTGTTTGTTCACAATTCCACAAGAGCAGATTCGACAAAGGAATTCTCTTCAAAAGGACAGGAAATCGAAGCAAAGGGTGGTCCAATCGAAGGAGCCCTAGTATTAAAGCTGGCACAATTTGACTCAGAACCATTAAGAAGAACAAGGTTCTAATAAGAAAAGTCTTGATTGGTTCGAATTGGAGTTTAAGGCTGGCAAGGAAGGCAGATTCGAAGGAACGAAGGGGATTTGTTATGAAACAAGCCAGAAAGCTCACAATCGAAAAAATCTTCTCTCAATCAAATAAGGAATGTATATGCCAGCAAATCAAAGGGAAAATGCGTTGGAATAAAGATAGCAAGATTTGGCCTATTTTAGAAACAAAATATACAAGACAAATCAAATCTTTTCTCACTCAATCTTACATATTTAATTCAGTTTTGTTAACCTAATTTGTTCTACTATATATGCATAACAAACCTTGATCATAAAGGAGAGGATTGGCCATGTAGAACACCCACAAGACTGCTCAAAATTATGACAAAAAATGGTGGTCGAATTTTGCTTTAGAGGGAGATTTAAGGCGTTTCAAAGATTGCAATCCACTCTTAGCAGTATTTGGAAGTTATCTGGACCACTCTCACGCGTCAACACATCCAGAAATAGCCTATGCAAGTATCACGGTTTACTTTTTTTCTTGAAATTGGTTTAGACTATACACGCATGATAAATGAATTCTAAATATATAATTATATATTGTATAATCATCTAGAACATGTCTGCATAATTAATTGTGTGTTTTGATGCATATTTGACTGAATGCCATTGTTAGGGTTTCAAGGTTCTTTTTAGGGTCTTTAGTTTTAGGAAAAATCAGGGAAAAAGATGAGTACCATTGCACTCACGAGATCAAACCCAATTGATCCGTATAATTAGATATAATTTATATTGCCTGGTGTTGGTTTTCGAGAATTGCAGGTTTGTAGATACATTGCTATCTGTAGGTAAAGGCCTTAGTCTAAAACGACAGTCCCAATGAAGAAGATGACTGCGTGTCAAAACCTGGTTGGGTAGTTTGACCGGCATGCGTTCTATTTATCACACTGACCTCATTACATATAATATATGTTGTTTATTTATATTAATGATTGAACAATTGGCTCAGTGGTACAAGTGAAGGTTGTTCAGCGTGCATGTGTAGGAGGTCAGGGTTTCGATCCCTGCCTCGTACATGTTATTTTTCTTAACAATCATTTGCAGGTCCCATGCTATCCTTCCACACGCGCACACCATAGGCCTCCAGATCCTCATCCTTGGATCAATCAGCGCCCAGATCTAATGCTTCCAATGAAGCTCCCCATGGTGAACACTCCTAGCACAATCACACTGGATCTCACGCCCCCTCAGGACCATTTATTTTCTCATTAATTTTACTATTTATTTTATTCAATTAGTCTAATTGATTTTTATTTCAAATCATTTTTTTAAATCATAAAGTAATCACAAAAAAATAGGATTTAGTTTTTTTTAATAAATTAATCTTTGTAAATTAATTAATTTCATCAACTTTAATATTTTTCATTAATTAAAATTAAGTAGAATTAGGTCAAAATCAAATCTCTTTTTTCATAAAATCTCAAAAATATTTTTCAATGATCAAATTAGATTTTTAGTGTTTTGAACCTTTTTTCAAGTTAATTATCGCGCGTTATTATTTTGTTATACGATTATTTTTATTATTGATGTAACTGCGCCCGGTTTGTAATAGCTTAATTAGGGTTTTTTATTTTCGCACTTTATTTTTCAGTCAAATATAATTGTAACTACACCAAAGCCTTGTAATAGCGCAGGGCCTTTATTTCTCGCTTTTATATTTTATATGCTTGTATATAAATTGCTAATAACCTAGGCATGTATGCTTAATCAACCAATCAGTAGATCGCTAAACTGCAAGATAAAATATCCGAAATAGCACACTATTGCACACTTGCACCTTAGGCTATACCTCACTCGGTTGCCTCAGAAACAATGGTCATCTCCCTCGAACGTAGGGATACTCTTAGCAAAGACCCTCAGTTTAAAGTCATCATAAAGATCATATTCCCTAAATGTCCCTCGAGTTGCCTACGAGAAATGATCTTATGATGATAGTCCCTTCGAAATGCTAAGGTATCCTTACATGTTGCCTTCAATGACCATTACGTCCCTTTCGATAGTCCCTCAACATCCAACGACTAGAGTTACCTACTCACTAATAGTAGGATAACACAGTCTAAAGGATAGGAAGAAAAGAACAATCTTTTTTGAGTAGGTAGATAACTGTTAGGTACTTTCTCAAACAAATTTTCACACCACACTTTCAAACACTTTTTCAAACACTTTTTCAAACAAAGTTTTCAAAACGCTTTATCACACTCTTGAGGACTGATACAAGAGTTACCATAAAGTGAATCGCCGCACTAAAGCATTTTCAAAAACTTTTTCTCACAAACACGAAAGAAATTTAAAAAATGAACAAGTACCTAAGATCCCATGGAAAACCATGGATGGAAAGGGTGCTAACACCTTCCCTTTCAATAATCCACCCCTTACTCAGAAACTCGAAAAAGGTCTTTTTCTATTCTTTTCACCCTTTCCTTTGTTAGATAAAAGAAAATTCAGTGGCGACTCTTGCTTACCGCAACATTTGCAAACTAAAAATGCAAACCCGTATTAACAGTCTGTTCTGCCACCGTATCACAAAACTGGAGACTCTGCTGGGGAATATTATAAAGTGGGGTTTGCCTTAGGGTCTAGATCATTTTAAAATTTCTTTCTTTGTTTGCTTTGACTGCTTTATCTTTGAGGGCTTGTTGGGGTATTCTTGTAAAGATCCTACACCCGAATCTTGGGCACCTTATTAGGTAATTAGCAATAAATCATGGAGGTTGTACGACGTTGACCGATACGAACAAAGTGGTGGCTACGTTAGCGCGATTCTTTGGGTTGTACTAATGTTCCTTAAGTAATTTAAGGATAACATTAGGATTCCTCATTGTGTCACTAAGCGCTAACTGACCTTTAGAACCTTTAATTGACTCATCCTATCCATTAGGAAGCAGTGAGATAACCGACTTTGGTTCCAACTGATGATTGGTTGATACTCGATACTACACTCATTGAGGCTGGACTTTCAGTATTTTTTGGCCGCAATACTTTGGTGCGAAGCTGAAACAATTTCTGAAGGGAAGGTTAGTGATATTGAGGCTCCTTAAAACCCGATTACTATTAATAGGAAAGTTTGAGCCAACTGAACATTCAAGAGGGTACATACCTTAAAAACTCATGCAAGCCTTTGAACCTAAGGTCTTTTGTGTGATTTGCTTGTGTTTATCTGTGATTTTAAGCATAATCATGACATCATAAACATCATTGACATTCATATATACTAATCATTTCAAAGACCTGTTGGATTTACCTCTTTGCCGTTTTGTAGGGTATGAGTTCAGGTCGTAGAAAAACTATCCGGATTCACTTCACAGAAGTTCCTCCCAAACTCAAGGAATTAGTCTTGAAAGTCCCTGAGGACTCATCATTCCACAAAAGACACGGTCACTTGCTCAGTTTGGTTACCACTGGGTTTGACGAAGGTTTGATGAGTGTCTTATTCCAGTTCTTCGACCCTAAGCACCATTGCTTCATATTCCCTGATTATTAACTGGTACCTACACTGGAAGAATTCTTTAAGTTACTTGGTTTACCTATATTGGAACGAGTACCTCTCACTGGTTTAGAACAAGACCCATCTTCTAAAGATGTTGCTGTAGATTTACACTTGAAACCATCTGACATTGAGTCCTATTTGGAAAAAAGAAGTGGAGTTAAGGGTCTCCTTGCAAATTTCCTGATGAAGAAAGCTCAGATTTTCCTGGATGCTATGAGTTACCATGCCTTCGAAGATGTGGTAGCCCTCTTGATCTATGGGTTGTTCCTGTTTCCTAATTTAGATCAACTTATAGATGTGAATGCCATCAACATCTTTCTTGCTCACAATCCAGTTCCTACATTGCTCGGGGATATCCTACATTCTCTCCATACTCGTACTCTGAAGAAGCGAGGAACTCTTATGTGTTGCACCTCTCTGCTATATAGGCGGTTTATTTCGCACCTTCCTCGGTCAATAGTGAAAAATGATTTAGGCTTAAGATGGAGTCAAAGAATAATGTCTCTCTCTCACTCTGACATCCATTGGCGTCCTTTCTCTCAAGAGGACATTTATTTTATTGATCGCTGCGAAGAATTTCCTAATGTGCCACTCCTGGGCATTAGGGGAGGCATCACCTACAATCCTTCTTTAGCACTACGTCAGTTTGGCTATGCACGGAGAGATGGTCCACCCGATATGCTCATCCAGGGTATTGTGTTTAACTACTCAGATGATTTGCAAAATTATAGTCAGAGGTTCATCCGCTCTTGGGGCATTGTTAAGAAGACTGATAGTAGGACTTTGGGGCGTAAGAACTCCATCCCTTTGGAACCTTATCTCAAATGGGTGATAGCTCGAGCCCAAAGTCTTATGATGCCATATGATTCCATTACTGGTGATCTTAGAACGTAATGTTCAAGGGGGCGAGTCCCGTATTATTCTCCATCCTGATATGCCAACCAACTTCGAAGAGTTGCAAAAATCTTGGATCCAGCTCAAGGAAGAACAGGATACTTTTGAGGCTCAATTCTATGCAAGTGAGAATAAGGTGTTGGAATTAACAAAACAAATTCATGAAGAGAGGAACCTCAACACCTACCTCAACACCGAGAGGAAGCGCCCATGGGAAACTTAGGAATTTCCTTTCAATGTTTATCCTTGTGTAACATTTTGTTTCTTTAAAACTTACTAATAAAAGGTTTTGCTTTTTGTTTTGTTTAAAATAACTTAAATCTAATAAGGTCCTTGAAAACATTGCATAAGCATCCCATACATATCATTGCATAAACAGGTTTTAAAGCAGGTTTCTCATCCTCTTCGCTGTTTATTTCAGCAATGAATCTAGAACAAACTGCGAAGGACTTACAGACTCAGAACACACAATTACAACAGATGATCATGTCTCTAGCCAAAGGGCAAGAGGAACTGAAAGCCTTGATTGTTAAATACAAGACTAAGAAGCCAAGGAGGACAACTGGTGTGGTAAATCTGGGAAGAAGATTCAAAGGACCGTTAGAGCAAGTGGTTGATCTGACATCTTCATCCAAAGAAGGAGATAACCAAGAGGGTGAGACAAGAGAGGATGACCCTAGTCCGCAGGAATCTGACAATGAGACTGATTACAATGAAGAGAAGTATCCTCTGGCCAATGAAAAGTACAAACAGCTGGAAGAGCGTCTTAGTGCAATGGAGATTCAAAAAGTGCCCAGGCTGGAGTTTCAAGAGCTGGGTTTGGTGTCTGGGATTGTCATCCCGCCAAAGTTCAAGGTGCCAGTGTTTTCCAAGTACGATGGGGTTTCATGTACCAAAATGCACCTCCAATCTTATGTAAGGAAGATACATCCTCACACTACTGACATAGACTTATGGGTCCACTTCTTTCAGGATAGCCTATCCGGAACTCGGTTAGATTAGTTCTATCAGCTGGAGAGGACCAACATCCATAATTGGGAAGACCTGGCCGCTGCTTTCTATAAGCAATATCAATACAATACGAACCTTTCTCCCACCCGTACTCAACTCCAAAGTATGGCTATGGGTTCGAGCGAGGGCTTCAAAGACTATGCTCAGAAATGGAGGGACTTAGCAGGAAGAGTCCATCCTCCCCTGTCTGATAGGGAGCTAGTGGATATGTTTCTGGGTACCCTGTCTGGTCCATTCTTTAATCACCTAATTGGAAGTTCCTTGGTCGGCTTTAATGAATTAATCTTGACAAGGGAGAGAGAGGAAGCTGGAATTAAGAGTGGTAAGATCCAAAAGAGTGCATCCTCCAATGTAGTAAGGAAGCCATTTGTTGGGAAGAAAGATGTTAGTGCTGTGTACAATCAAAGGAATCAGGACATAAATGAACGCCATCCAACGGTAGGGGATGTCATGATCCATAAGCCTGCACCCACTCAACAGAGGAATAATCAACAGAGAACAGAAAGGCCAATAAGATAGTTCACCCGGATAAATATGAATTTATCCCAGGTTTTGCCTCATCTTTTGAAATCTACTCTGGTAACCTTGCGGGAAGCACCAAAGAATCCCAACACTACCTCTCCCCGCTACAATCCAAATGCCCGTTGTGCTTATCATTCGGAAAGTCCAGGTCATGATACAAATAACTGTTAGGCTTTGAAAAAAAAGGTACAAGACCTTCTTGAGGCGAAGGAAATTGAGTTTGACACCCCTGAAATTCCAAATGTTATCACTGCTCCTATGCCCAAACATGACCGTGGTGTTAACGCTGTTGAAGATGATGTATTTGTTACTGCTGTTGATGAAGTTGTTACTCCTCTCCCGACTGTTAAGTGGAACTTATTGAAGGCCGGTTTATTTCTGGGCTGTGGTGAAGGTTACCACTTCTGTTTATCTCTACCGACTGGTTGTCATTTATTGAAGGCAGGTGTTCAGCGCCTGATGGATGATAGAGAGATTTTGTTTGAGAAGAATCCCGTTCCAACCATTTCTTGCAAAGACGTTTCAATAATACCTATTTTCTCCAATCCTTCCAGGGTCTTCACCAAAAGTCCCGTCAGGATTACATCTGTTCCGAAGGTTACTCCGCTGATAGTCACTATGCTAGGGCCAATCCCATAGTCCTCAGACAAAACTGTTCCTTGGAACTATGGGGTTGACGTCTACTACCACGGTGTCAAGCAAGATTGGATGGCTGTTGAAGACCAGGTTTATGAGAAGGTTGACCCCGACATTGGCAACATTGCAGGAACCAGCAAAATAACCAGAAGTGGAAGAGTGTTCTCCCCTGAGATTTCTCCTCCGAAAGCTGTTACTGGTCCTACGATCATTTCCACTTTCATTCCTCATGATACTACTACTACAATCCATGTGATTACCCCTGCTGACACCCCTATCACCGAGTCGACCGAGACTCGGGGAAAAGACATATTGGATGAGCCTGTCCATACGAAGGCGCATTCGATATCTATCCCAAAGGCTTCCAAGAAAGAAATGGAAGAAATTTTGAAAATTATCAAGAAAAGCGACTACAACGTGGTCGAACAGCTGGGGCGGACCCCTTCAAAGATTTTTATGCAAGCCTTACTGTTGTGTTCTGAAGCTCATGCGAAGGCTCTGGTGAAGTTCCTGAAAACTGCCCATGTGCCCCAGGAAACCTCTGCTGACCAATTTGAAGATTGTGTGGCTAGTTTGACGGCTGATAAGGGTTTGGGCTTTTCTGATGCTGATTTGACTCCTAAAGGGAGGAAGCACAATGATTCTTTGCATGTCTCTATCGAATGTAAGGGCACTACTTTAGCCCATGTCCTGGTAGATACTGGTTCATCATTGAACGTGATGCCTAAGAGGACTCTGGATAGACTACACTGTGAAGGTTTGACCTTGAAGACCAACAACATAGTGGTAAGGGATTTCGATATCTCGAAGAGAATGGTGCACGGGGAGGTGGACATCCCCATCAAGGTTAGTTCTCATACTCCCGACTCTACCTTCTACGTGATGGATATCATACAATCCTATTCTTGTTTATTTGGTCGCCCTTGGATCCATGGGACAGGAGCTGTCACATCTACTCTGCATCAGATGATGAAGTACCCGGTAAAAGGAAATATTATCACGGCACACGGTGAAGAAGAATACATGGTAAGTCACCTGAATTCATTCAGATATGTGGAAATGGATGGTGAGTTCATTGAGACTCCGTGCCAGAATTTCGAAGAGGTACCTCAGACTCTGGCTGCAACTGAAACTGTTACCAATATGCCGAGGATCACCAGACCTCCCTTGAAGATGGCTTCTCTCAAGGATGCAAAAGCGGTTGTCGAAGAAGGTAGGTCTACCATCTGGGGTCAGCTCCCTGATATTCCGTACAAGTTTGATAAGTTTGGTTTGGGTTTCTCTTCAGGGGCTCAAAGGGCTGTTCAACATGCTCGTGCTGGAAGACCTACCCTATGCATCAGCAATCATGGGGTCAACATTGTAGAAGACGGAGACGGTGACGATGACATGGACAATTGGATCTTCCCTACTACAAACAGTGGACCCAATAACTGGACGGAAAAGGATTTTGTACCGATTACTTTTGTTCAGAAGTAATTGTCTTTCTTGTTTTTTGGATATGTAATAAACAACTACAACTTTATGGTCGTGTGTCTTACCCGGGGCACATCGGTTTACTTGTGAGGTTTATCATGTTCTATCATCATATGGCATTAATAAAGCTTTGGACATTTATGCATACAAATTTTGCGCTCTTTGTTTTTCTTTTCTACTTTTACTTTGTCTATACAACTATGCTCTTACACACACTCACGTATCAAACTGCAGATCCATGTCCACTCTGGATCCTATTGATAATAGTTCTACTACTGCCAGTTATGACTTCGAAAATCTGATCAACCAAGCCGAGGACGAAGGTGAGGAAGATTGTGAGGTACCTGGAGAACTTGCTAGGCTGTTAAAGCAGGAAGAGAGGGCTATACAACCTCATGAACATCCAGTTGAGATAATAAACTTGGGCACAGAGGTAGACAGAAAAGAAGTCAAGATCAACGCAAATCTGGGGCTTAATGTCAAACAGCGATTGATATAAATGTTGCATGTTTATGTCGAGATCTTTTCCTGGTCATATGAAGACATGCTAGGATTGGATACAGATATTGTGGTTCACCATCTTCCAACTAAAGAAGATTGCCCTTCGGTAAAGCAGAAGGTCCGTTCCATGCGCCCTGAAATGTCAGAGAAGATCAAAGTAGAGGTTATGAAGCAGTTCAACGCTGGTTTCTTAGCTGTCACATCTTATCCCCAATGGTTTGCCAACGTAGTTCCGGTGCCTAAAAAAGACGGTAAGGTATGGAGGTGTGTGGACTATAAAGATTTGAACAGGCAAGCCCCAAAGATGACTTTCCACTCCCCCAAATTGATGTTCTGGTTTACAACACCATGCATCACAAGATATTTTCCTTCATGGATGGTTTCTCTGGTTACAATCAGATCAAGATGGCACCCGAGGACATGGAGAAGACAACCTTCGTCACGCAATGGGGCACTTTCTTCTACAAAGTGATCCCATTTGGATTAAAGAATGCTGAAGCAACCTATCAGGGAGCCATGGCCGCCTTGTTTCATGACATGATTCACTATGAAATAGAGGTCTATGTTGATGACATGATAGCCAGGTCTCAAACTGAGGAAGAGCACCTTGATCATTTACAAAAGTTGTTTGATAGGTTGAAGACGTACAAGCTGAGGTTGAATCCAAACAAGTGAACCTTCGGGGTAAGGTCTGGTAAGCTGCTAGGTTTCATTGTCAGTGGAAAGGGCATTTAGGTAGACCTTGCAAAAGTGAAGGCTATACAAGAAATGTCGGCTCCTCGCACTTAGAAGGAGGTCAGAGGCTTTTTGGGACGACTAAATTACATTGCCAGGTTCATTTCCCATTTAACTGCTACTTGTGAGCCAATCTTCAAGCTCCTGAAGAAAGATTAAGTGGTAAAATGGAATGACTTATGCCAGACTGCCTTCGAAAGAATTAAGGAATACCTTCAAGAACCACCAATTCTGATGCCTCCAACTGAAGAAAGTCCTTTGATAATGTACTTAGCAGTGTTAGATAATTCAATGGGGTGTGTGCTGGGGAAGCATGACGAGTCCGATCAAAAAGAGCATGTGATATACTACCTTAGAAAAAATTTTACCGACTGTGAAACAACATACTCACTGCTCAAGATAACTTGCTGCATTATGGCATGGGTTACTCGCCAACTGAGACAGTATATGTTGACCCACACTACTTTGTTGATATCTAAGATGGACCCAATCAGGTACTTCTTTGAGAAGCCCGCCCTCTCCGAAATAATAGCAAGATGGAAAATGATCTTGACCGAATATGATTTCCGATACACAACCCAGAAAGTAATCAAGGGAAGTGTACTAGCTAATCATTTGGCTCATCAGGCCGTGGATGACTACCAGTCCATGAATTTTAAGTTTCCGGACGAGAATATTATGCTAGTGACTGACTATGAAGAACCTGGACCGAATGAAGGACCCGAAGAAGGGTCCCGATGGATCATGGTTTTTGATGGAGCCTCGAAAGCACTCGGCAATGGCATTGGTGTTGTAATTATATCTCCTGGAGGCTGGCATACTCCTTTTACCACTAAATTATGTTTTAATTGTACCAACAACATGGTGGAGTATGAACCGTGCATCATGGGTCTCAAAGCTCCTATTGACCTGAGGATCAAGTTCTTGAGCATTTTTGGGGATTCAGCCTTGGTAATAAGTCAAATCAAAGGAGAGTGGGATACGAAGCACCCGAATCTTATCCCTTACAAAGAACACGTGCTGACATTACTCCCACACTTTGAAGAGGTCACCTTTGAACATTTTCCACGAGAAGAGAATCAGTTAGCAGACGCACTAGCTACCATGTCATCTATGTTCAAGTTCAAGTGGGACAATGAGGCTCCCCAGATTACCATCGAGAGGTTGGATGAACCGGCATACTGCTACGAGCTCGACACCGAAGAAGCAGTAGACAAACCTTGGTTTCATGAAGTGAAAAGGTACCTCAAGGCTCAAGAATATCCCGAGGGGGCATCTGTCAATGATAAGAATTTTTTGAGAAGGTTCGTCGCAAAGTTCTTCCTCAGTAATGGAATCCTCTACAAGCGCAACCATGACTCTACTTTACTTTGGTGCATAGACAAGGGCGAAGCAGAGAGGATTATGGAAGATATACACGAAGGCGCCTTTGGAACCCATTCGAGTGGATATACCATGGCTAAAAACATCCTACATGTAGGATACTATTGGTCCACTATGGAAGCATACTGCTATCAGCATTCCCGAACTTGTCACAAATGCCATATCTATGCTGATAAGGTGCATGTACCTCCGGTTTCTTTGAACGTCTTGACGGCTCCTTGGCCCTTTGCAATGTGGGGCATTGACATGATCATAGAGATTAGACCTACCGCTTCCAATGGGCATCGCTTCATCCTGGTGGCCATTGATTATTTCACGAAGTGGGTTGAAGCTGCCTCTTTTGCTATTGTTACCAAGAACGTTGTGGCGCGGTTTATAAAGTATAACCTGATTTGTCGGTACAGTGTGCTAGAGAGAATCATCACTGACAATGGTACAAATCTCAACAATACGATGATCACCAAACTCTATAAACAATTAAAGATCCAGCATCATAATTCTTCCCCTTACTGGCCGAACATGAATGGCGCTGTGGAGGCTGCTAACAAGAACATTAAGAAAATCATACAGAAGATGATGGTGACATACAAAGACTGGCATGAGATGTTACCATTTTCTCTTCATGCTTATCGCACCTTCGCACGAACGTCGATAGGGGCAACACCCTACTCTCTGGTATATCGTATGGAGGTTGTCCTACCTATTGAGGTCCAGATCTCTTCTTTGAGAATCATGAAGGATGCGAGTTTGAATGATGACGATTGGATCCAGACTCGGCTTGATCAACTGAATCTGATTGATGAGAAAAGGCTTACTGCTATCTGTCATGGTTAAATGTATCAAAAACGGATGATTAAGGCTTTCAACAAAAAGATCAGACGTCAAGTGTATCAAGTGGGTGATCTAGTGATCAAGTGCATCATACTGCCGCAAAGTGATCCCAGGGGAAAATGGACTCCCACATACGAAGGGCCATTTGTGATTAAAAGAATATTTTCAGGAGGAGCCATGATTTTGACTACCATGGATAGTGACGACCTTCCTCACCCTGTTAATGCGGACATAGTGAAAAAATACTACGTGTGAATAAAGACCCGCTAGGTTGACTGGCCTAGGAAAAAATAAGGGCATCTCGGCAAACCAAAAGGGTTAGAGCGAAAATTAGGGATGAAAATAAAATATCTGTACTCCCAGAAAGTCGAAAACCTGAAAAGGCGGCTGGGGCAAAAAAGGGTATCCCGGTGGACTGAAAACCCGAAAGGGCGGTCCAGGAAAAAGTTAGGGATTTTAAGCGTATCACTATGTCCCATTGGATCACTTTGCGACCAAACTTCAGTATCAAATATCAAGCTCAAACGGCACCGATCAATCCAGTCAGTTTCATACAAGTAGCAAGGTAATGAGACGCTCGAAGAGATAGCGACAATAGAAGAATTGAAACTCAATAGGATTATTACACATAGCTGTTTTTTTCACTTTGTACACTACTTTGCATAGTCTTCACACTCACGGCGTCGTTCTCATACTATAACGTTAGCCTCTTTGTACACAACGCTTGTTATAGGCGAACTTCAGAAATCAATACAAATAATTTCTTTGGAAGTACAAAACTGTTTGCTTTTCTTTTTTTCTCTTTCCTGTTTGTTTTGCAAAAACGTCCAATCACTTATTCTTGACATATGCATTTGAATATGATTGCTATTCATATATATTTGCATAAGAAACAGAAGGACAATTTCTCATGACTTAAGGAACGAGGCAAAGTCTATAAAACCATTTCAATCCCGACAAGTTACTCCTTCCAGTAGGTATAGGGGCCGAAACAGTTTTGAGACGAAGTCATCATTACATATGACCCCGCGACATCTATGTTCCCCGCAGAGTAGAGGCAACCAAAAGTTTTGGTCTCTTCTTCCCCAAGTAGGAATTACTTTCTCCAGTGAAGTTCTTTCAGAGAGGTGATATTTATATTCCCCAGCCGAGTTTTATAATCGCAAACGGTTTATAAAGATTTCTCCCGAGCATAGTTTAATTCTCTGACTGCGGAATCTCCTCCCAAGTAGAGTTTAATTCTCTGAATACGGAAGCTCAATCCCCAACAAAGTTTATTCGTCCAGCTACGGATGTTCATCCCCCAACAGAGTTTATTTCTCTGAATCGGCAAAATCTTCCAGCAAGGCATCTCCTCTCTCAAACAGAGTTATTCCCCTGCAGAGTTATGCTCAGGAAGAGTCTCTCCCCTGCAGAATATTCGCAAACAAAAAGGAGTAAATCCCCAGCATAGTCATCTCCATTCACCATCCCCAATGGAAATGAAGAATTCAGCTTCCAAATACTTTTCAGCAGCAGTCCGAGCTTTATTTTCCCTGACTAATAAATACCGCAATAGCATCCCATATTCATACATCATGGCACGCGCATACATATTGCATACAACACAATCTCATTTATTTTGAGAACATCATCACAATGCATTTCATACATCATGACATTGCATACGACTAACTCTTTACCTTTCAGGGAAAAGATCAAATCAACAAGCTACGTCTAATAAAGGGCTATTCATGGATTTTCCTCAGAAGGATGTTCTCACAAGATTTTCCCTGGGTCAGACAGGTTGACACTAAGATATATTTGATTACCATTCCAGTGGAAAAGATTCCACGACTTTCGTCTAGGTCAATTGAATCGCTACTAAGATTCTCCTTATTACTATGCCAGTCAAAGTTAAGTCAAGATTTTCCCCGGGGCAGACAAGTCGACACTAAGACCACTCGGATTACCATTTCAGTGGAAGATATTCCAAGAATTTCGTCTGGGTCAGTTGAATCGCTATTAAGATTCTCCTGATTACTATGCCAGTCAAAGTTAACCCAAGATTTTCCCTGGATCAGACAAGTCAACACTAAGATCTCCCTGATTACTATTCCAGTTGAAGATATTCCAAGACTTTCGTTTGGATCAGTTGAATCGACACTAAGATTCTATTGATTACTATGCCAATCAAAGTTAGCCCAATATTTTCCCTGGGTCAGATAGGTCAACACTAAGATCTCTCTAATTACTATACCAATTGAATATGCTCCACGACTTTTGTCTGGGTCAGTTGAATCAATACTAAGATTCTCCTGATTACTATGCCAGTCAAAGTTAATTCAAGGCCTTACCCTGGTTTAGTCAAATCGATACTAAGATTTCTATCCCAGTTGAAGACAACTCGAGACCTTTCTCTGGTCCAGTCAAATCAATACTAAGATTTCTACACCAGTTAAAGAAGCTATGAAGCCCGGAAACTGACTGGATAATAGTCAGTCAACAATTCAAGACACTATGAAGCCTGGATCCTGACCAGATAACAGTTTAATCTCATCTCCCCAGTAAGTTGTTGTGAAGCCCGAAGCATGACCAGATAATAGTTAGCCTTATTATCCTTAGCAAGCCACTGTAAAGCCTGGGTTCTGACCAAATAAAAGTTCATTTACGTCTCTTCAATCAAGTGATGACTCCCCAGTAGAGTAACGGACAATTGAAGCTCTTAAAATTCTATGTTCCAAGACAGAGACCAACATTCCTCAGCGGAGACCTCTCTAACAGCAAGAGCAGGAATTCCCACAAATGGATATCTCATGAAATCATCATTGTTCTGGATGGCATCTTTAAGCCCATCTCCGACGACTCTCCGTCACATTCTGATGGCATCTTTAAGCCCATCTCCGACGATATTCCGTCATCTTTTCCAAATGGCATCTATAAGCCCATTCCCAATACTATCTACACAGTCAAGTATCATCTCAGATGAGTGCAAATTTCTGGGCACTTTAGTGTTCAATCATCTTCCACCTTCCGATCACAAAAGGCAGACTAACCAATCTACATCCTTAGGTTTAAGAAGATTGAACAGGGGCAGCTGTTGTACCCAAAAAGTTGCCCTCTCATGTTTTTCCAAGAATTCCTCTTGCATAGGTGGTTACAAACCTTTGCCTAAAGACAAGGAAGTTTTTCAAATAATGGTTAAAGGTCCTTCGATTGGCACCTACAAAATGCCCTTCGATTGGCATCTCCAAAATGCCTTTTGATTGGCATCTCTAAAATGCCTTTCGATTGGCATCTCCAAAATGCCTTTCTATTGGCATCTACAAAATGCCTTTTGATTGGCATCTCCAAAATGTGTTTCAATTGACATCTACATAGAGTCCTTTGATTGACATCTGCAAAAGGCCTTTCGATTGGCCTCATGAAAATCCTTTCGATGGGCATTGTGTCAAAGCCTTTCGAATGGCATAGAAAAGGACTCTTCAATTGACATTCCAATAAATACCATTCGATTGATATTTGGACAAGGGACATTCGAAGAACTCCTTCCTGGCCATTCGAAATAGGCCATCAAGAGGGCACTCGGAAAATATGTCCAGGCCAGATTCTTGCCTTGTTTGTTCACAATTCCATAAGAGCTGATTTGACCAAGGAATTATCTTCAAAAGTACAGGAAATCGAAGTAAAGGGTGGTCCAATTGAAGGAGCCCTAGTATTGAAGCTGGCACAATTCAACTCAGAACCATTAAGGAGAACAAGGTTCTAATAAGGAAAGTCTTGATTGGCTTAAATTGGAGTTTAAGGCTGGCAAGGAAGGCACATTCGAAGAAAGGAAGGGGATTTATTTTGAAATAAGCCAGAAATCTCACAATCGAAAGAATCTCCTCTCAATCAAATAAGGAATGAATATGCTGGCAAATCAAAGGGAAAATGCGTTGGAATAAAGATAACAAGATTTGGCCTATTTTAGAAACAAAAGATACAAGACAAATCAAATATTTTCTCACTCAATCTTCAAGATTTAATTCAGTTTTGTTAACCTAATTTATTCTACTATATATGCATAATAAACCCTGAACATAAAGGAGAGGATTGGCCGTGTAGAACACCCACATGACTGCTCAAAATTTTGACAAAAAGTGGTGGTTGAATTTTGCTTTAGAGGGAGATTCAAGGCGTTTCAAAGATTGCAATTTACTCTTGGCAGTATTTGTAAGTTATCTAGACCACTCTCACGTGTCAACACATCCAAAAATAGCCTATACAAGTATCACAGTTTGCTTTTTTTCTTGAAATTGGTTTAGACTATACACGCATGATAAATGAATTCTAAATATATATTCATGTTTGTATAATCATCTAGAACATGTCTGCATAATTAATTATGTGTTTTGATGCATATTTGACTGAATGCCATTGTTAGGGTTTCAAGGTTCTTTTTAGGGTCTTTCGTTTCAGGCAAAATCAGGGAAAAAGATGAGTACCATTGTACTCACGAGATCAAACCCAGTTGATCTGTATAATTAGATTTAATTTATATTGCCTGGTGTTGATTTTTGAGAATTGCAGGTTTGTAGCTACATCGCTGCCTGTAGGTAAAGGCTTTAGTCTAAAACGACTGTCCCAACAAAGAAGATGACTGTGTGTCAAAACCTGGTTGGGTAGTTTGAATGGCGCGCGTTCTATTTATTACATTGACCTCATTACATATAATATATGGTGTTTGTTTATATTAACGATTGAACAATTGGCTCAGTGGTATAAGTAAAGGTTGTTCAACGCGCGTGTGTAAGAGGTCAGGGGTTTGATCCCTGCCTCCTACATGTTATTTTTCTTAAGAATCCTTTGCAGATCCCATGCTATCCTTCCAAGCACGCACACCATAGGCCTCTAGATCCTCATCCTTGGATCAATCAACGCCCAGATCTAATGCTTCCAATGAAGTTCCCCATGGTGGACACTCCTGGCACAATCACACTGGATCTCACGCCCCTTCAGGCCCATTTCTTTTCTCTTTAATTTTACTATTTATTTTATTTAATTAGTCTAATTGATTTTTCTTTCAAATATTTTTTTTAAATCAGAAAATAATCACAAAAAAAAATAGGATTTAGTTTTTTATAATAAATTAATCTTTGTAAATTAATTAATTTCATCAACTTTAATATTTTTCATTAATTAAAATTAAGTAGAATTAGGTCAAAATCAAATCTATTTTTTCATAAAATATCAAAAGTATTTTTCAATGATCAAATTAGATTTTTAGGGTTTTGATCCTTTTTTCCAGTTAATTCTCGTGCGTTATTATTTTGTTGTACGATTAATTTTACTATTGATGTAACAACGCCCGGTTTGTAATAGCTTAATTAGGATTTTTTATTTCCGCACTTTATTTTTTCAGTCAAATATAATTGTAACTACACCAAAGCCTTGTAATAGCGTATGGCCTTTATTTATCGCTTTTATATTTTATATGCTTGTATATAAATTGATAATAACCTTCGCATGCATGCTTAATCAACCAATCAGTAGATCACTAAACTGCAAGATAAAATATCTGAAATAGCACACTATTGCACACTTGCACCCCTAGGGTATACCTCACTTGGTTGCCTCAGAAACAATGGTTATGTCCCTCGAATGTAGGGAAACTCTTAGCAAAGACCCTCAGTTTAAAGTCATCATAAAGATCATAGTCCCTAAATATCCCTCGAGTTGCCTACGAGAAATGATCTTATGATTATAGTCCCTTTGAAATGCTAAGGTATCCTTACATGTTTCCTTCAATGACCATTACGTCCCTTTTGATAGTCCCTCAACATCCAATGACTAGAGTTACCTACTCACTAATAGTAGGATAACACGGTCTAAAGGATAGGAGGAAAAGAACAGTCTTTTTCGAGTAGGTAGATAACTGTTAGGTACTTGCTCAAACAAATTTTCACACCATACTTTCAAACACTTTTTCAAACAAAGTTTTCAAAACGCTTTATCACACTCTTGAGGACTGATATAAGAGTTACCATAAAGTGAATCGCCGCACTAAGGCATTTTCAAAAACTTTTTCACACAAACACGAAAGCAATTTAAAAAATGAGCAAGTACATAAGAGCCCATGGAAAACCATGGATGGAAAGGGTGCTAACACCTTCCCTTTCCATAATCTACCCCCTTACTCAGAAACTCAAAAAAGGTCTTTTTCTGTTCTTTTCACCCTTTCCTTTGTTGGATAAAAGAAAAGTCAGTGGCGACTCTTGCTTACCGCGACATTTGCAAACAAAAAATGCAAACCAGTATTAATAGTCGGTTTTGTCACCGTATCACACGCTGAATATGTTTTCTTTGAAGAATTTCTTTTGTTTTTACTTAAACCATTCATTATCACTCTTTAAATGATTTTCTGGCATTTTATACCAACTGTGCCAACTCTTTTTCCTAAGCAAAAGATTGGAGGAAGGACGATATCTCTGATTGTATGCTTTTTAGTAGAACCTTGTTGACGATGTACATACCTTGTTTCAATCCCCCAAACACTGAAGATATAAGGGAGATAGAACCTCATTAACCCCTCTGAGCCTTTAAAGTAGGAGTTTCTATTATGCACAAAAGAAAACCCTTATTTTAACCCAGGGCAGGGTAAATGTTCAGTTGATTTGATCAAGCATTCAAATTTCAGAAGGAGTGTCCCCTCTGAGGATCACCATATTTTATCCCTCGCATTATAAGGTCGGAAAAAGATCAAAACAACAATGGTTATTTCCCCAGTGAAAAAAAAAGAAACAACAACAAACAAGAAAACAAAAATCCTAAGGTCGAGATCGAACCGATACAACAAAGGTTATCCCTCGCAGACCAAGGAATATGGCAGTCACTTTCTTTCAAAAATTTCAAACGCTTAGGGTCACACGACTTGTTCAAAATGGAAAGCATGAATAAGAAAGAAACAAAAAAAAGCCCCGTTAAGTCAGAACTTGAAAAAAAATCGCTTAGGAAAAAGATAGGGCATCCCGTTGGACTTTCAAATTGAAATCCAAAAGAATTTGTCCAGGAAAAAAATAGGGAAAGCGGAAAATTTAAAAATCCTGAAAGGCAGAAAAGGATTATCCAATATAGATCCTCATCAAAAGAAAAGTCGTGTGATCGAACACCCAAAAACCAAAGGTTAGGTGACTGTCGTGTCCAAAAAAATTGTTCTGGTTCCTCAACCATCATAAAAACTTTTGAGAGATGAACGCCCGTGTCAAGATTAACTGAATTTAGGACTAGAGAACATCACGAAGGGGCTGGGAACCAAATAACTTGAGCCTTAAAAACTTTTTTCTAAATAAACCATGAACCAGGCCACGTTACAACCTTTAAAAGTCCTAACCGAAACATAGGTTTAACTCGAAAGCATACTACAACAGGATAGTGTTTCCTAAATTCCAAAATATGTGTTGCATATCCATGTTGGTATCTTTTCGCCTATATCATGTCCGTTTTTTTTATAAAAAAAAGCAGAAGAGAAGCTTTGAAATTTTTCACTCTAGCTAGTGATTCATTCGCAACAGAGATACGACATCTTTTTATTCAAGGATTTCAATTTCAAGGTTTACATAATTGTCGCATCAGGGTTGTTATTCCCATAATAAACATTCTCCTACATTCAAAGCAATTGTTTGACACCAAAAAGAACACACACAATGAACACCAGTGAAAAGCTTAATGCTGTCATGAGGGGAAGACTCGACTATTCCGTTGGACAAAGGCCTTTCGTGTCATGAAAAGTGTTAGTGTCAAAATAATCCCTTATCTTTCTTAGTAGTGTTGATGATTGGATGAAATTTCCACCTCCCCAATAAAGTTGATGATGTTCAACTATCTTCGTGGTTTATGTTATGGTTGTGTACCAGAGACTCGTAAATCCCCAGCGGAGCACCCTTAAGTAGAGTTTTATTTCCTCAGTGAAGTCCCAGTTCCTCAACATAGTTTTGTTTCCTTAACAAAAGGTTTCATTCCCCACATCAAACCCATCATGTTGGTGTCACTCTCAACGCTGGTGTGCGCTGTCCTTTCCAGAGATTTATATTCTTTCCGTGATCTTCTCTAGCAGAGTTCGCAATTTATTTTTGCAACTTCTCTCGGTGTTTACATCCTATTTCTACTAGTTTCTTAATCATTACTCCCCACGGAGTTCCAGCTCTTCAAAAGTTCCTCCTCAGCGGTTCCTTATATCTTCTTTTCTACAGTAGACTTTGCAATTTTTTTTGCAAGTCTTGTCAGATTCTAACTTCTTGGTTGTTGGCTTCCGGTTTGGCCATTCCCCAGTGAAGCATTCAAACATTCATAATTACATTGCATCTACTAAAACGCGTAGCATTTCCATTATATGGACCATTACACTACATTAAAAAAAGTGTTTCAAACATGCATCAGAACATGAGCCCTTACTGTTTCTGTTTTCCCTAATGATTTTATGACTCTTCAGATTATATCCCCAGCGAGGTCTTCACCCTCATATCTCAGTTTCACCATACAAATATCCTTTTGATGATTAATCATTTGACTGGTTGAGTGTCCACTCTTGATTGTAGTTCATTTTTACCCTGACACAGTATTCTCGGGTCTTTACTACCCTTGTCGGTTCATTTCAATGTCTATTGATGCACCTTTTGAATACCGGTTTCGCCCTGGTATTCACTTTCAATAGGTTTTTGGTTTTACGCCCTAATCACCTCGCTTTGGTTCGAGCTCTGAGTTTCGTCTCCTTACCCGCGCATGAAATCTAGTTTTTTTCCTGGTACTCATCTAGATTAGTTTCGCCTAACTAATTATTGATTCAAGTTTCGCCTCGTTTTTGTTTTCATACCTTGGACCCCTTTGATAGTTTTTGTTTACCGAGTCTCTTTGTAGTGTTCGTGCTGCGTCCCTAGTTGAAATCAGTCTCTTTTGTTCCTTGGATTCTTTTATCAGTTTTCATTACTGTTTATCCATTGATCTGAGACTAGCAGGTGCTCTGAGAAACATGAGCTCTCATCACTTTGCTTTGGGTCGAGTTTCGATCTCGTCTCCTGTGCATGAAATTCAGTTTCGTCCTAGTACTCATCTAGATTAGTTTCACCTAACTAGTTATTGAGTCGACTTTCACCTTGTTTTTGTTTTCATACCTTGGACCCTTTTGACGGTTTTCGTTTACTGAGTCTCTTTGCAGTGTTCGTGTTACGTCCCTGGTTGAAATCAGTCTCTTTTGTTCCTTGGATTCTTCTATCAGTTTCCTTCACTGTTATCCATTGATCTGAGACCAGCAGGTGCTCTAAGAAACATGCACTCTCATCACTTTTTCTATGGGTCGAGTTTCGCCTCGTTACCCGTGTGTGAAATCCAGTTTCGTCCTGGTACTCATCTAGTTTAGTTTTGTCTAACTAGTAATTGGGTCAAGTTTCATCTCGTTTTGTTCCTCACTCCTAGGATTCTTTCAGTTCCTTCATACTGTCTATCTTAGGTTGAGATTAACAAGTGTTCCTAGAATTGCGCACTCTAGCCACTTTGCCCCGCGTACTTTTCTTTTCCAGAGGTAGTTTTGCATATTCTCTGTGATTTGAGTCTTATCTCACCCCTTTTTGTGGTCTACTTTAGTCATGGTGCATTCATTATGAAGTTTAGTTTCGTCTACTCTTCTAAGTTTTAGTTCTGTTTTAACTTTATTTATATCTGCGTTACAATTTTATTCTGATGCATGTCTTGGGAGGTCCAATGTTCATTAAACCCCTTATTTGCTAATTCCAATTTCATTTGGTATCTTCTTAATCCTACGTCTGCTGTTTTTTATTTGTCTTTGAGGGGTTCTACTTATTCTTCAAGAGTGTAAAATTTTGGGTTATTTCGTATTCAATCATCTTCAACTCTGAACACTCGAAAGTTGTCACTTTTCTCGCTTATCCAGTTAAAGATAATTGAATAGGGGCAGCTGTTGCACCCCAAAATTTACCCTCTTAATTTAGGCTTATGTTTCATCATAAACATCATGTTGCATTGCATTCATGCATTTTGTAGGGATCAAAGTATTTTGGTTGCCAAGTCTTCCTCAAGATTTGGAAGTTGATTATATTGAAAAGTGGCACAAGGAGAGCCTTATCATCTAAACCTCTGGATCTTTCACGCCAAAAGGTACAACATATCTCAATATATATTACACACCTCATTGGATCATCAGAAGATTAAGTATTATGCTATTTATAAGGAGAATCACATCCTTTTGATTCATCAGTAAAAATTAGGATTTTGGTTAATTAAGGCTATTGATTAATGAGCAAGTCTTGATTTTGAATCTACAACACCTCATTGACATTGGAAATATGTTTGTGCAAGAAATTGGCTAAGGTGTTCAGAGGAATTAAAGTTTTGAAGATGATTCATCATTCTCCTAAGGTGTTGACCAAAACTAGGATTTAAGTTTTAATTATGGATTCTTTGGAATTTTGAGTGGAAACTCTTTCCATAGCCTCTATGTGTTTGGAATATCATATATTTGATGTTTTGAGCATCAATTTTGAAGATAAGTGGTTCAATTGAATCAAAGGGGAAAAACAATCATTTTACTCAAAGTCAACAAAGTCAAAGTTAACCAAGTGGACTTTTGGTCAACATGAAGAATTTGACATGTATTTTCATGTGGGATGATCATTGATGTTTGAATTTGATAATAATTTCAAGTTCGAGAAGTCACTTGGATTTGAAGTTATCTTGGTGATTGAAAATTTCACTAAGTATTCTTGATTTAGGCCTGACTTTACAAGGGCATAACTTTTTCATTTTTTAGGGGATTTTGGTGTTTCTTTTTTCCAATTAAAAAGGTGGAAAAGATCTACAAGGACCCATAGAGGACAAAAACACACTTCTTACTCAAAATCAAAAATTATGAGCCTTTGAAGTTCAAGGCAAGTTGAGCATTTTTTGGAACAATCTTGGGCAACTGGCCAGGCAAGGTGAGGCATTTGGCCTAGACAATTCATAAAACAATTGGTGACATGCCTATAATTATTGATTCAAGGCATAATTCAAAAATGTTCCTCGTGCACTTTAAAGAGGGCTACGAAAGCTTCTCATTAAACTTGGAATCTATCAATTTGGTTTAAAATCGAAAAGACTGTGATTTGAGGAAGTTGGATATTGAAACTTGGGCCATTCGAAGCATCTTTGTAGGCTGGTCAAAGCCCCTTTTTCTCTATTTTATTTCCTTTATCCTAAACCATTTGAAGTAGCTCTGTAGGTTGGTCGAAGATTTCTTTTTCTCTCTTTGATTTCTTTAGTTTGGACCATTCGAAGTGGCTTTTGTGGGCTGGTCTAAGCCTCTTTCTTCTTATTTTGTTTCTCTTTGTTTGAGCATTCAAGGTGCTTTCTTGAAGGATGGTCGAAGCCTCTTTCTTCTTACTTCGTTCTTCTTCAGTTTGGACAATTCAAAGTGTTATCTTGATGGCTGGTCGAAACCTCATTCTACTCTCTTCGTTTGGACATCCAAGGTGCCATTTTGGGGGCTGGTCGAAGCCTTTTGCTTTTTTACTTTTTTCTTCTTCAGCTTGAACATTCGAAGCATTATCTTGAAGGTTGGTCGAAGCCTCATTGATGATCTCTTCGTTTTCTCTCAACTTGGACCATTCAATGTGACCTTATGGGTTGGTTGAAATCTCATTTCTACTCCCTTCGATTCCTCTCAATTTAGACCAATCAAAGTGTTATCTTGGGCAGACCAGCACGCACAGTTTTGAGCAAGTTAGCTTGAGTTGCCTAGGAATCCTAAACCTCATATCTGGCTGATCCCTCCATCATTTCTTTCGAACCTCAGCTTGTTTCGAAGATTAGAGTGTGTTCTTTAATTGGCTCAAGGAAAATTTGAGAATGCACAAACCAATTTTCTATGGCCTCAATTAGATATCAACTGACCTTTGGTGCACCCTTCGACTCTGTTTATTTTCAGAATATTACACATGCTTGACACGAATCACACACTTCATTTCTTACTTCTTTTGGCCAAACAATCACACTTTCCTTGCCACCCCACGCTTTCTACATTATTTTTCCAAAATTGGTAACTTTTACCTCGTGCAAAATCACACCATTTGCAATCCTGGCCACCTCACTCCCTCATTCTTTATTCACTTCATTTCATTAACCTCTGAGCTCATCAAAATGCAGCACAAAAGGCCAAATAAACAAACAAAACGCAAGCACATGATCCCACATTTCCATTTGCATGTTTTGGATAAATTTCCCTCCAACGGATTTCTATGAGCTATGAACTTATTGCCCTCACTCTAAACACTCTATATAAATACTGCACTGCTCATTCAAAAAAGGGAGACGAGGAAAGGAACGAAAGGCTGCATTTGAGGAAGTTCAGATCTAAAACCACTTTTTTCTCTCAAAAATCCATTTCTTTGATTCTCCCAATTTGCTTGTGCATTTTGAGTGATTCTTCTTGCATTCTCTTCTCCAAGTGCTAAGGATTGTAGGTCGAGGCTTGGTTTGCACCTAGAGTGAAGGAGACAGTAGATACACTTTTTCCTCAAAGGATAGAATCCTCAACTCTGGATCTTGATTTCTGGCCATTAATTGTATGGTTTGAGTTTAAAATCATGTTGTTTGATGTTCATTGAGTGTTTCTGCAACTTTAGAGCTCTTGTTTAATGAAACATGCATGTATGATGATTCTGAAATATCTTGCTCAGTGTGTTTTTGCAATCTTCATGAGATTCGTTCTTGATCTGTGGTTAATCATTCCAAGTGATTCGAATAGCATGATGTAGATCTTATTTATGGCTTTTATTTTCACGAAATTTCATAAAAAATGGTGTGGAAATGAGTATGTGGTGTGAATCTGAACATTGAGCCCTATCATCTGTTTTTCGCGCATTTCTGGTTAGGGCTAGAGGTTGAAGATGAAGCGTGTAACCTTCTGATTGGTCCATTTGAATTTTCGCATTTATTTGAATTTTATTTTGTAACTTGATTTTCTTGATTTTTCTTCTTGCTCAAAAATGGTTGAAAAATTCTGAAAAATTTCATGAAATTACAAAATATATATTTCTGAGGTTTTGTATTATTTTTTGGAATTTTTGAAGATGTCTTGATTGGTTTGAAAAATCGTGTGTTTAATTAAGTGTTAGTTTAATTTTCAATTTTATTTTGACATTTACTTTACTCCAAAAATTCCACAAAAAATCATTGAAGCTTATTTTTAATTCTAATATTTGATTATAATTTTGGTTGAGTTTTTTTCTGACTTTTGATTAGAATTTTGTTTTAAAGATGTGTTTAATTGATTAATTGCTTGAATTTTATTTTATTTATTACTTTTCATTAATTCTAAAAATATGAAAAATAGATTTTATGGTCCTTCGAGTTTTCTCTATTTTTGTATGACTTTAGTTTGAATTATTTATAATTGAAACTTAATTGATCAATAATTAAGTTTATTTTCTAAGTAATTAGGGTTTTGTTAATCCACTTGTTTGATTTGATTCCAAAAACCAATTTGCTTTGAGTTTCAATTGAATTCAGCTCATGTTTTAAGTTCATAGAGGGATTGAAGATCCCAAAAATATTTTTCTTGAATTAATTGATGAGGTTTGGTATTTTCCACTAATTTATCTTGAAAATTTTTCTAGATTGGTGGTTTCACTAACTAGTTTTGATGTTTGAAGCCTGTTTGATCCTTTCCTCAACCATCAATGAACTTGAGACTAGCTTTCCGACTTCTATAAATCTTAAAGATGCTGAGAAATATTTTTTTTTGAAATATGGAAGTCAATCTCTATTTTTGATGAATTTTAAAAGTGAAAGTGCCCAATTGACGTTACATATCTTGTTGCAATTTTTTTGATGATCAATGAACTTTTGTGAGGCCTATAATTTGGCACTTAATGATCAGGTTGCTACTGTTTTTCCTCACACTAATTCAAATCAATCACCTTAATTTCCCACAATTGGTGAAGGAGCCCTTTTGATCCACATCCCTTAACTAATGTTCTTTTCTTGTTTTTGCTTTGAACTTTAAACTTTTGGCTTGAGTTTGAGGTCATAAAATGACCAATGATAACATGTTGAGGAATGATACATCAAGGATAGTCTCATAAATACTTGAGATCACTTGACCTTTTATGCTTGAACCAATTTCATTCATATATGATTTTGATGTTCCCTTTTTCCCTTTTGAATGTTTTGAGGTATATTAAATGCACTTGTGCAACATGCTTTAGAATTAACATTTTAAACTCTTGATCATATCGTCATAGCATGTTAGAATCTTGATTTCAAGTCTTTGAATGGTTTAAGTCTTCTAACTTTTGTCTTTGTTTGATTTCCTTGCCTTGCTAACTTGTGATCCAAGCTTTGTGATACATTTTGTGGTACCCTTCTTTTGTTATGCTTGTGAACCAGGATGAGATGAATGAATATGAATGTGAAGTGTTTTCTATTCACTTCTAAAGTCTTTGATTTTATTCTTCTCTTGCTCCTTTGATCATTGATTGATATTTACTTGTCAATTCAATATGGTGACAGGAAAGGAGCAACAATTCTTTAGTTTTGACCTAATTGTTGTTTGAGTTTTCTTGATGCTTCTTACATTTATTGTACTTTATGTTTACCATCATATTCATTTTACATTCTCATGATTATATCATCATCCATTCTTTACCGGTTCATCATTTCTCTTTGGAATCACTAATTTGTCTGTTGAATGTGCGAGGGACTCTGAGTAAAAGTTTTCCATTTAGACTTGGTACTGTAGTGTTCCACTTTATTTGTGGAACACAATTGGTTATGTTTGCACTATTCTTGTGCTTGGTATATTTGTCATTCTTTTACAGGATATATATATATATATATATATATATATATATATATATATATATATATATATATGTGTGTGTGTGTGTGTGTGTGTGTGTGTGTGTGTGTGTGATTGTGACTGCTATAGTCCTGCTATTGAAAGCCTCAGTGCATATATTTTATGGCATGATTTAAGACTTGACTTGTTTACTGATGCTAGCTTGCTTGAAGTTCTCTGGGTTTCTTTTTTTGCTTTCTCATTTGCTACGGATAATTATCCGTTTGGTATTACACTATTTCCCTTTTATTGCTTTCCACTCCTTATTACTTTCTATTGCATGATGGGACCTCCGTTGTTGATATATGTCAGGAGTCCCTCTGATTTATTTAAAGACCTATTTAAGGAGATTCTGCATATGTACCTTGCTTGCTACTCATGTTTAAACACTTGTTTGGTATTTACCATGCTCTCTTAGGATTGCTCGTGTAGGGTTGGTCCTCGAGCTAGACCTTAGGATAGGAGTCCATGTATGCTAACATAGGGTAGAAATTTCCTTCTTTCATCCCCAACCTTAGGATCAATCTTTGTATGATAATATTAGGGATAATGTTAGGCTAGTCTCTTTTAGTTGTTTCTCTTTTCTTTGCATATTGCATTTTAAAGCTAAAACTTTTTCTTGGAAAATCATAAACTTAAATCCTTCTTCAAGGTAAAAATTACAAACCAATATTATTTGTTTGTGCGCCTCTTGTCTTTCTTTTAAATCTTGTAAAATTGATTTTTTGCCATCCTTGCCATGACATTTTGTTATCTTTTTGTCGATGTTTCGCCATCACACATGTTTTTTATCCTACCTTGATTCTCAATATCATTGTTAGGTGTGATGTTTGTTCTTTGGTTTATTGATGTTTCACCATCTTTGCCATGTTATCTTCCTATCTGTTAGCCGATGTTTCACCATCGCGCATTCTTTTTGCCGATGTTTTGCCATCGCATATTCTTTTTGCCGATGTTTCTCCATCGCGTATATTCTTTTGTCGATGTTTCGCCATCACACATTCTTTTTTCTGATGTTTTGCCATCACACATGTTTGTTATCCTACTTCGATTCTCAATATCATTGTTAGGTGTGATGTTTTTCCTCTGGTTTATTGATGTTTCGCCATATTTTCCATGTTATCTTCCTATCTCTTAGTCGATGCTTCTCCATCGCACATGTTTGTAGCCGATGTTTCTCCATCGCACATGTTTGTTATCTAACTTTGATTTTTGATATCATTTTTAGGTATTTTGTTTCACCGTCTTGTCTGATATTTTGTTATCATACTATTGTTTTATCATCTTATCTGAGTTTATGTTACCATGCGATGTCTTGTCATCTTTTTTGTTATTGTTTTATCATCATTAAATTTATACATTGGACATTTTTTCCAAACAAAACTGAAAAAATAAAATAAAATTTGAATTTTGAAATTGTATTTGTATTGATAATTTTCCTATAATCAGACGATTTTTGTACATAGAGACGGAAATCCTAGTAAGAGGAAATCGTCTTAAAATGAAAAGAGTAAAAACAAAACATATAGCTATGTGTAAAGGACCCCATTGAGTTTTAACTATGCTATTGCCTTTATGTCTTCAAGCATCTCATCCCTTGCTGTCAGAAGAAGTTTACTGAATTGAGTTGTACCATTTAAACTTGACATTGGTAATAAATCTTGTTGTAAGTAGATGATCCAACGGGACATAGTCGTACGCTTTAACCTATAACTTTTTCCTGGACTGCCCTTTCGGGTTTTCAGTCGATCGGGATACCCTTTTTTGCCTAAGCCACCTTTTTAGGTTTTCGAATTTCCGGGTGTATAATCTTTATATATATCCCTGATTTTTTCCCGAAGCCTTTTGGTTCGCCGGGATGCCCTTATTTTTTCCTAGGCCAGTCAACCTAGAGGGTCTCTTTCATGCGTAGTATCTTTTGACTATATCCGCGTTCAGAGGGTGTCGAAAGTCTTCACCATCCATGGTGGTAAGTATCATAGCACCTCCAGAAAATATCTTCTTAACTACAAATGGACCTTCGTAGGTGGGAGTACATTTGCCCATGGGATCACCTTGCGGTAGGATGATGCGCTTTATTACCAAGTCACCAGCCTGATAAACTCGATGCTTGACCTTTCTGTTGAAGGCTTTGATCATGCGCTTTTTGTACATCTGACCGTGATAAAAAACTGCAAGCCTCTTATCGATCAAATTCAACTGGTCCAGCCTAGTCTTAATCCATTCGTCTTCGTCTAAATCTGCTTCTTTCACGATCCTTAGAGAAGGAATTTGAACTTTGACAAGTAGGACAACTTCCATACCGTAGACTAGAGAGAATGAAGTTTCCCCAGTTGATGTACAGACTGAGGTACGATAGCCTTGAAAAGAAAATGGTAACATCTCATGCCAGTATTTATATATCACCGTCATCTTCTGTATAATATTATTAATGTTCTTATTAGAGGCTTCCACTGCACCATTCATCTTCGATCAATATGGAGAAGAGTTATGGTGCTTGATCTTGAACTGCATGTAGAGTTCCATGATCATAATTTTGTTGAGATTAGTACTATTTTCTGTGATAATCCTTTCAGGATTTCCATACCGACAGATAAGGTTATGCTTAATGAACCGAGCCATAACATTCTCGGTGATAGAGGCAAATTAGGCCGCTTCAACCCACTTTGTGTAATAATCGACGATGACGAGGATGAAACAATGTTCGTTAGAGGCAGTAGGCTTAATTTCTCCAATCATATCAATGCCCACATTGCAAATGGACAAGGAGCAGTCAAGACATTCAGAGGAACTAGTGGCACATGTACTTTGTTAGTGTATATTTGGCATTTGTGACAAGTTCTAGAGTTATGATGGTGTAATACAGTGGGAGAACTGACTTGTTTTTGCATTTTATCGCAAATGTTGCAGATAGCAAGAGTCGCCACCGACTTTTCTTTTATCCAATAAGAAAAGGGTGCAAAGAATAGGAATGACCTTCTTTGACTTCGAGTTCGAGAAATAGGTGATGAAAAGGGAAGGTGTTAACACCCTTTTCATCCGAAGATATCTAGGGGATCTTAATCACTAGCTCACATTTGTTTTGAAAATACTTTGTGTATGTGTTTTGAAAATATTTTGAAAAAATGCCTAAGTACGACAAATTTGTAATGATTATCGTATCAGTTAAGAATGCATACCAAGTGTATTCTTTTGAAAATATTTCAGAGAAAGTGTTTTTGAAAAAGATGTTTTAAAATGTTCGTGAGCAAGCAATTAAGAACTATCTACCTACTCAAAGTATTTTGTGTTATTTTCCTCCTCCTTTAGATAGTTCTATCCTACCATTAGTTAGAGGAAGCCCTATCGTTGGATGTGAAGGGACATGCGCGGGTCATCATACAGTCATAAAGGTAACTCATAGGGGCGCTTTAACAATTTATCATAAGAGACTAAGATAGTTTATCGAAGGCAACATCAAAGGGTCATCGAGGGACTACGATCTTTTTAAACGAGGGTCTTTGCTAAAGTGTCCCCACGTTAGAGGGACATGACTATGTTTCTGAAGGCAACAAGTGAGTCACCCTAGAAGTTCAAGTGTGAAAAGTGATTCATGTTCAGTCATTTTAATCTTGCAATTAAGGTTTTCTACGATTGTTTTTATGTCTTGCCATACAAACCCTAATGACTAGCAAACTAATATAGAAATAATGAAAAGCAGTAAAGTGCGGGAAATAAAATTCTACGCTATTACAAGGCTTTGGGAGTGGGGGTACAAACAATAAAACCGGGGGGATAAAGTAAACACTAATTAAACTATTACAACCGTAAGCAGTTAAGTAATTGGAAAAAGAACACGAAAGTAATAAAGTACGTGAAGCGGTAAAAAGAAAAAGATAAAATTGTTTTGTGATCGTTTTGATGAATTTTTTTTTGACAATTAACCTAAAGCCTAATTGATTTTAATTAATTTAAAAAACGTTAGTTAATCAAATTAAACAAAACCCTAAAATATAAGTTGATTTTAATTTAGTTAAGAAAACCTCAAAAATTAAATTAAGATTGATTAAAGAAAACCTAAAAAACTAAATTAGGGTTTTGAAAAAAAATTAAGGTTTTAAAAAATGTTTTGTAAAAGATGAAGAAAAGGAAAAGGAAAGAGTAATAATAATAGATAATTGCTAAAAAAATAACCAAATGGTAGGGGTGGGTGTTGAACCCACGCCCTCAGGACCTTCGAGCAACACAATCACCCTCAGGCCAAGCGCGCCTTGGTGATTGGTAACAAGTTCAGTGTGTTTAGTATTATATTCTGCAAAAAGATGAAAATATTAGGAAAACAAAGTGGCAAAAGGCTGGATCGAACCCAGGTCCTTTGACACAAATGACTTATCACGTGCGCTTCTATCGCTGGGGTGGTTGTACATTCATTTATTTAAATGAACCAATAAATATGTAATATAAACAAGCTGCTTGCACCGTAGAGGTTCCAGATCCCTAGCTCCGGTCTTCTTCTCTGGTTGCCTTCTTTGATCAAACATGCAAAATAGACAGAGTTAGTAATCCATAAACATCCTACCCCCCTAAATCGAGGGCTGCGAGTTTGATGGGATAATTATTTTAGGCTAAAACCCAATGGTTTGGCCGCTATAGCGCAAATTGTGTAGATCGGTGCAAAGATGGTGATTTAAGATTCTGATTGCATGAGACCTCTACGATAATCCATACTTGTGTAAAGATATCTCAGAAATAGGATAACAACATTAGAATGGATTAAAACAAAACGAAAATCAAGATAAGGAAATTATGCAAATTATGGGATCGGAGATGAATGCAATGCGTTTCAAGTGTTTTGGAACATAAAAACTGATCCAACCTTACTTGGTATGATTGTTAGGAGTGAGTGGGAGGGTTGTTTTGTAGTGAAAGGGTTTGTAATAAGGGTTTTAAGATTTTAGGGTTCTTGAAATTTTTGAACTTTTTTGATAACTTTTTGGGGAAAGGTTGTTGTACCCTAATTTTCCCCCCTAAGATCCCTTCATCATACCACGTTGATTCATTCACAACAAGATCACACTAGGATTCTTGGTTGCGCTCCATACATTTATCTTTGCCCTTTTGAGGAATTACCAAGCACCTCGACTTATGTTCTTTTGTAATCATGGAAATTTTTGTCTTGATTTCTTATTTTAATTAAATAAAGTGAAATGTTGGGTTGTCTTGCTTGTTATCCATGTAGGTAAAGGCCATGAGATTCAACAAGCCCCCCCCCCCCCCCCCCCCCATGGATTCACGAGTCTATTTCCATGCCCTAGTCAATAAAGCTTGAGAAGTTCAAACCTCATCGTTGGATTTGTTTTGGAAGAAATGGCATGGAAAGGTTATTTTGGTTCACCATATTCCAAGATTATCAAATTTGGTTGAAAAATATAAGGGGTTTGATTGGAGAAGTTTTCATGTTTGGACAAGGCCTTGTTCCTTTTGGTCACAAGAGCATATTTCTCTCAAATTTCAAGATATGGAAGTTGTTTTGGTGGCTATGGGTTATCATTATCATCCTTAACAACTTCTATTCACAAAGAAAGAATGTTGATACAAGAAGTTTGTTCAAGCTTGTCAAAGTTCCTCAAGGCATTTTTCTTGATCTAGGAGCTAGGGTTTTTAATTTCAAAGAAATATATCTTGCTCATATTTTGTTATTTTTGAGTGATTCCAAAGACATCCTTCTCTTCAAAGGGTTATTAACAAACCACTTTAAAATTTCCAAGAAGTTTTCATGAGGAAGAGACTTGATGAGGAAGAAATATTACAAGTCCTCCAGATGAATCCCCAATTTTCCATGTGTGACTTCAAATGGTCATAACTTGGTCAATTTTTATCACCTTGAGTCCATTCTTTTTCCATAATGATCTTGAAGATGTGAATTTTATGCTTTCTTTTATGTGCAAAGTGATAAAATGGATGGAAGTTTCCTTAAGTATACAAAAGATTATAGGTCATTTCATGATTTTTTGCCAACTTTAACAATTCATAATCTCTCAAATTTTGGAGATTTTGAATGATTCAAGTTTCAAAATGTCATTCAGGAGATCTACTTCATGCCATATTTTTTTGTCAAGAACAAATTCCAAGTGGAAAGCCATGTATGGAAAGTCAACCCTTTTTCTTCAACTTTGACTCAATACAACTTTTAGCTCAAGCATCCATTTAACTCCATTCTTTTTCCATTACAAAGCTTGTAACCTCATCTGTCTAAAGCATCGAGAATCATGCCTTAAGACCCCTTGAGTTGAGAATGCCATTGTTTCAAAAGTGTTAACTTGGAATTGAAGTTTCATCGCAAGTCAGAATTTGAAATTCATGTTACAACCTCTAAACCTCAAATTAGCACGCGTTTTGGGTCTAAACATGATTAGCCAACTTTCCCAAGTGGATTAGCGCATCAAAACGCAAGAATTGGATGAGTTTTGGTGAAGTTTAGATCACCTTCACTCTTGCATCAGGTTTGCATGAATTCCCTCTAAAACGCATCATTCACTCTTCATTTTGACCCCATTTGCTTCTCCTATAAATACATGAACTATCCCATTCATTTTCTCAAGCTTGGATAGCCAGAATCACCCTGCCAAACTTTTTTCATAACTCAGAATTCAGAAACTTCAAAATCCATTCTCGAGCCTTTTTCAATCCAATTTTTCCATCAATTCACCTTCCTTGATCTTCCCTGAAGCTAACCATATAATTACATTTGAGAATCGTGCCCTATACTGCTCCATAGAAGTCCAGTTTCAGAGCTCTGGGACTAAACTTCAATAGGTAGATTCCTTCAGCAATTCTTCAAAACTTTGATATCACTGTGATGCTCTCATTGTCCTGGTACTAGTCGCAACAGTTACCTCTTTCTGGAAATACGTTTTGACCATGAAATTTCAAATCCCTTTTCAAAACTTTCCTTCCAAATTGCTTGAGCTACAATTTATATAAATTTGGCGCGAGGGTGTGGTTGTCTTCATCTTGAAGAGACGAAGCGAATGATATAGGTCTGAGCTTCTGATTTTACATTTTCAGAGACCTGCAATTCGTGTTGTCTGGAGGTTGAAGATGACCAATGTGTCATCTTTCAACCAATGAAGGCGCGCCATCTATATTTTTTAAAATCTGATTTAATTAATGATTTTGTACATTATTCACTAATGACCATGATATGCACAATGCGCCAGATCCCTTGGATTTGATTACTAACGCATTTTGACTCTCATCCAATGGTCCACATATTTTACTTTATTTACTTTTTTTGATTTTTAAATTTTAATTGTTTTAAATTTCAAAAAAATCATAGAAAAGTCATTTTCAGTCCAAAAAATCTACAAAAATTATAAAAAAATATTTTTGATTATTCTCTTTCTGATTTTCATTTTTTCACAATTTAATTTTGTGTTTTGGTATTTTTTATAAATTTACACTTTATTTGATTTGTTTTAAATGTTTAAAAAAACTTTTATACATTTTTAAATTCTGAAAAAATTATGGAATGATCCAATGATATTGTGATAAATATTGGTGACCTTATTTTATTTTTGTTTCTGACTTTACTATTTATTGTCATTTTTGGTTTATTTTACCCATTTATTTTAATTTTAAAAAGTGTTTCTGACTTTAAAAAATTACCAAAAAATTTATAAAATTATTTGAGCCCTTTTCTGATTTTTCTTTGGTCTTACTTTTTATTTCTTGGTTAATTTGAACATAGTTGATATTTTTCTTTGTTTTCTATTTTTAAACATTATTTTTTACCCCTTTTGTATATATTAAAATGTGCTATTATTTTGTGACTATTTTCTCGCTGATCTTGGGTTAAATTTTGGATCATGAACTTTATTAACATCATTGGATCCATGGTGTTGAGTTTAACTCCAGAAAAATGGATGAATGACTTTAATAATAGTTTAGTTAAATTTAATTCAAAAGTGGTTTGTATATTCTCTCCCATCCCTCTTCATCTCATCCCCTTCTTATTGCACTAAATGTTGTTGGAGCATGATCTCTATATCATGTCTCAAAACAAATGGTGCATAGATTGCTATTGACCGACTTCAAAATAGGTGCGACATTTATATAAGTCCACTTACGATTGCTTAACATAGCGCTAAATTTTGTCCAGATTCGAATAAGTGATCATTCGTGGCCCAAACTTATATTTGGAAGCCCAAGTATGTTAATTTGATCTCTTTGATCCCATAACTTTGAGATTCATTGTGTGGAGGCTTTGGTTCTACCAATCCTCTTATGGATCTACAACACCTTTGGTCAACGCGGATCACTTAAACATCGTTGATCATTAAATGGCACTTGTAAGAATTCCAAATGGATGATATAGTTGACAAAAAGAAAATGCAACTTGTTGGGTGGAGGCTTTGGTTCTACCAATCCTCTAATGAGTTCCAAATGCAAGCTTCAAGATGGTCATCCAACTAACTACTAATTATTCAGTTGTCTTACTTTATGCTTTTATTCTTTTTTATGATTTATGTGCCATTTAGTTTTAGCATTTACATTTCATGCCATTTTCATCTTTGCTCATTTGAGAATTTACTTTCTTGTCCTTTTTACTTTGCTCACTTGAGCTTTTCTTTTCCTCTCTTAAGATACTTAATAATCAACATAAACCCTGAAAAATCTTTAATGGTACTTGGACTATTTGGTTACTATCCTTGGCATTATAGAGCATGGAACTTTTCTTGGACTTAGGATTAGAAACCATGGCCTATCTCGGAGACCTGGTGATCTTATCTGACTATTCTGTCTTGAGTTCTTGAGGTTTACCTCAAGACATTAGGTTGCTTGTTTGTTTTTGTGTGCAGGTTTTTTATGATTACACTCTTTGTTTGTAATCTGGAATTCACCCGTATACAGCCGTTACTTTGCCCAATTTTTATGAAGACTTAATACTCTTGAAGTTTGGTTCTATCAAGAGGTCTAGTGTTTTTTTTGCTTGATTGGTTTCAATCTAAGGAATGGGAATTCTATCTTGGCACATAATTTCAAGTATTGGCTTCTTGTTGGTTAGATGGCTCTTATCCCTAGCTTTTACCTTATGCTTTAGGATAGTCCCTTCTTCTCCCCCCATCTTCTTTAATTTCAAAAATCTTCTTCCTCCTTTTGAGAACTCTTCTTGTGTTTTAAACTTGAACCATTTTCATAATAAATTTGGACTTATGTCCATGCATTTTCAAAACATTTTCATAACTAAACCCCAATCAACTTAATAATACCTTGATATTTTTTGTGAGAGGACTAAAAGTCAATCAATCTCATTTCAAACCATCTTGCCATTTTGGATTTTATCTTTAAACTTTTCTCGAAAGATTGAACTCTTGTCAATCCTTGTAGTGATGCGAACAACTATACTTCTACAATATGTAGTGAAGAGAGAAATTTTCCACTTGGGTGTTGAGTGAGGCATTGTTGATTTTAAAATCCAAGCCATATCCTCCACTTTGAGATGATGCAATTTCTCCTTTCTCATTATTGTGGATAGTAGGTATGTTTTTCACACGGACAATGACGATGATGTTTTATCTCATAAAATTAACCAACACACTTGTATTTTAAAATTTTTAAAAGAGGAACTACGTGTACCCTGATCCCTTATTGCATGAAAGGTGGTACGTAGGCACTAAAGGTTCGCAACCGCGACGGGTGAAAAAATCATAAAAAATACATTTCTTTTTCTCACCTCCACTATCTATTTTACATACAACATTTTATAGCCAAAATATACAGATTTTACAAAGAGGTTCCTGCGGAGTACCGTAGATGTTTAGGGTGCTAATACCTTCCCTTTGCATAACCAACCTCCTTAACTTGAATCTTTCCCCCTCTTTTTGGGTTATTCGCTCTTTTCCCATTCCTTTGAAAACAATAAAGCGTGGTGGCGATTTTTATTTTGATTTGTAAAAGTCTAGTCAATATAATGGCTTAGTCTTAAACATTTATATCGCTACAGAAAAATGGCGACTTCAGTGGGGAAGATTGACCTCTTGCTGGTCCATCCCTAAGTGGGTTAATCCTATCTTTGTTTATATATGTATATGTGCTATTGTTGTTTATGTGTTATATGTTATATGTATGTTTGTCTTGATTTTCCTGGTTTTTGGGGTGCTTGGTGATTACTCATAAGTCCTATACCCGGACTTGGGCAAACTTTAAGATAGGACGGGCGGTATAGTCATGTTAACTTTGAGGGAGTAATCCCAAAAAAGGAGGCATGAGATCCCCAACTCAGTGGAGGCCCCTTTGACTGTAGTGTCGTTTGCCGAGTAATCGGTAAGACGTACTGCTTTCGACCTGGGAGCCGGCTGAAACTGAGGACCGTAGAATACCAAACCCATCTTGGCCTTTTAGGTGTAGTGCGGAAGCTATGACGGAGTAATCCAGAAATAGTTGTCATGCGATACTACGCTCGGACAAGTCTTTCTTGAGAATATTACTAATTACCGAGTTAATCAGGAAGTTGGTAATATCCGAAGGAAGGATGTAGACTCTAGGAACCTCTAGAACCTTGTTCGGCAGGTGATAAATTTTAGACCAACACCTTATGGGTAGTACCTTCGACCTCATGCTTGTGACGTTGAACCTATGAATCCTATATGTATGATCTTGTGTGTGATTGTTGCATCATGTATCCATGCACTCATAAGCATCTTTTGAAGAAACCATATTTCAAGGGATTTAAAGGTTGACTATTTGTGAATATCTCAGGTACTTTCTAACCATGGATTCTGGAAAGAGAAAGACCGGGAAATATAGTTTCAAGGATCCCAAGATAGATGAGTTGATCAATCTAATTCCCGAGATCGAGTGTTCTGTAGACTTTCGAAAGAAATATGGATCCATTATTCCTCTCATGAAGCTGAAGATGAAGGAGGGTATTCTCTCGACCTTGGTCTAGTTCTATGATCCGATGTATCATTGCTTAACTTTTCCCGACTATCAGTTGATGCCTACGCTGGAAGAGTATTCTTACCTATTGGATTTACCTGTTACCAATCGTGTTCCTTTCACCGGTTTGGAGGGTGAGCCAAAACCACATGAAATTGCTGCTTTTATTCATCTGGGGAAATCTGAGGTGGAAGCCCATATGACTATTAAAGGAGGGGTTAGAGGATTACCAGCTCAGTTCTTACTGGAGAAAGCTCGTTACTTTTCCAAAATGAAGAGTACAATTGCTTTTGAGGCCATCTTTGCTCTACTTGCTTACGGGTTGTTCTTATTTCCTAATGTGACAAGTTTGTCGACATTAATGCTATCAGGATCTTCATGATTGGAAACCCAGTTCCTACATTGTTAGGTGATGCTTATTATTCTATTCATCTTCGGAATTCTTATCATGGGGGATGATTATCTGTTGCACGCCTCAGTTATACTGATGGTTTATCTCTCATATGCCTCAGTCTGATGCTTTTTGGGATGTCAAGAATGAACCTCATTGGGCTCCTAAGATCATGGCACTTACTCACTCGGATATTGATTGGTATCATCGAGCTTACCTGGATATAGAGATTATTGACAATTGTGGTAGTTTCCCCAATGTACCTCTTCTTGGTACAAAGGGAGGAATTAACTATAACCCTATTCTTGCACGGCGACAGCTTAGTTATCCGATGAGGGATAAACCAAATAGTATTCATTTGAGTAGTTTCTTTCAGAAGGAAGGAGAAGACTATAGGGAAGCTATGAAGCAGATTGCGAAGGCCTACCATCGCATTCAGAATTAGAGTAGGAAGGATTTGGGACCTAGGGGTGCTGTTTCTTTGGAGCCATATCTTCAGTGGGTCCGATCGAGAGCTACTCAATTAAAGATGTCGTATACCCGGGAGACACCCATGCCTGATCTATTTGTGAAGACCACTCCTCCCTTATTAGATGATCTGGAAGAGCTGCAACTTGCTTTGGTTAGGATGCAACAAGAAAAGGATGCTTGGAAGAACAAGTTCCAAACTTTAGAGAGTTCCTATAGAGCAGATTTGAAGGAGAAAGATGACTTGATTGAGATCCTTGAGAGTCGAGCGGTAGAGTTTATGGAGAGGCAAGGGGATTTATTTTCTCGTAAGCTTCCATCAGGTGCTGATTACTCAGATGATTGGAAGGAGGTTGCCACCGGATATGCGGAGGAAGACCAGAGGTTGAAGGCTTAGATTTCCAGGCTCACGGGGAAGCATCATCGTATAGAGTGATCTCCATCAGTTCTATTTCTCAGGGTTTTAGATTTTATTTTTATCTTGTACTTGGGATCATTGAAACTTGTAATCCATTTTGGAGTTATTATAATAAAAAATTTCAGTATTCCTTTGATGTTTGCAATTTGTCTATAAATCTACGAATCCCTTGAGATATTAAATAACAAATTAAAAATAATCACGTGCATTACATATCATGCATCATATTGCACATATTTATTGCATTTATTATTCATATCCAGGTGTCTTACCAAGCTTCTTTACTTTGTTCAGCAAGCTGACTCATCACTACAACACTCGGGCTAATTTAAAAAAGAAGATGGACAACTTAGAACAAGAGAATCGCGAGCTGCGCGAGGAAGTTTCTGCTTTGAAGGCTGACATGGCCAATCTGAATACTCTGATGGAAGATCTGGTGGTTACTCAGAATTAGCCACCGAGTGCTCAACCTCAACCAACAAGGGCAACTACTGAAGCTCCGACTGTTCCCGTATCTACTACTCCAGTTGTTTTTCAGAATCGCATGCCCCAAGGTTAACAATGGGGAATGCAAGAGAATTTTTCACTTGAAGGTTTCAATCTTGGTCCTTAAGATACTCTAGTTGTTCAGACTATTGTTACTCCCGCACCTCCTGTGGTACATGTTCCTGCTGCACCTCCTTCCGTGAATATGGTTCCGTTTCTTAATGATGATGTGTGTCGTCCTTTCCCTCCACCAAGTGAAGACTTGGGTCTTTATGACAGAATGGATGATTTTCAAGAGCAGTTTGACAAGATGTTGTTTTACCCCAATTTTTTCCCCTAAGATCCCTTCATCATACCATGTTGATTCATTCACAACAAGATCACACTAGGATTCTTGGTTCCCCTCCCTACATTTAGCTTTTCCCTTTTGAGGAATTACCAAGCACCTTGACTTATGTTCTTTTGTGATCATGAATACTTTTGTATTGATTTCTTCTTTTAATTAAATAAAGTGCAATGCTGGTTTGTCTTGCTTGTTATCCATGTAGGTAAAGGCCATGAGATTCAACAAGTTCGCCCCCCCCATGGGTTCATGAGTTTATTTCCATTCCCTAATCAATAAAGCTTGAGAAGTTCAAACCTCATCATTGGATTTGTTTAGGAATAAATGGCATGGTAAGGTTATTTTGGTTCACCACATTCCAAGATTATCAAATTTGGTTGAAAAGTACAAGGGGTTTGATTGGAGAAGTTGTCATGTTTGGACAAGGCCTTGTTCCTATTGGTCACAAGAGCATATTTCTCTCAATTTTCAAGATATAGAAGTGGTTTTGGTGGCTATGAGTTCTCATTATCATCCTCAACAACTTCTATTCACAAAGCAATAATGTTGGTACAAGAAGTTTGTTCAAGCTTGTCAAAGTTCCTCAAGGCATTTTTCTTGATCTAGGAGCTAGGGTTTTGAATTTCAAAGGAATATATCTATCTCATCTTTTGTTATTTTTGAGTGATTCCAAAGACATCCTTCTCTTCAAAGGGTTATTAACAAATCACTTCAAAAGTTACAAGGATTTTTCATGAGCAATAGACTTGATGAGGAAGAAAGATTATAAATCCTCTAGATGAATCCCCAATTTTCCATGTGTGACTTCAAATGGTCATAACTTGGTCAATTTTTATCACCTCGAGTCTATTATTTTTCCATAATGATCTTGAAGATGTGAATTTTATGCTTTATTTTATGTGAAAAGTTAGAAAATGGATGGAAGTTTCCTTAAGGATACAAAAGATTATAGGTTATTTCATGATTTTTTCCAACTTCAACAATTCATAACTCTCTCAAATTTTGGAGATTTTAAATGATTCAAGTTTCAAAATGTCATTCAAGAGATCTACTTCATGCCATCTTTTTTTGTCAAGAACAAATTCCAAGTGGAAAGCCATGTTTGGATGCAAGACATTATAAGTCATTTTTGAAGAAGAATTTGAAATATTTCTAAGTATGGAAAGTCAACCCTTTTTCTACAACTTTGACTCAATACAACTTTCAGCTCAAGAATCCATTTAACTCCATTCTTTTTCCATTACAAAGCTTGTAACCTCATATTTCTAAATCATCAAGAATCATGCCTAAATACCCCATGAGCTGAGAATGCCATTGTTTCAAAAGTGGTAACTTGGAATTGAAGTTTCATTTAAAGTCAGAATTTTAAGTTCATGTTACAACCTCTAAACCTCAAATTATCACGCATTTTGGGACTAAACATGATTAGCCAACTTTCCCAAGTGGATTAGCGCATCAAAACGCAAGAATTGGATGAGTTTTAGTGAAGTTTAGATCACACTTCACTCGTGCATCAGGTTTGCATGAATTCCCTCCAAAACGCATCATTCACTCTTCCTTTTGATCCCATTTTCTTCTTCTATAAATACATGAACTATCCTATACATTTTCTCAAGCTTGGATAGCAAGAATTACCCTGCCAAACTTGTTTCATAACTCAGAATTCAGTAACTTCAAAATCCATTCTCGAACCTTTTTCAATCCATTTTTTCCATCAATTCACCTTCGTTGATCTTCCCTGAAGCCAACCATATAATTACATTTGAGAATCGTGCCTTATACTGCTCCATAGAAGTCTAGTTTCAGAGCTCTGGAACTCAACTTCAATAGGTAGATTCCATCATCAATTCTTCAAAACTTTGATATCATTGTGATTCTCTCATTATGCTGGTTCTAGTCGCAACACTTACCTCTTTCTGGAAATATGTTTTGACCATGAAATTTTAAATCTCTTTTCAAAACTTTTCTTTCAAATTGCTTGAGCTATAGTTTATATAAATTTGGCGCGAGGGTGTGGTTGTTTTCTTCTTGAAGAGATGAAGAGAATGGCATAGGTCCGAGCTTTTGATTTTACAGTTTGAGAGACCTGCAATTCATGTTGGCTGGAGGTTGAAGATGACCAACGTGTCATCCTCCAACCAAAGAAGGCGCGCCATCTGTTTTTTTTTTTAAATCTGATTTAATTAATGATTCTGTACATTATTCACTAATGACCATGATATGCACAGCGCGTCAGATTCCTTGGATTTGATTACTAACGTGTTTTGACTCTCATCCAATGGTCCACATATTTTACTTTTATTTTCTTTTTCTGATTTTTACATTTTAATTGTTTTAAATTTAAAAAAATCATAGAAAATTCATTTTCAGTCCAAAAAATCTAAAAAAATTATGAAAAATATTTTTGATTATTCTCTTTCTGATTTTCATTTTTTCACAATTTAATTTTGTGTTTTGGTATTTTTTTATAAATTTACACTTTATTTGATTTGTTTTAAATGTTTAAAAATACTTTTATACATTTTTAAATTCTGAAAAAATTATGGAATGGTCCAATGATATTGTGATAAACATTGGTGACCTTATTTTATTTTTGTTTCTGACTTTACTATTTATTATCATTTTTGGTTTATTTTACCCATTTATTTTAATTTTAAAAAGAGTTTCTGACTTTAAAAAATTACCAAATAATTTGTAAAATTATTTGAGCCCTTTTCTGATTTTTCTATGGTCTTACTTTTTATTTCTTGATTAATTTGAACATAGTTGATATTTTTATCTTTATTTTCTATTTTTAAACATTATTTTTTACCCCTTTTGTATATATTAAAATGTGATATTATTTTGTGACTATTTTCTGGTTGATCTTGGGTTAAATTTTGGATCATAAACTTTATTAACATCATTGGATCCATGGTGTTGAGTTTAACTCCACAAAAATGGATGAATGATTTTAATAATAGTTTGATTAAATTTAATTCAAAAGTGGTTTGTATATTCTCTCTCATCTCTCTTCATCTCATCCCCTTCTTATTGCACTAAATGTTGTTGCAGCATGATCTCTATGTCATATCTCAAAACAAATGGTGCATAGATTTCTATTGACCGGCCTCAAAATAGGTGTGACTTCTATATAAGTCCACTTACGATTGCTTAACATAGCGCTAAATTTTGTCCCGATTCGAATAAATGATCATTCGTGACCCAAACTTATGTTTGCAAACCCAAGTATTTTAATTTGATCTCTTTGATCCAATAACTTTGAGATTCATTGTGTAGAAGCTTTGGTTCTACCAATCCTCTAATGGATCTACAACACCTTTGGTCAACGCGGATCACTTAAACATCGTTGATCATTAAATGGCACTTGTGAGAATTCCAAATGGATGATATACTTGACAAAAAGCAAATGCAAATTGTTGTGTGGAGGCTTTGGTTCTACCAATCCTATAATGAGTTCCAAATGCAAGATTCAAGATGGTCATCCAACTAACCACTAATTATTCACTTGTCTTACTTTATGCTTTTATTCTTTTTTATGCTTTATGTACAATTTACTTTTAGCATTTACATTTCATGCCATTTTCATCTTTGCTCATTTGAGCATTTACTTTCTTGTCATTTTTACTTTGCTCACTTGAGCTTTTCTTTTCCTTTCTTAAGATACTTAATAATCAACATAAACCTTGAAAAATATTTATTGGTACTTGGACTATTTGGTTACTATCCTTGGCATTATGGAGCATGGGACTTTTCTTGGACTTAGGATTAGAAACCTTGGCCTATCTTGGAGACCTGGTGATCTTATCTTATTATTCTGTCTGGAGTTCTTGAGGTTTACCTCAAGACATTGGGTTGCTTGTTTTATTTTGTGTGCAGGTTTTTTTGTGATTACACTCTTTGTTTGTAATCTGGAATTCACCCGTATACAACCGTTACTCTGCCCAATTTTTATGAAGACTTAATACACTTGATGTTTTGGTTCTCTCAAGAGGTCTAGTGTTTTTTGCTTGATTGGTTTAAATCCAAGGAATGAGAATTCTATCTTGGCTCATAATGTCAAGTATTGACTTCTTGTTGGTTAGATGGCTCTTATCCCTAGCTTTTATCTCATGCTTTAGGATAGTCCCTTCTTCTCCTCCCATCTTATTTAATTTCAAAAAATCTTCTTCCTTCTTTTGAGAACTCTTCTTATTTTTTAAACTTGAACCATTTTCATAATAGACTTGGACTTATGTCCATGCATTTTCAAAACATTTTCATAAATAAACCCCAATCAACTTAATAATACCTTGACATTTTTTTGTGATAAGACTAAAATTCAATCAATCTCATTTCAAACCATCTTGCCATTTTGGCTTTTATCTTTAAACTTTTCTCAAAAGATCAAACTTTTGTCAATCCTTGTAGTGATGTAAACAACTATAATTCTACAATATGTAGTGAAGAGAGATATTTTCCACTTGGGTGTTGAGTGAGGCATTGTTGATTTTAAAATCCAAGCCATATCCTCCACTTTGAGATGATGCAAATTCTCCTTTCTCATAATTGTGGGTAGTAGGTATGTTTTCCACACGGACAATGACGATGATGTTTTATCTCATAAAATTAACCAACACATCTGTTTTTTAATTTTTTTTTAAAAGAGGAACTACGTGTTGTTAGAACAAAGTTTGAACCTACTACCCTATATTTAAGTTTTGATGATAACAAAGTGAAAAGATATATTATTTATATGATTCATGTATGAACTATATGCTGCCTAAATTATTACGTTCTGATTTGCAGATACTCTGATTGATATAAGCAAGATCACACCTAATCAGCATCAGAAATTTGGTTCCTGACATCAACATCAGAAGTTGCCATATCAGAATGTCAGAATCAGAAGATTAATTCACGTATATGCTGAAGTCTGATGAACAGAACTGCGCTCAACACTCTGATAAAGAAACACAACAGTTCATCAGCAGCTAAGCAGAGTCAGAATGAGCCAAGCCAGAACTTGCATTAAGTAAGCAACGATACTGTGCATTGAAAGCAAATTAATACCAACGGCCTCATTCCAGACAAGATCTGCTCGATAAGGAAATTTTGTTATTAGCATTGAATCAAGAATATTGCTCCAACGTTCAACATCTCAGTGCTATATAAACAAGACTTTGAAGATTGAATTGGCTAATGCTCTCCAAATCTTTACACGCCAAAAAGCTGATCATAATCTTCATTCTCTCAGTTTGCTAAACACTACACATTCTCTTATTCAATCATTGTTTAGCAATCTAGTTTCTAAGCTTTAAGTTGTGTATACATCACAGTTGTGATACACTTTTGTAGAAAACATTCACACACTTAGATTTATCTTCGTTGTAAGAAAGTGTTTCCTTGACAAACCGGGTTGTGGTTTGCATCAGGAAGGCTTTAGCAGTTGTTAAAGCAGTCTGTAATATTCAGTTGAATATAGTGGATTAAGACCTCGTTGGAGAGAGGCGAAATCACCTTGACGGGTGGACTGGAGTAGTTTGAGATCAAACGAACCAGGATAAAAATATCTTGTTCATTGCATTGATTTTCAGTTTTACAATTCAACCCCCCCTTCTTGTGTTTTTCACTACTTCAATTGGCATCAGAGCGTCTGGTTCTGAGCTAAAACACTTAACCGTGTCAGTACAAGATCCAGCGTCAGAAAAACACAATGGTAGGAAACTATTCTCACACCAGCAATGACAACAATGAGGACAGAGACAGATTCAGCGGCAAACCTCCAGTCTTTGATGGAGAAAACTTTGATTACTGGAAAGACAGAATTGAAAGCTTCTTTCTGGCACATGATGCTGATCTGTGGGATATGGTGACAGATGGATACACGCACCCTGTGAATGCAAGCGGTCAGAAGATTGATAGAAAAACAATGTCTGACCAACAAAAGCGTGACTTCAAGAATCACCACAAGGCCAGAACCATCCTCCTCAGCGCCATCTCCTATACTGAATATGAAAAAATCTCCAACAGAGACACAACAAAGAATATTTTTGACTCACTCAGAATGACGCATGAGGGAAACGTTCAGGTCAAAGAAACTAAAGCTCTGGCGCTCATTCAGAAGTATGAGGCATTCAAAATGGAAGAATCTGAATCCATTGAAACAATGTTCTCAAGATTCCAGATTCTGGTAGCTGGTCTCAAGGTTCTGGACAAAGGATACTCTACTGCTGACCATGTCAAGAAAATCATTAGAAGTTTACCCAAGCAGTGGAGACCAATGGTTACAGCTCTGAAGCTAGCTAAAGATCTCAACAAAATCACTCTGGAGGAACTTATCAGCTCCCTCATAAGTCATGAGATAGAGCTAGAAGCTGACGAGCCTCAGAAGCAAGGTAAGCCTTTAGCATTAAAATCTAACAAAAAATTTGAGTCTAAAGTTTTGCAGGCAGTTGAAGAAACATCTGATGGATCCTCATCAGAAGAAGACGAACTCTCCCTCCTTTCCAGAAGAGTAAATCAACTGTGGAAGCAAAGACAAAGGAAGTTCAGGAATCCCAGAAGATCTGATCAGAACGAGTCTTCTTCCAGATACAGAAGGACAGATTCTTCCTCTGGATACAGAAGATCTGAAGGCTCCTCTAGCAGCAAAAAGCCAAACACCAAGGACATCATCTGCTATGAGTGCAATGAGCAAGGACACTATAAGAGTGACTGCCCAAAGCTTCAGAGGGAAAAGCCCAAAAAGAAGTTTGGAAGAGAGAAGAAGAAAAGTCTCATGGCTACATGGGATGAATCTGACTCGTCTGAAGCTGACTCAGAACCAGATGATGAGAGGGCAAACATAGCTCTCATGGCTAACATCTTAGAAGATAGTGAAGCTTCTGAATCAGACTCAGAATCAGATACTAAAGAGGTATTTCCTAACTTTGCTGTTAACTTTACCAAGGCTGAACTTGCTGAAAGCCTTAATGAGATTCTGGAACGGTATCAGCAAATTAGAGTTAAATTCAGAGACCTGAAAAGGAATCTTGAATATGACTCTAATAAGACTGAGAGTCTCAAATTGGAGAATTCTGAGCTGAGAAATAAGATTTCAAAATTAGAAAACACTTTACAAAACTCTCAGAAGGAACCAATTTCTGAAACTCCCAGCAACGCTGATGAGATCATCAAGGAGTATGATCACAGTTTCCAGAAGTCCCTCGCTAAAAGCATAGATAGAAGCAAAATGGCTTCAATGATCTATGGAGTTAGCAGAAACGGCATGAAAGGAATAGGATACCAAGGTAAGGTTCCTACACCAAAGAATGTCATGGACTTAACCATTAAACACACTCCTCTGAATTCACATTTTGTGTATGGTCACACACATGATATTAAATACACTAGCAGTAAGCACTCTGTGAAACCAAAATTCAACCAGAGTTTTGGTAAAACTAACAAATCAGGACCCAAGAAAATCTGGGTACCTAAGGATAAAATAATACATGTTGCAGATATCTTTAGCAGCAAGTCAGAAACACCAGTCACGGTACCTGGACTCTGGCTGCTCGCGACACATGACAGGAAGAAGGCATATGTTCCAAGGCCTGGAACTTAAGCCTGGAGGCCACGTTGGCTTTGGAGGCAATCAGAGGGGAAAGATAATTGGCTCTGGAACTGTAGGTAATGGAAATCTTCCCTCTATTAATAATGTTCTGCTAGTAGATGGATTGATGCATAATCTGTTATCCATAAGTCAATTAAGTGATAACGGTTATGATATAATCTTTAATCAAAAATCATGTAAAGCTGTTAGTCAGAAAGATGGGACTATCCTGTTTAATGGTAAGAGGAAAAAAACATTTACAAAATCAAACTTTCTGAACTAAAGAGTCAGAATGTAAAATGTCTTCTGTCTGTTAACAACGAGCAGTGGATCTGGCACAGAAGATTGGGGCATGTTAGTATGAGAAGAATATCTCAGATTAACAAACTCAATCTGGTCAGAGGACTTCCTAATTTGAAGTTCAATTCAGATGCTCTGTGTGAAGCATGTCAGAAAGGCAAGTTTGCAAAACCTTCTTTTAAATCCAAAAATGTTGTTTCTACCTCTAAGCCATTAGAACTTCTGCACATTGACTTATTTGGACCAGTTAAAACTGCTTCAGTCAGTGGCAAGAAGTATGGGTTAGTAATCGTAGATGACTATAGCAGATGGACATGGGTAAAGTTCTTAAGACACAAGGACGAGTCACACTCTGTGTTTGTTACCTTCTGTAACCAAGTTCAGAATGAAAAGGATCTTAGAATCGTTAAAGTCAGAAGTGATCATGGTGGAGAATTTGAAAACAAAGATTTTGAGTCATTCTTTAATGACAGAGGCATTCTGCATGATTTCTCTTGTCCTAGAACTCCCCAACAAAATGGAGTTGTAGAATGAAAGAACAGAACATTGCAAGAAATTGCCATAACCATGATCAATGAGACAAACGTTTCTAAGACCTTCTGGGCAGAGGCAATAAACACAGCGTGCTACATTCAGAATAGAATCTCAATAAGACCTATTCTGGAAAAGACTCCATATGAATTGTGGAAGAACAGAAAGCCCAACATTTCATATTTTCATCCATTTGGATGTACTTGCTTTATATTAAATACAAAGAATTATTTGAACAAGTTTGACTCTAAAGCACAGAAGTGTATTATGTTAGGATACTCTGAAAGCTCAAGAGGGTACAGAGTATACAATACAGAAACACAGATTGTGGAAGAATCAATCAGTGTTCGTTTTGATGATAAGCTTGACTCTGAAAAGTCAAAGCAGAATGAAGTTTTTGCAGGTATGGAAATTGAATTTACAGGTTCTGAAGACAAGTCATCAGAAGCTCTCAACACAGACACTCCTTCAACGTCTGAAAGGAGCACTACTAGCAATCCTACAACAGCTGTTGATCAACCTCAGAAGAGATTACCCAGAAGCAGCTTGGATCACCCAGAAGAGACTATCTTAGGAAGAAAGGAAGATCCAATCAGAACAAGAGCAAGCTTCAGAAACTCTGAAGAAACTCTCATGGGACTTGTGTCTCTGATTGAACCTTCTTCTATTGATGAAGCACTTCTGGATAATGACTGGATTCTGGCAATGCAAGAAGAGCTGAATCAATTCACCAGAAACGACGTATGGGATCTCGTTCCCAGACCAAAAGGATTAAACGTCATTGGAACAAGATGGGTGTTCAGAAACAAGCTAAATGAACAAGGTGAAGTCATCAGAAACAAGGCACGACTGGTTGCACAAGGTTATAGTCAGCAAGAGGGGATAGACTATACAGAAACCTTTGCCCCAGTCGCCAGGTTAGAATCTATCAGACTTTTAATTTCATTTGCTGTTAATAGAGGCATCACTCTGTATCAGATGGATGTCAAAAGTGCATTCTTAAATGGTTATATAGAAGAAGAAGTCTATGTACACCAACCCCCTGGTTTTGAAAATACAAAACATCCAGAACATGTTTTCAAACTAAAGAAGTCACTATATGGTCTGAAACAAGCTCCCAGAGCTTGGTATGAAAGGCTAAGTAACTTTCTATTAGAAAATGAATTCACCAGAGGGAAAGTGGACACTACTCTATTCTGTAAATCAGTTAAGAATGACATCTTAGTCTGTCAAATTTATGTTGATGATATTATTTTTGGTTCTACTAATCCTTCTCTTGGAAGAAAATTTGCTAAGTGTATGCAGGCAGAATTTGAGATGAGCCTCATGGGGGAACTGAAATTCTTTCTAGGAATTCAGATCAATCAAACTCCAGAGGGAACTTACATTCATCAGAGTAAATACATCAGAGATCTTCTGAAGAAATTTGACCTCTCAGAATGTAAGCCATCAAAGATTCCAATGCATCCCACGTGCATTCTGGAAAGAGAAGAGGTAAGCAAAAATGTAGAACAGAAAGTCTACAGAGGTATGATTGGTTCTCTCCTCTATCTGACTGCTTCAAGACCTGACATATTATTCAGTGTTTGTATCTGTGCTAGATTCCAATCAGATCCTAGAGAATCTCACTTAACAGCTGTTAAGCGAATTTTCAAGTATCTGAAAGGTAATACTAATCTGGGTTTGTTTTATAGAAAATCTAGTGATTACAGCTTAGTAGGCTACTGCGATGCTGATTTTGCTGGAGACAGAGTGGAACGTAAAAGTACTTCTGGAAGCTGCCAGTTTCTGGGAGAAAATCTGATCTCTTGGTCCAGCAAAAGGCAATCAACAATTGCACTATCAATAGCAGAAGCTGAGTATATAGCAGCAGCAGGATGTAGCACACAAATGCTCTGGATGAAAAGTCAGCTTGAAGACTTCCAGATTTTTGAGAGTAACATTCATATACTCTGTGATAATACTTCTGCTATTTGCTTAAGTAAGAATCCCATTTTACATTCTAGAGCTAAGCATATAGAAATAAAACATCACTTCATTAGGGACTATATTCAGAAAGGAATTTTGAACTTAAAATTTATAGATACAGACCATCATTGGGCTGATATCTTTACTAAACCCCTTTCAGAAGATAGGTTTAATTTCATTCTGAAACATCTCAGCATGAAAGTCTGTCCAGAGTGAAAATGTTTTAATTCCATATATTTACCTTCAGAATGTAATTGTTTTACTGTGAACTTCTGATCAATCTTCTTTCAGAAAGATAGAACATGCAGATTGTATCAGATGCAAGTCTAAAGATGTGAGAGTCTAAGCTCAAAGACAGACGTGCTGATCACTACATCAAACAAGTGTCATCCAATCATCAGCAAATCTCTGAAGCAGAACGCGTGCACACTTCTGAGAAGGCAAAACGCTGATTGGGTGCATTGAGACACATGTCTGGTAACCGTTTTTAAGTATCTTTCTAAAATCCCCCAAAATCAGCAAGCATTTAATAAAAGTAATCATGCTTTTAAAACGCAATCATGATTTTTCTCTTTCTTAAAAACGTTTATTTTTTCAAAATATTCTGAAACTCTATTTAAACACATTAACCTCTCATTCTAATTCTTTACAGTTTCTCACTAATTCTCAAGCATTCTCTGCATTTTTCTGTGTTCATCTCTTGCAAAACCTCTTTTTCTCAGTTTCTTCTCAAAATCTTTTAGTGTGAACATGGCAACCTCCAGCAATGCTTCTGCAGGTCCTCAGAAGAAAGCATCATCTGAACAGTATCAAGTGCCATTCAGAACACTCCTCACTCCTGTGAAGAATCTTGAAGTGTTATCTGAATTGATCATTGATTTTGGAAGCTTGAAGGAGAACGGTTTTGACCTAACAGAAGAAGTTAGGGCACAGAAATGGGAAAGGTATTTTGACAGGTTGGTTGGACCAACATTTCCTATGTTAGTCAAGGAGTTCTGGATTCATGCGAAGGCTTCAACGCATCTAGTCACCTCCTTCGTTATGGGGAAGAAGATTGTGATCACTGAGGATCACATAGCAAGGTTAATCGGTTACAGTGGCGGTGGCGTCCGCTGTGTTGATATGGCTGAGAGATATGCTGACGTGGGCGTGATAGCTGCAAGGATTTTCACCCATGGGGTGCCCAGCAGCAAGATCAAAGATCTGAAGGATCATCACAGAGTTTGGGCTAAGATAATTCTGGGGTGCTTCAACCATAGGAAGCCAACTAGTTCACCTGATTACATAAATGTGGATCAGCAGTTTCTGATCTACTTTATTGATCAGAAGGTAAAAATCAACTTGGCTCATCTTCTATTCAACCACCTCAGAACAAGTGTGAAGGAAACCAGGGAAGAAGAAAGTACCAAGAGGGATTGGATACCCTTTGGAAGGTTGATATCAGATATTCTGACAGAGAATAGGTTGATAGAGCATCTGATAGAAGCTCAAGAGTTAAGCACCATTGAACCAACAGTTGGGAAGCCTCTGAACGCGAAGAACTTGAAGAAAATGAAGTTGATAGAGAATATCAAAAAGGAACCCAGAGCTACTCCTATTGCTGATATCACCAGCAGAAGAGTTCCACTGAGTGACTTTCCTTTATTTTCTGAGATAGAATCTAAACCAGAGGTGGTTCTCAAATACTTAGACGCGTGCAAGGCAGATGGTACAGATCCAAATCTGATTATCAAAGATCTGCATCAACCTCAACAAGAAGTGAATCTGAAGAAGACGAAGAAGAGGAAGGCACCTTCAGAAGGATCATCCTAGCAGACACCCAAGAAAAGAGGTAATTTATCTACTACTTCTGTTTTAAATTCTTCTACTATTCCAGCATCTATTCCTCCTCCAACCTCTCATAGAATCTCAATCCCCATCCCAACAATAGATGAAACTGAACCAGAAGATGACCCTTCTGAGGCATTAAAACTCAGAAGACCCAGAACCAAACATCCCAAACAATCTCAACAACATCAGCAATTGACAAAGTGTTGTCTGACATTGATCAACACACTTCTGATTACTCCACCAATCCAAACTCTGAACCACAAATTGTCCCTCCTCCACAACCAGAACAACAGCAATCTGCTGAAGAACCAGAACAACAACAACCTCTCTCATCAATTCCAGAAGAACCCCTTATCCCTGAACAACCAGAAATTCCAACAACTTCTCCTCAACCAGCAATTCCGTCTCCCTCTCCTCAACCAGAAATTCATCCACCATCACCTCAACCTGAGTTTCATCACTCTGAAACTCAAACTCCTCCACCTTCTGAACCTTATTCACCTCAATCATCTGAACCACAACCTCTGGCAATCCAGCTGCCATGTGGAACAACAGTCACCATGGCACAGTTGCCATCCTCACCAGAATCTACACCACCAAATACTCCCAAAACACCAAACAGTCCAATCATAATCTCTGATTCTCCCACTCCATCTCCAAAACAAACAGCTGCCAAGCAAACCACCGAAAACCCCAGCAGGACATTCATAGACTTAACCAGCCTTGACCGTCTTGCTGATATGAAACACAAAATAGCCATCCCAAAACCAAAACAACCAGATGTTGGCTCTGGTATTATGAATTTTGAAACAGGTTTGCAGCAATGGATTACTTCTCTGAAACAAGTCTATCCTGGAATGATTGACCCAGCTGCCTCTGACCAGCTCTGGTCACAATTCAGACTTTGGGTACGTGCTGAAGCCCTCAAGTTGCAGGCTATCAACTATGAGCAGGCACAACAGAACTTCAGCAAGCTGCTGAAGGAAGTTGAAAGTCAGCTGCCTCAGGAAGCTGTGCTCCCTCTGGATAGTGAACCTTGGTCTGAGAAACAGCTAGCTTCAAAGGTGCAACCAAAAGAAGACAAGACCATTCAAGCTGAAGCAAGTCAAGCTGAAGATGTTACAGAAAGCTCTCAGAAGCTTCCTGCTTCTGATGCTTCTCAAGCTGCCTTGGACAGGCAGACTCTGGAAGAACTGAAGCTGAATGACATGCGTCTGCAGCAGAGGATGGATGAAAACGACCAGAAGATGAAAGAAAGAATGGATGTGCAGGATAGCAAGATTGACACTGTTGTCAGCATGGTGCACAAGCAGAATGAGACTGCTGATCAGATCAAAGCCATGCTGGAGAACCTGTTCACACGCTTTCCTTCCCAACCTTAGTTTTTTTCATTCATGTCATTTTCATGTTTTCTTTAATTTTCTGATGTACTGTTTGAATATGTTTTGTTTGATTCTGAACCCTTTTAATATGACAAGTTTTTCTGATCTTAATTTGTTTTAGCACATCACCTACACTTTTTGATTGCTGACAAAAAGGGGGAGAACAATAATGATATTTTAAACAATAATGGTTTACTAAGACAGAAATTCTCGAACATTCTAACTCTATTATACTTGAAAATGTTCTCTGTTTTGCTTAAAGTCTACAGGCACAAGGAAGCTCCTGGAAACTCTGAAGACTAAAAGCTCTGAAGCTCTGAAGCTCTGATCTGCTCTGATACTCTGATCCAAAGCAAAGCTTTGACAAGAAAAGCTCTGATACGCTGATCTGAAGCTCTGCTCTGATATGCTGATCCAAAGCTTCTGATAGTCAAAGACTCTGATACTCTGATGTTCAAAGAAAGGCAAAAAGATTTGATCCTGAAGAACACTTGTAATCAAAAAGGGAAGTAATAAACTCAGGGGGAGTATCTCTCAACTCTGATATCCTTTTATCCCTTATCTTTGATAACCTCTTACTCTGATGCATCTCTCTGATACCTTTTCACGTTATTTTCATTTAAAAAATATCTAGTTTTTGTCATCATCAAAAAGGGGGAGATTGTTAGAACAAAGTTTGAATCTACTACCCTATATTTAAGTTTTGATGATAACAAAGTGAAAAGATATATTATTTATATGATTCATGTATGAACTATCTGTTGCCTAAATTATTACGTTCTGATTTGCAGATACTCTGATTGATATAAGCAAGATCACACCTAATCAACATCAGAAATTTGGTTCCTGACATCAGCATCAGAAGTTGCCATATCAGAATGTCAGAATCAGAAGATTAATTCACGTATATGCTGAAGTCTGATGAACAGAACTGCACTCAACACTCTGATAAAGAAACACAACAGTTCATCAGCAGCTAAGTAGAGTCAGAATGAGCCAAGCCAGAACTTGCATTAAGTAAGCAATGGTACTGTGCATTGAAAGCAAATTAATACCAACGACCTCATTCCAAACAAGATCTGCTCGATAAGGAAAGTTTGTTATTAGCATTGAATCAAGAATATTGCTCCAACGTTCAACATCTCAGTGCTATATAAACAAGACTTTGAAGATTGAATTGGATAATGCTCTCCAAATCTTTACACGCCAAAAAGCTGATCATAATCTTCCTTCTCTCAGTTTGCTAAACACTACACATTCTCTTATTCAATCATTGTTTAGCAATCTAGTTTCTAAGCTTTAAGTTGTGTATACATCACAGTTGTGATACAGTTTTGTAGAAAACATTCACACACTTAGATTTATCTTCGTTGTAAGAAAGTGTTTCCTTGACAAACCGGGTTGTGGTTTGCATCAGGAAGGCTTTAGCAGTTGTTAAAGCAGTCTGTAATATTCAGTTGAATATAGTGGATTAAGACCTCGTTGGAGAGAGGCGAAATCACCTTGACGGGTGGACTGGAGTAGTTTGAGATCAAACGAACCAGGATAAAAATATCTTGTTCATTGCATTGATTTTCAGTTTTACAATTCAACCCCCCCTTCTTGTGTTTTTCACTACTTAACGTGTACCCTGATCCCCTATTGCATGAAAGGTGGTACGTAGGCACTAAAGGTTCACAACCGCGGTGGGTGCAAAAATCATAAAAAATATATTTCTTTTTCTCACCTCCACCATCTATTTTACATACAACATTTTATAGCCAAAATATACAGATTTTACAAAGAGGTTCCTGCGGAGTATCGTAGATGTTTAGGGTACTAATACCTTCCCTTTGAATAACCAACCCCCTTACCTTGAATGTTTCCCCATCTTTGTTGGGTTATTCTCTCTTTTCCCATTCCTTTGGAAACAATAAAGCGCGGTGGCGATTTTTATTTTGATCTGTAAAAGTCTAGTCAATCCAATGGCTTAGTCTTAAACATTTCTACCCCTAACAGATGTAAAGAGAGATGAAGGCCCTCAGGGGAAAAGAGCTATTTGGGCAGAATGTGAAAGAGCTATGTTTGGTCCCGAATGTTAAGATACCTGCTAAGTTTAAGGTCCCGGAGTTTGAGAACTACAAGGGCAACACTTGGCCTCGTGCTCATCTGGTGATGTACGTGAGAAGAATGTCTACCCATACTGATAATCAGCGTCTGCTGATTCACTTTTTTCAAGATAGTTTGATCGGTGTTGCGCTGAAGTGGTATATGAGTTTGGATAGTATTAAAATCCATGCTTTCAATGACTTCAGAGAAGCATTCATCAAACAATACAAATACAACATGGACATGGCGCCTGACCGTGATCAACTCAGGGCCATGGTTCAGAAAGACAAGGAATCATTCAAAGAATACGCACAAAGATGGCGTGAGGTAGCCTCCCAAGTGATTCCTCCCATGGAAGAGAAGGAGATGAATAAGATTTTCTTGAAGACGCTGGGTGCTTTCTACTACGAGAGGATGGTAGCAAGTGCGCCAAGTAACTTTACTGAAATGGTAGGAATGGGTATCCGCTTAGAAGAGGCTGTGAGAGAGGGTCGTTTAACAAAGAGTGAAGGATATGGAGGTATGGAGAAGCCATCTTATGGGTTTACCATGAAGAAAGAAGGAGATGCAAATGTTGTTATACAAGAAAGGAAGGTAAATACTCCTAGAAGGAATTATCAGTGTCATCAGCAAGTTGCTTCAGTTACTCCCGTTATGAATGTTGCTCCAACTACCGTTGCTTATCAGAGACCGTCCCAGCAGGGGAATCAAGGGTATAATCAGAGAAGGGAGAATTATGACCCTATTACCATGAGCTATACAGAGCTACTACCGACATTGATTCAGAAGAAGTTGGTTCAAACCAGACAACCTCCCTCCATACCGTCACCATTGCCTTGGTATTATAAGGCATACCAAACATGTGCTTTTCATCAGGGCGCACCAGGGCATAATGTTGAGAATTGTCATCCTTTGAAGACTGAGGTATAGAAATTGGTAAAATCTGGTGTTCTATCTTTCAAGGACGTGGGACCTAATGTGAAAGATAATCCTCTACCCAAGCACAGGGGAGTAAATGTTGTGAATATGGTGGTCGGTTGTCCATGCGGCTTCCGAATTTTTGATGTTAATCGGGTTTGAGGAGATTTGGTGAAAATGCATGCATACCTCTATGAATTTAGCTACTATACGCATGACCATTCCGGTTATGCTATTTGCAGTATAGACATACAGGGTTGTGATAAGATAAAGGTTGATTTACAGGAGATGATGGATGAGGGCCTCATCCACATAATCAGGCCTAGGGCAGAGTATGAAGAGGAAGTGAATATGGTTTCTGGATGTCCTGGTGAATTCAGAATTTTTGATGTAGAGTATATGAATGAGGACCTCGTACAATTGCATGCTACCTTTTTCCATACGGCTAGTCAGGTGGAACACCAATATGGATCTTGCCTAGTTTGCTGTCGAGATTCCCGAGGATGTTCAATCGTGAAGAAGGGTGTTCAGTTGTTGTTAGACAATGGAACTATCAAGGTCACAAGTCAGAGGGATGATTACCATGAAGTTGATATGGTTGAGGTTTGTTTGACTGAATAAGAGTCCAATGAAGAGTATGCCTCTGCAGATGAGTACTTCTCTTCACATGAAGACTTGTTTTCCAGAAATGAATTATTAATGACTGGTTGTGTTGAAGAGGGGGTAAACTTCATTGTACCTTGTTTTGGTGCACCCGCCCATTTTGAAGTTGAGTATCACAGCAAGCCAACTATCACCCCATTGGTGATTAGTTTATCGGGTCCTATCCCCTACAAGTTAGATAAGGTTGTGACTTACAAATATAACACTACAATATTAGAGGATGGAGTGGAGGTTCCCATCTAGCCAATTCCTGATGTTGGAAATATAGCTGAAAATAGCAGGGTGACCCGAGCGGTCGTGTGTTTGCGCCATTTGTTTGAAGAGATGTTGGTGCTGGAAAGAAAATTGCTGAGAACGTTGAACCCAAGAAGGCTTCGGGTGAGACTAGTGGAGCTACGATAGAGAAATAAGTGGACGATATTTTGAAGATAATCAAGATGAGCGACTACAAAATTGTAGATCAGCTACTGAAGACTCCTTCGAAAATATCTATCTTGGCTTTATTGATGAACTCATCTATTCACAGAGAATCCTTGATGAGGGTACTGGACCAAGATTTTGTGGAGAGTGATATGCCAATAGATCAATTCAGCAGCCTAGTAGGAAACATTACGTCATGTAATAACTTGAGTTTCTGCAATGACGAACTGCCAGATGAAGGAAGGAATCACAACCTGGCCCTCCACATCTCTATGAACTGCAAGAATGATTCACTATCAAATGTGTTGATTGATAATGGATCCGTGTTGAATGTTATACCGAGGAGTACGCTTATGAAGTTGAAATATCAAGGAACGCCTATGCGCCCTAGTGGCATCATTGTGAAAGCGTTTGATGGATCAAGGAAATCTGTCATTAGTGAAGTTGAATTGCCTATTCATATAGGACCACATTTGTTTCAGATAAATTTCTAGGTCATGGACATTGTTCCTACTTATAGTTGTTTGTTGGCACATCCATGGATACATGAAGCAGGGACTATCACTTCAACTTTACACCAGAAGCTAAAGTTTGTACGTGAAGGAAAAGTAGTGATCATAAATGGGGAGCAGGAATTGTTGATATCTCATTTGTCCTCTTTCAACATTATAGAAGCGGATGAAGCTGCTGTTGGAACCCAGTTCCAAGCCTTATCCATTGACAACATAAGAGGAAATGAGAATTCCATGTTTTCGCTGAAGGATACACAACAGGTTGTGCGTAATGGTCATAGTGAGGTATTGGGACAAATCTTGGAACCACCTGTGAACAAGAACAGAGTCGGCTTGGGGTTCTCTTTGTAAAATGACATAGGTAAGAGCATGAAGCCGAAGTCTGCTGCTGGAAAATATCAAGACATTTTTCGTAGCGGGGGTTATCTTCATCCAACTGTTTTTGGGATCAATGCCGTTGTGGAAGATAAAGTAGAGCAGGAAATGCCGAATTATGTGACGCATAGAGTTAGGGTTCAGAACTGGATCACCATTGATGTTCCCTCTTGCATACATGTTTTAAAGTAATTCGCTTTGTTAATCTTTTTGAAACATCTTTCACTTTGCCCAAGGTGGAAGTATTAATGTTGTAGGGCTTATCTGTTTGCTGTGATTTTTAAAATCAATAATAAAAGTTGTCTTTGTTTCCCAAATTGTGTCTTTATTTTCTGCTTTTTCTTGGAAAATGGTAATAAAAATAAATAAATAAAATTTTCAAAATAAATAATAACTGAAATTCAATCTGCATAATCACTTGTTATATGTGTCAGTTTCTAAAAGCAATCATAAATCATATGTGCAGATTAATTAAAAAACCCGTTGAATACAATGACCCTACACCCTCTCCCAACTTTGAGTGCCCTGTGTTTGGGGCTGAAGAAGAAGATTATGATGAGATTCTAGAAGAGGTCTCACGGTTGCTTGAGCACGAGGAAAATGCCATTCATCCATATAAAGAGCCATTGGAAGTGATCAATTTGGGTTCAGAAGAAGATCCGAAGGATGTCAAGGTTGGAGCATTGTTGCATCCTGATGTGAAGAGCAGGTTGATTGAACTCTTGAAAGAGTATGTGGATATTTTTGCTTGGTCTTACCAAGATATGCCTGGTCTAGATACAGATATTGTAGAGCACCGTTTTCCGCTGAAGCTAGAATGTCCGCCAATCAAACAGAAGTTGAGAAGAACTCACCCAGATATGACAGTAAAAATCAAAGAGGAGGTTCTAAAGCAGATTAATGACGGTTTTCTTGTGACGTCAGTGTATCCTCAATGGATTGCCAATGTTATCCCAGTACCAAAAAAAGACGGAAAAGTCCGCATGTGCGTAGATTACAGAGATCTAAATAAAGCTAGTCAAAAAGATGATTTTCCATTGCCACACATTGATATGTTAGTGGATAGCACAGAAAAATTCAAAGAATTCTCGTTCATGGACGGATTTTCCGGGTAAAATAAAATAAGAATGGCTCCAAAGGACATGGAAAAAACAACGTTTATTAAACCCTAGGGAACATTCTGTTACAGAGTGATGCCCTTCGGGTTGAAGAACGTTGGTGTAATGTACCAAAAGTCTATGACAACCCTATTCCATGATCTAATGCACAAGGAAATCAAAGTATATGTTGATGATATGATCGCCAAATCCCAGACTGAAGAAGGGCATATAGAACATTTGTTGAAGTTGTTTCAGTGTTTGAGGAAGTATCGTCTCCGCTTGAATCCAAATAAATGCACCTTCGGTGTTCGACCAGGGAAATTATTGGGTTTCATTGTTAGCCAGAAAAGGAATTGAAGTTGACCCTGATAAAGTCAATGCGATTAAAGAGATTCCAGTACCAAGAACTGAAAAAAAAGTCAGAGGTTTCCTCGGGTGTTTGAATTATATTTCCAGATTCATTTCCCACATGACTGCAACATGTGAACCGATCTTTAAGTTGTTAAAGAAAGATCAAGGTTGTATGTGGATGGATGATTTCCAAAGGGCATTTGAATGTATTAAAGAATATCTGCTTGAACCTCCTATCTTTCTCCATCCTGTAGAAGGAAGACCGTTGATTATGTATCTGACAGTGTTAGATAAATCCATGGGTTGTACTCTGGGAAAACATGATGAAACAAGGAAGAAGGAGTTCACCATTTATTATCTCAATAAAAAATTCACTGATTGTGAGTCGCGGTATTCCATGCTAGAAAAGACATGTTGCGCTTTGGTCTGGGTGGCAAAGCGGTTGCAGCAGTATATGTTGAATCACACTACTTGGTTGATCTCCAAAATGGATCCAATTAAGTACATTTTTGAAAAGCCTGCTCTTACTAAGAGAATTTCCCGCTGGAAGATGTTGTTATATGAATATGATATTGAATACCGAACTCAAAAGGCTATTAAAAGCAGTGCGTTGGCAGATTATCTTGCTCACCAACTATTGTACCCAAAATTTTGACCTAAGATACCATCTCCCATCTGCATCATTACATTGCAAGCGTTCACAAACGATTTGACCTATTTTATCAATTTTTAAAGCAGATTTTAAAAATTCATATTTTTTTCAAATTTCGACAATTTTTTAGTTGTTATTTTATCTATGATTCTCCTTGACAACTACAACTTCCCTTTAGAAATCAAGAGCTGATTATTTTTGAAACGCCAAGTTTATTAATTGATCAACGCTAAAACAATGTTTATTTAATTATTTATTATTCTAAGTTTAAATAGTTGGAATTTATTTTCAGTTATTTAAAGAATTATAAATAATAAAATAAATAATTGAAAAGAAGTTTATTAATTGATCAATGATGTTTATTTAATTATTTATTATTCTGAGTTTAAATAGTTGGAATTTATTTTCAGTTATTTAAAGAATTATAAATAATAAAATAAATAATTGAAAAGAAGAAAAAAATTAACTGGTAAAATAATAGAGTTTTATTCATCTTTATTCTAATTGTTACAATTGTTGTTTAAATACCGTATTTATTTACAAAGTATTTACAACAATAATTTTACAAATGTTTAAAGTGAAATAAAAAAAAAAACTATCCTAATTTTTCTAAGTTCTAAATCTTCATCTTCTATCCAACACTTCTTTGATGCACCTTTGTTTTTATCTGCAAAGAATAATTAAAGAAAAAGTCAAAAATAGATATATAATTAAAAGCAGATAATCATTTTAGAATTCATCATTAAAAGCAAACGGCCGGAATCAGTTTTACCCTCTTTGCAAATCACGGGATTTCTCCCGGTTCACAAAAAGGGATTAATTTTGCTTGATAAATATGAATGCACAAGTATTTGAAATGCACAAATTCATTTTTGCCAAAAAACCAACTGCATAGTTCAAAATCAACTGCATATTTCAAAACCAACAGCATATGCAAGTCAAAGTCACATTTTCAAAACAAAGTCCAACGTAAACTGTCCAACATATGGGAGGAGGTCAAGATACAAAGGCTCCTCTATACTGTAATAGATTCAGGAAAGCTAAAGAAGGAAATATGCAGATTAAAACCATATATGCAAGCCAAATATTTCTAGTTTCATCATTTCCCAGCCTTTGCTTTTTCAGAACTAAAGTACATAACATTATTTTAATGTTTAAGCTGTACTAAGGAAAGAGAAGAGAGAAAAGAATTGGGCTTACAGGTTTTGACTTTAGGCAGAAAGGATATAGAAAACAAAACTGCAGTAACACAGTAAAAAAAGGAGGCATAGAAAAAGATACAAAACAAACTGAATGAAACAGTAGAGGGGGCAGAGGTATCAAAAAACATTGACAAAACAACAAAAACCTGAATTATCAAAAAAAAGGCCAACCAACTGATATAATAACAACACAAACTTCTCAAGCAAAGGCATGAGTTCAAAAACCTGTTTTGAAGCCTATTCTCAAAGTACCAAAAACTTCAAGAACCTGCCTTCAAAATAACATATAACCTTTTCAAACAAACCTGTGTAAACATTCAAATATCATGCCAAAAACTCAAGCATCAAGCCAAGTTAACCTGTCAAGTTAAAACCAGTAAAACCCAACCTGTATTCAACCAAAAGCCATCACCTTAAACAATACCCTGTCAAACCTGCTGAAAGCCATATCCCAAACAGCATCAAGCCTAACCAGAAAACTATCCAAACACAAAGCCTAAAAACCTGCTTAAGCCTTGAACCTGTAACATAAGCCTCAAGGCCACAACCCTGAAACCATGACCAGAAAGCCATAAACCTTAACCATGTCAAGCCTTCAACCTGCCTGAAGCCTAAACCAGTAAATCCATCAACCAACAACCTTAAACCTGTCAAGCCTCAAGAACCTGAACCAAGCTAACAAAGCAGCTTAAGCCTAAAAGCCAAAAACCCTGTCAATCCTTACCTGCATCAAACCAGATGAACACCAAACCTGCCTAAGCCTCCAAACCCATCAGGACCCTCAGAAAAACATCATCGGGCTACCAAATATAGCATTTAAGCATGTCATCAACGAGTGTTTCAATGCATATCAAAGCATCAAGCTAAGCAAGCTAGGTAAACACAGGCCATCAGAACCTAGGTTTCCTCATTGGGCTAACAGATTCAAAATCATACAGCAACCAACACATCTAAGAAACTCAAGGCAGCAAAGAGAGAAGAAGAGAAAAATATCAAAGTGGTTCAGTTCGTCATCATCAACTCAACAACAAAGAGGCAGAAAAATACAAAATACCAGGGCTCCAAGCAAAGCTAACTCAGCACCGTCCCTCACCGCCTTGGCCGCCACAGCTCTTCTCAACCCTTTCCTCCTCCGTCTCCAAAGGTAATGTCTCTCCCTCTCTTTCTTTCACGTACCTCAAATAACCATAACAATATGAAGTCAGAATCAATAAGGGGTGAGATTATAACATGCAAATAATAAAACCCTAATGAGATTAAAACGAAAATTATTACCTTAAATCTGTCGCCCTAGCGTTTCGTTGGAGGGAAGAGGAAGTTTGAGGATGCCGGTGGCCATGGGCAAAGGAAACTCAGAGGCGGAGACATGTGACGAACGAAGAAGACGAATCCATAACGAGGAGTAGCGGCGCCGTTTCTGTAACCCTAGGTTTTCCAATTGAACAAATTGTGAGGAACCCTAAGAAAAAACATTTTGAGAAGTGAATGGGCCACAACCCGTTTCCCCTAGCCTAAGCCCGAACGTTTTCCCCAATTGCCACCCCCTTTTGTTTCTGTTTTGATCAGATTTGGGTTTATAAATCCCCTTTGAAGCCCATTTACCTCTCTTCTTTTTGTTATTTCATTCAACTAAAAAGATTTTTATCTTATTTTTCCTTTTAATAATAATATTATCAATAATTTCATTATAACTAAAATACTCTAATATTAAATATTATTAAGATTAAAACTTTTTCTTTCTTGTTTTTCTTTCATTAAAACTATTTATTTAAATGCAAACTTTGTACATTAAAACAATAATACATAATAATTAAAAGCTTAAAACTATTTTTTATTTAATTTTTGTTTATACACAAAACTTACTTTTTTATATATTAATTAAGACTTTGTATATAAAAGATTAGTTAAAAAAAAACTTGAATTTGTATAAGACATTAGTATATATTATTATTTGCATATTAATACTAAAAAATACATAAAAATAGAAAATTTAAAACATTTTCTTTTTCTTTAATTAAATTCTCTTGCTTTGTACATATTAAACAAAAATATAAAAATGCATGTTCACACCAGTTAGTCTGTTATTTAATCATTGTTGTGGTTATATATCATTTAGCTACTTAATCATTATCTATCTAATTTTCTGTTTGATTGTTCAGTCTTTACTTGGTTATTCTGTTTACGTCTAAATCCAAGAGAAAAAATGATTAAATTTGTTGACTTTATGTCCTCAAATCCAATCACGCGAATACCTTCATTTCATTGAAAACTTAAGATAATTTTTCCAAATATTCGATTTTTTCAAAGCTCATACCTTTTAAGTCAAAACTTCGACATTAGGTCGTCGTATCTTCAAAAACCCGTCCGTACCCCTCTTTGGCCAAAACAGTTTATTTTTAGTCAAACGAACAAATTTCAATAAACAAATATTTCAAAAGGTTCCTATAGCATACTATAGATGCATTGGGTGCTAATACCTTCCCATTGTATAACCAACCCCCGAACCATAGACCTCTTTTTAAAAACGCCTTGTATTTTCATTACTTTTAAAAGTATTATTTTACATTGCATACTTTAGGGTTTTATTTCGCTCTTTTTCCTTTTCCCTTGGAAATAATAAAGCGCGGTGGCGACTCTTGCTTTTGTGAGACGAATTAATTAATAATTCGATCTCCGATTTACCCCGCTACATTTTTTATCGCTACAGAATTGGCGACTCTGCTGGGGAAAGATTGACCTCTTGCTGGTCCATCCCTAAGTGGGTTAAGCCTAGTTTGTTTTATCTGTTTTATTATTATTTGTTTTGTTTGATTATGTGTTTATATTGGGGTTGTTTGGGTTTTTTGCAAAAAGGACGAATCCTATACCCGGATTAAGTTACACTTAAGAATAGGACGGGCGGTATAGTCATGTTAACTTTGAGGGAGTAATCCCGAAGAAGGAGGCATGAGATCCCCCACTCAATGGAAGGCCCTTTTGAACGTAATATTTGTTTACCGAGTAATCGGGAAGACATTATTGTTTTCGACCTGGGAGCCAGAGAAATTGAGAACCGTAGAACCCTAACCCATCTTGGCCTTTTTAGGTGTAGCACGGAAACTATAACGGAGTAATTCGGAAGTAGTTGTTACGCGATGCTACGCTCGGATGAGTTTCTCTTGAGAATATTGCTAATTATTGAGTAATCAAGACGTTGGTAATATCCGAAGGAGGAATGTAGACTCTGGGAACTCTTAGAACCTTGTCTTACAGGTGTGATTAAACCGTAGTACATACCTTGGGGTGGGCTTTACCCTTGACTCCATGCTCGAAACGTTGAACCTTTGAACCCCATGTTTGTGAACTTGTGTGTAACTGTTGCATTATCATTCATTCATGCATTCATCAACATTTTTTGTAAAGAACTTGTTTTTCAAGGAACTTAAGAATGATTTTTGCAGACATCTCAGGTACTATTATTATGGATTTTGGAAGGAGAAACACTCGAAGTTTTAGTTTTAAGGAGCCCGAGATTGAAGAACTGAAGAGTTTAATTCCTAAGATCAAGAACCCGACGGATTTTCAAAAAAAGTATGGGTCCATTATACCTCTCATGAAGCGCGAGATGAAAGAAGGCATCCTTAGTACGTTAGTCCAATTTTACGATCCTTTGTACCGATGTTTCACCTTTCCGGATTACCAGTTAATGCCCACCTTAGAAGAGTACTCCTACATACTTGGTTTGCCGATCACCGACTGTGTTCCTTTTTCTGGTTTGGAAGAGGAACCCAAATCTCACGAGATAGCGACCATCACCCATTTGAAGAAGTCAGAGATAGAGGAGAACATGACTACAAAAGGGGGAATCCGAGGCTTGTCTGCGCAGTTTCTGTTGAGGAAAGCTCGTCATTTCGCTGAGATAAAAGATACTATTGCCTTTGAAGACGTCTTTGCTTTACTCGCTTATGGTCTATTCTTGTTCCCTAACGTTGATAAGTTTGTGGATATCAACGCCATCAGAATTTTCTTGATTGGAAATCCGGTCCCTACGCTGCTAGGAGATACCTACTACTCCATCCATCTTCGAAACTCTTATCAAGGAGGGATGATTATTTGTTGTGTATCGTTGCTGTATCAGTGGTATGTTTCTCATCTACCTAGGTCTGATGTTTTATGGGATCTCGAGAAGGAGCCGCGATGGGCGCCAAAAATTATGGCTCTCACTCATTTCGACATTGATTGGTATAATCGAGCTTACTATGATGTGAAAATCATCGATAGCTGTGGTGCTTTTCCTAATGTGCCCCTTCTTGGTACGAAAGGAGGAATTAACTATAATCCTGTTCTCGTGCGCCGTCAGTTTGGATACCCGATGAGGAACAAGCCAAACAACATCCATGTGAGTGGTTTCTTTCTACAAGAAGGACAAGATCACCAGGCAGCTAAGAGGGAGATCGAAGGAGCTTGGCGCCACATCCATAGGAAAGGGAGAGATATGTTAGGACATAGGGGTGCCGTTTCTTTGGAGCCTTACCTACAATGGGTCCGTGCTAGGGCTTGTTCTCTCAAGATGCCCTATAAACCTGAGAAACCTTTATTCCCTACTGTTGCATCATCATCTGTTGATATCCCTATCGAGAATATGGGAGAATACCAAGGAAATCTGGCTAGGATGAAGTCCGAGAGAGACGCTTGGAAAGAAAAGTATAATATGTCTGAATATGAGAATCGGGTCCTGGCTCGACAACTAAAGGAAAAGGAGGATTTGCTATTTATTCAAGACGGCTGGTTCATTGATCATGATGAGAAGCTTCGTCAAAAGGATGCTTTACTGAAGAAATATGCTAATGAAAGGAAGAGAAAGAAGGAAGGTTCGGTAAGCGTTGCTCTCGTTCCTAATCCACAAAAGTAAATCACTGGTCGACTGGTAGCTGAGAAGAAAAAGATGGAAGACTTTTATGAAGAGAAGATCAGGAAGCTCCGGTTACAGTTGGCATTTGGTCCTTCATCTGATGATTCTGAATGATATTTAGCTTTTAGTTTTATTTTACTGATGTCATTTTGTAAAACTCTGTAAAAGGGCTTCATGTTCCGAAGTTGTAATTTACTGCTTTTATTATGGGCTTCATGTTCCAAAGTTGTAGTTTACTGCTTTATTATTGGGTTGTCCCAGAGTTGTAATTTATTATTTTGTTGTTCCAAAGTTGTAAGTTGTAATTTACCGCTTTTGATTAATGAAGTGAGTTTTTGTTGTTCCAAATTCCTTTACCATTGACGTGTGCAGAATTATTGAAGTTCCTTGAAAAATTATCAAAATGAATCATCATTTGCATCACATATCATGCATCATCGAACATTCCACTTCACATGTTTTCTAGAGTCTTATCCTTGTTTCTTTTTCCACCCCGATAGATTGTCAAGCTGTCTCATCGATATGATACCCGAGCCAATCGTCAGAGGAAGATGGAAGATCTGGAACAGGAAAACCATGAGCTTCGTGAGGAGGTCGCTACCCTTCGTGTCGGGATGGAAACGTTAACTGCGTTAGTGGAAAGTTTGATGGCTGCTCAGAATCAGCCATCGACTACAGCTGCTGAGATTCAGACTTCAACTACTGTGGTTTCCGAGATTGTCACTGTTCCAACATCTGTGACTCAAGTCAACTCTCCGCTTCAACATCAGATGCCAAAAGGTTTTCCGTGGGGAATGCCTTACAACTTTGTGCCAGAGGGGTATCAGCCTGTCGTACAACCTTTGTTTCAACCTACTATGTCTTTTCCTCAACCAGAGACAACTGCTATGCCGCCGGTAATCCCGTCTGTGGCACCCTTCCCACAACCAGTAATGACAATTGTCGCTCCTGTGGTTCACTCTATGCCATACTTGATTGAACCTACTTATCCTGCCGAGCCTGCTGAAAATCTGGGTCTTTTTGATAGAATGGAAGAATTTCAAGACCAGTTCCAAGAAATGCAGAGGGAGATCAGAGCGTTAAAGGGGAAGGATTTGTTTGGAAAGAACACTCATGACCTGTGTTTAGTTCTGAATGTCAAGATTCCAGCAAAATTCAAATTTCCAGACTTTGAAAGATATAAGGGTGATTCGTGTCCTCGGGGTCATTTGACTGTGTACGTGAGAAAGATGTCTACATATTCTGATGATCACGACTTGTTAATTCACTATTTTCAAGACAGTTTGACTGGTGCCGCTCTAAAGTGGTATATGGGTTTGGACAGCACTCGGATCCGCAACTTCAACGATCTTAGTGAAGCTTTTGTTCACCAGTATAAGTACAACGTCGACATGGCGCCGGATAGGGATCAACTCCGGGCGATGTCCCAGAGAGACAGAGAGTCCTTTAAGGAATACGCCCAGAGGTGGCGCGAAATTGCTGCTCAAATCTATCCTCCTCTTGAGGAGAAAGAGATGACAAAGATATTCTTGAAGACTTTAGGTTCCTTTTACTATGAAAGAATGATTGCCAGCGCACCCAGTGACTTCACCGAAATGGTAAGTATGGGCATGCGGTTGGAGGAAGGGATTCGTGAAGGGCGTTTGGTTAAAGAAGGAAGTCCGTCTAGCAGTATCAAGAAGTTTGGAAGTGTTTTCCCAAAAAGAAAAGAGCAGGATGTCAGTGTAATCTTCCCAGGGAGACCAAGTAGAGGTTACTCACACGTTGCGGCAGTCACTCCGGCTGTCCGCCCAACGTTGGTGACCCCAACTCATCAAACCCCACCAACTCAACAACGGCCATTTCAGCAGCAGCCTCGACAACAGGCTTATCCATTCAACAACCAGAACCGTTCACCAAGGAAACCGCAATTCGATGCCATTCCCATGACTTATACCAAGTTGTTCCCCTCCTTGATCAGAAAAAACCTCATAACGACGAAGCCTCCTCCTATCGCACCAAAGAGTACTTCTCCGTGGTACAAGGCAGATAAGTTTTGTGAATATCATCAAGGGTCGCCGGGGCACAACATTGAAAATTGTTTTGCTTTAAAGGCGGACGTGCAGAGGTTGATTAAGAATGGTATCTTGTCTTTCAAGGATGTTAACCCAAATGTTAGAGATAATCCTTTGCCTCGACATGGGGCAGCATCAGTGAATATGGTGGAAGGTTGTCCGGGAAAGTTTCGAGTTTTTCAAGTTGAACACATAAGAGATTCATTGATCAGGTTACATCAGAGCTTAAGAAGACTTGCCTTTTTTAGGCATCAGCATGATTATGATGTTTGTGAATTTTGTTCAAGAGAGGTTGATTGCCCTATTGTGAAGGAGGATATTATAAAATTGTTAGACCAGAGGGTTATCACTATTACACATGACAGAGATCCGACGGATGAAGTGAATGTTATAATACCGCAGTTCAATTTGCCTGAACCAGTTGAGATCGTTTACGACAGTCAGACTGCACCTGTTGCTCCTTTGATCATTTATCCACCTGGTCCTGTGCCTTACAACTCAGACCAAGCTATACCGTATAAGTATAATGCCACAATGATTGAGAATGGGGTAGAAGTCCCTATACCAACAAGGCCATCTTTTGTTAACATCGCTGATGTGAGTAGAGTTACGAGAAGCGGACGTGTCTTTGCAGCAGTACCTTTGAAGAGACCAGAAGTTCAAGTCAGGAGGCCCATACCGGCAGAAATTCCAGCGAGAAATGTAGAACCAAGGGTTGAGATAGGCCGATCCAATGAACCTATCCCACATCCCGATGATGATGAGATTCTGAAGCTTATCAAGAGAAGTGAATATAAGATTGTGGACCAACTATTGCAAACTCCTTCCAAGATTTCTTTGCTTGCTTTACCGAGAGATTCTGGTGCCCATAGAGAAGCTTTGATGAAGGTCTTGGACCAGGCATTCATGGATCATGATGTGATGGTTGACCAATTTGATGGAATTGTGGGAAATATTACTTCGTGTAACAATATTGGTTTCAGTGATGAAGAGCTTCCGGAGGAGGGAAGGAACCATAATATGGCTTTGCATATCTCAATAAGTTGTGGAAATGATACTTTATCAAGTGTGTTGGTAGATACAGGTTCATCGTTAAATGTAATGCCCAAAACTACATTATCTCGACTCTCATATCAAGGTGCTCCCATGAGACCTAGTGGGGTAATTGTCAAAGCGTTTGATGTTTCTAGGAAGACTGTCATTGGTGAAGTGGATCTTCCTATAATAATTGGTCCTCATACTTTTCAGATCACTTTTCAAGTAATGGATATTCGTGCCGCCTACAGTTGCCTATTGGGTCGTCCATGGACCCATGATGCAGGGGCAATCACTTCCACGCTCCATCAAAGATTGAAGTTCGTAAGGCATGGAAAGCTGGTAATGATTGGTGGAGAGCAGGCTATGGTGGTAAGCCATTTATCATCTTTCTCTTTTATTGATGCTGATGAGGATGTTGGAACCCAATTCCAAGCTCTATATGTTGCTAATAATAAAGTGAAGAAGCAAGGGGCATCTATTTCTTCTTTTGAAGATGTGCGACGAGTGGTTGAAAGTGGTTCGGCTGAAGGTTGGGGCCAGGTGTTGACTTTGCCCGAGAACAAGTCTGGAGAAGGTCTTGGTTTTCATCCCGTGTCTACAAGAGTCAAACAGGAAGTAGTTACTCGTCCGATACAAGAAGTTTTCCGAAGCGCAGGTTTTATCCATCCGACTCCTCCTGAAGTTGATGCTATAATAGGAGACGATTCTGAAGAGGATTTACCCGATTTTGTGACGCATGGAGTGGTTTGCCAGAACTGGATTGTTGTTGATGTTCCTGTTGTGATGCACATTTCTGAGTAATGTTTTGTTTTATTTTTGAAAAAAATTCGCTCTGCCCAAGGCGAAAAGTATTTGTGTCGGGATATGTTGAAAATAAATCCTTTTGCTCTGCCCAAGGCAAAAGAGAAAATGTCTGGGCTCTTTGTTTCAAGTATTTCCCCTCATGAATAAAAATTTTATTTTGTCCACTACTGTTTTATTTTTTACTTTTTCTGGGAAATAGTAATGAAAATTAATTGGTAGTAATAGGAAAATATAATAATATTTTGTTTCATTTGTACAACATTCATATTAATCGATTTCTAAAATAAAGCATAATCATATGTGCAGATTAATCCATGACTTAACCATTGAAAACAATGATCCTATGCCCTCTCCCAACTTTGAATTCCCTGTGTTCAGAGCCGAAGAAGAGGATAATGAAGAGATTCCTGATGAAATTTCCCATTTACTTGAGCACGATGAAAAGACTATTCAGCCGTTTGAAGAACCTATAGAGATGATCAATTTGGGTGATGAAGAAGATAAAAAGGAAGTCAAGGTCGGAGCATTCCTTATCCCAGAAGTCAAAGAGAAAATGTTGGAGCTTCTCAAAGAGTATGTTGATGTGTTTGCTTGGTCCTACCAAGATATGCCAGGTTTGGACAACAATATTGTGGAGCATCGTTTACCGTTGAGACCTGAATGTCCGCCGATTAAGCAGAAGTTGAGAAGGACTCGTCCCGATATGGCTGACAAGATCAAAGAAGAAGTTCAAAAACAAATTAATGCAGGTTTCCTTGTTACATCGGTCTATCCTCAATGGTTAGCCAATATAGTGCATGTTGCTAAGAAAGATGGCAAAGTTCGAATGTGTGTAGATTATAGAGATCTGAATAGAGCTAGCCCAAAGGATGACTTCCCATTACCGCATATTGACGTATTGGTCGAAAGTACCGCAAAGTTCAAAGTCTTTTCTTTCATGGATGGTTTCTCTGGTTACAATCAAATTAAGATGGCACCAGAAGATATGGAGAAGACAACTTTCATTACACCTTGGGGAACATTTTGTTATCGGGTTATGCCGTTTGGTTTGAGGAATGCTGGTTCAACATACCAAAGGGCCATGACTGCTTTGTTCCATGATATGATGCATAAAGAGATAGAAGTGTATGTAGATGACATGATTGCTAAATCACAAACTGAAGAAGATCATTTGGAACATTTATTGAAGTTATTCCAGCGTTTGAGAAAGTATAAACTCCGTCTGAATCCCAACAAGTGCACTTTTGGTGTTCGTTCTGGAAGACTTCTGGGTTTCATTGTCAGTCAGAAAGGTATTGAGGTAGATCCTGATAAAGTCAAAGCTATTCGGGAAATGCCCGCACCCAAGACGGAAAAACAAGTAAGAGGATTCCTTGGGAGACTGAACTATATTTCTAGATTTATATCTCATATGACTGCTACTTGTGGGCCGATTTTCAAGCTTCTCCGAAAGAACCAAGGATGTGTGTGGACAGAAGATTGTCAGACAGCTTTTGATAACATCAAAGAATATTTACTTGAACCTCCCATTTTGATTCCTCCGGTGGAAGGAAGACCTTTGATTATGTACCTGACTATATTGGAAGATTCCATGGGATGTGTGCTTGGTCAACAAGATGAGACTGGAAGAAAGGAACATCCTGTATATTATCTGAGTAAGAAATTCACAGACTGTGAGTCTCGATACTCATTGCTTGAGAAAACCTGTTGTGCTTTAGCTCTGGCTGCTCGCCGTCTGCGCCAGTATATGATTAACCACACCACTTGGTTGATCTCCAAAATGGACCCGATCAAGTATATCTTTGAGAAGCCCGCCTTATCTGGAAGAATAGCCCGTTGGCAGATATTGTTATCCGAATATGACATTGAGTATCACACTCAAAAAGCAATCAAAGGGAGTATTTTAGCCGACCATTTGGCTCACCAACCAATTGACGATTATCAGTCCATCAAGTTTGATTTCCCAGATGAAGATGTTATGTACTTGAAAGCTAAAGATTGTGAAGAGCCTTTACCTGAAGAAGGACCTGATCCCGAATCGCATTGGGGTTTGATTTTTGACGGAGCTGTAAATTCTTATGGAAATGGAATTGGGGCGATCATCGTCACTCCCCGAGGTACTCATATCCCGTTCACGGCGTGATTGAAGTTTGACTGCACGAATAACATGGCTGAATATGAGGCATGTATTATGGGTCTCGAAGAAGCAGTGGATCTAAGGATTAAGATTCTTGATATTTACGGAGATTCGGCATTGGTAATTAATCAAATCAAAGGAGAATGGGAGACTCGTCATCCTGGTTTGGTCCCTTACAGAGACTATGCTAGAAGATTGTTAACTTTCTTCAACAAAGTGGAATTACATCATATCCCTAGAGATGAAAACCAAATGGCTGATGCTTTAGCTACCTTGTCTTCAATGTTTCAAGTGAATGGCTGGAACGATGTGCCTACAATCCGGGTTATGCGCCTTGATAGACCTGCTCATGTGTTCTCAGTAGAAGAGGTTACCGACGACAAACCGTGGTTCTATGACATTAAACGTGTTCTTGAAACTCAAGAGTACCTGCCTGGGGCATCCAATAAAGATAGGAAGACGTTGAGAAGATTAGAAAGCAGTTTCTTCCTCAATGAAGAAGTTTTGTATAAGAGGAATTATGACATGGTCCTACTCAGATGCGTAGACAGACATGAAGCAGACATGCTGATGCGAGAAGTACATGAAGGATCCTTTGGCACACATGCCAACAGACATGTAATGGCTAAAAAGATGTTGAGAGCTGGTTACTATTGGATGACAATGGAATCTGATTGTTGCAAATATGTGAAGAAATGTCATAAATGCCAGATTTATGCGGACAAGATACATGTGCCACCGACCCTCCTCAACGTTATCTCTTCACCTTGGCCTTTCTCTATGTGGGGCATTGATATGATTGGAATGATTGAACCCAAAGCTTCAAATGGTCATCGTTTCATCTTGGTAGCGATCGATTATTTTACTAAATGGGTGGAAGCATCATCTTATGCTAATGTAACCAGACAGGTGGTAGTCAGATTTATCAGGAATCAGATCATTTGTCGATACGGTATCCCGAGCAAGATCATCACTGATAATGGTTCGAATTTGAATAACAAGATGATGAGAGAGCTTTGTGAAGAGTTCAAGATCGAACATCATAATTCTTCTCCTTACAGGCCGAAGATGAATGGGGCAGTCGAAGCTGCTAACAAGAACATCAAAAAGATTGTCCAGAAGATGGTGGTAACTTATAAAGATTGGCATGAAATGCTTCCGTTTGCTCTGCATGGATACCGTACTTCAGTTCGAACTTCAACAGGCGCAACCCCATTTTCCCTAGTTTATGGTATGGAAGCAGTACTCCCCGTGGAGGTTGAGATTCCGTCTATGAGAGTGTTGATGGAAGCTAAACTTTCTGAGGCTGAATGGTGTCAAAGTAGATATGATCAGTTGAATTTAATTGAAGAAAAGAGATTGACAGCGTTGTGTCACGGTCAATTATATCAGCAGAGAATGAAGAAGGCTTTTGATAAGAAGGTTCGACCACGCGAGTTTAGAGAAGGTGACCTTGTGCTCAAAAAGATATTATCTTTCCAACCTGATTCTAGGGGCAAGTGGGCTCCGAATTATGAAGAACCGTATGTCGTTAAGAAAGTTTTCTCTGGAGGTGCCTTGATTCTCACAAATATGGACGGTGAAGAGCTCCCGCGCTCCATGAACGCTGATGCAGTCAAGAAGTATTTCGCTTAGGTTTGAGTTGACAGTTTGCTAAGTTGAGAACCCGAAGGGGCGGCTTAGGCAGGCTTTTGGTCATCCCGGCTGTGGCATATGAGCATATTTCGGAATTCGAAGTTGTTAGGGAGAATAATGATCATTGTTTTTGTGTAACCCTTTCTTTCATGTACTATTTCCCAAACTTTTGTAAACCGTTGGAGTCGCGTTGTTAACGAACTACCATCTTATTAATGAAATTTGAGCATTTACCTTTTGTGGGAAAAATTTTAATTTTACGGCAATATTTGAAACAAAGTTATTTAAAGTATTCTTATTTTAAAAATGTGTCGTGAATAATGAAAGGAATATTAACAGTTGTCCCGAGGATGGTCAAGCCATGAAATGCAAAACAATACAGTAAATTATCCTTGCATGATGAACATGTTTTATTTCAAAATCGTCATGAGGTGTTGGTTGTGTAAACTTGCGTTTCTTGTGGTACTAAGTTTGGTGATTCCCCAGTCGTTCCAGTTAAGCGTTGTTTTGGTTATCTTTATTTGGGCGATTTCTGTAGTGTGGTACGCTTTGTCTCATGCAAGTAGTCTATTGGTATTAGAAGATTGAATTTGAATACTTTTCTCCTCAGAAGACTTGAGCCTTGTAGCGTGATACGCTCCGACGTTGCTTTGTGGTTCCAGTTCCAGTTTTCCGTATTTTTAAGATTGGCCGAGTATCTATCTTTTCGTGACACCTTATCGTCTTCAAGATATTCCATCTGTTCGTTTTGTCAGCATAACATTCATTTACTCATTTACACTTATATCAGCATGCATATTTACATTTGTCGTTGATTTTGGGTTGTTTACTTTGTTTATTAAGACAATGTATATGTTCTTTCCAAGTAGAAGGTTAGCTTAGGCAGAAAATGTGCTCCCTTTCTAAATTCCCCAACTGAGCTAATCCTCGTGGATGATTTTTTGATTTAGCCTACCTTGTCCATTTCTGGATAGGATGAATCCCCCAATCAAGTTACTTTCTCATTGGGTGGAGTCTTGTTTGACTGTTTTCTCTCTGGTTTATTCCTGGAGGGAGTTTTTGTCTCTTGCATAGGCTATCTTATGATTTTCCCCAGTGAAGTCGCCACCTAGACGAATGATGCATTTATTTTGCGCATTTAAGTATGTGATCTCCTTGGGAAGGATTTATTCATTGGTTCTCTTTGACGAAGATTTTATTCTCTGCCAGTATCATCGCAATTTCCTTCTGAGTTATTCTTCAGAAAACGACAAGCGGCGGTCTCTTCATGAGCAACTTGTACGTTATTATTTTTGGAAAACGGCAAGCGGCGGTCTCTTCATGAGCAACTTGTACGTTATTATTTTTGGAAAACGACAAGCGGCGGTCTCTTCATGAGCAACTTGTACGTTATTATTTTTGGAAAACGACAAGTGGCGGTCTCTTCATGAGCGACTTGTACGTTATAGACATCGTTAGAAAACGACAAGCGGCGATCTCTTCATGAGCAACTTGTACGTTATTATTTTTGGAAAATGGCAAGCGGCGGTCTCTTCATGAGCAACTTGTACGTTATTATTTTTGGAAAATGGCAAGCGGCGGTCTCTTCATGAGCAACTTGTACGTTATTATTTTTGGAAAACGACAAGCGACGGTCTCTTCATGAGCAACTTGTACGTTATTATTTTTGGAAAACGACAAGCGGCGGTCTCTTCATGAGCGACTTGTACGTTATAGACATCGTTAGAAAACGGCAAGCGGCAGTCTCTTTATTTGAGCAACTTGTACGTTAGTATTTTTGGAAGACAGCAAGTGGCAGCTTCTTTATTTGAGCAGCTTGTATGTCATAGTATTTTTGGAAGACAACAAGTGGCAGCTTCTTTATTTGAGCAGCTTGTATGTTATAGTATTTTTGAAGACAACAAGTGGCGGCTTCTTTATTTGAGCGGCTTGTATGTTATTGACATCCCTGGACGACGGTAAGTGGTAGCTTCTTTATTTGAGCAGCTTGTATGTCATAGTATTTTTGGAAGACAGCAAGTGGCAGCTTCTTTATTTGAGCAGCTTGTGTATCTACAACCATATTATTATTTCAGCATTAATTAGTATATCTCCGGAAATCTCGCAGAGAAGTTTGTTATGAATCTTTACCTTCAGAAGTCGGTAATCCGTCGTCAGCAAAGTGATACTTTTTGTCTATCTTTGACCTTGAATTGTGAACTCACTGTTATTTTGGGTCAATAATCTGTTTTATGGCCTATGCAAGATGCCTTCTTTGTTAGGGTCAGAGGTCATATTCTCTCAAATTTTTATTCGCCGTCAAGAGTCTATTATTTGAAGTCGATGGCTCATTTCCCCAGTAGTGTATAATCTATTGTCCCTGTGTTTTGTTGGTGTTTGATTTCTCCAGCATTGTCTTGTTTTATACGATATCTTTCTCTGTGAATTCAATTACTACATTCATATCACAAACATAATGGCAGTATCTTAGGGCAAAAATTGCGTATTATGTATTTAAGTACCTTCAATCTCGTCGAGACGAAGATTTTAATCTTCATATCTCCGGATAGAAGAAACTTAAATAGGGGCAGCTGTTGTACCCCAAATTTTGACCTAAGATACCATCTCCCATCTGCATCATTACATTGCAAGCGTTCACAAGCGATTTGACCTATTTTATCAATTTTTAAAGCAGATTTTAAAAATTCATATTTTTTTCAAATTTTGACAATTTTTTAGTTGTTATTTTATCTATGATTCTCCTTGACAACTACAACTTTCCTTTAGAAATCAAGAGCTGATTATTTTTGAAACGCCAAGTTTATTAATTGATCAACGCTAAAACAATGTTTATTTAATTATTTATTATTCTAAGTTTAAATAGTTGGAATTTATTTTCAGTTATTTAAAGAATTATAAATAATAAAATAAATAATTGAAAAGAAGTTTATTAATTGATCAATGATGTTTATTTAATTATTTATTATTCTGAGTTTAAATAGTTGGAATTTATTTTCAGTTATTTAAAGAATTATAAATAATAAAATAAATAATTGAAAAGAAGAAAAGAATTAACTGGTAAAATAATAGAGTTTTATTCATCTTTATTCTAATTGTTACAATTGTTGTTTAAATACCGTATTTATTTACAAATTATTTACAACAATAATTTTACAAATGTTTAAAGTGAAATAAAAAAAAACTATCCTAATTTTTCTAAGTTCTAAATCTTCATCTTCTATCCAACACTTCTTTGATGCACCTTTGTTTTTATCTGCAAAGAATAATTAAAGAAAAAGTCAGAAATAGATATATAATTAAAAGCAGACAATTATTTTAGAATTCATCATTAAAAGCAAACGGCTGGAATCAGTTTTACCCTCTTTGCAAATCACGGGATTTCTCCCGATTCACAAAAAGGGATTAATTTTGCTTGATAAATATGAATGCACAAGTATTTGAAATGCACAAATTCATTTTTTCCAAAAAAACCAACAGCATAGTTCAAAATCAACTGCATATTTCAAAACCAACAGCATATGCAAGTCAAAGTCACATTTTCAAAACAAAGTCCAACGTAAATTGTCCAACATATGGGAGGAGGTCAAGATACAAAGGCTCCTCTATACTGTAATAGATGCAGGAAAGCTAAAGAAGGAAATGTGCAGATTAAAACCATATATGCAAGCCAAATATTTCCAGTTTCATCATTTCCCAGCCTTTGCTTTTTCAGAACTAAAGTACATAACATTATTTTAATGTTTAAGCTGTACTAAGGAGAGAGAAGAGAGAAAAGAATTGGGCTTACAGGTTTTGACTTTAGGCAGAAAGGATATAGAAAACAAAACTGCAGTAACACAGTAAAAAAAGGAGGCATAGAAAAAGATACAAAACAAACTGAATGAAACAGTAGAGGGGGCAGAGGTATCAAAAAAATTGACAAAACAACAAAAATCTGAATTATCAAAAAAAGGCCAATCAACTGATATAATAACAACACAAACTTCTCAAGCAAAGGCCTGAGTTCAAAAACCTGTTTTGAAGCCTATTCTCAAAGTACCAAAAACTTCAAGAACCTGCATTCAAAATAACATATAACCTTTTCAAACAAACCTGTGTAAACATTCAAATATCATGCCAAAAACTCAAGCATCAAGCCAAGTTAACCTGTCAAGTTAAAACCAGTAAAACCCAACCTGTATTCAACCAAAAGCCATCACCTTAACAATACCCTGTCAAACCTGCTGAAAGCCATATCCCAAACAGCATAAAGCCTAACCAGAAAACTATCCAAACACAAAGCCTAAAAACCTGCTTAAGCCTTGAACCTGTAACATAAGCCTCAAGGCCACAACCCTGAAACCATGACCAGAAAGCCATAAACCTTAACCATGTCAAGCCTTCAACCTGCCTGAAGCCTAAACCAGTAAATCCATCAACCAACAACCTTAAACCTGTCAAGCCTCAAGAACCTGAACCAAGCTAACAAAGCAGCTTAAGCCTAAAAGCCAAAACCCTGTCAATCCTTACCTGCATCAAACCAGATGAACACCAAACCTGCCTAAGCCTCCAAACCCATCATGACCCTCAGAAAAACATCATCGGGCTACCAAATATAGCAGTCAAGCATGTCATCAACGAGTGTTTCAAGGCATATCATAGCATCAAGCTAAGCAAGCTAGGTAAACACAGGCCCTCAGAACCTAGGTTTCCTCATTGGGCTAACAGATTCAAAATCATACAGCAACCAACACATCTAAGCAACTCAAGGCAGCAAAGAGAGAAGAAGAGAAAAATATCAAAGTGGTTCAGTTCGTCATCATCAACTCAACAACGAAGAGGCAGAAAAATACAAAATACCAGGGTCTCCAAGCAAAGCTAACTCAGCATCGTCCCTCACTTCCTTGGCCGCCACAGCTCTTCTCAACCCTTTCCTCCTCCGTCTCCAAAGGTAATTTCTCTCCCTCTCTTTCTTTCACGTACCTCAAATAACCATAACAATATGAAGTCAGAATCAATAAGGGGCGAGATTATAACATGCAAATAATAAAACCCTAATGAGATTAAAACGAAGATTATTACCTTGAATCTGTCGCCCTAGCGTATCGTTGGAGGGAAGAGGAAGTTTGAGGATGCCGGTGGCCATGGGCAAAGGAAACTCAGAGGCGGAGACATGTGACGAACGAAGAAGACGAATCCATAACGAGGAGTAGCGGCGCCGTTTCTGTAACCCTAGGTTTTCCAATTGAACAAACTGTGAGGAACCCTAAGAAAAAACATTTTGAGAAGTGAATGGGCCACAACCCGTTTCCCCTAGCCTAAGCCCGAACGTTTTCCCCAATTGCCACCCCCTTTTGTTTCTGTTTTGATCAGATTTGGGCTTATAAATCCCCTTTGAAGCCCATTTACCTCTCTTCTTTTTGTTATTTCATTCAACTAAAAAGATTTTTATCTTATTTTTCCTTTTAATAATAATATTATCAATACTTTCATTATAACTAAAATACTCTAATATTGAATATTATTAAGATTAAAACTTTTTCTTTCTTGTTTTTCTTTCATTAAAACTATTTATTTAAATGCAAACTTTGTACATTAAAACAATAATACATAATAATTAAAAGCTTAAAACTATTTTTTATTTAATTTTTGTTTATACACAAAACTTACTTTTTTATATATTAATTAAGACTTTGTATATAAAAGATTAGTTAAAAAAAACTTGAATTAGTATAAGACATTAGTATATATTATTATTTGCATATTAATACTAAAATACATAAAAATAGAAAATTTAAAACATTTTCTTTTTCTTTAATTAAATTCTCTTGCTTTGTACATATTAAACAAAAATATAAAAATGCATGTTCACACCAGTTAGTCTGTTATTTAATCATTGTTGTGGTTATATATCATTTAGCTACTTAATCATTATCTATCTAATTTTCTGTTTGATTGTTCAGTCTTTACTTGGTTATTCTGTTTACGTCTAAATCCAAGAGAAAAAATGATTAAATTTGTTGACTTTATGTCCTCAAATCCAATCACGCGAATACCTTCATTTCATTGAAAACTTGAGATAATTTTCCCAAATATTCGATTTTTTCAAAGCTCATACCTTTTAAGTCAAAACTTCGACATTAGGTCGTCGTATCTTCAAAAACCCGTCTGTACCCCTCTTTGGCCAAAACAGTTTATTTTTAGTCAAACGAACAAATTTCAATAAACAAATATTTCAAAAGGTTCTTATAGGATACTATAGATGCATTGGGTGCTAATACCTTCCCATTGTATAACCAACCCCCGAACCATAAACCTCTTTTCAAAAACGCCTTGTATTTTCATTACTTTTAAAAGTATTATTTTACATTGCATACTTTAGGGTTTTATTTCTCTCTTTTTCCTTTTCCCTTGGAAATAATAAAGCGCGGTGGCGACTCTTGCTTTTGTGAGACGAATTAATTAATAATTCGATCTCCGATTTACCCCGCTACATTTTTTATCGCTACACCAACCAGTGGAGGATCACCAGTCTGTAGAATATGAATTCCCCGATGAGGATGTGATGTTCCTGAAAGTGAAGGATTGTGATGAACCATTGCTTGAGGAAGGTCCTGACTCTGAATGTCGTTGGAGTATGATATTCGATGGAGCTATGAATGCTTATGGTAAAGGAATTGGTGTTGTGATCGTCACTCCTCCTGGATCACACATTCCTTTTACTGCAAGGTTAACATTCGATTGTACTAATAATATGGAAGAATACGAGGCTTGCATCATGGGTCTCGAAGAAGCTATTGATCTCAGAATTAAAATTATAGATGTGTATGGTGATTCAGCTTTGGTAATAAATCAGATTAAGGGAGAATGGGATACTCGTCACCCAGGCTTGATCCATTACAAAGATTATGCTAGAAAGTTGTTACCCTGCTTCGATAAAGTTGAATTCCATCACATTCCTAGAGATGAAAATCAAATGGCGGATGCTCTGGCAACTCTGGCTTCTGTGTACCAAGTGAATACTTGGAACGATATAACCCAAATTATGGTTCAACATTTGGATAGGCCCGCTCATGTGTTTACAACAGAGGAGGTAGCAGATGAAAAACCTTGGTATTATGATATCAAACATTTTCTTCAGACTCAGGAATACCCGATGGTGCGTCGAAGAAAGATAGAAAGACATTGAGAAGATTGGAAGGCAGTTTCTTCCTCAGTGAAAATGTGTTATACAAGAGAAATTATGACATGGTCTTGCTCAGATGCGTGGATAGACATGAAGCAGACATGTTGATGCATGAGATTCATGAAGGTTCATTTGGAACTCATGCCAATGGACATTCGATGGCTAAAAAGATGCTAAGGGAAGGTTATTATTGGCTGATAATGGAGTCTGACTGTTACGAATTCACAAAGAAGTGCCATAAATGCCAGATTTATGCAGACAAGGTCCATGTGCCTATGACACTTCTCAATGTGATTTCCTCCCCGTGGCCTTTCTCTATGTGGGGTATTGACATGATTGGGATGATAGAACCCAAAGCTTCGAATGGGCACCATTTTTATCTTGGTAGCAATTGACTACTTCACCAAATGGGTGGAGGTTGCTTCGTATGCCAATGTTACTAAGCAGGTGGTTATGCGCTTCATTAATAATAACCTTATATGTCGGTATCGTGTGTCGAGAAGAATTATCACTGACAATGGCTCGAATATGAATAACAAAATGATGACTAAACTTTGTGAGGAATTCAAGATTTTCCATCACAATTCATCTCCATACAAGCCAAATATGAATGGGGTTGATGAAACCGCTAATAAGAATATCAAGAGAATTGTCCAGAAAATGGTTGTTACTTATAAGGATTTGCATGAAATGCTCCCTTTTGCTCTACATGGATATCGAACATTTGTCTGCACTTCAACAGGAGCCACCCTGTTCTCCCTGGTGTATGGAATGGAAGTTGTACTCCCTGTCGAAGTTGAGATTCCCTCGTTGCGCGTGATAATGGAAACCAAATTGACAGAGGCTGAATGGGTCCAGAACAAGTTTGACCAATTGAATTTGATTGAGGAGAAGAGGATAACAACTTTATGTCATGGGCAGTTATATCAGAAAAGAATGAAGAAAGCTTTTGATAAAAAGGTCAAACCTCGTGAATTCAGAGAAGGCGACCTCGTGCTCAGGAAGACCATGTCTTTCAATGCTGATTCTATGGGCAAGTGGACTCCCAATTTTGAAGGCCCATATGTTGTCAAGAAAGCCTTCTCTGGCGGTGCATTAATTCTCGAAACTATGGATGGCGAGGAGTTCCCACGTCCCATGAGTGCTGATGCAATCAAGAAATACTTCGCCTAAAGAAATAAAAGAACAACTTGCTAAATTGAAAACTCGAAAGGGCGGCTTAGGCAAAAAGGAGCGTCTCGGTAGGCCAAAAACCCGAAAGGGCGGTCTAGGCAAAAATTAGAGACATAAACAGAAAAAAAATTCCCGCTAAGTTGAAAACCGGCAAGGGCAGCTTAGGCAAAAGTTAGGGACTTTCTTGGCAAGTAACTACGTCAGACAAGACTTGATTGTTGAAGCAACAATCTTCTCGGATCCTCACCATACTTCAACAGAAGCTGCTGCTCAGGATTTCAAAAGTTGTTAGAGGGGATAGCGGTCATTGTATCTCAATGTATCTTTCCCATTATATATATTACCATTTTCCAAACTTTGTAATCATCTATGGAGTCTTGCCATTCGCAGACTGCCATTCTATTAATGAAATTTGAGCTTTCACCCAATTATTCGTATTTTTTATTTTATTTAGCTTGCAAAGACTCTGTTTATTATTGATAATAACTTTCAAAGCAAAAGATTAAATAACGAAATCGATTTTTCAAAAAGGAATTTGCAATTTTCTTTTACTTTGAGATTTGTGATGAAACAATGACAACAAAAATGGTGATCCCAGGAATGGACAAACTCCAGTTGTTTTGAGAAGTTTTTTGTTCCCCTCGGAAAGTTTACTCAGAATGATTCGCCATATTGGGTTTATGACTCCAATATCCTTTGCCAAGTTTGGATTCATTTGTCCTCTTTTCTGATTTTTCATGATGTGAAGTTTCAGTCTGAGATTTCTCCAATGAAGTTTTCGTTTGGCCTAATAGAAGTTCTTTTTCTAGAGAAGTTGGTATCATAACCACTCTTGAAGAACGCGGGTTCCTGGTTTCTCTAGGTGAAGGACATATTGTGGATGTGGTATTAACCTCGCCAATAAAGTAGGCCTGAATTCCCTAGTGAATGTTTGGATGTTTTGGTGTCAGTCTGCTTTACTTGAGACTGGTTTTGCAATCTCCAGTAGGAATGTTACTTTTGAAAAACACTTGTTTCTCGGGTGAAGCTTGAAGAAGGATGTTCTATCCCTGTATCTGTACTATTTTATCACTTTGATTTGTCTACCACGGGATTATGTTTCTCCCCAGTAAAGTTAAAGCAGGCTGTAGGTTTTGTTTCCTCAGCTGGCATTTACTTTTTCTTGGAATGATCATCTTGGATGAAGTTTAGTTGAGTGTTCTTAGTGCCCGAGGCGGTTTTGCCTGGTTATTCCCAATGTTGTATATCTGTTTTGTCAGCATACGCATGATAACACTCATACATTCATACATACATCATGCATAGCTAAAATTGGCAAATCATTGTTCATTGACATTTGTTAATATTTTTGGTGACATATTACCCTGTGTTGCAGAGTTACGTTGTCCTCTTTTCAATAGAGTGTTGGACTTAAGCAGAAAGCGTATATTCTTTCAATTTCCCCACTGAGTTGTCCCTCGTGGAAGATTTTTGCTTTAGCCTTCCGGTACAACTCCTTGATTGGATGGATTTGGTTTTCCCTCTTGAGTTTATTTCTCAAAGGATGTATTCTGGTTGACTGTTTCATTCCAGTTTATTTCTGGTTTGAATCTGTGGTTCCACGACAATATTATTTACTTTGGATTTCTGAAAACTTCATGCTTTGGTTGGTGCATTTATTTTGCACGAGAAGACTTTATCTCCTCAGCAAGAATATTATGGCGTCTCCCCAAGAAGTCATACCTCTTTCCTAAAAAAGTCATTCCTTTTTATCTTCCATGACAAGAAGTAGCAGGACTCTTTATTTGTGCAACTTGTGCTTCCCTGTAAAAGTCGATGCAACTTTTTGCTATCTCCTCTATAAGTGAATAGTTTGCAGTTTGTCGACAGATTACGCCAACGGATGGCAAGACTTTCAATATCACAGAAACAACTCGTTGTGAAATCTTTGCAAATGAAAGTCTCTTTATTTGAGACAACTTATGTATTATCCTTTCCAGGTGGAGTGCCTTGGTTAAATAAGGAGTTGAGACCCGTTCTAGGTGAAACGCCAGAATCTTGGGGAAACTTGTTATCTTTTTGCTACCCTCAGTGAATGTTGGTAGTTCATCATCAGTGAACGGTGGTGCTATGATATATTTTCTCTCTACCTTCAGTGAAAGTTGGTAGGTCACCTTCAGTGAAAGTTGGTGATTGTTATCTTTTTGCTACCCTCAGTGAACGTTGGTAGTTCATCGTCAGTGAACGGAGGTGCTATGATATATTTTCTCTCTACCTTCAGTGAAAGTTGGTAGGTCACCGTCAGTGAACGGAGATGCTATGATATATTCTCTTTCTACCTTCAGTGAAAGTTGGTGGGACATCGGCAGTGAACGTCGATGTTTGTTATATTTTTTCTACCCTCAGTAAATGTTGGTAGTTCATCGTCAGTGAACGGCGATGCTATGATATATTCTTTCTACCTTCAGTGAAAGTTGGTAGGACGTCGACAGTGAACGTCGATGTTTGTTATCTTTTTGCTACCCTCAGTGAACGTTTGTAGTTCATCGTCAGTGAACGACGGTGCTATGATATTTCTTTTCTCTCTACCTTCAGTGAAAGTTGGTAGGACGTCGGCAGTGAACGTCGTTGTTTGTTATATTTTTTCTACCCTTAATAAACGTTGGTAGTATATCGTCAGTGAACGGAGGTGCTATGATATTTCTTTTCTCTCTACCTTCAGTGAAAGTTGGTAGGACATCGGCAGTGAACGTAAATGTTTGTTATCTTTCTCTCCATCTTCAGTGAACTTCAGTAGCTTCGCCTTCGGTAGAAGTTGGCGTATCATTTGACCATATTACTATCCTCTTTGAGTCAGGTCTTTTGATCCACCAGTGATTTATTTTACTGGTCGGGTCGCTCTCTTATTTCTTTACATCCCCAGTGGTGTTTTGCGTCTCTTTGGTCCTGTTCATATGCATTCATGATCATAAACATTTGCATGGCATCTTAGGGCCAAAAATAGGGTTTGTTTTATATTTAAGTATCTTCGATCGCGTCGACACAAAGATTTTTAACGTTCGTACCTCCGGATAGAAGAAACTTAAATAAGGGCAGTTGTTGTACCCAAATTTTTGCCCTTAAGATCCCTTCATCATACCATGTTGATTCATTTATAACAAGATCACACTAGGATTCTTGGTTCCCCTCTCTATAATTAAATTTTCCCTTTTGAGGAATTACCAAGCATGTTGACTTATGTTATTTTGTGATCATGAATATTTTTGTCTTGATTTGTTCTTTTAATTAAGTAAAGTGCAATGTTTGTTTGTCTTGCTTGTCATCCATGTAGGTAAAGGCCATGAGATTCAACAAGTTCCCCCCCCCCCACCCCATGGGTTCATGAGTTTATTTCCATGCCCTAGTCAATAAAGCTTGAGAAGTTTAAACCTCATCATTGGATTTGTTTTAGAGGAAACGGCATGTCAAGGTTATTTTGGTTCACCATATTCCAATATTATCAAATTTGGTTGAAAAGTACAAGGGGTTTGATTGGAGAAGTTGTCATGTTTCGACAATGCCTTGTTCCTTTTGGTCACAAGAGCATATTTCTCTCAAATTTCAAGATATGGAAGTGGTTTTGGTGGCTACGAGTTCTAATTATCATCCTCAACAAATTCTATTCACAAAGCAAGAATGTTGGTACAAGAAGTTTGTTCAAGCTTGTCAAAGTTCCTCAAGGCATTTTTCTTGATCTAGGAGCTAGGGTTTTGAATTTCAAAGGAAAATATCTTGCTCATATTTTGTTATTTTTGAGTGATTCTAAAGACATCCTTCTCTTCAAAGGGTTATTAACAAATCACTTCAAAAGTTCCAAAGAGTTTTCATGAGGAAGAGACTTGATGAGGAAGAAAGATTACAAGTCCTCTATATGAATCCCCAATTTTCCATGTGTGACTTCAAATGGTCATAACTTAGTCAATTTTTATCACCTTGAGTCCATTCTTTTTCCATAATGATCTTGAAGATGTGCATTTTATGCTTTCTTTTATGTGCAATGTGAGAAAATGGTTGTAAGTTACCTTAAGGATACAAAAGATTATAGGTCATTTCATGATTTTTTCCAACTTCAACAATTCATAACTCTCTCAAATTTTGGATATTTTGAATGATTCAAGTTTCAAAATGTCATTCAAGATATCTACTTCATGCCATCTTTTTTGTTCAAGAACAAATTCCAAGTGGAAAGCCATGTTTGGATGCAAGACATTATAGGTCATTTTTGAAGAAGAATTTAAAATATTTCTAAGTATGGAAAGTCAACCCTTTTTCTTCAACTTTGACTCAATACAACTTTCAGCTCAAGCATCCATTTAACTCCATTCTTTTTCCAGTACAGAGCTTGTAACCTCATCTTTCTAAAGCATCAAGAATCATGCCTTAGGACACCTTGAGCTGAGAATGCCATTGTTTCAAAAGTGTTAACTTCGAATTGAAGTTTCATTGCAATTCATAATTTGAAATTCATGTTACAACCTATAAACCTCAAATTAGCACGCGTTTTGGGTCTAAACATGATTTTCCAACTTTCCCAAGTGGATTAGCGCATCAAAACGCAAGAATTGGATGAGTTTTGGTGAAGTTTAGATCACACTTCACTCGTGCATCAGGTTTGCACGAATTCCCTCCAAAATGCATCATTCACTCTTCCTTTTGATCCCATTTGCTTCTCCTATAAATACATGAACTATCCCATTCATTTTCTCAAGCTTGGATAGCCAGAATCACCCTGCCAAACTTGTTTCATAACTCAGAATTCAGTAACTTCAAAATCCATTCTAGAGCCTTTTTCAATCCAATTTTTCCATCAATTCACCTTCCTTGATCTTCCCTGAAGCTAACGATATAATTATATTTGAGAATCGTGCCCTATACTGCTCCATAGAAGTCCAGTTTCAGAGCTCTGCAACTCAACTTCAATAGGTAGATTCCTTCATCAATTCTTCAAAACTTTGATATCATTGTGATGCTCTCATTTCCCTGGTTCTAGTCGCAACACTTACCTCTTTCTGAAAATACGTTTTGACCATGAAATTTCAAATCCCTTTTCAAAACTTTCCTTACAAATTGCTTGAGCTACAATTTATATAAATTTGGCGCGAGAGTGTGGTTGTCTTCGTCTTGAAGAGACGAAGCGAATGACATAGGTCTGAGCTTCTGATTTTATAGTTTTAGAGACTTGCAATTCGTGTTGGCTAGAGGTTGAAGATGACCAACGTGTCATCTTCCAACCAATGAAGGCGCGCCATCTGTTTTTTTTTTTAAATTTGATTTAATTAATGATTTCGTACATTATTCACTAATGACCATGATATGCACAGCGTGCCAGATCCATTGGATTTGATTACTAAAGTGTTTTTACTCTCATCCAATGGTCCACATATTTTACTTTTATTTTCTTTTTCTGATTTTTATATTTTAATTGTTTCAAATTTCAAAAAAATCATAGAAAATTCATTTTCATTCCAAAAAATCTAAAAAAATTATAAAAAATATTTTTGATTATTCTCTTTCTGATTTTCCTTTTTTCACAATTGAATTTTGTGTTTTGGTATTTTTTTATAAATTATACTTTATTTGATTTGTTTTAAATGTTTAAAAACACTTTTATACATTTTTAAATTATGAAAAAATTAAAGAATGATCCAATGATATTGTGACAAATATTGGTGACCTTATTTTATTTTTGTTTCTTACTTTACTATTTTTTTTAATCATTTTTGGTTTATTTTACCCATTTATTTTAATTTTAAAAAAAGTTTCTGACTTTAAAAAATTACCAAATAATTTGTAAAATTATTTGAGCCCTTTCCTGATTTTTCTCTGGTCTTACTTTTTATTTCTTGATTAATTTGAACATAGTTGATATTTTTCTCTTTATTTTCTATTTTTAAACATTATTTTTTACCACTTTTTTATATATTAAAATGTATTATGATTTTGTGACTATTTTCTGGCTGATCTTGGGTTAAATTTTGGATCATGAACTTTATTAATATCATTGAATCCATAGTGTTGAGTTTAACTCTACAAAAATGGATGAATGATTTTAATAATAGTTTGATTAAATTTAATTCAAAAATGGTTTGTATATTCTCTCTCATCCTTCTTCATCTCATCCCCATCTTATTGCACTAAATGTTGTTGGAGCATGATCTCTATATCATGTCTCAAAACAAATGGTGCATAGATTGCTATTGACCAGCCTCAAAATAGGTGCGACTTCTATATAAGTCCACTTACGATTGCTTAACATAGCGCTAAATTTTGTCCCGATTCGAATAAATTATCATTCCTGGCCCAAACTTATGATTGCAAGCCCAAGTATGTTAATTTGATCTCTTTGATCCAATAACTTTAAAATGCATTGTGCGGAGGCTTTGGTTCTACCAATCCCTAATGGATCTACAACACCTTTAGTCAATGCAGATCACTTAAACATCGTTGATCATTAAATGGCACTTGTGAGAATTCCAAATGGATGATATACTTGAAAAAAAGCAAATGCAACTTGTTGTGTTGAGGCTTTCGTTCTACCAATCCTCTAATGAGTTCCAAATGCAAGCTTCAAGATGGTCATCCAACTAACCACTAATTATTGACTTGTCTTACTTTATGCTTTTATTCTTTTTTATGCTTTATATACCATTTACTTTTAGCATTTACATTTCATGCCATTTTCATCTTTGCTCATTTCAGCATTTACTTTCTTGTCATTTTTACTTTGCTCACTTGAGCTTTTCTTTTCCTTTCTTAAGATACTTAATAATCAACATAAACCCTGAAAAATATTTAATGGTACTTGGACTATTTGGTTACTATCCTTGGCATTATGGAGCATGAGACTTTTCTTGGACTTAGGATTAGAAACCTTGGCCTATCTTGGAGACCTGGTGATCTTATCTGATTATTCTGTCTGGAGTTATTGAGGTTTAACTCAAGACATTGGGTTGCTTGTTTGTTTTTGTGTGCAGCTTTTTTGTGATTACACTCTTTGTTTATAATCTGGAATTCACCCGTATACAACCGTTATTCTGCCCAATTTTTATGAAGACTTAATACACTTGAAGTTTGGTTCTCTCAAGAGGTCTAGTGTTTTTTTTTGCTTGATTGGTTTCAATCCAAGGAATGGGAATTATATCTTGGCTCATAATGTCAAGTATTGGATTCTTGTTGGTTAGATGACTATTATCCCTAACTTTTACCTTATGCTTTAAGATAGTCCCTTCTTCTCCTCCCATCTTCTTTAATTTCACAAATATTCTTCCTCCTTTTGAGAACTCTTCTTGTTTTTTAAACTTGAACCATTTTCATAATAAACTTGGACTTATGTCCATGAATTTTCAAAATGTTTTCATAAATAAACCCCAATCAACTTAATTATACCTTGACATTTTTTGTGAGAAGACTAAAAGTCAATCAATCTCATTTCAAACCATCTTGCTATTTTGGGTTTTATCTTTAAACTTTTCTCAAAAGATTGAACTCTTGTCAATCCTTGTAGTGATGCAAACAACTATACTTCTACAATATTTAGTGAAGAGAGATATTTTCTACTTGGCTGTTGAGTGAGGCATTGTTGATTTTAAAATCCAAGCCATATCCTCCACTTTGAGATGATACAAATTCTCCTTTCTCATAATTGTGGGTAGTAGGTATGTTTTCCACACGGACAATGACGATAATGTTTTATCTCATAAAATTAATCAACACACTTGTGTTTTAAAATTTTTAAAAGAGGAACTACGTGTACCCTGATCCCCTATTTCACGAATGGTGGTACGTAGGCACCAAAGGTTCGCAACCACGGCGGGTGCAAAAATCATAAAAATATATTTCTTTTTCTCACCTCCACCATCTATTTTACATACAACATTTTATAGCCAAAATATACAGATTTTACAAAGAGGTTCCTGCGAAGTACCGTAGATGATTAGGGTGCTAATACCTTCCCTTTGCATATCCAACCCCCTTACCTTGAATCTTTCCCCCTCTTTTTGGATTATTTGCTCTTTTCCCATTCCTTTGGAAATAATAAAGCACAGTGGCGATTTTTATTTTGATCTGTAAAAGTCTAGTCAATCCAATGGCTTAGTCTTAAACATTTCTACCACTATAGAAAAATGGCGACTTCACTGGGGAAAGATTGACCTCTTGCTGGTCCATCCCTAAGTGGGTTAAACCTATCTTTGTTTATATCTGTATATGTGCTATTGTTCTTTATGTGTTATATGTTATATGTATGTTTGTCTGGATTTTCCTGGTTTTCAGGGTGCTTGATGATTACTCATAAGGCTTATACCTGGACTTGGGCAAACTTTAAGATATGACGTACGATATAGTCATGTTAACTTTGAGGGAGTAATCCCTAAAAAGGAGGCATGAGATCCCCCACTTAGTGGAGCCCTCTTTGACTGTAATGTCGTTTACCGAGTAATTGGGAAGACATACTGCTTTCGATCTGGGAGCCTGCTGAAACTGAGGATCATAGAATACCAAACCCATCTTGGCCTTTTATGTGTAGTGCGGAAGCTATGACGGAGTAATCCGGAAATAGTTGTCACGCGATACTATGCTCGGACGAGTCTTTCTTGAGAATATTACTAATTACCGAGTTAATCGGGAAGTTGGTAATATCCGAAGGAAGGATGTAGACTCTGGGAATCTCTAGAACCTTGTTTGGCAGCTGATAACTTTTAGACCAACACCTTATGGGTAGTACCTTCGACCTCATTCTCGTGACATTGAACCTATAAATTCTATACGTGTAATCTTGTGTGTGATTGTTGCATCATGCATCCATGCACTCATAAGCATCTTATGAAGAAACCATATCTTAAGGGATTTAAAGGTTGACTATTTGTGAATATCTCAGGTACTTTCTAACCATGGATTCTGAAAAGAGAAAGACCGGGAAATACAGTTTCAAGGATCCCAAGATAGATAAGTTGATCAGTCTAATTCCCGAGATCGTGTGTTCTGCAGACTTTCGGAAGAAATATGGATCCATTATACCTCTCATGAAGCTGAAGATGAAGAAGGGTATTCTCTCGACCTTGGTCCAGTTCTATGATCTGATGTATCATTGCTTTACTTTTCCCGACTATCAGTTGGTGCCTACACTAGAGGAGTATTCTTATCTATTGGATTTAGCTGTTACTGATCGTGTTCCTTTCACCGGTTTGGAGGGTGAGCTAAAACCACATGAGATTGCTGCTTTGATTCATCTGGGGAAATATGAGGTGGAAGCCCATATTACTACTAAAGGAGGGGTTAGAGGATTACCAACTCAGTTCTTACTTGAGAAAGCTCGTTACTTTGCCAAAATTAAGAGTACAGTTGCTTTTGAGGCAATCTTTGCTCTACTTGCTTACGGGTTGTTCTTATTTCCTAATGTGGACAAGTTTGTTGACATTAATGTTATCAGGATCTTCATGATTGGAAACCCAGTTCCTACATTGTTGGGTGATGCTTATTAGTCTATCCATCTTCGGAATTTTTATCATGGGGGGATGATTATCTGTTGCACGCCTCTGTTATACCGGTGGTTTATCTCTCATATGCCTCAGTCTGATGCTTTTTGGGATGTCAAGAAGGAACCCCGTTGGGCTCCTAAGATCATGGCACTTACTCACTCGTATATTGATTGGTATCATCGAGCTTACCAGGATATAAAGATTATTGACAGTTGTGGTAGTTTCCCCAATGTACCTCTTCTTGGTACAAAGGGAGGAATTAACTATAACCCTGTTCTTGCACGACAAAAACATGGTTATCCGATGAGGGATAAACCAAATAGTATTCATTTGAGTAGTTTCTTTATGAAGGAAGGAGAAGACTATAGGGAAGCTAGGGAGAAAATTTCAAAGGCCTGACGTTGCATTCATAATAAGAGTTGGAAGGATTTGGGACCTAGGGGTGCTGTTTCTTTGGAGCCATATCTTTAGTGGGTCCGATCGAGCACTATTCAGTTAAAGATTTGGGACCTTGCCCTGTCTGATGTGTAACGCTCCTGTCATACGCGTATAACTGCCTGCATTACGCGTAGCGCTTCCTGCCTTACGTGAAACAGTAGTCTGTGACCAAAAGAACTGTATTTCACATCAGAATGACTTCCACTCATTTTGAGCACTTTCCACCTCCAGAATTGGGTCCAAAATAACATTCTTTCACATATTAACTTAGAGATTTCATTCTACTTCATTATTCTACAATCCTACACCAATTTCTACATCAATTCTTCCAATTTTCGTCACACCCCTAGATCTATAAATTTTCAGATTTGGGATATTTATGAATAACACAACAACATCAGAATCACAACAACAACACATTAATAACATCACTGGGTTCACGAATTTTACATGACAATCATATAAAACAACATAATTCAGACCAAGAAAACATTCATCAAATCATTCATGAAAAACCTAAAGAGGTAAAGGAACCCTCACTACCCTCTCTTATTAATATCACCAATTTAGAGAACCCATTCACCCCTTACCTTAATTTGTAGCTTTGATGCTTCAACAATGGAGAATTTCCTATGCCCTAGTTCTCTCTTCTCTTCTCTGTTTCTACGTGACAACAATTTTTCTCCCAAATGGTCAAACCCTCTTCTATTGTATTTTATTATTAATAACACTCCACTAATAATAATAATAATAATAATAATAATATTAATATTAATAATAATATTAATAACAATATTAATTTTCTTAATAATAACTATAATATTAATAATAATAGTATTATCCCTCAAAACTAAGTTTCACCACAAAATGCCAAAGCAAATTCAAAATAAACAAACAATAACTAAGTATTTAAATGGGGCATTACAATAACAACACCAATTCCATTTCCAAGCGCGTTGGAAGCTCCATCAAAACCATACACCATCGGGATCCTGGCTCATGTCCTTCATACGATCCATGTTCTTCATAATTTGTAACTAGCATGATGTTCTCGTCTGGGAACTTGAAATTTATAGACTGATAGTCGTCTACAACTTGATGAACCAAATGATCCACCAGTACACTTCCTTTAATTGCTTTCTGATTGGTTTACTGAATATGTATTCTGTTAATACCATTTGCCATCTGGATATCCTTCTGGAGAGTGCGGGTTTCTCGAATATGTATTTGATTGGATCCATCTTAGAGATCAATAAAGTAGTATGGGTTAGCATATACTGTCTTAGTCGGTGAGCAGCCCATGCCAAATCGCATCAAGTTTTCTCGAGCAGTGAGTATCTTATTTCACAGTCGATAATTTTTTTGCTAAGGTAGAATATTGCATGCTCTTTTCGACCAGACTCGTCATATTGGCCCAGTACACATCCCATTGAGTTCTCTAACACATTTAGGTATATGATTAAAGGTCTTCCCTCAACAGGTGGGATCAAAATTGGAGGTTCTTGGAGATACTCCTTAATCTTATCAAAGGCTATCTGGAAGTCGTCATTCCACTTTACTAACTGATCTTTCTTTAGCAAATTGAAGATCGGCTCACAAGTAGCAGTCAAATGAGAAATGAATCGGGAAATAAAATTCAGTCGTCCCAAGAAACCTCTGACTTCCTTCTCAGTACGGGGAGTAGGCATTTCTTGAATGGGTTTAACCTTGGAGAGATCAACTTCAATACCTTTACCACTGACAACGAAACCTAAGAGCTTACCAGATCTTACCCCAAAGGTGCATTTGTTATGATTCAGCCTCAGCTTATACTTCTTCAGTCTCTCAAATAGCTTGTGCAGGTGGTCAAGATGTTCTTCTTCAGTTTGTCATGTCATGGAATAAGGCTACCATGGCACGCTGATATGTGGCGCCACCGTTCTTTAGCCTAAAAGGCATAACCTTGTAACAAAAAGTTCCCCACTGTGTGACGAAAGTAGTTTTCTCCATGTCTTCAGGCGCCATCTTGATCTGATTATAACTTGAGAAACTATCCATGAAGGAGAATACCTTTTGTTGAGCGGTGTTGTTGACCAGAAAATCAATTTGTGGAAGCGGAAAGTTATCTTTGGGCCTTTCCCTGTTCAAATCCCTGTAACACACACATACACACTTTTCGTATTTCTTTGGTATTGGAACCACATTATCTACCGACTGAGGATATGATTTAATAGCCAAGAAACCTACATTGAATTGTTTCATAACCTCATCCTTGATCTTATCTGAAATCTCGGGATGCATGCGACGAACCTTCTGCTTTATTAGAGAACAACCATCTTTCATTGACAGGCGGTGAACCACAATATTGGTATCAATCCCTGGCATGTCCTCGTACGACCAAGTAAAGATCTCAACATATTAATGCAACATCTGAATTAACCTGTTCTTGATACCGTCTTCTAGGTTGGCACATTCTTGACTTCTTTCCTGTCTATTTCAGTACCCAAGTTTACAACCTCGACTGACTCTTCATACGATTTTATAGCCTTTTCCTCTTCCACTAACAGTCTAACAAGTTCTCCAGGTATTTCACAATCTTCCTCACCTTCGTCTTCGGCGTGGTAGATCCAATTTTCAAATTCATAAGTGGCAATAGCAGAATTGTTATCAAATGGATCCAGAGTGGATGTGGATCTGCAATTTATTGTGTGGGTGTGTGTAAGAACACATAGCTATTTGAAAGTGATAAAATTAAAAGAAAATAAAAAAGAGCGCAAAATTTGAACGCAAAACGTCCAATGCTTTATTAATTGAAGACATGTTTATGAAATGACAGCCCTAACAAATGGACCGTTATGCCCTGGGTAAGGCACACGACGTAAAGTCATTGTTTAAATAAATTACATAAGCAAAACTTTGTAAGCAATAAAACAGAAAGTAGCTATTACTCCTGACTAAAGGAGATTGAGATAATGTCTTGAGCCCTCCAATTGTTGAGTCCATTGCCGATGGTCGAAAAGATCCAGGTGTCAAAGTCATAGTCACTATCAGCATCTTCTATGGATTTGTCTCCATTGTTGCTAATGCGGAATGGTGGTCTTCCGGCAAGAGCACGACGAATATTCCTCTGAGCCTCTACAGTGAAACCCAAACCAAATTTGTCATATTTATACGAAACGTTAGGAAGATGACCCCAAGTATTACAACCACTGTCTTCTACGACAACTCTAGCACCCTTCAAAGAATCCATTCTGGGAGGAACCCTAGAAGCTTTGGGAATAACAATGACATCTTTGGTAGTGGCAGGAGGGATAACTTCAAAAGTTTGACAGGGAGTCTCGATGAATTCTCTGTCCATTTCTAAATATTGGAATGAGTTCAAGTGACTAACCATATACTCCTCTTCACCGCCGATAGTAACAACCTTTTCATTCACATGATATTTTAGCTTCTGATGTAGGGTTGAGGAAACAGCGGTTGCCCCATGGATCCAAGGGCATCTGAGTAAACAAGAATACACTGGCTGGATATCCATCACATGGAAAGTAGATTCAAAGACCTACAACTCTACCTTAATTGGGAGATCTACCTCTCCATTTACCTTCCTCTTTGACCCGTCAAAGGCCCAAACTATAATATCATTGGGTTTCAGCATAACGCATTTGCAGTCAAGTATGTCGAGTGCACCCTTTAGTAGAATATTTAGCGAGGAACCAGTATCAATCAAAATATGTGCCAAAATAGTGCCCATGCATTCAATATAGGCATACAGTTCCTTGTTGTGGTTTCTTCCCTTGGGAGTCAAGTCAGCATCGAAAAAACCTAAACCATTATCCGTTGTTAGGCTACCAACATAACTTTACTAAAGCCTCTGCATGGGCTTCAGAATGCAATAATAGGGATAACATGGAGATCTTAGATGGGGTTTGCCCCAGATGTTCAACAATCTTATAATTACTTTTATGGATAATCTTCAATACCTCTTCCAACTATTGCCTAAAGGTGTCTTCAGCTGCATCTTCTTTAGGGGCCTCCGTATGGGAAGACACCATTATTTTCTCTTTACCCCGAGCCTCGGTAGTTAACTAGGTAGTGGTTACTTTGACTGGTGTAACAACAGGCTTCAGAGAGGTCTCCGGAGAGAAAATCCTTTCTCTTCTAGTAACCTTACTAGTCCCATCAATATTGTCAATGTCGGGATCAGTAACTTCAGTATCTTTAATCTCAGTAATCGGTAGTTCTTGCTTGACACTATGGTAGTAGACATTGGATCCATAGTTCCAAGGGATAACTTTATCCGAAGAGTATGAAATAGGTCCAAGTATGGTGATTATCAGAGGAGCAGCTTTTGGATTGGCAGCAATCCTTACAGGCCCTTTGGAGGTGATCTTGACAGGGCGGACATATATTACAAATAAGTCTTGAAATAGATTCTCAGCAGACAAAATCTTCTCAACCAAAATGATGTGATTGTCCATTAGGCGTTGAACGTCTTCCTTCAGTAACTTGCAGCCATTGGGTTGGGTTGCACAACAGTAACATTTTTCAATACAGGTCAAAAATAAACCGGCATGCAATAAATTCTTCTTGATAATCGAGAGGGTAGTAACCAATTCACTTACAACAGAGAAATACAAAACATCATCAATAGCACTAATGCTTTTATCGTGCTTCAACATTGGTGTAGTAACTAAATTGGGAGTCTCCGGAGGGTCAAACTCAATCTCTTTATTGTCGATCATGTCTTGAATTTTGTTTTTAAGGCCCAGAAGTTATTGGTGTCGTGCTCGGGTATATTGGAATGGTAGGCACACTTCATATTTGGATTGTAGTGGGGAGAAGAGGTGTTGGGATTCTGAGGAGGATCCCTTAAGTTTATCAGCTATGCTTTCAGTAAATGTTGTAATGCTTGAGACATTGACATACTAATCTTGGTGAACTGTCTTCTTGTTGCATTTATCCTATGCTGATTGCCCTGTTGTTGTTGTTGCAAAGGCGCAGGATTAGTAATCAACATTGCTCCTGCAGATTAATGGTGATCATTTCTATTACGACCCTTCTAGCCATAAACAATATTAACTTCTTTATTTCTGCTAAATGTCTTCTTTTCAACACTCGAAGATGCATCCACTTGAATCTTTCCACTCTTGATACCACCTTCTACATGTTCCCCAGTTAGTATCAACTTAATAAAACTAGATGAAGAACTTCCGATCAGATGATTATAGAAAGGCCATGTTAATGTATCCATGAACATATCAACCAGCTCCCTGTCAGATAAAGGAGGTTGCACTCTTCCATCCAGATCTCTCACTTTTGGTCATGCTCTTTAAACCCTTCATTTGAGCCCATAATCATACTTTGTAGTTTCACGCGAGTTGGAGCGAGATCAGCATTGTATTGATACTGGTTGTAAAAAGCAGCAGCTAGGTCTTCCCAAGTGCAGATGTTGGTTCCCTCCAGGTGATAGAACCATTCAAGTTGTATCCCAGATAAACTCTCTTGAAAGAAGTGAACCCATAACTTTCTGTCAGCAGAATGGGGTTGGATCATCCGAACATAAGGCTGCAGATGAAGCTTTGGATAGGACACACCATCATATTTGGCAAAATTAGGGACCTTGAACTTTTGAGGGATAACAACCCTCGAAATAAGACCCAACTCTTCAATGTCCAGCCTGAGCACTTTCTGTATCTTCATAGCATTAATTCGATCTTCTGTCTGCTTGTATCATTCATTAGTGAGAGAATATTGTTCAGCAGAATAGTCTTCATCAGAATCTTAGCCAGAACCAAGGTTGTTATTGTTTTCAGACTTCACACTCTTGTCATCTTCGTCTTGGTTATTGTCTTCATTTGACGGTACCTAAAAATCTAGAGCCTTTCTGATAGGACCCTTGAATTTCTGCCCATATTAAGAAAGACTGTTGGATTTTTAGTCTTCTTCTTATTCCCCTTTGTGACGAGGGTCTTCAACTCGTCTTAACCCTTAGCTAAGTCCAAGAACATTTATTGAAACTGGGTGTTTTGAGCTTGAAGTTCTTTCATAGTTTGTTCGAGTGCCATCTTTTAGTAAACAAAAGAAAACAAATGGAAACAAAAGAAATTTTAGTAACAAGCTCAAATTATAATTTCCTTCTAGGCTTATAATGATAACACGAAGAGTTACAAAGAAACAAAATATGAATTTAAGTCTCCCATGGGCACTTCCTCTTTGTGTTGAGATATGCATTATGGATTTGTTCTTTGTGGAGTCATTTCTTCAGCTCCAGTACTTTCTTCTCACTAGCATAAAACTGATTTTCAATGGTATCCTTTTCTTCCTTGAGGTGAATCCAGGACTTTTGTAGTTCTTTGAGGTTAGTAGGAATATCAGGATGAAGAACGGTATGAAGAACACCCCCCTTCAACAACAGGCTCTACGATCACTGGTAGGATAGCAGGATATGACATTTTAAGATTTTGAGAATGAGACCGCATCCATATGAGGTAAGGCTCTAGAGGAATGGAATTCTTGTGTCCCAAAGTCTCACTATCAATCTTGTTGACCAGGCCCCAGGCACATATAAACCTTTGATGGTAATTTTGAGGATCGTTCTCATAGTCAAATATAATACCCTGGATGAGCATATCATGATGACCATCCCTTCGAGCATAACCAAACTGACGCAGAGCTAGAGAAGGGTTGTAAGTGACACCTTCCTTTATGCCAAGGAGTGGTACATTAGGGAATTCCCGACATCGGTCAATAATAGTGATATCTATCTGAGATCGAGAACACAAATGGATATCTGAATGAGCGAGTGATATCAACCTTTGAGACCACCTCAAACCCTGATCATTTTTTATCACTGATTGGGGCAGATGCGAAATAAACCACCAGGATAGTAGAGGTATGCAACACATAAGAGTTCCTCGCTTCTTCATAGTATGAGTGTGAAGAGAATGTAGGACATCTCCAAGAAAAGTAGGCACCAGATTATGAGTGAGAAATATTTTAATGGAATTCATATCTATGAATTAGTCCAGATTAGGGAATAGTACCAAACCATAGATCAACAAAGCCAAAGTATCCTCGAAAGCACAAAAACTTATGGCATATAGAAACCACTGAGCCTTATCTATCATAAATTTAGGAGGAAAACCCTTGACTCCATTCCTTGTTTCCCAATTAGATATAATGTCCGATCTTTTAGATGTAAGGCGACTGTAATGTCTTCAGGTTTTGGAACTTGCTCTAGACTGGTGAAAGGTATCTGATGAAGAATAGTCACTAGAGTAATTTAGAGAATTCTTCCATTGTGGGCACCAACTGATAATCTGGGAAAGTAAAACAATGATGCTTAGGATCAAAGAACTGGAATAGGAAACTCATCATGTCTTCTTGAAACCGTAATAACAAAAATGAGTAGATGACCATGTCTCTTGGTGAATTCAGAATCGTCAGGAACTTTTGAGACTAATTCCTCAAGATTGGAAGGTACCCTTACGAAGTTGATTCAGATAGTACTCCTGTGATTGGAAGCAATGACCCTGCAACACAGAAATCAAGATAAATCCCCTAGATCCTTGAAATGGTTAGTCATGATATGATGTTATGATGTTATGATGTCATGTTTAAACAAATAATAAGCAAAAACAAAGCACACAAGTGCTTTAGATTTAAGGCTTGCATGAGGTTCGTAGGTAATACCCTCTTAAAGTTTGGTTGACTCAAGCTGTCCTAAAGAAGTAACCAGGTTCTAGGGATCTCAATATCACTAATTTTTCCCACAAATTTTGTTTAGCACGACAGCTGACATGCCACCAAACAAGACTCGAGAGTCGAATATCAATGAGTGTAGCATCAAGTATTAACCAACTTCGTACTGCACAAAAGTTGGATATCTCACTACCTTCTAATGGCTAAGTTGGGTTAGTTAAGGTTCTAAAGGTCAGTTAGTGCTTATGGAACCACGCTGCAGCCTAGTATTCTCCCCGACTGACTCGAGGGACACAAGTACAAACCAATGTGTCACACTAACGTAGCCATCACTTCAACCATATAAGTATTATCCTTATAGTTTGCATGATCTATTGCTACTTACCTAAAATGCCCCCAAATCTAGGTGTAGGATCTTTGCAAGAAAATAAACCCGAGCAAGCCCCAAAATGTAAAGCACATAAGACAAACAATAAAAGCATTTAAATATGATCTAACTCTAAAGGTAACCCCTATTTTAAGCACTTTCCCCAGCAGAGTCTCCAGTTCTATAATATGGTGGGAGAACTGACTTGTTTTTGTGTTTTATCGCAAATGTTGCAGATAGTATAGTCGCCACCGATTTTTCTTTAATCCAATAAGAAAGGGGTGAAAAGAACAAGAAATACCTTGAGATTATTGAGTTCGGGGGGTTGGTTATGAAAAGAGAAAGTGTTATCACCCTTTTCATCCGTAGTTATATACAGGCTCTTAATCGCTAGCTCACTTTGAAAATGCTTTGTGAATGTGTTTGAAAAATATTTTGAAAATTGCCATAGTGAGGCAGAACTTTATAATGATATTCGTATATGTCCTCGAGAATGCGTACAAAATGTTTGTTTTGAAAATATTTTGAGAAAGTGTGATTGTGAAAATATGTTTTTGTTTTGAAATGTTCATGAGCAAGCGACTACGAGAGTTCTACCTACTCAAATTCTTTATTGATCTTTTCCTCCTCTTTTAGATAGTGCTATCCTGCCATTAGTTAGTAGGAATCCCTATCATTGGATGTGAAGGGACAGGCGTGGGTCATCGTATAGTCATAGAAGGCAACATGTAAGGACGCTTTAGCAATTTTTGTTTAATGGACTAGATCATTTACCGAAGGCAACATTCGAAAGGGTCATCAAGGGACTATGATCTTTGTTTTCGAGGGACAATGCTAAAGCGTCCCCACGTTCGAGGGACATGACTTCTTTTGTTATGAAGGCAACAAGGGAGGTTACCCTAGAGGTGCAAGCATGCAAAGTGATTTGTGTTTCGAGTATTGTTTATCTTTGATTAAGATTAGCTATCATTTGCTTTTAATCTTACCATACAATCCTATTAGCTAACAATAACAATAAAATAGGAAAGCGGTAAAGTACAGGAAATAAATGTTCCTACAGTATTACATGACTTCAGGAATGGGGGCTACAAGTAATAAAATACGTGGAAATAGAAACCCTAATTATCTAATACAAACCATGATCAGTTACATAACCAGAAAAATGCGAAAATAATAAACTATGCGAAAATGTAAAATAAAAGGAAAAGGGAAAGAAAATTGTTTTTGTGATATTTGATAGAAAAGAGGTTTTGATGATTAATCTAATAACCTAATTAATTTTAATTAATTAAAAAAATGAAATTGATTAATTAAGTTAATAAAACCTAAAAACCCTAAATTGATTTTAATTAAAAAAAGGGTTTAGTGAAAAACCTAAAAAAACTAAATTAATTGATCAAATAGAAAATCTAAAAAATTAATTTGGATTGATTAAATAAAAACCTAAAACTAATTAGGGTTTATAAAAAATCAATGGTTTAAAAAATGTTTTGTGAAAATAGAAAAAATAAGATAAAAAGAGTGGAAGAATAGAGAATTGGAAAAAAATAACCAAATGGCCAGGGGTGGATGTTGATCCCACGCCCTCTGAACTTTAAATCAACAAGTTAACCACTAGCCCAGGCGCACCTTGGTGTCAAGGAATGGCATCAGCATAGTTTATCATCTTCAAAACAAATAAATACTAAAAAACATCAAAATTCCAAAAGGTTGGGATCGAACCCACGCCTTGGCAAAATAAGTCTTTATCGTGCGCGCTTCAACCGTTGGGAGGTAATACATCAGGTATTAAAACTGAAACAAATAAAACAAATATTAAATAAAACGCATATACCAGAGAGACGCCAGAGCCCTAGCTCCGGTCACCTTCTCCGGTGAGTCAATTTCATGTTCCTGCAAAATATCACACGTTAGAGATCCAGGGGGACCCTATCCCCCTAAATCAGACCATGCGAATCCAATGGGAGGGTTCTTTTGGAATGAAACAGACTGGTTTAAGAGCTACGTCAAAAGTACATGGGGTCGCTGTAGTTATGGTGTTTCACAATTTGGCCAGCATGGGACCTCCATGATGGTTCTATCTTGCACTATCAAACCTCAAACATAATGATATTATTAGTATGTCTTAAAGCAAATGAAAAATAAAAAATATGATTTTGCAAAAAAGTATAAGATCAGAGATGTATGTGATGGAACTTCATGAGCTTTGGATCATTAATTTGATCAATTCTTACTCTGTAGGATTGCTTAAAGTGAATGAGCTGATTTATTTGCAGTGAAGGAAGTTGTTAGTAAGGTTTTGAGTTGCCCTGGGTTTGAATAATTTTTGAGTTTTTTGGAGGTTATTTCTAGTACAAGGGTTTATCCTTTGTCTGTCTGAAGAATGCAGAATATATAGCCTGAATTAGGTCAACATAACATGGGCTTGGACCTTTGTTAATAAGCCTTGTATTTTACTTTATTTATTTTGAATTAATAATGAATAAAATCAAAATAGTTAAAATAAAATAGATCAATGGGGATATGAGTAAGATCTGAGGTGTATATGAAGTATAAAACACGTTTGGACTCTGAAATAATAGCCCAATAGCCCAAAATATCAAGTTTTCTCAATTTGAACTTCATGCATTTGCTCAAAATTTCCCACCTTGCACCAATCATAACTCTCTCAATTTTTATCATTTTAAATTTATCTTTTACTTTTTGTAAAGGTCAAGATGTCCCCTACAATCTCTATGTTGGTCATTTTCGCATTTGATGAATTTATCTTAATGTAAGTTGCCTTGACAAAAAGTGTCTTTTTGTTGACTTTTGAAATGATCTATAATGTATTGGCTCATATCTCTCAAATGAAGCACTTTTTGGACTTAAAATTAGAGAGAAAAAGTTGTAGGGGATTGAATTTCCTTCAAAATAAGCTTTGGTTAAGGATAAACTGATGAAGCATGTGAAAGTTATGCTTGGTCAAAGTTTCGTTGACTTCTCCTTAAGAAAACCCTAATTTGGAAACTTTTGAATTTGGATGATTTGAGAGTTTTCCTTGATGAATCATGATCAACCCTTGATCAAATGATGAATATTACTTCAAAATATTGATGTTGACCAAAAATCTTGAAGTTTGACTGTATGTTTACCACAATTGACCTTTTGTCCAATATAGTTGATTTTTAGTCATCTGAGCCATTGACTGAGGAAACTTGTGATGCAAGGCTTGAAACTTGGTATAAGCATTCTTGGAGACATATGAGGAACCATGAAAACCACTTGAGACCTTTGAAACCCAATATTCCTTGAGTAAAATGAAACCCTAGTTGTGGACCCATTGCTTAGGAGGAGAATTTGTCGGATCAATTCTTAAGCAACCTTGAGCATTTGAGAACCATAGAAAAATTCCTTGAGTAAAAAGGGAGGGAAATTATTGGGGTACAACAGTAAATTTAACAAAAATTTGCTGAGTATGCTTTCATAATGAACCTAGCTTTAATTATAATTTTTGAAGGTTGTAATGTGGCCTAGTTCACAGTTTAAGAAACAAAGATATAAGGCTCAAATTTTATTAAACTCACCTCATTCTCCTTAATATTCCAAATTCCTAAATTCAATCAACTCAACGGATGTGTTCAGTCTGCAAAAGAATTTTCGTAGTTTCGATGATGATGGGAAGCATTTATAAGGTTTAAGCACCTAATGAGAAGCACTGGTAGTTCTTGAGGTGGAAGTCAGATGCTTATTTTCCATTTTTCTTTTAGTCCCTTATTTTTACATTGGGTCGATTCTTTTGATTTTTTTCGGTCCATCAGGATGTCCTAACTTTTTCCTAAGTAAACTATTTTTAGTTTTTGAGCTTTTTTTTACTTAGCGGGCTATTTTTTTGGAAATAAATCTTGATATTTAAGTTTTTGTGAACTTTGTCTTCATCGCTTCCTCGATCTTGGATGATATAAGTGAGGAAGAAGATATTGTCAGCTTTTATCTTCATTTCTTCCTTGATCTTTAATGATGTACGTGGGGAAGAAGCTCTTATGAGCTTATATTCATTGATTCCTTGATGTTTAATGATGTGCACGAGGAAGAGGATGTGCTTAAACCTTTTGCTTAGATAGATTGGTTCTCTTGAAATTTGATTGCATCATTGGATTAATTGAAATCTACCCTTCCCCTGGTTAAAACTAAGGGTTTTTTTTAATAAATAAAATATAAAGAATTCCAACTTCTGGCTCAAGGGGGTTGACTACGGATTAACTCCTTATTTCTCTATTGTTTAGGAAGTGAAACAATGCCTTACATCGTCAGATAGGTCTTACTATTAAAAAGTCATACGTCAACATAATTCAATTATTTTTATGTACATCATTCTCCCTCAAAGTTTGTTAAAGGTGAAGAAAATGGAAAGGTGAAAAGAGAAACGGAAAAGTATTAATATTTTTTTTGCGTATGGAAAAGCGACGTTAAATGAAGAGTGAGTATGAATGGATTGATTTCAAAAACATGCATGATTATTTTATTAGAATTAAAAATCACAGAGTATAATGTTTACAACCAATAACACTTAGCAACAAAGAAATTACAATTTAGAAATGATAAAGGCCTAATGATCCTAGGGATGAGCTTCTTTGTTGATCTACTGACTTTAGGAGATGCTTCTTAGTTATTGGACTTGTTAAAGAGAGTGGTGACCTTCTCCTTTTTTTCTTCTGGGCGTACCTCTTTTACTGACAGGGAAATTACTCTTGATATTATTGCCTTTGATGTAGGGGAGCTACCCTTAGTAGTGGTATCCGAGGCATTGCATATAAATACAGTTGGCATGGTGAAGGGTTGCCTTTTCTCTCCAATAGGACTTGTAGGACCAAGCTCATTTGAGTCTTCAATGGTTAATCTCCTCCTTCCATGGTTTAGGACTTTCTTGAGTTCCTTTATGAGTATCGGATAACATACTAGCTGGATATTTGGATAAGGGAAAAATTGAAATAGATATGAATTTTATAATATGTAAATGTATGAAAAGAATTGGTATGAAAAAAGTTTTTTTTTTGTTTAGGGTATGCTAAAAATTTTCATGGAGATGCAATGTAATGCGGAGTTAGGATAAAAATAAACCTAAGGACAAAAACCAAATGGGTGACATTTAAAAGGAAATCCGTACGGGTTAGGGATTATGACCTACAAAAGAAAACCTCTATATGCTAGGGATTATGACAGGCATAGGAAATCCCTACGGGCTAAACAAAATAAGACCCTTACGAGTTTAGAGGATAATAATAGATATAAGGTAATCCTTACGGGTGTTGGGATAGAGATAAGATGTCATTCGCGGGAAGGTTCCCTATGAAGGACGAGATGTTAATAAAATATCCTTTAGGAGAACTCCTACAAGATATTCTAAGTTTTTCTACCCTTCCCCACAAGGGTTGTTTCCTTAAGGTATCATGGATAACACGAAAGGGAAAAGGCACAAGGGCCTCCCGTAAGTGGAGCCTCTTTGTAGACCAAGACATTCGTCTCATAGGTCATACAAGGTCTCATTATGAGTTTTTATTTTTGGGGTTATTCATAGAGTCATTGATCAAATCCAAAGTCCTATCTCCAAGACAAGATAACCCTCCAAAGATATTTCTCGAAATTCAACCCACTCTAAGCGATGTTATCGCAAAAAATCATAGGGATGTTAAACCTCCTTGGATAATTGACAACCCCTTATCTAAGGTTTATTATTATTTAAGGATCCCACCAACGGGATATAAAAACAATATGATAACAGATAAATAACAATAAATGAGAAATAAATAAATAAAACAAAAACCAAAATAAGGAAATAAAAATATATAATAAATAGAAAAACCCAAAAAATCCTAAACCTAAAGATAGGGTAAACTCTAACTTAAGGGTTGTGTCTCCAACAGAGTCGTCAGCTTTCGTAACTGGCTAAAACAAGAGAGAAGCCACCACTACTTTTTGTTCTAAGGAGAGGAAAGAAATGGAAAACCGTAACTGGTTTAGAGATTGATGGTTTCGTGAGTTAATTAGATAAACAGAAGGTGTTAGGAATCCTTTACCTCCCTTGTACTCAAGGGGATCCTTTTTAGACCTAGAACTTATTGAAGATATTTCTTTATTTATTATCATATTATCATTTAAGGGGAAATTAAGTTTTTTAGTTAGTGGACTCGCCGTGATTTTTCAACTGTGTGCCTACGTATCTTCTTAAAAATAAATCAGATTTCTTCGTAGTTCAAAGTGTTTGGTTGGTGTTTTTTATAAAATCATGTTAAGTTTCTTTCGAATGATTTGGAACATGCATGAGTTTGGAAATTGAGTGATGGTAGGCGAAGTTTTTGTGTTCATATAAAAAGTAACTGGATAATCCTTTATTGAAAAATATCTTGGGTTTGGTTATATCATGAGAATAATGTTTTTTTTTTGGTTAGATGTTTTAAGTTTGGTTGTTTAATAAAGAGTTGATCTTTATTGGAATTAAATCGAGCGGGGCGAAGAAATTGATTTGATTGGTTTGTGAATTTTAGTGATTTGAATTTGAATAATTAATTTGTAAGGCATTAAGCCGACCTACTAATTACTCGATGACGTATATACAATTATTTATAAAAATGTATAATTAATTTTATTTAGAAAAAAATGTGATTTATGTACAAGTTTGTTGAAAAAAGAAATTTAATCGAATAGCCAAAAATCATATATAAGATGAATTGTTTTTGTAATTTTGATTTTTATATATTTTTATAATGAAATTAGATTAATGAAACTAAATAAAATAAAATAAAAAACATAATAAAATTAACCTAATTAAAATTAATAGAAACAAATCAATTAAAAACTAAAATTAAAATTAATTAAATAAGTAAAAAAACAGGAGTTGTTGAACTTAAGCTGGAGGTACGCAAGGAACAAAATAGTTCAATCACAATTGGGCTTTAGGCCCACTTCCAAAACACCCTAATTCTAAATATATTCTAAATATACTAACACTAATAAAAATGAACAAAAAATAATAATTAACAACATCACAAGCTGGGGGCGGCACCTAATGTTCCTGTAGTGAATATTTCTTACTTTTTAACATCCACACCATACTCCAACACATGATAGTATTTGTTATTTCTATAAAATTATGATTGACATACATTTTGGTAAAACCAACTTAGCCGTAACATGTTGTACAAGATGTTCTAACTTGCAGTTTTGAACATGTCGAGTAAAGATGTTGCAACCAGGAGATAGGATATCGTGTCTGCAACAACTGACATTTATGGTTCAATTCATTTGTTAGCTACTTAATATTTAGGGAATATTAAATTAGCTTATGTGGCGTCCAAGATTGACAAATCAGAATATTCTATGTTGGTTTTCGAAGATATGCTTGGTTTCTAAATATAGAGACATTTTAGGAATCTAATGATTGAAGAATTATTTTCTTGGAGAAGAATTTGGAAGATTTGTGCTGCCTCACTGTTGCGCTTCTGAAGCCCAACCCAGTCCAGAATAAAGTTATAAATAGACTAGTGTATACCTAGTATTAGGTGGAACTTACATGTGTATTTTTGTTAGGGTTTTAGAATCTTTATTGTTTGGTTGTAAGTTTTTTGTCAGATGTTCATAAGCTTTTAAGCATTAAACTTTTGTGTTTTAGATTCTCATAAGTTGTTAAGCATTGAATATTTGTGTGTCAATTCTCATAAAATTTTAAGCATTGATTTTTGTGTGTCTTGAAAGAGTGACTTCCGATTTTGTTCTCTACTTGTGTTTAGAGTTGCTCCAATTGTTGAGTGTAATTGAAGAGTGATTTGAGGATAGACTCATACCTTGATGTGTCTTAGATAAAAGTTAAGCTAAGGGTAGTAATTAAGTGTGTAGGCTATAAACTGGGATGTTTGCTGTGAGGTCTACAAATTGATATTATCTAGTTAATTTCGTTATTGGCTTGGTAGCCACCAGAGTAGGAAAGTTGTTCCAAACTGGGTAAACATATCTGTGTGTTCTTTATATTCAACATTGTTTAGTTTGTTCATATATCTTGTTGTTGTGTGTTGAATTCGGATCTGGTGTCTCGACATCTCTTAGGACATTCGGGATCTGACAGCCACAATTTCAATTGGTATTAGAGAAGGCATCCAGCTCTAACTCTGGGTGAATTTCAGGGTAGTTACTTTTTGCCGTAATGGACAAGTAGAGTGGAATTATGGTTAAAATACTAATTTTGGATGGTACCAACTATGACAGTTGGAAAACTCGTATGGAGATGTGCATAAAATCCTTTAGAAACAAGGCATGGAAAATTGTTGTCAAAGGATGGGAACCACCAAAGGTTGTGGATGCAGATGGTCAGGTCACTGATGTGTTGAAGCCCGAAGAAGATTGGGATGATAATGTCGCGGCATCATCTCAAGGAAACTCCAAAGCTTTAAATTCCATATTTAACGAAGTTGATAAGAATGTGTTCAAGCTAATAAAGAATTGTAAAAGTGCTAAGGTTGCTTGGGACACCTTGAGGAAAGTTCATGAAGGAAGTTATAAGGTAAAGATAGCAAAACTGCAACTTCTCTCTACAAAATTTGAGAACTTGAAGATGAAGGAAGATGAAAGTATCCAGGACTTTCACATGATTGTTCTAGTTATTTATAATGACTCAAAAGACCTGGCAGAGAAGATATCAGAGGATAAGCTGATCAGGAAGATGCTCATATCTCTCCCAAATATATTTGACATGAAGGTAATTGCTATTGAAGAATCCCGAGATTTAAGCACTATGACAGTGGATGAACTTGTATGTTCACTTAAGACTTTTGAGTCGGCTATCAATGAAAGATCTGAAAAGAAGATGAGTATATATTTTGCTTTTAGTGTTGAATACTAGGAGGATAAAGGAAATATGAACTCAGAAGGAGTATCCGAGGATCTCGTGCTACTGGGGAAACAATTTAACAGGGTGTTGAGGAAGTCCAGGTTAAGTGCTAAGAACATGTCATTCGACATCAACAAAAACTAGGACTTAGGGAGGAAGTTAAGATTTAAAGAGAAGCCAACCAAAGGAAATGTGTCCAGTGCCATGAATGTGAGGGATATGGACACATAAGAACTAAATATGCCACCTATCTCAAAAATCAAGGGAAAAACTTATATGTATTATGGTCAGATGGAGAATCTGAAAGTGATCATGAAGAAGAATCATCCAAGCAAGTGAATTCCTTGACTGGAATTTCTGGGTTTGATAAAGAACTCTGAATTTGATAAAGAATCATATGTTGGAGAAGTAACTGTTAGTGAATTGTCTGCTGGATTCATAGAGATGTGCCTCAAGAATGAAAGAATGTGTCAGGAAGCTTTAGAGAAAAATATATCGATTACTCATTTGGAGGCTGAGAAAGAAGAGCATCGTTCTATGATTTCTAATCTTAAAGAGGAGGTAATATTGCAAAAATAAAAATTTGACAATATGACCAAATCTGTAAGAATGTTGAACAAAGGCTCTACTGTGCTGAATGAGGTACTTCAATTTGGGATGAATGCTGGGAATGTGATGGGTATTGGTTATAATAACCAAGCTCTGAAGAACAACATGCAAGAAGTGAATTTTGCTCCTTAAAATATGAAACAAGAGCAGAAGATGCCAAGTTACATGTCCCAACATCAGCAAGGACATCAGAGAAGGTATTATAGTCTCATGTATCAGCCATGGATATGTCATTATTATGGATTGTTTGGTCACTTAAAGTCCTCTTGTTACAAACTATATGGCTATCCCAAACATATGACTGCTTACAAAAGAAAACATGTGCACACTAAGGAAAAGTCAAAAGGATCTCCTCAGCATAATTCATGTGGTTTCATAGCCTATACCTCGCTAAAATCTTCAAATAGGGAGGGTTGGTATTTTGATAGTGGTTGTTCTAGACACATGAATGGTGTTAACAAACTCCTTGTGGATATTAAACCATGTGCCACTAGCTACGTCACCTTTGTAGATGAGTCAAAAAGTGAAATAAAAGGTATTGGTAAGGTGGAGTATGCAGGACAACCTAGTCTTGACAATGTGTTATTTGTAAAAGGGATGACAGCAAACCTGATAAGTATCAGTCAACTCTGTGATAAGGGTCTCAAAGTTAACTTTACTCAATGTGAATGCTTGATTACAATTTATAAGAATCAGATGGTTATGAAGGGAACCAGATCAAAAGACATCTGCTACCTATGGAGTTCACCAGAATGTCTCTCAACATGCCTAATGTCAAAAGATGATGAAGTAAATTTATGGCATCAATAACTTAGACATCTACCTCTAAAGGGAATGAAGAAGATCCTGTCAAAGGAAGCTATTAGAGATATTCCCAAGCTAAATATTGATGAAGGGAGGATTTGTGGTGAATGTAAAATAGGGAAGCAGACAAAGATGTCCCACAAGAAGATTCAACATCTTGCAACCTTAAGAGTTCTAGAGCTTTTTCACATGGACATGATGGGACCTATGCAGGTTGAAAGTCTTGGAGGCAAAAGGTATGCCTATGTTGTTGTCGAAGACTACTCAAGATTCACTTGGGTGAAGTTCATCAAAGAGAAATCTAAGGTGTTTGAAGTGTTCAAAGAACTATGTTACAAGATTCAAAGAGAAAAGGATTGTGGTGTTATCAGAATCAGAAGTGACCACGGGAAGGAATTTGAGAATAACAAGTTTGAGGAATTATGTGCATCTGAGGGGATTATTCATGAGTTTTCCTCACCCATCACTCCTCAGCAAAATGGTGTGGTTGAGCGAAAGAACATGATTATTAAAGAGTGTGTCAGAGTTATGCTTCATGCCAATAAATTACCCCTTTACTTTTGGGATGAAGCTATGAATATTGCTTGTTATATTCACAACGGAGTGACAATCAGAACTGGAACTGCAGTTACTCTCCATGAATTATAGAGAGGAAGAAATTCAACGGTCAAGTATTTCCATTTCTTTGGAAGTAAATATTATATTATGGCTGACCGTGAGCCAAGAAGGAAGTTAGATGCCAAAAGTGATGAAGGAATTTTTCTGGGATACTCTACAAACAGTAAAGCATATAGAGTATTCAAATCCAGAACCAAGGTGATGATTGAGTCTTCAAATGTGATTGTTGATGACTCAACTAATGAAGATGATGCTCCAAAATAAGTCGAGACAAATATTCCTACAAAAGATGTGGTTCTTGAAGAAAATGTCACAACATCTACCACAGATGTGGCAGGCTCAAGTGCAGATTCTGAAGTTGAAGAACCTCAGGTAGCTGAAAATTACCTTCTCTTAGAATTCAAAAGGATCACCCTAAAGAGTTGATAATAGGAAATCCTAGACAAGGAGTAGTCACCAGATCAAGGGAAGCTGTGTCAAATGCTTGTTTTGTTTCAAAGATTGAGCCTAAAAACATGAAGGAAGTTTTGACTGATGAATTCTGGATCAATGCTATGCAAGATGAGCTTGGTCAGTTAAAGAGAAATGAAGTCTGAGATTTGGTACCAAGATCTGAAGGGATGAATATCATTGGTACAAAACGGGTGTACAAGAACAAGACAGATGAACAAGAAGGTGTCATCAGAATAAAGCCAGACTAGTTGCTCAGGGGTACACTCAAATTGAGGGAATAGACTTTGATGAAAAATTTTCTCCTGTGGCTCGCTTGGAGTCTATTAGATTACTTCTTGGAGTAGCTTGTTATCTAAGGTTCAAGCTATATCAAATGAATGTCAAGGGTTCCTTTTTAAATAGGTAAAGAGGTATATGTTGAACAACTAAAATTATTTGTTGTTCCATCCTTTCTGAATCATGTGTTCAGTCTAAAGAAGGCCTTGTATGGTCTAAAACAAGCTCCAAGGGGTTGGTATGAAAGGTTGATTGAATTTATTGTCGATTATGGATATAGAAAGGGCAGAATTGACAAGACTCTCTTTGTCAAAGAGAAGGATGGAGAGCTTATGATAGATCAGATTTATGTGGATGATATTGTGTTTGGAGGCAAGTTAAATGAAATGGTTCAAAATTTTGTTGAACATGTGAAATATGAGTTTGAGATGAGTTTGGTAGGTGAATTAACTCACTTTCTTAGATTACAAGTCAAGCAGATGGAAGACCCCATCTTTCTTTGTGAGAGTATATATGCAAAAAATATTATGAAGAAGTTTGGACTGGACAATGCCAAACATAAGAGAACTCCTGCTGCTAGTCATGTGAAGCTATCCAGAGATGAAAATAGGGTGAGTGTTGATCAGAGTTTGTATAGAAGCATGATTGGAAGTCTTTTATATCTCACAACAAGCAAACCCGACATAATCTTTGCAGTTGGAGTTTGTGCAAGGTACCACGAAGAACCCATGGTGAGTCATATCAATCAAGAGAAAAGGATTCTAAATTATGTCAATGGTACTAGTAACTATGGGTTATTGTATTCTCATGACTTAAGTTCCATTTTGGTGGGATTTTGCGATGCTGATTAGGCTGAAAGTGCTGATGATAGAAAGAGTAACTCTAGAGGATGTTTCTTTATGGGAAACAACTTGATTTCTTGGTTCAGTAAGAAGCAAAATTGTGTTTCTCTATCTTCTATTGAATTTGAGTACATAGCAGCAGGAAGCAGTTGCTTTCAACCAGTATGGATGAAGCAAATGTTGTCTGAATACAATGTCACACAAGATCTTATGACATTATTTTGTGACAATTTGAATGCTATAAATATTTCCAAAAATACTATTTAGCATAGTAGGACCCAGCACATTGACATCAGTCATTATTTCACCAGAGAACTTGTGGAGGACAAAGTCGTAAAGCTTGAGCACGACAGTACGGAGAATCAACTTGTTGATATCTTTACAAAAGCTCTTGATGCTACTCAATTTAAGAACCTAAGGAGGAGACTCGGGATCTATATCTATGAAGAGATATAGAAATTACGGTTGGTGTTGCATCTTTTGTTGAGGATTGTAAGTATGGTGTTTCACCTAATGAACATTCTGCCAGTGCTATTGAGGATAAGGAAGATGCTAATTCATGACATTTGGTCATGGGTTTTTGTTTGGATTTATCTTATAATTTTGTTTATTTCGGTTTATGATTTTATAAGGGTTAAATGCCCATGATATTTTTAATTTTTGCACCCTGATACTCCAACTTTAGGTGATTAAATTCTGTTACTAATATTGTCTACTTACCTTTGCCATATTATGGCTAAAAAGGGGGAGTAGTATGATATGAGGGTGTTGCGGCAAGCACTAGCTGGTGCGACTGCTGAGGGTGAGAATTTTATGATTCTCTATTTATAATAGCAGGTGTTGAGGGGGATTACCTATTGTTGTTCTGAAGAGTTGTTAGACATGATGTCTTGACATCATGGAGTTGAGAACTTAGGTTCTCTATTTGTTGTTACAATTGTGTTAGTAGATCAAATAACTACTAACTCTGATTTGTGTGCTACTAACCTTGCTTATGTTTTTCTGCTACTGTACCTCTGACGTGTGTGTTTGATTTATTTTCAAGCATACTTTATGTTCTTTTTCTTGAGCAAAGGTTATTTGCGTGTTTTAGTCAAAATGTGCCAAAGGGGGAGATTGTTATATGTATGAAATTATGATTGACATACATTTTGATAAAACCAACTTGGCAGCAATATGTTGAACAAGATGTTCCAATTGGCATTTTTCAACATGTCAAGTAAAGATGTCGCAACCAGGAGATAGGACATTGCGTCTGCAATAGTTGATAGTTATGGTTCAATTTATTTGTTAGCTATTGAATATTAAGGTAATATTTAGTTAGCTTATGTGGCATTAAAGATTGAAAAATCAGAATATTTCATGTTGGTTTTCAAAGATATGCTTAGTTTTTAAATATGGAGACATTTTAGGAAACTAATGATTGAAGACCTATTTACTTGGAGAAGAATTTGCAAACTTTGGGAAGTCTCACTGCTGCGTTTTTAAAGCGCAAATCAGTCCAAAATTAAGTTATAAATAAACTAGTGTATACCTAGTATTAAGTGGAACTTACGTGTGTATTTTTGTTATGGTTTTCGAATCCTTATTATTGGATTGTAAGTTATGTGTAAGATGTTCATAAGCTTTTAAGCATTAAACATTTGTGTGTTGGATGCTCATAAGCTGTTAAGCATTGAGTATTTTTGTGTCAATTCTCATAAGCTTTTAAGCATTGAGTTTTGTGTGTCTTGGAAGAGTGGCTTTCAGTTTTATTCTCTACTTGTGTTTAGAGTTGCTTCAATTGCTGAGTGTAAATGAATATGGATTTGAGGAGGACCTCATACCTAGGTGTGTCTTAGGTGGAAGTTAAGCTAAGGGTAGTGATTAAGTGCGTAGTGTGTAAATTGGGATGTTTGTTGTGAGTTCTACAAATTGATACTATCTAGTTAATATCGTCCCTGGCTTGGTAGCCCCCATAGTAGGAAAGTTGTTCCTAATTGGGTAAACATATATGTGTGTTCTCTATATTCAACACTATTTATTTTGTTCATTTATCTTGCTGTTGTGTGTTGATGTCAGATCTGGTGTCTCGACATCTCTTAGGATATCCGAGATCTGACAGCCAGAACTTCAGTATTAAAAGGACTTTAAAGAAAATAAATAAATAAAAAATTTTATACCAGTATGTACAACATAAAAAAAGTGAAACACAATTTCCTTTTTTTCTACTCCTTATGCTTTCTCAGACCTCTTCATTTTCTCAATCAGTAAAAAAATAAAAAACAAAACCAAAAAAGGATAAAATAAATACTGAGAGGAGGACTGATTGAAAAAGGTGAAATTGGAGGAGTGTGATGTTTGTGCGGTTGCGAGAACCTGCAGATCTGAACGCATGGATGTTCGTGGTGGTTGTTGTGAATGAAGGCAATTGGTAGTGAGATATGTTTAAAAATTATGTCTTTCTTTTGTGGATAAAATGTGCGGAAAATTATGCAAAGGTAAGTATTAGAAACATGTACTCGTATTGTGTTGATTGAAGGTGTGAGAAACACAAGAAAGGGGGATTTGAATTAGGTTTCACAAAAAATAATTTTGAATTCTTTTTCGATGATGAAAGACTAAGTTAACTTGGAACATAAAAATAAATGAACACGATTATTTTTATCCGGGTTCACTGTTAAAGAAGCTACTCTAGTCCATCCCTCAAGGTTATTTCGACTTCAACAAGGACTTAATCCAATATAACCAAAATGATTACAGATAACCTATAATAAGTCATATCAACCTTATTGGCACCCCAATAAGTTTATCTATCCTTATTTCAAATCCACTAAAGCCGCATCAAGAGTCTTCTTGAGATCAAACCTTCACTCGATCTCTCAAGGTATCAATTAACATTGTTTTATCACTTTCAGTGTATTAAAAGCTTGCTTATTTTAAGCATATTACACATACTTTTCAATACAAAGAAAATCACCCAAGTGTTCTGCTGCAAGATATGAGCAACAACTCCTTGCTTATTTATAAAACTATACACATAAAGTTTTCTCTAAAGAGTTTGCACAATGCTTTGGTGTAGTTTTGCTTGAGCTTGATTTAATCTAATATATTTTGTGTAATGTTAATTCTTACTTTTCTTCATCTTCCAAGTCTTCGTTTCATATCTTGTAAAAGAGATCCGTTGAAGGGGTAGTAAGGTAAATCAGAAATCCAACTATTTCTTCTCAACGGTCATAATGAGAGTGGTCACTGTATAGTACATAAAAGGCTTATCCTTACGCCACCCTAGAGAGTAGAGGTCACAGACACTTTATCTTCTTATCTTCAGAGGCTTCAGATATTTTAATGTTGAATGTTGAAGGTTGTTGTAGAAGAATCACTCTTAACTCTTAGAACCTAATCTTGGAGTCTTCAAAACTTTTTCTATCATAACCTTGTATACAGAGTCTTCATCATTTGGTTGTAAGAACTTTCTTTTCTTTAGATTATCAAAACTTGTTCAGTAAAACCTTGTCTTCATAATCTTCTGAACTTGTAACACACGAAGTAAATCTTTAGAAGGCATCCAAAGCTTAACCATAAAGTCACGATCAGAACCTCTTGTACTAACGTTCCTAAGACATATTGCAAAATACGTATTTAGAATATTGACTTCAATTGTACCACGCAACCACATGTTTTCTTCCTATAGTGTATGTTCAGAATCTGATGACGTCACACGCCTTTATACCAGAGCCATAACATTATAGCAGCAGCCACACACTAGAAAAAACCATTAGTGTATACATTTTTTCATAAAGATAACATGTAAAGTTATCATAAAAATCTTAAGGCCAAATGTAGAAACACTTCTTGTTCTTACAATCTCCCCCTTTTTGATGATGACAAAACCATGTATTTTGATAGAACAATTTATACAGGATAATCACTGTAACCAAAAAAGTCAGAGTTAAGCTCACTTCTCCCCCCTGAATTTGTTAATTCAAAAATTTCATTTAAGCTTGTTCAGAGTCTCCCCCTGAGCATAAGACTCACAATAAATTTTGAGTTACCAAAACATAGAATAGAGAAGTATCACTTCCCTACAACAACTCATCAAATCCAAACTAGAACACCTGGTCTTTATTTTAGAACTTGGTTTCTACCAGCACTTGATGAAGAATCAAAATCTTGATTTTAAGCCTGATTAAATAATTCCACACATCATGTATTAATGCTTATGTTCCATGATTCTAATATCACAACTGTTGTATCCCAAAATTTTCCCTCCCATCTTTGAGAAAAAATAATTCAAGACATATCCTCATGCTCATGAAGGTCTCAGTTTCTCAAGACTTATCAAAGATTGAACAGATGGACTCTCCTCCTAAGCAATTGACCTACAACTAAGGTTTTACTTTTGTAAAAGGAAATTAGGCTTATAATTCCTCAAGTGGATTTCATGGTTTCTCATATGTATCAAGTTACCCTCATACCAAATTTAAAGCCTTGCAGTACAAGTTTGCTTATTCAATTGATCAGATGATTGAAAAACAATTGTATTGGACAAAAGGTCAACTTTGACCAATTGACAGACAAATCTCAAGATTTTTGGTCAACATCAAAATTTTAAAGTCACATTCATCATTTGATAAAGGGTTGATCATGATTCATGATTCAGGGGGGTAGGGTATCTTTGGATCCCTAACGTTTGTTGTTTTACAGGAACAAGAAAAAGGAATCACCAAAGACGAATGAAGATAGGGCTCTTGCGCCTCTCTGGTTAGGCAATGTTTTTATGTTATAATCATTTTGTTTCACTGATAACAATGGATGTATCACTATCCCAGTGGTTAAAACATGCACTCTAAGTCACTTTTATTCCAAGGCGTGGGTTCGATCCCAACCTTTTGGTATTTTGGGATTTTTTTCATATTTTTTCATGTTTTGTAGATCTGTAATGTACAAGGCGCATTGGTTCCATTCCCTAACACCAAAGTGCGGTTGGCGCAGTGGAAAGGCTTACAGGAAGGAATGCTGAGGGCGTGGGTTCAACACCCACCTCTGGAAATTTGTAGATTTTTTTTTCTATTTTTCTTACTCTTTCTCCTTTTCCCTGAAAACAAACCCTAAATTCACAAAAACCTTTTTAACAAACCTAATTTTTCAAAACCTCTTTTTTTATAAACCCTGGTCAAATTAGGTTTTTAGGTTTTTAATTTAATTAATCAAGTTTTTTTAATTAAAATTAATTAGACTTTTTTTAGGTTTATTTAATCATCAAAAACCTTTTTCATAAAAAAAATCACTGAAAAACATTGTTCGCTTTTTTATTCTTACATTCTTTTTCGCGTAGTTTATTCTTCTCGCATATTCCTTGTTATTGTAACTGTTTCTCAGGATGTAATAGTAATTTGGGTTTAATTTCCATCATTTTCTTACTTATGTACCTCTCCTAAAGCGATGTAATATTCTAGGGTTTACATTTCTGCTTTTACTTTTTGCACCTTTACACTTTTTTTGCTATATTATTGCTTAGTAATTAGGCTTGCTTGGAAAAACTAATAACGAATCGGTAGCTAACCCTAACTGCAAGACTAAAAATAACTAAACACAAATCACTTGCACACTTACACCTCTGGGGTAACCCCCCTTGTTTCCTCGGAAAAAATAGTCATGTCCCTCGAACGTGGGGATGCTTTACAAAAAAGTTCCTTGATATAAAATCATAGTCCCTCGATGACCCTTTCGACGTTGCCTTCGGTAAATGATCTAGTCCCTTAACAAAAAATTTCTAAAGCATCCTTACGAGTTTCCTTGGATGACTTTACAATGACTCACACATGTCCTTTCACATCTAACGATAAGGCTTCCTACTAACTAATGGCAGGATAACACTATCTAAAGGAGGAGGAAAATACAAGAACGACCTTGAGTAGGTAGAACGCTATTAATCGCTTGCTCACAAAAGCTTTTCAAAACAAAAACATTCCACACAGACATTTTTGAAATATTTTCAAAACACTTTGTACGCATTCTCGAGGACAGATACGAGAATCATTACAAAGTTACGCCTTACAATTGGCATCTTTTCAAAATATTTTTTAAACATACAAAACACAAAGCAATTTTCAAAAAGTGAGGAAGCGATTAAGAGCCTGTAGATAAGTATAGATGAAAAGGGTGCTAACACCTTCCCTTTTCAGAACCTACCCCCCGAACTCAAAATCTATTATGGTTTTTTCTGTTCTTTTCACCCTTTCCTTATTGGATAAAAGAAAAGTCGGTAGCAACTCTTTCTATCTGCAATATTTGCGATAAAACGCAATACCAAGTCATTTCTCCCACCGTATTACAGAACTGACAACTCTGATGGGGATAAAAGACTAAAAAATAGGGGTTACCTTAGAGTTAGATCACCTTTAATTGCTTTAAAATTTCTTGCATTGTCTTCTTTATATTTGAGGGTTGCTCGGGTTTAAATTTCTTGCAAAGATCCTACACCCGGATCTGTGGACCTTAGACAAGTAACTATCAATCATGGAAACTATACGGCATAGACCGATATGGTTGAAGTGATGGCTACATTAGTGTGACACATTGGTTTTTGCTTTTGTTCCTTGAGTCAGTCGAGGATAACACCAGGCTGACGCGTGGTGTCGTAAGCACTAACTGACCATTAGAATCTTAATTGACCAAACTTAGCCATTATAAGGTAGTGAGATAGCCAGCTTTGGTGTAGTCCAAAGTTGGTTGATACTCGATGCTACACTCATTGAGATTCAACTCTCGAGATATTTCAGTGGAAATTCAGTTGCTCTGTTGAAACAAAGCCTGTGAGAAAGATCGGTGATATAAGACTCCTAGAACCCGGTTACTATTTGATCTTATCGGTTGATCAGAACCTACAAAGTGGTTGGGTGATGATTTACAGTCGGGCTATCATGTCAAGGAGGAAAAAGGGGGTTGTACTTGTAAGGCACTCCGACGATCAAGTAAGAGTGGGAACAAAGAGATACAAGAAAAATGTTAAGGTACTGGTGGTGAATAGTGAATATTCGATACCTGGCCCTCACAAGTGTGAGGGTTTATATAATGCCCCTGACGCATGGCCATTGGTTCCTGTTTTTGGGCATGGATACACGGGTCCGCAAAAATAGATAATTGCCAGGACTTGGTCATACTGGGAAGATGTGCCCGTACTAGTTATCGGGCCAAGACACAATCTGCACCGCTTTAGTTGACGCACTTGAGAAAGGGAATGGAAAATCCTCTCCTGTAAAGTTTTCCCTCGACCAAGACGTACGAGCAAGCTCTTCGTTTGACAACGGCCTCTTCTTTCGGGTCGTCGAGGAGTTTTCCTTTAATGAGGTAATCGTGTACGGGGGTCATCTAGCAATTGCTATCCCCGACGGCGAACACTTTTAAAGTAGAGGGTGGATTCTGGGTGCTCGGTCGAGGAAGGATTTCTTATATTACCGACTTATTCCCTTCATTCCTCTTCGTGCTTGCCAACTTAGATAGGAAATTTGCGCAGGCGTTATGCTCGCGGGGAACATGTTGCACGTCCATGGATTTAAATTTATTTTTCCTCTCTTGGACCAGTGCACAATATTCAGCGAGTTGGTCGTTTTGGACCTGATATTCCCCTTGGACTTGAGAAGCGACCAGTTGAGATTCGGTGAAGATATTTACTTCCTCGACTCCGAAATCTTCGGCCAGTCATAAGCCTTCCAGGAATGCCTCGTATTCGGCCTGATTGTTAGAAGTAAGAAAATGTAACGCGAGGGAGATCTCGATTAGGGTCCCTTCTTCGTTTTCCAATATGCTGCCAGTGTCGCTTCCTGTTGAATTAGAGGAACCATCGACGAAGATCGTCCAGCAGCGTGATCCGTCAGGGTCTGCGACCGAGATCATTTTAGCTACGAAGCCTGCCAAGGCCTGAGCTTTAAGGGCTTTACTTATCTCGTATTGGATATCAAATTCAGAGATCTCAAAGGACCATTTAAATATTTTGTCCTCCATGTCTGATCTTCCGAGAGGTTGCTTTATTGGCTGATCCGTTTGGACGACTATAGTGTGGGCCGGGAAGTAGTGTTTGTGCCTCCTTGTCGCGTTAACAAGGGCTAGAGCTACTCTTTCTATTTGTTAGTATCTCTCCTCCGGGCGTTGCAGGGCCTTGCTCTTGAAATAAATTGGTCTTTGTGCCTCTGGAATTTCTCTAATCATTGTTGCGCTTATTGTTTCGGATTTGACGATCAGATAGAGGTAGAGGGCCTCGTCTTTCTCGGGTTGAGAAAGGATGGGCGACTGTGATAGCACTCGTTTTAAGTGAATGAGAGCTTGCTCGCATTCGGGCGTCCATTCGAAGGCAGCTTCCTTATGGAGGAGTTTGAACAAGGAAGCACGTGGTGGGCAGATTTCGCAACGAATCGAGAGAGAGAAGTGAGCATGCATTTATGATTTGGATGGTATTTTTCAAGGTGGGCGTTGAAAATTCAAAAAATTCCCGACATTTTTCTGGGTTTGCTTCAATTCTTTGTTCTGTTAGGTAGAATCTGAGGAGCTTGCCTTCCCGTACGCCAAAGGTACATTTTTCTGGGTTGAATCACATCCGGCACTTTCGAGCCTGCTCAAACACTTTCATTAAGTGGAGGGAATGGTCGAGATCTTCCGTGGACTTGACGATCATGTCGTCCATATAGAGTTCGAGCACGTCGCCTATCTCATTGCGAAAAACATTGTTCATCATGCGCTGATATGTAGCGCCCAAGTTTTTTAGGCCGAAAGGCATTACATTGTAGTAATAATTTCCCGATTCGGTCATGAAAACGGTGTATTTTTTATCCATTTTTGCAATTGGGATCTGGTTATAACCAGAGTATGCATCCATAAATGATAGCAATTTGAAATCGGCCGAGTTGTCCACCAGTTTGTCAAAATTGGGGAGGGGATAAGCATCTTTCAGGAAAGCCCGATTGTGATCAGTATAATCAATACACATGCGCCAATTTACATTATATTTTTTCACAAGAACTACATTTGAGATTCAGGTTATGTACTGGGATTCAGAAATAAAATGTTCCTCTAGGAGGTCTTTTACAGCTAGTTCTGCAGCCTCCACTTTTTCAGAGGACTGTTTTCTTCCATGTTGGGAAACCGCCTTGAGGGCGGGATCTATAGTCAAGTGATAGAATTAAATTTCTGGATCTAATCCAGGCATCTCGACCGCACTCCAGGAGAATAGATCTAATCCAGGGAGGTCTGCTCCAATCTTCACTCCTCTGGTGGGATCTTATTTGAGGGGAATGAGCTCGAAGTCTCCATCCGGGATTAGATGTGCGTGACTCGAGATTTATTTGTGATCTTTAGAAGGGGTCAAACCTTCTCCTTCGAGCATGGGATCTTTTCTCTTCTTTCTTTGCTCGACATGATCTTCCTTGGAGAAGTGGCTGTCGAGGTCGATGGTGTCGACCCTCGACAATGGCTTAACTTCCTCAGAGCTGGAGGGTAGTGCGGCTCCGATGGTCGTTCGAGGTTGAAAGTTGATGGAACTGTGGCCCCTGGCTGAAGCTTCAAAGAACCTTCTTGCTGCTTGGATATCCTCGTGGAGGGTGGCGACCAAACCATCGGCGGTGTAATACTTTATTCTGAGATACACGATGGAGGGAATTGCGATGAGTTTAGCGAGAATGGGTCTCCCGAAAATGCACTAGTAGAGAGACGGGAAATCCACAACCAGGAAATGGGCCTTGATGGATCTTGCCGTTACCCCTCTCCCGAAGGTGACAATCAGCTCGACATATCCCTAGGGTTTCGTGCTGGCTCACTTGAAGCCCTGGAGGACTAATCCTATGTACGGGGTCAGATGGCTTTCATTCAGCTGCAAGGTGGTGAACAGCTAGGTATACATGATGTCCACTGAGCTTCCTTGACTATCCAGTATCTGTCGCACGTCAAAATTCTCCATGCGAGCTCTCACGACCAGTGGGATGGTCAAATTTGGAGCTCCGCCTGACAGTTCCTCCCTATAGAAAACGAGGGGATGGGATCCTCCTCAAAATTTGTCCAGTGTGGCATCCATGTATGAGTTAGCTTCGATGAGCTGGTCGAATCTTATCTTTACCGACCAAACCTTCTCCCTGTTGAATCCTCTGCCGAAGATTACCATGGTTTGAAGAACGATTCCCAAGGATTATGGGAGGAGAAGTACAACGGGACATTCTCCATGTCCGGGTAGTAGAAATCTTCCGGCCGCGAGATGCTCATGCTGACTGGTATGGCGCCGATGTCGGGGGACTCCTTCCCCTCTTCGACGTTTTTAGTTTTTAGTGCCTCTTCACGGGCGCCCTCCTTCTTCTTGTATTGTTTGAGGTGCCCATCTCGAATCATTTTTTTGATTTCATCCTTGAGATGAAGTCAATCCTCGATGTTATGCTCGTGGTTTTTGTGGAACCTGCAATATTTGCTTTTGTCGGTTCTCAGTTTGGAAGGTGTTTGTCAAGGGAAGCATACTCCAACATGCTTAAATTCGGAATTGGCACATTCAGATAGAATATGCTCCCTTGAGGTAGTCAGAGGGGTGTAGTCATGAAAACTACCAGCTTGCCCCTTGTAGTCCTTGGAGTCTCGGGACCTGTATTCCTGTTTCTTTTATCCCTAACGTGATGTCGAGAGCTTGTCATTCCTCAATGTCTTGGCACTCTCTTTGTGCCTCGATTCCCTAGTGCTGTTGGAGGATCCCTTCTCCTTGTATTGGATGTATGTCGGGGCCTTGAGGAGGAGGGAGTCGAGCGTGGCCGGTGATTCAATGCCCACAACTTTGGCAAAGTCGTTGCGGGGACGGAGCCCGCACTCGAGGAGATATTTCTTCATGTTGTCTGTCGTGGAGACCTGCACTGGTTCCTTGTTGAATCGTTCGATGTATGTTCGTAGAGATTCATCTCTACCATGGATGATTTCTTCAAGCGAAGCCTCTGACTTTAGGTGTCTATGAGAGGCGGTGAAGTTTCTAAAAAATATCCTCCCAAGCTGCTTCCAGGAGGTGATGGACTCGTCTGGGTGACTATTGTACCAAGACATTGCTCCCTTCCTGAGATTCGTTGGGAACAATATGCACTTGATGGCCCCTATGACTCCTCAATAGTCGAGGAGAGCTTAAATGTTCTCAATATGCTCGTTGGGGTCCGTCGTTCCATCATAGGTTCCCAATGGTGGTGGATTCTCTGGGCCGACATGGATTTAGGATTTTGTTATTTCCCTTGATAGCGGGCCACGGGGCTATCCGTCTTTACTATCCACGGGGGACAGAGAAGGGGAGTGATAATTTCTACCCCATTGATCATCGCGATCTCGTCGGAGGGAGGGACTCCTCTGTTTCTGTCTTGGTTCGGGCGAAGGAAATTGAGCGTTGTTGATTTGAAGGTCTTCCTTCCTCTTCTTGGATGACAGAGAGTCTTGATCTTTCATGGGTGGTGTCCGATTGCATTTCTTGAAGAAAGAAATGTCGCACTTCTCCTTTCTTGGTGGAAGGCCACACCAAGGTGGAGATATGCTAGGGGAGTCTCGTCGTCGGGTTCTCCGTGAGGGAGACCTTAACCGCTTCTTCTCCCATGCCCTTATCCTTTGGTTCTGCTGTAGGATGAGGGTGTTGGTCTGGTTGATAACAAAGATTTATGCTGCAATGGACGGGTCGGTGTTAAGAGGGATGGGAACTGGTTGCAGGATCTCTGGAAGTTCCTCTGTGGGATTCTTGGGATGTCCCTTGTCTAAGAATTGGTTGCCGCCTCGTCGAGCGTCAGTTGAATCTAGAGACACAGTCTAGCCATCTCAGAAACCTAGGTTGTCCTTGAGGTGAGGATGTTCCTGGATTTTGTCGGTTTTGTGTATAGGGGAAAGAATAGCCTTTCCGAGCAGGTCGAGATCATCATGGCCTTACCGCAGTTTCCCGCAGACGGCGCCACTGATCTTACCGTATGATCAGAACATGCAAGGTGGCCGAGTGATGATTTGCAGTCGGGCTGTAATGTCGAGGAGAAAAAAGGGGTTGTAACTGCAAGGCACTCTAATGATCAAGTAAGAGTGGGAACTAAGAGATACAAGCAAAGTGTTAAAGTATTGGTGGTGAATAGTGAATATTCGATACCTGGCTCTCATAAGTGCTAGGGTTTATATAATTCCTCTAACGCATCACCATTGGTTCCTATTTTTGATCCTGGATACGTGGGTCCCAAAAATAGGTAACTGCCAGGACTTTGTCATTTCGGAAAGATGTGCACGTAACTAGCCATTGGTTTCAAGGAGGAGGTAAGTTACGGGCAGCGATCTGGTCGGTTCCTGGTTGTCTATATGACTTGAGGTCAGGCATACTTAGAGGTCTTCATTGATCATCTTAGGTCATTGCCGATTTTGGAGGGAAAAGGGTCGATATTTCCCTAGGGAGAGCGGGGGAGGTTCGGGCCATGAACGTATGGACCGTACTGAAAGAAAGGTCTAGACTGGGCCCATTCTAGTTGTCGGGCCAATCCAGAATAATTTGATTAGAGGAAAATAAATCCCCTTTCCTCTTGCTAGACATCTGGTTCATAATAAACCTGTATCACATGCCTTTGAGACCCTTGAAATGATCAATGAAAATGATATGTGTTGTACCCCAAAATATTCCCTCCCATTTTCTTTAAGACATTCTTCTAGGGTTCTCAAATGCTTAAGGATTCTCAAGAGTTGATCGGACAAACTCTTCTCCTAAGCCATGGGTCCACAACTAGGGTTTCATCTTACACAAGGAAGAATGGATTTCAAAGGTATCAAATGGTTTTCATGGTTCATCATATGTCTTTAATAGTGCTGATGTCAAGTTTCAAGTCTTACATCACAAGTTTGCTCAATCAATAGCTCAGATGATCGAAAGTCAACTATATTGGGTAAAAAGTCAACTATGGTCAACATACAGTCAAACTTCAAGGTTTTTGGTCAACATCAATATTTTTAAGGGATATTCATCATTTGATAAAGGGTTGATCATGATTCCTCAAGTAAAGCCCTTAAATCATCAAAAGTCAAAAGTTGCCAAATTAGGGTTTCCATAGGAGAAGTCAACTGAACTTTGACCAAGCATAACTACCACACGCTTCATCAAATCTTCCCCAACCAAAGCCCTTTTTGGAGGAAATTCAATTCTCTACAACTTTGTATTTATGCTCAAGTCCAAAAATTACATCATTTGAAAGATATGAGCTAATACATTACAGGTCATTGCAAAAGTCAACAAAAAGACACTTTTTGTCAAGGTAACTTACATCAAAGTTAAAGTCTCCAAATGCAAAAATGTTCAAAAGAGAAATTGAAGAAGACATGTTGGGCAATTTTTAAGAAATGCATGAAATTGCAATTGAGCAAATTTGTGATTTTGGGCTATTGGGCCTATGTTTTGGAATTCAAATATGTTCATGACATATCTAAGAGCCTCTAAATCTATACATACATTATTTTGATTTTTTATTTCATTTATTTGGATTTTTATTCATTTAAATGTAAATTAAATCAAATAAAATTAAACTTAATGTACAAGGCATGTAAGGCTTGTGATCTAATCTTTTGGAGGCCCAAACAACTCATAGCCAACTATCCAAAACTGTGTAAACCAAGATAGGAAAGAATCTTCACAATTTTGGAATGTTTTCAAAAGTATTTTGGAAACAAATCAACCCATAATTCCATTTGATTGTGTACCATTTTTGTTAACCTAATGTGATCCCTCACATATACATAAGCATCATATGACAAGAGAGATACGCAGCTGCTACCTCAAAAGCTAGGTTTCAAAAATCACAATTTTTAAAGAAAGGTGCAAACTTGAATCAAAGGATTCAGCCACTTTCAGACCAAGCCACTCATTGCAAATCGTTCCCGAAGAATCTAAGAGTAAGAATGGATAAAAATCCATGGTCTTCGGTGCTTGAAACCAGCACACACATCTTCTCCAATTCACTTTTTTTTCAAATAATCATATATTCAATTTCATGCGTGGTTAATATTTATTGATTTCCCAAATGAGTTTCTATTATTGTATAAAAAATGTTTAGATCAAAAAGCTTAAGCTCTAACGTGAGAATTGCGTTTTGCCATGGCTAGGGAAAACGCTTATGTACCTTCGTATCAATACTTCCAGCCCACTACAGGAAAAACTAATAGTGCCATTAGGTTCGAAAAACTTGATTTAGGGGGGTTAGGGTTAATTTGGGGCTTTGATTCTTGTTATTTCGCAGGTTTGAAATTTGGATCAACCGGAGAAGAAGGAGTTAACCACCGTAAGGGGTGGTTGGACTCGCCTGAAGGCTGCTGTAGCAGCAGGGAAGAAAACAATTGGCTCGTTCAAACATCAGGGGCCAACCTGCGCTGATTTGTTTTTTCTTTTAATTCAAATTAAAATCTTGTTTTGTTTTTTATTAATTAATTTGCATTCTAATACTGGATGAAACAGCCGTCCCAACGATAGATCAATGGAAGTAAAGGAATTGGTATACCAGGGCACGAGTTTGATCCTTGCCTCTGATATTTTTCATTTTTTCATGTTTTCCTTCATAGATCCAATGCGAAGCAGCAGACGCGTATACCATACACCTCTTCAATCATCATCATAAGATTTTCATCAAGCCAGATCTAACTGCCCAGAACAACAGGCGCACCATGTGGCTCTTGGATGCAGTTGTACTACATCATTCCCAATATATGGGATGGTTTTGTTTGGGCCCAATGATTTCAGACTCCTCACACCCCCCATTTTTCTTCAACAATAGGCCCATTTCTCTTTTTTTGTTTTGATATTTATTTTGTTTTAGATAATTAACTTTTTTTAATCAGAAGAAATCACAAAAATCACTAAAAAATAGATTTTGATTAATTAATTTAATTTTTGATAAATAAAAATTGATTAAATTTAATCACATTTTGATTTTATTTCATAATTAATTTCTAAACTAATTAGAATTAGGGTTAATTATTATTTCACACTATAAAATATTTTTCTAAACAAAAAATAAAAAATATTTTCCGAACGCTTAGAGTTTTTTAGGTTTTAATATCTTTTCCTAATTTTTTTATTTGTTCTTTTCTATTTAAATTCTAGAAATAGAGGTATAGGTTACACGAACGATTTTGTAATATTTAGTTTATCTTCTCGCGTTTCTTTTTCTAAATATTGTAACTGCTAATGTGATATATTAACTTAGGATTTATTCTTTCCCGCACTTTACTTTCTGCACCTATAATTATGCCTATATATATATATATATATATATATATATATATATATATATATATATATATATATATATATAGTAATTAGCCGTGTATGATAAGATCTAAAATTAACTGTCAGATAACACTAATCAAGATAATATATCTGAATTGAACGCACTTTGTACACCCACACCTCTAGGGTAACCTCCCTTGCTGCTTTGATAAAAAACAGTCATGTCCCTCGAACATAGGGATACCATTAGCAAAGAAGCTCGGTTAAAAATCATCATAAAGATCATATTCCCTCAATGACCCTTCAAAGCTACCTTCGGTAAATGGTCTTGTCCCTCGATGTTGCCTACAAATACATGATGATAGTTCCTTCGAATTTATAAAGGTATACCTATATGTTGCCTTTTTGACTGTACGGTGACCCGTGCCTATCCCTCAAACATCTAATGATAGGGCTTCCTAGTAAATAATAGTAGGATAGCACTATCTAAAGGAAGAGTAAATTAACGCGAAAGACTTTTGAGTAGGTAGATAGCTTTTAATCCCTTGCTCACAAAAAGAACCTTTTTCACACAAACACATTTATGAAATATTTTCAAAACAAACACTTTGTATGCGTTCTCAACTGATACGAGAATCATTACAAAGTTGCCAAACTTAGGCATTTTCAAAATATTTTCAAACTTACACATTCACAAAGCATTTTCAAAAGTGAGTTAGCGATTAAGAGCCTGTAGATAACTACGGATGAAAATGGTGCTAACACCTTCCCTTTTCGTAACCTACCCCTCTTACTCAAAAAAAATCTCAAAGGTCTTTCCTGTTCTTTTCACCCCTTCCTTTATTGGATAAAGGAAAAGTCGGAGGCGAATCTTGCTATCCGCAACATTTGCGATAAAATGCAAAAACCAAAAGTTAATTCTCCCACCGTATTATAGAACTGGCGACTCTGCTAGGCAATCTAAAAGTGGGGTTACCTTAAGATCTAGATAACCTTTATTTATTTACTTATCTTCCTTGTATTCTTTATATTTCAGGATATGCTTGGGTTTATTTCTTGTATAGATCCTATACCCGAATCTGGAGGCATTTTAGGTAAGTAACAATAGATCGTGAAAAATGTACAACGTATACCGATATGGTTGAAGCAATGGCTATGTTAGTGTGACACATTGGTTGGTGTCGGTGTCCCTTGACTTAAGTCAAGGAGAATGTTGGGCTTCTGTGTGGTGTCATAAAGCACTTACTGACCGTAGAACCTTAGTTGACACAACTCAGCCTTTAGAAATTAGTGAGATAGCCGACTTTAGTGCATACTAAAGTTGGTTGATACTCGATACTACACTCATTTATATCGGAATCTCGAGATATTTTGTTCTCAAATCAGATGCTTGTGCTGAAATAATTCCTGGGAGAAAGATCAATGATATTGAGACTCCTAGAACCTGATTACTTCTTTTAGGACAGGTTGAGCCAACTAAAACTTCAAGAGGGTACTTACCTACAAACTTCATGGAAGTTTAACCTAAGGCCTTGTGTTTTTTTTTATATGATTAATTGTTCGAACATGACATCATCACATCATGACATCATACCATATCATTTTCACTAACCATTTCAAGGACTAAGGGATTTATCTTTGTTCTTTGTTATAGGTTATGGCATCCGCTCGCAGAAATACTATCCGGATCAACTTTTAAGGGTGCCTCCTCAGCTTAAGGAGTAAGTATCAAGGGTTCCCAAAATTCTCCATTTATCAAAAGACATGGTTGACTACTCATTCTAGTTACCCCAGGTTTTGAAGAAGACATGATGGGTGTTCTATTCCAGTTCTTTGACCCTACACATCACTGTTTCACCTTTCCAGATTATTAGTTGGTACCCACAATGGAGGATTTCTCTCAATTACTGGGGGTACCTATTCTTGATCAGACACCCTTCACCGATTTAGAAGAAGCTCTAAAGCTAGAAGATATTGCAACAGCCTTACATCTGAAGTAGTCTGACATTGTATCTAATTGGGAAACGATAAGTGGAGTCAAAGGTTTTCAAGCTAAATTTCTGATAGAGAAGGCTCAACTGTTTTTGGATGCTATGAGTTTTCAGGCTTTCGAGGAGATATTGGTTTTGTTAATCTATGGATTGGTATTGTTCCCTAACCTAGACCAACTCATAGATGTGAACACCTTCAAAATATTTCTTGCTCGTAATCTTGTGCCTACCTTTCTCGGAGATATTTTGCATTCTCTTCACACTCGTACTATGAAGAGGCGATGAACTCTCATGTGTTGTATACCTCTGCTATCTAGGTGGTTTATTTTGCACCTTCCCCGCTCGATAATGCAGAATGAACAAGGTTTGAGGTGTTCGCAAAGAATAATGTCACTTTCTCATACAAACATCTACTGGTATTTACGACCTCTTAAGGGTATCATTATCATTGACCGTTGTGGGGAATTCTGTAATCTTCTAATCCTTGGCATTAGGGGAGTTATTACTTACAACCCTTCTCTGGCTCTATGTCAATTTTGTTATGCTCGAAGAGATGGTCCTCATGAAACACTTATCCAGGGTATTATGATCGATTATGAAAATGATCCTCAAGGTTATCGTCAAAGGTTTATACATGCCTGGGGCATGGGGAACAAGATGGATAGTAAGGCTTTAGAACAGAAGAACTCCATCCCTCAGGAGCCCAATCTCAAATAGGTACAAGCTCGCGCTCAAGACCTTATGATGCCATACCCTGCTATTTTACCAGTAATCATGGAGGCTGATGTCGAAGAAGACGTTTCTCGCACTATCCTTCATCCAGACATGCCTACTGATCTTGAAGAATTGCAAAAGTCCTAGATTCAACTCAAGGAAGAACGAGACACCTTTGAGGCTCAATTCTATGCAAGTGAGAAGAAAGTGTTGGAGCTCACAAAGCAACTTCACGAGGAGCAGAGTCTTAATGCATACATCAACACAAAGAGGAAGCGTCCGTGGGAGACTTGAGTCTTAGGTTTTAGGATTTCATATTGTTATCTCTTTGAGACTCTTTTATTTTCATTGTAAGCCTAAGAGGAAATTATAGTTTTGAACTCACTAATATAAATCTTTGTTTCTATTTCCTCTTGGTTAGAAAATTTAAATCTCCTAAGGTCATTGAAAACATTGCATTTAAATATCATGCATCATTTCATAACAGGTTTTTCATACGGGTTTTCTTATCTACTTACTATTTATTTCAGTATAAGATGGCCCTCGAACAAAATGTTAAGGACCTCCAAGCTCAGCATGCACAATTTCAAGAGACTCTTATGAATCCGGCACAGGGACAAAAAGATCTGATGGTGCTCATCGCCAAAAAAAAGAAGGCCAAGAAGCATGTTGTCCTCCTCAATATGGCGAGACGATTCAAAGATCCTGCTCAACCAGTTCAAGTGGACGATATTTCCTCTGAGGAAGACGACAACCAAGAAACGGATGGTAGAAGTATCAAGCTTGAAGGTAGAAATAATCAAGTTTCTAAAGATGAAGAGTACTCAGACGAACAGTATCTTCCTGCAGATGACAAGTACAAGCAGTTAGAAGACCGACTCAAAGCTATGGAAATCCAGAAAGTTCCTGGATTAGATTTTGGAGAACTAGGTCTTCTCCCTGGGGTGGTCATCCCTCAGAAGTTCAAGGTCCCCGTCTTTTATAAGTATGAAGGGGTCTCTTATCCCAAACTTCATCTGAGGTCGTATGTTCGAAAGATCCAACCTCATACTACATACCGGAAATTATGGGTCCATTTCTTTCAAGAAAGTTTGGCTGAAAATCAACTTGAACGATTCTATCAGCTCTAAGGAATCAACATTCACACATGGGAAGACTTAGCTGCTGCTTTTTACAAGAAATATCAGTATAATGTTTCACTTGCACCGACTCAAGTGCAATTGCAAAACATGTCCATGGGCTCAAATGAAGGATTCAAGGAGTATGCACAAAAATGGAGGGATTTAGATGGAAGGGTGCAACCTCCCTTGTCTGACTGGGAGCTGGTACATATGTTCATGGGCACTCTAACAGGACCATTCTTTAATCTGTTAATTGGAAGATTGTCGTCTGGTTTTACGGAGCTAATTTTTATTGGAGAAAGAGTTGAAAGTGGTAATAAGAGTGGGAAGATTCCAATGGTTACGTCTTCTAATGTTGTGAAGAAGTCATTAGGAGGTGAAAAAGAAACCAATGTTGTCTATGGCCAAAATGGCCATAGTAAAAATGACTGCCATTAGTCTGTAGAAGCGGTGTTGGTATTTAATCTGGTTCCTGTTTAACAACAACAACAACAGGGCAACCGACAAAGGCTAGACGCTCCGTTAAGGAAGTTTACCAATATTGGCATGCCTTTATCTCAGGAATTGCAACATTTGTTAAAAGCTGAACTCATTTCACTGTGGGATCCTACTCAGAATCCCAACACATCCTCTCCCAAGTACAATCTGAACGCGAAGTGTTCCTATCATTCTAACAGTCCTAGGATCGACACCAACAATTGCTTGGCACTGAAAAACAAAATTCAGGACTTGATTGAGAATAAGGAAATTGAGTTCGATCCTCCAGAGACTTTGAACGTGATTACTGCACCTATGCCGAAGCATGACAAAGGTATAAGTGTTATTGAAGATGTTATGTATGTTACCTCTGTAAGTGATGTGGTTACTCCTCTCTCAACAATAAAAAAGAATTTGTTACAGGTTAGTTTATTTCTGAGCTGTGTTAAAGAATGTTATTGTTGTGCAGTCCAACCCAATGGCTGCAGGTTACTGAAGGAAGGCGTTCAGAGCCTGATGGATGAACACATGATTTTGATCGAGAAAGTTTTGTCTATTGAGAATTTATATCAAGATTTGTCTATAGTATTTGGTACTCCTGTCAGGATCACTTCCAATGGTCTTGTGAGGATTACCGCCAATCCGAAAGCTGCTCCTTTGATCATTACAACACCTGGACCCATCCCATATTCCTCGGAAAAGGCTATTCCATAGAACTATAGATCTGATGTCTACTACCATGGAGTCAAACAATAATTGTCTGATGAATATGCTGATCCCAACATTGACAATATTACGGGGACCAACAAAGTTACTAGAAGTGGAAGGATTTTCTCCCCGGAAATCTCTCCGAAAAATGTTTCTACACCTGTCACAATTACCAAGTAAACTGTCGAGGCTCCGGGTAAAGAGCCAATGATAGAGCCTGCCTATACGGAGGCACCAAAAGAAACCACAATTAAGGACACCTCTGGACAAGAGTTTGAAGAGGTTTTAAAGATCATTCAAAGAAGTGACTATAAAAATATTGAGCAGTTGGGGCAGACCCCGTCCAAAATCTCCATGCTATATTTACTGCTATGTTCTGAAGCCCATGCACATGCTTTAGTGAAATTATTGAAGACTGCTCACGTGCCGCAAGAAATTTCGGCTGATTAATTTGGATTATATGTGGCTAGCTTAACAACTGATAACAAATTAGGCTTCTCTGATGCTGAGCTGACTCCGGAGGGGAGAGATCATAATAGGGCCTTGTATGTCTCCATTAAATGCAGGGGAACTACATTTCCTCATGTGTTAATTGATATTGGTTCTTCTCTGGATGTTCTTCCAAAAGTCGTTCTTGACAGACTAAATTGTGAAGGGGTTGTACTGAAACCCATTAGCATTATAGTTCGAGCCTTTGACGGGTCCAAAAGAATGATGCATGAAGAAGTGGACCTCCCAATCAAAGTGGGTTCACAAATATTTGAATCCACCTTCTATGTAATAGACATCTGACCAACTTATTCTTGTCTATTGGGACGCCCCTGGATCCATGGGGCAGGTGTTGTTACCTCCACATTGCACCAAAAATTAAAATACCCTGTAAGAGGAAAGATTGTTACTATTTGTGGAGAAGAGGAGTACATGGTAAGCCACATGAATTCATTCTGGTACATGGAGAAGGGCGGGGAATTCATTGAAACCCCCTATCAGACTTTTGAAGTGATTTCCCTTGCTGTTGTTAAGGATGTTTCTGCCATTCCAAAGATCACCAAGATTCCTCACAAGATGGCTTCCTTGAAAGATGATAAAGCTACTATAGAAGAAGGTAGTTATACTATTTAGGGTCAACTTCCTGATATCCCTTATAAATCTGACAAGTATAGTTTGGGCTTTACTGCAGAAGGTCAAAGGGCTATTTGTTGCGCTCGGGCTAGAAGAACTCCATTCTATATCAGCAACAACGGAGTCAACGATACAGAAGATGCTGACAGTGATTGTGACTTTGACAGCTGGGTATTCCCTAACATTGGCAACAAACTCGACAATTGGAAAGCGAATGACATTATCCATATCTCCTTTATCCAGGAGTAATATCTATATTCCTGTCTTATTTGATTTAAAATATTTTGGTTATGTAATAAAGAATGACTTTAAACCATGTGTCTTACCCGGGGCACAATGGTTCATTTTTCAAGGGTTGATAATTCATAAACATTGTTCATTTAATAAAAACCTTGGATGTTTTGCATTCAAATTTTGTACTCCTTGTTTCTCTTTTACTTATTACATTTTCAAAATAGCTATGTGTTCTTACACACACCCACACACTACATTGGAGATCCTCATCCACTCTGGATCTCGTTGATAAGGATTTTGCTATTGTCACTTATGACTTTGAAAAATCGATCTACAAAGCCGAAGACGAAGGTGAGGAAGATTGTGAAATACCTGGAAAACTTGCCAAACTCTTAATACAAGAATAAAAGGCTATCCAACTACATGAAGATTCATGCGAAGTTGTAAACTTGGGTACCAAGACACACCGGAAAGAAGTCAAGATAGGCGCCAACTTAGAGAGCAGTGTCAAGAACGGGTTAATCCAGATGTTGCATGACTATGTGGAGATCTTCGCTTGGTCATACAAAGACATGCAGGGGCTCGATACTGATATTGTGGTTCACCGTCTACCAATGAAATAGGTTTGTTCTCCAATCAAGTAGAAGGTTCGTCGCATGCATCCCGAGATGTCCAAAAAGATCAAGGTTGAGGTTATGAAAAAATTCAACGCATGTTTCTTAGCAGTTACATCATATCATCAATTGGTTTTGAATGTGGTTATGATACCAAAGAAAGACGACAAGGTACGTATGTGCGTAGACTATAGGGATCTGAACAGTGCGAGCCCCAAAGATGACTTCTCGCTCCCACATATTGATGTTTTGATCGAAAACACCGCTCATCACAAGGTATACTCCTTCATGGATGGTTTCTCGGGTTATAATAAGATTAAGATGGCGCCTAAAGACATGGAGAAAACTACCTTCGTCACACAGTGGGGCACTTTTTGTTACAAGGTTATGCCTTTTGGGTTGAAAAACACCAGGGAAACTTATCAGCATTCTATGGTAGCCTTATTTCATGACATGATTCATCATGAGATAGAGGTATACGTCAATGATATGATAGCAAAATCACATACTGAAGAAGAGCATCTTGATCATCTGCATAAATTGTTTGAAAGACTGAAGGAGTACAAGTTAAGGTTAAATCTGAACAAATGCACTTTTCGGGTGAGATCCGGTAAACTCCTGGGTTTCATCGTAAGCGGTAAAGGTATTAAAGTTGATCCTGCAAAAGTTAAATATATTCAAGAAATGTAGGCTCCCCGTACTAATAAGGAAGGCAGAGGTTTCTTAGGACGACTAAATTACATTTCCCGATTCATTTCTCATCTTACTGCTACTTATGAGCCAATCATCAAGCTGTTGAAGAAAGATCAAGTAGTAAAGTGGAACGAAGACTGCCAAAAAGCATTTGATAAAATAAAGGAGTACCTACAAGAACCTATCATTATGATACCACTAGTTGAAGGAAGACCTTTAATCATGTACCTGACAGTGCTAGAGAACTCAATGGGGTGTGTATTGGGCAAGTATGACGATTCTTGTCGAAAAGAGCATGTAATATACTACCTTAGAAATAAGTTTACCGACTGTGAAACAAGATATTCACTGCTCGAGAAAACTTGTTGTGCTTTGGCATGGGCTGCTCGCCGACTAAGACAGTATATGTTAACCCATACTACTTTGTTGATTTTAAAAATAGATCCCATAAAATACATATTAGAGAAGCCAACTCTCTTTGGAAGAATAGCCTGATGGAAAATGGTCTTGACAGAATACGACATTCAATACACCATTCAAAATGCCATCAAAGGAAGTTTCGTGGCAGATCATTTGGCATATCAAGCTATAGACGACTATCAGTCTATGAATTTTGAATTCCCAGACGAGAACATTATGCTAGTAACAGATTATGAAGAACCTGGACCGTATGAAGGATCTGAGCCAGGATCCTGATGGACTATGGTTTTCGACGAAGCTTCTAATGCACTTGGAAACGAAATCGATGTTGTAATTATCTCTCCTCACGATTGTCATACATCCTTCACTGCCAGACTTTGCTTTGACTGCACCAACAATATGGCTGAATATGAAATGTGCATCATGGGTATTATAGCTGCTATTTACATGAGAATCAAATTCTTGAGCATATATGGGGATTAAACCTTGGTAATTAGCCAGGTTAAAGGAGAATGGGATACGAAGCATCCAAATCTTATCCCTTACCGAGAACACGTGTTAACACTGATCCTGTATTTCGTGGAATGGAATTCCTGAGCAAGGGAATTCTATACAAGCGTAATCATGATTCGACTCTGCTTCATTGTATGGACAAGAAGGAAGCAGAGGAAATTATGCAAGATATGATAGAAGGTGTGTTTGGTACTCACTTAAATGGGCATACCATGGCTAAAAATATTTTAAGGGCAGGTTTCTATTGTTCGACTATGGAAACCGACTGTCACCACCACTCGAGAACTTGTCATAATTGCCAAATTTACACGGATAAAGTTCATGTGCCTCTAGAACCTCTGAACATCTTGAATTCTCTGTGGCCATTCGTAATGTGGGGAATTTATATGATCGGAGAAATCAAACATACTACCTCTAACGGACATCGCTTCATCCTCGTCGCCATTGATTACTTTACAAAGTGGATTGAAGCAGCCTTGTTTGCCTCTGTTACCAAGAATGTGGTTGCCCGGTTCATCAAACATAACCTTATCTACTGGTATGGCATCCCATAAATGGTTATCACAGACAATGGTACTAATCTCAACAACACTATAATCACTGAACTCTGCAAGAAGTTCAAGATTAAGCACCACAACTCTTCCTCGTATCGACCAAAGATGAATGGCACGGTGGAAGCCGCCATTAAGAAGATTATATAGAATATGGTTGTGACCTACAAAGACTGGCATGAGATGTTACCGTTTTCTCTTCATAGCTATCACACTTCGGCTCAAACATCAAATGGGGCAACTCCATTCTCTCTAGTGTATGGTATGGAAGTTGTCTTACCTATCGAAGTTCAGATTCCTTATTTGAGAATTATGAAAGATACAGAAGATGATTGAATTCAGACCAGGCTAGACTAGTTGAATCTGATTGACTAGAAGAGGATTGCGGCTGTCTGTCACGAACAAATGTATCAGAAGCGTATGATCAAGGCATTCAACAAGAAAATCGAGCATTAGATATATCAGGATGGTGACTTGGTAATAAAGCTCATCATTATGCCGCAGGGTGATCCTAGGGGCAAATGTACTCCCACTTATAAAGGGCCATTTTTAATCAAGAAAATATTTTCGGGCGGTGCCATGATACTGACAGCCATGGATGGTGAAGATTTTCCGCACCCTGTAAATGCAGACATAGTCAAAAGATACTACGCATGAAAATGATTCGCTAGGTTGACTGCCCTTGGAAAAAATAAGGGCATCCCGGTGAACCAAAAGGGTTCAGGAAAAAATTAGGGATATATATAAAAGATTGTACACTCGGCAAGTCGAAAACCTAAAAAGGCAGCTTGGGCAAGAAAGGGTATCCCGGTGGACTGAAAACCCAAAAGGGCGGTGCATGAAAAAGTTATGGATTAAAGAGTACGACTATGTCCCGTTGGATCACTTAGAGTAAGCTTTACTACCAACGTCAAGTTCAAATGTTACAGATCAATTCAATCACTTTCTTCCGACAACGAGGGATGAGATGCTTGAAGACACATGGGCAATAGCCGAGTTGGAACCCAATGAGATTATTCCCACATAGCTATTATCTTGCTTTCACTTTATAATTTTTTCATTTCACGACGTTTTCCTCTTATTCTGATTGGTGTCTCTTTGTACAAAATCGCCTGTTTATGGGCAAACTATCAATAGAAATACCAATTTAAAATTTCAAAATTCTTATTTTTACTTTTTCTGTTTTGTTTGCAAAAACGTCCAATGACTAAAATTGAATGAACATATGCATATGAATATGACTAAGTGTTAACAAATCTATGCATAAAAACAAGAATGAGCATTTGCTCAAGACTCAAGGAGTTGGGATAATGTTCAAGTCGTCCACATATCCCCCACAGAAAAATCCTCGCTGGATTATCCCTACAAAGTAGTCTTATCATACTCACCAGCTGATTGCTCTAGCAGATAAATAAATATGATATTTTTCATGGCAATGTCGCCAACCTACAGAGTCCCAATCAATATAGTTTATGGAAAATATCTTCCCCAACTGAGTTTATTCCTCTAAAACTGTAAAACCCCTTGTAGATTTCTTTTCTCCAGCAGAGTTCATTCCCTCAACAAGGGGGTTTCCTCAGCATAGTATTTCTCCGTAAACAAGGTTTATTTCCCCAATAGGGTTCATTCCCCCAACATGGTTTATTTCCCCAACAAATTACAATCTCCCTAGCTTGAGTCTGTTTCTACCACAAATTACTGGCAAGATTTCCATCTCCAGTAAAGAACAGTCTGGGTTGCTATCCCCAGAGAGTTGCTACTGAATCTGAAACTGGATCAAATTTCATTCAACTTTATTCACTCGAGACGAGTCGGTATCCATATCAGGAACTCGGTCAGATAGCATCTCGAAAGCTTATCCATCTCTTTTATCCCGAATCAGGGTATATAAGAACTAAAATCCAAGTAGAGCAATGAACAACCAATGATCTTGGAATCTTCTCCCCAAACAGGAATCAACACTCCCGAACGGAGTATCCTCAAGCATAAAACAGGAATACCCATCAAGATCAAAGATACACATACTCTTCATCCCCAGCAACAGTCAGGGATTTATTTTCCCAGACAAAGATGCTGCACAGTTTACAAATACACTTCAAACAACATTTCACATTCTTACTTCATTTACGAACAACATAGCATATGCATACAAAACGCATATAACACACTCTCATTTATTTTGAGAATATCATTACGCAATGCATTTCATACATCATGACATTGCATACAGCTAACTCTTTACCTTTCCAAGAAAGATCAATCAACAGACAGACACCATTAGCTACTTATATGACCAAACAATCTTCTCAAAGGCTACATCTGACAAATGGCTACTTAAGAAATTTCCTCAGAGGGTCATTCTCAAAGAGGCATATTTTCTAGTTAAAGTCGGGCGTATACATCTTCTAGATCATATTAAATCGAGTGTAGATTTATTCTGATACTTCATCCAATTGAAGTCGGGAATAGACATCTTATGGCTCAGATTAAATCGAGCATAGATTTATTCTGACACTCCTTCGAAAACGCCGGGCGTAGACTCATCTCGACATATTTTCTAGTTGAAGTCGGGCGTAAACATCTTCTGAATCATATTAAATTGAGCCTAGATTTATTCTAATACTTCTTCCAGTTGAACTCAGGCGTAGACATATTTTGGCTCAGATTAAATAAAGCGTAGATTTATTCTGATACTTCTTTCATTTGAAGTCAGGCGTAGACATATTTTGGCTCAGATTAAATCGAGCATATATTTATTCTGATACTTCTTCCATTTGAAGTCAGGCATAGACATCTTATGGCTCAAATTAAATCGAGCGTAGATTTATTCTGATACTTCGTCAATTTGAAGTCAGACATAGACATCTTCTAGCTCAGATTAAATGGAGCGTAGGTTTATTATGATACTTCTTCCATTTGAAGTCGGGCGTAGACATCTTCTGGCTCAGATAAAATCGAGCATAGATTTATTCTGATACTTCTTCCATTTGAAGTTGGGCGTAGACATCTTCTGGCTCAGAGTAAATCAGGCATAAATTTATTCTAATACTTCTTCCATTTGAAGTTGGGCGTAGACATCTTCTGGCTCAAATTAAATCAATCGTAGATTTATTTTGATACTTCTTCCAGGTGAATTCGGGCGTAGACATCTTCTGGCTTAGATTAAATCGAGCATAGATTTATTTTGATACTTCTTCCAGGTGAAGTAGGGCGTATACATCTTCTGGCTCTGATTAAATCGAGCATAGATTTATTCCGATACTCCTTCAAAAAAGTCGAGCCAAAACTCCTTCCAACATGTCTTTTAGTTGATGTCAGATGTGGACATTTTCTAGGACATCATTCAGATGAAATGGAGAATAGATTCCTTCTGATTATCCTTTTGGACCAAGTCGGGCGTAGACTCACTCCAAATACATCTTCTAAGACAAAGTCAGACGTAGACCTAGTCTAATTCCTATCAACGATTATTTTTTATGGAATCTATAAGCCTATCTCTGATGACTCTCTGTCACCTCTCCAAGTGGCATATTTAAGCCCATTCCCGGTATAATCAACCAACATTGTTACTTTGTGCACCGACGAGTCCAAATTTCTAGGCACTTAAGTGTTCAATCATATTCCACCTTCAAGTCGCAAATGGCGGACATGCAAATATAACTCTTTGGGTTTAAGAATATTGAACATGGGTAGTTGTTTTACCCTAAAATCTTCCCTTCCATTTTCTTCAAGAGATTCTTCTAGGGTTCTCAAATGCTCAAGGATTTTCAAGAGTTGATTAGATAAACTCTCCTCCTAAGCAATGGGTCCACAACTTGGGTTTCATATTGCACAAGGAAGAATGGGTTTCAAAGATCTCAAATGGTTTTCATGGTTCATCGTAGGTCTTCAATAGTGCTCATGTCAAGTTCCAAGTCTTACATCACAAGTTTGCTCAATCAATGGCTCAGATGATTGAAGTCAATTATATTGGGTAAAAAGTTGACTATGGTCAACATACAGTCAAACTTCAAGATTTTTGGTCAACATCAATATTTTGAAGTGATATTCATCATTTGATCAAGGGCTGATCATGATTCCTCGAGGAAAACCCTCAAATCATCAAAAGTCAAAAGTTGCCAAATTAGGGTTTCCTTAGGAGAAGTCAACTAAAATTTGACCAAGCATAACTTTCACATGCTTCATCAACTCTTCCCCAACCAAAGCCCATTTTGAAACAAATTCAATTCTCTACAAACTTGTATTTATGCTCAAGTCAAAGAAGTGCTTCATTTGAAAGAGATGAGCTAATACATTACAGGTCATTGCAAAAGTCAACAAAAAGACACTTTTTGTCAAGGCAACTTACATCAAGAAAATGTCTCCAACTACAAAAATGATCAAAAGATAAATTGAGGAAGACATCTTGAGCTTTCTCGTGTTTCTTTTTTTAAATATTGTAACTGCTCATGGGATGTAATAGCTTAGGATTTATTCTTTCCCGCACTTTACTTTCTGCACATATAATTATGCTTGTATATATATATATATATATATATATATATATATATATATATATATATATATATATATATATATATATATATATATATATATATATATATATATATATATATATATATATATATATATATATATATATATATATATATATATATATATATATATATATATATATATATATATAACTGTATAGTAATTAGGCGTGTATGATAAGATCTAAAATCAACTGTTAGATAACCCTAATCAAGATAATATATTTGAATTGAAAGCACTTTGCACACCCGCACCTCTAGGGTAACCTCCCTTGCCGCCTCTATAAAAAACAACCATGTCCCTCGAACGTAGGGATACCATTAGCAAAGGCCCTCGGTTAAAAATCATCATAAAGATCATAGTCCCTCGATGACCTTTCAAATATGCCTTCGGTAAATGATCTTGTCCCCCGATGTTGCCTATGAATACATTATGATAGTTACTTCGATTTGCTAAAGGTATCCCTATATGTTGCCTTTATGACTGTATGATGACCCGTGTATGTCCCTCAAACATCCAAAGATATGGCTTCTTACCAACTAATGGAAGGATAGCACTATCTAAAGCAAGAGGAAAATAACACGAAAGACTTTTGAGTAGGTAGATAGCTTTTAATCGCTTGCTCACAAAAACATCATTTTTCACACAAACCATTTCCTAAAATATTTTTAAAACAAACACTTTGTATGCGTTCTCATCTGATACGAGAATCATTACAAAGTTACCGAACTTAGGCATTTTCAAAATATTTTCAAACTTACACATTCACAAAGCATTTTCAAAAGTGAGCTAGCAATTAAGAGCCCGTAGATAACTATAGATGAAAATGGTGCTAATACCTTCCCTTTTTGTAACCTACCCCCTTACTCAGAAAAATTCTCAAAGGTCTTTCCTTTTCTTTTCACCCTTTCTTTTATTGGATAAAAGAAAAGTCGACGGCAACTCTTGCAATCTTCAACATTTGCGAGAAAATGCAAAAACCAAATGTCAGTTCTCCCACCGTATTACAATATGGTATGATGTCATGATGTTATGTTTGAACAGATAACAAACACAAACAAAGAACATAGGGGACTTAGGTTTAAGGCTTGCATGGGGTTCATATGTAGGTACCCTCTTGAAGTTTAGTTGGCTCAACCTGTCCTAAGAATAGTGTTCTGGATTGGCCCAATAGCTATAATGGTCCCAGTCTAGACTTTTATTTAAGTACGGTCCATACGTCCATGGCCCAAACCTCCCTCGCTCTCTGTCAGGAAATATCGATCCTTTGCCCTCATAAACCAACACTAACCTAAGACGATCGATGAACACGTCTCAGTATGCCCGACCTCAAGTCGTGCAGGCAACCAGGAACCAACCAGATTGTTGCCCGTAACTTACCTCCTCCTTGGAACCAACTGCTTGTTACGGGCACATCTTCCCGGTATGACCAAGTCCTGGCAGTTATCTATTTTAGTGGACCCGCGTATCCAGGCCCAAAAACCAGAACTAATGTCCATGCGCAAGGGGCATTATATAAACCCTCACACTTCTGAGGGCCAGGTATTGAATATTCACAATTCACCACCAATACCTTAACACTTTGCTTGTATTTCTTCGTTCCCACTCTTACTTGATCGTCAGAGTGCCTTGCAGGTATGACCCTCTTTTTCCTCCTCGGCATCACATCCCGACTGCAGATCATCACTCGGCCACCTTGCAGGTTCTGATCAACCGGTAAGATCAATGGCGCAGTCTGTGGGAAACTTCTCTCCCCATATTTCTTTCCTCGAAACTCAAAGATCAAAGAAAATTTTAAAGATTCCTTTCACAAATCATGGCCGACCATGATGATCTCCACCTGCACGGAAAGGCTATTCTTTCCCCTGCACACAAAACCGACAGAAGCCAAGAACATCCTCACCTCGAGGACAACCTTGGTTTTCGAGACGGCCAGACTGCATCTCCATATTCAACTGATGGTCGACGCGACGAAAACCAATTCTTGGACAGGGGACATCCCAATATTCCCACCAAGGAACTGCTAAAGATCCTGTAACTAGTTCCCATCCCTCTCAGCATTGACCCGACCATTGAAGCATTGCTCACTGCTATCAACCAAACCAACGCCCTCTTCTTGCAGCAGAACTAAATGATAGGGGCCTAGAGAAGAAGTGGTCAAGGTCTCCCCCTCGGAGAACCCGACGACGAGACTCCCCCAGCATATCGTCACCTAGGGCTGGCCTTCCACCAAGAAAGGATAAGTGCAACGTTTCTGTCTTCAAGAAACGTAATCGCACACCTTCCATGAAAGATCAAGACTCTCCTTCATCCAAGAAGAGGAAAGACGACCGACAAATCGACCATGCTCGATTACCTTCGCTTGAACCAAGACAGAAACTGAGGAGTCCATCCCTCCGCCGAGACCGCGGTGATCGACGGGGTTGAAATTATCAATCCCCTTCTCTGTCCCCCGCGGATAGTGAAGACGAAGAGCCTCGTGGCCAGCTTTCAAGGGAAATTACAGAAGCCTAACTCTCTGTCATCCTAGAGAAGCCACCTCCGTTGGGAACCTACATGGAACGACGGACCCCAATGAGCATATTGAGAACATTGACACTCTCCTCGACTATCGAGGAGTCAGAGGGGCCATCAAGTGCAGATTGTTCCCAACCACTCTCAGGAAGGGAGCAATGTCTTTATACAATAGTCTCCTAGACGAGTCCATCACCTCCTAGAAGCAGCTTGGGAGGATATTTTCAAGACACTTCACTGCCTCTCGTCGACACCCAAAGTCGGAGGCTTGGCTCGAAGCAATCATCCAAGGCAGAGATGAAACTCTGAGGGCATACATCGAACGTTTCAACAAGGAAGCAGTTCAGGTAACCACAGCCGACAACATGAAGAAATATCTCCTCGTGCGCGGGCTCCGTCCACGCAGCGACTTTTCCAAAGTTGTGGGCATTGAATCACTGGCCATGTTCGACTCCCTCCTTCTCAAGGCCCATGAATACATCGAATACGAGGAGAAGGAAGCTGTAAACAACTCTAGGGAATCGAGGCACAAAGAGAGTGCCAAGACCTCGAGGAATGACGAACCCTCGACATCCTGTCGGGGAGAAAAGAAATGGGAAGATAGGTCCCGGGACTCCAAGGACTACAAGGGGCCAGTTGGTCGTTTCCACGACTACACCCCTCTTACTACCTCAAGGGAGTGTATTCTATCTGAATGCGCCAATTCCGAATTTAAGAAGGTCGGAGTGCACTTCCCCCGACAAATACCTTCCAAACCGGGAACCGACAAGAGAAAATATTACAGGTTCCACAAAATGCACGGGCATAACACCGATGATTGCAATCGAAATATTGATTCGAAATGGGAACCTCAAACAATACAAGAAGAAGGAGGGCACACGCGAAGAGGCACTTGAAACTAAAAACGTTGAAGAGAGGAAGGAGTCCCCCGACATCGATGCCATACCAGTCGCTATGAGCATCTCGCGGCTGGAAGATTTCTACTACCCGGAGATGGAGAACGTCCCACTGTACTTCTCTTCCCACAGTACCTGGGAATCATTCCCCGCAACCATGGTTATCTCAGGCGGAGTATTTAACAAGCACACAGTTGGGTCAGTAAAGAGAACATTTGACCAACTCATTGAAGCTAACTCATACATGGACGCTACGTTGGACAAATTCCGAGGAGGCTTACATCCCCTTGCTTTCTACAAGGAGGAACTGTCGAGCGTAGCTACGAATTCAACCATCCCACTACTCGTGAGAGCTTGCATGGAGAATTTCGATGTGCAACTGATACTTGTCAATCAAGGCAGCTCAGTGGACATCATGTACACCTAGTTTTTCACCATCTTGCAACTGAATGAAAGCCATCTAACCCTGTATGTAGGATCTGACCTCTAGGGCTTCAATGGAGCCAGCACGAAACCTTGGGGATATGTCGAGCTGATTGTCACCTTCCGAAGAGGGGTAACGGCCAGAGCCATCAAGACCCAATTCCTGGTGGTGGATTTCCCGTCTCTCTAACAGTGGATCTTCGAGAGACCCACTCTCACCGAAATCATCACAGTTCCCTCCATCGTGAATCTCAAAATGAAAAACTACACCGCCGAAGGTTTGGTCGCCACGCTCAATGAGGATATCCAAGCAGCAAGAAGGTGTTTTGAAGCTTCAGCTAGGGGCCTCAGTTCCATAAACGTTCAACCTCGAATGACCACCAGAGCCGTACTGCCCTCCAGCTCCAAGGAAGTCAAGCCACTGCTGAGGGTCGACACCATCGACCTCGACAACCGCTTCTCCAAGGAAGATCATGTCGAGCAAAGAAAGAAAGGAAAAAAGCCCATGGTCTAAGGCAAGGTTCGACCCCCTCTATAGATCATAGCAAACTCTCGAGTCACACACAGCCAATCCCAGACGGTGACTTCAAGCTCATTACCCTCAGAGAAGATCCCAGTAGAGGAGTGAAGATTCGAGCAGACCTCCCCGACTTGGACAAAAGGCAACTCAAAGCTTGCCTAAGGGAGAATGCTGATCTATTCGCCTGAAGTGCGGCCGAGATGCCCAGATTAGATCCAGAAATCGTATTCCATCACTTGACTATAGATTCTGCCCTCAAGGCGGTCGCCCAGCGTAGAAGAAAACAGTCCTCTGAAAAAGCAGAGGCTGCAGAACTAGCTGTAAAAGACCTCCTAGAGGAACATTTTATTTATGAAGCCCAATACACAACCTGGCTCTCAAATGTAGTTCTTCTGAAAATATCAAATGGAAAGTGGCGCATGTTTATTGATTATACTGATCTCAATCAGGCTTTCTCGAAAAATGCTTATCCCTTCCCCAATATTGACAAACTGGTCGACCACTCGGTCGGTTTTAAATTTCTATCATTTATGGATGCATACTATGGTTATAACTAGATCCCAATGGAAAAAACAAACAAAAAATACACCACTTTCTTGACCGAATAGGGTAACTATTACTACAATGAAATTCCCTTCGGCCTAAAAAACGTGAGCGCTACATATCAGCGCATGGTGAACAAAGTTTTTCACAATAAGATAGGCGACATGCTCGAAGTCTATATGGATGACATGATCGTCAAGTCCACGAAAGAGCTCGACCATCCCCCCCCCCCCCCCCTTAAAGAAAGTGTTCGAGTAGGCTCAAAAGTCTCGGATGTGATTCAACCCGAAAAAATGTACCTTTGGTGTACGGGCAGGGAAGTTCCTTGGATTCTACCTAACAGAACGAGGCATTGAAGCAAAATCCGACAAATGTTAGTCATTTTTCGAATATTCGAAGCCCACCTCGAAAAAGTCCATCCAAATCCAAAACGGCATGCTCACTTCTCTCTCTCGATTCATGGTAAAATCCGTCCACCACGCGCTTCCCTTGTTCAAACTCCTCCGCAAGGAAGCTGCCTTCGAATGGACGCCTAAATGCGAGCGAGCCCTCATTCACTTTAAACAAGTGCTATCAGAGTCGCCCGTCCTTTCTCGACCTGAGAAAGACGAGATCCTCTACCTCTATCTGGTCGTGGCCTCCGAAGTGATAAGCGCGTCACTGATTAGTGAAACCCCAGAGGGACAAAGACCAATTTATTTCACGAGCAAGACCCTACAAGGCTGGGAGGCGAGATATCAACAAATTGAAAAAGTAGCTCTATCCCTTGTTAATGAGGCGAGGAGGCTCATACACTACTTCTTGTTCCACACCATAGTAGTTCGAACGAATCAGCCAATAAAGCAGTTGCTCGGAAGACCAAACATGGACGACAGAATGTTGAAATGGTCCTTAGAGCTCTCTGAATTTGATATCCAATACGAGAGTAGGAAAGCCCTTAAAGCTCAGACCTTTGCCAACTTCGTAGCTGAAATGACCTCGCCCGCAGACCCCGATGGATCACATCGCTGGACGATCTTCGTCGATGGTGCCTCCAGTTTAATAGGAAGGGACACTAGCATCATAGTGGAAAACAAAGAAGGGACCCTAATCGAGGTCTCCCTCACTTTATCTTTTTCGACCTCTAACAATCAGGCTGAATACGAGGCATTCCTGACAGGCTTACAACTGGCCGAAGATCTAGGAGCCGAGGAAGTAAAGATCTTCATCGGATCTCAACTGGTCACTTCTCAAGTCCGAGGCGAATATCAGGACAAAAATGACCAACTCGCTGAATATTGGGCCCTGGTCCAGGAGAGGAAAATAAATTTATATCCATGGACGTGCAGCATGTTCCCCGCGAGTATAACGCTCGTGTAGATATCCTATCTAAGCTGGCAAGCAGGAAGAGGAAAGGAGGGAATAAGTCGGTAATATAAGAAATCCTTCCTCGGACGAGCACCCAGAAGCCACCCTCTACCTTAGAAGTATGCACCATCGGGGACAACAATTTCTAGATGACCCCCATACATAATTACCTCACGAAAGAAAAAATCCTTGACGACCCAAAATAAGCGGTCGTTGTCAGGCGAAGAGCTTTCTCGTATGTCTTGGTCGAGGGAAAAATATACAGGAGAGTATTTTCCATTCCCCTTCTCAAGTGAGTCAATCGAAGAGGTGCGGACCGTGTATTTCTCGAAATCCATGAGGGTATTAGCGTCCAGCACCTGGGCGGAAAATCCCTCGCAATAAAATCTTTGTGAGCGGGATATTATTGGCCCCCCATGCAGCACGATGCAAAAGAGCACGTGAAAAAATGCGACAAATTCCAATGACACAGAGACATGTATTTAGCTCCTCCCAACGAGCTCAGGTCCCTCTCATCTCTTTGGCTCTTCGCCTGGTGGAGATTGGATCTCCTCGGTCCATTAGTTGTCATGAACAATCAAAACAAATATTTAATCATAGCGGTCGACTACTTCACCAAATGGATAGAAGTAGAAGGTTTGGCCAAAATCACCGCCTAAAATGTCCTCTGCTTCTACAAAAGAAACATCCTTGCTTGGTTCAGCATCCTACGAGTGATAGTCACTGACAATGGGACTCAGTTCATAGACCACACCTTTAAGGAATTCGTCGCCAAACTTGGCACCACCTAACACTTCGCCTCTGTTGAGCATCCCCAGACAAATGGTCAAGCCGAATTCGCGAATAGAGTAATACTCAGGGGCCTCAAGCGAAGATTAGACGAAACTAAAAAAATGGGTCGAGGAGTGACACAATATACTCTATGGATATCGAACAACAGGACATTTGTCAACCAGGGAGACCCCTTTCTGACTAGCTTATGGGACATAGGTCGTCATTCCCGTAGAGATCAAATAACCCTCAAGAAGAATTGAGGTTCCCCCAGACGGGGAGATGAACAATGTCGCCCTTCGGGAGGAACTGGATCTAGTAGAAGAAATTAGAACAGGAGAGGTCCTACGAGAGGCCTCTCTCAAACAAAAAATAACCATGCATTACGACACCAAGGTCATACACGAGAGTTCGAGGTCGGCAGCCTTGTCTTAAAGAGAAATCGCAAAGAATCTTACGAGGGCAAGCTCATAGCAAACTGGGAAGGTCCTTATCGCGTCTACGCGAAAATGGGGACTGGAGCGTATTAGTTGGAAAACTTACAAGGGGAACAACTCGTTCGATTATGGAACACTGAAAAGAAAAAATATTACAGTTAAAAACACTGAGCAGTCGGCGAGTTTGGTCGACAAGATAAACTCACCCAGGCCCGACCACACGTGCATGCCTAGGCACAAGCATAACACCCAAAATATTCAGAATGGGAAAAGCTACGCTCTTATAACCAGCGCACCATCAGCCCAACATGGATGACTCGATCGAGCTCCATAGGCCTCTTTCAATGAAGGTAGAATACCCGGCTCACAACGGGAAGTTCACATCGCCAAACCCAGGTCCATCAAAATGAGACCTGAGTTCTGGCCCATGCCCGGTATTCACCCTGGACGTTTGATCAGTTTCCCCACACTGGTAAAATACAAACTAAATGAGCAAATCCCTGCTACAAACTCTTAGCAAAATAAAATATGTCCCAAACAGACAAGTTTATCAATAAACATGGAAACACAAGTTAAATATTCGAAACAATCAACCACCATGGCTGGAAAACTATAAGAAACTACCACCTGGGTCGTTATTTTGTGAATATTACAACAAAGGAGGCCTTTAACACCCCCATCCAAAAGAATAAATTTGTGGCCACAGAGACCACGCTTGTTTAGAGATTACATAAACGGGAAAAAGCACGGAGAAACAAAATTACAACAATACGGCACACAGGCCGAAATAAATAAAACAAAACTGACAATCATCCTTCAGCCTCTTCCTCGATGACAGGCGATAACTGGGAAGGACCCCCGGCGGGCTGAATAACAAACTCTTTGAGGTAATCGGGGACCAGAATCTTACCAGCATCCACGTAATAGTTGTCCCCTATACCTGAAGTGTTGAGTTTGACCATGGGGTTCAGCACGTGCATCTGCTTCACAGCATTTTTAAAACTCCCCTCAGAGGCAGCCCGAGCGTCATCCACCGCCAGCTGAAAATGAGCAACAAGCGGAGCTTGAGTCTTTAAATATTTGGTGTCCTCCGGCTCATCTTCGGCGGGCGTAACCTTGGCTGTCAGGGCCGCTACCTTCTCCTCAAGGTATTTCTTCTCGAGCAACAGGATCCTGCGCTCCTCGTAGAGTCTCCCTGATTCTTCCTCAAATATCCTCTGGGTCTTTTCCTCGTCGATCTTCCCCTTCTTGCTCATGGCCAGCTTGGCCCGAAGATTCTTTAACACGGCCTCCAGGGAGCAACTCCCCTCAGTATAGGAAACAACCATCTCTAGAATCTGCATTAAACCACTGGCATCCTGCGCCAGTATCGCCCTCTTCTCCGGGCGGCCCAAAACCTCGAGATGAAGAGATTCGGCTCGAGGAAGGCGAAGAGTTACACCCTTGAAGAAATCCTTCTCCAGTCAGCAAGGGGGTAGGTCGTATGTCCCTTTCCCCTTCTCCCAGGTTAGATCACACTTCCCTCGGCATGCGGCCTCTTCGATTTCAAAGATGCAGGGGCTGGAGAGAGAGCAACTGTAACTTGGCCCAAAGACGAATCGCCTGACCCTGAAGTAGGAGTGACCCCAGAGCCAGTTTAAGCGTCCTTTTGAGCTTTCTTCGCTCTAGTAGGTAGAGTCCTGACTATGCGCTCTTGGGTGGGATTCATGCTATATGCAAAACAAACAAAAAGAAACGTAGTTAGCAAAGAGGATTCGAATAAGTTACGATCGTATACAATTATTCAAAACATAAATACCCAAATACTTGACAGGATTCCCGCTCCCTAGGAGCTCTTTAACGATTATAAGGCCCAACTCGTATACAGCCTCCCCGTTCTTGTCGATCACCGGCCTTCCTCCCCGGCCCACTCACTGGACACGAGGGATTCGAGTCAAGAAAGAAGTCAAGACGACAAAAATCACCTAGTCCTCGACTCCGAGCTCCCCCTCCCTCCAAACGTAGGAACCCAATTCGTTATCAAAGTGCTTCCTCATTCACTAAAACAGGAACTTGTAAACCAGTTTTACCACGGCGTCTCTTAGCTCGTTCAAACAGGGAGTACCATCCCCGTTATCCGCCGGTACGGTCCTAAAAATATTCAGCATCACCTTTCTCGAAGAAGGTTGCACCAGTATATTTTTGTCCTTGAAGTGACGAACGGACTCCAAATAGGCTTTAAACAACTTCCCATTGCCTTGATTCAAGGCAACCCATGCCCATTTGTCGTCGATCTTCCTCCTTTGGAGGTGAAAGCAATAGAAGAACAAGGGAATGGTAGCCCCTATCTTCAAGTAATCACAAACTATATCGAACACTCACATGAACGCAATTTTGTTCGGGTGCAATTGGAAAGGATCCAGCCGCAGATGCATGAATACGGCCACCTTAAAATCCGAGAAAGGAAGCCGAATACCCATTTCTTGAAACAGGATGTCATACACGAGAATCTGCCTTCTGTCATATTTCGAGCAGATCCTGCTCTCTTTCTTGGGAATATACAACGACCACTCTCTCTGATTTCCTTCCTCTTGAGTATACACCTCAGTAAAAACATCATCTCGATGCTAGAAGAAATAAGAGGGCCAGTCCCAAGGATTGTTCGCGACCCAAGCCCGCATATCCTCTTCGTCCCCGGGGGAAACAAGCGATCTTGATCAGCGGGGGCCATCTCTGAAGAAGTGAAAAACACAAGAAGGGGGGTTGAATTGTAAAAACTGGAAATCAATTGAGTCAACACGGTATTTTTATCCTGGTTCGTTTGATCTCAAACTACTCCAGTCCACCCGTCAAGGTGATTTCGCCTCTCTCCAACGAGGTCTTAATCCACTATATTCAACTGAATATTACAACTGCTTTAACAACTTCTAAAGCCTTCTTGAGTCAAACCACAAACCGGTTTCTCAAGGAAATACTTTCTTACAGATAATTGAAATCTAAGTGTGTTGAATGTTTTCTACAAAAACTGTTTATCACAACTGTGATACTACACAATTTAAGCTTATGAGAACTAGAGTGCTAAAATAATTGAGTAAAGAATTTGAGAGCTTTTTAGCAAACTGAGAGTGAGGAAGATGATGAATAGCTTTAGGCGTGTAGAAGGTTGTAGAGCATTAACCAATTCAATCTTCACTGACTGGTTTATATAGCATTGGAAATAAGGTACGTTGGAGTAGTAATTCCGTTTCAATGCCAAAAACATTCTTTCCTTATTAAGCAGATCTTGTCTGGAATGATGCCGTTGGTAATAAAGCATCTTGAATGCACAGTACCGTTGCCACTTAAGCGTGTTCTGGCTTTGGCTCATTCTGACGCTGCTTAGGTGCTGATGAACTGTTGTTGTCTTGATCAGAGTTCAGATTGTTTACGCGCAGATATGTTCATCACGCTTCAGCGTAAGCACAAGTTGATCTTCTGATTATGGCATCTGATATAACATCTTCTGATGTTGGTGTTGATATCTCATCTTCTGATGCTGATGATGATGTTCTCTTACTGATACCCATCAGAGTTTCTGTAAAATAGAACGTAATTTTTTTGGCAGCATATATGTCTTACATGAATCATACAATTAATATATCTTTGCATTTTGTTATCATCAAAACTTAGACTTAGGGTAGTAGATTCAAACTTTGTTCTAACAATCTCCCCCTTTTTGATGATGACAAAAACTGGATATTTTTTAATTGAAAATTAGCGTGAAAAGTATCAGAGATAACTAAATAATAAGTTGTATCAGAATTAAATAGGAAGTTATCAAAGATAAGAGGATAAGGGATAAAGAGATATCAGAGTTTAGATCGGAGATACTCCCCCTGAATTTATTACTTCCCTTTTTAATTCCAAGAGTTCTTCAGGATCAGATCGTTACTGACTTTCTTTGAACATCAGAATGTCTAAGCTTCAGACCAGAATATCAGAGCTTCGGTGTATCAGAGATGATTAACTTCTTGTACCTGTAGACTTATGTAAAACAGAAAACATTCAAGTATATCAGAGTGTTAGAATGTTTGAGACTTTTTGTCTCAGTAATCCGTTATTGAAAAATATCATTCTTGTTCTCCCCCTTTTTGTCAGCAATCAAAAAGTGTAAGTAATATAAGCTAAGACGATCAGAGCAGAAAAACTGTTATATTTAATTCAGAGCCAGACAAACAGTACATATGATATGTAGAGAAAACAATGAAAATATCAAGAATGAAAAACTAAGGTTGGGGTGGAAGGCGTGTGAACAGAGTCTCTAGCATTGTCTTAATCTGATCAGCAGTTTCATTCTGCTTGTGTACCATGCTGACTACTGTATCAATCTTGCTATCTTTCACATCCATCCTTTCCTTCATCTTCTGGTCATTCTCATCCATTCTTTGCTGCAGACGAATATGATTCTGCTTCAGCTCTTCCAGAGTCTGCCTGTCCAAGGCAGCTTGAGAAACATCAGAAGCAGGATGCTTCTGAGAGCTTTCTGCAACATCTTCAGCTTGACTAACATCTTCAGCTTGAGTTGTCTGATCTTCTGCTTGCTGAACTTTTGAAGCTGGACGCTTTTCAGACCATGGCTCACTATCCAGAAAGAGCACTTCGTCCTGTGGCAGCTGACTTTCAACTTCCTTCAGCAGCTTGCTGAAGTTCTGTTGTGCCTGTTCATAGTTGATGTCTTGCAGCTTGAGGGCTTCAGCGCGTACCCACTTTCTGAATTGAGTCCAGAGATGGTATGAAGCGACAAGGTCAATCATTCCAGGACAAACCTGCTTTAGAGAAGCAATCCAATTCTGCAAGCCTGTTTCAAAATTCAAAATGGCAGCACCAACATCTAGTTCTTTGGGTTTGGGGATGGTTATTTTGTGTTTAAGGTCAGCAAGACGGTTAAGGCTTGTTAAGTCAATAATGGTCCTGCTGTGGTCTTCAGTATTTTGTTTGGGAGATGGAGTGGGAGAGTCAGAAATGATAATTGGACTGTTTGGAGTATTTGGAGGGGTAGTTTCTGGTGAGGATGGCAGTTGGGCCATGTTTACAGTTGTACCACATGGCAGCTGAATTGCCAAGGGTTGTGGCTCAGAGGATTGAGGAGAATGAGGTTCAGGGGTTTGAGGTTCAGGTGATGGAGTTTCAAAGTGATGAAACTCAGGTTGTGGAGATGGTGGTTGAGGTGAAGGTGGATGAAGTTCTGGTTGAGGAGAGGGAGGTGGAATTTCTGGTTGTGGAGAAGGAGGTGGCATTTCTGGTTGTTCTGGTATGGGTGAGAGAGTATGTTCTGGTTGAGGAGAGTGGGCAATTTCTGGTTGAGTGTTTGGATTTTCTGAGAGGGGAGCGGAAGAACGTTGATCAATTTCAAAACGAACTTTGTCAAGTTCTGATTCTGTTGATGTAGTGGGTTTTGGATTTTGGGTTCTGGTGCGGGATCTCCTGAGATTAAGTGACTCAGAAGGGTCAGCCTCTGGTTCGGTTTCATCAATGGTTGGTATGGGGATTGGGAGTTCATGTGAAGCTGGGGTAGGAATTGATGTTGGAATAGCAGAAGAATTTAAAACAATAGCAGCAGATAGATTACCTCTCTTCTTAGGGGTCTGCTTGGATGGTCCTTCTGAAGTAGCCTTTCTTTTCTTCGTATTCTTCACATTAACTTCTGGATTTTGCTGGTGCAGATCTTTGATGTTCAGAGTGGGATCTGTGCCATCAGCCTTGCAAGTGTCCAAGTATCTGAGAACAATGACTGGTTTAGAGTCAATCTCAGAAAATATTGGAAAGTCGTCCAGAGGGACTCTTCTGCTGGTGATGTCAGCAAGAGGAGTGACGTTGGGCTCCTTTCTGATATTCTCTATCAGTTTCATTTTCTTCAGATTCTTGGCGTTCAGAGGCTTGCCAACAGTAGGTTCAATGGAGCTCAATTCCTGTGCTTCTGTAAGGTGTTCAATCAGCCTATTCTCAGTTAGAATGTCTGATATTAACCTTCCAAAGGGTATCCAATCCCTCTTTGTCCTTTCTTCTTCTCTTGTCTCCTTGACGCTGGTCCTGAGGTGATTAAACAAAAGATGAGCCAAGTTAATCTTTACCTTCTGATTAATAAAATAGATCAGAAACTGCTGATCTATGTTTATATAATCAGGAGAGCTTGTGGGCTTCCTGTGATTGAAGCACCCCAGAATAATCTTCTCCCATATTTTGTGCTGATCCTTCAAGTCTCTGATTTTGCGGCTGGGAACCCCATGGGTGAAAATCTCTCTTGCAATGACAGCAGCATCAGAGCATCTTTCCGCCATGTCGATACAGCGGATACCACCACCACTATATCCAATCAATCTTGCAATGTGATCCTCAGTGATCACAATCTTCTTTCCCATTATATAGGAGGTAACTTGATGTGTTGATGAAGACACACGAATCCAGAATTCCTTGACCAATACTGGGAACGTTGGACCCACCAACCTATCAAAATATCTCTCCCATCCTTGTGCCCTAACTTCTTCTGTCAAATCGAATCCATTTTCTTTCAGACTAGAGAAATCAACAATCAGTTCAGACAGAACTTCAAAGTTCTTCACTGGTGTAAGGAGCGTTCTGAAGGGAATTTTGTATTGTTCAGATGAAGCCTCCTTCTGAGAACCTGCAGAAACATTGCTAGAGGTTGCCATGTTCACACTTAGGGTTTTCTGAGAAAAGGTTTTGAGAAAAAGGGTTTCTTTTGAGAAGGATGATTACACAAGTAAAAATGCAGAAAATCTTTGGATGATTGTAAGAAACGGTAAAGGTTTAATGAATGATGTTAATGTGTTTAAATAGATTTCAAAAAAAATTTGAAAACGTAAACGGTTTTAAGAAAGAGAATTATTTCATGATTACATTTTAAAACATGATTACGTGCATTTAATGCTTGCTGATTTTGGGGGATTTGAGAAAGATACTTGGAACGATTACCAGACATGTGTCTCAATGCACCCAATCAGCGTTTTGCCTTCTCAGAAGCGTGCACGCGTGTTCTGCTTCAGAGATTTGCTGATGATTGGATGACACTTGTTTGATTTAGTGAGCAGCACGTCTATCCTTGAGCTGAAACGCTCAGATCTTTAAGAATAGAATCTGATACAATCTGCATGTCTATCTTTCTGAAAGAAGATTGATCAGAAGTTCACAGTAAAAGGAAAACACATTCTGAAGGTTAATATATAAAATTAAAACATTTTCACTCTGGGCAAAGTTTCATGCTGAGATGTTTCAGAATGAAATTGAACCTATCTTCAAAAAGAGGTTTAATGAAGATATCAGCCCATTGATGGTCTGTATCAATAAACTTTAAGTTCAAAATTCCTTTCTGAATATAGTCCCTAATAAAGTGATGTTTTATTTCTATATGCTTAGCCCTAGAATGCAAAATAGGATTTTTACTTAAGCAAATGGCAGAAGTATTGTCACAGAGTATAGGGATGTTACTCTCAAAAATCTAGAAGTCTTCAAGCTGACTTTTCATCCAGAGCATTTGTGTGCCACATCCTGCTGCTGCTATGTACTCAGCTTCTGTTGTTGATAGCGCAATTGTGGATTGCCTTTTGCTGGACCAAGAGATCAGATTTTCTCCCAGAAACTGGCAGCTTCCAGAAGTACTTTTACGCTCTACTCTGTCTCCAGCAAAGTTAGCATCGCAGTAGCCTACTAAGCTGTAATCACTAGATTTTCTATAAAATAGACCCAGATTAGTAGTACCTTTCAGATACTTGAAAATTCGCTTAACAGCTGTTAAGTGAGATTCTCTAGGATCTGATTGGAATCTAGCACAAATACATACGTTGAATAAGATATCAGGCCTTGAAGCCGTCAGATAAAGGAGAGAACCAATCATACCTCTATAGACCTTTTGTTCTACCTTTTTGCTTACCTCTTCTCTTTCCAGAATGCACGTGGGATGCATTGGAATCTTTGATGGCTTACATTCTGAGAGGTCAAATTTCTTCAGAAGTTCTCTGACATATTTGCTCTGATGAATGTAAGTTCCCTCAGGATTCTGATTGATCTGAATTCCCAGAAAGAATTTCAGTTCTCCCATGAGGCTCATCTCAAATTCTGCCTGCATACACTTAGCAAATTTTCTTCCAAGAGAAGGATTAGTAGATCCAAAAATAATATCATCAACATAAATTTGACAGACTAAGATGTCATTCTTAACTGACTTACAGAATAATGTAGTGTCCACCTTCCCTTTGGTGAATTCATTTTCTAACAGAAAGTTACTTAGTCTTTCATACCAAGCTCTGGGAGCTTGTTTCAGACCATATAGTGACTTCTTTAGTTTGAAAACATATTCTGGGTTTTTTGTACTTTCAAAACCAAGGGGTTGGTGCACATAAACCTCTTCTTCTATATAGCCATTTAAGAATGCACTCTTGACATCCATCTGATACAGAGTGATGCCTTTATTAACAGCAAATGAGATTAAAAGTCTGATAGATTCTAACCTGGCGACTGGAGCAAAGGTTTCTGTATAGTCTATTCCCTCTTGTTGACTATAACCTTGTGCTACCAGTCGTGCTTGGTTTCTGATAACTTCACCTTGTTCATTTAGCTTGTTTCTGAACACCTATCTTGTTCCAATGACGTTGAATCCTTTTGGTCTGGGAACAAGATCCCATACGTCATTTTTGGTGAATTGATTCAGCTCTTCTTGCATTGCTAGAATCCAGTCGTTGTCCAGAAGTGCTTCATCAATAGAAGAAGGTTCAATCAGAGACACAAGTCCCATGAGGGATTCTTCAGAGTTTCTGAAGCTGGCTCTTGTTCTGATTGGATCTTCCTTTCTTCCTAAGATAGTTTCTTCTGGGTGATCCAAGCTGCTTCTGGGTAGTCTCTTTTGAGGTTGATCAGCAGCTGTTGTAGGATTGCTTGCAGTGCTTCTTTCAGATGTTGAAGGAGTGTCTTTGTTGAGAGCTTCTGATGACTTGTCTTCAGAACCTGTAAATTCAACTTCCATACCTGCAAAAACATCATTCTGCTTTGACTTTTTAGAGTCAAGCTTATCATCAAAACAAACACTGATTGATTCTTCCACAATCTGTGTTTCTGTATTGTATACTCTGTACCCTCTTGAGCGTTCAGAGTATCCTAACATAATACACTTCTGTGCTTTAGAGTCAAACTTGTTCAAATAATTTTTTGTATTTAACATAAAACAAGTACATCCAAATGGATGAAAATATGAAATGTTGGGCTTTCTGTTCTTCCACAATTCATATGGAGTCTTTTCCAGAATAGGTCTTATTGAGATTCTATTCTGAATGTAGCACGCTGTGTTTATTGCCTCTGCCCAGAAGATCTTAGCAACGTTTGTCTCATTGATCATGGTTCTGGCCATTTCTTGCAATGTTCTGTTCTTTCGTTCTACAACTCCATTTTGTTGGGGAGTTCTAGGAAAAGAGAAATCATGCAGAATGCCTCTGCCATTAAAGAATGACTCAAAATATTTGTTGTCAAACTCTCCACCATGATCACTTCTGACTTTAACGATTCTAAGATCCTTTTCATTCTGAACTTGGTTACAGAAGGTAACAAATACAGAGTGTGACTCGTCCTTGTGTCTTATGAACTTTACCCATGTCCATTTGCTATAGTCATCTACGATTACTAACCCATACTTCTTGCCACTGACTGAAGCAGTTTTAACTGGTCCAAATAAGTCAATGTGCAGAAGTTCTAATGGCTTAGAGGTAGAAACAACATTTTTAGATTTGAAAGAAGGTTTTGCAAACTTGCCTTTCTGACATGCTTCACACAGAGCATCTGAATTGAACTTCAGATTAGGAAGTCCTCTGACCAGATTGAGTTTGTTAATCTGAGATATTCTTCTCATACTAACATGCCCCAATCTTTTGTGCCAGATCCACTGCTCGTTGTTAACAGACAGAAGACACTTTACATTCTGACTTTTCAGTTCAGAAAGTTTGATTTTATAAATGTTGTTTTTCCTCTTTCCATTAAATAGGATAGTCCCATCTTTTTGACTAACAGCTTTACATGATTTTTGATTAAAGATTATATCATAACCGTTATCACTTAATTGACTTATGGATAACAGATTATGCATTAATCCATCTACTAGCAGAACATTATTTATAGAGGGAAGATTTCCATTACCTACAGTTCCAGAGCCAATGATCTTTCCCCTCTGATTGCCTCCAAAGCCAACGTGGCCTCCAGGCTTAAGTTCCAGGCTTTGGAACATATGCCTTCTTCCCGTCATGTGTCGCGAGCAGCCAGAGTCCAGGTACCATGACTGGTGTTTCTGATTTGCTGCTAAAGATATCTGCAACATGTATTATTTTATCCTTAGGTACCCAGATTTTCTTGGGTCCTGATTTGTTAGATTTACCAAAACTATGGTTGAATTTTGGTTTCACAGAATACTTACTACTAGTGTATTTAATATCATGTGTGTGACCATACACAAAATGTGAGTTCAGAGGAGTGTGTTTAATGGTTAAATCCATGGCATTCTTTGGTGTAGGAACCTTACCTTGGTATCCTATTCCCTTTCTGCCGTTTCTGCTAACTCCATAGATCATTGAAGCCATTTTGCTTCTATCTATGCTTTTAGCAAGGAACTTCTGGAAACTATGATCATACTCCTTGATGATCTCATCAGCGCTGCTGGGAGTTTCAGAAATTGGTTCCTTCTGAGAGTTTTGTAAAACATTTTCTAATTTTTAAATTTTATTTCTCAGCTCAGAATTTTCCAATTTAAGACTCTCAGTCTTATCAGAGTCAGATTCAAGATTCCTTTTCAGGTTTCTGAATTTAACTCTAATCTGCTGGTACCTTTCCAGAATTTCGTTGAGGCTTTCAGCAAGTTCAGCCTTAGTAAAATTAATTGCAAAGTCAGGAAATACCTCTCCAGTGTCTGATTCTGAGTCTGATTCAGAAGCTTCACTGTCTTCTGAAATGTTGGCCATGAGAGCTATGTTTGCTCTCTCATCATCTGATTCTAAGTCAGCTTCAGACGAGTCAGAGTCATCCCATGTAGCCATGAGACTTTTCTTCTTTTCTCTTCCAAACTTCTTTTTGGGCTTTTCCCTCTGAAGCTTTGGACAGTCACTCTTGTAGTGTCCTTGCTCATTGCATTCATAGCAGATTATGTCCTTGGTGTTTGGCTTTCTGCTTCCTGAGGAAGAATCTGTCCTTCTGTATCTGGAAGAAGACTTATTTTGATCAGATCTTCTGGGATTCCTGAACTTTCTTTGCCTCTGCTTCCATAGTTGGTTCACTCTTCTGGAGAGGAGGGAAAGTTCGTCTTCTTCTGATGAGGATCCATCAGATGTTTCTTCAACTGCCTGCAAAACTTTAGACTCAGATTTTTGTTAGATTTTAATCCTGAAGGCTTACCTTGCTTCTGAGGTTCATCAGCTTCCAGCTCTATCTCATGACTTCTGAGGGAGCTGATAAGTTCCTCCAGAGAAATTTTGTTGAGATCTTTTGCTAGCTTCAGCGCTGTAACCATTGGCCTCCACTGCTTTGGCAAGCTTCTGATGATCTTCTTGACATGATCAGCAGTAGAGTATCCTTTGTCCAGAACCTTGAGACCAGCCACCAGAATTTGGAATCTTGAGAACATTGTTTCAATGGATTCACTTTCTTCCATTTTGAATGCCTCATACTTCTGAATGAGCGCAAGAGATTTAGTTTCTTTGACCTGAATGTTGCCTTCATGCATCATTCTGAGTGAGTCAAACATGTTCTTTGCTGTGTCTCTGTTAGAGATCTTTTCATATTCAGTGTAAGAGATGGCACTGAGAAGAATGGTTCTGGCCTTGTGGTGATTTTTGAAGTCACGCTTTTGTTGATCAAACATTGCTTTCCTGTCAATCTTCTGACCGCTTGCATTCATTGGGTGCGTGTATCCATCTGTCACCATGTCCCACAGATCAGCATCATGTGCCAGAAAGAAGCTTTCAATTCTGTCTTTCCAGTAATCAAAATTTTCTCCATCAAAGACTGGAGGTTTGCCGCTGAATCTGTGTCTGTCTTCATTGTTGTCATTGCTGGTGTGTTGATAAGTTCCTGCCATTGTGTTTTTCTGACGCTGGATCTTGTACTGACACGGTTAAGTGTTTTAGCTCAGAACCAGGCGCTCTGATTCCAATTGAAGAAGTGAAAAACACAAGAAGGGGGTTGAATTGTAAAAACTGGAAATCAATTGAGTCAACACAGTATTTTTATCCTGGTTCGTTTGATCTCAAACTACTCCAGTCCACCCGTCAAGGTGATTTCGCCTCTCTCCAACGAGGTCTTAATCCACTATATTCAACTGAATATTACAACTGCTTTAACAACTGCTAAAGCCTTCTTGAGTCAAACCACAAACCGGTTTCTCAAGGAAATACTTTCTTACAGATAATTGAAATCTAAGTGTGTTGAATGTTTTCTACAAAAACTGTTTATCATAACTGTGATACTACACAATTTAAGCTTATGAGAACTAGAGTGCTAAAATAATTGAGTAAAGAATTTGAGAGCTTTTTAGCAAACTGAGAGTGAGGAAGATGATGAATAGCTTTAGGCGTGTAGAAGGTTGTAGAGCATTAGCCAATTCAATCTTCACTGACTGGTTTATATAGCATTGGAAATAAGGTACGTTGGAGTAGTAATTCCGTTTCAATGCCAATAACATTCTTTCCTTATTAAGCAGATCTTGTCTGGAATGATGTCGTTGGTAATAAAGCATCTTGAATGCACAGTACCGTTGCCACTTAAGTGTGTTCTGGCTTTGGCTCATTCTGACACTGCTTAGGTGCTGATGAACTGTTGTTGTCTTGATCAGAGTTCAGATTGTTTACGCGCAGATATCTTCATCACGCTTCAGCGTAAGCACAAGTTGATCTTCTGATTCTGGCATCTGATATAACATCTTCTGATGCTGATGTTGATATCTCATCTTCTGATGCTGATGATGATGTTCTCTTGCTGATACCCATCAGAGTTTCTGTAAAACATAACTTAATTTTTTAGGCAGCATATATGTCTTACATGAATCATACAATTAATATATCTTTGCATTTTGTTATCATCAAAACTTAGACTTAGGGTAGTAGATTCAAACTTTGTTCTAACAATCTCCACATCGCCTCCCCCCACTTTTTATTCCGGTTGATTCAGCTCATCACCCAGAAATCTCTAGAATACTAGACGAGCTACTCGCCTCGTCCGAAGAACTTCGTAAAGATCTAGAAGATTTTCTCAAGAGATCAACCTGGGCGTTGTCGGCCATATTACCTGAAAAGCAGATGATGAAGATGAGTTTAACATCAACGCCAGAACCACCCATCCACCACTAATTAAGTGAAATCATGCTGGGAAACGAGGATTGTATCCTCGACCAGAACCCTCACTAAGGCGCATAAACAAGAAGAGGTTTGAGGAAGAGCTCTAGGCCCTAAAGGACCATCTATGTTGGATCCTGAAATGCCATAGGAGGATCCACAGCGGCTCCGACGATTCTAAACTACAGAACCACCGTCTGCCACAAAAACTACCCAAGGGCGTCCTAACAGACATAATCTTAAACCATAGTCACATGCATCTCTAGGAAGAAAATCACAAAAATCTGAACCACTGAAAGAAAACGACAACAAAAAAGTTGAAATCGTACCAGTTAAAGAAGAAGGAAGGCTGGAAATAGCAGCAGCGAGCAGCGAATCTCAAGAAACAATGGTGGTTGACAGGTGAGCGATTATGAGCAGTTTGGAGAGAGAATGAAAAACACTAAACTCCCCACTCCCCTCGTATTTATAGTTCGGACCATCTGCGTGTGTGAAAGATACGCCTAGGAAACCCTAGGGTCTTCATCAATACACCCTAGCCCCTAGGCCATCATTGTGCCACTTTGCCAGCACGCTACCCGAAACACGCTACCTCTTCAAGTTCAAGGCTCCTAACGACCAACTCCTCATCTCCCCGCGAGAAAGGCGCAACAGGTAACACTCGTTCTCCCTGTAAGACACGCCCTATTCCAAAAGAAGGTGTTAAAGTTATCACTCTTATGTCCAGAAGCAACAACTTGGGGGGCTACTGTTCTGGATTGGCTCAACAGCTAGAACGGGCCTAGTCTAGACCTTTCTTTCAGTACGGTCCATACGTCCATAGCCGGAACCTCCCTCTCTCTTTGTCGGGAAATATCAACCCTTTTCCCTCCCAAATTGACATTGACCTAAGACGATCAATGAACACCTCTCAGTCTGCCCCACCTCAAGTCATACAGATAACTAGGAACCGACCATATTGCTACCCATAACTTATCTCATCTTCGGAACCAACAACTAGTTACGGACACAGCTGCCTGGTATGACCAAGTCCTAGCATTTACCTATTTTTATGGATCCACGTATCCAAGCCCAAAAACAGGAACCAATGGCCATGCCCCAGGGGCATTATATAAAACCCCACACTTGTGAGGGCCAGGTATCAAACATTCACTATTCACGACCAATACCTTAACACTTTTCTTGTATCTCTTTGTTCCCATTCTTACTTGATTGTCGGAGTGCCTTGCAGGTACAACCCCCTTTTTCCTCCTCGACATCACAGCCCGACTGCAGATCATCACCCGACCACCTTGCAGGTGCTGATCAATTAGTAAGATCACAAATGCTATCAAAAATCAAAGTACTTTCGCTTGAGTTAAAGGATATGACCCACTCGACATGGTGAACTTAATTCTCATAGAAGGACATTCAAAGACGCAAAGTTCTTTAGTCAAAGCTACAGCCAGACTCAACTTCTAACATTTCCTTCTGTTTATCCTTCGAGACCCTTGAAAACATTGCATCCACATTGTGATGCGGTGGGAGAGAACTGACTTTTTTTAGAATGCTGGTTCGAGTTTTGTGTTTGTTTTTCGCAAAATGTCGCGGTAAGCAAGAGTCGCCACCGTCTTTTATTTTATCCAACAAGGAAAGGAAAAAATCACAGAAAAATTCCTTTTTCGAGATGTTTCTCGGGTCCGGGGGGTAGATTATAGAAAGGGAAGGTATTATCACCCTTTCTATCCGTGGTTATCCACGGGCTCTTAGGTACTTGCTCAAAGTGTTTTCAAAATTTTCTTTTCTTTGTGTTTGTGGGTTTGAAAGAAGTTTTTGTTTGAAAGGTGTGTAAGTGCGAAAATTTTTAATTTGTTTTAGAATGAGCAAGTACTTAAGAACCATCTACCTACTCGAAAAAGGAATTAATATGTACAAATGTCCTTTAGACAATGCTATCCCAACATTGAGGAGTAGGTAGCACTGTCGTTGGAGTTTTCGAGTCAATTCGATTAAGGGACGTGTGGTCACTAAAGCAATGTTAGGACGCCTTAGCGGTAACCCTAATGTCTTAGATCATTTTTTCGAGGCAACCGTTTCGAGGAAACTATGATCTTTGGACAAGAGGGCGACCTCTAAAACTTCCTATACTCAATGACCACGTTCGAAGGCAACCAAGTGAGGTGTACCCTAAGAGTGCGCATGTGCGAGTGTGTTATTTCAGTTAATTTTATCTTTGTACATGTCATGGGTGAGCTATGTTGATTTTAAGTTCATACATTTGATCTTGTCATGCATTCCCTATTATCAAACATCTAACAGTGTATAGTTGCAGAATTTAAATCTAAACTATTACAAGGCGTCAGGTATTTACATCGCCAAAAACAACCCTCTAATTTAAATTGCGGAAAATAAAATAAAGCGATAAAATAAAGTCCTAATTAAAAACTATTACATACCGGGAAACAATTACAATATTGGTAAAATAGATCGCGTGCGAGAAATTAAAACAGCGCATTTTTTAGGGTTTTGTCCCTTTTTTGAAAAGAAAGCATTTTCTGTTTATTTTTGAATTAAAAGAAATTAAATTAAGTTAACAATTAAATTAATTAATTAATAAAAATATTTTTGGATTTTTGAGTATTTAAGGAAATAAAATAAATTAATTAAAAGTTAGTAAAACCCTAATTTTTCTACATTAATTTTATTTATTTGCAAAAAATATTAAAAGTTAAACCTAATTAAAGCTAAATTGATTAAATTAATTTATTTACAAAAATAAAATGATGAGTTTAATTTTAATAAATAAAATAATATTTTCTTTGGTTTTTTTTATTTTATGAGGAAAAATTATTAATTGGTTAGTGATTAATAATAAAAAATAATAATAATAAAACAAATAGATAAATATAATGAAAAGAAATAGAAATAAACCAAGGGGGGTGTTGGGCCTGGAAAGGGAGTAAGATCAGCATTTTTGAGGCCCATTCACGTTGGCCTGTATTGATATTTTGCACTTCCATGTGACGCGATGACTGGAGCGTATGATAGGCCTTCCATATGGGCCATCAGATTTGGCCTGGAGGCCATCTGTCCACTGATGGCATGAGAGTGTATGGTGAGCCACGCTTTTGAATTTGCACTGGATTTCCTGGAAACAAAATTCAACAAATATTGAGGGACCTGGGATTCAAACCCAGGTCCCATTGGACTATGCACTAACGCTTCCACCACTGGACCACTGTGTTGTTTTTATTATGCCTGAAAACAAAAAAAACAAGCGCGAAATTTGAAACAGCCAATGGGAAGAGGACGCATCATCGTCTTCTTCGTTGAAAAGCCTGGTTATTTACCTGCGGATTTCATCCGCAGCTAAATTCGTAGCTGCCTTCTAAAAGCTACCCTAAGCCATATAAATCAATTCCAAGGCCATGGTTCGATTCGTCTGGGTCTCGTGAACACATCTATATCCATCAATTGCCTTGATTTCACCTGTAGCAAAAATACCCAAAAAACAACCTTCCAAACCCTAGGTTCGGTTAAAGGGTTACAATCTACCAAAACAAAATCAAATAATGCAGAAATGCTCTAAATGGAACGATAAACATGATGGTGTCAAGATTTTGTCAAAAAAATGCATGAATATGAGAATACGATTTCATGTACAGGGCGACTTTCAGGGAAGCTTACAGTGCGATTCAGGAGGCGATTGGCTTTGCTTTTGATTGCTACTGCTTCAGTGGATGCCAAGCAAGAAGTCCACGTTGAGTTTTTGTCTTGAATTGGCCTCTAGATGTGATTTCAGTTTTCAACTTTTCAAGCTTTTTCCAAGTTTTTGTTCTTGTGAATTTGTAGCCTCTCGGTTATAATTTTCGTGCCTCCGGCTTGTACAAGTATATGGGAATGAATTAGGTTTAGTTTTGGGCTTTGAATCTTTGCCAATCAATGCTTGAAGATGTGATTTTATTCTCCATTGAAAAAGCTTCCAAATTTGTCAAAAACCAATATTTTGTGCATGATATGGATTGATTCGGATTTGATTGTGTTCATGATGTCAATTAAGACCTGTAGTGATCAAAAAGATACCAAGTGATTAAGATTTGGATTTTATTTGGATTTAAATTGATTTAAAATGAATTAAATCAATAAAAATAAAATAAAATAGAAAAGTTAATAATTGGACACAAGGCAGAATATAGGACACGTGTGTAGTGTGATAAGATCAAATCAAGTGAAAAAAGTGGGCCTATTTGGCAGAATTTGAAGTTTTGGGGATAGTTGACTTTTGGCAATTTTGGAAAAATGCCCAACTTCAACAATACATAACTTCTACAATTTTGAACTTTTGGAGGTGTTCTTGGACTTTTTAGAAACCTTGATATGTACTCTAACCAACCCTTTGGGTCTCGTCGCATTTTGATATTCCATGCTCAAGTTAAAAGCTTTGGAAAAAAAGGTGTTTTTGTTGACTTTCAAAAATGACCTATAATGTCCAAATTTGTAACTTTTTGTGAGTGCATTTATTGATCTTGGGGTGTGAATATGGATTGTAGGAAATTGCATCCTCTTCAAAATGAGATTTTGATGGGTCATTTATCATAAAGTATGAGAAAGTTATGCTTAGTCAAAGTTGAGTTGACTTTTCCTACAAAACCCTAATTTAACAACTTTTGAATCTTGATGAATTCTGAGCAATCCTTGATGAATCATGATCAACCCTTGATCAAATGATGAGTTATACTTCAAAATGAGAATGTTGACAAAAAATCTTGAGGTTTGACTATTTGTAGGCCACAGTTGACTTTTGCCCTAGCACGGTCAATTTTTGGGCCTCTTGAGCAATTGACTGACCAAACTTCCTCTGCAAGGCTTGAAATTTGACATGGATGAACTTGAGAACATATTAGTACATTGGAGAGAACTTGAGGTAATTTTGACGTAAGGACCTTGATGCAACACAAAACCCTAATTTTAGATTGACTGCCTGAGGAGATGATTTGACTGTCCAAATCTTGAGCAATCTTGAGCCATTTGGAGATTATTTTTGTAATGTCTTGAGAAATATGGGAGGTAAAATTTTGGGGTACAACAGTTGCCCCTGTTCAATCTTCTTAAACCCGAGGATATAGATTGGCGTTCGTGCCTTTCGTGATCCGAAGGTGGAAGATGATTGAACACTAGAGTGCTCAGAAATTTGCACTCGCATGAAGTGGTATCAGCATTGTGATGTCGGGAATGGGCTTACAGATGCCATTTGGAGATTTTTGGTAGGGGGTCTGAACTTCAACTGGAATATGAATCAGGGAGATCTCGTCGACGATCTGACCGAACCAGAGGAGGTCTTGTCTTCTTTGACTGGATTGGCATCAGAAAAATATTTAGGAATCGATTTAACTGGACCAGGGGAGGTTTTGTCTTCTTTGACTGGATTGGCGTCAGAAAAATCTTTAGGAATCGATTTTACTTGTTTTGTCTCTTTTGACTGGGTTTGCATCAGAAAAATCTTTAGGAATCGATTTAACTGGTCTTGTCTCCTTTGTCTTGATTGGCCTCAGAAAAATCTTTAGGAATCGATTTAACTGGTTTTGTATCCTTTGACTCGCTTGGCCTCAGAAAAATATTTAGGAATTGATTTAACTGGTTTTGTCTCATTTGAATGGCTTAGCCAGGAATGGATTTAACTGGTTTTGTCTCCTTTGACTGGCTTAGCCTCAGAAAAATCTTTAGGAATCGATTTAACTGGTTTTGTCTCCTTTGACTGGCTTAGCCTCAGAAAAATCTTTAGGAATCGATTTAACTGGTTTTGTCTCCTTTTACTGGCTTAGCCTCAGAAAAATCTTTAGGAATCGATTTAACTGGTTTTGTCTCCTTTGACTGGCTTAGCCTCAGAAAAATCTTTAGGAATCGATTTAACTGGTTTTGTCTCCTTTGACTGTCTTAGCCTCAGAAAAATCTTTAGGAATCAATTTAACTGGTTTTGTCTCCTTTTCCTGGCTTGGCCTCAGAAAAATCTTTAGGAATCGATTTAACTGGTTTTGTCTCCTTTGACTGGCTTGGCCTCAGAAAAATCTTTAGGAATCAATTTAACTGGTTTTGTCTCCTTTAACTGGCCTGGCCTCAGAAAAATCTTTAGGAATCGATTTAACTGGTCTTGTCTCCTTTGACTGGGTTGAGAACTTAACTGCATCTTTCCTGAAAGGTAAAGGTCAGTCATATGCAATGCATGATAGGGATCAAGCAATGATGTTCTCAACATAAATGAGATTGTATTTGTATGATGCGTATATGCATGTATCATGATGTATGGAAATGTGATGTTTTAGCTGGGGAAAATAAATCTCGGATGGCTACTGGAGAATAGAGTTGAATTCTTCGTTTCCGCTGAGGATGGTGAACGAAGGTGATTGTGAGAATAATCCTGTAGGAGAAGAGAACTCCGTTGGGGAATAAACTGATGAGGAGATTACTCTGTGGGGAAGAGATGCTCTGCTGAGGATTTTAACGATAAACTCCGTTGGGGATTCCGCTGATAAACTCCGCCGGGGATGGATTACCGTTGCTGGTGATATTGAATCTATTGAGGATTGAATTCCTGTTTGTGAAAGGAAAGAACTTCGCTGGGGATGATCTTTCAGTTGCAACTTGCTGGGGATAACCCTTTAGACTCTTGTGGGGATAAATCTCTGAGTTCTTCTAGGAATGATCCTTTGAACTTGGCTGGGGAGATTTATTGTACTCTGCTGGGGATAAACATCCAGAGTCTACTGGGGATGATGCGTCGACTCTATTGGGGAAGCTTTTTCAGGCCGTGTTGGGAAATATTGACTCCACTGGGGTATCTTGTATTCTGCTGGGGAACATTCTTATACTTCGTTGAGGAATATTAAGACTGTCGGGGATACTCTTATACTTGCTGGGAAGTATCTTTATACTCCAATGGGGAATATTTAAGACCTTCTGGGGATACCCAGCCTTTTTAGGGTTGATGGTAGATAAACTCTGCTTGGGGAGAGTATTGCTGATTCGTTCATAGTGGCAAGCCTCAGCTGGGGAGAGCTATCTTTACTGTCTTACTCTGCGGGGAGTGAAGGTATCTTAGCTATATTCTTCAGTCGAATTTACCTTGTACCTTGGTGGACAGAGCAAACTACACAGCTCAGACAATTCTTATTGCCCTTGTTTTTTATATTACCAGTAATTTATCTTTTTGTTTCGCATATAAATATTTATGAGCAGCAATTAATGTCAAATGCATATATCAAAAATCAACATTGGACGTTCTTTGCAAAACAAAACAAATAAAGGAAAAATAGTTTGACATTTGTCTGAAAATGAATTGTATCGATTTTGAAGTTTGGCCTGTAAAGAGGCGTTTTTGTACAAGAGGCTGACGTTCTAGTAAGAGAACACCGCCGAACAAATAGAATTTACACAATTTTTGTGAAAACAAAACAAAATAGCTATGTGAATGATCCCACTGGGTTCCAACTCTGCTATTGCCTTTATATCCTCGAGCATCTCATCACTTTGCTGCTTGGTTAAAGATGAGTCAGATTGATTAATGTCGTCCGAGCTTGACAGTTGATACCGAAGTCTGGATGCAAGGTGATCCAATGAGACATAGTGTTACGCTTTGATCCCTAATTTTTGCCTGGACCGCCCTTTCGGATTTTCAGTCCACCGGGATACCCCTTTTTTTCCCAAGTCGCCTTTTCAGGTTTTCGACTTGCCGGGTATACAAATTTTTTCATTTTCATCCCTTATTTTTGCCCGGACCCTTTTGGTTCGTCGGGAAGCCCTTATTTTTGCCTAGGCCAGTCAACCTAGTGGGTCTTAGATCATGCATAGTATCTTTTCACTATGTCTGCATTGACGGGGTGAGGAAGGTCGTCACCATCCATGGTGGTTAGAATCATAGCTCCTCCCGAGAAAATGTTCTTAACCACAAATGGCCCTTCGTAAGTAGGGGTCCATTTGCCCCTGGGATCACCTTGAGGTAGAATAATGCGCTTGATTACCAGATCCCCAACTTGATACTCTTGTCGTCTAACTTTCTTGTTAAATGCCTTGATCATCCTTTTTTGGTACGTCTGACCATGAAAAATAGCAGTAAGTCTCTTTTCGTCGATTAAGTCCAGCTGATCAAGCCGGGTCTGGATCCAGTCATCTTCGCTCAAACCTGCATCCTTCATAATCCGAAGAGAGGGTATCTGAACTTCAATGGGCAAGACATCCTCCATAATATAAACCAAGGAATAGGGTGTTTCCCTTGTTGATGTCCGTGCTAAGGTACGGTACCCATGAAGAGCGAATGGTAACATCTCTGCCAGTCTTTGTATGTCACTATCATCTTCTGTACAATCTTGTTAATGTTCTTATTAGCCGCTTCAACAGCCCTATTCATCTTCGGCCAGTAGGGAGAAGAGTTGTGATGCTGTATCTTGAATTGCTCGCAGAGCTCAATGATCATCTTGTTGTTGAGATTGGTACCATTGTCCGTAATGATCCTCTATGGTACACCGTATCGACAAATCAGATTATGCCGAATGAACCGTGCCACGACGTTCTTGGTTACGGTAGCAAAGGAAGCTGCTTAAACCCATTTTGTAAAGTAATCAATAGCTACAAGGATGAAACGATGCCCGTTGGATGCTGTAGGTCTGATCTCTCCGATCATATCAATGCCCCACATTGCAAAAGGCAAAGGTGTCGTCAAGACGTTCAAAGGCACTGGAGGTATATACACCTTATCAGCATAGACCTGACACTTGTAACATGTTCGAGAATGATGATAACAGTCGGCTTCCATAGTGGACCAATAGTATCCTGCCCGAAGGATTTTCTTTGCCATGGTATGTCCACTGGAATGAGTTCCTAAAGTACCTTCATGTAACTTCTCCATGATCCTTTCTGCTTCATTCTTATCCACACAACGCAGTAAGGTCGAATCATGGTTACGTTTGTAAAGAATGCCATTGCTGATGAAGAACTTCGCCACGAACCTCCTTAGAAACTTCTTGTCATTAACAGATGCACCCTCGGGGTATTCCTGAGTTTCAAAATACCTCTTCACTTCATGAAACCAGGGCTTTTCTATTACCTCTTCAGTCTCAATATCACAGCAATGTGCAAGTTCGTCCAATTTTTCAATGATAATCCGGGGAGCCTCGTTGTCCCAATTGACCTTGAACATAGAAGACATTGTAGCTAGCGCGTCCGCCAACTGATTCTCCTCTCTAGGGAAGTGTTCAAAGGTTATCTCTTCAAAGTGGGGAAGCAACGTCAACACATACTCCTTGTAAGGAATAAGATTTGGGTGTTTCGTATCCCACTTGCCTTTGATCTGACTGATCACGAGAGAGGAATCTCCGAAAACACTTAGAAACTTAATCCTTAGGTCAATTGCTGCTCGAAGACCCATGATGCATGCTTCATACTCCACCATATTGTTGGTGCAGTTGAAACATAGTCGGGCGGTGAACGGAGTATGAGAGCATTTAGGAGATATGATCACGGCGCCAATGCCATTACCCAAAGCATTTGAAGCTCCATCAAAGTACATAGACCATCGGGATCCTTCCTCAGGTCCTTCATCCGGTCCAGGTGTCTCACAATCAGTTACCAACATGATATTCTCGTGCGGAAATTCAAAGTTCATAGACTGGTAATCATCCACTGCTTGATGTGCCAAATGGTCTGCCAACACACTTCCCTTGATTGCCTTTTGGGTCGTATATTGGACATCATACTCAGTCAAGATCATCTGCCATCTTGCTATTCTTCCGGACAAGGCAGGCTTTTCGAAAATATACTTGATTGGATCCATATTTGATATCAACAGAGTAGTGTGAGTCAACATATACTGTCTCAGCCGGCGAGCATCCCATGCCAAAGCGCAGCAAGTTTTCTCGAGCAGTGAGTATCGGGTCTCACAGTCGGTAAACTTTTTTCTAAGGTAATAAATAGCATGCTCTTTCCGGCCAGACTCGTCATGTTGACCCAGCACACACCCCATTGAGTTGTCAAGTACTGTCAAGTATAGGATCAGAGGTCTCCGTTCAACTGGTGGCATTAGAATAGGTGGCTCTTGGAGATACTCTTTGATTCTTTCGAAAGAGGCCTGGAATTCATCATTCCAACGTACCACTTGATCTTTCTTCAGTAGCTTGAAGATTGGTTCACAAGTAGCGGTCAGGTGCGAGATGAATCAGGAAATGTAATTCAGACGTCCCAGAAAGCCTCTGACTTCTTTCTCTGTTCTGGGAGCTGGCATCTCCTGTATATCTTTCACCTTGGAAGGGTCCACTTGAATACCTTTGTCGCTTACGACGAAACCCAGCAGCTTACCAGATCTCACCCCGAAGGTGCACTTGTTCGGGTTTAACCTCAGCTTGTACAACTTCAGCCTGTCAAACAGCTTCTGCAGATGGTCAAGGTGTTCCTCCTCAGTTTGAGACCTTGCAATCATATCATCGACGTATACTTCAATGGTGGTTGACAGGTGAGCGATTATGAGCAGTTTGGAGAGAGAATGAAAAACACTAAACTCCCCACTCCCCTCGTATTTATAGTTCGGACCATCTGCGTGTGTGAAAGATACGCCTAGGAAACCCTAGGGTCTTCATCAATACACCCTAGCCCCTAGGCCATCATTGTGCCGCTTTGCCAGCACGCTACCCGAAACACGCTACCTCTTCAAGTTCAAGGCTCCTAACGACCAACTCCTCATCTCCCCGCGAGAAAGGCGCAACAGGTAACACTCGTTCTCCCTGTAAGACACGCCCTATTCCAAAAGAAGGTGTTAAAGTTATCACTCTTGTGTCCAGAAGCAACAACTTGGGGGGCTACTGTTCTGGACTGGCTCAACAGCTAGAACGGGCCCAGTCTAGACCTTTCTTTCAGTACGGTCCATACATCCATAGTCGGAACATCCCTCTCTCTTTGTCGGGAAATATCGACCCTTTTCCCTCCCAAATTGACATTGACCTAAGACGATCAATGAACACCTCTCAGTCTGCCCCACCTCAAGTCATGCAGACAACTAGGAACCGACCATATTGCTACCCATAACTTATCTCATCCTCGGAACCAACAACTAGTTACGGACACAGCTGCCTGGTATGACCAAGTCCTAGCATTTACCTATTTTTATGGACCCACGTATCCAAGCCCAAAAACAGGAACCAATGGCCATGCCCCAGGGGCATTATATAAAACCCCACACTTGTGAGGGCCAGGTATTGAACATTCACTATTCACGACCAATACCTTAACACTTTTCTTGTATCTCTTTGTTCCCATTCTTACTTGATTGTCGGAGTGCCTTGCAGGTACAACCCCCTTTTTCCTCCTCGACATCACAGCCCGACTGCAGATCATCACCCGACCACCTTGCAGGTGCTGATCAATTGGTAAGATCACAAATGCTATCAAAAATCAAAGTACTTTCGCTTGAGTCAAAGGATATGACCCACTTGACATGGTGAACTTAATTCTCATAGAAGGACATTCAAAGACGCAAAGTTCTTTAGTCAAAGCTACAGCCATACTCAACTTCTAACATTTCCTTATGTTTATCCTTCGAGACCCTTGAAAACATTGCATCCACATTGTGATGCGGTGGGAGAGAACTGACTTTTTTTGGAATGCTGGTTCGCGTTTTGTGTTTGTTTTTCGCAAAATGTCGCGGTAAGCAAGAGTCGCCACCGTCTTTTATTTTATCCAACAAGGAAAGGAAAAAATCACAGAAAAATTCCTTTTTCGAGATGTTTCTCGGGTCCGGGGGGTAGATTATAGAAAGGGAAGGTATTATCACCCTTTCTATCCGTGGTTATCCACGGGCTCTTAGGTACTTGCTCAAAGTGTTTTCAAAATTTTCTTTTCTTTGTGTTTGTGGGTTTGAAAGAAGTTTTTGTTTGAAAGGTGTGTAAGTGCGAAAATTTTTAATTTGTTTTAGAATGAGCAAGTACTTAAGAACCATCTACCTACTCGAAAAAGGAATTAATCTGTACAAATGTCCTTTAGACAATGCTATCCCAACATTGAGGAGTAGGTAGCACCGTCGTTGGAGTTTTCGAGTCAATTCGATTAAGGGACGTGTGGTCACTAAAGCAATGTTAGGACGCCTTAGCGGTAACCCTAATGTCTTAGATCATTTTTTCGAGGCAACCGTTTCGAGGCAACTATGATCTTTGGACAAGAGGGCGACCTCTAAAACTTCCTATACTCAATGACCACGTTTGAAGGCAACCAAGTGAGGTGTACCCTAAGAGTGCGCATGTGCGAGTGTGTTATTTCGGTTAATTTTATCTTTGTACATGTCATGGGTGAGCTATGTTGATTTTAAGTTCATACATTTGATCTTGTCATGCATTCCCTATTATCAAACATCTAACAGTGTATAGTTGCGGAATTTAAATCTCAACTATTACAAGGCATCGGGTATTTACATCGCCAAAAACAACCCTTTAATTTAAATTGCGGAAAATAAAATAAAGCGATAAAATAAAGTCCTAATTAAAAACTATTACATACCGGGAAACAATTACAATATTGGTAAAATAGATCGCGTGCGAGAAATTAAAACGGCGCATTTTTTAGGGTTTTGACCCTTTTTTGAAAAGAAAGCAATTTTTTGTTTATTTTTGAATTAAAAGAAATTAAATTAAGTTAACAATTAAATTAGTTAATTAATAAAAATATTTTTGGATTTTTGAGTATTTAAGGAAATAAAATAAATTAATTAAAAGTTAGTAAAACCCTAATTTTTCTACATTAATTTTATTTATTTGCAAAAAATATTAAAAGTTAAACCTAATTAAAGCTAAATTGATTAAATTAATTTATTTACAAAAATAAAATGATGAGTTTAATTTTAATAAATAAAATAATATTTTCTTTGGTTTTTTTGATTTTATGAGGAAAAATTATTAATTGGTTAGTGATTAATAATAAAAAAAAATAATAATAAAACAAATAGATAAATATAATGAAAAGAAATAGAAATAAACCAAGGGTGTGTTAGGCCTGGAAAGGGAGTAAGATCAGCATTTTTGAGGCCCATTCACGTTGGCCTGTATTGACTTTTTGCACTTCCATGTGACGCGATGACTGGAGCGTATGATAGGCCTTCCATATGGGCCATCATATTTGGCCTGGAGGCCATCTGTCCACTGATGGCATGAGAGTGTATGGTGAGCCACGCTTTTGAATTTGCACTGGATTTCCTGGAAACAAAATTCAACAAATATTGAGGGACCTGGGATTCAAACCCAGGTCCCATTGGACTATGCACTAACGCTTCCACCACTGGACCACTGTGTTGCTTTTATTATGCCTGAAAACAAAAAAAACAAGCGCGAAATTTGAAACAGCCAATGGGAAGAGGACGCATCATCGTCTTCTTCGTTGAAATGCCTGGTTATTTACCTGCGGATTTCATCCGCAGCTAAATTCGTAGCTGCCTTCTAAAAGCTACCCTAAGCCATATAAATCAATTCCAAGGCCATGGTTCGATTCGTCTGGGTCTCGTGAACACATCTATATCCATCAATTGCCTTGATTTCACCTGTAGCAAAAATACCCAAAAAACAACCTTCCAAACCCTAGGTTCGGTTACAGGGTTACAATCTACCAAAACAAAATCAAATAATGCAGAAATGCTCTAAATGGAACGATAAACATGATGGTGTCAAGATTTTGTCAAAAAAATGCATGAATATGAGAATACAATTTCATGTACAGGGCGACTTTCAGGGAAGCTTACAGTGTGATTCAGGAGGCGATTGGCTTTGCTTTTGATTGCTACTGCTTCAGTGGATGCCAAGCAAGAAGTCCACGTTGAGTTTTTGTCTTGAATTGGCCTCTAGATGTGATTTCAGTTTTCAACTTTTCAAGCTTTTTCCAAGTTTTTGTTCTTGTGAATTTGTAGCCTCTCGGTTATAATTTTCGTGCCTCCGGCTTGTACAAGTATATGGGAATGAATTAGGTTTAGTTTTGGGCTTTGAATCTTTGCCAATCAATGCTTGAAGATGTGATTTTATTCTCCATTGAAAAAGCTTCCAAATTTGTCAAAAACCAATATTTTGTGCATGATATGGATTGATTCGGATTTGATTGTGTTCATGATGTCAATTAAGACCTGTAGTGATCAAAAAGATACCAAGTGATTAAGATTTGGATTTTATTTGGATTTAAATTGATTTAAAATGAATTAAATCAATAAAAATAAAATAAAATAGAAAAGTTAATAATTGGACACAAGGCAGAATATAGGACACGTGTGTAGTGTGATAAGATCAAATCAAGTGAAAAAAGTGGGCCTATTTGGCAGAATTTGAAGTTTTGGGGATAGTTGACTTTTGGCAATTTTGGAAAAATGCCCAACTTCAACAATACATAACTTCTACAATTTTGAACTTTTGGAGGTGTTCTTGGACTTTTTAGAAACCTTGATATGTACTCTAACCAACCCTTTGGGTCTCGTCGCATTTTGATATTCCATGCTCAAGTTAAAAGCTTTGGAAAAAAAGGTGTTTTTGTTGACTTTCAAAAATGACCTATAATGTCCAAATTTGTAACTTTTTGTGAGTGCATTTATTGATCTTGGGGTGTGAATATGGATTGTAGGAAATTGCATCCTCTTCAAAATGAGATTTTGATGGGTCATTTATCATAAAGTATGAGAAAGTTATGCTTAGTCAAAGTTGAGTTGACTTTTCCTACAAAACCTTAATTTAACAACTTTTGAATCTTGATGAATTCTGAGCAATCCTTGATGAATCATGATCAACCCTTGATCAAATGATGAGTTATACTTCAAAATGAGAATGTTGACAAAAAATCTTGAGGTTTGACTATTTGTAGGCCACAGTTGACTTTTGCCCTAGCACGGTCAATTTTTGGGCCTCTTGAGCAATTGACTGACCAAACTTCCTCTGCAAGGCTTGAAATTTGACATGGATGAACTTGAGAACATATTAGTACATTGGAGAGAACTTGAGGTAATTTTGATGTAAGGACCTTGATGCAACACAAAACCCTAATTTTAGATTGACTGCCTGAGGAGATGATTTGACTGTCCAACTCTTGAGCAATCTTGAGCCATTTGGAGATTATTTTTGTAATGTCTTGAGAAATATGGGAGGTAAAATTTTGGGGTACAACAGTTGCCCCTGTTCAATCTTCTTAAACCCGAGGATATAGATTGGCGTTCGTGCCTTTCGTGATCCGAAGGTGGAAGATGATTGAACACTAGAGTGCTCAGAAATTTGCACTCGCATGAAGTGGTATCAGCATTGTGATGTCGGGAATGGGCTTACAGATGCCATTTGGAGATTTTTGGTAGGTGGTCTGAACTTCAACTGGAATATGAATCAGGGAGATCTCGTCGGCGATCTGACCGAACCAGAGGAGGTCTTGTCTTCTTTGACTGGATTGGCATCAGAAAAATATTTAGGAATCGATTTAACTGGACCAGGGGAGGTTTTGTCTTCTTTGACTGGATTGGCGTCAGAAAAATCTTTAGGAATCGATTTTACTTGTTTTGTCTCTTTTGACTGGGTTTGCATCAGAAAAATCTTTAGGAATCAATTTAACTGGTCTTGTCTCCTTTGTCTTGATTGGCCTCAGAAAAATCTTTAGGAATCGATTTAACTGGTTTTGTATCCTTTAACTCGCTTGGCCTCAGAAAAATCTTTAGGAATTGATTTAACTGGTTTTGTCTCATTTAACTGGCTTAGCCAGGAATCGATTTAACTGGTTTTGTCTCCTTTGACTGGCTTAGCCTCAGAAAAATCTTTAGGAATCGATTTAACTGGTTTTGTCTCCTTTGACTGGCTTAGCCTCAGAAAAATCTTTAGGAATCGATTTAACTGGTTTTGTCTCCTTTTACTGGCTTAGCCTCAGAAAAATCTTTAGGAATCGATTTAACTGGTTTTGTCTCCTTTGACTGGCTTAGCCTCAGAAAAATCTTTAGGAATCGATTTAACTGGATTTGTCTCCTTTGACTGTCTTAGCCTCAGAAAAATCTTTAGGAATCGATTTAACTGGTTTTGTCTCCTTTGACTGGGTTGGCCTCAGAAAAATCTTTAGGAATCGATTTAACTGGTTTTGTCTCCTTTGACGGGTTTGGCCTCAGAAAAATCTTTAGGAATCAATTTAACTGGTTTTGTCTCCTTTGACTGGCCTGGCCTCAGAAAAATCTTTAGGAATCGATTTAACTGGTCTTGTCTCCTTTGACTGGGTTGAGAACTTAACTGCATCTTTCCTGAAAGGTAAAGGTCAGTCATATGCAATGCATGATGGGGATCAAGCAATGATGTTCTCAACATAAATGAGATTGTATTTGTATGATGCGTATATGCATGTATCATGATGTATGGAAATGTGATGTTTTAGCTGGGGAAAATAAATCTCGGATGGCTACTGGAGAATAGAGTTGAATTCTTCGTTTCCGCTGAGGATGGTGAACGAAGGTGATTGTGAGAATAATCCTGTAGGAGAAGAGAACTCCGTTGGGGAATAAACTGATGAGGAGATTACTCTGTGGGGAAGAGATGCTCTGCTGAGGATTTTAATGATAAACTCCGTTGGGGATTCCGCTGATAAACTCCGCCGGGGATGGATTACCGTTGCTGGTGATATTGAATCTATTGAGGATTGAATTCCTGTTTGTGAAAGGAAAGAACTTCGCTGGGGATGATCTTTCAGTTGCAACTTGCTGGGGATAACCCTTTAGACTCTTGTGGGGATAAATCTCTGAGTTTTGCTAGGAATGATCCTTTGAACTTGGCTGGGGAGATTTATTGTACTCTGCTGGGGATAAACATCCAGAGTCTACTGGGGATGATGCTTCGACTCTATTGGGGAAGCTTTTTCAGGCCGTGCTGGGAAATATTGACTCCACTGGGGTATCTTGTATTCTGCTGGGGAACATTCTTATACTTCGTTGAGGAATATTAAGACTGTCGGGGATACTCTTATACTTGCTGGGAAGTATCTTTATACTCCACTGGGGAATATTTAAGACCTTCTGGGGATACCCAGCCTTTTTAGGGTTGATGGTAGATAAACTCTGCTTGGGGAGAGTATTGTTGATTCGTTCATAGTGGCAAGCCTCAGCTGGGGAGAGCTATCTTTACTGTCTTACTCTGCGGGGAGTGAAGGTATCTTAGCTATATTCTTCAGTCGAATTTACCTTGTACCTTGGTGGACAGAGCAAACTACACAGCTCAGACAATTCTTATTGCCCTTGTTTTTTATATTACCAGTAATTTATCTTTTTGTTTCGCATATAAATATTTATGAGCAGCAATTAATGTCAAATGCATATATCAAAAATCAACATTGGACGTTCTTTGCAAAACAAAACAAATAAAGGAAAAATAGTTTGACATTTGTCTGAAAATGAATTGTATCGATTTTGAAGTTTGGCCTGTAAAGAGGCGTTTTTGTACAAGAGGCTGACGTTCTAGTAAGAGAACACCGCCGAACAAATAGAATTTACACAATTTTTGTGAAAAGAAAACAAAACAGCTATGTGAATGATCCCACTGGGTTCCAACTCTGCTATTGCCTTTATATCCTCGAGCATCTCATCACTTTGCTGCTTGGTTAAAGATGAGTCAGATTGATTAATGTCGTCCGAGCTTGACAGTTGATACCGAAGTCTGGATGCAAGGTGATCCAATGAGACATAGTGTTACACTGTGATCCCTAATTTTTGCCTGGACCTCCCTTTCGGGTTTTCAGTCCACCGGGATACCCCTTTTTTGCCCAAGTCGCCTTTTCAGGTTTTCGACTTGCCGGGTATACAAATTTTTTCATTTTCATCCCTTATTTTTGCCCGGACCCTTTTGGTTCGTCGGGAAGCCCTTATTTTTGCCTAGGCCAGTCAACCTAGTGGGTCTTAGATCATGCATAGTATCTTTTCACTATGTCTGCATTGACGGGGTGAGGAAGGTCGTCACCATCCATGGTGGTTAGAATCATAGCTCCTCCCGAGAAAATGTTCTTAACCATAAATGGCCCTTCGTAAGTAGGGGTCCATTTGCCCCTGGGATCACCTTGAGGTAGAATAATGCGCTTGATTACCAGATCCCCAACTTGATACTCTTGTCGTCTAACTTTCTTGTTAAATGCCTTGATCATCTGTTTTTGGTACGTCTGACCATGAAAAATAGCAGTAAGTCTCTTTTCGTCGATTAAGTCCAGCTGATCAAGCCGGGTCTGGATCCAGTCATCTTCGCTCAAACCTGCATCCTTCATAATCCGAAGAGAGGGTATCTGAACTTCAATGGGCAAGACTGCCTCCATAATATAAACCAAGGAATAGGGTGTTGCCCTTGTTGATGTCCGTGCTGAGGTACGGTACCCATGAAGAGCGAATGGTAACATCTCTGCCAGTCTTTGTATGTCACTATCATCTTCTGCACAATCTTGTTAATGTTCTTATTAGCCGCTTCAACAGCCCTATTCATCTTCGGCCGGTATGGAGAAGAGTTGTGATGCTGTATCTTGAATTGCTCGCAGAGCTCAGTGATCATCTTGTTGTTGAGATTGGTACCATTGTCCGTAATGATCCTCTATGGTACACCGTATCGACAAATCAGATTATGTCGAATGAACCGTGCCACGACGTTCTTGGTTACGGTAGCAAAGGAAGCTGCTTAAACCCATTTTGTAAAGTAATCAATAGCTACAAGGATGAAACGATGCCCGTTGGATGCTGTAGGTCTGATCTCTCCGATCATATCAATGCCCCACATTGCAAAAGGCAAAGGTGTCGTCAAGACGTTCAAAGGCACTGGAGGTATATACACCTTATCAGCATAGACCTGACACTTGTAACATGTTCGAGAATGATGATAACAGTCGGCTTCCATAGTGGACCAATAGTATCCTGCCCGAAGGATTTTCTTTGCCATGGTATGTCCACTGGAATGAGTTCCTAAAGTACCTTCATGTAACTTCTCCATGATCCTTTCTGCTTCATTCTTATCCACACAACGCAGTAAGGTCGAATCATGGTTACGTTTGTAAAGAATGCCATTGCTGATGAAGAACTTCGCCACGAACCTCCTTAGAAACTTCTTGTCATTAACAGATGCACCCTCGGGGTATTCCTGAGTTTCAAAATACCTCTTCACTTCATGAAACCAGGGCTTTTCTATTACCTCTTCAGTCTCAATATCACAGCAATGTGCAGGTTCGTCCAATTTTTCAATGATAATCCGGGGAGCCTCGTTGTCCCAATTGACCTTGAACATAGAAGACATTGTAGCTAGCGCGTCCGCCAACTGATTCTCCTCTCTAGGGAAGTGTTCAAAGGTTATCTCTTCAAAGTGGGGAAGCAACGTCAACACATACTCCTTGTAAGGAATAAGATTTGACTTTGATCTGACTGATCACGAGAGAGGAATCTCCGAAAACACTTAGAAACTTAATCCTTAGGTCAATTGCTGCTCGAAGACCCATGATGCATGCTTCATACTCCACCATATTGTTGGTGCAGTTGAAACATAGTCGGGCGGTGAACGGAGTATGAGAGCATTTAGGAGATATGATCACGGCGCCAATGCCATTACCCAAAGCGTTTTAAGCTCCATCAAAGTACATAGACCATCGGGATCCTTCCTCAGGTCCTTCATCCGGTCCAGGTGTCTCACAATCAGTTACCAACATGATATTCTCGTGCGGAAATTCAAAGTTCATAGACTGGTAATCATCCACTGCTTGATGTGCCAAATGGTCTGCCAACACACTTCCCTTGATTGCCTTTTGGGTCGTATATTGGACATCATACTCAGTCAAGATCATCTGCCATCTTGCTATTCTTCCGGACAAGGCAGGCTTTTCGAAAATATACTTGATTGGATCCATATTTGATATCAACAGAGTAGTGTGAGTCAACATATACTGTCTCAGCCGGCGAGCATCCCATGCCAAAGCGCAGCAAGTTTTCTCGAGCAGTGAGTATCGGGTCTCACAGTCGGTAAACTTTTTTCTAAGGTAATAAATAGCATGCTCTTTTCGGCCAGACTCGTCATGTTGACCCAGCACACACCCCATTGAGTTGTCAAGTACTGTCAAGTATAGGATCAGAGGTCTCCGTTCAACTGGTGGCATTAGAATAGGTGGCTCTTGGAGATACTCTTTGATTCTTTCGAAAGAGGCCTGGAATTCATCATTCCAACGTACCACTTGATCTTTCTTCAGTAGCTTGAAGATTGGTTCACAAGTAGCGGTCAGGTGCGAGATGAATCAGGAAATGTAATTCAGACGTCCCAGAAAGCCTCTGACTTCTTTCTCTGTTCTGGGAGCTGGCATCTCCTGTATATCTTTCACCTTGGAAGGGTCCACTTGAATACCTTTGTCGCTTACGACGAAACCCAACAGCTTACCAGATCTCACCCCGAAGGTGCACTTGTTCGGGTTTAACCTCACCTTGTACAACTTCAGCCTGTCAAACAGCTTCTGCAGATGGTCAAGGTGTTCCTCCTCAGTTTGAGACCTTGCAATCATATCATCGACGTATACTTCAATGGTGGTTGACAGGTGAGCGATTATGAGCAGTTTGGAGAGAGAATGAAAAACACTAAACTCCCCACTCCCCTCGTATTTATAGTTCGGACCATCTGCGTGTGTGAAAGATACGCCTAGGAAACCCTAGGGTCTTCATCAATACACCCTAGCCCCTAGGCCATCATTGTGCCGCTTTTCCAGCACGCTACCCGAAACACGCTACCTCTTCAAGTTCAAGGCTCCTAACGACCAACTCCTCATCTCCCCGCGAGAAAGGCGCAACAGGTAACACTCGTTCTCCCTGTAAGACACGCCCTATTCCAAAAGAAGGTGTTAAAGTTATCACTCTTGTGTCCAGAAGCAACAACTTGGGGGGCTACTGTTCTGGATTGGCTCAACAGCTAGAACGGGCCCAGTCTAGACCTTTCTTTCAGTACGGTCCATACGTCCATAGCCGGAACCTCCCTCTCTCTTTGTCGGGAAATATCGACCCTTTTCCCTCCCAAATTGACATTGACCTAAGACGATCAATGAACACCTCTCAGTCTGCCCCACCTCAAGTCATGCAGACAACTTGGAACCGACCATATTGCTACCCATAACTTATCTCATCCTCGGAACCAACAACTAGTTACGGACACAGCTGCCTGGTATGACCAAGTCCTAGCATTTACCTATTTTTATGGACCCACGTATCCAAGCCCAAAAACAGGAACCAATGGCCATGCCCCAGGGGCATTATATAAAACCCCACACTTGTGAGGGCCAGGTATTGAACATTCACTATTCACGACCAATACCTTAACACTTTTCTTGTATCTCTTTGTTCCCATTCTTACTTGATTGTCGGAGTGCCTTGCAGGTACAACCCCCTTTTTCCTCCTCGACATCACAGCCCGACTGCAGATCATCACCTGACCACCTTGCAGGTGCTGATCAATTGGTAAGATCACAAATGCTATCAAAAATCAAAGTACTTTCGCTTGAGTCAAAGGATATGACCCACTTGACATGGTGAACTTAATTCTCATAGAAGGACATTCAAAGACACAAAGTTCTTTAGTCAAAGCTACAGCCAGACTCAACTTCTAACATTTCCTTCTGTTTATCCTTCGAGACCCTTGAAAACATTGCATCCACATTGTGATGCGATGGGAGAGAACTGACTTTTTTTGGAATGCTGGTTCGCGTTTTGTGTTTGTTTTTCGCAAAATGTCGCGGTAAGCAAGAGTCGCCACCGTCTTTTATTTTATCCAACAAGGAAAGGAAAAAATCACAGAAAAATTCCTTTTTCGAGATGTTTCTCGGGTCCGGGGGGTAGATTATAGAAAGGGAAGGTATTATCACCCTTTCTATCTGTGGTTATCCACGGGCTCTTAGGTACTTGCTCAAAGTGTTTTCAAAATTTTCTTTTCTTTGTGTTTGTGGGTTTGAAAGAAGTTTTTGTTTGAAAGGTGTGTAAGTGCGAAAATTTTTAATTTGTTTTAGAATGAGCAAGTACTTAAGAACCATCTACCTACTCGAAAAAGGAATTAATCTGTACAAATGTCCTTTAGACAATGCTATCCCAACATTGAGGAGTAGGTAGCACCGTCGTTGGAGTTTTCGAGTCAATTCGATTAAGGGACGTGTGGTCACTAAAGCAATGTTAGGACGCCTTAGCGGTAACCCTAATGTCTTAGATCATTTTTTCGAGGCAACCGTTTCGAGGCAACTATGATCTTTGGACAAGAGGGCGACCTCTAAAACTTCTTATACTCAATGACCACGTTCGAAGGCAACCAAGTGAGGTGTACCCTAAGAGTGCGCATGTGCGAGTGTGTTATTTCAGTTAATTTTATCTTTGTACATGTCATGGGTGAGCTATGTTGATTTTAAGTTCATACATTTGATCTTGTCATGCATTCCCTATTATCAAACATCTAACAGTGTATAGTTGCGGAATTTAAATCTCAACTATTACAAGGCGTCGGGTATTTACATCGCCAAAAACAACCCTTTAATTTAAATTGCGGAAAATAAAATAAAGCGATAAAATAAAGTCCTAATTAAAAACTATTACATACCGGGAAACAATTACAATATTGGTAAAATAGATCGCGTGCGAGAAATTAAAACGGCGCATTTTTTAGGGTTTTGACCCTTTTTTGAAAAGAAAGCAATTTTTTGTTTATTTTTGAATTAAAAGAAATTAAATTAAGTTAACAATTAAATTAGTTAATTAATAAAAATATTTTTGGATTTTTGAGTATTTAAGGAAATAAAATAAATTAATTAAAAGTTAGTAAAACCCTAATTTTTCTACATTAATTTTATTTATTTGCAAAAAATATTAAAAGTTAAACCTAATTAAAGCTAAATTGATTAAATTAATTTATTTACAAAAATAAAATGATGAGTTTAATTTTAATAAATAAAATAATATTTTCTTTGGTTTTTTTGATTTTATGAGGAAAAATTATTAATTGGTTAGTGATTAATAATAAAAAATAATAATAATAAAACAAATAGATAAATATAATGAAAAGAAATAGAAATAAACCAAGGGGGGTGTTGGGCCTGGAAAGGGAGTAAGATCAGCATTTTTGAGGCCCATTCACGTTGGCCTGTATTGACTTTTTGCACTTCCATGTGACGCGATGACTGGAGCGTATGATAGGCCTTCCATATGGGCCATCATATTTGGCCTGGAGGCCATCTGTCCACTGATGGCATGAGAGTGTATGGTGAGCCACGCTTTTGAATTTGCACTGGATTTCCTGGAAACAAAATTCAACAAATATTGGGGGACCTGGGATTCGAACCCAGGTCCCATTGGACTATGCACTAACGCTTCCACCACTGGACCACTGTGTTGCTTTTGTTATGGGATTAGGTAATAATTAATATATAGAAAAACAATTATTATGCCTGAAAATAAAATAAAAACAAGCGAGAAATTTGAAACAGCCAATGGGAAGAGGACGCATCATCGTCTTCTTCGTTGAAAAGCCTGGTTATTTACCTACGGATTTCATCCGCAACTAAATTCGTAGCTGCCTTCTAAAAGCTACCCTAAGCCATAGAAATCCATTCCAAGGCCATGGTTCGATTCGTCTGGGTCTCGTGAACACATCTATATCCATCAATTGCCTTGATTTCACCTGTAGCAAAAATACCCAAAAAACAACCTTCCAAACCCTAGGTTTGGTTACAGGGTTACAAGCTACCAAAACAAAATCAAATAATGCAGAAATGCTCTAAATGGAACGATAAACATGATGGTGTCAAGATTTTGTCAAAAAAATGCATGAATATGAGAATACGATTTCATGTACAGGGTGACTTTCAGGGAAGCTTACAGTGCGATTCAGGAGGCGATTGACTTTGCTTTTGATTTCTACTGCTTCAGTGGATGCCAAGCAATAAGTCCACGTTGAGTTTTTGTCTTGAATTGGCCTCTAGATGTGATTTCAGTTTTCAACTTTTCAAGCTTTTTCCAAGTTTTTTTTCTTGTGAATTTGCAGCCTGTCGGTTATGATTTTCGTGCCTCCAGCTTGTACAAGTATATGGGAATGAATTAGGTTTAGTTTTGGGCTTTGAATCTTTGCCAATCAATGCTTGAAGATGTGATTTTATTCTCCATTGAAAAAGCTTCCAAATTTGTCAAAAACCAATATTTTGTGCATGATATGGATTGATTCGGATTTGATTGTATTCATGATGTCAATTAAGACCTGTAATGATAAAAAAGATACCAAGTGATTAAGATTTGGATTTTATTTGGATTTAAATTGATTTAAAATGAATTAAATCAATAAAAATCAAATAAAATAGAAACATTAATAATTGGACACAAGGCAGAAGATAGGGCACGTGTGTAGTGTGATAAGATCAAATCAAGTGGAAAAAAGTGGGCCTATTTGGCAAAATTTAAAGTTTTGGGGATAGTTGACTTTTGGCAAATTTGGAAAAATGCCCAACTTCAACAATGCATAACTTCTTCAATTTTGAACTTTTGGAGGTGTTCTTGGACTGTTTAGAAACCTTGAGATGTCCTCTAACCAACCTTTTTTGTCTCTTCGGATTTTGATATTCCATGCTCAAGTTATAAGCTTTGGCAAAAAAGGTGTTTTTGTTGACTTTCAAAAATGACCTATAATGTCCAAATTTGTAACTTTTTGTGAGTGCATTTCTTGATCTTCGGGTGTGAATATGGATTGTAGGAAATTGCATCCGCTTCAAAATTAGCTTTGGATGGGTCATTTATCATAAAGTATGAGAAAGTTATGCTTGGTCAAAGTTGAGTTGACTTTTCCTACAAAACCCTAATTTAGCAACTTTTGAATCTTGATGAATTCTGAGCAATCCTTGATGAATCATGATCAACCCTTGATATAATGATGATTTATCCTTCAAAATGAGAATTTTTACAAAAAATCTTAAGGTTTGACTATTTGTAGGCCATAGTTGACTTTTGCCCTAGCACAGTCGATTTTTGGGCCTCTTGAGCAATTGACTGACCAAACTTCCTCTACAAAGCTTGAAATTTGACATGGATGAACTTGAGAACATATTAGGACATTGGGGAGAACTTGAGGTCATTTTTATGTAAGTACCTTGATGCAACACAAAACCCTAATTTGAGATTGACTGCCTCAGGAGATGATTTGACTGTCCAACTCTTGAGCAATCTGGAGCCATTTAGAGATTATTTTTGTAATGTCTTGAGAACTATGGGAGGGAAAATTTTTGGGTAAAACACACATATAATGCGTGTCATTACATAACAGGTATTTCCCAAGACAGATCTTCTCATCTTCTTGCTGTTTATTTCAGTAAAAGATGTCTCTTGAAAAAACTATGAAAGACCTTCAAGCTCCAAATGCCTAATTCCAAGAGACGCTCTTGAACTTAGCCAAGGGGTACAAAGAGATGGTTGCGCTCATCTCCAAGAAGAAAAAGACTAGGAAACCGGCTAGTATCCTCAACATGGGGAGAAGATTCAAAGGTCTGACCAAACAGGTTCAAGCTTTTGATATTCCATCAGATGAAGATGACAATCAAGAAGAAGACGACCGAAGCATCAAAGCTTAGGGGGGGAAGCAACCTTGGTTATGGTAAAATTCCTGATGAAGAAGACTATTCTTATGAGAAATATCGTCCCGCTGATGACAGATACAAACAGCTGGAAGATCGTCTGAATGCCATGGAAATCTAAAAAGTGCCTGGGCTGGACTTTGAAGAATTGGGTCTTATCTCGGGGGTTTTTATCCCTCACAAGTTTAAGGTCCCTACTTTTTCCAAATATGATGGTGTTTCTTGTCTAAGCTTCATCTGAGGTCTTATGTCTAGAAGATCCAACCTCATACTGCTGATAGAAAGTTATGGGTTCACTTCATTAAAGAGAAATTATCTGGGACCCAACTTGAATGGTTCTGTAATTTGGAAGGAACCAATATACGTACTTGGGAAGACATGGATGCTACCTTTTATAAATAATACAAATACAATGTTGATCTTGCAGCAACTCCTGTGCAATTACAAATTACGACTATGTGTTCGAATGAAGGATTTAAGGAATACACCCAGAAGTGGAGAGATCTGGATGGAAGAGTTCAACCTCCTATGTATGATAGGGAGTTGGTTGATATGTTCATGGGAAATCTAACCGGACCTTTCTTTAAGCATCTGATCGGAAGCTTTTCATCTGGTTTTAATGAGTTGATACTAACAGGAGAACATGTCGAAAGTGGTATCAAAAGTTGAAAGATTCAAGTGGCTGCTTCTTCAAGTACTGTGAAGAAGACGTTGAACGGTAAGAAGGAAAAAATGTTGTATATGGCCAGAAGGGTCATGTTAGAAGTGATTGTAACCAGTCTGTAGGAGTTGTGCTAATTTCCGATTTGGCGCCTGTGCAACAACAACAACATGGTAATTAGCGTAGAACGAAAGAACCAAGAAGACATTTAACCAAGATTAGCATGCCATTGTCTCAGGCATTGCAAAATATTTTGAAGGCGTAGTTAGTAACATTAAGGGATCCTCCTCAAAATCCCAACACCTCCTCTCCTCATTATAATCCTAATGTGAAATGTGCCTACCATTCCAATAGCCTTGGACACGATACAAATAGTTGTTGGGCCATGAAGAATAAAATTCACGACATGATTAACAACAAAGAGATTGAGTTTGATCCTCCCGAGACCTCCAACGTGATTACTGCACCTATTCCCAAGCACGACAAAGGCATAAATGCTATTGATGATGTTTCATATGTTTATGCTGTAAGTGAGTTGACTACTCCCCTCCGGACTATCATGAAGAATCTACTGCAAGCCAATTTATTTCCAAGTTATATTGAAAGATGTTACTGTTGTGCAGCCCAACCCAATGGCTGTAAGTTGTTGAAAGAAGGTATTCAGCGTCTGATTGACAACCATATCATTATATTTGAGAAGATTCCTTCTATTGAGAATTTGTTTCAAGGCTTATATGTAATTTCTAGCACTCCTATCAAGATCACTTCCAAAGTAAGGATTAAGGCTGAACTTGGAATCACTCCTCTGATAATCATCGCACCCGGACCTATTCCATATTCTTCGGATAAAGCTATTCCTTGGAACTATGGAGCTGGCGTCTACTACTATGGTGTCAAGTGTAACGCCCGTAATTTAATTAATTATTTAATTGAATTATTTTTGGAATATTTGAGAAGATGTGTTATGATTAATTGGATTTATTTATTAAGTGGAGAAATAATATTAGAATTATAATTTATTTGGTGTGGGCTTATTTTGAAGGAATAAAAGTAATAAGGGGGTGTATTAGTTTTGAGCCCAATAAGGAATAAAGAATATTAGGTTATTTTATTATTGTTAGAAGTAGAAAGAAGAAGCAGTAGAAGAATAAGGATTGAAAAGGAGCACGTGAAGCTGCTGGAAAAAGAGGAAAAATGGCAGAACAAGAATTCGACCGAGAAATTATAGAGCAACCTTCAATCCAAGGTAAGGGTGGGGTTCTGACTTTATAATTGGGTTCATGATGATTGATATGTGGGGTTAGAGGTGATTGTTGTTTTGTTCTTGAATTGGAAGTATATGATGATGTATGATGAAGATTTGATGAATTTTAGATGAATAATGATGTCCCGATGTTGTTTGATCGATATAGTATTATAGGAAAGTTGTAGGTGATGATTTATCATGATTATATTAAGTTTGTAGGGTTAAAAACATGAATCCGTAGTGAGATGCAGGGAAGAAAATCGAAAAATTATGCAGGAAGGATCAGGATGTGTCGACCTCAAACTTGATGCATCAATACATGAGGGCCTACAGATTCAGTATGAGTCGACACGAAGAGGCTTGCGTCGATACATGAAGGTTAAAAGACTCAGGATGAGTCGATCTGTGGGATGCATGTGTCGATACATGCTGTGTGCAAGACTCAGGATGAGTCGATCCATGAGAGGATGCGTCGACTCATGTTGTGCAGTTAGAGCAGTACGCGTCGATCCAAGGGGTTTTGCGTCGACCCATAATGCATGATTTTTGGCAGATTCAATTTTAAAGTGCTGTAACTTGAGTTTTAGGATACCGTTTGAGATGTCGCTCGAAGCGTTGAATAGCTAACGCGATGAAAATTATTCTAGAGGATTAAAATGGATAATAGGAAGTGTAATCATAGTAGCCAATTTAGGATTTAGATATTATTCCTGTGTTGATCGTTGCGCTGGTTTTGTACAGAATGATGAAGATGAGATGCTTAGGGGCTGCTATTTGAATTATAACAGTAGGATTAGTGTTAATAAAGATGTAGGAATTACAGAATAGCAGTATGAATTACTGTGGTATTAATGTACAACTGAGTTGTTAGTGAGAAGTTGTTAATGATGTTGTGGTGATGATTGATAATAAATAAATGATGTTTGATGGATTATTATGATGATATGAGATGTTGATGAAGAGACGTTGAGATGCTTTTGAGATGTTGTTAATTTGAGATGTTGTTAATTTGAGATGTTGTTAACTTGGGTGTTGTTATTACATTCATGATTGTGTCGCATACATTGCATTTTTTTTGAGATGGAGCTTATGCTTGTTGAGATGGCCTGTATTGGCGAATTTTGAGATGAAGGCTATGCCTTGTTGATGCCTCTATTAATTGGCAAATTTTTGAGATGGGAGTTTTGCTCCAATGGTACCACATGCATTTGCATAGTATTGAGTCTCATTATATGATTGCATAAAGAAGTGTGTGATGATGCTGTGAATGTATATTATTATTGTGATTATTGTGGATTATGAGATGGGAAGTGGTGATGTGTATTGATCTAATTTAATATATTAATTATCATGCGCTTTATTATATTGTTAGATATCTCACCCCTTCTGTTTGAATGTTTCCCTTATGTTGGTAATGTGCAAGTAATCGAGAGTGAAGGCGGTATACCTTCAATAGTTCGAGTCGATGTCATTGCTCTGATATGTAACACTCGGGGGATGAACGCTTGCTGTTTTTGATTGTTGATTATTATTAAATTGTGTTGTTTTTTAATTTGTTGTATTGATGATAAAATTGTTATTGAGAATTCCGCTGCGTAGATGTTGAGTTATTTAATTAAAGTTGTTATGATGGTTCATCCGATGTTTTGAAAGTGTTATATATCCACGATGAATGCAATGAATTTTGATAGAAGAATTTGTGGCATCCTGATTCGTTTGCATGAATGATTTTTATAACTCTGATTTTTTTATATAATTTTCCGGGGTAGAATTGGGGTGTTACATCAAGCAAGAACTACCGATTACTGAATATGAAGATAATGAAGTTGTTGATCCAAACATTGACAATATTGAAGGGACAAGTAAGGTTACTAGAAGCAGAAGGGTTTTCTCTCCAGAAATCTCTCCAAAGACTGTTGTTACACCAGTTCGAGTTAGTTTGACCGAGTCAACTACTGAGACTCGAAGCAAAGAGCAAATGACGAAGCATGCCCAGACGGAGGCACTTAAAGAAGTTACAATTGATGATACTTCCAGGAAAGAGTTGGAGGAGGTATTAAAGATTATCCGGAAAAGTGATTATAAGATTATTGAACAGTTGGGACAGACTCCCTCCAAGATATCCATGTTATCCCATTTACTATGTTGTGAGGCCCATGCTAACGCTTTAATGAAGTTCTTGAAGTCTACCCAGGTGCCACATGAAATTTCTGCCAACCAATTTGAGAATTATGTTGCTAGCCTAACGACTAATAATGGGCTACGTTTTTCTGATACTGACTTGACTCCTGAAGGAAGAAACCATAACAAGGCCATGTATGTCTCTATTAAATGCAAGGGCACTACATTAGCGCATGTATTGGTTGATATGAGTTCCTCGTTGAATGTCTTACCGAAGGGTGCTCTCAACAGACATGATTGTGAAGGGGTTGTGCTGAAACCCAATGATATTATAGTCTGAGCCTTTGATGGTTCAAAGAGGATGGTACATAGAGAGGTGGATCTTTCAATCAGAGTAGGTTTGCAGGTATTCGATTCTACCTTCTATGTGATGGACATTCGTCCGGTTTATTCTTGCTTACTTGGACGCCCATGGATTCATGGGGAAGGCGTTGTTACATCAACCTTGCATCAAAAGACGAAGTATCCTGTGAAAGGAAAGGTTGTTACAACCATCGTTTAAGAAGAGTATATGGTGAGTCATTTAAACTTATTCAGGTACATTGAGATGGACGACGAATTTATTGAAACTCTCTTCCAGACTTTTGAAGTTATCCCTCCTACCGTTACTGAAGACGTTTCTGCTATTCCTGAGGTTACCAAGGTTCCATCCAGGATGGCTTCTTTGAAGGATGCTAGAGCTTTAGTAGATGAAGGTGGTTGAACTACTTGGGGTCAGCTTCCTGACATTCCGTATAAACTTGAGAAATTTGGTTTCGGTTTTAATGCAGAGGCTCAGGGGGCTGTTCGTCGTGCTCATGTCAGAAGACCATCATTCCACGTCAGCAACAATGGAGTCAACGCTATAGAAGATGGTGACAATGATTATGACCTCGACAGCTGGATATTTCCTACCATCAGCAATGGGCTCAGCAAATAGAAGACCAAAGACCTTATCTCAATATCCTTTAGTCAAGAGTAATTGTTATTTTCTGTTTCTTTCAAAGTTTTGGTTATGTAATCTTTAAACAATAACTTTAAGCCTTGTGTCTTACCCGGGTCTCAATGGTCCACTTGTTAAGGGTTGTCATTTCATTCGCATATTTTCATTCAATAAAAACATTGGATGTTTTGAATTCAAATTTTGCGCTCTTTGTCTTTCTTTATACTTTATTACACTCTCAAAATAGATATATGTTCTTACACACACCCACACAATAAACTGCAAATCCGCATTCACTCTAGATCCCATTGATAACAATTATGCTATTGCCACTTATGACTTCGAGAATCTGATCTACCAAGCCGAGGGAGAAGGTGAGGAAGATTGTGAAATACCTGGAGAACTTGCCAGATTGTTAGTGCAAGAGGAAAAGGCTATACAACCGCATGAAGAGCCAGTTGAGGTTGTAAACTTGGGTACTGAAGCAGATAGGAAATAAGTCAAGATAGGCGCCAACCAAGAAGACTGTGTCAAGAAGAGGTTAATCCATATGTTGCATGACTATGTTGAGATATTTTCTTGGTCATACGAAGACATGTCATGGCTTGACACTGATATTTTGGTTCACCATCTACCGATGAAAGAGGGTTGTTCTTCAATAAAGCAGAAAGTTTGTCGTATGCGTCCCGAGATGTCCGAAAAGATCAAGGCTGAGGTTATGAAGAAGTTCAATATAGGTTTCTTAGATGTTACATCCTATCCTCAGTTGGTAGAAAATGTGGTTCCGATACCTAAGAAGGATGGAAAAGTGAGTATGTGTGTAGACTACAAGGATCTGAACAGGGCAAGCCCCAAGGATGACTTTCCACTTCCACATATCGATGTTATAATTGAAAACACTACTCAGCATAAAGTATTTTCTTTCATGGACGGTTTCTTAGGTTATTATCATATCAAGATGGCGCCTGAAGATATGGAGAAAACTACTTTCGTCATACAGTGGGGAACTTTCTGTTACAAGGTTATGCCTTTCGTTTTGAAGAACATCGATGCAATATATTAACATGCTATGGTAGCTCTGTTCAATGACATGATTCATAACGACATAGAGGTCTATGTTGACGTCATGATATCCAAGTCTCAGATTGATGAAAAACATCTTGACCACCTACACAAGTTTTTTGAGAGACTGAAGAAGTACAAGCTGAGGTTGAATCTGAACAAGTGCCCTTTTTGGGTAAGATCCAGTAATCTCCTGGGTTTCGTCGTCAGAGGTAAAGGTATTGAAGTTGATACCACCAAGTACAAATCCATTCAAGAAATGCCATCTCCTCGTACTGAGAAGGAAGTCATAGGTTTCTTGGGCCGACTTAATTATATAGCCAGATTTATTTCCCATCTGACTGCTATTTGTGAGCCAATCTTCAAATTTCCGAAGAAAGATCAAGTATGGAAGTGGAACGACGATTGTTAGATAGCTTTTGACAAAATCAAGGAGCACCTCCAAGAACCTCCAATTCTAATGCCACCAGTTGAAGGAAGACCTATGATCATGTACCTAACAGTGTTAGAGAATTCAATGGGGTGTGTGTTGGGCCAACATGACGAGTCTGGTCGAAAAGAGCATGCAATATACTACCTTAGAAAAAAGTTTACCGACTCTGAAACAAGATATTCACTACTCGAGAAAACTTGATGTGCTTTGGCATAGGCTGATCACTGACTAAGGCAGTATATGTTGATCCATACTACCTTGTTGATATCTAAAATGGATCCTATAAAGTACATATTCGAGAAGCCCGCTCTCTCCAGAAGGATAGCCAGATGGAAAATGGTCTTAATAGAATACAACATTCAATACGCCACTCAGAAGGTAATCAAAGGAAGTGTACTGACATACCATTTGGCTCATTAAGCTGTAGACAACTATCAGTCTATGAATTTCGAGTTCCCGAATGATAATATTATGGTAGTCACAGATTGTGAAGAACCTGGACCGTATGAAGGACCTAAGCCGGGATCCCGATGGACTTTGGTTTTCGATGGAGCTTCTAACGCGCTTTGTAACGGAATTGGCGCTGTGATTATTTCTCCCAAGGAATGCCATATGCCCTTCACAACCAGACTTTGCTATGACTATACCAACAACATGGTCGAATACGAAGCGTGCATCATAGGTATCAAAGTTGCTATTGACCTAAGAATCAAGTTCTTAAATGTATATGGGGATTCAGCCCTGGTGATCAGTCATATTAAGGGAGAATGATATATGAAGCACCCGAATCTCATCCCTTATCGGAAGCATGTATTGACACTAATTTCATACTTCGAGGAAATCAATTTTAAGCATATCCCACAGGAAGAGAATCAGTTGGCAGATGCATTGGCAACCATGCCCTCTATGTTCAAAGTCGGATAGGACAACGAGGCTCCTCGTATTACTATTGAGAGTTTGGATGAACCGGAACATTTCTACGAGGTGGTTACTAGCAGAGTAAAGGAAAAGCCTTGGTTTCATGAAGTAAAGAGATACCTCGAGTCTCAAGAGTACCTAGAGGGGGCATCTATTAACGACAAGAAATTTCTACAGAGGTTCTCTGCTAAGTTCTTCTTGAGCAACAAAATTTTGTACAAGCGCAACCATGATTCAACTCTACTTCGTTATGTAGACAAGAAGGAAGCCGAGAATATTTTAGAAGATATGCATGAAGGAGTCTTCGGTACACACTCCACTGGGAATACGATGCCTAAGAAGATTTTGAGAGTAGGTTATTATTGGTTGACCATAGAAACTAATTTCCATCATCACTCTACATCTTATCATAAATTTGAGATCTATGCTGACAAAGTACATGTGCCACCAGTCCCTCTGAATGTCTTGACTTCTCCTTAGCTATTTGCAATCTGGGGCATTGATATGATTAGAGAGATTAAGCCTACTGCATCTAAAGGACATTGCTTCATTCTAGTCGTTATTGATTACTTCACGAAGTGCGTTGAAGCAACCTCATTTGCCTATGTTACCAAGAATGTTGTGGCCCAGTTTATTAAACATAATCTTATCTGTTGGTATGGCATCCCCGAAAGGATTATCACAGAAAATGGTACTAGTCTTAACAATATTAGGATCACGGAACTTTGCATGCAGTTCAAGATTAAGCACCATAATTCTTCTCTGTATCGACCGAAGAAGAATGGCATAGTGGAAGCCACCAATAAGAACATCAAGAAGATCATACAGAAGTTGAGAGTGACATATCAAGATTGACATGAAATGTTACCCTTTTCTCTCCATGGCTATCGCACTTTAATATGGACATCAACTGGGGCCACCCCATTCTCTCTAGTCTATGGTATGGAAGCGGTCATACCTGTCGAAGTCTAGATTCCTTCTCTAAGGATTATGAAAGATGCATATTTAGATGAAGCGAGTGGATTCAAAACAGGCTGGACCAGATAAATCTGATTGACTGGAAGAGGCTTGCAGTTGTTTGTCATGGTCATATGTACCTGAAGAGTATGATCAAAGCCTTCAACAAGAAATTCAAGTATCGGGTATATCAGGCTGGTGACTTGGTAATAAAGCGCATCATCCTGCCACAAAGGTGATTCCAGGGGAAAATGAACTACCACCTACGAAGAGCCATTTGTAATCAAGAGGATATTTTCTGGTGATGTTATGATACTTACCACCATGGACTGTGAAAAGGATATTCATATGCATATGAATATGATTACTGTTAACAAACATATGCATACAAACAGAAATCGACATTTACTAAAGACACTAGGAGTTGGGATAACGTTCAAGTCATCCACAAATCTCCACAGAATAATCCCCAGAGAGCTACCTGCACAAGCTTATCCCCGACGGAGATACATTCCTCAGCGAGTCTAATATGTCCCCAGACAAAAATTGGAGCATCTTCTAGATATTAACATAATCATACTCCCTAGTAGATTCCCCTAGAAGATAAAGGAGTTTGATCATTTCTCCCGCATATAGTGGAAACTTCCTCTGCATAGCCTACAGAATTCCAATCCTCATTAGAGATCATGATTCCTCAATACAGTTCAGAGGAATTCAATCCTAAGGTGGAGTTTATTTCTCCGATATTATCCCTTACAAAATTCTCTTCTCCAGCAGGTCTCATTTCCTTAGTGGAGTTTATTTCTCCAGCAGGGTTTATTTCCCCAATAAAGTTCATTTCTCCAACTACTGCAAATCACCGACAAAATTCTCTTCTCCATCAAAGTATATGTTTCTGTCCCTGGAGAGTTAGCATCCATATGTAATTTAACTTTGTCCTCCCCATAAGAGTTAGCATCTACGTAGGAAGTTTATTCACCTCTTTTATCCCCAGTCAGGGTATATAAGAACTAAATTGACCAATGGAGAGATGAACGACCAATGTTCCTGAACTCTTCTATCCCCAAGTAGAAGTCAAACATTCCTAGTGGATTATCCCCAAATAGAAAGTAGGAATCCCCAGCGAAGACATTCTAAGAAATATTGAAGATTCATATTCTTCATTCCCAACAACAGTCAAGGATTTGTTTTCCCCAGCCAAAGATGTTATACAAAGCTACCAATACGCTTCAACGACATCTTACATCCATACATCATTTACAAATATCATAGTATACGCATACGAAATGCATATAACACACTCTCATTTAATTTGAGAACATCATTACAGAATGCATTATATACATCATGACATTGCATAAAGACTAACTTTGTCGTTTCAGGTAAAAGTCTACAAACAGACAAATATCATCAGCAAATTTTCAAACAGGTCTAAGATTAATTCCTGAAATAGGATGGGGCAACTATCTATATGACCAGGTCCAAGATTAATTCCCGAAATAAGACGGGGAAACTATATGTACGACCAGGCAGTATGAGTTCCCGAAACAAGACGGGTTCGCCAACAGAAAGCAGGTCGGAGATTAATTCTCGAAACAAGACGGGGCAACTATCTATATGACCAGACAAAGATTAATTCTCGAAACAGGATGGGGAAACTATCTTTATAACCAGGAAAAGATTAACTCCCAAAACAAGATGGGGAAACTATCCATATGACCAGGTGGTACGAGTTCCCGAAACAGGACGAGTTTACCAATGAAAGCAGATTATGGATCAATTCCTGAAACAGGACGGGGCGACTATCTACATTAAAAGCATTTCCATCAGAGACTAAATCTGACAAGAAGCTACTTAAGCACTTTCCCCAGAGAGTCATCTTGGACAACATTCTTCAGATATAGTCAAGCGTAGACTTATTCTAATACTCCTATCAAAAATCACTTTAGTGGCATCTATAAGCCCATCTCCGACGACACTCTGTCACCTCTCCGAATGGAATCTTTAATCCCATTCAAGAAATATTATCAACCAACAGCATTAACTCCTGCACATGCGAGTGCAAATTTTTGGGCACTTAAGTGTTCAATCCTCTTACACCTTCAAATCACGAATGGCATGCAAATCTAAATCCTTAGGTTTAAGAAGATTGAACAGGGGAAGGTGTTGTTCCCCAAAATTTTCCCTCCCATTTTTCTTCAAGACATCTTCTCATGATCATATGGTTTTCATTTTCTCAAGGATGCTTAAGAATTGATCAGACACATTTTCCTCCTAAGAAATTGACCTGCAACTAGGGTTTCACTTTACTCAAGGGAGATTGGGTTTCTAAGGCCTAAAGTGGATTTCATGGTTTCTTACACGTCTTCAAGAATAATCATACCAAGTTTAATGCCTTGCATCACAAGTTTACTCAGTCAATTGCTCAGATGACTGAAAATCAATTGTATTGGACAAAAAGTCAAATATGGTCAACATGCAGTCAAAATTCAAGATTTTTGGTCAACCTCAACATTTTGAAGTCATATTCATCATTTGATCAAGGGTTGGCTATGATTCATCATGAAAACTCAAGAATCATCAAAAGTCAAAAGTTGCCAAATTTGGGTTTTCTTAAGGAGAAGTCAAATGAACTTTGACTAAGCATAACTTTCACATGCTTCATTAGATTTTCTCTAAGCTTAAGTCCAAAAAATGCTTCATTTGAGATATATGAGCCAATACATTATAGGTCATTTCAAAATTCAACAAAAATACACCTTTTTCAAGGAAACTTACATTAAGATAAAGTCTTCAAATGCAAAAATGATCAAATTAGAGATCGTAGAAGACATCTTGAGCTTTCCAAAAAGTACAAGATCACCTTCAAATGATAAAAATTAAGAGAGTTATGATTGGTGCAAGTTTGGAAATTTTGAGCAAATGCATGAAACCAAAAATGATCAAACTTGGAATTTTGGGATATTGGGCGATTGTTTCAAGGTCCAAACAGGTTGTGCAACTTATAATGAACTTCAGATCCTATTCATGCACTCCTTGACCTTTTTATTTTATTTATTTTGATTTTTATTCATTGTAAATTCAAAATAAATAAGATAAGACCAAGGCTTCTTACAAGGGTCCAAGCCCATTATTTGGTTGACCTAATTCTCTTTAATATATCTCATTCATTCAAACAAATCCTTACACAAAATACTTGTGCAAGAAACACTTTTCCAAAACTCAAAAAATCATTCAAACTAGGGAAACTTGAAACCCTAGCTTGCAGCCACTCTCGATGCCTACTAACCCTTCCATTCACTTCCAGGAACATAATAGGGTAAGGTTAGATCGACTGCAATGATCAAAAGGGCATGAAAACGCATATACGTGCCTCATCGGTTTTGATATTGCATGAATTTCATACATTCATTTTCTTTATGTTTTAAGATAAACTAACCATATTAACCTGTTCATAAGGTATCAATATCCAGGAAAAGTTAATCGTAGGGCCTCCATGCTACTGGGATCACGCATCACCATAACCACACTAATCCATGCTATTTTTGTTATAACTCAAAAACTAGCATGATTCAGCCAAAATTACCACTTCCATTAAACTCGTAGGGTTATATTTATAGGGGTAGGGTATATTTGGATCCCTAACATTTGTTGTTTTGCAAGAAAAAGAAAAAGGAATCACCAGAGAAGACGACTGGAGCTAGGGTTCCTGCGTCTCTCTGGTCAGGAAATGTTTTTATGTTATAATCATTTTGATTCATAGATAACAATAGATGTATCACCGCGGTAATGGTTAAAACATGCGCGCTAAGTCACTACTATGCCAAGGTGTGGGTTCAATCCCATCCTTTTGGAATTTTGGGATTTCTTTTCATCTTTTTTCATGTTTTGCATATCTGTAATGTACAAGGCGTGTTAGTTCCATTCCATAACACCAAAGTGCGCATGGTGCAGTGGCAAGGCTTGCAGGAAGGAATGCTAAGGACGTGGGTTCAACACCCTGTTGTAGAGTATTTTCAACATAAGTATTTATATTATCGTTGTCCTCATGGATTGGTGTGATATTAATTTCGTTCTATAGTTTTAGTGACTTTAAGTGTTTGAATCATAAACAAATTTTGGTATTTTATTTTAGTAACAAAAGATTAAGTTTCATGCACTATATTGTGATTTTATAAAAGAGAGGTTTTTGTTTGAAAAGACTTGTTTTGATAAATGGCATGTCAATATTAGTTTTCATCAACCTATTCCAAATATATTTTATTAATCACACATATGAACTAATTAATCATTGATACATTCACGTATCCTCTCAACATTTATCATGTCTAAGCAATATTATGAGTATTATCATGTTAATCATTAAATAATCTCCCAACCTAACTATTAACATGATAATCTTTAAAGCTTGATACCAGTGAATACTAACTCACAAATCTATGTCTAGAGCTTATTTATTAGTAGATGAATATCTTAGGTCAAGCTTGGAACTTACTTCTCAATAATGATCCAAACCATAAAAAGAACAATGATAACAAAGATATTCAACATGTATTAATCATCAACCAAGTTCATATACAAAATGATCAAAATAAATACATAAACTCTAGGTTAACTACTTCTAAACTTGACACAAAAGATGCTTATCTACTCATGATCATGATACCTTGATCAATAAATAAGAAATGAATATTGATGAACATCAATCTTCAAGTATCCTTGATTCAAGATGCAAGAATGTTTTCTATCTAGTAATCAAGAACACAGGTGTCTATGTTATGATATGTAGAACAATGGTTTCTCTTTCCTTAATGAGGTTTTTCTTCCCTCCAAAGTACAAAAGTTAGTGAAAAGTTTCCCCAAAATATGGAAAAAGTAGCCAAAAAGTATGGCAATCTGCACACCATCTCCGGACGACCATAAACCATCGTCGGGAGACGCTAGCTAGATATCACACGTGACCAGGTAGACGTGATAAATAAGCAAGAAAGTATCTATCATCACCGAGCGACAAGGATGCTTCGTCTGGCGATCCTTCTTTCGTCGAGTGATCCTTCTTTCGTCAAGTGATCCAGGGGAGAAACATTACAGAAGCAACCCCAAAAATATCCAGTATTTCTTCACATTTTTTGTCGAGCGATGCATCTTATCGCTAGGCGATCCTTTGCAGAAACACACGATTTGCTTCCTTGCATTAAAGCAGAAAGCCGACATCAGGCCGTCTTATTTGCACAAAATTTTTTGAAACACTAACAAACAAATTAAAACATTCAAATTAATTTGTATTCATGCAAAATGACTTAAAATAAGTTATTATCCTAATTAAAAGTAAAATAAAGTGCGTGAAAGTGTCAATAAATGAAATGAAATTTATTCAAAAGTTGACACTTAACAACTCTCACCAACTAAAATCTTTGTTTGTCCCCAAATCAAAGGTAGACATTAAGATAAAAAGATGAATTTATAAGAACAAAATAAACAAGATCAATTTGGATGGTTCAAACTCATAAGATGCGGTCACAACACAAATCAACTATTTTCAGAATCAAAGTGTGATAATGGAATAAGTTCTAAACACAAACATCTAGCTATGCATAAATTAGTACCAACATGTTCATATTTGAATCAACTACTCTCCATTAATAGAATATGGCTTATGTACCCAAGACAAGGGACAAAACACTCTTAATAGTAATTGTTCTAACATCTAGAACAATTCATGCATTCATCAAATAAGTCGAAAAGAATATCAAGGAAACATAGATCAAAAAAGGACTTTTCTTGGTCATAACTGGGATAGGGTTAAAAACAAGGGATTATATATGTAAGGCCATTGAGAAAAAAATGGGAAAAGATCATGAAGAGCATTTCACAAATTCACAACACACATTCTTGCTTCATCCTTTTTTTTATCTCAACTGTTGATTTCTCTTTCTCACAACGCACCATTCTCTTTTCCTTTTTCTTTCATAATGCTTCTTTTCTTTTCTTCTTTTTTTAAGCATTTCTTAAAGGATGCATTGTGGCACCAATTCTTTCTTCCCTTATAACCAACCTACCAAACTTTAAACATTTCTTTTTTTTTTTCAAGTGAATGCTCTTCAAATAAGGCTATTTCAAATAATTGGGTAAAGTGTTTATAAACAAGAAAAATTTTAGTATGAATCATCATTTACTTTTTCCTTGGTCTTCTTGAAGCATCAACACAACTACTAAGTGGTATACTTAGAAATTTGTTGGCTTTTTGATAGACTCATTCCAAAAACTAAATTTTATTTAAAGCTCAAAAGGGTTCACAACGATTCACAAACTCACAAGGTTAGATGAGGCCCTTTTGGAAATGGTGGTAACTCTCATAATGCAGAAAACAATGCCTTGATTACTTCTAAGTTTCCAAAATTTATTCTCAAAAACAAGATTTAACATGAATCATTCGAGCTAAAACAACAATTAGTAAAACTTTAACAATTTGGTGAACAATGGAAAGTCTCTCACATTTATGGTCATGTCCTAATAATTCAAACATGTACACATATTTACATAACAATGCATAACTATCTCTTTGCTTAAAGCCCTATTTTCATGATTATGCTAACATTCTACAAAACGGTAAAATAATACCTTATTTGCGCATTTATTTGAGATTTGTATCATCACCACCCAAATCACGAGATCAATCGAGCCTCAAAGAATCAAACTTTCTCCTTGAACACTTAACTTCAACCTCTTTTTTTCCAAAAACAAACGAAACACAATATCTAATGCTCACACCATAATATAATACTACCAAAAACCATAATCTATCAAACTTTAATCAAAGTAAGTTCTAAACAAAAAGCGGTATCAATACCTACTAAAAAGGTAAAATCCAAAAATACAACCTCAAAACACAACCTATTGTTTCAACAATTAAAAATTTAAAACTAACATAAAAACTAAAAAATAAACTCCTTCACTTTGTCTTTAAACCATCATTGCTCCATATTTTCACCGCCATCATCACCATCATTACCATAATCACCATCATTTCCATCATCACCATCATGTGCTCCAACATGTGTTTCCCCCTCCGAAAAGAAAGGGAACCTGTCCACGGGCCAATTGCAGAAAGCATTGTACTCGGCTTGGGTAGGGAAAGTAACTATCTCCTGAGGGTTTGACTGATGCAGAAATAGTTTTTCCATGGAGTCACGAAGGAAGCTTTCAGACCTTTGATGAGCTTCAAACATGTCCCAAGTTTAATTGCAGGTCTCCTTAATCCTAGGATCCCAATTAGTATAATCAATACCCTCGGATGCCTCTCGAGCACCAGATGACTCACCCATAACATTCTTCTTCTTCCTTTTCATGGACAATTTTCCCAAGCAATAACGACCAAGATAGATATCATCTATAATCCCCCTTACTTTTTCATTGACCTCCTCAGGCATCAAAATCCCTTTGTCTAGGCACAAAACAATTATTAGACAAGGGAAAGGAAGAGGTACACAAGAATTTACCTCTTTTATCTTTGCGCTTTCGACAAATTGCCTCATTTCTTTTGAAATAATTCCGGCCACATCCAACGACCAGTCCTCCAGGATACACTACACAAGTAAAGCAACATCAATGGGAATGGTTGACCTATGAAGTTTTTGTTTGATGTTGTTCAGAATCAACAGAGCACATTTTGAGCTTCTGGGACCATATCTTCCCGATTGTATCTAAAAGGAATTCATGGGGAATTTAATTCCACACTTCTTCCCTCATGTAAAATTGAACTGTAAATAGAGTTGTGATTTCTCAATTTCCCATCTCTTTGTTGAAATCATCAATTTCATGAACACACGAGTGGAATGAGTTCCCCAAGAAGTTGTTAATCAAGTTCTTAATAAATTGCAAAGATTTTCCTCTTATCGTAGTTTTGAAAAGAAAATGCTCCCCCTCAGCCGGAAGAGCATTTTCATAAAATTCTCTTACCAAATCATAGTTAATCTTGTCAACCGGATCGATAAGCACATCCAGTTTTTTCCTCAGGAAATCCTGCATAGGCTTCCTATACGGTCCATGGGTGTCAATAGCAAACTTCTTCTTTGAAACGAACTGTCTTCCCACAAGCATGTTGAATCTTGCTTCAGCATTCGCGCTTACAAACCTGCACTCATCAAAGCTCCGTGATTGGCTAGAGCTATTGTCTTCGGTTTCCCTCACAGTTTTCAAGTGGAAACTCTTTTGGGACCCATTTGCATCACCGACGATGCATCCTGTCACCGAGAGACAGCCTGCGAATTTTTCAAATTTTCTGCAGATTTCACAACAATCTATCATGCCCTACAACCAATTATAAGAAACTTTCAGGCAATCTCATAGTGAATGATGATTGTTAAAAAAATTTAACCACATGCATAATCATTATATTCATCAAATCAAAAGTTCCTAAACCTAGTTTTTCTCAACAATGATAAATCCTACCCCTTACTAATCACAAACAAAAGAGGAGAAAAAATTACCTTAGATTCTTGGAATGAGGAATGAAGGTGCAAGGTGAATTGGAGAATAGGAGAGAAATGGAGGCAATGGCCAAAAATAATGTCAAATATGCTTAACAAAATAATGTTAACCCATGGGTCTTTTTGACCCAACAAATAGTTAAGTGAAACACGCAGCAGAAGGGCGATGTATAAACAGCGTCGCCAGGCGACAGCTTCAATCGCCCGACGATCCTAGGCAGAAACAGGACAAAAAAATGTTGTTGCAGAATTTGTTCCATGATTTTGTTCTACAGCAGACTAATGAAAATAAGACACATAAAACAGAAATACTTACAGTGTTAGGGTGCCTCCTAATAAGCGCTTTGTTTAACGTCGTTTCGAGCTCGACGGTCTATGGTGATTTCACAAATCACCAAGACGGACCACACTTGTTTCTTGAATTATCTCACCTCCAAGGTAGACTTTCAACTGATTTCCATTTACAGTCCAAACTTCCTTTGATATGGGATCCTCCAACACACTTGCTCCATAAACTTTCACATCTTTGATCACAAATGGACCCGACCATTTGGACTTCAACTTTTCCAGAAAAAGTTTTAACCGAGAAATGAAAAGAAGCACCATTTGACCAATTTGAAGTCTTTGTGACGGATCTTCTTGTGATGATAAAATTTGACTTTCTCTTTGTACAACTTGTTGGAGTGATATGCATCATTACGCAATTCATCAAGACCCTACAATTGGATTTTTCTCTTTTCTCCGACCAAGTTAGAATCAAAACTTAAGAATTTTAATGCCCACAAAGCCTTGTGTTCAATTTCCACTGGAAGGTGACAAGTTTTTCCATACATCATTTGAAACGGTGACAAACCAATAAGAGCTTTGTAAGCGGTGCGATACACCCACAAAGCATCATCAAGATTAATTGACCAATCCTTCTATGAACTTAACACTGTTTTTTCTAAAGTCCTCTTTACCGCTCTATTTGAAACTTCGGCTTGTCCATTGGTTTTTGGATGGTATGGAGTAACAACTTTATCCTTTACACCATAGTTTTCCAAGAATTTTTTAAGAGGTGCATTACAAAAGTGTGACCCACCTTTGCAAATTAAAACGCGAAGAGTGCCAAAACGGGAAAAGATATTTTTCTTTAGAAATTTGATAACCGTTTTTCCATATGCCCTTGGACAAGCCATCGCTTCTACCCACTTAGAAATGTAGTCCACCGTAACAAGGATATACTCATTAGAAAATGATGAGGGAAAAGTTCCAACAAAGTCTATCCCCCAATAATCAAAAACTTCTATTTCCAACATATTATTCAAAGGCATTTCATCTCTTTTTCCAATTCCCCCGCTCCTTTTACATTTGTCACAATTCTTTACATGCAAGTGTGCATCTTTAAACAAAGACGGTCAATAAAAGCCCGATTGAAGGACTTTCGTTATCGTTCGCAAACCATTAAAATGACCTCCATACAGAGAATTATAACAATGCCAAAGTATATTTTTTTATTCCTCCAATGTCATACATCTCCTTAACATATTATCACTACCAAGCCTAAACAGATAAGGCTCATCCCACACATAAAACTTTGCCTCCGCTAAGAATTTATGCTTTTGGTCCCAAGTTAGATCTTCCGGTATTAATCCGGATACCTTGTGACTCACAAAATCGACAAACCACAGTCTAACTTGTACCGTAAAAATCTTTTCATCCCAAAATTATTATTTAACCTCACTTTCTTGGTTAGTAACCTCTACATTAACCAAAGGGGATAAATGATCTGCTACCAAATTCTCATAACCTTTGTTGTCGTGAATTTCAAGATCAAACTATTGCAACAAAAGTATCCATAAAATAAGTCTTCGCTTTGAATCTGGTTTCATAAGCAAATACTGTATCGCCGCATGGTTAGTGTAAACTACAACCTTTGACCCAATGAGCTAGGATCTAAATTTTTCCAATGCATACACAATAGCTAACAATTATTTTTCAGTTGTTGCATAGTTAATTTTGCTTCATTAAGAACTTTGCTAGCATAATGTATAACATGAAAAAATTTCCTTTTCTTTGGCCAAGAACCGCACCAATGGCATAATCTCTAGTATCACACATTAGTTCAAAATCCATTTTCCAATTTGGTGCTACGATTATGGGTGCGATTGTCAAATTTTGTTTCTAATTGTTAAAAGTTACCAAACAAGTATCATAAAAATAAAAGACTTATCTTTGTTGAGCAAGTTGCTCAATGGTCTTGCAATTTTTGAAAAGTCTTTGACAAATATTCAGTAGAAGCCCGCATGACCCAAAAACATCAGATTCCTTTCACGTTTAATGGTGGTAGAAATTTCTCGATAACGTCCACTTTGGCCTTGTCAACTTCAAGCCCCTTGGATGAAACTTTGTGTCCAAGAACAATGCACTCGGTAACCATGAAGTTACATTTCTCCCAATTAAGCACTAACTTGGATTCCACACACCTCTTTAAAATGGTATCCAAATTTTTCAGACAAAGATCAAAAGATGCCCCGAAAACGAAAAATTCGTCCATGAAAACTTCCATAATCTTCTCAATAAGATCAGGAAATTTGTCTTGCATACACCTTTGAAATGTTGTCGGTGCATTGCACAAACCAAAGGGCATCCTCCTATACGTAAAAACTCCAAACGGACAAGTGAAAGCCATTTTTTCATGATCTTCCGGATTTACTAAAATTTGGTTATACCCAGAATACCCATCCAAAAAACAATAGAACTCTTGACCCGATAACCTTTCTAGAATTGGATCCATAAAAGGAAGAGGGAAGTGATCTTTCATAGTTGCTTGATTAAGCCTCTGGTAATCGATACACATCCACTATCCCGTTATGATTCTTATCAGAATCAATTCATTATTTTCATTTCTTATTACGGTCATTATACCCTTTTTTGGAACAACATATACCGGACTCACCCAAGTACTATCAGAAACAAGATAAATCATCCTGGCATCTAATATTTTCACAAATTCCTTTCTCACGACCTCTTTCATTGTCGGATTCAAGCGTCGTTGAGGTTGAGCTACGTGTTTAAAATTCTCTTCCATAAAAATCGTGTGCATACAATAAGTTAGGCTTATGCCTTTTAAATCCGCTAAAAACAAACTATTGCACTTTGTTTTTCTTTTAAAACTTGAACTAAATAATGTTTCTCCTTCTCTTATAAAGCATTACGAATGATTACCGGTTTGTTACCACCATCATCAAGAAATGTATACTTTAAGTGAGACGGAAACATCTTCAATTCAATTTTGGACTCTTCTTCTTTAGCTTCCTTCTTCAAAATTTCAACTTCTTCCTCCCAAGATTGAACTTCTTCTAAACTTTAAGTTCCTTCACACATTCTTCCAATTCCTTTTCTTCATGGACATCAAGAACTTGAATAATATTATTCAATGTTCTTTCAAGAGGTGTTGAAAGATGAACTTCACTAGAAACATCCCAAATAGCTTCTTCAATAGCATCAACTTTAAAACAAGCTTCACTATCATTAGAATTTTTCATAGCTTCAAAGAGATTAAAACTTACTTCTTCATCTTGAACTCGGACCTTCATCAAACCATCATCGATGTTGATCATCATTCTCGCGGTCTTCATGAATGGTCGGCCAAGAATCACAGGTGCATCATGGTCTTCCTCCATATCAATCACAACAAAATCAATCGGGAAGAAAAATTTATCCACTTTCACTAGCAAATCTTGAGCTACACCATAAGGACGGGTAATGGATTTGTCGGCCAGTTGAAGTGTCATCTTTGTTGACTTCATCTCTATGTTCCTCAATCTTTTCACAATAGACAAAGGAGTCAAATTAATGCTAAAAGCCAAATCGATCAATTCTTTACCGACATAAATATCACCAATGGTAACCGGCAAAGTAATGCTTCCTGGATCACTTCCCTTCTTCGGTAGAGTTTGTTGAATGATAGCACTACAACTTGCATCAACCATGATAACTTCTTGATCCGTTGATCTTCTTTTTTTGTAAGAATATCTTTCATGAACTTTGCATACTTTGACATTTGTTCCAGAGCTTCCGAAAATGGAATGTTTATTTGCAATTTCTTAAAGATATCCATGAATCTAACATAGTGCCTAGCATTATCCTTCTTGGAAGGAGCATGAGGATATGGTAAATTTTGAACTGGTAAAGTAGCAAATTTCTCCTTCTTGGTTATTTTCAACTTCTCCTTTTCAACTAACTCCTCATCATGATTATTTTCTACTACATTCTCTTCTTCAAGCTCTTTTTCTGCTACAACTTCCTTAATTTCAATTTCTTTACCAACCCCATTTCCGACTACTCTACCAATCATATTTAATATTTCCTTGCAATGCTCCTTATGATTAGATTGAGTATTTTCCAAAAATGATAATCCGGCATTTTATTCAGCCAATTTCTTGGCTAGTTACCTGACTCGAGTCTCCAAATTTTTGATAGCCGCTTCATTAATCTTTGGATTTGCCATCGATGCTTGCATGAATTGAGCAAGAGTGTCTTGTAAGTTTGAGCTTGTAGCTTGAGGTTGTGAATTTTGATTTGTGTTTTGATAAGGAATTTTCCTATTTTGATTGTTGACACCTTGTCTCCACCCTTGTTGATAACCTTGGTTAACTCTTTGATGATACCCTTGGTTATTTTTATATGATTGCCTTTGTTGGTATCCTTGATCTTGATTTCCCATGTAATTAGCATCCTCTTCAAACGGAGGACAAAATACGGTTTGATGATCACACTTGCATAACTCATAACATGCAATTTGTTGTATTTGATTTCTAGGTCTTTCTTGCATTTCTCTTAGTTGTTGAGGGAGCTTTGCCATTTGCTTTGTTAATTCTTCCACTTGTTGAGCGAATAATTTTTTTTGGGATAAAAGAGCTCCATTTGATCTTGAATTACTTGCCTCCTAACTCTTTTTAACCATACTTCGATCATGTTGGACTTGGTTGTCATTCCTTGCCATTCTTTCAATAATTTCAACCGCCTCTTGCGTTGTCTTTGTCATAAGTGATCCTCCCGCCATAGTATATAACAAAAGCTTTGGTTGTGGTTGTAGTCCATTTTGAAAAATATGCATTTGGTTAGTTGTATCATGTTGTACCCTAAAATTTGCCCTCTCACTTATCAAGAATTTGCTCACAAGATCTCATTGGGCTCAAGACTGCACTAGGGTTTGATCAGCTCAAGACACCTCCTTAGGCACTGATGACCAAAATTAGAGTTTGAGTTTGCACAAGGATTTTTGAACTATCAATGCCTCATATGACTTTCATGGACCATTATGGACCCCCAAGATTACTCATGTCAAGTTTCAAGCCTTGGATCACATTTTTGCTTAGTCAATTGAGCAGTTGACCTAAAAATCAATTATATTGAGGAAAAGGTCAACCATGGCCAATTTACAGTCAAACTTTATAATTTTTGATCCACGTCAACATTTTAAACCCATATGTATCATTTGATCAAGTTTGGACCACAATTCCTCAAGAAATTTGATCAAATCTCCAAAAGGGCAAAATGGTCAAAATTAGGGTTTTGATTGGGAAAGGGAAATTTCTGATTTTTGACCTAGAAAATGGTTAATTGGTTTAAGTCATGATCTCAAGAGTCCAATTTCATCATTTTTACCTAATGACATGATTCAAAACATTGCAAATTCATTGGATTGACAGATGAATTTTACAGTCAACTGATCAAAAGTCAACTGTATACTAAAAAGTCAAACTTTGACTTTTTGGTCAAATTCAAGTGCCAAATATCACAATTCATCAAAACATGTCAAAATATGAAACTTATTCATCAAGAAATCAAAAAGTCAAGATTTCATTTTGAAAAGTCAAAATTTCTAAACTTAGAAATTTTTCTAAGTGTTGGAAATTTCATGTTTTTTCATAACTTTGAGAAATTTTTTCATTATGATGAAAGATGATTCAAAGGAAACTTCCAACATGAAAGTTGTAGATATCTATGAAATATACAACTTTTCTTCACACAACTTCTTCCAAAAGTATTTGGATTTCATGTTATAATTTTATGAATACATGCTCATGAACTAAAAAAGACTTAGTGAAATTTTGCCCTAGTTAGGCAGATTTTTTGACCTAACCTCATGGTAATTTTTCACATAGTTCCAAGGGGAATATTCCAAAGAAATTCAAAGATGAGTTCTAGAACACATTTCAAGCTTTCCAAAATGTCAAAGAACTCCTTGAGATCATTCTTGAGCAGGGATAATCGAAGAGATGAAGTTGGTGTTTTGTCACTTGAATTATAGGTCATTTTCATGATGAACACAAATGCAATTTCAATGTTAGGCTGCATAATATTTGCTTTGAAGGCCTCAAACTTATTTGTCACTCCATAATTAATAGATTACACAAACTTTTGAGCTATAATCTAAGTGGTTTAAACTTTATCCAATTCACATTGCCATTTTGGAAAGAAAGTTAACAATACCATTCTTGTAAAGCAAGATTTTTGCATAAAGTTCACATTGAGCCTCTAACTTGTTCCCTATGATCACACTCCATCCACAAAGTCAGAAGCAAGCTTGTTTAAAGCATAACCACTCTATCTTAGCAAGTACACAAGACTTTGAAACTTGTTTTGTCAAAAAATCACATGTTTAGCTTAAGGATGCAAATTTGAATTCTAATCAACTAAAGTATACCAAACTTGTTGCTTATAAATAGAGTCACCATTTGTGAGCTAGGACACGAGCTTGAAGACCCTTAAACTCACTCAAACTCCATCTAGCCAGAAATTGTCTCAAAACACCATTATTGTGCAAGTTCTGACTTTACATACCAAACTCCAAATCCCCTCGTGCGTTCTTTGGCCTTTCACTTCCAAAAGCTTCTAAACATCAAATACAAACCATCCAAATTCCATTTGTTCAACTGTAACACCTCCATCATCAAGTTCCATTTTCAAAAACAGGGGTCTGCAACTTAACTTCTCCAGAGCTCATCAGCCAATTTCAGCTCAAGCTAATAATTACATTAGCTTCCTAGGACCTCAAGGAAGCTAACCTGATCCTTGCAGCACTTTGAATCAAGCTCATTTTCATTTCACAATTTCCAGTTTTGAGGTATTTTTCTTGAACTTCTATCTCATTAATTAGGCATTGTTAGGCTTGCATTTGTGAAGGTAAAATGTAGACCTCATTGCCACGAAGCTGTACATATCCATAGTTTGCATTTACATGGCCTTAGCTTAGAGAATTTTAGAGTTGAAGTTTCAAAAAATTTTAGGGTTCAAATTAGGGCCAGAGAAATTCTCATTTATCTTTAACTTTTAGATTTAGTTATTTACATATTTAGATTCGTGAGGAAGAATGCAATAACTTTCATTTTGTCATCTTCCATTTTTGTTGAGAAATGAAAAAGTTACAGGTACACCGGCTGGAGGTTGAAGATGAAGTATAGTCAGGACACGTTTTGTGTTATGTATTTATTATTTCATACAAGTTAACGGAAGTATAGTCACCCCAGTGGTAAAGCGCGCGCCTGTTAACCTTTGGGACCTGGGTTCGAGCCCCAGTGGTACCCTTTTGCCCATTTTTCATATTTTTGACTTTCTAACATTTTTTTGCGGGCGTTGGGCCCTTTGGGCCTGGTATTGTTTTTATTTTATTTTTGCTAGCTGACCTCCCTGCCTGCTTATGCACCCCTAGCCAAATTTATTTTATTATTTTATTTTTATTTTATTTGTTTTTTTTCTTAATAATTTTTCACTAATATTAAAAATCATAAAAAATATTTAAAAAAAATTATCTTAATTTTAATTTAGTTTATTTTATTTTTTCTCACCAAAAAAATATTTTTATTAACTATACTTTATTTATTTTTTACAAATCACCTTGTAAATTTAATTAAAACTATGTTAATATTTATTTTTCTTTTACACCTATTAAAATATATTATTTTTTATATAAAAAAGACTAAAAATATTTCATGATGCCATAAATATTTTCAAGGCAAAAATACCAAAAAAATACTTTTTTCTAAACTTATTTTCTTTTAATCAACTAAATAGGATTAGGGTTTTATTCAAAAATATTTTCTTAATAAATTTAAACTTAATTAATTATTTTCTTTAAATTAATTAGGTTAAAACAATTCCGTCTTTCTCATAAAAAATCCAAACAAAAAGATCCATTTTCTTTGCATTTACATTCTTGCATATTTATTTTTGTACATTTATTTATTTCAATTATTGTATAAATTCAATAAGGTTGTAATAGACTAATTAGGCTTTAAATTCTTGCAATCCCCATTCAATTTGTACACCCCCTTCCCACAAATCATGTAATAGCTTAATATTTTTATTTTCCGCAATTTAAATGCTTTATACTCACATGCTAGTAATTAGGGTTTGTATGGAAAGAACAAAATCAATTAAATAGAAAACCCTAATTCAAGACAAAATCAAGCATGAAAACAATACACTTGCGCACAAGCACCCCTAGGGTAAACTCCACTTGGTTTCCTTATAAAAAATGGACATATTACGTATGTAAGGTATCTTAGCAAAAACAAGCAAATACAAGATCATAGTCCCTCGATGACGCTATCTGAGTTGCCTTACAAATGATCTTAGTCCCTCAAAAAGAATGCTAGGATACCTTGCAACATTGCTAATCATCGCTATACAATGACCCACACCTGTCCCGTTTACATCCAAAGATAGGGTTGCTTACCAAATCAATGGTAACACAACAATGTCAAAGGAAAAGAAAATGAACAAGAAAGACATTTGAGTAGGTAGATTGCTCCTAATTACTTACTCCATTTAAAAAAAAACATCCTTGCTATTTTCAAAACAATCACATACACTTTCAAACATCTTGCAAAATTGAAAATATTTTTAAAAGATCAAACATCTTTGTATACATTCTTAAAAACAAGAATCATTACAAAGATTGCCTAAACAATGGCCTCTTTACAAAATACTTTCAAAAAACCACACAAAGCACAATTTCAAACAAAAGCAGGTGATCTAGCAAGTAACTAAGAGCCCATGGATAACCATGGATGAAAAGGGTGCTAATACCTTCCCTTTTCATAATCTATCCCCCCCCCCCAAACTCAAGAAACAATCTCAAAGGTCTTTCTTGTGCTTTTTCACCTTTCCTTTTGGATAAAAGAAAAGTCGGTGGAGACTCTTGCTAACCGCAACATTTGCGATCAAACGCAAAACCCTCAAGTCAGTTCTCCCACTACACCACACATAAAACCATGACTCGAACATTTTCTCAACATAGATTTGTACCTTTCCCAATATTTATTTAATGATTTGGTTCCACCTTGAGAGAACACTGATATAGCCGTCTTGGCTTCCAAGAAACATGATTGTGGGAAAAACCTTTCAAGAAATTTTTCTTCAAGCCTGTTCCAATCAGTCATGAGTTGATTAGGTTGTTTAAGATACCAATCCTTAGCTTTATCGATCAACGAATATGGAAATAACCTTTTAAACATTTGTTCTTCATCCTCCTTCAGAGCTCCTATAGCACCCGTTATCTCATCAAATTTTGTGAGATGAGTGTAAGGGTCTTCATGATCTAACCCAATGAAAGGGTTATGTTTGAACAGCGGTAGAATCCCAGTTTTCATTTATGAGTGCCTTTGGTCTACATTTCTAGCAAACTGAGCATTCAACCTTGGACTATTTGCACAGGGACCTCTAGGTGTATTTCCTGCCATAAATTCTTCTATATCTTAAATAAAAGGTATAGCAAAAGTAGGCACATATCCTCTTTCTTTCTCTAGCTTTCTCCTTCCTCTAGTCTTGCTATTAAGTTTTCTGCAAGTTCTTTCGATTTCAGGGTCAAAAAGGAGTTGATCTTTAGAAATACTTCCTTGTATAAGCTAAAGTCTGAAAACAATAAAAAAACAAGTGAAAAACAAAAGATACTATTAAGATAAAATAACTTAAAACATTTAAACTATTGCAATGCTTTTAATAGTCAAACGCCAATCCCCGGCAACAGTTTCATTTTATTGTAGAGTATTTTCAACATAAGTATTTATATTATCGTTTTCCTCAAAGATTGGTGTAGTATTAATGTCGTTCTATAGTTTTAGTGACTTTAAGTGTTTGAATCATAAATAAAGTTTTGGTATTTGCTTGTAGTAACAAAAGATTAAGTTTCATGCACTATATTATGATTTGGATAAAAGAGAGGTTTTTGTTTTAAAAGGCTTATTTTGATAAAGGGCATGTCAAGATTAGTTTTTGTCAACCTATTCCAAATATATTCGATTAATCACGCATATGAACTAATTAGTGATCGATACATTCACTTATCCTCTCAACATTTCTCATGTAAAAGCAATATTGTGAGTATTATCCTGTTAATCATTAAATGATCTCTCAACCTAACTGTTAACATGATAATATTTAAAGCTTGATAAAAGTGAATACTAACTCACAAATATATGTCTATATTTTTTTTATTAGTAGATGAATATCTTAGGTCAAGCTTGGAACTTACTTATCAATAGTGATCCAAACCATAAAAAGAACTGTGATAACAAAGATATTCTACATGTATTAATCATCAACCAAGTTCATATACAAAATGATCAAAAGAAATACATAAAGTATAGGTTAATTACTTGTAACCTTTACACAAAAGATGCTTAGCTATTCATGGTCATGATACCTTGATCATAAATAAGAAATGAATGTTGATGAACATCAATCTTCAGGTCTCCTTGATTCAAGATGCAAGAATGTTTTTTATCTAGTAATCAAGAACAAGGGTTTTCATGTAATTATATGTAGAACAATGGTTTCTCTTTCCTTAATGACATTTTTCTTCCCTCTAAAGTACAAAAGTTGGTGAAAAGTTTCCCCAAATATGGAAAAAGTAACCAATAAGTATGGCAATCTATACACCATCGTCGGTCGACCATAAAGCATTGACGGGTGATGCTAGCTAGATGCCACACGTGACCAGCTAGAGGTGATAAACAAGAAGGAAAGTATGTATTATCATCGGGAGACATGGATGCTTCGTCGGGTGAACCTTCTTTCGTCGGGCGATCCAGGGGCGAAACATTACAGAAGCAAAACCAAAAAAATCCACCCTTTCTTCACAATTTTCATCGGTCGATGAATCTTGTCACCGGGCGATCCTTTTTAGAAACACAAGATTTGCTTCCTCGGATAAAAAGCAGAAAGTCAACATCAGGCCATCTTATCTATATAAAATTTGCTGAAACACTAACAAACAAATTAAAACATTCAAAATTATTTGTATTCATGTAAACTGACTTAAAATAAGTGCTTATACAAATTAAAAGTAAAATAAAGGGTTTGAAAGTGTCAATAAATGATATGAAATTTATTCAAAAGTTGACACTTAACACACCCACCCCTGGCAATTTGTGGGTTTTTTTTTCTATTTTTCTTACTCTTTCTCCTTTTCCCTTAAAACAAACCCTAAATTCACAAAAACCTTTTTAACAAGCCTAATTTTTCAAAACCTCTTTTTTATAAACCCAAATAAAATTAGGTTTTTAGGTTTTTAATTTAATTAATCAATTTTTTTTAATTAAATTAGACTTTTTTTAGGTTTGTTTAATCATCAAAAACCTTTTTCATCAAAAAAATCACTGAAAAACATTGTTCGTTTTTTTATTCTTACATTCTCCGCACCTTTACATTTTTTTTGCTATATTACTGTTTAGTAGTTATGTCCCTCGAACATAGAGATGCTTTAGCAAAAGTCACTCAATATAAAGATCATAGTCCCTCGATGACCCTTTTAATGTTGCCTTTAGTATATGATCTAGTCCCTTTATGAAAAATTGGTAAAGCATCCTTACGAGTTGCCTTCGATGACTGTACGATGACCCACACATGTCCCTTCATATCCAATGATAAGGCTTCCTACTAACTAATGGTAGGATAACACTATCTAAAGGAGGAGGAAAATACAAGAACGACCTTGAGTAGGTAGAATGCTATTAATAGCTTGCTCACAAAAGCTTTTCAAAATAAAAACATTTCACACACACTTTCGAAATATTTTCAAAACACTTTGTACGCATTCTCGAGGACATATATGAGTATCATTACAAAGCTTCACCTTACAATTGACATCTTTTCAAAATATTTTTCAAACATACACAACACAAAGAAATTTTCGAAAAGTGAGCTAGCAATTAAGAGCCCATAGATAACTACGGATGAAAAGGGTGCTAACACCTTCCCTTTTCATAACCTACCCCCCGAACTCAAAATCTATCAAGGTCTTTCCTGTTATTTTCACCTTTTCCTTATTAGATAAAATAAAAGTCGGTGGCGAATCTTGATATTCGCAACATTTGCAATCAAATGGAAAACCAAGTCAGTTCTCCCACCGTATTATATGAATCATCTTCATCTTATGGGTAAATCATTTCACATGATGTTCCAGCATATGCCATTAGCGCCAGGTTAGCCTGATTTTATTTTGAGTGGTAGTTGAGAGAGTCTGAATCATCCGACGTTGCCATTAGCCCTTTCTTTTTTCCTTTGATAACTTTCTTCTTTGGAATGTATTTTTGAAGCATATGAAAATCATTCTTGTAAGGTCCTGGCACATTGCACTCATAACAAATTACTTCGTAGACACTAGACTATCTCTTATCAATAGTTGATTCGAAGAGAGCTCCAGTCCTTCTTGAACTTATAAACCTGTTGCCTTAACTTCTCTTCCAGAGAAGGTTAACCCTTCTAGACAGTAGATACAACTCATCTTCATCATCATCAAGATCTTCTTTTGAATCCTTTATCTCTTCTTCTTGAAGAGCTTTTGACTTCTTAGATTTCTTGATGGCCTTGAGCGCAACCGATTTCATCTTCTTATGTAGTTCATTTTGTTCTAGTTCAATCTCATGAATTTTTAAATAACATATTAGTTCTTCTAGAGAAGTGTTGTTTAGATCCTTTGCAAGCTTGAGTGCAGTTACCATAAACCTCCATTTAGATGGAAAAATTCTGATAATTGTCTTCACATGATCTGCAGTTGAATAACCTTTGTTCAGAACTCTCAGTCTTGCAACCATGGTTTCAAATCTTGAGAAAATAACTTCAATTCTTTCATTATCCTCCATTTTGAAAGCTTTATATTTCTGAATCAAGGCCAGCTCCTTGGTTTCTTTGACTTGATCATTTCCTTCATGAGTCATTTTGAGAAAATAAAATATAGACTTAGCATAGTCTCTATTTTTGATCTTCACATAGTCAGTATAAGAAATTTAATTCAGCAAGATGGTTCTTACTTTATAATGATTCTTACAGTCTTTCTTTTGTTGATCAGTCAAAGATTTCCTAGCTATCTCTTTTCTAGTGTCATATGTGGGAGGTACATAGCCATCAACTACCATATCCCAAATATCAACATCATGACCTAGAAAGAAACTTTCTAGTCTATCTTTCCAGTATTCAAACTTTTCACCACCAAATATGGGAGGTTTTACATTATAACTTTTATCGTTTGAATTTGAAGCAACTTTAGTTGGTGTGGGTTCAACCATTGTATTTCTTCAAGGAAAAACTCATCCATGACACAATTAAGTGTTTGATAACTATCAATACCAGAACTGGAGCTCTGATGCCAATTGAAGGTGTGAGAAACACAAGAAAGGAGGATTTGAATTGGGTTTCACCAACAAAAAAATTGAATTCTTTTTCGATGATGAAAGACCAACTTAACCTAGAACATAAAACTAAATGGACACGATTATTTTTATCCTGTTTCACTGTTAATGAAGCTACTCCAATTCTCCCCTTAAGGTGATTTCTCCTTAAATAAGGACTTAATCCACTATAACCAAACTGATTATAGATAACTTATAATAATTCAGATAAACCTTATTGGCACGCCCAATAAGTATGACGATCCTTATTGCAAATCCACTCAAACCACAACAAGAGTCTTCTTAAGATCATACCTTCACTCGGTCTCCCAAGGTATCAATCAACAATTATTGAGTACTTTCCGTGTACTTATAGTATTGCTTCTTTTAAACAGATTACACAAAATTTTCAGTACAAAGAAAAACACTAAGTGTTATACTGCAAGATACAAGCAACAACTCCTTGCTTATTTACAAAACTATACACAGAAGATTTTCTCTAAAGAGTTTTCACATTGCTTTGGTGTAGTTTTGCTTGAGCGTGATTTAATCTGATATATTTTGTGTAATGTTGATTCTTAGTTTTCTTCAGCTTCCAAGTCTTCATTTTATATCTTGTAAAAGAGATCCATTGAAGGGATAGAAAGGTAAATCAGAAATCCAGTTGTTTGTTCTCAACGATCATAATGAGGGTGGTCACTGTATAGTACAAAAAAGGCATGTCTGTATGCCACCCTAGAGAGTAGAGGTCACATAAACTTTATGTATTTTTTGTACACCATCACATGTTTACCATTTTGAACTTCTTCTTATCTTCAGAGGCTTCAAATATTTTAATGTTGAACGTTGAAACTTGTTGTGGAAGAATCACTCTTAAGTCTTAGAACCTAAGTCTTGGAGTCTTCAAAACTTGTCTTATTAAAACCTTGTCTTCAGCACTTGGTTGTAAGAACTTGTTTGTCTTCAGAATATCTGAACTTGTTCAGCATAACCTCGTCTTCATAATCTTCAGAACTTGTAACACACGAAGTAAGGCTTTAGATGGCCTCCAAAACCTAACCATAAAGTCATGACCAGAACCTCTTGTATTAACGTTCCTAAGACATAACCAAAAGGTTTTCTTCTAGTAGTGTATGTTCAGATCCTAATAAAGTCACACGCCTTGATACTAGAGTCAGAATATTAGAGAAACAACTACACACTATAACAAACCATTAGCGTATACAGTTGTTCATGAAGATAACATGTAAAATTATCATTAAAATCTTAAGGCCAGATGTAGAAACACTTCTTGTTCTTACATTGATATTGTTGAAGAATATGTGAAGGTGTGAGAAACACAAGAAAGGGGGGTTTGAATTGGGTTTTACCAAAAATAATTTTTAATTATTTTTCGATGATAAAAAACCAAGTTAACCTAGGACATAAAAATAATTGAACACGATTATTTTTATCCTGGTTCACTATTAACGAAGCTACTCTAGTCCACCCCTTCAAGGTGATTTCGCCTTCAACAAGGACTTAATCCACTATAACCAAATTTATTACAGATAACCTACAATAAGTCAGATCAACCTTATTGGCACCCCCAATAAGTCTATCGATCGTTATTGTAAATCCACTCAAGCCGCAACAAGAGTCTTCTTGAGATCAGACCTTCACTCGGTCTCTCAAGGTATCAATCAACAACCATTGATTTCTTTTAGTGTATTGCAGATAGCTTCATGTAAGAATATTACACAGACGTTTCAGTATAAAGAAAATACCTAAGTGTTTTACAGAAAGATACGAGAAACAACTCCTTGCGTATTTACAAAACTATACATAGAAGATTTTCTCTAAAGAGTTTGCATAGTGCTTTGGTGTAGTTTTGCTTGAGCTTGATTTAACCCGATATATTTTGTGTAATGTTGATTCTTACTTTTCTTCAGCTTCCAAGTCTTCCTTTTATATCTTGTAAAAGAGATTCGTTGAAGGGGTAGAAAGGTAAATCGAAAATCCAGTTGTTTGTTCTCAACGATCATAATGAGAGTGGTCTCTGTATAGTATAGAAAAGGCATGTCCTTACGCCACCCTAGAGAGTAGATGCCACATACTCTTTACTTACCTTTTGTACACCATCACACGTTAACCATTTTGAACTTCTCCTTGTTGTTGTACCCTAAAATTTTCCCTCTCTTTTCTAAAGACATTTTATCAAAAATCTCAAATTTGCACAAGTACAAAACAGACAAAAAAAGGGCAAAGTAGAAAAATTGATTTTCTTGACAAAATTGAAGAAAACCAAGCTTGCTTCTATTCATACTAGTTTCGATTGGGAATCTAGGCTTCCTTCGAGCAAGTTTGATTCATCCTTCAATTGGGCATTTGGGCCTCCTTCGATGTAAGCCTTGATTTACTTCCTTCGATTGAGCATTTGTCTTCTTTGAGCAAGCTTTGGTCCTCACCTTTCGATTGAACATTTGGGCCTCCTTCGATGCAAGCTTTGATTTACGTCCTTCAATTGAGCATCTAGCTTCTCTGATCAAGCTTTGGCCCATAAGTTTCATTTGGGAATTTGACCTCCTGCAGTTTGCTTTGATGCACTAAAATAGATCCTGCATGCAAGCTTCATTTGGACAATGGCTCCTACCTGCAAGCTTCAATTGCACCATTGGCCCCTCACCTGTTTGCCTTGGATTCACAAGTTTTCGATTGGATGAATGGCTACCTTACTGTGACTTTCGATTTCATCTTCATGTTTGCTTCGATTGCACCTTCATATCACCTTCAAATCCATCTGCAAACCCTTCAAAACGCCATGGTGCTGCATTATGACACACAACTTGGTGGCCCATTCGAAGGACTTGCCATAGTTGGGGAATATTTGTTTTTGCTTACTTTGGAGTCTGGTCAAAGGTTTAGGCCTAAGTAATAAAAAGAAAGAGGACTCAAAATGGCATATTCAACTGAAGAGGGACATTCGAAAAACACACAATTGGTTCATTTGAAGGACCCATAACTGGTGGGAATGAATGTTGTTCTAAGTCTGGTCGAAAGGTGTAGAAAAAAGGAGGATTCGACTCAAAAGATCAAGTTGAACATTAGACCCATAGCCTAGGCTACATGTTTCCCTTTTTCAGGCCTCAAACCTATGACTCACTCTATATTTAATTGTTTATGCAAGTTGAAATAGGCTTTTACCCATTTGTTGTCCAAGACCACTTGCCCTTAATAGTATAATACTACTTTTTAGAAAAAAATTTCTTGAGCCTTGTGCCTGTTTTCCTTCTAATGAAGCAATCCATCTGAACCATCCATCTTGCTATCATGACACAAGTGGGTTCTTACTTTCTATATGAGCCTTTATTTTATTATTTTTACTTCCAAACATTTCAAAAAATTTCCTTTATAAATAGAGAGTTCATTTGCACATCAAGAAGAAAAAAAAGGGAAGAGGAGGGGAACGTATCTTCAAAATTATTACACACTATAAAATTCTCAAACACTTAAACACTTTTGCATAATCCAAATACTTGTTCCTTTCAAATATGAAAAATCCTTACATGTTATTATCCTTCAAATCCAGCAAAGAAGGACATTTCACTTATTTTGCTCTTTCGAATCCAGTGTCAAAGGCCCACCCTTGGTCTTTTCCTTCGAATCCAGAGGCATTCAAGGAAACCACTTCAAAGTAAAGCACATGCTCCAGCCTCCAGCAAGGTAAGTCATTCTTAACCTTTGACCCTTCGTTTCTAGCATAACATGTAAATAAGTTTTCTTTTCGTTTCAAACATGTACATACTATTTTCTTCTTTTTGTTTCCACTCTTTTAATGTGTGTCATGGTTAACAATCTTCTTGGATTTTTCTCTTTGTACATTTAAACATGCTTTAAGCACTAATCTAGCCTTAAGATGATGTTGGCATGGCCTTGGGCCATGTTGTTATTCAAACTCAAACGAAAGAAGCAGGAGACAGAAAGCTTAGAAATGAAGCCTTTGGCTTTCGTACTAACCTTCAGGCCAAATGAAAAGAGGCAGCTAGCAAGCACAACATGCTGGCCTCCAGGCTCCAAACGAAAGGCACAACATGTTGGCCTCTAGGCCCCAATCGAAAGACACAACATGCTGGCCTCCAGGCCCTAAACAAAAGGCACAACATGCTGGCCTCCAGGCCCCAATCGAAAGACTCAACATGCTGGCCTCCAGGCCCCAATCGAAACACACGACATGCTGGCCTCCAGGCCCCAATCGAAATTCATGCCTTCACCCCTTTTCAGGCAAGATCGAAGAGAGCCGTAAAGTGAAGAATTGAAGGGTTTGCTGCCCTAAATCGAAAGATCCATTTTTCTTGTTTTTACCTTATTTTTGGCTTTATATTTTCATGCAATTCAATATGGTTGTAATAGTGTAGGATTTTATCTTTCTGCACTTTTGACTTTATACAAAATGTTAGTAATTAGGGTGTATAGAAAGACAAAATCAATAAGTAGACCACCCTGATCAAAAGAAAAAAATGCATGCAATCAAACACACTTTACACACATTCACCTCTAGGGTTAACTCCATTTCTTGCCTTATGAAAAATAGTCATGTTTTGCATGTGAGACGTCTTAGCAAAAACAATCAAAAATACAAAGGTCATAGTCCCTCGATGATGCTTTGTGTTGTACCCCTAAATTTTCCCTCTCATTTATCAAGTATTTTCTCACAAGATCTCCTTTGGTTCAAGACTGCACTAGGGTTAATCAACTCAAGATACCTCCTTAAGCATTGATGACTGAAATTAGGGTTTGAGATTGCACAAGGATAATTGAACTTTTAATGCCTCATATGACTTTCATGAATAATTATGGACTCCCAATATTACTCATGTCAAGTTTTAAGTCTTGGATCACATTTTTGCTCAGTCAATTGAGCAGTTGACCCAAAAATCGACCTTTTGCGAGAGCAAGTTCAAACGATTGTAACTTCTTCATTATTCAATATTTTTGAGAGTTTCTTTTTACGTATGATTCTCCTTGATGTCATCTCCATTTTATCTTCACAAATCAAGAGCTGGTCACGTGTAGAAGATCGCTGAAATTCGAATACGTTAGAAGTCACATCATGGACTTTGACCTAATTTTAAGTAATTGTCGTTTGATTTCTAAGAATTGTGATTTCCTCAAATTACAAGATCTTAAGATGATTATTTCTGCATATGGTCATAAGTGATGTCTTTCACGAGTTTATCTTCAAAGATCAAAAGAAAAATGTGTTTGGAAGACTTTGAAAGTTATCGAATCGTCGCAAGTCATTTGTTTGATTTCGAATGTTCTTAACAAAAATTTGCTGAAGTTTGTTAATTCTACAAGATTGACGAATGTTATTAAAGCATGTTTGTTAGACAATGAAGTCCCATTTTAATCAAGCGTGGCATGCAAACTCATTTTAATTACCAATTTGACTTGGACAAGAGGTGAAGATTAGGACTGTCATTTGGATGACCATTGGTTTTGGGTTTGAGTTAACCAATATGGATTTGAATTCTTAGACATTTATTTTGTTTAAGAATTTTATTGGAGTACAAGGCACATGTTTTATTTGATCACTTTGTGATTGCTTGAAGTTCAAGTTTCCAAACCAAGATGTTTTATTCAAAGCATTCAATTGAGAATTGTAAAGTTTAAATTAAAACTCAAAGTGTCGTACATTAAATTTCATTTTTTACCAAAGTTATTCAAGTCTTTATGTTTATTACATTACAATCGAAATAAATTACAAACTTTTGTCTTGTTTACGAAGAATTACAAATTTCTTGTTTACAAAGAAAGAAATATTGTTCTACTTCTACAAGTCTTCTTTGCTTCATCTTTAAGCAATCCATCCAATCTTCGCTTGCCATCCATGCCTCATGTTCATGAAACAAATAAGAAGAGAAAGTTAGCAAGCAATTCAAACAAAAGTGATATGTAAAGAAAATAAAAATTCATCATTAGGGTTTGTATTTAGAATCAGACTTTAAGGTTTGTTTTTATCATAATCCTTCTTGTACTATTTTGCAAATCACGAGGTTGGGCCTTGGTTCACAAAAAGAAAAGGAAACTGGCAATCATAACCTAAAGCCCAGGGTTGTCCTACAAGCAACAAAGTATTTCAATAAGCCAAAACAACAACCCAAAGGCAGGTTGCAATACAGCAGGGTCCAAGCAAAGGCAAGGCCAACACTACAAGTTGCAACAACAATAAAGCAGGTTGCGTAGTAGGCAGCAAACAACAACACTGAAAGCTGCAACAACAACAAATCATGCTGCATAGCAGGCAGCAAACAACAACACTGCAAGCTGCAACAACAACATAGCAGGCTGCATAGCAGGCAGCAAACAACAACAAAACAGCAGGCTAGCGCAGCAACTAGGATGCCAAACAAGTAAAGTAATGACAGGACAAGGCAAAACAACAAGCTAACTTGCTTAACAACCAAAGTGCATCATCACTTTCCTAATTCATACAAACCCTTCAGAAAATATAGAGAAAAAAAGAAAATAGTATTACATTTTCATTGAAAGAAAAAGAGGAAAGAGACAGTTTGAAAGATATCACCTATCTTACATAACATGCCAAAAGACAGCTCTTCCCAAAACTCAGCCCAAATGCTGCACAAAATAGGTAACATAAGGCCCGCACCTCAAGATATTCAAAGTCAGAACCAGCATCAAAATACCAATCCAGAAAGCAAATGAAAAAAGCCTCATAGTTATATGGTTTCAATGAAAAGTCAAAATGTACCAAATCAAAATCATAGGCCAAAAACAATGGTACTGCGAGATCTAAGAGACAGATGCTTTTGTTCACAGAAAAAAGAAAGAAAACTCAAAGTATTCATCATAGTACAAAAAGCAAGTCAAAAAACCAGAAAAAGTACAAGGTACAAAGTTAGAAAACTAGCCTACTAAAAGCCCCAAAAGCAAGCAAGCAAAGTCAACCAACAAAAAGACAACAAACCGATTTATCAAAAGTACAACACCAGTACAAAAATCAGCTTTCATCACAAATAACTTGTACAAGAATTCAACAAGAAACAAGTACAAGTTGATCCATCAAATCCAATTGAAAATCACAAAATAAGTAGAAACATCTCACAGAAAAATGAGCAAAGGACAACCATGGTATAAAGAGGCAGCAATACTATTTTCAAGGGGGGATTTTTTAGACCACTTGTTTTGCTCTTTTGAATCCAGTGTCAAAGTCCCACCCTTGGTCTTTTCCTTCAAATCCAGAAGAATTTAAGGCAACCACTACAAAGTCCAGCACACGCTCCAGCCTCCAGCAAGGTAAGTCATTCTCAACCTTTGACCCTTCGTTTCTAGCATAACATGTAAATAAGTTTTATTTTCATTTCAAACATGTACGTACTATTTTTCTTCTTTTCGTTTCCACTCTTTTAATGTGTGTTATGGTTAACAATCTTCTTGGATTTTGCTCTTTGTACATTTAAACATGCTTTAAGCACTAATCTAGCCTTAAGATGATGTTGGCATGGCCTTGGGCCATGTTGTTATTCAAGCCAAACGAAAGAGGTAGCCAGAAGGCACTATATGATGGCCTCCAGGCCCCAAACGAAAGGCACAACATGCTGGCCTCTAGGCCCCAATTGAAAGACACAACATGTTGGCCTCCAGGCCCCAAACGAAAGACACAACATGCTGGCCTCTTGGCCCCAATCGAAGGACACAACATGCTGACCTCTAGGCCCCAATCGAAAGACACGACATGTTGGCCTCTAGGCCCCAATCGAAAGTCATGCCTTCACCTCTTTTTTGACCAGATCGAAAAGAGCTAGAAAGTGCATAATCGAAGGGTTTGCTGCCCTAAATCGAAAGATCCATTTTTCTTGTTTTTACCTCATTTTTGCCTTTATATTTTCATGCAATTCAATATGGTTGTAATAGTGTAGGATTTTATCTTTCTACACTTTTGACTTTATACAAAATATTAGTGATTAGGGTGTATGGAAAGATAAAATCAATAAGTAGACCACCCTGATAAAAAGAAAAAAATGCATGCAATCAAACACACTTTACACACATGCACCTATAGGGTTAACTCCACTTGTTGCCTTATGAAAAATAGTCATGTTATGCATGTGAGACGTCTTAGAAAAAACAATAAAAAATACAAATACCATAGTCCCTCGATGACGCTTCAAATGTTGCCTTACAAATGATCTTAGTCCCTCAAAAGAAAAGCTAAGATATCTCACAACATTGCTATCATGAGTATACGATGATCCATGCCCATACCTTTTACATCCAAAGATAAGGCTTCTTACCAATGAATGGTAAGATAGAAATATCAAAGGAAGAGAGGAATGAACAAAAGACTTTTGAGTAAGGTAGAATGTTCCTAGTTGCTTGCTTATCTTCAAACACAAACACCTTTTCAAATCCACCAACACTTTCCATTGAAATATTTTCAAAAGTTCAACACTTTGTATACATTCTTATAGAGACGAGAATCATTGCAAAGTTTTCCTAAACGAAGGCGCTTTTCAAAAATACTTTCAAAAACCACCACAAAGCACACTTTCAAACAAAAGCAATGATCTAGCAAGCAACTAAGAGCCCATAGACAACTATGAATGAAAACGATGCTAATACCTTCCCTTTTCATAATCTACCCCCCGAACTCAAGAAAATAATCTCAAAGGTCTTTCCTGTTCTTTTCACCCTTTCCTTCATTGGATAAAATAAAAGTCGGTGGCGACTCTTCCTATCTGCAACAATTGCGATAAAACGTAAAACATCCCAAGTTAGTTCTCCCACCGTATTACACTTATCTTCAGAGGCTTCATATATTTGAATGTTGAATTTTGAAGCTTTTTGTAGAAGAATCACTCTTAAGTCTTAGAACCTAAGTCTTGCAATCTTCAGAACTTGTCCTATCAAAACCTTGTCTTTAGAGTCTTCAGCATTTAGTTGTAAGAACTTGCTTGTCTTCAGATCATCAGAACTTATTTCGTAGAACCTCATCTTCATAATCTTCAGAACTTGTAACGCACGAAGTAAAGCTTTAGAAGGCCTCCATAACTTAACCATAAAGTCATGATCAAAACCTCTTGTACTAACATTTATAAGACACATTGCAGAAGACATATTCAGAATCTTGACTTCAACTGTAACACGTAACCACATGTTTTCTTCCAGTAGGGTATGTTCAGAACCTGATGATGTCACATGTCTTGATACCAGAGTCATAATATTACAATAGCATCTACACACTAGAACAAACCATTAGCGTATACAATTGTTCATAAAGATAATATGTAAAGTTGTCATGAAAATCTTAAGTCCAGATGTAGAAACACTTCTTGTTCTTACAATCTCCCCCTTTTTTATGATGACAAAACTATGTATTTTGATAGAACAATTTATATAGGGTAACCACCGTAACCAATAAATTCAGAGTTAATTCACAACTCCCCCCTTAATCTGTTAATCCAAAAATTCCATTTAAGCTTGTTCAGAGTCTCCCCCTTAGCCCAAGACTCACAAAATAATTTTTGAGTTATCAGAAGATAGAGATAGAGAAGTGACACTTCCCTATAAACATACGTTGCAGAAGCACATATATCATAGCACAACTTTTGAGTGGCATCTTTGTATGAGAGCATGCATCCGAATCTTGACTTGTCTTCCTTTCAGGAGAGAAAAACTTCTGAAGCTTTAAGTCTGAATTCCATACTTCGAGAAAGTCAACAACTTCTGAACACTAAGATATCAATCAAGATTACCTTAATTTCAGTAAGTTTATAATTTTTGAATTGTGTTTGGTATATCTGTTTAAATATACACATATTCACAAAGTGTACAACATATTTTGTATAAAATCAGGTTTGATTTCATCCATAAGGTTTTAAACCTTCGCATCAGTATCTTCATCTTCAACCTGTCTTAAGAATACTTGGTGAACTTGTTCAAAGTTCCCAGATTGAAACAACAAACAACCAGTTAGTAGAAACAACATTATACATGTTTGAGTTTAAGATTCTGAGAATAAATTTTATCAAAATCGTTTTACTTTCTCCCCCTTTTTAAGAAATCAAAAATTTGATAAGAATGACCAACAAAAGAAGAAACTTTTAGTGATTTAAACATGAATGACGAACGACGTAGGTGACACCTGGTTAACTACATCTTCCTGAAATGATGAGGAAAGGTGGAAAATGAGTAATGACACTAATAGATAATTAAAAAAAGGTGATATATATATATATATATATATATATATATATATATATATATATATATATATATATATATATATATATATATATATATATATATATATATATATGAGACTGATGGGATGAATGGCGTAAACCAGAGAAGCGTATCACGCAAAAGATATGCCAAGAGCATACATACAAGACTGGACAAAATATTGCTGATATAGGGTAAAGCAAGTTGATTTATATATATTCCCAAGAAAGTTATGTCTCTCAAGATGTCACCACAAGTGCAAGGAGATTCGGAAACGACAACAACCTTTTACCCGAATATAATTCCTTTTAACATTTTAGTAACCAGTTTGATAAGGTAGGCTCTTTAGTATTGATATAGATGATATATTTGGAGAATATATGATTCATGAGTACATCTGATTCATGAAGAATTAACTTACTCAAAAGCCACATGTTTCAGAAACCTACACAGTAAGCCTTAGATGCCTATATTGCATTTGGAGCTTTAACAAATTGGTTTAACACCTTTTTCATTCTGGGCATGGAACCATGTTTAAATTCTTTAGAATGAAATCAAGTCTATATCCAGTAAGGGGTTTTGTAAATATGTCATCCCACTAATGGTAGGTATCGACAAAGTTTAAATAAAGAACACCCTCCTGGACATAGTCTCTAATGAAATGATGTTTGATTTCAATGTGCATAGCCCTAGAATGTTGTTATACCCCAATTTTTCCCTAACATCCCTCTATCATCTAATATCAACCCAATCATATTAATATCACACTAGGGTTTGGTTCTTCTCCCTATCTTTAGGTTTTCTCATGAGGGATCACCAGGCACTTTGATTTGTGTATTGTGATCATATATGTCTTGTGTTGATTGACTTTTAGCTAACAAATATAATGAATTTTGGCTCTATAAATGTTGGTAATATAGCTGATGGCACAACACACTTCATCAACTTGATTCATAGGTTTATGAGTTTATTTCCATGCCTTCTTCAACAAAGATTCATTGAGATTTAAGCTTCATCATTGAGAGTGCTTTAGAATAATGTCATGACAAGGTCTACTATGATTCATCATGCTTCAATTATCAAAGGAAGTCAAAAGATGCAAGAATTGATTGAAGAGTATTGACCTAATTGGACAAATTCTTGATTCCTTGATCACAAGTGCATAAATCCCCCAATTCTCAACATTTTGAAGTGTTTATTATTGTTATATGTTCTTATTATCATCCACTACAACTTCTATTCACATATAAAGAGTATTTGTACAAGAAAGATTATCAAAATTGAAAGTGGTTCCCAAGCCATTTTGATGCTCTAGGAGTTAGGGTTTTGGACTTCTAAGGGCTATATCTTGTCCATCTTTTGAGATTTTTGAGTAATTCTAAAGATATTCTTCTCTTTAAATTGTTATCAATAAATCACTTCAAATTTTTCAAGCAAATTTTGGATGAAAGATCATTAATGATTGAGAAAGATTACAAGTCCTCTAGATAGGCCATCAAATTCCCTTATGTGACTTCAACGAGTCATAAATTGATGAATTTTTATCTCCTTGGGCCCATTATTTTTCCATAATGATCTTAAGATTGTGAACTTCAACTATTCTTTTATGTGCAAAACTTGAAAATGGTTATAAGATGCCTTGAGAGCTCAAAAGATTATAGGTCACCTTATGGATTTTAATCAAATTCAAAGGATCATAACTTGTCCAATATTTGGAATTTTTGAGTGATACAAGTTTCACAAAACTATGTAAGGAGTCCACTTCAAGATAGCATCATTGATCAAAGCAAAATTTTGGAAGAAGACCTTGTTTGGAATAAAAACATTATAGGTTATTTTTAAAGAAAAACATCGAATTTTTCTAAGTATAAAAGTCAACACTTTTTTTCTGATCTTGACCAAGCACAACTTCTAGCTCAAGCATCCAAATTATCTATTTCTTGGAACATTATAAAGCATGTTACCTCTTATTTCCAATGCATCAAGAATCAAGTCCTAAGGTTCCCTAAATCGTGCACACCATGAGGTCAAAGTCAGCTACTTGAAATTGATTTTTTCTTCCAAGTCAGAATTTGAAATCCATAATCCAGCTTCTAAACACAAAATTAGATCGCGTTTTTGATTTAAACATGTTTAACAAAGTTCCAAAAGTTTAATTAAGGATCAAAACGCGGGAATTGGCTGAGTTTTGATGCAAATGGAGTCACACATTTTCCACTTTCGGGCTCCATCCATTTTCCCTTCAAACTTCAATTTTCCTCTCAATTCTTTGCACCATTCACTTCCCTATAAATAGAGGACCTCACTCCTCTCATTTTCTCAAGCTTGTACAGTCAAAATCACCCTGTCAAACTCTCTGCATAACCCATTTTTTTGAGTTTTCGAATTCATCTTTTCTCCACTTTTCAATCTAATTTCTTTGTTGATTCTTTATCCTTGAACTTCACTAAAGCTAACAGAAGAAGAACCAAGCCTTGAAGTGTCCTAAATCGTGCTAGCCAAGTCCAGTTTTAGATAAATTTTCTGCTACTTCGTTCAGGTAGAATTCTCAACCAAATTGAACCAAATAAATCCCCATTCTACTTTATTCATCCTCCTGATTCTCACACTTCTTACGGTTTTCATTTTCATTGAGAATTGAGGGAGATACTTGGAATTTTCAAGCTCGCTATTTTTTCTGGTTTTCTCCAAATCCATCCTTGCACAACTTATATAAATTTGGCGCGAGGGTGCTGTTAGAATCGTCTTGAAGAGACAAATCTAATGATACTGGACTGGTTCTCTAATTTTATAGTTTGTGAAACTCCAATTTAGGGCATCTGAAGGTTGAAGATGACCTACGTGTCATGCTTTAACCAATGATAGCGTGACATGTGATTTTTTGAATCTTATCTAGTGCACTTGTATTGCTATACGCGCTTCTTAAGGACCATTGGATCTGATATCTTTCATTAGTCAGACCCCCATCCAACGCGCCAAATTTTAAGTTACTTTTAATTATTAAAAAATGATTTGGTGTGATTTCTAAAGATGACCATATCATGCACAACGTGTCAGATCCCTTGGATCTGCTTACTCACATGTTTTGACATTAACCTAATGGTCCACATTTTTTTTTGGCTTTGTTTATATTTTCATATTTTTATATTTAATTCTTTTGAACTTCAAAAAATTATAGATAATTCATTTCTGACTCAAAAATTATGAAACAATTCAGAAAAATATTCTTCAATATTCTCTTTCTGATTTTTAGTTTTTCATAATTTTATTTTCAGATTTGATATTTTTAATAATTTTTTCTTTTTGTTTTGACTTGTTTTTAATTGTTTAAAAATACTTTTTGGTAATTTTAAATTTTGGAAAAATTCAGCAAAATCATTTTCTTTATTTCTGACTTTCTAGAATTTTTTCAATAATTTTGTTCTGATTTTTACTATTTTTTATCATTTATCACTTACTTGAGTGATTTTAAATAACTTAAAAATATTTTTCTATTTTAAAAAATTACTAAATTTTTTGTAAAAATACTTGAGATCATCTCCGACTTTTCTATGTTTTATTTTAATTTTTATTTCATACTTTGAATATAGTTTTTTTACTTTGCCTTTTATTTTCAATTAAAAAAACAATTTAAAAATCATTTTCTTTTTCTATTTTGCTTATTAAATGCAATTTTATTTTTTAATATATTCTGGTTGATCTTGAACTATGTGATTTTTTATCATGAGTTTCATTAACATCATTGGATCTTGGGTGTTGAGTTTAACTCCACCAAAATGGATGAATGATTTTAATGATAATTTGATTAAAATCTTTGGTTCAAATATTTACCCTCCCTCTTAATCTTATCCCTTTCTTACTTGTGCTACATGTTGTTAGAGGATGGTCTACATATCATTTCTCCAAACATATGGTACATTGAATGCTATTGACCAGCCTCAAAATAGGTGTGACTTCTACATAAGTCCACTTACGACTTCTTAACATAGCGCTAAATTTTTGCCCCGATTCGAGAAATAATCATTCGTGGCCTAAACTTAAGTTTGCAAGCCCAAGTATGTTTAATTTGAAACCTTTGATCCAATAACCTTGAGGTTCATTGTTAGGAGGTATTGGTCTTATCAATCCTCTAATGAACCTTCATAAAATTTGGTCTAAGTGAATCATTTAAACATCGTTGATCATATGTTGTTACCTCGAATACTTGAAATGAATGATATACTTGACAAAAAGTAAATGAAACTTGTTGTTGAGAGGCTTTAATTTTATCAATCTTCTAATGAGTTTTCAAATGCAAGTTTCAATATGGTCATTCAACTAACCTCTAATTTCTAACTCACTAACAATTGGATTTTATTTTATGCTTTTATTTTACGTCTTTACTTTTACGCACCATTTATTTTAGCATTTACATTTCATGTTATTTTCATCTTTGCTCACTTGAGCATTTATCTTTATGTCATTTTTATTTTGCTCACTTGAGCTTTCATTTTCTTTTTGAAGATAATTAATAACTAACTTGAACAGTAAAAAACTTTAAAGTTACTTGGAATATTTGGTTACTATCCTTTGCATTATGGAGTTATGGACCTCTTGGACCTAGGATTAGAAGCCTTGCTACCCTAGAGACCTTGTGACTTATGTTGTTATTTTGTATGGAGTTCTTGGGGTTTATCCCAAGACATTGGGTTGATTTTCTTTGTATACAGGTTATTCTAATTATATGCTTTATCTGTGATTGGGAATTCCTCTGTATACAGTTGTTAGTCTGCCCAATTTTTTTAAAGACTTAATGCATCTGAAGTTCAGTATTCTTAAGAGGTTTAATATCTTTTCTTGTTTGGTTTCAATCCAAATGATGGGAATTCTGCATTGACTTCATATGTCAAGTGTTGACTTCTTGTTGGTTAGAAAATTCTTTTCCCTAGTTTTACCTTATGCTATAGGATAATCCCTTTATCTCCTCCCATCTTATTTAATTTCAAATATAATTTCCCTCATTTTCAAATTCTTCTTGTTTTCTAACTTGTTTCGCTTTCACAATAAACTTGGCCTTAGGTCCATGTATTTTCAAAAATGTTTTCTTAATCAATTTAACCAACTTAATCATACTTCATTTTTGTGAGAAGACTAAAAGTCAATCAACCTCATTCAAACCATTTTGCCGCTTTGGCTTTTTACTCTAAAATTTTTTCAAAAAATTAGACTCTTGTTAACCGTTGAAGTGATGTGAGAAACTATACTTCTACGATATATAGTGAAGTGAGATATTTTCCATTTGGGTGTCAAGTGAGGCTTTTTTGATTTTAAAACCCAAGCTATATCCTCCACTTTGAGATGATGAAAATTCTCCTTCCTCATAATCGTGGGTAGTAAGTATGTTTTCCACTCGGATATGACAATGATGTCTCGTCTCTTAAAATTAACCAACACACTTGTGTTTTAAATTTTTAAAGGTGAAATACGAGTACCCTAATCCCCCATTGCACGAAAGATGGTACATAGGCACTAAAGTTTCGCATCCGCGACGGGTGCAAAATTGTAAAAAAATACTTCTTTTCTGACCTCCACCATCTATTTTTATACAACACTTATAGCCAAAATACACAAAATTTCAAAGAGGTTCCTGCGGAATACCGTAGATGTTTAGGGTGTTAATACATTCCCTTCGCATAACCAACTCCCATCCTAGATTCTCTCCCCCTCTTTTTTTGGGTTATTCTCACGTTTCCCATTCCTATGGAAACAATAAAGTATGGTGGCGATTTTTATTTGTTCTGCATAGACTTAGAGAAATTCTCTCATATAGTGGCATTAGCAGAACCAAATATGATATCATCAACACATATTTGAACTACTAAGATATCATTTTTGAAAGAATTACAGAACAAAGGGGTATCAACCTTTCCTCCGTTAAACTTGTTTTCTAAAAGAAATTTACTTAATCTTTCATACAAAGCTCTGGGAGCTTGTTTCAGACCATACATAGATTTTTTAAGTTTAAAAACAAAATCAGGATTTTCATTGTCTTCAAAACTGGGAGGTTGGTGTACATAAACTTCTTCATTTATGTAACCATTCAAGAAGACACTTTTGACATCCATTGGATATAGAATGATGTTATGATTAGAAGCAAAAGAAATTAATAGACGAATAGATTCTAACCTGGTAACTGGTGAAAAGGTTTCTATATAGTTTATTCCCTCTTGTTGACTATATCCTTGTGCAACCAGTCGAGCTTTGTTTCTTACCACTTCACCTTTCTCATTAATCTTGTTTCGAAAAACCGATTTTGTTCCAATCACATGAGTTCTGTTGGGTCTTGGTACTAGATCCCAAACATCATTGATTGAGAATTGTCTGAGTTCTTCTTCAATGGATTGGATCCAGGATTGATCAAGAAGAGCTTAATCGGTGGAAGCAGGCTTTATCATTGATACTAAACTCAGATGAATTTCTTTAGAAGGTTTAAAGTGAGATCTGGTTCGGGCTGGTTTTGTCTTATCTCCCATTATCATTTCCTCAGAGTGTGATAGACTTTGTCTTAGCCTCTTCAAAGGAGTCTGATCATTAGAAGTTTATGGTAGAGTATTTTCTGAATTTTTCACTTCTTGAACTTCCATAGTATCTTATTTATCTTTTGATTCTTAATAGATGATTTCTACATCTGCAAGCTTATCAACCAGCTTTGACTTTTCAAAGTCAAGCTTATCATCAAATCTAACACGAATTGATTCCTCAACAATGAGTGTTTCAGTGTTATATACTCTATAGCCTTTTGAGCATTTAGAATATCACAACATGATACAACTTTGAGCTTTTGAATCAAACTTGTTTAGATTTTATTTTGTATTCAAGATAAAATAGGAGCATCCAAACGGAGGAAAATATGAAAATTTTGGTTTCTTGCTCTTCCATGGTTCATAAGGAGTCTTTTCAAGAATAGGACGAATAGAGACTATGTTCTGGATATAACATGTTATGTTTATAGCCTCTTCCCAGAAGTACTTTGCCATATTGGTTTCAATAATCATAGTTCTAGCTATTTCTCGCTAAGTGTTATTCTTCCTCTCAACAACTCCATTTTTCTGTGGAGTTCTTGGACAGGAGAAATCATGGGAAATGCCATTTTCATCAAATAGTTTTTCAATATATTTGTTTTCAAATTCTCCACCATGATCACTTTTAACCTTGACAATTTTGAGTTTCATCTCATTTTGAACTTGAGGGCAGAAGGTAGTAAACTGAATGTGACTCATCCTTGTGTCTGATAAACTTTACCCAAGTCCATCTGTTGTAATCATATATAATAACTAATCCATACTTCTTTCCACTAATTGATGCAGTTTTCACTGGCCCAAACAAATCAATGTGAAGAAGTTCCAATGGTCTAGAGGTGGAAACAACATTTTTTGCTTTGAAAGAGGTTTTAGAAAACTTGCCTTTCTAGCATGCTTCACAAAGAGCATCTGAAGTAATCTTCAGTTTTGGTAGGCCTCTGAAAAGATCAAGTTTGTTCAGCTGAGAGATTCTTATCAAGCTAACATGACCTAATCGTCTGTCACACGTCCATTTCTCTTCATTAACAGACATGAGACATTTTAAACTTTGTTCTTTAAGATCGGAAAGTCTGATCTTATAAGTGTTATTTCTTATATTTCCATTGAAAAGGACAGGGCCATCTTTTTTACTAACAGCTTTACATGAATCTTGGATAAAGGTTATATCATAATCAATATCACTTAATTGTCTAATAGATAATATATTATACTTTAATCCTTCGACATGTAAGATATTAGATATAGAGGGAAGAGAACCATTACCTACTGTTCTTGAGCCTATGATCATTCCTTTTTGATCTCCTCCAAATCCTACGACTCCCCCATGCTTGAGATCCAGGCATGTGAACGTATGCATTTTTCCTGTCATGTGTCGAGAGCACCCAAAATCCAGATACCATAATTGGTGCTTTAACTGAGCTTCCAAGGATGTCTCTTTGCAGAAGATCTTTTCTGTTTCTGAATCAGCTTCATCCTTTTGAGAGATTACTCCATTGAATGTTCCAATATGAGCCATTAGCATCATGTTGGCATGTTCTTCTTCTGAGTCTGATTCATCCCTTGTTGCCATTTTCCTTTTCTTCTCACCTTTTATGGCTTTCTTCTTTGGTATGATTTTTAGAATATCAGGACATTCATGCTTGTAGTGTCCTAGCTCATTGCACTCATAACAAGTGACTTTGTTTCCGCTAGACCTCCTTTGAATGAGAGTAAAATCAAAGAGAACTCCAGTTCATCTTGAGCTTCTAGACCTGTTGCCTTAACTTTTCTTCCAGAGACGGTTAACCCTTCTGGTTAGTAGAGATAACACATCTTCTTCATCATCAACATCTTCTTCTTAATCTCCTATCTCTTATGCTTAAGAAGCTTTGAAATCGCATTCAACAAGATGGTTCTTGCTTTTATAATGATTCTTATAATCTTTCTTTTGTTGATCAGTCATAGCTTTCCTAGCTATCTCTTTTCCAGTGTCATTTATGGGAGGTATGTAGCCATCGACTATCATATCCCAAAGATCAACATGACCTAGAAAGAAACTTTATAGTCTATCTTTCCAGTATTTAAACTTTTCACCATCAAAGATAGGAGGTTTTACATTGTAACTTTTATCATTTGAATCTGAAGTAGATTTAGTTGGTGTGGGTTTAACCATTATGTTTCTTCGTAGAAAAAAATCGTCTGGATCTTTATCAGACATGGTTAAGTGTTTTATAACTATCAATACTAGAACCGGAGCTCTGATACCAATTGAAGGTATGGGAAACACAAGAAAGGGGGTTTGAATTGGGTTTCACCAAAAATAATTTTTGAATTCTTTTTCGATGATGAAAGACCAAGTTAACCTAGATCATAAAAATAAACGAACACAATTATTTTATCCGGGTTCACTGTTAGAGGAGCTACTCCGTTCCACTCCCTCAAGGTGATTTCGCATTTAAAAAGGACTTAATCCACTATAACCAAAATGATTACAGATAACCTATAATAAGTCATATTAACCTTATTGGCACCCTGAATAAGTTCATTGATCCTTATTACAAATCCATTCAAGATGCATCAAGAGTCTTCTTGAGATCAGACCTTCACTCGGTATCTTAAGGTATCAATCAATAATTTTTATGTTCTTTCAATGTATTACAAATTGCTTCTTGTAAGCAGATTACACAGACGTTTCAGTACAAAGAAAACACCTAAGTGTTTTACAGTAAGATACGAGCAACAACTCCTTTCCTATTTACAAAACTATACACATAAGATTTTCTCTAAGGAGTTTGCACATTGCTTTGGTGTAGTTTTGCTTGAGCTTAATTTAATATGATATATTTTGTGTAATGTTGATTCTTACTTTTCTTCAGCTTCCAAGTCTTCATTTTATATCTTGTAAAAGAGATTCGTTGAAAGGGTAGAAAGGTAAATCGGAAATCCATTTGTTTTTTCTCAACAGTCATAATGTGAGGGGTCACTATATAGTACAAAAAAGACATGTCTTTACACCACCCCTTAGAGAGTAGAGGTTATAGATACTTTATGTACCTTTTGTACACCATCACATATTAACCATTTTGAATTCTCCTTATCTTCAAAGGCTTCAGATATTTTAATGTTGAACATTGAAGCTTGTTTTAGAAGAATCACTCTTAAGTCTTAGAACCTAAGTCTTGGAGTCTTCAAACTTGTCCTATCATAACCTTGTCTTCAGAGTCTTTAGCACTTAGTTATAAGAACTTGCTTGTCTTCAGATCATCAGAACTTGTTCAGCAGAACCTCGTTTTCATATTCTTCAGAACTTGTAATGTACGAAGTAAATATTTAGAAGGCCTTCAAAGTTTAACCATAACGTCGCGATCAGAACCTCTTATGCTAACGTTTCTAAGACACATTGCAGAAGACATATTCTGAATCTTAACTTAAACTGTAACATGTAACCACATGTTTTCTTCCAGTAGTGTATATTAAGAATTTGATGTCGTCACATGCCTTCATACCAGAGTCGGAATATTACAGCAGCATCTACAAACTAGAACAATCCATTAGCATATATAATTGTTCATAAAGATAACATGTAAAGTTATCATCAAAATCTTAATGCTAGATGTAGAAACAATTCTTGTTCTTACAATATGTACAAAATATTTTTAGTGTGTGAATTCTAAAACAGTTTATGTAGATGATGGTGTTAGTTTGTGTAGTATGACGAGGGTGAAATTGTTAGTTAAAAATACAAAGGTAAACAAGTAGTTGAAATCATGTGCAAGAATATATCTAGTGTATGGACCAATAAAACTAATCAAACTATAGATCATTGTCAACATATAGTTTAAAAAGTAAACAAATTAAAATTAAGAAAATGGTAGAACTAAAAATAAAAAGGGTGACCTCATATTTAATCATTGGCCAAAATTATTGATAGAAAAAACATAGAAAGTGTTTGAAAAAATGTGTGTTGATAATGTGTGAATTGTGAATGTAAGAAATTGCAAAGTTGTGAAATTGTTGACGTCCAAAACTATGAAAATATAGAGCTTTTTACTGTGTGACTCTGGGTCAAAAGTTAAGCCCAATTGACCTACTTTTGGTAAGATTTATACAAATTGGGACTTGATTAAAACTTGGAGAACATGACTATGAACCTAGACACTTTGTGGCTTTTTTTTTCCAATATTGTGATTGATTTGGTGATTAATAAAAATAGATTTTGAAAGATTTCAATTTTTTGCATCTTGAATATTAAGTGCATAAACTCAATGATTTAAAATAAATAAGAAAATAAATTTTAAAATGCCCCTAAAATAGAAAATAAAAATAAAAATAAAATAATCGAAAAATGACTTTTTATCCTTTTTATTGAAAAACACACAAAAAAGAAAATAACTACCAAAAGTAGTGCAGTAAGACTTAAACTCGTGACTTTATATGTAAACCCCTTATACATGTCTCTTTACCAACTATGCTATATTATTTATTTGAATTTAAATGGTATTACAAAACATATGAAAGTGGTACATTTCTTTATATTTTAGAGAGAGAAAATACAAATGCTTTAAAACAAACTATTACATGAGTAAAAAAATAAAATAAACCTATTTTAACCCAAACAGATAATTTAAAAACAAGCTAGTTAGTTTTTTAAATAAACTAAAAAACAATATTAAAGCTAGATGTTAATAAAAAAATATAAAAATTAAATTTTGAAAATGACTCGACTGTTAGAAATGGGGCGGGCAAATTTGGAGTATGACAGAAGAATGATAGTGATCCAGAAGATACTTCTTTGTTGTAGAGTCAGAGTCTTTAAGATATTTGAACATTGTCTTCAAATATACAAGCAGTAGCTAATCTGAGGAACAACTTCTTTGTTTGTCAATGAAAGCTTTTTTGATCTATAAGTCTTGATATGATCTTGATTTCTGATAACATCTTTTCTGAGTTGCAATTCTGATGTCTGATTTCTAAAGCACAAGCTTATATCAGTACATCTGATTTTCTGGTAAGTTCATCTTGATCTGATTTTTGATTTCAAATGACAGGTTTTTTGAATTGCATATCTTATGTCTGGTTTCTGAAGCAAAAAATTATATCAGTACATCTGATTTTGATGTTGATTCTTTCTTTCTGATCTCTTGAATTATGATCTTTGGATTGAGCTGAAAGTAACAGCTTATGTCAGCTACATCTTGGTTTCTGATTTTGAATTCTTTCCTTCTTATATCTGAGATCTTCGTTTTTCATATCTTGAGATCTTCAATTCTAAGCTTTGCTTTCTGATATATTTGTTTATGATCATATTCATTTCTGATATCTTCATTCTTGATATTGAGTTGTTAAGAAAAATATTTTTATCAGCTACTTCTTTTATTTCTGATATCTTGACTTCGTGATTCTGATGTTGAGCTGATCTTTGAATCTTGACTTCTTGGATCTTTGATTTCTGATCTTTTTGAAGCTTGAGCTCTTCTTAGAAACTCATCGAGATTCTTATCTTGTCGAACATTCAACATTCAATAGAACTACTGATGTTTCATTAAAAATGAACTCAATGGTTTTCTTTCTGAGTGCTAAAGTGATTATTATGATATCTTGATTAAAACTATCCAGAATTCTAATATTTGCACACTTAATGAAACCCTTAAAACTAAAATTGTTCTTCATAATATAGATGTATTGTTATCATCAAAACGTAGAGATTTAAACACAGATCTAAATCTTATTCTAACAGTTGTGTTATGGTATGGCCAAACGCCTAGGCATGACCCAATCCACTTCTACGTTCAAGATGGTCCAACAGGTTTGGCCCAATCAATATGATCAGATAAAAGACACCTTTCCCCTCTACTGCTTAACCGAGGACACGTGGTCAGTTTTCCCCCAGGACCAACGTGACTGCCGCTGCCCTCGGCAGTTCCTCTGCTCACAGCTGCTTCTGCCCCTTAATCGGGGACACGTGGTCGAATGTCCCCCCAAGACTAATGTGACCACCGCCGCCCCCCGACAACACCTCTTCCCGCAGCGGCTTCTTCCCCTCGGCCAGGGACACGTGGTCGGTTGTCCCCCCAGGACCAACGTGACCATATCTTCCCACTTAAACAGGCTAGTCCTCATCCTACCAGCCACACGAGGACAACCATCGAAGAATGGCCAAAATCATCTTTGCCTGTGAGCACCTCTCTGCTCAATACAGGTAGAGAAGACACCCAGTATTCTAGACTGGCCCGACGGCTAGAGCAGGCCCAGTCTATACTCCATATTCAGCATGACCGGTACGACCATGGCTCGAAGTACCCCGCCCTCCGTCGGACGCCACCGATCAATTTCCCTCCTAGACCAGTGAGACCGGTGGCATCTGGCAGACACTTTTTTGTCATCCTAACATCAAGTCGGCCAGATAACCAGGAACCGACCAGATCATTTCTTGTAACCTACCTCCTCCTTAAGACCAATGGCTAGTTGCGGGCACTCTACCTGGTTTGACCGACTCCTAGAAGTTCCTATTTTCATGGATCCAAATATATATAAGCCCAAAAATAGGAAGCAATGGCTACACGTCAAGTGTATTATATAAACCCTCAAACTTGTGAGGGGAAGCTATTCATTATTCATCTCTGAGACCCTAATACTTTGCTTATGTATCTTTTCTCCCACACTTACTTTATCATCGGAGAGCCTTGTAGGTACAACCCCCTTTTCTCTTCAACTTTCAATCTCGTCAAATATTATCCCCTGGCCAACTTGCTAGTTCTGATCAACCGATAAGATCATTGGCGCCGTCTGTGGGAAACTATCTTCCCTGTTTTCTGTTCCCCGGAATTTGAAGATCAAAGATCCTTCTCATTCATCAATCATGGCCGACCATGATGTTCACCAACTATCTGGAAAGATTGTGCTCTCCCTGGTACACAAGACCGACAAAATACAAGAACATCATCACCTCAAGGATAACTTCGGCTCCCGTGACATACATACTGCTTCCCTGAATTCCATCGATGCTGATCGCGATAATCTATTCTTGGATGAACAATTTCCCAAGAACCACGTTGAATTGCAGTCCAAGATTCACAACAAGTCCCTGTTTTGCAGAACACCAACCTAACCATAGCAGCACTGATCGCAACTCTTAACCAGACCAACTCCCTAATCCGATAACAAAGTAAGATAATTAGGTCGTTAGAAATTGATCGTCATTCAAAGTCTCCCCCTCGGAGGCACCAATGACAAATATCACACAACATGTATCCCTGACCACATGATCACTTCCTGGGGCAAGAAAGAGCTCGTATCATGGCCATAAAGAAACACGATCAAACCCCTCCGCTGAGGGACCGTCTCTCCCTAGTGGATAAGAAATAGGACGGAAGATCGAAAAGCACGTCTCCTCGATGAGACAATTGTCCCTGACGAGGGAAGCACAACTTTCTCCACCACCATCATTGAGCTTGAGTGACAAGGAAGACCCCCGCAGTCCATTGTCTTGGGCTATCATGGATACTCCCCTCCCCGTCAGACTGGAAAAACCCTCAAACTTGGGAACATATGATGGGATAACTGACCCAGATGAGCACGTCAAAAACATTGACGCCCTGCTCGTCTACCAAGTCGTTATGGGTTCCATTAAATGCATGTTATTCCCAACAACTCTGAGAAAAGAAGCAATGTCTTGGTACAAAAGCCTCCTCAACGAATCCATCAACTCATAGAAGAATTCGGGGAAGATGTTCTCAAGTCACTTCACTACCTCTCGTTGTCATCCAAAGACAGAGGCCTCACTAGAAGCGATCATTCAAGTCGAGTGGTTCAACAGAGAAGCCGTTCAGGTCTCCACGACTGACAATATGAAAAAGTACTTGCTCGAGCGAGGGTTACGCCCCCGCGGAGATTTTGCCAAAGCAGTTGGCATAAAAACACATACCACACTAGATCCCCTCTTCCTCAAATCCCAGACGTACATCCAGTATGAGGAGAAATTGATTAAAATTATGTTTGGCATCGTCGCAAAAATGACCTCACCAGCCTCCCCGACGAGAGGAGCGCATAAGCAAACCATGTTCCCCACGAACACAACTACCGAGTAGGAACATGTTCCCCGCGAACATAACTACTCATCAGGCACATGTTCCCCACGAACACAACTGTCGAGCAGGCATACATTCTCGGTGAACACTCCATCCTAGCAGGTATATGTTCCATGCAAACACAACTTCCAAGAAGGAACATGTTCCTCGCGAACACAGCTGCCGAGCAGGAACATGTTCCCCACAAACACAACACTGAGGAATCATCCTGTCAAAGCTCACGAGCACAAAGAAGAGCGGCAGGTCAAGTCCGTAATCCAAGAGATACTATCGTGTCCGAGCAAAAACGGAAATGGGGCATACTATCTCAAAAACCTACACGGGGAATAACTTTCTCGACCTTGGAACACCGAAAAACTAAGGCAATATTATAGTTAAGATATTGATATAGTCGGCGTGTCTCGTCGAAACAACGAACACAGTTTTCCCGACCACATGTGCATACCCAGGTACAAGCATGGCAGTCAAAATTAAACAAAGAGGCAAGTCTCCACTCTTTTAATGAGTAGATTCTTATCCCGATATGGAAAACTCAAATGAGATCAACTATCATCGTACCACTATGGCAGAACACCCAACCCGTGATGGGAAATTCATGACACCGAGCTTGGGCCCTTAAAATGAGACCTGAGTTCTGGAACATGCCATGTGATCACCCTGGTCCTTCGACTAGTCACCCACACCAGCGGACTCAAATACTAACAAGAAAACCCCCAAAACTCTTAATCAAAATATACCACATACGAGCAAGTCCTCGTAAAGATCATGAAACATGCCCGTTTCAAACAACAAGCGCCAACAGTGTGTTTTCCTCCTTGGCATACGTGTTGGCTCTAAGTCATCACTCATATGCCTAGAAGTAACAACTTGGGGACTCCTGTTCTGGTATGGACAAATTCCTAGGCATGGCCTAATCCACTTCTACATCTAATGTGGTCCAACAAATTTGGCCTAATCAATTGGAGCAGATAAATGACACATTTCCCCTCTTCCCCTCAACCAGGGACACATGGTCGATTGTCCCCCCAGGACCAACATGACCATTGCTTCCCTTGGTAGCACCTCTTCCTGTAGCTTCTTCTTCCCCTCAATAGGAGACATGTGGTCAGTTCCCCCCCCCCCAGGTCCAACGTGACCACCGCTTCCCTTGGCAGCACCTCTGCTCGCAGCTTCTTCTGCCTCTTGGTGAGGGAAACGTGGTCGATTGTCCCCCCAGGACCAACGTGACCATATAATCCTGCTCAAACAGGCTAGTCCTCATCCTGCCAGTCATACAAGGACATCCACCTAGGAATGGCCAAAATCATCTTTGCTCATGAGCACCCCTCTTCTCGACATACGTAAAGAAGACACCCAGTGTTCTGGACTGGCCCAATGGCTAGAGCGGGCCCAATCTATACTCCACCTTCAGCACGTCCCGTACGACCATGGCTCGAAATCCCCTACCCTCCGTCTGACGCCACTGGTAAATTTCCCTCCTAGATCAGCGACATCCAATAGAAACTTCTTCATCTTCCCGACATCAACTTGGCCAGACAACCAGGAACCAACTAGATCATTTCTCATAACCTACCTCCTCCTCGGGACCAACGGCTAGTTGTAGGCACTCTTCCCGATTTGAGCGAGTCCTGGCAGTTCCTATTTTCACGGACCCGGATATCTAGGCCCAAAAATAAGAACCAATGCCTATGCGCCAAGGGTATTATATAAACCCTCACACTTATGAGGGTCAGGTATTCACTATTCATATCTGAAACCCTAATACTTTGCTTGTATCTCTTTGCTCCCGCACTTGCTTGATTGTTAGTGTTCCTTGTAGGTACAACCTACTTTTCTCCTCAACTTTCCATCCCATCAAAGATCATCATTCGGCCAGCTTGCAGGTTCTGATCAATCGGTAAGATTAAGTTGTGTTCTGTGCATTAATTTATATGTGTTGTTGTTGTGGCTGAAACAAAGATGGAAGATGCTGAAGCAGGTTTCGGTTCTAGTTTATACAAATAGTTTGAAGATCATTATTGGTGTGTTTAAAGGGTGGATTTGTGTTTTGAACAAAATTTAGAGATTGCAGGTTGATAGAAGATTTTTTGTTTTCTGCATATGGATGTTGTGTTTTGGTATAGCTTATGCAGAAATTTGAGCAGAGTCTCCTATGACACTGTTGGGTTCTTTAAGGAGGTTCAAGGATGGTTTATGGAGAGAGGGCAGAGGTGGTGATTCCTCAGGATGATTGAAGAATGAATAATGTTGAAGGAGCTAGTCTATTATATAGATGAAGTGGGTGAGATTGGGGGGTGGCATTTGAATGAATATAATGCCCTTTTTTTCTTCTTTCTTGATGCAGGTTCTATTTTTCCATTTTTATGCAATGTTTGCCATTATTTTGATAGGTTTTATGCAGGGCTGCCGCATGTTTTGGCTTTATGGATAGCACAGCTGGTTTTGTAAGGTTTGGAAAGGTTTTGGAGCAGGTTTTATGTTTCAAAAGGTTATGTTTTGTAATGGACTTTATGCAAGTTTTGTGGACATCAGCTAGTGGCAAAGTATTGGACTAATTTTTGGCATATTGCAGCATATTTTGGACAGCATAACATTGGTTTTCCTTGGACAACTTTGGCATGTTTTTGACATTAGAAGTGGTGGGTAGAATTGATATACTTTGAAACTTAGGCTTAGGATTTTATTTTCAAATGCTTGTGTAATTTGATTCAAAACATCTTTTTTGTAATACCATTAGTTCTTGTATGAATAAAGTGGATGAATCTTGCATGAAATCATGATAAATAATGAATGACAATTCTTGCTCTCTTGTAATTTTGAATACTTGAGTGAAATTTTGAATGAATATTGGATAAAGCCTTAAATGAATAATGAACATAGTGATGTATGCCTTTATAACTTAAATCCATATAATTTCAATTTCATGAACTTTCCCTCTTTAGCATGTTTGAATTGCCTCTTGAGTTAGCCACTTTGAATTCCAAACAAACTATATAATTTAACTCTTTTGAATCACTCTTGATAACAAAAACATGTATTTTAGATCTTTGAATCATATCACATATAAAAATGAACACAATATATTCCTGGCTTGATCATTAATGAAACCCTAGTACAATACTTGAATCCCAAGTTCAGGTCAATCTTGCATTTGAAGTAACAAGATTGATAAGCACAAATCCTTGACTTTGATGCATTAACTCATCACCAGGTTATTTCACAAACCATGATTCATTTCTTACACCTCAAACAGCTATATGGATACATTTCCTCTCTTGTATAAAAAAGCCAAGGGTTAATTCTTTGTGATCTTATATATTAGGCAAGCTTGATTTACAATAAAGGAATCCAATAGAAAATCTAATCCTGAAGTATGCCATATGAATCACACTTAAATCTATGAACTGCAAGTAAAACTTTCATCCCTGAATTCAAGCCTCTAAAAATAAATCCAAGAAGTGACGACACAACTTGGAATACGAGTAGTTGGAAGAAAACCTTAAATGAGACTTAAGATAGCCATGAGATCAAACCCTAATCCAATGATCCTTGGTTGAAGAACGATAGATGAAAACCCTGATCTTTAACCTTGTATAGGAAATAAACCCTAATATTTAGTACTCGTGAACTTGTTGTTGAGAAGAAGAAAAAATCCTTGTAGATTTATGAGAAATAAATCCATAATAACCATACTTTAAAACCTAATTCCATAATTTACTGCTCAAGGAGGAACCGAGAAAATCAATTCTATTAAATGTAGAAGGCTCAAACAGATATTAAACCCTAGCTGGCACAACCACTGATGCTTTGAGCCACTGCCTTATTGAATGAAATAATGAAATGCAAATGACCTAGTGAAATGATGCAAATAAAATGCAAATCTTAAGCCAGACAAAAGCAAAAGGGTAGGACAAATTTGGGGTATCATAATAGTGAACCTATTTCATGATACAATGGAAATCTTGTCACTTTTTTGTATGAATTAAGAGCAACATGTAATTTGTTTGAAAAAATAGAGCATGAAATAAATTACATGGAATGTATTATTTTAAAAAACAATAGCATAAAATACACTGAAAAACACGATGGTGGAGAATATACTGATGTATATAATGTTTTAAAAGAACATTGTAAATTGATCAACTGAACCAAACAAAACCAAACCAACCCAGTTAGTTTGGTTCGATTCCATTTTTGAAAAATAGTAAAAACCAAACCAAACAAAACCGATAGAAATATCATCGGTCCAGACATTTGTTTGACCAAAAACTCGTCCAAACCGATTCGATTACACCCATAAACATTGTGATGTGAATAATACCCATAAAATATATCTCAACCAAGATCTGATATCAATTGATGGATTTAATTTGATCGGATAAATACAAATTACAACATATTAATAATTTATATTATAATCAATAATAATAAGAATGGTGTACTTTGTAGGATTTGAAAGACTGACGTTGGAGAGAGTGAATATGAGAGAATTTCTACCCTCATTTCCCTTTAGGGTTTCAGAGTATGTTAATCGTCTAATGGGACAAGACTTAAATAACTTAATGGCTAAGGACATAGACCTCTCATTGGGCTTAACTAAATTATCCAACCCATCATGATCCATTTAGGCACAAAATCCAATCAAATAATTCATCAATAATTAGTGTTTAATAATAATTGACCATAATATAATTATTAATAATTAATTATTAAAATCTATTGATCCACATGGGGAATCATGATAATAGAAGTGATTTCAAGATGTGGTGCACTGCTATATATGCTCATAACACTTTGGATAAAAGGAAAAAAAATTGGAATGATATAAAGGGCTTAGCTCAATCTGTTTAAGGCCCATGGTTCTTAATGGGAGACTTCAATAATGTGTTGCACATACAAGATAGGATTGGAGGCAATAATGTTTAGGAAAAAGAGTTTAAGGACTTGGCAGGAATGATGGACATATTAGGGTTATTTGAGAAAGATAGTGAGGGGGATTACTTCATATGGTTTAATAAGCAAAGTAACGACCCTATCTATTCCAGAATTGACAGATTATCGGTATGTTAATTGGCACCAGCAAACTACAGATAGTATTTTAAGAATCTTGTCTTCAGGTGTTTCAGATCATGCTTTGTTAAGCTGGAAAGAATCTACACATGTGAAGAATGTTAGTAGAAGCTTTAAGTTTCCTAATGTTTTGGCTAAGTAAGAGGGGTTTGTTGCTACTGTTGAGATGGACTGGAACATAGATCTTGTTGGGAGACCTATGTTTATATTTTGGAAGAAATTGTAGAGGTTGTAGGCTATTATGAGGGATAAGTGCAAGACTTTTCAGGGGATTAAAAGGAAGTTGACTATTGTAAGGGATAGCCTTAGTAAAGCTCAAGAGGATTTGTTAGCAAACAAAATGAGTATTAACAGAATTATGAAAGTGAAATCTTGTGCTCAAGAGGTCATGAAGTTGGCTGACATAGAGGAAGAAATGCTTAGGAAAAAGCAAAGATTAATTGGATTAGGTTAGGTGATAGTAGAAGTGCCTATTTTTATGCTAACCTAAAGATAAAGTACAAGTAAGCTTACATCACTAAGTTGATTGATATAGATGGCAAGATTCTTAAGGATGATGATCAAACTTAGAAGGAAGTATATACTTTCAACAAAGATTTGGTTGGGACTCCTAATACCAGGCTTAAGAAAATTAATATTGAGGTAATGAGGGAAGGGAATCAAGTGAGCTCATATAATTATCAGTACCTTATAGGACCTGTTTCTGAAAATAAGATTCATTAAGCCGTAAAGAAGATGAATAACCTTACAGTCCCTGGTGTTGATAGGTACGTTGCCTGTTTCTACAAGACTAACTAGTCCATCATCAAGATTGATATAATAGTTGTAATTCAGGACTTTTTTATGAATGGTAGATTATACAAAGCGGTGAATAGCATAATTGTAACTATTATTCCAAAGTTTGAAGGAGCTTGCAAGATAGGATCAAGGCATTTTGGTTCCTAAGTTCCCCTGCAAGCTATGAAAGATGGTTGTGTTATCGATCAGTATAATAAGGGTATCATGCCCTCAATATTTGATTCACTCAAGCTACAAAGTTCTCTCATACCTCAAGATATCTCAATCATTTCTTTGATTCATCAGAAGTGTGAAAATTTCAAGTGTTGATGGTGAAACATTGTTCTCTTATTCATATCTTGATATTAGGGTTTTGTCCAGTTGAAGTGTTTGATGCTTATATGGGCAAAATTTATGAAGCAATATCCTCTCAATGTCATATGAGGCATCTTTGTTTAAAGAATCTCTCATCATATTCCTTAGAATTAGAGTTTTGAAGCTTAGTCATCATCTCCTAGCACAAAGGACCAAATTAGGGTTTTTGATTCAATCAGGACATCTCTGACTTTTTAGGCAGGACTTTATTCCATGCTTCTCTACATGTACATGATCACCTATGATTGAAGAATTGAGCATCGATTTTGATTGGAAATTCCTCAATTGATCAATTAGGGGTAAGATAGTCATTTGAGCAAAAGTCAACAAAACGCATCTGTTGACCAAGAGGACTTATGGTCAAAGTTGGGGTCAATGATCATGTTTCAACATTATGTGTCCTATCAGTGAATAAATTAAAGAAAAAGGTTGATTTTGAAGTTAACTTGTTCATGATGGTACCTTGGTAAATTTTGAAAATTTATTAAGTATGGAATTTCATAAGGCTGATTTCAAAATTTCATAACTTCTTCATCTTTTATTAAAAATGTGAAAACTTTACATGCTTGGAAAGAGGAGAAAAATTTATCGTGATGCTATCCTGATCTACTCATTTTGATCTTGAATTTTGGTTTTAATTTCATCTCATTTCATTGAGAATTGAGAAAGTTATCATGCTCTGAAAGTCACATGTTGAGACTATTTTCGCGCTAGGGTTTTGGTTGTCATAACAGAGATGAAGATGTGGCATGTTTTGATGATGATGATGATGATCTAGATCTATTTTGAATTTTATTTCAATTTAATCATTTTGTCAAGTTTATTTTAAATAGTTTCATCTATTAAAAAATTCCACAAATTATATTCTAGACTTTACGTTTAGTTTATTTTTTATTATAATTTTTATTTTATTATTTCATCATTTTTGAATGATTAATTAATTCATAGAGATTAATTAGGTATTTTAATCACTTTTTTAACTTTTTGATTTTATTTTCTAATTTTCATTAACCTAAAAAATCACCAAAAATATTTTCTGACTTCCTTATATTTTTAGGTTGATATTAAGATTTTTATCTAATTTTTATTAATTGTTTTTATTTGATTTTAAAATTTGTGAAGCTTAAAGTGTCCTTTTGCTAAATTTGATTGCTTATGTTTCAAGTTTGATATAATTCTCTAATTTCCTCAACTTGTGAAAGCCAAAACCAATTCTATTAGGGTCGTTGGATGAGTTAAGATCGTCGATATAATTTTGGTTGAATTTTAAACTTTGGTCTTATATTTGTTTCAAATTATTTTTCAAAACATGTCTAGATTTAGCACTTTGCTAACTAGTCTTGGTGTTTGCATTTCAAAAACTTACTTCTTCTTCAATCCAAGGACCATAACCTTTTCTTCCGACTTTTAGAAGTCCTTAGGGAGATGTATTCATTTTTATTTGATTTTACAAGTCTTATTTCAATTTTTCCCTAAATTTTGATTGAATGTGTCATTTGTGACTTGCTTGAACTTCTTTCCTTTGATTTTCTATTGTGTGAAACTTTTTAAGGCTGAGTTTTGTACTCGTGATAATACCTAGATGATCTTAGTATCTCTTTAGCTTGGAACAATCTAATTGATCTCTTTTAGATATTTGGTGATCACTTTGTTTTGGACTCCTAAGTTGTGCAAGCTTTGAATCCTAGTTTGTAAATTTGGGTAAATCCTTTGAGCCAATCATTGTCATAATTGTGTGTCATTAAGATTTAGAGATATTATAACTCAATGATAACCTTATTAAAGGCTTGAGAGGCATTTGATCTCCTTTGATCATTTTCTCATTCCATTTTGAGATTGATTATTTCTTATGTTTCTTTGTGGATTATGTGAGATATAATGAATGCACTTGTGAAATATTTAAAGAACCAAGTTACTTATCATTTATCTTATTTTGAATATACTTTTTAGAGCATTTTGTTCATGTCTATGAACCATTCAAGTGCTCTAACATTTCACCTTTTTTTAGAGGTCATGTACTTATCTTTTGTATTCATGGTTTAGGAGAATGTGTTTGTGCATTTCCAATTGAGTGCTAATGATCCAAAAAGGTTGAAGTCCCATTACTTATACTTATAACCTCATGCCTTTTTACCTATAAATCAATGCTCCTTTTACCTTTGACTAACATTTCATTGTCAATTCATCATGATGACAAGTTAGGAGCTACATTCTTTATTTGGACCTAGTTTATGTGTGATGTGTGATGAATGTTGTTTGAGGACTTTGAGTACAACATTTATATGTTTAAGTATTTATATTAACCTCTATTATCATCTCATTTCTCATAATTACTTGATCCTTGGTAAAGCACTTACTTGCAAACCAGCATAGTGATACATAAGAAGCTACATTCTCTTTTCTATTTGTGTTTTGAGCACCATTGTCTAATGATTGCCTCGTGAGATTTTGTGCCATGTCCCATGAATGTACCTTGATGTTGGCTACTTCCCATAATATCTAAGAACATTTACTTTAATTTATTTATATCATTTTTCTTTTATGCATCAAAGGGACTATACTTTGCCATATATCATGACACTTAAGTATGTTATCTTGTTGACATTTCTTGAGTATTTAAGTTAATGATTGATATCTTGTGACGGTGTCATCATCACCATATGATATACATGATGTCATTTCACTCTTGCTTTAGCCTTATCAACCTCATTTGATTTAAGGCAAGTATTATCCATCATTAGATGATTTTGTTCATCAACTAGGTGACTTTTCTTGTGTATGAAATTTCATCTTATTACTTGGTTACTCTTGAGTCTCATCTTGAGTTAACTTACTATACAAGTCACACATTACATAATTCTTCAATTATTCTCTTTTCTTTTTATCTTTACTTATTATATTGAACATGCTTGCTTGCCTCTTTTGGCAATATTCTTTGTGTGATATGTTTGCATTCCTTTCTCCATCCTTGTGATTTTTGATTGTGTGATCTTAGAGATTATTTTATACTGAATTTTGTGTTTTGTAACCCTGTAAAAATGTTTCCTCTTCATCTATCCCTTTCTTCTTCTTCACTCACCTTTAGGAACATGTTAGGGTTTGGTTTTGGCCTAGTCTTTCCCTATCTTTTGAATATGCTTGAGTAGTAATACCTTAGGGGTATTAAAGGTCATTGTTATTTGTCGTATCTAAGTGCTTGCTTCTGACTTCACTATTACTTGACATGTCTTGCCATCTTCACTTGATCACACACTTGTTCTCACCTAACATCACAACTTTGTTTGAAACTAGTTTGTATACTTTGGTGTTTGTATCATGTTTTCAATGACTATTTGAACTCCTTCTTGACAATTATTTTTTTGCTAAGTTTATAACATGTCTATGTTTGAATTTTCTTCTTCTTATTCTTCTTCATATTACCTCTTGTTTTTTAAATTGTTTGCTTGTTAGCCATTCATGGGGACTTATGTCCATTTAGGGTTGATTATGATCCTTTCTTTGTTTGATTGTGTTGTGAATAATTATCAAGTGTGTTTATATGATGATGATAATTAATTGATTTTTTTATTATTACTTATACACTTCTTCATCTATCTCACTTTGCTTTCTTATACCATGTTTGACACATGAATGCTCCTACGCTATTATGCTTGCCTTTTTTACTTTTCTAGTGATCTTTAGATCTCTACCTCTTGTGAGTGAACCTTAGGGAATTGTTTTGACATGTATAAGTTTTATCTTTTATGTCATATTGTTTCCCCTTTTTGGTTTTCCACTTACTTGTTTCCCAAGTCTTATCTTGTTACTTGTTTGAGTTATATCGTTTTTCATCATATGAACTTGTCTTGATTAGGTATTGTTTGTTAACATGTAATCCCTTAATTATAGTCTATGATGTCTTAAACCATGTTTAGACTTAGGTATTTAACTCTTGTATCATCCTAACTTGCATGTTTTATCATGATGTGAAGTCTTATCTTCTAAATGAACACTTGCACTCTTACTTATCGAGTTAGGTAATAGTTCTTTCTTTTTGACTTTTATTGCCATGCTTAGGATAGTCCAAGGTGCTTAAAATTTTAGGGTCAGAATATGATTGATATCTTTATGTGCTTTTAAGCCATTCCTTTTGATTTCTTATCATTGATTTCATGCTTTCATGATTTCTTCTTCACTTCTTCAAGTTTGTTTGTGAGATCTTCATCTCTTATGTGTTTTATCATATTGTTTTGTGTGCTTGATGTTTTATCATCTTCCTTATTGATGTTTTATCATCTTTATGTGATGTTTTATCATCTCTTATCTTATGTGTTTTATCACATTATTTTATGTGCTTGATGTTTTATCATCTTCCTTCTTGATGTTTTATCATCTTTATGTGACGTTTTATCATCTCTTCTCTTATATGTTTTATCACATTGTTTTGTGTGCTTGATGTGTTATCATCTTCCTTCGTGATGTTTTATCATCTTTATGTGATGTTTTATCATATCTTCTCTTATTTTTTTTATAACATTGTTTTATGTGCTTGATGTTTTATCATCTTCCTTCTTGATGTTTTATCATCTTTATGTGATGTTTTATCATCTCTCTTATGTGCTTTATCATATTGTTTTGTGTGCTTGATGTTTTATCATCTTCCTTATTGATGATTTATCATCTCTTACTTGATGTATTACCATATTTTCCCTAGGTGATATATTATCATCTTTGTGAGATGTTGTATCATCTTCCCTCTTATTTTATGTTTTGTCATCCCCTCTTTATCTTGATTTTTTATCACCCCTTCTATACTTGTTACTTGATTTTTTATCATCTTTTCTTTCTTTTGTGCTTAGGTATTTATCCTAATTGCATGTGTGTTTATGTGATACTTGATTTCTCTCTTATATAAGTGTGATTTCTTATTTCTTCTATCTCTTCTTTTCTTTTATGAGATTTTCATATTCCCCATATGATATTTAGTTCATTCTTCTCTAAGATTAAACTAACTAGACCTTAGGTTTGCTATCCATGCATGACAATATTATGTAAATCACCCTCCTATCCTAACTTTAGGTCCACAACCATGGAAACTTATAGGATGTAGATCTTCTTTTGTTAGTATTTTCTCTTTTACATCCATGTTAAAACAAAAACTCTTTTTCGTTGGCAAATTTCTAAAATACTCTAACCTTACTCAAATCTTTTTTTCAAGGTAAAAAAATATCAACCAATGCAACTTCTTTTGTCTTCGGATTTTTCTTTTAAAACCTTTTCAAAAAGGACATGCTTCACTAGCATCGCTCATAAAAAACATACAACTCACCAAAACTTTTTAGGTGAACTATGAGTGCCCTAATCCCCATAGAAAGGTCGGTGGTACGTAGGCACAAAGGTTCGCAACCGCGACAGGCACAACTAATAAAAACTTTCTTTTTGTATATACTTTACATGAATTCCCTTTTAGCATTAAGCTTTAGACTTATACTTTTACACACCCTTAGAATAGAACAAACTTAAGTGGATCATGTTGAGTACCACAGACGTGAGGGGTGTTAATACCTTCCCCTCGCATAACCGACTTCCTTACCATTTCTCTTAGTCGTGAGACCATGTTCTTTCCTTCCCTTAAGTTTACTCAATATTTCCTTTCCCTCTCTTGGGATAAATAACATTGATGGTGACTCTTCTGTCTTTCGCATCTCTTCGCACTTTGATGAAAATCTCAGACGCGACAAGTGGTGACTATGCTAGGGAGAGATTGACCAATTTCTGGTCCATCCTTATGCAAGTCAGTCCTAGCTTGTGTTTTTTTCTCGTCTTTGGGTGTTTTTTTTGTTTATTGCTTTATTGCTTTATTTTTAATTTGCTTTTATGCATTGCATTTTATTTTCCTGGTTTCCTATAATCTGGATATTGTTGTTATATTGTCTTTCTGTTGGGTGGGTTATTACTATTAAGGTAAATGACCCAGTACCCCGGGCAGAGTTCTATACCACTAGGAATACATAGGATTAGAGTGGAGAGTCATGACGAATTATAGGCGGATGCTCTATGAAGTCCGATCATGAGATCCACGGTCAAAGTAGGTTTTAATGAGGTGTTATCATCATCACGTATGTTATACGGTGATAGTACTTTCATGCGAACCTACAACTCTGATTAACGCTTGCCTTACCCTGACCTAAACTTTACATGTGAGTGGGGAGGGATGATTCCTACAAATACCAATGGTGACTTTTGGTTCCGTTGGTGACTTTGTTCTTTTTGGTGACTATATGATATCTTGGTTTTTTTCCAGATTTATCATCTTGTGATAGTCGTTTACTTCGGCCTTTAGCAGTGTCCAGTGTTATGGAAACCTTGATCCTGTCATTTTTGCATCATAGCATATTCATTTTTAAAAAAATGATGTACAAAAAATGTTAACTAGCATATGCATGTTCATTCCATGGTACTTCAAGCGTTATTGTTTGCACCAAGATAGATAGCAGCACTGATAACGATAAAGAAGCTACCAGGCATACATATGGCTACAAGTTTTCTAGTACCGGAGTATCACTTTTGAAGAGGTTGAGCACTTTGTTGGTGGGGGATAACCTAATGAAGTTTGCTGACAGTTACGGTAGTCTGTTGTGGTTACTTGATATCGCAAATGATCAGAGAGCTTTGTTGACACTCCTGTAATTCTATGATCCTAGTTTGAGATGTTTTACATTCCAAGATTACCAATGTGCTCCCACTCTAGAGGGGTACACTTATCTCTTGAACTTTAAAATTAAGGATAACATACCTTTTGTCTGTACGGCTGAGAAGATAAAAGAGTATTTCATCGCCGGTTCTCTTTATTTGAGCTTGAAGGAAGTAAAAGATAATTGGAAACCAAATGATGGGGTTCATTATTTTACTTTGGCATTCCTGGAAAGAAAATCTAGAGATGTTGCTGAAATGGGAAACTAGATTGCTTTCAATGCACTACTTGATGTCATGATCTATGGCATTGTCCTTTTTCCAAGTAAGTAGGAGTTTATGGATTTTGCTGCTATGTCTGTCTTCATGACCAAGAACCCTATACCGACGATGTTAGCAGACACCTATTATGGCATTCATTCAAGGCATAAGAAGAAGGGGATTGTTAACATATGTTTGCCTATGCTGTATAAATGGCTTATGATTCATCTTCCTTTAAAGGGGCCGTTTGTAAACACCAAAGACTCTCCTCCTTGGTCAAAGAGACTTGTTGCACTTACTTACTTTGACATCAAATGGTATTATATTTCAGGTGAAGGTCCAAGTATTATCACAAGCTGCAGGAACTTCCCGAATGTTCCTCTCATGGGAACACAGGGATGCATCAACTAAAATCTTGTTCCGGCTTTCTGACAATTAGGATATGCCATGAATGATCGACTCAAAGAGATAGAAGTTGTTGAAACTGTATATTTTAGGAAGAGAGAGAATCCCAAGTTGTTGCAAACAATAGAAAATGCTTGGAAAAATATTCACAAAAGATGTAGGGACTCCATCGAAAAGAAGGTTGCTATTGCGAGAACTCCTTATATTTAGTGGGTCAAGGAGAGAGCGGATACTATTATGTTTCCTATTCAAAGGGAGATTTCGTTGTGTGAACAACCACCTCTTGTTTTATCTGAATCGGTGCCTAATGAAGAATACAGTCAAGTTCAAGTTGAAAACATGGAACTTTTCCGGAAATACCACGAGTCGAGGATGCAACTTTGTGAAGCTAGGGAAGTTAAGTTGGACTTGATTCACAAATTCAAGATGGCCCGCGAGGGACTTCTGAAGTCAGGAAAGCCAAAAATAGACATGGAGTTGGAAATGCTTCTGTTTCTATAGATGATTACCAAAAAGCACTTGAATATGCAGAGAAAAGGCGCTTAGAATGTGTAAAGCTTCAGGCATCCAATAACAAATTCAAAGAACAAGTTAGAGAGGTAGAAAAGCAACTCAAGAGCAACAGATTGGATGGAGATGAAAAAAAAGCTCAGATGACCTCAGTGATAGAGGAAAATGCGAGACTCAGAGCTCAGATAGAGGAGATGTAGAATGCACCCATACCCCTTCCACTGCCAGAGTGCAAAGAATGTGACATGTTTCTTGAACATTGTCAGTATTTGGAAACTCATATGTACAAGAAAGATATGGTGATTGAATGCCTTACCAGAGTACATGACCACAAGAGGACAAATCAGCTATTCATAGAGACCAAAGAGTGGAGCGAAGAGCATTTCAGACAGGGAGGACATTTGTATTATGTTGAGATGAGGGATCCACCTCTTTGATTGTTGTTTTCTTTTTGAATTGTATGATCACCACTAGTCTTGTTTGATGGAGTCTTCATCTTTAATGATGTGTTTTGAATTTCTCTTGTATGAACTCATTTGGTCCTCAGTTTATTGTATGAATGGAAAGTGGTTTTTGGCATTGTATCTCTTCTTATTATTTTCCTATCTATTGCTATCATGTTTATTTGTTATTCTTGATGGTTGACAAAGCTCTTGAACACTCTAAAGATGAAAAACACAACATGCATATCATGCATTCCATGCATTACAGGTTTTCCAGGACGATATTCTTATCTCCTGGTTCTACTTTTCTAAGTAGAGTTCAAGACGACTACTCACTGATACTCAACTAGAAGAAATCTACCTCGAAAAGTGGAATAGGTACAGGCAGAACTAGCTGAGATGAGGGCCCATATAGCCAATCAAATGACCCAGTTCATTGAGGTGATCACCAATATGAATAGAAGGCGGTATGAGCTAAGGAACCTTATTGAAAACCCTCGGAGGAATCAAAATGAAGATGGAAATCAGGGGTTGTATGTAGATATCTTTGTTGGGCTTAGGAATAATCATGAATAGTTTATTCAGCCTCCTTATAATCCATTTCATAATAACCAGGGTCTTTTTCCACCACCCCCTGAATCTCATCTTCTTATGGGAGAAAGGGGAGGAAATCAAAATAGCGGGAACCATCAGCTGCATGAGTTTGAATATGAAAATGAAGACCGGTTAAAATTCTGACCCAGGTTTCCCTGTTGAAGATCGAAAGTATCATATGCTCGAGGAATGTTTAAAGGATGTGGAAGGTCAGGGTGTTCTGGGAATGGATGCCAATGATTTAGGACGGGTGCCTGGAGTAAGGGTTCCCCAGAAGTTCAAGCCTTATGTTTTTGAAAAGTATAACAAGCTAAGTTGTCCAAAGACGCATGTGAAAGCTTATTATCGCAAAATGTTTGTGCATACAAAAGAGGAAGTATTGTTGATTCATTACTTCTGAGATAGCCTGTCTGGGGAATCTTTGCAATGTTATATGAATTTGGAAAGGTCATGTATCTAAAGATGGAGAGACTTGGAAGAGGCCTTTGTTAAGTATTATCAATACAACATCGATATGGCACCTAATTGTACTCATCTACAAAATTTGGCTCAGGGACCAAATGAATCCTTCAAGGAATACACCCAAAAATGGCGTGAACTGGCTGCAAGAGTTTAACCTCCGTTAATGGAGAGAGAACTTATTGATATGTTCATGAGCACTTTACAAGGGTCGTAATATGATCGCATGATAGGAAACACTTTTTTAGGTTTCTCTGAATTGGTTATGGCCGATGAAAGAATAGAGGTTGGTTTGAAGATGGGAATAATCTAGATTGGAAATTCTAGTGGCTCCTCGGGAGAGGGTAATAAAAAACCATTTGTTGAGTATCCTAGGAAGAAGGATGGTGAGACTAGCATTGTCTACTCTCATAGTAGAATATGTAGGAACCTTAAGCACCAATAATTTAATGATGTATCTATTTCGGTGAATGCTCCTCAACAGCAGCGTCCGCAACAACAAAGGCAACAAAACGGTCCTCGTCAGAACAATAATAATCAACAAAGACAACCTAGAAGATTGATCCTATGCCCATGAGCTATTCTAAAGCGCTCAATCATTTGCTTGAGTTAAAGTTGGTCACTTTGAGGAATATGCCAGCTAATCCTAAGAGGCTTCCAACCAAATATGATGTTAATGCTAGATGTGAGTTCCATTCTGGTGGCGTAGGCTATGATGTAGAGAATTTCTATGCTTTGGAGTGCAAGATACATGATTTTTTGGATGCAAAAGCTATCCAGTTCACGCCCAACAATGGTCCTAATGTTATCCATCATCATATGTCGCCAAAATGGTTCTTCTAATGATTACTTTTCCTAGTCCGATACTTTATACCAGTGAGAAAGTTGTTCCTTGGAATTATGGTTCTGATGTCTATTACCATGGAGTAAGAAAGGTGGAAGATACTTCTGAAGAAGATCCTATTAAGGAAGATAATGTGAATGTTGATAATTTCTTCGGTATTGGCAGGATGACAAGAAAAGTAAGAGAATTTGGTCCTCAGAATGTACATGATGTTGTCGATGTCTTGGCAAGAACCAAAGGAAAACAAGTTATGATTGATTACAAGAGATCTGTGCAGGTTAGTGTGCCTAAACTAATTGTTGTTCCTGGGACTTCAACAGCTCCCGACGAAGTTGAAGAGTTAATAAGGATAATCAGAAAGAGTGATTACAACATCATAGACCAAGTGCATCGGACACCTTCTAAGATGTCTACCGTATCTCAGTTGATATATTCTAAGGCTCACAGGAATGCCTTAATGAAGTTGTTGAAGAATGATTTTGTGTCACAAGAGATAATGGTTGGCCTGTTTGAGATAGTGTGTGCCAATATATATGCCGGAAATGGTTTGGGATTTACTGACTTTGATATCCCTCCTGAAGGGTGCAACATTAACAAAGCATTGCACATCTCCATGGAGTGCAAGGGTACAACTTTATCCCGTGTGTTGGTGGACACCGGGTCTTTGTTGAATGTATTGTCGAAGTGTGCACTAATGAGGATTGATTACTCCAGTCTGGAATTGCGTCCTAATGATTTGGTTGTGAAAGCTTTTGATGGATCCAGTCGATAAGTATTTGGTGAAGTGGACTTACCTATCAAGGTTGGCCCTCGTATTTATACTACTAAATTTTATGTAATGGACATTCAGCCAACATATTGTTGCTTGTTGGGACGTCCATGAATTCACAAAGCAGGGGCAGTCACGTTTACCCTTCATCAGAAACTCAAGTATCCTTTGGATGGTAAAACAATCACCATTTGTGGTGAAGAAGAGTACCTTGTTAGCCATCTGACTTTATTCCATTACATAGAATTTAAAGGAGAGGTACATGAAACCCCTTTCCAGGCGTTCGAAACAGTAGAAACTGTCAATATCCCTTCATCTGAGTAGAGGAAGAAATTTGAGATTTCTATGTCTTCTTTCAAGGATGCTAGAGCAATAGTCGAGGCTGGTCACCCTGAAGGATAGGGTTAGGTTGTGGATGTTATTCCCAAATTCAACAAGTTTAGCTTGGGTTTCAATCCCGGAAAGCAGAGTGCAGCTCCCAAAGCTCTAAGTTTATCTACTCCAATGAAGTTCTCCAGTTCTGGTATTTTCCAAGATGGTTGTGTAACACCCCGTTTTTTGATTAAATGTTAATTCGGTTATTTGAAATAAAAATATTCATAATGATAAAATACTATTTTGAGTAATATTATTTTGGTGTGTATTTGGCTTCGTTTGATTTATCGGTATAATTTAGTTTTTATGGAATAAATATTAATTAAATGTAATATGGTTTTAATAGAATTATATGATATAATTTGAATTAAATAATTGTTGGGGCCAAATTATAATTTTAGAAAGATAGAGGGAGGAAAGTTAGTAGTAGAAGGATAGTTTTATAAAATAGAAAAGGAGAGTTAGTAAGAGTAGTTGGTAAGAAGAGAAAGAAGAAAGAAAAGAAGAGAGAAAGAGGAGAAGAGAAGAAAGGAAGCTAGGTTTGGAGTTGCAACATCTTCATCATCTTGTTTCAAGAAAACCCACACCAAGGTAAGGGGTTTGATTTTCTAATGCTTATAGCTAGGGTTTGATTTGGTATATTTTTGATTTGGGATAAAATTGATTTTTTAGGGTTTATGAGTTGTTGGGTGATTATTGGAATAAATTAAGGAGTTGATTTAGGTGTTATTGTTGTTGTTATTGAATTAGTGTTTTGTTTAAGAAAAAAATTAGAAAAGAAGAACTTGAATTATTTAAGTTTAAAAACATACTGTTAGGTTGAAAAGAAAAAGAAATGAATTATGCAGTAGCAGTATATCATTGTTTTTAAACTAGCCGTGTACCTTTTTCTAAGCTAGCACTCTATCTATTTTCTAAGCTAGCATTGTCTCTCTTTTTCTAAGCATAGCAATGTAGTTTAAAAAAAAGAAAAAGAAATATAGCAGTAGAATGAAGTTTCAATTTAGTAGCAGTAAACTAGCAATATGGAAATTGATTTAAGTTTGTAAACTATGCTAGTAGTATAGTGCTTAGACGAAGTTTAGAATGTATGCATAGTAGTCAATTGTTAAAAACTAAAGTAAAGTTATGCAGGAAATAACATAGTAGCAGTATGCAGTATAGAATCAAACATGATAGCAGTACAAGTAAATGAAATGAAGTTCTAGAAATCAAACTATAGTTATTAAGTTTAGTTTATAAACAAAAAAAAATGCAGTATGAAAGATAAGTTTAGGAAAATAAATAAATTAATTTATATTTTGTTTTTATTTTCTTAATTTAATATATAAAATATTTATATTAATTAAATACAAATATGACATAAGTTAGTCGATTTAATTTGGAACCCGATTATGTTCTGATTTCTCGATTTCGGCAATTTCGGCGACGGAGCAAGTTACTCCGAATTTAACGAGAATTGACGTGCTAGCATAATCCGACGTGTAGATTAACGTAGTGAAGTTCGTTTTGCGAAATTTCGACTTTTTAAGAATCGACCCGATTTTAGTACGAATGAAATAAGTTGAGTTTAATCCCGAATTTAACCGTTCGAGTTACATTCCGGTGACTCGATCGCGATGAGAAACATTGAGAGTAATGCAGGTTCATTGATAATGACTTTATGTTGAAATATACTTTCCGATTTGGAATTGTTGATAGTTGATGGTTTATGTTTTGGTTGAGTAAGTAACTTGTTTGTATACATTTTACTTGACGTTGAGATTTTTAAATTATATGTATGCATGCATGTACAATAGTTGATGTTCCATTGGTTGGATTTGATGGTATGTGTATGTTACGATTATTGTGAATCTTAATTGCATGAATTGGTTATATTGTACATTGCATGGCATGGTTGGTCTTGAAACAGAGACGGTGAAACTGTGGGTTCACATGATTTTATAGACGGTGACCCTATTGTGGGAAAAGACGTAGTGACCTTGATTCGGAAGGGAAATATAGGTGGTGGAACATTGGGTCCACAATATCTAGACGATGACCCTATTGTGGGAAAAGACGTAGTGACCTTGATCCGGAAGGGAAACATAGGTGGTGGAACCTTGGGTCCAAGAGTCGGTACCGCATTCGCATATGTTGAGTCGTGTTGTGAGTCACATGTATATTTGTGCATGTTATGTATGTGTGTTGATGTGTTTGATTATGTGCCAATATTGTTGTTGTTTGAATTATGGTTATGTGCCAAGGATGTGAGTATTCGGATAATCGGTTTACATGGTTAATGTGTTGGAAATGGATTCCTTGAGTAAGGATACTACAGGTGATAAAATGAACATGATCATTATGTATTGCTTTATTTATTGCCATTTCATTTACTTAAAATTACATGTTATATGATTATTGGAATTCTCACCCTTTTGTTGGCCAATGCTTTTGATGGCATTGTGTAGGTACCGAGGACGGTAGCGCGAGGTGCTAGCTAACGGATGCATTAGATTGCAATCTGTTTTATTTTGATTAGAGTCGAGTCGATGCTCTGGTAGTAACACATGGGGGGGGGGGATTTATTTAGTGTCGAACTCGATTATTTTGTATTTGGATTATGATGTATATAATCCTTATTCGTGTATATGATGTTTTGTATATGTGAGACTTGATAACATATGCTTATGTGAATTATGATGGCTTGATGCCTTGAATTATGTTTTGATTCCTCCATAAATGGAGATGATGTGAAATTATGAAACTCCGTTGCGTTTGCACGAGAGAATGAAGTAAATATTTATTGTATGTTTGTTTTGTGTTGGAATGCTTATACTTTCAAACATACCCTGTCCGTTTTTCCATAAAGACTTTGGAATGTGATGTGTGTTGTGGCATCCCTTCCGTGCAATTTTATTTCTCTGATTTTAATCTTTACCTTTAATTGGGGTATTTAGAAGGGGTGTTACAATAGTGGTATCAGAGCATGTCGGTCTATCAGCCAGGTTGTTTATGTGTTTAATCCCTTTTGGTACGCGACATGTGTGTGAAACACTGTCGGTACTTGATTGTTTCCTTTTCGTTGTCTGCAGAGGTACGTGTGAAATAAGTGGGGGAGGATTTTCTTCTCTGAAGTTTTGTGCAAGAGGTTGGTTCAGTATACCGCCGATTGTAAGATGTAAGTATTGCCGAGCAGTTGATGCTTCAAGCATGGTTATGTTTAAGTAGCTTGAGGGGTAAGATTGAAGATGCTGTTGTGGTTTGGTAACGATGGTTAATGCCACCTTATGATTGTCGACTGTCTATTGACAAATTGAGGGACTGATCATCCTTAATCTCTTGTTGATAGTAGTCGGGAATTGTGTTGTTTGGGATAGACTTGTCTTGCCAACTTAATAGTGTGTGAAGCAGATGAGTTGGCACAAGGCAGTGCATGGTTACTTGAGTTGTGGGCGAATTTGGATTTTGGTGAGAAATAAGATTTTTGGCAAGCGAGCTTCTTGTTGTGATTCTTCCTAAACCTTTTGTGGAAATGTGAGTGAATTACCGCTGTAGTGCGAGGTGAAGTTTTGATGGATTTAGTTTCTGGAACTAGTTGGGATTCGAAGTATCCTTAAGGGATGTTTGTTTCTGAATTAGGGTTGAAGAGTCAACTTGAATATTGGTTTTAGTAGAGTTTGTTTGTTTGAGTGGTTCGCCGTGGAGTGCGCCGATTGTGTTGTTCGAGAAGAGCAAAGGTTACCCAAGTTGGTGTGTCGTTTGTAGTCAAGGAACGAAGCGGATGTTGAGGACGAGTGTCTGCTTCGGAGGTTTGATATTTAAGTGAAGCAATTATTTGGAGTTTATGTGTTTAGTGAGATCGTTTTGAAGTCTGGATGCCTATGGGTTAGTGTGAGGGTTGAAGATGTTCAGGCAATGCTTTTCAAGATAGTGTATGGTCCGGGCGAGTATAAGCTGATGTCATTAGTGTGACTAATGCGTCAGGTAAGATTTTGGAATGTTCCAACAGTACTCTCATGAGTAGCTGAAGAGTTGTTTCGTGTTCATGGATATTATTTGGTTTACATCAAGTTAAGGGATTGTGGCAAGCATCCGAGTGTTGCGTTATCAGTAGTGGAGTTAGATTGGTGCATGTTGAGTCCTCTAAAGAAGGAGTTTTGGAACTGTTGGACGTGAGTGTCTTAAGTAAGCAACTTAGACGACAATATTTTGGACAGTTCCGCGAAGATTTATTTTGTGTCTTGTCGAAGACTTTAAGGGGCTAATTCATAGTTTGGAATTTCTTTTGTTTTGGATGGTTAACTTTGTGAGTTTGATGGAAGATATTTTTATGAGTTGGTATTGATCGTGAGTATTTTGACCCGAAATGGTTGAGTCACTAATTGGACTTCGCAATGGGAAGCGAATTTGTTTTAGCCGGTGAAAAGTTTAGCGAATGCCTTGATTTTGGTTTTGTTTTGTACTGAAGAACCTGGTGCGACGTGTTGTGATATTTTGTTTTGGACGTAAGATGTATTTCGACATAGAGTTGGAAAAGTGTATTACTACCTTGGAACGATTTGATTTTTCTTATGGAAAATTATCGGATGCGGGAGTTAGAGTTTGATGCAGTTATGCTCATTGGAACCTTATAGGTACAGATGTTAACGACAAGGAGATTGGAATTGTTGAAGACAATTCAAGTTGAGTATGATCTATAAAGAGACTTCGTCTGTTGTTGAGTTTATTAAGTTGATATTGAGGATAACCCAAGAATATCTTATTTGAGATTTATTATTTTGAAAGAATGTTGCATGTTTGTTTTGAGACGCTTGTTGAGATTAAACTCAGAAGGTTATTAAGGATTCGTTCACTACTACCATATGGATTTCGCCGGATACTAATGGTCGCGGTGGATTATTAGATTACGACTAAAATAAGTCTTGACGGTAAGGAATTTGGTGATGGTTTGGTAACCACAGGTACTTAAAGATGATTGATGTTTTATAGAGGAAGATGTTCTATTTGTGACTGAAGTCGATCGCGATGGTGTTCATGTTGGATTCCATAGAAATTGATGTTATGGTTCTAAGTCCAAATTATGTTGTAATTTCAGGAGTATGAGACGAAATTGATGAGTAGAGTTCTTGAGAGAGTGTTTTGGTTTGGATTACCACTTTAGAATATTGAACGATATGAGAGATGTTCACTACAAGAAAAATGATAGATTGGGACGGTTATTTTGGCTGATTACGACGGTTAAAACCGTCGCAATTTACAATCTACGACGGTAGAAGTACCGTCGCAGAATCGTGCGTCCCCAGCCTATTTCGCGACGGTTGCAAAAACTGTCACGCACAACAGATAGCGACGGTTATATACCGTCGTGAATTTGACTTTATTTTTTGTTTTTGTTGTTATTTGCGACGGTTATTCTACCATCGTAGGTTAGAAATTGCGGCGGTTTTAACCGTCGTAATCTGATTTATAAATTTCAAATAATATTTTTATTTAAATTATTATTTAGTAAAATAATTTTAAATATAATATTATTTTACTATAATATTTTACTATTATATTTAAATTATTATTTACTTTAATATTTTTTTTTATAGTATTTTTATTTTATTTTCTAACACTTTTCAACATAATAAAGTTAATTACAATAAAAACATTTAATATCAAATAATCATCAATAATATCAAAAAAATGTGATCAAAGGTAAAAAGAAGTGCAAATTTTACCAATAAACAAGAAAAATTCAAATATCATCAAAGGCCAAATTTCATTTTAATATTTACATTGGTTTGCTACAACTTGAGAGAATTACAAAAAATGTTACAATATTCTACAAAATTCATGAAAGTCCTTTACCACATTTTGTATGTTTCTTCACACGCGCACCGCACAATACTACTCTTCTAGCTAACTCATCCATGATCACATTCTCTGCATCATTTCCTTTCAAAATTTTTTCTCTTGCAAGTAAAAGTGCTGTTTCATGTCTTTCATTCTTAATATCACATTTTGCTCCATGAGATATCAAAAGGCCACACATTTCTCCATTACTTTCTCTGGCAGCTAACATCAATGGTGTATATCCATTTTCATCAAAACCATTCACATCGTAATTCCCTTCCTTTAGTAGTTTTTCAACCATGTTTATATCTCCATAACAAGCTGCACGGTGAAGAGTATTCGCTTCGGCTAAAGTACTAATATTCAAACATCCCTTTTTAAGTGCATATTCAAACATCACCTTATGACCATCTTCACCATTTTGTTTCAAATCTATGATATCTAGAGCTGTTAAACCATCTTTGTTTTTAAGATTGGTTACATCAGCTCCAGCGTGAAGAAGCAACTTGAATGCCTCCACGCTACCCTCTGAAGCAGATATCATGACAGCTGAAAATCCACTCTCATTTTGCTCATCTAGATTTATGTTTCTGTTTTCAACGACTTTTTTCAAAGCCTCTATGTCATTCGCGTGAGTGACGAATAACAAAGATGAAAATCTAGACGCATTGCTAGACTTAACAACCTTTCTGGCTCTAATTATATCCAAAACTGCTTTCTGATATTCTTTAGTCCAATGAATAGAAGTTGCTGTTGAAGTTGCGCAATGACCAAACGAATTTACTATCCCCAAATCAGCTCCTGATGATACTAAAACTCTTAGACACTTCTCATGTTTATACCTTGTGCAAACCATCAACGCCGTGTCACCAAGTTTTGTTTGCGAGTCCAAGTTACAGTTACCATTAATCAAACATTGAAGAATGTTGCATAGTCCGAGGCGTGCAGCCATGTGAATAGGGTATAGATTGGTTTCTTCTTCAGTAGTTTGAAGGGCCAATTCTGTATCAACCCCATTATTCAGAAGTACATTCAACATTCAATGCTCTTTCATTGTTGCAAATGATGGTGTGGTGCAAGAGAGTTCTTCCCATGTGAAAACTATTAGGTGAGAGGTGATGGAGAAGCATGTTGAGTATCAGATTGCCAGGAATTACCCTATTTTCACTATCACCGGTAAAAGAAGCACCATCACAGTAACGAATTTTCACTCTATTCCAGTTAAAGAAATCTGCAATCATAAGGAGCAATATGAGCCAAACAGCTAAACAAATCCCTTTTAAGCATAATATAGTTCAGTTGCATGAAAAAAAAAACCTGGATTCTCTCGAGGATTATTGCTCATTATTCCCGTAAAAGGTATCGCCTTCTCCATGAAATTTGATGATCCACGCCGTGTAGTCTTGCGATAAACGCATGTTCTAACGTTATTACACCACGCACCTCCCTGCCACAGAATTTCACATAAATATTATCAAACAACACTTTTAAACTCTTGTATACAAGATCTCATCTCGGTATACAATATAAACATATTAAGGAAACATATAAGAAAGACTGTATCATAGAACAATATGAAACACCATGAGATACCTCTAAGTTAACAATCCAGCTGTTTGCTCCCGATCCGTATCCGCGGTCGAAATGATAAGCAGGCAATGTTCCATCCAAGCAGACTGCCAAAAACAAATATTCATCATACTCAGCCAAATCAAAAGCTATACAATTTTTCAGACACTGAGAAAATCTCAAACTCTATACAAATTTTCAAGGTAATCAACCCTTGAAGGCCAGTTTGTCACATGCACTATATAACATACAAACTTGAAAAGATATAAAATGTGGGGTAAATTATTGGAGTGAATAATAATTTTCATAAACAAAACTTCAAAAAAAGAAAAAAGGGTTAGAAGTGGATTGTACCAGCTCCTTTAGCAGCAGCAGATTGAATAAAGGTGATTCCCACCATGCGAGGCTGATTCACAAGGTTGGAAGAAAAAGAATAACCTTCATGAGCTTCTAAGATAGAGAGTTCAGTTTCATTGATGTGATATGCATCAACCAATTTGATGAAAACAAGTGCTATTACAATGCTAACCCAGAAAAGCTTCACCATTGTTCTTCTTTTCTGTGTTTTGTGAAAGAAACAAGACAACAAACAAAACACAAAGGTGCAAACTTTTTGGCTCATATTGCTCCTTATGATTGCAGATTTCTTTAACTGGAATAGAGTGAAAATTCGTTACTGTGATGGTGCTTCTTTTACCGGTGATAGTGAAAATAGGGTAAATCTTCAAAACTGAAATGTTTGCCAACTCTCACCTAATTATATCCAAAACTGCTTTCTGATATTCTTTAGTCCAATGAATAGAAGTTGCTGTTGAAGTTGCGCAATGACCAAACGAATTTACTATCCCCAAATCAGCTCCTGATGATACTAAAACTCTTAGACACTTCTCATGTTTATACCTTGTGCAAACCATCAACGCCGTGTCACCAAGTTTTGTTTGCGAGTCCAAGTTACAGTTACCATTAATCAAACATTGAAGAATGTTGCATAGTCCGAGGCGTGCAGCCATGTGAATAGGGTATAGATTGGTTTCTTCTTCAGTAGTTTGAAGGGCCAATTCTGTATCAACCCCATTATTCAGAAGTACATTCAACATTCAATGCTCTTTCATTGTTGCAAATGATGGTGTGGTGCAAGAGAGTTCTTCCCATGTGAAAACTATTAGGTGAGAGGTGATGGAGAAGCATGTTGAGTATCAGATTGCCAGGAATTACCCTATTTTCACTATCACCGGTAAAAGAAGCACCATCACAGTAACGAATTTTCACTCTATTCCAGTTAAAGAAATCTGCAATCATAAGGAGCAATATGAGCCAAACAGCTAAACAAATCCCTTTTAAGCATAATATAGTTCAGTTGCATGAAAAAAAAAACCTGGATTCTCTCGAGGATTATTGCTCATTATTCCCGTAAAAGGTATCGCCTTCTCCATGAAATTTGATGATCCACGCCGTGTAGTCTTGCGATAAACGCATGTTCTAACGTTATTACACCACGCACCTCCCTGCCACAGAATTTCACATAAATATTATCAAACAACACTTTTAAACTCTTGTATACAAGATCTCATCTCGGTATACAATATAAACATATTAAGGAAACATATAAGAAAGACTGTATCATAGAACAATATGAAACACCATGAGATACCTCTAAGTTAACAATCCAGCTGTTTGCTCCCGATCCGTATCCGCGGTCGAAATGATAAGCAGGCAATGTTCCATCCAAGCAGACTGCCAAAAACAAATATTCATCATACTCAGCCAAATCAAAAGCTATACAATTTTTCAGACACTGAGAAAATCTCAAACTCTATACAAATTTTCAAGGTAATCAACCCTTGAAGGCCAGTTTGTCACATGCACTATATAACATACAAACTTGAAAAGATATAAAATGTGGGGTAAATTATTGGAGTGAATAATAATTTTCATAAACAAAACTTCAAAAAAAGAAAAAAGGGTTAGAAGTGGATTGTACCAGCTCCTTTAGCAGCAGCAGATTGAATAAAGGTGATTCCCACCATGCGAGGCTGATTCACAAGGTTGGAAGAAAAAGAATAACCTTCATGAGCTTCTAAGATAGAGAGTTCAGTTTCATTGATGTGATATGCATCAACCAATTTGATGAAAACAAGTGCTATTACAATGCTAACCCAGAAAAGCTTCACCATTGTTCTTCTTTTCTGTGTTTTGTGAAAGAAACAAGACAACAAACAAAACACAAAGGTGCAAACTTTTTGGCTCATATTGCTCCTTATGATTGCAGATTTCTTTAACTGGAATAGAGTGAAAATTCGTTACTGTGATGGTGCTTCTTTTACCGGTGATAGTGAAAATAGGGTAAATCTTCAAAACTGAAATGTTTGCCAACTCTCACCTAATTATATCCAAAACTGCTTTCTGATATTCTTTAGTCCAATGAATAGAAGTTGCTGTTGAAGTTGCGCAATGACCAAACGAATTTACTATCCCCAAATCAGCTCCTGATGATACTAAAACTCTTAGACACTTCTCATGTTTATACCTTGTGCAAACCATCAACGCCGTGTCACCAAGTTTTGTTTGCGAGTCCAAGTTACAGTTACCATTAATCAAACATTGAAGAATGTTGCATAGTCCGAGGCGTGCAGCCATGTGAATAGGGTATAGATTGGTTTCTTCTTCAGTAGTTTGAAGGGCCAATTCTGTATCAACCCCATTATTCAGAAGTACATTCAATGCTCTTTCATTGTTGCAAATGATGGTGTGGTGCAAGAGAGTTCTTCCCATGTGAAAACTATTAGGTGAGAGGTGATGGAGAAGCATGTTGAGTATCAGATTGCCGGCACCTAATAGTGAAAATAAGATTGCCAGGAATTGGACGATACTTTGAAACGTCCTTACTCTTATCAGATGCAGCCGGCACCTTCTCATTGGCATTACTTGTTGCACTTTCACTCGCTTTAATAACTTTCTGGATCTGGTATTGCTGTTTCTTATCAATTGGACGAATCTGCAGCAAAAAACTGTATGTCAGAACATACATGCCTTTTCCACCTAACAGATAAATAAACCCTCTGTTACAAAAAGACACATTGTATTAAAACCAGAACATACATGCCTTTTCCACTTTAAGTTCACTTGATTTCTAATATTCAGAATGTAGCAGTTATGAACTAAAACAGATTATCCTGATTAAGTCATTTAATTTTATGTCAGAAACACCTTGCAAGATTGTAACACTAAAGCAACATAAAACAACTATTCCTATTCCCAGCCCTACAAGATATATAGAATTTGATAGCCACAAAAAATAGATTGTCTAGACTCAAGCATTTTAAGGAGACATGTCCTCTTTTTTTAAGAATAGATTGCCACAAAAAATAGATTGATCAACAATAATAAAGATTGAATCATAACTATGATTTGATATGATTGATGATTTGTGGATACAAAAAAACTGAAAACATAATAAGTACTAATGCTTGTACTAATATACGACTCCAAATCCAAAGTATATAAAGAAACAAATCATGTTAATAACTAAGAAGTATGGACACTAATATTAAATTATCTAATATACTCCAAGATTAAAAAAACCATATGAGATGATACTTCAAGATAATATCAAGATATTATGAAAAATATTTTAATCTTCTAGAACCATTATATGCAACTTAAAAAGAAGCCAACTGAATTGAACCCTACAAAGAAATATTTGTAGCACCAAATGAAAATTCAGTAATGCTAAAACAAAAACATTTAATATTTTTTTAACAGAAAAGTGAAACTAAGGATACCTCTCCAATGAATGTGATTGTGAATTTGCAAAGCAGTCAACTCATAAACAAAGAAAATCACACATAAAATAAACAAATAAAGAACAAAAAGGTAACAAAGCATAAAATGCACTGGCGGTCTAGCATAGGGAGATATTTAGAATGTCCCATTTATAAATAAAAACTCTATTAAAGGTTACCATGCTGCCACACATGTGTGAGGAATTCCAAAATTATAAATGAACATTCACAGTTACAAACTTGAACAAGGTAAAAGCAAATTTACCCATACCATATTTCTGGATGCTGTCAAAGAGCTTAAATATATCACTTTTCACCGTATTTACCTGACAATAAAGAGCTAATTTAATATACCGATAGAAATACAAGGAGGCCCAAGACAAGGTATGTTTCTATGATGTATGAATTGCAATAAAAAATGAAGTGCTAATAAATTTAGCATCAGATTTTTCAGCATTAATTTTTTCATCACTTAGCCCCTACTTGTATTCACTTTTATTTAACAATCCCAAGCAGGTGTTTTATTGGTTTAAAAATATTCTAATGAAAAAAACTTGACAAGAATCTTGCATACCATACTACTATAATGCAACTAATTAACTCATGAATTTGCTGACCACATATAGAATTTTCAACTAAACATCCTTTTAAGTTTAAAATACTGAAGCAAAACAACTAATCAATTTAAGACTCAGAACATTACCCTAGACTGGTCAATTTCAGAAGATGCTAATGAGATGACTCCCGCCAATGCTTCAAGTGCTAATCCTGTAAAATACATGAGTAGCCTAATTTGTAATTTATAGATAAACAGCATTAGTTCGAGGGGTTTTGTGTTGCCAGTTTAAGCGCAAAAACAAATTACATAGAGAGAACTTGAATCTCAACGTATTTCCATATAAATCATTACCAGCAGCATAGGTACTAGATTCTGGATTATCAGAACTGTAGCGCCATCTTCCATCACTTTGGCTCAAAGCCTGCCAATAGTGAAAAACATGCGATCACAATGAACATGAGAGTTTGAAGAGCAATTGAAGCAACAAAACGTTTATGTAAGTTATGAATTAAAACGAATAAAACTGGAAAGGGTGTAGTTCTTAATTCTTATGATGAAACTTCTATTGTCACATTCAATGGGACCAAAATGGTAGTTATTGCAGAGCAAACCAAGTCCCCACAATACTCAGAGAACGAAAACAGACCTTGATTGAAACTCAAAATCAACCAACCCTAAGATTCAAGTGAATCTCCAGTGCTAAGTCAATGTTAAAGAATGAGAGAGATATGTGAAGTGTTACAGAAAAGTGGTTATATGCGAGAATGAGAGAGATATGTGAAGTGTTACAGAATAAAGAAAAAGTGCTACACAAAACTTACAGGTTTGAAGACAAAGATGCTTGATGTAAAAACCTAAACTGTTAAAACCGTGCAATATCAAGCTTATAAATTACAGTTTCATTATCTGAATTTTCTTTCTACAGAGCAATTAAACCGATGTTCGCCCAAACCCTAAATTGAACAATTTCATTTAACCTAAATTGAATCGACGAAATAACAAGAATCGATGAAAATTAAACAGGGAGATTAAAGTGTGATCTGAAAAATGGAAGAAGATTAGGGTTTTAGGGAAAGACTAACCTTGGACTGTTGAGAGAGTTGAGGGACCTCTCTGAAGCGGCTTGGTTGACTCATACTCATAAAGAAAGGCTTGCTTATACGTCTTTCTAGCGTATGCGCGCTTCCGCATGTGATATTATCACTGCAAGCAGAAGTAGAGAAGTATATGTGATTGGGGAGGAGGATCAGGTACAAATGAAAGCCAGTGGTGATTCGTGACTATGAACAGCCGGAGAGGGCATCCATTTGTACCTGAACGGCACCGTGAGTAACAATTCTGTGACAAATCAATTTTGTGACAAACACTCCTACGGCATGAACGGCACCGTGAGTAAAAATTCATTGTTATAAATAAATTCACATTTAATCCATAAAATTTATAGGTTATTGAGTGATTATATTTTAGTTTTTTTTTTAATTATATAAATGATAACTTTAATATTTTTAGTTTTTTTTTAATTATATAAATGATAACTTTAATATTTTTAGTTTTTTTTTTAATTATATAAGTGTTGATTTTGATATTTTTAATCGCGGTTATTTCAATTTCAATTTTTTGAATCTCTTTTATTTTATAAGTAATTATTTTGACTTATTTTGAATATCACATTTTAATTATTTTGATGATAATTTTTCAAAGTTATAAGTATTTTATGCAATTTTAAGTATTACTATAATGTAATTCTAATTTTTGAAAATATATTTATGATAAATTAGTGAAATATTTGTGCGTTTGCACGGATACTGATACAGTATGCATAGTTTTATTAAAAAAATATATAATTTTTTAAAAACTTTATAATTGTTTTACCAAAAAAATTGATGTTTTATGTATTTTATGAGATTTTTAACTTTTTTACGGCGACGGGTGTTTTACCGTCGCGCCCATGAAAATTTTTAAAGGTTTTGGATGCGACGGTTGTTTTACCGTCGTGAAATGAATTTTAGGACGGATAATTTTACCGTCGTGAAAGGTTTAAGGGTGCGACGGGTGCTTTACCGTCGTGATATGCCTTTTAGGACGGTTAATTTTACCGTCGTGACTAGTTGTTGGTGAAAAATCAATGTTAAAAGTGTTAAATGGGGGCCGACGGTTGTTTTACCGTCGTAATAATAATATTATGATGGTTAAATATACCGTCGCAAAATAAATATTAGGGACGGTTGGTGTCAACTGTCGTAAACACTGTCTCTATATGTCAATTACGACAGTTATCACATAACTGTCGCAATTTTTGTGTCGTTAAACACTAATTTTCTTGTAGTGGTTTCGAATAAGAAACCAGTGTATTAATCTTGCGACGATGCGAGGATGGTGATTACTTAATTAAACTTTGGGAATTGAATTTTTATAAGGGAAGACTTCGTGGAAGTCAAGTGTATACATCGAAGTTTCACAAGTGAAATATTTGGACAGTATTTGAAGAGGTCAAACTATGTCGTGTATTTCAGAGGATCAACGGACGTTGATCAATCGAGAATGAAAGAGTGATTCTTCGAGTTGATGAAGCTGATGTTGCAAGGTGTCTTGATGGGTGTATGCTTTGAACGTATCCATTTTGGGTGATTGTGAAGTTGAGGATTAACCAAGTTGTTTTACGATTGGCATCTTATGCATAAAAGTGACGCAGCATGGTTTAGATATCGAGCATTGAGTTTTAGCGAGTATGCGGGATTGTTGGATTTGGGCTAGTGAGTTATAGTCGCAAGTCGTCAGTATACGTCCTAGGATGAGTGGTGTGTCGCAGTTCAGTTATGTTTGGGTAACTTGTTATTGTTCAAGGGTGGTACGTTGGTAATCTACAAGGACGATGTGACCTTGTGATTTTCTGGAATGAGAGCGATAACTGCAAGTGTAATTCTTGAGTTCGTACTTATGCGTGAATGATGGCATCTTTTCGTGTTTGTGTAGCACGCGTGGTTTTATCCTTTCTGATTGTTTCAGTTTTGGTTTGTATAACCATTTTGTTGTTTTTGTTTTAGCGATGGTGTCGGTGTTGCGTCGTAGGACTTTATGTTCCTACCTTTGGTGACTCGTTTCCGAGGCGTCGGTTCGAGTGTATGACTAATTCTATGGTTGAGACGTTAGGATGGTATCGATCTTGTTTGTTTAGTTCTCGAGCGAACCGGTGTGTCTGCGACTTGTTTAGTTGTTGGGTGTTAGTTGATTGTCGAGTGCATTGTATGGGCTTCGCATCTCGGCATGGTTGTTCTTGTCTAAACGTTATGGCTAGGGAGATGCCCTTGTGTTAGGTGTATTTTGTATGTTGTTTAATTAACGCAAGGATTGAGTGGACGAATGTGTAGACATGTCCCGATTTGTTCGTTTTGGTCAAAATTTTCGAGGCCGAAAATCTTTTAAGTGGGGGAGAGTTGTAACACCCCGTTTTTTGATTAAATGTTAATTCGGTTATTTGAAATAAAAATATTCATAATGATAAAATACTATTTTGAGTAATATTATTTTGGTGTGTATTTGGCTTCGTTTGATTTATCGGTATAATTTAGTTTTTATGGAATAAATATTAATTAAATGTAATATGGTTTTAATAGAATTATATGATATAATTTGAATTAAATAATTGTTGGGGCCAAATTATAATTTTAGAAAGATAGAGGGAGGAAAGTTAGTAGTAGAAGGATAGTTTTATAAAATAGAAAAGGAGAGTTAGTAAGAGTAGTTGGTAAGAAGAGAAAGAAGAAAGAAAAGAAGAGAGAAAGAGGAGAAGAGAAGAAAGGAAGCTAGGTTTGGAGTTGCAACATCTTCATCATCTTGTTTCAAGAAAACTCACACCAAGGTAAGGGGTTTGATTTTCTAATGCTTATAGCTAGGGTTTGATTTGGTATATTTTTGATTTGGGATAAAATTGATTTTTTAGGGTTTATGAGTTGTTGGGTGATTATTGGAATAAATTAAGGAGTTGATTTAGGTGTTATTGTTGTTGTTATTGAATTAGTGTTTTGTTTAAGAAAAAAATTAGAAAAGAAGAACTTGAATTATTTAAGTTTAAAAACATACTGTTAGGTTGAAAAGAAAAAGAAATGAATTATGCAGTAGCAGTATATCATTGTTTTTAAACTAGCCGTGTACCTTTTTCTAAGCTAGCACTCTATCTATTTTCTAAGCTAGCATTGTCTCTCTTTTTCTAAGCATAGCAATGTAGTTTAAAAAAAAGAAAAAGAAATATAGCAGTAGAATGAAGTTTCAATTTAGTAGCAGTAAACTAGCAATATGGAAATTGATTTAAGTTTGTAAACTATGCTAGTAGTATAGTGCTTAGACGAAGTTTAGAATGTATGCATAGTAGTCAATTGTTAAAAACTAAAGTAAAGTTATGCAGGAAATAACATAGTAGCAGTATGCAGTATAGAATCAAACATGATAGCAGTACAAGTAAATGAAATGAAGTTCTAGAAATCAAACTATAGTTATTAAGTTTAGTTTATAAACAAAAAAAAATGCAGTATGAAAGATAAGTTTAGGAAAATAAATAAATTAATTTATATTTTGTTTTTATTTTCTTAATTTAATATATAAAATATTTATATTAATTAAATACAAATATGACATAAGTTAGTCGATTTAATTTGGAACCCGATTATGTTCTGATTTCTCGATTTCGGCAATTTCGGCGACGGAGCAAGTTACTCCGAATTTAACGAGAATTGACGTGCTAGCATAATCCGACGTGTAGATTAACGTAGTGAAGTTCGTTTTGCGAAATTTCGACTTTTTAAGAATCGACCCGATTTTAGTACGAATGAAATAAGTTGAGTTTAATCCCGAATTTAACCGTTCGAGTTACATTCCGGTGACTCGATCGCGATGAGAAACATTGAGAGTAATGCAGGTTCATTGATAATGACTTTATGTTGAAATATACTTTCCGATTTGGAATTGTTGATAGTTGATGGTTTATGTTTTGGTTGAGTAAGTAACTTGTTTGTATACATTTTACTTGACGTTGAGATTGTTAAATTATATGTATGCATGCATGTACAATAGTTGATGTTCCATTGGTTGGATTTGATGGTATGTGTATGTTACGATTATTGTGAATCTTAATTGCATGAATTGGTTATATTGTACATTGCATGGCATGGTTGGTCTTGAAACAGAGACGGTGAAACTGTGGGTTCACATGATTTTATAGACGGTGACCCTATTATGGGAAAAGACGTAGTGACCTTGATTCGGAAGGGAAATATAGGTGGTGGAACATTGGGTCCACAATATCTAGACGATGACCCTATTGTGGGAAAAGACGTAGTGACCTTGATCCGGAAGGGAAACATAGGTGGTGGAACCTTGGGTCCAAGAGTCGGTACCGCATTCGCATATGTTGAGTCGTGTTGTGAGTCACATGTATATTTGTGCATGTTATGTATGTGTGTTGATGTGTTTGATTATGTGCCAATATTGTTGTTGTTTGAATTATGGTTATGTGCCAAGGATGTGAGTATTCGGATAATCGGTTTACATGGTTAATGTGTTGGAAATGGATTCCTTGAGTAAGGATACTACAAGTGATAAAATGAACATGATCATTATGTATTGCTTTATTTATTGCCATTTCATTTACTTAAAATTACATGTTATATGATTATTGGAATTCTCACCCTTTTGTTGGCCAATGCTTTTGATGGCATTGTGTAGGTACCGAGGACGGTAGCGCGAGGTGCTAGCTAACGGATGCATTAGATTGCAATCTGTTTTATTTTGATTAGAGTCGAGTCGATGCTCTGGTAGTAACACATGGGGGGGGGGGGATTTATTTAGTGTCGAACTCGATTATTTTGTATTTGGATTATGATGTATATAATCCTTATTCGTGTATATGATGTTTTGTATATGTGAGACTTGATAACATATGCTTATGTGAATTATGATGGCTTGATGCCTTGAATTATGTTTTGATTCCTCCATAAATGGAGATGATGTGAAATTATGAAACTCCGTTGCGTTTGCACGAGAGAATGAAGTAAATATTTATTGTATGTTTGTTTTGTGTTGGAATGCTTATACTTTCAAACATACCCTGTCCGTTTTTCCTTAAAGACTTTGGAATGTGATGTGTGTTGTGGCATCCCTTCCGTGCAATTTTATTTCTCTGATTTTAATCTTTACCTTTAATTGGGGTATTTAGAAGGGGTGTTACAGGTTGCACCAATGCAATTAGTGATGATGGAGACAACATCTATAACATTGATAATTGGATTTGCCCTAGTGTTCCAGGTCAAGATCTGAACAACTAGACTTTTGTGGATATCATCCAAGTTACAACTGCTCAGGAGTAATTTTCTTGTTTTCTTTTATCATGTCATAATTCCTACGCTCGGCCCAAGGCGTAGTGAATCTTTTGGTAGGGCCACCATGTTTGCTTTTTCAAAAGTGTATCATTAAATGAAGGATGTTTTTGCATACAAATATTATGTTCCCTTTCTTTCTGTTTTTATTTTTCCTCTAAATGGCAATGTTTTCTTTTTCACACACTACCATTAAAGCATAAAAATATCACTCATGCAGATGCACATCCACCCTAGATTCCATCAATAATGATTCTTTTATCGCTAGCTATGACTTTGATAATACAATCTAACAAGCCGAAGAAGAAGGTGAGGAAGATTGTGAACTCCCTGGAGAGTTGGCAAGATTGTTAAAGCAAGAGGAAAAGATCATCCAACCACACTGGGAATCTATGGAGGTGATTAATTTGGGCATCGAAGGTGTAAAGAAAGAGGTCAAGATAAAGGCTGATTTGGAGGAAATTGTGAAGGAAAGGCTTATTGAAATGTTGCGTGAGTATGTTCATATCTTCACCTAGTCCTATGAAGACATGCCTGGTCTGGACACAAATATTGTTGTGCATAAGTTACCGCTCTGAGAAGACTGTCCTTCGATCAAACAGAAGCTTCGAAGAACCCATCCTGAGATGTCTAAGAATATTAAAGAGGAGGTTCAAAAGCAGTTCGATGCCAGTTTTTTGAAATTTATCTCTTATCCACCTTGGATTGCGAATATTGTGCGGGTACCAAAGAAGGATGGCAAAGTCAGAATGTGTGTTGATTATAGGGACTTGAACAGAGCAAGCCCTAAAGATGATTTCCTTCATGGATGGCTTTTCTGGTTACAATCAGATAAAGATGGCTCTAAAAGACATGGAGAAGACAACTTTTGTTACACCGTGGGGAACATTATGCTATTAGGTGATTCCCTTTGGTATGAAGAATATAGGGGAAACGTATCAACATGTTATGGTCACTCTCTTTCATAACATGATGAATAATGAGATTGAAGTATATGTTGACGATATGATTACCAAATCTCAGACAGAGGAAGAACATCCAGTTAATTTGCGGAAATTATTTGAAAGACTGAGAAAATTTAAACTGGGGCTGAATCCGAACAAATGCACCTTCGAGGTGAGGTCTGGAAAGTTGTTAGGCTTTATTGTACGTGACAAAGGTATCGAGGTTGGTCCTGCTAAATTAAAATCAATACAAGAAATGCCTGAACCAAAAATAGAAAAAGAAGTTTGTGGTTTCTTTGGGAGGTTAAACTACATTTCTATATTCATCTCTCATCTCATAGCCACGTGTGAACCGTTGTTTAGATTGCTAAAGAAATATCCAGCGGTCAGGTGGAATTACAACTGTCAAAGAGCATTTGAGAAAGTAAAATGATACTTGCAGGAACCTTAGATCCTTATGCCTCAGGTGGAGGAAAAGCTGTTAATCATGTATCTAACAGTTCTGGAAAATTCCATGGGTTGTGTGCTCGATCAACATGACGAGACTGGAAAAAAATAACAAGCCATATATTAATTAAGCAATAAGTTTACAGAGTGTGAGTCAAGATACTCTTTTTTAGAAAATGCGTGTTGTGCACTTGCATTTCGCTTTGCATGGCTATCGTATGTCAGTACGTACTTCAACTAGAGCAACCCCATTCTCACTTGTTTATAGAATGGAAGCAGTCTTGCCTTTGGAAGTTGAGATTCCTTCTCTGAGGATTTAGAAAGATGTTGAGATTGATGAATCTTAATGGGTACAGAACTGGTTGGATCAGTTGAACCTCATCGATGAGAAAAGACTAGTGGTTGTGTGTCATGGTTAAGTGTACCAAAAGAAGATGAGAAGGGCATTTGACAAGAGGGTGCGTCCTCAGAGCTATCAAGTTGGTTACCTTGTTATGAAAATAATTATCCTTCCTCAAGGTGATCCCAGGGGCAAGTGGACTCCAACTTATGAAGGGTGATTTGTTGTAAAGAAAGTATTCTCTGGCGGAGCCATGATGCTTACAACTATGGATGGTGAAGAAACCCACTGAGTCAACAGCTTTAGAAAAAAAGGGCATCTCGGCGAACCACAAAAAGTGAATAAAAGGTTCGGGCAAAAATTAGGGATAGAAAAAGGGTAGAAGTGAAAAGAATGAAAAAGAATAATAAGTACACCTGCTAAGTTGAAAACCCAGAAGGGAAGCTTAGACAAAAAAGGGTATCCTAATGGATTCAAAACCTGAAAGGGAGATTCAGGAAAAAGTTAGGGATTTAAAGAAAATGACTACGTCTAGCGTCAGATCTTTGATTTCATCTACTTCTACAGCTGCTCATTCCGAAGGGTAGGATTTGATCCATTCATCTTCTTCAGAAAATAAAGTTATGAGAGCTTCAAGGTCATAAGAGTTATAGTAGAATCAGAACCTGATGGATATCCGTTTTCAAATTGCCATTTTTATAATACTCTTTTGTTTTTAATTTTGCAATTACCTCTTTCTAGGAATTGCTTCCTGATGTAAATGCCTATTTACAAGCCAACTTCAATCAATAAAAAAATTATTTTTATATAGAAAAGCTTGCTTTATTTTATTTTACTGTTTTGTTTGTAAAAACATCCCATACCTTTTTGATAAACATTTGCAATTCGAAATTTGATGGTTTTGCATAGAATGATAAATAAATTACAAATATTACTCTTAAGTTTGTTTGTAACCTGGCTGGTGGACAAAGTAGTCATGATATACCTTGGCCACGTTTGGTGTGATTTGTTTTGCAGGAAATGTTGTTCATTCGCTTATGTGTAATTTTCCATACCAGAATAAAATCTTTCAAGATGACTACGGTATCCCTAGCTTGGGTCATCTCCCCAGTAGCACTGAAGTTTCTACTTATCCCCAATGAGTCTTCCTTAAGAAAAGGGATTATGGCTAAAAGTTTGGCCAAATTGGAAATTCTTGGATATTCCCCACCGATACTTGGCGTTTACTTCTCCCCATCAATGTCAAGAAAAGAATCCTTGTCTGAAATTTGTGATTGATGAGACTTCTTGAAGAATCTACATTCCCAACAGATATGTGATGCTTCTTCTCATTAGAGAATTCCTATTCCCCAAAGCGGAGTTCCTCAGTCCCCAACCAAGGGTACATGTTGAGAATTTTCTTATTCCCCGACAAGTCGCTTCATTAAGTTTTCTTATTCAAAAATTCTCTTATTTCCCTAGCAGAAGCTTGCCTTGAGACTCATTATGCTGAAAATCTTTTCTCATCCACCAGCCAAGTCTATTTGAGAATTGTTCATTCTTCCCAAGTTGAGTCGTGTTGAATATTATCCTGCTCTCCAGGAAAGGCTACTTTTTGAGATCTCTTGCTCATGATCTTTTTTCTCTCCCCGGCTAAGTTGCCTTATTTGAGATCTCTTATTCAGGAACGTTCATTTCCCCAGCTGACTTGTTTCATCGAAAGTTATTATTTCAAGAATTCTCTCTTTTTCTCCAGTAAAGTTGATTCTAGATGTTGATAAGTTTCTTATCCTCAGAGGAGTACGTTGTTATGGCTTCTTTCCTGAGGTCTCTCATACCCCCAGTGAGGCTTGTTCTTATTAAAGATTGTTCGTGAATCCACCAGTTGAGTTTCTTACACCAAGATTACCTCCTCTCCAACAAGAGTTTTGTGCATAAGTTCTCTTATATCCAACATAGATCTTCATATCCCCAGCAGTACAAGTTTTTGTCATCCACAAGCGAGAGGTTGGCGAATTATCCCCCAAGCAGTCATAGGTGAATTTTAATTCCCTACAAGCCCCATATTATTGGTGTCCTCCATAGAAACGTCCAATCTTCATTTGGCGTCCCTTATCAGAGTTTACAGTTTTGACCTAATCTTCTCCAGCAGGGTTTGCAATTAATTTTTGCAACACACCTCTGCAACGTCCAGTTGCTCAATTTGTAATTCCCCACAGAGTTTCATCCTTTCAAGGGCTTCTCTCCAGCAGTTCCTTGTATCTTCTTTTCTCCAGCAGAATCATGCATCATCGTATTGCATCCCCTAAATGTGTAGTATTTCCATTCTTTTCGGGAACGCTACTCCATAGAAAAATAATTCAAACATACATTGAAACATAAGCCATTATTGTTCCTATTTTCCCTAGTGTATTTGTTAAAAACTTCAAATTATATCCCTAGTGAGGCCACTTCATCCTCAATATTCCGGTTTTCACCCATAAAAGTAACCTTTTGATGTTACCAATAAGTTATCGAGTGTCCACATGTTATCTTTGCTAATGGTCCAGTTTTTCCCTTGCACAACTTTCTCGAGTTTTTACTACCCTTGACGGTTCATTTCAATATCTATTGGTATACCTTTCGAATACTACTCTTACCCTGATATTCATTATAGCCTAGTTTTATCTAGTTTCTCTTAGGTCGAGTTTTATCTCGTTACATGTGCGTGCAATCCGGTTTTGTTTGTGTACTCATCTTTGGATTAGTATCCCCTAGTCTTCTTGATTCGAGTTTTCTACTCATTTTTAAGTCTCATCTTTGGACAAGTTCTATCTTGTCTTCTTGAGCCAAGTTTTTATTCGACATTTGTCTCTTTTATTACTTGGGTTCGTTCAACATCGTCCACTATCTATCCTCGGTTGAGACCAGCAGGTGTCTTGTGAAATACACACACTTTCTGTCACCTTACTATATGACCCAATTTCTATTGTTGTTCTATCGAGTACTTTTTCAGAGTCTAGTTTTATCTAGTTCCTCTTAGGTCGAGTTTTTATCTTGTTACCTTGTTTGCACAACAGTTTCTACCTGGCGCATTCTTTATAGTACTCTCAGAGGCCGAGTTTTATCTCGATAACCTCTACTCGATCCCACCGGTGTTCAGCTAGTGTGCTAATGTTGTACCCCAATGTTTGCCCCTAAGATCCCTTCATCATACCATATTGATTTAATCACAACAAGATCACATTAGGGCTTTTGGTTCTCCTCACTATCTCTAGCTTTTCTCTTTGAGGAATTACCAAGCACCTTGACTTGTTTTTATTTTGTGATCATGCATGTTTTGTTTTGACTTTCCTTTTAACTAATAAAATGCAATGTTGGTTTGTCTTGCTTGTTGATAATGTAGGTAAAGGCAATGTGGCTTAGCAAGTTGATCCATGGGTTCATGAATTTATTTCCATGCCCTAGTCAATAAAGCTTGAAAAACCAAACCTCACCATTGAAGTTGTTTTGGAAGAAATGTAATTGCAAGGTTTATTTTGGTTCACCACATTTCAAAGTTATCAATATTGATTCAAAAGTAAAAGGGGTTGATTGAAGAAATTGTCTTGGTTGGGAAAGGCCTTGTTCCCATTGTTACAAGTGCATATTTCTCTCAATTCGCAAGATATGGAAGTGGTTTTGGTTTCTATGAGTTCTCATTATCATCCTCAATAACTTCTATCTACAAAGCAAAAGTTTTGGTACAAGAAGGTTGTTTAAAATTGTCAAAGTTCCTCAAAGCATTTTCTTGATCTAGGAGCTAGGATTTTGTACTTCAAAGAAGTATATCTTGCTCATCTTTTGGTATTTTTGAGTGATTCCAAAATCATCCTTATCTTAAAAAGGGTTATTAACAAATCACTTCAAAAGTATCAAGGAGTTTTCATGTGGAAGAAACTTGATGATGAAGAAAGATTACAAGTCCTCTAGATGAACCCCCAATTTCCCATGTGTGACTTCAAATGATCATAACTTGGTCAAATTTTATCACCTTGATCCCACTCTTTTTCCAAAATTATCTTGAGGATGTGAACTTTATTCCTTCTTATATGTTCAAAGTGAGAAAATGGATGGAAGATTCCCTAAGGATACAAAAGATTATAGGTCATTTCATGAATTTTTTCCAACTTCAACAATTCATAACTCTCTCAATTTTTGGAGATTTTGAATGGTTAAAGTTTCAAAATGTTATTCAAGAGGTCTATTACGTGACATCTTTTTTGGTCAATAGCAAATTCCAAGAGGAAGGCCATGTTTGGATGCAAAACATTATAGGTCACTTTTGAAGAAATTTTTTGAAATATTTCTAAGTATGGAAAGTCAACTTCTTTTTCGCAACTTTGACTCATTTCAACTTTCAGCTCAAACATAAATTTGATTCCATTATTTCTTCATTTCAAAGCTTGTAGCCTCATCTTTCTAAAGTATTAAGAATCATGTCCTAATACCCCTTAAGTTGAAAATGCCATTGTTTTGAAATTGGTAACTTGAAATTGAAGTTTCATCATAAGTCAGATTTTGAAATCTTTGTTTTGGCTTCTAATCATAAGTTTTCCAAGCGCTTTTTGCTTCTAATCATGTTTATCATCTTTCCAAAGGCGTTTAGCATCACGAAACGCACGATTTGGCTGACTTTTGATGTTAAACAAGTCACACTTTGTTCATGATGTAGACCCCCCACGATTTCCCTCCAAACTTCATCCTTTCACACGCTTAAGGATCCCATTCTTTCTCCTATAAATAGAGGGCCATCCCCCATTCATTTCCTCAAGCTTGAACAGCCAAAATTACCCTGCCAAACTCACTCCATAATTCACCTTTCTGCAACTTCGAAATCAATGTTCAAGCCTTTTTCAATCCATTTTTTCTATCAATTCACCTTCCTTGATCTTCCCTGAAGCTAACCATATAATTACCTTCAAGAACCGTGATCTATATTGATCCATAGAAGTCCAGTTTCATAGCTCTGTAACTCAACTTCAATAGGTAGATTTCTCCATCAATTCTTCCAAACTTTGATATCATTGTGAAGCTCTCATTGCCCTGGTTCTAGTTGCAACATTTGCTTTTAACTGGAAAAAAGTTTTGGCCATGAATTTTCAAATTCCTTTTCAAAACTTCTCTTCTAAATTGCTTGAGCTACAGTTTATATAAATTTTTTGCGAAGGCGTGGTTGTCTTTGTCTTCTAATTTTACAGTTTGAGTGACCTGGTTTTGGCACTGGCCGAAAGTTGAAGATGAAAAACGTGTCATCCTTCAATCAATGAAACATCGGCATTTGTTTTTTTTTTAATTTCTTATTTTATATTAAACCACATGCTTTATTCACTAAAGTCCATAACATGCACAACGCGCCAGGTCCACTTGATCTATTTACTAATGCGTTTTGACAATGATCAAATAGCCCAAATTTTTTTGGTTTGATATTTTATTTTCTGATTTTCATTTTAATTGTTTTAAACTTCAAAAAAATCATAGAAAATTCATTTTAAGTCCAAAAAATCTGGAAAAATTATGAAAAATATTTTTAATTTTTCTCTTTCTGATTTTTATTTTTTCACAGTTTTATTGTGTTTTGATTTTTTTTATAAATTTTCACTTTATTTGAAATGTTTTAAATGTTTAAAAATACTTTTATGCATTTTTAAATCTGAAAAATATTGGAATGATCCAATGATATTGTGACAAATATTGGTGACCTCATTTATTTTTTATTTCTGAATTTGTTTTTTTTAATCATTTTTAGTTTATTTTACTCATTTCTTTTAATTTTAAACATAGTTTCTGACTTTAAAAAATTACCAAAAATTTTATAAAAATATTTGAGTTCATTTCTGATTTTCCTATGATCTTAATTAATATTTCTTGATTAATTTGAACATAGTTAATATTTTCTCTCTTATTTCCATTTTAAAACCATTCTTTAATATATATATTAAATGTAAAATTATTTTGTGATTATTTTATGGCTGATCTTGGGTTGAATTTTTGATCATGAACTTTATTAACATCATTGGATCCATGGTGTTGAGTCTAACTCCATAAAAATGGATGAATGACTTTAATAATAGTTTGATTAAATTTTAATTCAAAAGTGGTTTGTATATTCTTTCCCACCCATTTTCATCTCATCCCTTTCTTATTGCACTAAGTGTTATTGGAGCATGATCTCTATATCATATCTTAAAACAAATGGTGCATAGATTGCTATTGACCGGCCTCAAAATAGGTGCGACTTCTATATAAGTCCACTTATGATTGCTTAACATAGTGCTAAATTTTGTCCTGATTCGAATAAATGATCATTCGTGGCCCAAACCTATGTTTGTAAGCCCAAGTATGTTAATTTGATCTCTTTGATCAAATAACCTTGAGATTAATTGTGTGGAGGCTTTGGTTCTACCAATCCTCTAATGGATCTACATCACTTTTGGTCAACACGGATTACTTAAACATCGTTGATCATTAAATGATACTTTTGAGGACTCCAAAATGGATGATATACTTGACAAAAAGCAAACGCAATTCATTGTGTGGAGGCTTTGGTTCTACTAATCCTCTAATGAGTTCCAAATGCAAGTTTCAAGATGGTCATCCAACTAACCACTAATTACTAATAATTTACTCTATTTTGCGCTTTTATTTTTATGCTTTTTATTTTATGCACCATTTACTTTAGCATTTACATTTCATGCTATTTTCATCTTTGCTCACTTGAGAATTTACTTTCTTGTCATTTTTATTTTGCTCACTTGAGCTTTTCTTTTCTTTTTGAAGATACCTAATAATCAACATGAACCATAAAAAAATTTAATGATACTTGGACTATTTGGTTACTATCCTTGGCATTATGGAGTTTTGGACTTCTTGGACTTAGGGTTAGAAACCTTGGCCTATGTTGGAGGCCTTGTGACCTTAATTGATATTTTGTCTGGAGTTATTGAGGTTTACCTCAAGACATTGGGTTTTTTGTTTGTTTTGTGGGCAGGTTATTGTGATTACATTCTTTTTTTGTAATCTGGAATTCACCCGTATACAACTATTACTCTGTCCAATTTTTGTGAAGAATTAATACACTTGAAGTTTGGTTCTCTCAAGAGGTCTAGTATCTTTTCTTACTTGGTTTCAATCCAAATAATAGGAATTCTATCTTGACTCATATTGTCAAGTGTTGGCTTCTGGTTTGTTAGATCGTTCCTATCCCTAGCTTTTACCTTATGCTTTAGGATAGTCTCTTCTTCCCCTCCCATCTTCTTTAATTTCCAAAATCTTATCCCTCCTTTTGAAAACCCTTCTTGTTTTTAAATTTGAACCACTTTCATAATAAACTTGGACTTATGTCCATACTTTTTTTCAAAAACATTTTCATAAATAAACTCCAATCAACTTAATAATACCTCGACATTTTTGTGAGAAGACTAAAAGTCAATCAATCTCATTTCAAACCATTTTTCCGCTTTGGCTTTTTATTTTAAAACCTTTCTAAAAAGATTAGACTCTTTTCAATCCTTGTAGTGATGCAAACAATTATACTTCTACAATATGTAGTGAAGAGAGATATTTTCCACTTAGGTGTTGAGTGAGGCATTGTTGATTTTAAAATCCAAGCCATATCCTCCACTTTGAGATGATGCAAATTCTCTTTTCTCATGAATGTGGGTAGTAAGTATGTTTTCCACATGGACAATGACGATGATGTCTTACCTCATAAAAACTAACCAACACACTTGTGTTTTAAAATTTTTTAAAAGAGGAACTACGTGTACCCTGATCCCCTATTGCACGAAAGGTGGTACGTAGGCACTAACGGTTCGCAACCGCGGAGGGTGCAAAAATCATAAAAAAATATGTTTCTTTTCTCACCTCCACCGTCTATTTCTATACAACATTTTATTAGCCAAAATATACATATTTTACAAAGAGGTTCCTACGAAGTACCATAGATGTTTAGGATGCTAATACCTTCCCTTTGCATAACCAACCCCCTTACCTAGAATCTTTCCCCCTCTTTTTTGGGTTACTCTCTCTTTTCCCATTCCTTTGGAAATAATAAAGTGCGGCGAAGATTTTTCTTTTGATTTGTATAAGTATAGTTAATCCAATGGCTTAGTCTTAAACATTTCTACCGCTACAGAAAAATGGCGACTTCACTGGGGAAAGATTGACCTCTTGTGGGTCCATCCCTAAGTGGGTTGAGCCTATCTTTGTTTATATATGTATATGTGCTATTGTTATTTATGTGTTATATGTTGTATATCTGTTTGTTTGGATTTCCTAGTTTTCAAGGTGCTTGGTGATTACTTATAAGTCATATACCCAGACTTGGGAAAACTTTAAGATAGGAAGGGCAATATAGTCATGTTAACTTTGAGGGTGTAATCCCAAAAAAGGAGGCATGAGACCCCCCACTCAGTGGAGGCCCCTTTGACTGTAGTGTCATTTACCGAGTAATCGGGAAGACGTACTGCTTTCAACCCGGGAGCCTGCTGAAGCTAAGGACCGTAGAATACATAACTCATCTTAGCCTTTTAGGTCTAGTGTGGAAGCTATGATGGAGTAATCCGGAAATAGTTGTCACACAATACTATGCTCGGACGAGTTTTTCTTGAGAATATTACTAACTACTGAGTTAATCAGGAAGTTGGTAATATCCGAAGGAAAGATGTAGACTCTGGGAACCTCTTGGACCTTGTTCGGAAGGTGATAACTTTTAGACCATACCTTATGGGTAGTACCTTCTACCTCATGCTCATGACGTTGAACCTGTGAACCATATGTTTGTGATCTTGTGTGTGATTGTTGCATCATGCATCCATGCACTCATAAGCATCTTTTGAAGAAATTTTATTTCAAGGGACTTGAAAGTTGACCATTTGTGAATATCTCAGGTACCTTTTTTACCATGGATTATGGAAAAAGAAAGACTGGAAAATACAGTTTCAAAGATCCCAAGATAGATGAGTTGATCAGTCTAATTCCCGAGATTGAGTATTTTGCAGATTTTCGGAAGAAGTATGGATCCATCATTCCTCTCATGAAACTTAGGATGAAGTAGGGTATTCTCTCAACCTTGATCCAGTTCTATGATCCAATGTATCATTGCTTTACTTTCCCTGATTATCAGTTGATGCCTACACTACAGAAGTATTCCTATCTGTTGGATTCACATATTACTGATTGTGTTCCTTTTAATGGTTTGGAGGGTGAGCCAAAGCCACACGAGATTGTTTCTTTGATCCATCTAGGGAACTGAGGTTGAAGCCCACATGACTACTAAAGGAGGGATTAGTGGATTACCAGCTCATTTCTTATTGGAGAAAGCTCGTTACTTTTCCAGGATGAAGAGTACAATCGCTTTTGAGGCCATCTTACCGGTTGTTCTTATTTCCTAATATGGATAAGTTTGTTGACGTTAATGCTATCAGGATCTTCATGATTGGAAACCCAGTTCCTACATTGTTGGGTGATGCTTATTACTTTATTCATCTTCAGAATTCTTATCATGGGGGGATGATTATCTGTTGCACGCCTTTGTTGTATCGATGGTTTATTTCTCATATGCCTCAGTCTGATGCTTTCTGGGATGTCAGGAAGGAACCCTATTGGGATCCTAATATCATGGCACTTACTCACTCGAATATTGATTGGTGTCATCGGGCTTACCATGATGTAGAGATTGTTGACAGTTGTGGTAGTTTCCCCAATGTACCTCTTCTTGGTACAAAGCGAGGAATTAACTACAACCCTGTTCTTGCACGACGACAGCTTGGTTATCCGATGAGGGATAAACCAAATAGTATTCATTTGAGTAGTTTTTTCCTGGAGAAGGGAGGAGACCATAAGGAAGCTAGGGAGCAGATTGTGAAGGCCTGGCGTCACATTCATAGAAAGAGTAGGAAATACATGGGACCTAGGGGGGGTTGTTTCTTTGGAGCCTTATCTTCAGTGGGTCCAAACGAGAGCTATTCAGTTGAATATGTCGTATTCCCGGGAAGCACCTATGCCTGATTTGTTTGTGAATACCAATCCTCCTTTATTGGATGGTGTGGAAGAGCTACAGCTTGCTTTGGTCAGGATGCGGCTGGAAAAGGATGCTTGGAAGAATAAGTGCCAAACTTTAGAGATTTCCTATAGAGCAGACTTGAAGGAGAAAGACGACTTGATTGAGATTCTTGAGAGTCGGGCTGTAGAGACCATGGAGAGGCAAGGGGATTTATTTTCTCCTAAGCCTCAGTCAGATGCTAGTTGCTCACTTCATGATTCAGGTGATTGAAAGGAGGTTGCCACCAGATATGCGGAAGAAAACCAGAGGTTGAAGGCTCAGATTGCCAGACTTACAGGGAAGTGCCAGCGTATAGAGTGATCTCCATCAGCTTTACTTATTAGGGTTTTAGACTTTATTTTCATCTTGTACTTGGGATTATTGAAACTTGTAATCCATTTTGAAGTTTTTATAATAAATTTTTTCAGTATTTTGAATGTGTTATTACTTTGATATTTGCAATATGTCTATAAATCTTTAAGTCCCTTGAAATATTAATAATAAAATAAATCATGTACATTGCATATCATGCATCATATTGCACATATTTCTCGCATTTGTTATGCATATCCATGTGTCTTACCAAGCTTCTTTACTTTGTTCAGCAGGTTTTCTCACCACTACAATACCCGAGCTAATTTCAAAAGGAAGATGGACAACTTAGAACAAGAGAATCGCAAGCTGCGCGAGGAAGTTTCTGCTCTAAAGGCCGGCATGGCCAATCTCACTGCTCTGATGGAATCTCTGGTGGCTGCTCAGAATCATCCATCGAGTGTTCAACCTCAACAACCAAAGGCTACTACTGAAGCTCTGAATGTTCCTGTGTCTACTACTCCAGCTATTATTCAGAATCGCATGCCTCAAGGTTATCCATGGGGAATGCTAGAGAACTGTGTGCCTGAAGGTTTCAATCTTGGTCATCAAGATACTCCAGTTGTTCAGACTATTATTGCTCCTGCACCTCCTGTGGTGCAAGCTACTCCTGCTGCACCTCCTTCGGTGAATATGGACCCATTTTCTAATGATGATATGTATCATCCTTTTCCTCCACCAAGTGAAGGCTTGGGTCTCCATGATATAATGGATGATTTTCAAGATCAGTTTGACAAGATGCAGAGGGAGATGAAGGCCCTCAGGGGAAAGGAATTGTTCGGACATAATGTGAATGATTTATGCTTGGTCCCGAATGTCAAGATACATGCAAAGTTTAAAGTCCCAGAATTTGAGAAGTACAAGGGCAACACTTATCCTCATGCTCATATTGTGATGTATGTAAGAAGAATGTCTACCCATACTGAGGATCAGCATCTGCTGATTCACTTTTTCAGGATAGTTTGACTGGTGGTGCGCTGAAGTGGTATATGAGTATGGACAACGTAAATATCCATACTTCCAACGACTTGGGAGAAGCATTTATCAGAAAATACAAATATAACATGGACATGGCGCTTGACCGTGATCAACTCAGGGCCATGGTCTAGAAGGACAGGGAATCATTCAAAGAATATGCACAGAGATTGTGTGAGGTAGCCGCCCAAGTGATTCCTCCCATGGAAGAGAAGGAGATGACTAAGATTTTCCTGAAGACTCTGGGTGCTTTCTACTATGAGAGGATGGTAGCAAGTGCACCAAGTGACTTTACTGAAATGGTGGGCATGGGTATCCGTTTAGAAGAGGCTGTAAGAGAGGGTCGTTTAATGAAAAGTGAAAGTTCCGGAGGTACGAAGAAGCCATCCTATGGGTTTTCTAAAAAGAAGGAAGGAGATGCAAATGCTGTTATGCAAGAGAGGAGGGTTAATCCTCCTAGAATAAATTATCATCGTCATCAACAAGTCGCCTCAACTACTCCAGTTGTTGGTGTAGCTCCAACCACCGTTGCTTATCAAAGACCATCCCATCAGGGGAATCAAGGGTATAATCAGAGAATGGAGAGTTATGACCCTATTCTTATGAGCTATATAGAATTACTCCCAGCGTTGATTTAGAAGAAGTTGGTTCAGACCAGACCACCTCCCGCTATACCATCATCGTTACCTTGGTATTACAAGGCAGACCAAACATGTGCTTTTAATCAAGGAGCATCAGGGAACAATGTTAAGAACTGCTATCCTTTGAAAACTGAAGTAAAAAAATTAGTGAAGTCTGGTATCTTGTCTTTCAAGGATGTTGGCCCTATTGTGAAAAATAATCTTTTGCCAAAGCACGGAGGAGAAAATGCTATGAACATGGTGGCCGTTGTCCAGGCGACTTCCAAATTTTTGATATTAAATTGATTAGAGGAGATTTGGTAAAAATGTATGCAGACCTCTGTGAATTTATCTACTATACGCATGACCATGCTGGTTGTGTTATTTACAGTATGGATATACAGGGTTGTGATAAGATAAAGGTTGATTTGCAAGAGATAATGGATGAGGGACTCATCCACATAATTAGGCCTAGGGCAGAGTATGAAGAGGAAGTAAACATGGTTTCTGGATGTCCTGGAGAGTTCATAATCTTTGATGTGGAACATATGAATGAGGATCTTGTACAATTGCATGCTACTTTTTGCCACATGGCTGGTCAGGTGGAACATCATTATGGATCTTGCCAAATTTGCTGTCGGGACTCCCGAGGATGTTCAATTGTAAGGAAAGGTATTCAGTTGCTATTGGATAATGGAACTATCAAGGTTACAGACCAAAGGGATGATTATCATGAAGTTGATGTGATTGAGGTCTTTTTGGCTGAAGAGGAGTCAGATGATGAGTATGCCTCTGCAGATGAGTTCTTCTCCCCGGATGAAGATATGTTTTCCAGAGATGAGTCGGTAATGATTTAATGTGTTGAAGATGGATTAAATGTTATTGTGCCTTGTTTTGGTGTGCTCACCCCTTTTGAAGTTGAATATCATAGAAAGCCAACTATTACTCCATTGGTGATTAGTTTTTCGGGTCCTGTCCCCTACAAGTCAGACAAGGTCATACCTTACAAATATAATGCTACAATTTTAGAGGATGGTGTGGAAGTTCCCATCCAGCCAATGCCTAATGTTGGAAATATTGCTGAGACTAGCAGAGTGACCCGCAGCGGTCGTGTATTTGCACCAGTTGTTCGTGGAGATGTTTGTACTGGAAAGAAAAATGTTGAAAATGTTGAACCCAAGTGTTGTACCCCAATTTTTTCCCCTAAGATCCCTTCATCATACCACATTGTTTTAATCACCACAAAATCACATTAGGGATTTTGGTTCTTCTCCCTATATTTAGCTCTGCTCTTTGAGAAGTTACCAAGCACCTTGATTTGTTTGCTTTTGTGATCATAGATATTGTACTTTGATTTTTCTCTCTAATTAACAAAATGAAATATTGGTTTGTCTTACTTTTTGATAATGTAGGTAAAGGAAATGAGGTCTAGCAAGTTGCATCAAGGGTTCACGAGTTTATTTCCATGCCCTATTCAAAGCTTGAGAGATTTAAACCTCACCCATGAAGTTGGTATGGAAGTGTTTTTTTGTGGACATGAGTCCTCATCATCATCCTCAAAAAAATTTATTCACAACGGAAGAGTATTGGCACAAAAAGTTTGTTCAAACTTGGCAAGGTTCCACCAAGCATTCTCTTGATCTAAAGGCTAGGGTTTTGGACTTCAAAGAGGCATATCTTGCTCATCTTTTGTCATTTTTGAGTGATTCCAAAAACATTCTTCTCCTTAAATAGTTACCAATAAATCACTTTAAAAGTCCCAAGGAGTTTTCATGTGAAAGGAACTTGTTGAAGAAGAAAGATTATAAGTCATCCAGTTGAATCCCTAATTTTCCATATGTGACTTCAAATTGTCATAACTTGGTCAATTTTTATCACCTTGAGCCCATTCTTTTTCCATGATGATCATAAGGATGTGTACTTCATGCTTTCTTTTATGTGCAAAGTAAGAAAATGGATGTAAGTTGCCTTAAGAATGCAAAAGATTATAGGTTATTTCATGATTTTTGGCCAACTTCAACAAGTCATAACTTGCTAAATATTTGGAGATTTTGAGTGGTTCAAATTGCAAAATGTCATTCAAGAGATCTACTTCATTCCATCTTTTTTGGTCAAGAGCAAATTCTAAGTGGAAAGCCATGTTTGGATGCAAGAGATTATAGGTCATTTTTAAAGAAGAATTTGAAATATTTCTAAGTATGGAAAGTCAACTCTTTTTCTCCAACTTTGACTCCATGTAATTTTCAGCTCAAGCCTCCAATTGATTCCATTCTTTTTCCATTTCAAAGTTTGTTACCTCATCTTTCTAAAGCATCAAGAATCATGCCTTAAGACTCCCTGAGATGGAAATGCCATTGTTTCAAAAGTGGTAACTTGGAATTGAAGTTTCCCTACAAGTCAAAATTTGAATTTCATATTACAACCTCTAAATCTCAAATTAGCACGCGTTTTGGGTCTAAACATGATTATCCAACTTTCTCGAGTGGATTAGTGCATCAAAACGCAAGAATTGGATGAGTTTTGGTGAAGTTTGGATCACACTTCACTCGTGCATCAGGTTTGCACGAATTCCCTCCAAAACGCATCATTCACTCTTCCTTTTGATCCCATTTGCTTCTCCTATAAATACATGTACTATCCCATTCATTTTCTCAAGCTTAGATAGCCAGAATCACCCTGCCAAACTTGCTTCACAACTCAGAATTCAGCTACTTAGAATCCTATTCTCAAGCCTTTTTCAATCTATTTTCTCCATAAATTCACCTTCCTTGATCTTCCCTGAAGCTAACCATACCATTACATTAAAGAATCATTCCCTATATTGCTCCATAGAAGTCCAGTTTCAGAGCTCTGCAACTCAACTTCAATAGGTAGATTCCTTCATCAATTCTTCAAAACTTTGGTACCATTGTATTGCTCTCATTACCCTGGTTCTAGTTGCAACACTTACTTTTATCTGGAAGTACATTTTGACCATGAACTTTCAAATCCCCTTTCAAAACTTTCTTTCCAAATTGCTTGAGTTACAGTTTATATAAAAATGGCGCGAGGGTATGGTTATCTTCGTCTTGAAGAGATAAAACAAATGGCATAGGTCTGAGCTTCTGATTTTACAGTTTGAGAGACCTGCAATTCGTGAGGCTGGAGGTTGAAGATGACCAACGTGTCACCTTCTAACCAATGAAAGCGTGCCATTTGTATTTTTTGAATTTCTGATTTTACATTTGATTCAGTGATTTATTCAGTAAAGACCATGATATGCACAGCGCGCTAGATCCCTTGGATTTGATTACTAATGCGTTTTGACTCTCATCCAATGGTCCACATCTTTTTATTTTATTTTCTTTTTCTGATTTTTATATTTTAATTATTTTAAATTTCAAAAAATCATAGAAAATTCATTTTTAGTTCAAAAAATCCAAAACAATTATGAAAAATATTTTTGATTATTCTCTTTCTGATTTTTATTTTTTCACAATTTAATTTTGTGTTTTGGTATTTTTTATGAATTTTGCACTTATTTGATTTATTTAAAATGTTTAAAAATACTTTTACACATTTTTAAATTCTGAACAAATTTTGGAATGATCAAATGACATTGTGATAAATATTGGTGACTTTATTTTATTTTTGTTTTTGACTTTACTATTTTTTACTATTTTTGTTTATTTTACCCATTTATTTTAATTTTTAAAAATAGTTTCCGACTTTTAAAAATTCCCAAAAAAATTGTATAATTACTTGACCTATTTTCTGATTTTCCTATGGTCTTATCTTTCATTTCTTGATTAATTTGAATATAATTGACTTTTTCCCCATTATTTTCCATTTTTTAAAACTTTTTTTAAACCCTTTAATGCATATATTAAATATATTATTATTTTGTGAATATTTTCTGGCTGTCTTGGGTTGATTTTTTAATCATGGCTTTATTAACATCATTGGATCCATGGTGTTGAGTCTAACTCCACAAAAATAAGATGAATGATTTTAATAATAGTTCGATTAAATATTAATTCAAATGTGGTTTTCTTTTTTTACCCTAATTCCCCTTCATCTCATCCCCTTCTTATTACACTAAGTGTTGTTGGAGCATGATCTTTATATCATGTCTCAAAACAAATGGTGCATAGATTGCTATTGATCGGCCTCAAAATAGCTTCGACTTCTATATAAGTCCACTTACGATTGCTTAACATAACGCTAAATTTTGTCCCGATTCGAATAAATGATCATTCGTGGCCCAAACTTATGATTGCAAGCCCAAGTATGTTAATTTGATCTCTTTGATCCAATAACCTTGAGATTCATTGTGTGGAGGCTTTGGTTCTACCAATCCTCTAATGGATCTACAATACCTTTGGTCAACGCGGATCACTTAAACATCGTTTATCATTAAATAGTACTTGTGAGAATTCCAAATGGATGATATACTTGACAAAAAGCAAATGCAACTTGTTGTATGGGGGATTTGGTTCTACCAATCCTCTAATGAGTTCCAAATGCAAGTTTCAAGATGGTCATCTAACTAACCATTAATTATTGACTTGTTTATCTTATGCTTTATTCTGTTTATGCTTTATGTACTATTTATTTTTTTAGCATTTTACATTTCATGCCATTTTTTATCTTTGCTCATTTGAGCATTTATTTATTCTTGTCATTTTACTTTGCTCACTTGAGCTTTTATTTTCTTTTCTTTTCCTAAGATACTTAATAATCAACATAAACCCTAAAAAACTTTTAATGGTACTTGGACTATTTGGTTACTATCATTGGCATTATGGAGTAGTGGACTTTTCTGGACTTAGGATTAGAAACCTTGGCCTATCTTGGAGACCTTGTGATCTTATCTGATTATTTTGTCTGGAGCTCTTGAGGTTTACCTCAAGACATTGGGTTGCTTGTTTGTTTTTGTGTGCAGGTTTTTGTGATTGCATCCTTGATTTGTAATCTAGAATTCACCTGTATACAGTCGTTACTCTGCCCAATTTTTGTGAAGACTTAATACACTTGAAGAGGTCTAGTATCTTTGCTTGCTTGGTTTCAATCCAAAGAATAGGGATTCTATCTTGACTCATAATGTCAAGTTCTTGGCTTCTTGTTGGTTAGATGGTCCTTATCCTTAGCTTTTACCTTATGCTTTAGGACAATCTCTTCTTCTCCTCCCATCTTCTTTAATTTCAAAAATCTTCTCCCTCCTTTTGAAAACTCTTCTTGTTTTGAAACTTCAACACTTTCATAATAAACTTGGACTTAGGTCCATGCATTTTTAAAACATTTTCATAAATAAACCTCAATCAATTTAATAATACTTTGACATTTTTTTAAATGAGAAGACTAAAAGTCAACCAATCTCATTTCGAACCATTTTTTCCACTTTGGCTTTTACCCTTAAACTTTTTCTTAAAAGATTAGACTCTTGTCAATCCTTGTAGTGATGCAAACAACTATACTTCTACAATATGTAGTGAAGAGAGATATTTTCCACTTGGGTGTTGAGTGAGGCATTGTTGATTTTAAAATCCAAGCCATATCCTCCACTTTGAGATGATGCAAATTCTCCTTTCTCATGATTGTGGATAGTAAGTATGTTTTCCACACGGACAATGACGATGATGCCTTATCTCTTAAAATTAACCAACACACTTATGTTTCAAATCTTTTAAAAGAGGAACTACGTGTACCCTGATCCCCTATTGCACGAAAGGTGGTATGTAGGCACTAAAGGTTCGCAACCGCGGCGGGTGCAAAAATCAAAAAATATATTTCTTTTCTCACCTTCACCATCCATTTTATATACAATACATTTTTATAGCCAAAATATACAGATTTTACAAAGAGGCTCCTGTGGAGTACCGTAGATGTTTAGGGTGCTAATACCTTCCCTTTGCATAACTAACCCCCTTACCTTGAATCTTTCCCCCTTTTTTTGGGTTATTCGCTCTTTTCCCATTCCTTTGGAAACAATAAAGCGCGGTGGCGATTTTTATTTTGATTTGTATAAAGTCTAGTCAATCCAATGGCTTAGTCTTGAACATTTCTACCGCTACACCAAGAAGGCTACTGGTGAATCTAGTGGAGCTACGCTAGAAAAAGAGGTGGATGATATTTTGAAGATAATCAAGATGAGCGACTACAGAATTGTATATCATCTACTGTAGACTCCTTCAAAAATATATATATCTTGGCTTTGTTGATGAACTCCTCTGGTCACAGAGATTCTTTGATGAGGGTATTGGACCAAGCTTTTGTGGAAAGTGATATGCCTGTAGATCAATTCAGCAGTGTAGTAAGGAATATTACCTCATGTAATAACCTGAGTTTCTACGATGATGAACTGCCCGATGAAGGAAGGAATCACAATCTGGCCCTCCACATCTCTATGAACTGCAATAATGATTCATTATCCAATTTGCTAATTGATAATGGATCTGCATTGAACGTTATACCACGGAGCACACTTATGAAGTTGAAATATCAAGTAACGCCCATGCGCCCGAGTGGCATTATTGTGAAAGCGTTTAATGGATCAAGGAAATCTGTTATTGGTGAAGTGGACTTGCCTATTCATATAGGCCCACATTTGTCTCTGATTACTTTCCAGGTCATGGATATTGTACCCGCTTATAGGTGGTTGCCGGGACGGCCGTGGATATATGAGGCAGGGGCTGTCACTTCGACTCTACACCAGAAGTTGAAGTTTATGCGTGAAGGAAAAGTGGTAATTATAAATGGAGAATAGACATTATTGATATCTCATTTGTCCTCTTTCAACATTGTGGAGGCGGATGAAGCTACTGTTGGAACCCAGTTCCAGGCTTTATCCATTGATAATATAAGAGGAAATGAGAATTTTATGGCTTCATTTAAGGACGCTCAGCAGGTTGCGCGTAATGGCCATAGTGAAGTATGGGTACAAATTGTCGATCCACCCGTAAACAAGAATAGAGTTGGCTTGGGGTTCTCTATGAAGAATGATAAAGGTAAGAGCATGAAGCCGAAGTCTTCTGCAGGCAAGTATCAAGACATATTTCGTAGCGGGGGTTATCTTCATCCAACTGTTTCCGGGATTAATGCAATTATGGAAGATGAAGCAGAGCTAGAAATGCCAAATTATGTGACGCACAGAATTAGGGTTCAGAATTGGGTCACCATTGATGTTTCCTCTTGCATACATGTTTCAAAGTAATTTTTTTTGTTAATATTTTTGAAAAGCTTTCACTCAGCCCAAGGTGAAAGTATTTATATTGTATGGGCTTACCGATTTGCTTTGATTTTTAAAATCAATAATAAAAGTTGTCTTTGTTTCCCAAATTGTGTCTTTATTTTTTTCTTTTTCTTGGAAAATGGTAATCAGAAAAAACCTTTCAAAATAAATAATAACTGAAATTCAATCTGCATGATCATTTTTTATATATGTCAGTTTCTAAAAGAAATCATAAATTATATGCGCGGATTAACTAAAAAACTTGTTGAATACAATGACCCTGCATCCTCTCCCAACTTTGAATATCCTGTGTATGGGGCCGAAGAAGAATACTATGACGAGATTCCAGAGGAGTTCTCACGGTTGCTTGAGCACGAGGAGAATGTCATTCAGCCATATAAAGAGCCATTAGAAGCAATCAATTTGGGTTCAGAAGAAGATCTGAAAGAAGTCAAGATTGGAGCATTAGTGCATCCTGATATGAAGAGCAGGTTGATTGAGATGTTGAAAGAGTATGTGGATATTTTTTCTTGGTCTTACCAAGATTTTCCTGGTCTAAATACAGATATTGTAGAGCACCATTTTCCGCTGAAGCCAGAGTGCCCGCCAATCAAACAGAAGTTGCGAAGAACTCACCCAGATATGGAAGTGAAGATCAAAGAAGAAGTTCTAAAGCATATTAATGTCGGTTTTCTTGTGACATCAGTGTACCCTCAGTGGATTTCCAATTTTGTCCCAGTACCGAAGAAAGACGGAAAAGTTCGCATGTGCGTAGATTATAGAGATCTAAATAAAGCTAGTCCAAAAGATGATTTCCCATTGCTACACATTGATATGTTAGTGGATAGCATAACAAAATTCAAAGTTTTCTCGTTCATGGACGAATTTTCCGGGTATAATCAAATAAGGATGGCTCCTAAGGACATGGAAAAAACAATGTTTATCACACCCTGGGGAACATTCTGTTACAGAGTGATGCCCTTCGGGTTGAAGAACGCTAGTGCAACGTACCAGAGGGATATGACAACCCTATTCCATGATCTGATGCACAAGGAAATTGAGGTATATGTTGATGATATTATTGCTAAATCCCATATTGAATAAGGGAATGTAGAAGATTTATTGAAGTTGTTTCAGTGTTTGAGGAAGTATCGTCTCCGCTTGAATCCAAATAAATGTACCTTTGGTGTTCGGTCAGGGAAATTGTTGGGTTTCATTGTTAACCAGAGAGGGATTGAAGTTGACCCTGATAAAGTCAAAGCAATTTAAGAAATGCCAGCGCTGAGAGCTGAAAAGCAAGTCAGAGGGTTCCTCGGGCGTTTGAATTATATTTCCAGATTCATTTCCCACATGACTGCAACGTGTGAACCGATCTTTAAGTTGTTAAAGAAAGATCAAGGTTGTGTGTGGACAGATGACTGCCAAAGGGAATTTTAAAGTATTAAAGAATATCTGCTTGAACCTCCTATCTTGCTCTCTCCTGTTGAAGGAAGACCATTAATTATGTATTTGACAGTGTTAGATAATTCCACGGGATGTGTTCTCGGACAACAAGATAAAATAAGGAAGAAAGATTACGCCATTTATTATCTCAGTAAAAAGTTTACTTATTGTGAGTCGCGGTATTCCATGTTGGAAAAGACATGTTGTGCTCTGGCCTGGGAGGCAAAATGTTTGCGGCAGTATATGTTGAATCACACTACTTGGTTGATCTCCAAAATGGATCCAATCAACTACATTTTTGAAAAGCCTGCTCTTACTGGGAGAATTTCCCGTTGGTAGATGTTGTTATCTGAATATGACATCGAATACCGCACTCAAAAAGCTATTAAAAGCAGTGTTTTGGCATATTATCTTGCTCACCAACCAGTTGATGATTATCAGCCTGTGAAGTATGATTTCCCCGATGAGGATGTGATGTTTCTGAAAGTGAAAGATTGTGATGAACCATTTCCAGATGAAGGTCCTGATCCTGAATCTCACTGGAGTATGATATTTGATGGAGTTGTGAATGCTTATGGTAAAGGAATTGGTGTTGTGATTGTCACTCCACATGGATCACACATTCCTTTTACTGCAAGGTTTACATTTGATTGTACTAATAATATGGAAGAATATAAGGCTTGCATCATGCGTCTCGAGGAAGCTATTGATCTCAGAATTAAAATTCTAGATGTGTATGGTGATTCAGCTTTGGTAATAAATCAGATTAAAGGAGCGTGGGATACTCGCCACCCCGGCTTGATCCCTTACAAATATTATGCTAGAAGATTGTTAACCTTCTTTAATAAATTTGAATTCCATCACATCCCCAGAGACGAAAATCAAATGGCGGATGCTCTGGTAACTCTGGCTTCTATGTATCAAGTGAATACTTGGAATGATATACCTTGAATTATAGTTCGGAGATTGGATAGGCCCGCTCATGTGTTTACAACAGAAGAGGTAGCAGATGAGAAACCTTCATATTATGATATCAAGCATTTTCTCCAGACTCAGGAATACCCGATTGGTGCATCGAATAAATATAGAAAGACATTGAGAAGATTGGCTGGCAGCTTCTTCCTTAGTGAAAATGTGTTGTACAAGAGAAATTATGACATGGTCTTACTCAAATGTATGGATAGACACGAAGCAGACATGTTGATGCATGAGATTCATGAAGGTTCATTTGGCACTCATGCCAATGGACATTCGATGGCTAAAAAGATGCTAAGGGCAGGTTACTATTGGCTGACAATGGAATCTGACTGTTACAAATTTGCAAAGAAGTGCTATAAATTCCAGATTTATGCGGACAAGATTCATGTGCCTCCGACACTTCTCAATGTTATTTCTTCCCCGTGGCCTTTCTCTATGTGGGGTATTGACATGATTGGAATGGTAGAACCCAAAGCTTCAAATGCAAACCGTTTTATCTTGGTAGCAATTGATTACTTCACCAAATGGGTGGAAGTTGCTTCATATGTTAATGTTTCTAAGCAGGTGGTAGTGTGCTTCTTTAATAATAATCTCATATGTCGGTCTGAACAACAAGATGATGACAGAACTTTGTGAAGAATTCAAGATTGTCCATCACAATTCATCTCCGTACAGGCCGAAGATGAATGGGGATGTTGAATATGCTAATAAGAATATGAAGAAGATCATCCAGAAGATGGTTGTTACTTATAAAGATTGGCATGAAATGCTCCCTTTTGCTTTACATGGATATTGGATATATGTTCGCACTTCAACAGGAGCAACCCCGTTATCCCTTGTGTATGGAATGGAAGCGGTACTCCCAATCGAGGTTGAGATTCCCTCTTTGCGTGTGATAATGTAAACTTAGTTGTCAGAGGCTGAATGGGTCCAGAACAGGTTTGACCAATTGAATTTGATCGAAGAGAAGAGAATGACGGATTTGTGTCATGGGCAGTTATATCAGAAGAGAATGAAGAAAGATTTTGATAAGAAGGTCAAACCTCGTGAATTCAGAGAAGTCGACCTCTTGCTCAAGAAGATTATGTATTTTAACACTGATTCTAGGGGAAAGTGGACTCCCAATTTTGAAGGCCCATGTGTTTTCAAGAAAGCCTTCTCTGGAGGTGCATTAATTCTTGAAACTATGGATGGAAAGGAGTTCCCACGTCCCATGAATGTTGATGCAGTTAAGCAATACTTCTCCTAAAGAAATAAAAGAACAGCTCGCTAAGTTGAAAACCCAAAAGGGAGGCTTAAGAAAAAAGGAGCGTGTAGGTAGGTCAAAAACCCGAAAGGGTAGTCTAGGCAAAAATTAGAGACATAAACAGAATAAAATTTCCCGCTAAGTTGAAAACCCGCAAGGGCAGCTGAGGTTAAAGTTAGGGACTTTCTTGGCAATTAACTGCATCAGACAAGACTTGATCATTGAAGCAACAATCTTCTTGGATCCTCACCATACTTCAACAGAAGCTTCTGCTCAGAATTTCAAAGTTGTTAGAGGGAATAATGGTCATTGTATCTTTTCCATTATATATTACCATTTTACGAACATTGTAATCATCGGTGGATTCTCGCCATTCGCAGACTACCATTCTATCAATAAAATTTGAGTTTTTACCCAATTCTTTGTAATTCTTATTTTATTCAGCTTACAAAGACTTCATTTATTACTGATAATAATTTTCAAAGCAAAAAGATTAAATAACAAAATTATTTTTCAAAAAGAATTTATAACTTACTTTTACTTTAAATTTTGTGATTCAAGAGGAAAACAAAATTGGTGATCCCAGGAATGGACGAACTCCAGTAATTTTGGGAAATTTTATTTCCACCGGGAAGGTTTTCTCAGGTCGTTTTCGCTGGTATGCGCATGATTTTTATATATTGAAGACGATATCAATTGGCGTAAGGTGCAATATTGGGTTTGTGATCCCAGTGTCCCCAGTCAAGTGTTGGTTCATCTTTTGATTTTGGGTTTGCATGGTCTGAGGCCTCTATCCCAGATTCCCCAGCAAAGTCTTCCCTCATATGATGAAAGGTCTTGTTCCCTTGGTGTGCTGAGATGGAACTATGTTCAAAATGTTGCTCTTTCTGCAGTATTGTCATTATTGTGAGTATTTATTTCCCAGGCAGCTAGACCAGGGAAGTATATTTTCTAAGAAGTGTTAAGACAGTTGTCAACCCTTTCGATTTTCACCCGCCAAGTGCTGGGTTTGATTTAAAATCCACAGGAGTTTGACCTTTTTCTATAATGTTGACTTCGTGATTCCCCGGGAAGGCTATCCCAGGGCATCTTTTGTTGGAATAAGTTTTCATGATATGAAGACTCAATCAAAGATTCCCCAGTGAAGGCTTCGCTTATTTGATAAAAGTATTTTTCTCCCTGTGCATGCTGAGTTGGACTCATTTGCGAAGCATCTCCTTTCAGCGGTACTTGTATTTTGTTTGATTTCTCGATAGTCAGGCAAGGGCAATGTTTTATTTAAGAAGTGATGAGGCATTTTTCGTTTTTTTGGGGTTTTCACTTGCCAAGTGCTGGGTTTGATTTAAAATCCCCACAAGATTGATTTCTAGCTGTAATGTTTGACTTCTTAACTCCCCAAGTCGTTATCCCTATGAGGTTTCATACTCTCTCCCCAGAGAAGTTGGTACAATACTTACTCTAAATATTGAAGAATTTATCTTGGTTCCTGTTGTACCCCAAAATTTGCCCTCTCATTTATCAAGATTTTCCTCACAAGACTTCTTGGACTCAAGACCAGATTAGGGTTTGCTCAGCTCAAGAAATCCCCTTGCACAGATAACCTAAAATTAGCGTTTGAGTTTGCACAAGGATTTTTGGACCATCAATGCTTCATGTGACTTTCATACACCATCTTGGACCCCTAAGATTTCTCATGATAAGTTTCAAGCCTTGAATCACATTTTTGCTCAGTCAATTGGACAATTGGCCTAAAAATCAGCTGTATTGGGGAAAAAGTCAACCATGGCCAATTTACAGTCAAACTTCATAATTTTTGATCCACAACAACATTTTAGACTCCTATGTACCATTTTATCAAGTTTGGAACACAACTTCTCAAGAAATTTGATCAAATCATCAAAAGGGCAAAATGGTCAAAATTAGGGTTTTGACTGTGGAAGGGCAATTTCTGATTTTTAACCTAGCCAATGACCAATTGGGTTCAAGAATAATTTCAAGGACTCAATGGAATCATCTTTACCTAATTACATGGTTCAAAAGATCTCAAATGCATTGGATTGACAGATGAATTTTCCAGTCAACTGATCAAAAGTCAACTGTACATTGAAAAGTCAAACTTTGACTTTTTGGTCAAAATCAAGTGCCAAGGGTCATAATTCATCAAGATATGTCAAAATGTGAAACTTTTTGGCCAAGAAAACCAATTTTTCAAATTAGGATTTTAATTTGAAAATTTTTCATAACTTAGAAATTTTCTAAGTATAAAATTTTTCTTATTTTTCCCAACTTTTCACAACTTTTTCACCATGATACAATTTGATTCAAAGAAAACTTCAAACATGAAAGTTTCAGTCCTCCATGAAATCTACTACTTTGATTCACAAAGTTTTCCAAAAAGATGCTTGGATCTCAAGTTATAAATTTGTTAATAGAGGTCCATGAACTAAATGACTTAGTGAAAATTTGCCCTAATTTAGGCAGGTTTTTGACCTAACTTCATGGACATTTTTCACCTAGTTCCAAGAGGTATCTCAAAATGAATTTCAAAGATGGATTGTAGAGCACATTGCAAGATTTCCAAAATGTCCAAGAACTCTCCAAGATCATTTGTGGTTAGGGAGAATCGAAGAACAGAAATTGGCATTTTGTCACTTTTGTTCAAGCCATTTTTACATGAGTGTCAAGTTGCAAATTTGATCTTGGATGCTTGTAACTTGCATTACAGGTCCTAAACTCATTCTAGATTCCATAATTAAATGCAAACTCAATGGATAAAGGCTTTTTTTTCACTTTTGGAGCATTGTACAAGTTGTAATTCCATTTTTGGCATAAAGGGCACATTGCCATTTTCATAAAGGCAAGCTTTTCCAACTTTATCAGCCTTGAGCCTTGGACTTGTTCCTTTGGTATAAACAATTTCCTCAGGTTTCAAGCATTGTTTACCAACTCTCTTCAGCCCACAAGCAAGCAAGGACAGACCTGGTGGGTTGGTCACTTCATTTTTCTTCAAGTACAAGAAAAGTAGCCAAAAGGAAAAAGCTTGCACATCAGATGGGGAGTGGACTTTGTATCCATTCTATACATATTCACAAACTGATCACAAGGGTAGACACGAATGCATAACCTCTAAAACTCTCAAAAACTCCAAAACCTCATTTTTCTGCCAAAACTTCCAGTTTCTGCAAAATCATAGTAAGCTCATTATTTTCTCGTGCGTTTTGCCTTTTAACCTTTGAAACATCTTCCATATATCCTACCAAAGCAATCCAAGCATTCATCTTGCACCTGTAAGCCCTGTTTCAGCCATTGCCATTTTCAAATTTGAAGGTTGCAGCTTGACTTCTACAGAGAGTTTAAGCTATCCACAAAGCCAGCTAAGCATTGGAATAGCTTGAGGGAACTTCAAGGAAGCTCACACGATCCTCGGGCCTCACTCAAAGTCCCCACATTGTAATATCCAAATCCAGTTGAAGGAGGTATTTTTCAAAACTCTATCTCTCTATTTAGACATCCTCAAGCCATGATTTGTGAAGCAAAAATGTAGTCTCTAGCATGGTGAAGCTGTACAAATGCATACTTTCCATTTATATTAACTGAGCTGATAGAATTTGAAGTTTGAAAATACTGAAATTTCTAGGTCACAATTTAGGGCTGATTAAATTTTGTCTGATCTTTGAGAATTATGTTACAAATTTTATATCATTGGAATCATGATATTACAAGCTACATGTTTTATGTTATGGGTTTTTGTTTTTATGCAAGCAATAGAGAGTTACAGATTTGAAGCAGAAACGTGCGCAGGGAGGAAGCTGGAGGACAGGGATGACCTGTCTGGGCCTTGGTGCGCCTTGGGCTTCTTGTTTTTGTTTTCCACACCCCCTGACTTGATATCCACACCCCCTGGCTTTATTTTGTTTAATTTTCATATTTTCTTTTCATTTTTTATATTTATTGTTTTTATTTATTTTTCTGAACCATAAAAATCATGAAAAATATTTTCTTTATTTTTTGTAATTTTATTTTATTTTATTATTATTTTTTGCATAAAAATAATAGTTTATTAGGATAATGGACTTTATTTTCTTAAATAAATTGTAAATACATTTAATAAATACTATACATTTTTATTTTATTATTTTTACACACAAAATATTTATTTTCATACATATTTTAATTTTTAATATTTGTACACAATATTATTTATTATTTTTCTTATATAAAAAATGGATAAAGTAATAATAGAAAATATTATTTTCTTTTAAATCAAAAACTAGGGTTTTACCCTTTCAAAAATAATTATATTTTTACTCTTATTTTTAGGGCTTAATTTATTTATTTTCTCATACCTTAAACAAATACAAAACATTTTTTCCATAAATACATTGCATTGCATATTTAAATATTTATGTATTTATTTATTTCGCACAATATTCAATGGGGTTGTAATAGTATTTTAGGGTTTATTTTGTGTAATATCCCCATTCAAAAACTTGTATCCCCCCTCCCATAATATTTGTTGTAATAGTTTAGTTTATTTTTACGCAATTTATTGCTTTCATATACCATGTTAGTAAAACTAGGGTTTGCATGATAAGACCAAAAACAAACAAATAGAATTACCTAATACAAGACAAATCAAATGCATGTAAAATGACACACATTGCACACAAGCACCCTTAGGGTTTCACCCACTTGGTTGCCTAAAACAAAATGGCCATGGTATGCATGCAAAGTATCTTGGCAAAACAAAACAAAACAAAAGATCATAGTCCCTCGATGACGCTATCAAAAGGTTTCCTAAACAAATGATCTTGGTCCCTCAAAATGCTAAGATACTTGGCAACATTGCTATCATGGTCATACGATGACCCACGCCCGTCCCGTTTAACATCCAAAGATAGGGTTGTTTACCAAATCAATGGTAAATCAACAACGTCAAAGGAATAAAAAATACATAGGAAAGACATTTGAGTAGGGTAGATAGCTCATAGTTACTTGCTCTCTTCCAAACAATCCTTGCTATTTTCAAAAACAAACACACACACATTTTCAAAACATTTCCAAACAAACTTTCAAAATATTGAAACATTTTTCAAAAGACAAACATCTTTGTATACATTCTTACGAACGAGAATCATTACAAAGATTGCCTAAACGAATGGCATCTTTTCAAAATACTTTCAAAACCACACCAAACACAAAGCACCATTTCAAACAATTTCAAAGGCAAAGCAAGTGATCTAAGAAAGTAACTAAGAGCCCATGGAAAACCATGGATGAAAAGGGTGCTAGCACCTTCCCTCTTTATAATCTACCCCCTGAACTCAAGAAAACATCTCAAAGGTCTTTCCTGTGCTTTTTTACCTTTCCTTTTGGATAAAATAAAAGTCGGTGGTGACTCTTGCTAAACTGCGACATTTGCGACGAAACGCAAAACCTCAAGTCAGTTCTCCCACCGTATCACATAATTGGCGACTCTGCTGGGGATTATTATAAAAGTGAGGTTACCTTAGGGTTTAGATCATATTTATTTGCATACAATTGCTTGACTTGTTTGCTTTACACTTTGGTTCTGTTGTTTGGGTTTGAATCCTCTTCCCGGATTTGGGAAACATTATAGGTAAATAGCAATACATTGTGGAAACTGTGCGGGGTATACCGACACAGTCTAAGCAATAGTTATGTTAATGTGACATATTTGTGGGTACTGGTAGCCTTTGAGTCAATCAAAGAAAATACGGGGCCGCTGAGTGATGTCATGAAGCACTAATGAACTTCTAGAACCTTTACTTGACCAACTTGGCCTTTTAGGATGTAGTGAGATGACCGGCTTTTGTGCAGTCCGAAGTTGGTAGATACTCGATACTACACTCATTGAGGGTTGGTTCCTTGGAATATTTCGGTCACCGGTAAGAGGCTTGAATTGAAACAATGAACAAGGAAATAATCCAGTGATATTGAGCTCCTTAGAACCCGGTTACTATTTCTAGGACAGGTTGAGCCAACTAAACTTCAAGAGGGTACTTACCTATGAAACCCCATGCAAGCCTAAACTAGGAACTTGTGTGATTTGCTTGTACATATACTTGTGCATAACATCATGGACATCATGAGCATCATATGCATCCACTAACCATTTCAAGGAATTTGGAAATTCATCTTTGTTATTGTTTTGTAGGATATGGATTCACTTCGCAGGAAAACTATCCAAGTCAACCTTGTAAGAATTCCTCCACAACTCAATGAGCTAGCTTCAAGGATTCTTGAGAATTCTCCATTCACCGAGAGGCATGGTCGTCTACTCAACTTGGTCACTTCCAACACAGAGGAAGACATGATGAAGGTTCTCTTCCAGTTCTTTGACCTGTTGCATCACTGCTTCACATTTCCTGACTACCAGCTTGTGCCTACTTTGGAGGAATTTTCTCAACTCTTGAGGATTCCTATTCTCAATCAACTACCTTTCAATGGTACGGAAAGAGATCCAAAGCCAGAAGAGATTGCTCAAGCCCTACACTTGCACTCATCTGATGTCACAACCCATTGGGAAACTAGAAGTGGTGTCGAAGGCTTCTTGGCAAAGTTCTTGTTTGAGAAGGCCCAAAGCTGCTGGAATTCCTTGGACTTACAAGATTTTGAGGAGATTGTAGCTCTTCTCATCTATGGGATGGTCTTGTTCCCTAATCCTGACCAACTTATAGATGTGAGTGCTGTCAAAATCTTCATGTCACGCAATCTGGTGCCTACATTTCTTAGAGATATCTTACACTCTTTTCACACTCGTACAATGAGGAAAAGAGGTGTTCTCATGTGTTGCACTCCTCTCCTGGCAAGATGGTTTATTTCTCATCTTCCCCAATCAGTCTTGAAGAATGAGCAAGGTTTGAGGTGGTCACAAAGGTTGATGACACTTACACATTCAGATATTCATTGGTGTTCTCGATCCAAAGAGAATGTTATCATCATTGACCATTATGGGGAATTCCCTAATGTCCCTCTGCTTGGCATTAGGGGAGGCATCACCTACAACCCGTGCTTGGCTCTAAGACAGTTTGTTATGCCCGAAAGGATGGCCCACATGATATGCTGGTTCAAGGCTTGGTTTTCGACTTCGACAACGATAATCAAGGACTTCGTCAAAGGTTCATCCGAGCTTGGAGGATGCCTAACAAGGTAGATAGTAAGACCTTGGGACACAAGAATTCCATCCCCCTTGAGCCTTACCTCAAGTGGGTACAAACCCGCGCCCAATATCTTATTATGTCTTACCCCTCCATTCTCCCAGTGATTATAGAGCATGTTAAGGAAGGAGAGGTTCCATACACCCTCCTACATCCTGACATGCCAACATCACTCAAAGATTTACAAAGGAGTTGGATACAGCTCAAGGGAGAACGTGATACTTTTGAAGCCCAATTCTACGCTAGCGAGAAGAAGGTTTTGGAACTTACTCGGTTACTTCATGAAGAGCAGACTCTCAACACCTACGTTGCACCAAAGAGGATGTGCAACATCTTTTTATCTTAGAATTTTGTATTATTTTGCCCTAGGGGCATTGATGTACTCACAAATTCTATTTTATTAATATAACGTGTGTTCCTTTTTGTTTAACACAAATTTGAATTTTCAAATCCTTGAAAACATTGCATGAATACATATCATGCATCATGAGCAGAACATGTCTTTGCAAGAAGTTTCCTCATCCCTCTGCTGTTTATTTCAGCAAAATGGATCTTGAACAAACGGTTAAAGACTTACAAGATTAGAATTCACAATTTCAACAGCTACTCCTGACCTTGGCCAAGGGGCAGGAGGAGCTCAAGACTCTGCTAGAAAAGGAAAAAGAGAAAAAGAAGAAGCAGCCAGCTGGGGTGGTTCTTATGGGCAGAAGGTTCCAAGGACAAGCTAGAAGGACCTTGGAATTTCCATCAACTTCCGAGGAAGGAGAAAGAAAAGGTAAAGAGACAGCAGTACCATTTGATTCTGAAGCAGAAGAAGAGGAAGAATAGGACTACTCCGAACAACAATACCCTCCGGCCGATGACAAATACAGAAACTTGGAAGAGCGTCTAACTGCTATGGAGATGCAGAGAGTACCTGGGATGGATTTCGAGGAATTAGGGCTGGTGTCTGGAATAGTAATCCCTCCTAAGTTTAAAGTACCTTTATTTGCTAAGTATGACGGGGTGTCTTGTCCCAAGATGCACCTCCGCTCATATGTCATAAAGATGCAGCCACATTCTGCGGACAAAGACTTATGGGTTCACTTTTTCCAGGACAGTTTATCAGGGACGCAACTAGATTGGTTCTACCAGTTGGAAAGGGTTGATGTGCATAATTGGGAATACTTGGCAGCGGCCTTCTATAAATAGTATCAATACAACGCCAATTTGTTACTAACTCGTACTCAACTCCAGAGTATGGCCATGGTGTCCAATGAGGGATTCAAAGACTACGCCCAAAAATGGAGGGATTTAGCCGGAAGAGTGCAACCACCTTTATTTGAAAGAGAGCTAGTGGACATGTTCTTGGGAACCCTGTCAGGTCCTTTCTTTAATCACCTGATTGGAAGCTCCTCTGCAGGTTTCACTGATTTGATTTTAACTAGCGAAAGGGTGGAAGCCGGTATTAGAAGCGGGAAAATTCAGAAAGACGCGTCTACCTCTGTTGCTGTAAAAAAGCCCTTCACTGGAAAGAAGGAAGTATTTATTGTCTATGCACAGAGGAATCAGGGAAGAACCGAACGACGACCAATAGTGGGGACGTTATGATTCAAAAGTCTACATCAGACCAGCCAAGAAACAACCAGCCGAGAAATGATCAGCCGAGAAATAACCAGCAAAGGGTGGAAAGGCCTGTAAGGCAATTCACCAAGATAAACATGACTCCAGCTCAAGTCCTACCACATCTTCTGAAGTTGAATTTGGCCATGCTGAAAGAGGCCCCTAAAAATCCCAATACTGCATCTCCACACTACCATCTGAATGCCAGGTGCGCTTACCATTCTGAAAGTCCAGGGCACGACACCAACAACTGTTGGGCTCTGAAGAACAAGATTCAAGACCTGATTGACGTAAAGGAAGTTGAATTTAAAGCTCCTGAAAAGCCGAATGTTATTTTTGCTCGAATGCCTAGGCATGGACACAATGCCAATGTTGTGGAAGAAGATCTGTTTGTTTCTACCGTGGATGACCTGTTAACTCCGCTCCTGACCATCAAGTTGAATTTGTTGAAAGCTGGTATTTTCCGAGGTTGTGACAAAGATTGCCATGTTTGCCTATCCTCATCATTTGATTGCCCTGTGTTGAAAAACGGTATCCAACAACTGATTGATAATCAAGAAATCTTGTTTGAGAAAGCTCTGGTTTCACCCTTTCCAGTTCCAGAAGTTTCAATAATAACCATATACGCTAATCCTTCCAGGGTTCCTAAAAAACCCATTAGGATTACATCTGCTCCAATGACTACTCCGTTGAAGATAACAATGCCCGAGCCTGCCACATACAATTCAGATAAAATGGTACCATGGAATTATGATGGAGAAATCTACTACCATGGTGTCAAACAGATTGAACAGACTGTTGAAGAAGAAAGCTCTGAGGAGGACAATTCCGACATCAGTAACATTTCCGGAACAAGCAAAATTACCCGCAGTGGGAGAATTTTCTCTCCAGAGATTGCCCCTCCAAAGGCAGCCTCTAGACCCGTGGCCTTTCCGAAGATTACATTTGTGCCCGTGATTGTACCTGCAAGTGTACCCACTAACATTGACAATACAATTCATGTCCCTATTTCCGCTGCTGAGAATAAAGGAAAGAATGTTCAAGAAGAGCATGTCCTGACGAAGGCTCAATCACTAGCTATTCCTGAGACATCCAAGAAGGAGATAGAAGAAATCCTAAGGATCATTAAGAAAAGTGATTATGATGTGATAGAACAACTGGGGCAGACCCCCTCCAAAATCTCTATGTTAGCCTTGCTGTTATGCTCTGAGGCACATGCTAAAGCTTTGGTAAAATTTCTGAAGACGGCTCATGTGCCGCAAGAGACATCTGTAGATCAATTCCAAGAGTGTATGGCCAATTTGACAGCTGACAATGGTCTGGGTTTCTCTGATGCTGACTTGACATCCAAAGGGAGAAAACACAATGATGCACTACATGTATCAATAGAGTGTAGGGGAACCACCTTAGCCCGTGTTTTGGTTGATATTGGATCATCTTTAAATGTCTTGCCAAAGAAAGCCCTGGATAGATTGGATTGTGAGGGACTGACTTTAAAACCCAGCAACATCATTGTGAGAGCAATTGACGGCTCTAAAAGGATGGTCCATGGGGAGGTGGACATTCCGATCAAGGTGGGTACCCAGACGTTCAATTCAACATTCTACATGATGGACATCCGTCCTTCTTACTCTTGCCTGCTGGGACGCCCCTGGATTCACAACGCTGGTGCTGTCACCTCCACTTTGCATCAGATGTTGAAGTACCCCGTCCAAGGGAAGATCATACCTGTCTATGGTTAAGAAGAATACATGATTAGTCATCTAAATTCATTCCGATATGTGGAATTGGATGGCGAATTAATTGAAACCCCTTTCCAACATTTTGAAGAAGTTTCTCAGGAAATAGCGGCGACTAAGGCGGTACCCTCAACTCCTGTGATCACAAGACCTCCACCTCGGATGTCTTCTCTAAAGGATGCAAAGGCAGTAGTGGAAGAAGGCGGGTCCACTATCTGGGGGCAGCTTCCATACTTTCCCTACAAATCAGACAAGTTTGGCCTGGGATTTACTTTAACTGCTCAGAAGGCCGTGCTCTGCACCCGTGCCGGAAGGCCACCTGTGAAGATCAGCCACCGAGGGGTTAATGCACTAGAGGACAGTGAAGAAGATGGCAGCCTGGAAGATTGGATATTTCCTACTGTCGGCGGAGGAATGTGCAACTGGGAAGCAAAAGACTTTGTTTCGATTACTTTCATACCACAGTAATTTATCTTTTCCATTTCTGTTGGATCTGTAATAATTCACAAACAATTCGTACTTTTTCAACCTTGTGTCTTACCCGAGGCACATAGGTCCATTTGTAAGGGTTCTTATTTCATTTTCATATGTCATTTAATGAATCATGGACGCTTTTTCATGTATAAACCTTTTGTGCTCATTGTCCTTTTTTACATTTTGTTGTTTTAAGATGGCTATGCCCTTACACACACCCACACTCACAAATGCAAGTACCCTTCAATTCCGGAACCCATGGGTAACGATACTGCTATAGCCTTCAGTGACTCTGAAGATCTGATCTACCAAGCCGAATACGAAGGTGAGGAAGATTGTGAGGTGCCAGGGGAATTGGCCAGACTTCTACAACAAGAGGAAAGAGCTATTCTGCCTCATGAGGAGATGTTAGACACAATCAACTTGGGCACTGAGGAGGACAAAAAGGAAATCAGAGTGGGTGCCAACCTAGAGTCGGGTGTCAAGAAGCGCCTAATTCAGCTATTACATGATTATGTGGAGATCTTTGCCTGGTCATACAAAGACATGCCGAGACTAGATACAGACATTGTGGTACACCGTCTACCCACAAGAGAAGACTGTCCACCAGTGAAGCAAAAGGTCCGCCGCATGAGACCCGACATGTAAGAGAAAATCAAAGCAGAAGTTATGAAGCAGTTCAATGCTGGATTTCTGGCTGTTACTTCTTATCCACAATGGGTTGCTAACATTGTGCTTGTGCCTAAAAAGGACGACAAAGTGAGAATGTGCGTGGATTACCGAGATTTAAACAGGGACAGCCCTAAAGATGACTTTCCACTTCCGCACATCGACATCCTAGTTGACAATACAGCTCAGCACAAAGTATTTTCTTTCATGGACGGATTCTCAGGCTATAACCAGATCAAAATGGCATCTGAGGGCATGGAGAAAACTACTTTTGTTACACAGTGGGGTACGTTCTGCTACAAAGTGATGCCATTCGGACTGAAGAATGTCGGGGAAAACTATCAACGCGCCATGGTAGCTTGGTTTCATGATATGATACATCATGAGATATAGGTCTACGTAGATGACATGATAGCCTGATCACAAACTGAAGAAGAACACCTTGGTCACTTGCAAAAGTTGTTTGTCAGATTGAAGGAGTACAAGCTAAGGTTGAATCCGAACAAGTGTACATTCGGAGTCCGATCCGGTAAACTTTTGGGTTTTATTGTCAGCAACAAAGGCATCGAGGTTGATCCTGCCAAAGTCAAAGCTATACAAGAAATGTCTGCTCCTCGCACTGAGAAGGAAGTCATAGGGTTCTTGGGACGCCTAAACTACATTGCTAGGTTCATTTCTCACCTAACATCTACTTGTGAACCAATCTTCAAGCTTTTGAAGAAAGATCAGGTAGTTAGATGGAATGATGATTGTCAGGTTGCTTTCGATAAAATCAAGGAGTATTTACTAGAGCCTCTTATCTTGATTCCGCTAGTCGAAGGAAGACCGTTAATCATGTATCTGACCGTCTTGGAAAACTCAATGGGGTGCGTATTGGGGAAGCATGACGAGTCTGGCCGAAAAGAGCATGCCATTTATTACCTTAACAAAAAGTTTACCGACTGTGAAACCAGATATTCAATGCTCAAGAAAACTTGATGCGCTTTGGTATGGGCTGCTTTCCGGCTAAGACAATACATGTTGACTCATACCACTTTGCTGATATCTAAGATGGATCCGATAAAGTACATCTTCGAAAAGCCTGCTTTGTCTGGAAGGATAGCTAGATGGCAGATGATCCTAACAGAATATGACATACAGTACACTACCCAAAAAGCTATAAAGGGTAGTGTGCTAGCTGATCATCTGGCTCATCAAGCTGTAGAAGATTATCAATCCATGAAGTTTGACTTCCCTGACAAAGACATCATGACATTGGACAATATTGAAGATTTCAGACCATATGACGGACCTGAACAAGGATCCCGATGGACCCTGTACTTTGATGGGGCCTCCAATGCACTTGGTAACGGTATCGGTGTTGTACTTATATCTCCAGAAGGATTCCATACTCCTTTTACAGCAAGACTTTGCTTCAACTGTATGAACAACATGGAAGAGTATGAAGCCTGCATCTTTGGACTCAAGGCTGCCATAGACTTGGGAATCAAATCTTTAGTTGTGTTTGGGGATTCAGCTTTGGTCATCGGTCAGATCAAAGGAGAATGGGACACTATGAATAAAAACCTTATCCCTTACAAAGAACATGTCTTGACATTGTTACCACATTTCGAGCAGATTACCTTCGAGCACTTCCCGCGAGAAGAAAATCAGCTAGTAGATGCTCTAGCTACAATGTCATCCATGTTTAAACTTAATTGGGATAATGAGGCTCCCCAGATCACCATTGAACGAATGGACGAACCCGCACCTTGTCATGAGATTAATACCGAAGAAGTAGTGGACCGACCTTGGTTTCATGAAGTCAAAAGGTATCTCGAGGCTCAAGAATATCCTGAAGGAGCTTCAGTCAACGACAAAAAGTTCTTAAGGAGATTCTCGGCTAAGTTCTTCCTAAGTAATGGTATCATGTACAAACGCAATCATGATTCTATTCTGCTCCGTTGTGTGGACAAGATTGAAGCTGAAAGGATCATGGCTGAATTGCATGAAGGTACCTTTGGCACTCGCTCTAGCGGGCATACGATGGCGAAGAAGATTCTACGGGCAGGCTATTACTGGTCTACCATGGAAGCAGACTGCTATCAACACTCCCGGACTTGTCATAAATGTCAAATCTATGCAGACAAGGTACACGTGCCCCCAGTTCCTCTAAATATCTTAACAGCTCCTTGGCCCTTCGCTATGTGGGGAATCGATATGATTGGGGAGATCAAGCCTACAACCTCCAATGGACACCGCTTCATTCTAGTGGCCATTGATTACTTCACAAAGTGGGTTGAAGCAGCTTCCTTCGCATCTGTTACTAAGAATGATGTTGCCCGCTTCATCAAGCAGAATCTCATTTGCCGGTACGGTATCCCCGAAAGGATCATCACTGACAATGGTACAAACCTTAACAATACTATGATCACCGCTTTGTGCGAGCAGTTCAAGATTCAACATCATAATTCATCCCCCTATCGGCCAAAGATGAATGGTGTTGTCAAAGCTGCAAACAAAAACATCAAAAAGATCATACAGAAAATGACAGTCACCTACAAGGACTGGCATGAGATGCTACCGTTTTCTCTCCACGGGTACCGTACCACGACTTGCACATCAACTGGGGAAACACCATATTCTTTGGTTTATGGCATGGAGGCTATTTTACCTGTTGAGGTTCAGATACCCTCTTTGAGAATCATGAAGGATGCTGGTTTGAGTGAATACAATTGGATTCAAACCCGACTTGATCAATTGAACTTAATTGATGAAAAGAGACTTACTATTGTTTATCATGGTCAGACGTATCAAAAACGGATGATCAAGGCTTTCAACAAGAAAGTCAGACACCAAGTGTATCAAGTTGGGATCTAGTGATCAAGCGCATCATTTTGCCACAAAGTGATCCTAGGGGCAAATGGACTCCTACCTATGAAGGACCATTTGTAATCAAGAACATCTTTTCTGGTGGGGCAATGATCTTAACCAACATGGACGATGACAACCTGCCACACCCTGCGAACGCAGACATAGTCAAAAGATACTACGCATAAAAGACCCGCTAGGTTGACACACCTAGGCAAAACAAGGGCATCCCGGCAAACCAAAAGGTTTGGGAAAAAATTAGGGATAAAAATAAAATAAAATTATACACCCGGCAAGTTGAAAACCCGAAAGGGCGACTTGGGCAAAAAAAGGGTTTCCCGGTGGATCGAAAACCCGAAAGGGCGGTCCAGGAAAAAGTTAGGGAATTAAAGCGTATGACTATGTCTCGTCGGATCACTTTAAGGAAAATCTCTTCACAGACAAACCGGGAGCTTCTGATCAATCCAATCATCTTCGGACGAAGCAGCAAATGGACCAGATATTCGAAACACGAAGGCTATAGCAGAATGGGAACCCCATGGGATTTTACACATAGCTATCTGTGATACGGTGGGAGAACTGACTTGAGGTTTTGCGTTTGTTTTTGCAAATGTTTCGGTTGAGCAAGAGTCGCCACCGACTTTTTATTTTATCCTAAGGAAAGGTTAAAAAGCACAGCAAAAACATTTGAGATGTTTTCTTGGGTTCGGGGAGTAGATTATAGAAAGGGAAGGTATTAGCACCCTTCCTATCCATGGTTATCCATGAGCTCTTAGTTACTTGCTTAGATCAACTTGCCTTGATTTTCAATTGTTTGAAATGGTTCTTTGTGTGTGGGTTTTGAAAATGTTTTGAAAAAAGAGACCAATGTGGTGGCAACCTTTGTAATGATCCATGTTGGGATGTATACAAAGGTGTATGTCTTTTGAAAAAGTTTTCAATGTTTTTGAAAGTTGTTTTGAAAATGTGTTGTGATGTGTGGTTTTGAAAAATAGGCAAGTGTTTTTGTTTTGCAAGTTGGCAATTAACCAAGAGCTATCTACCCTAAATTTCTCAAAGATCTTTGCTATGTTTTAACCCTTTTAACAATTTTTTTCCACCATTGTATTTGATGGACAATCTTGTGTTAGGATGTGAACGGGACAGGCGCGGGTCATCGTTTAGACCATGATTGTAATGGTGCCAAGTATCTTTGGGCAATTTTTCCTTTAAGGGACTTGATCATTTTTAGGCAACTTTTGAAAGCGTCATCGAGGGACTATGATCATTTGAATTTGTTTTGTTTTGCCAAAGACACCTAGCATGCAACATGGCCCATTATTGAAGGCAACAAGTGGAGTACCCTAGGGGTGCAAGTGTGATTATTGTTGTCCATTTTCATGCTTGTTTATCTTGAATTTAGGTCAAACTATTTGTTGTTTTTGATTTGCATACAAAACCCTAATTCTAACATGGCATATTTAGAAAGCTTTTTAAAGTGCGAAATTTAAAGATCCTAAATTATTACAACACAAGTTATGGGATGGGGGGTACAAATGTTCAAATGGGGATATTTTAAGCAAGAAATTAAAATCTAACTATTACATCCAAATTGAAATTTTACAAGGTATTTAATTGCACAATAATTAAATAAAAATAAAATAAATATGCAAGATGCAAAAATGATTTTCATATGTATGTAAAAAAGTATTTTTCATGTTTCAAATAAACAAAAATAAAATGAATTAATTTTTGGTATTTTTAGGTATTTAGGGCAAAACCCTAATTTTGCTAAATAAAATGTATTAATTATTTAATATATGCAATATTTATTAATTATATACAAAAAATAAATAAAAGAAAGTATATTGTAAAAAAGTGATTTTTTAATTTAAATATTAATAAAAATAAAAATGTATTATTTTTATGTTTTTTATCCTAAATATTATAATAAATATATAAGTATTTATATTATTTATTAAATATATTAAATATGTACAAAAATTAAGTATTTAATATTTACAAAAAAAAGTATATTTTTTTATAAAATGTTTTCAAAAAGATAAAATAAAATGAAATCAGAAAATAAATATATTTGTATTATTTTTAGTTATTTTAAATAAAAGTATATTTATGTTTATTTATGTACAAAACTAAATGAAACCAAATAAATATCAAATAAAATGCAAAAAATGTGAGAAAAATAATTTTAATATTTTTTATGCTTTGACAAAAATAAATAAGTCAGAAACAAAAATCAAAAGTCAAAAATAATGAAAATAAAATACAATGGGCCAAGGGGGTGCATGTGTGAGAATGTGGTGCAAAAAGAAGAACAATACAGGTCCAGCCCAAGAAGACTTTGTCTTCAACCTCTGAACAAACAAACAGAGCAACGCGAGCTTCCTGCTATCTCATGATTCCTGGACTTTCAAGCAAAACTCATAACACAAGAAATGTAGAGCATCATGTCACGAGTTCATACATATAAAAAACTTGATCTAACTCTCAGAAATGAGAGAGAATTTCTTCTCCCCCAATTTCTGACCTAAGTTTTTGTCAATGTTCAGGTCTTAAATTCTCTCAGCATATGCAATATAAATGGAAAGTGAGGATATGAGTGGCTTCAGGGACACGAGTATGACATTTTCCATTCACAAACTTAAAGCTAACTCTTCCTAGATTGATAGATAGAAGTCCATGAACTTACCTGTTCAGCTTGGATCGTATCTGGCAATGGAGGCACTTTCAAGGCAATGTGAGGACTTGTACAACTTGCTTGACGTTCAGGGATGCTTCTCCCACCTTTAGCTTGCTTTGAAACCAAATGAATCAAGCTATGGAAGTCAACCTGCAAAACAGAAAAAGTGAAAATGGTGAAGTTGGTTAGAGGTGTTACAGGTCGTGTCCAATGCTTGGGATAGTTTGTATAGGTGGTATGGAATGTGTATGAACTGGTTTTGGCCAAGGCGCACGAATGGATTGAGTTATGGAAGTCCAACTGTAGAGGTGACTCTGTATTTATTGCAGTAGGAGGGTGTTTTGATGAATGATGAGGTTTGGAAGGTGGTTAGCTCGTGCCTTAGCTTAGGTTTGATGTTTGGAATGTGTACAACAAGTTTGTCTTAGCTTGTGTTGGCAGAAATGTGAGATGTATTTCAAAATGCAAGGTTTCTTCTAACTTAAGCAAAAATGCCAAGTTGGTTTCTAGGCTTATGCAGGCCCCTCAAATGTGTTGCAAAGCTTTGTCTTGATCAGTGGGATATATCCCTGAACTTGTGCCAAAAGGATTTGCATTGTCCTTCTTGATTTGCAAACTTGACATAAAGCCATACTTTTCAAAAATGGATAATTTGCTTTTTCCATATTAAGGTTAATATTTTGTGTAATGGCTTAATGGACAAGATAATGCTAGGACACAAAGGTTTTGCATTAAATTATTGAGTGTGGATGAGATAAAAGGCCTGTAATCTAGCTTAGAGCATGTTGAGTTCAAAAATGCCAAGTTATGGACATGGAAATGGCTCATGAACCAAGTGAGTTTTGCCCATATTGACAAATTTGATTCTCCCTAACCACAAGGGTGTTTGATGAGTTCTTGGACATTTTGGAAAGCTTGGAATGTGTACTACAATCCATCTTGGTAATGCAAGTTGAAATTCCAAATGGAAGCATGTGAAAAGTGGCCATGAAGTTAGGCAAAAATCCTGCCTATAATAGGTCAAAAATTTTCTAAGTTAAGAATGTTTTGCACCCTTGTTCCAAAAATCATAACTTGAGCTACAAGCTTCTTTTTAGGAAACTTTGTGAATAAAAGTTGTAGATTTTGAAATGGACTATAACTTTCATGTTTTGAGTTTTCCTTGAATCCAAATATATCTTGATGAAAAAGTGGGACAAAGTTAGGAAAAAAATTAGGGATTTTCATAACTTAGAAAAATTCTAAGTTATGAAAATTCTTCATTTCAAACCCTAATTTGTGATTTTTGATTTCTTGATGAAAAAGTTTCATATTTTGACATGTATTGATGAAAAATGAATCTTGACACTTGATTTGACCAAAAAGTCAAAGTTTGACTTTTCAGTATACAGTCAAAAATTGATCAATTGACTGGAAAATTCATCTGTCAATCTTGTGCATTTGGGATCTTTTGAACTTGTTGAACATGTCAAGACAATGCCATTGGGTCCTTGAGTCCATATGTGAGCTTGGTTTGCCATTGGCTAGGTCAAATAGTCAAAAATTGCCTTTGTGCAGTCAAAACCCTAAAAATGACCATTTTGCCCTTTTGGTGATCTGATCAAATTTCTTATGGAGTTGTGATCCAAACTTGACCAAATGGTTCATATGAGTTCATAATGTTGATGTGGGTCAAATTTCATGAGGTTTGATTGTCAATTGACCACAGTTTACTTTTTCCCCAATACAACTGATTGCTAGGACAACTGTCCAATTGACTGGGCAAAGATTGGAATCAAGGCTTGAAACTTGGTATGGATAAACTTGGGAGTCCAATATGAAGCATGAAAGTCATCTTAGGCATTTTAGGTCAAAACATCTTTGTGCAAACTCAAACCCTAATTTGGATCCACAGTGCAAGGAGAAGTCTTGAGTAGAGCAAACCCTAACTTGATCCTGAGCTCCAAGGGTCTTGTGATGAGAAAATGTTGAGGAAATGGGAGGGAAAATTTTGGGGTGCAACAGTTGCCCCTGTTCAATCTTGTTGAACCTGAAGAGTTAGATTGGCAAGTTTGCCTTTCGCGACTCGAGGGTAAAAGGAGATTGGACACTAGAGTGCCCTGAAATTTGCACTCGCATGCTGGAGTATCAGCAATGTGATGGTGGGAATGGGCTTATAGATGTCATTTGGAGAGATGGTGGATAGGAGGATGGGCTTATAGATGCCATCTGGAGGCGTGACAGAACCTTGTCGGGAATGGGCTTATAGATGCCATTTGGAGGTGTTGATCGCGTAAGAGATTCCTTAGCGAGAACTTGCGTACTTTGAGAAAGGAAGATGTTTCCTGGCTTGTTACATGTGTTGATCTTCAAACTCTTCATGCAGATATGCCCTGGCTAGATACAAGTATCGAATCTACAATTGGTTGTTCATAGATGTGCCCTGGCTAGATACAGGTATCGAATCTGGAACTGTTGTCGACAGATGTGCCCTGGCTGGATACAGGTATCGAATCTAGAATTGTCGTCTACAGATATGCCTTGGATGGATACAGGAATCGAATCTTGAATTAGTTGCTCACAGATGTGCCCTGGCTAGATATAGGAATCGAATCTGGAATTGCAAAAGGTTGGTAGAGATAGCTTTCCTGGCTGGATACAGGTGTAAACCTCTGACCTGAGAATGAAAGATAATTTCCTGGCCTGTTACAGGGGTTGATCTTCAAACTCTTCGTGCAGATATGCCCTGGCTAGATACAGGTATCGAATCTACAATTGGTTGTTCACAGATGTGCCCTGGCTAGATATAGGAATCGAATCTGGAACTGCGATAGTTGATAGTAATCATCTTTGGATTGACCTTTTTCCTGAAAAGGCAAAACATTAGTTGTATGCGATGTCATGATGTATGAGATGCATGATATCATGATGCCCAAAATGAGATAGTGTTGTATGCACTTTTTCATGTATGTAAGCAGGATGTATGAAATGTGAAATATTTATGAATGTATTTTTGTCTAGGAAAATAAATCCTTGACGACTGGTCGGGGAATCAAATCTTGGGCTGATGTTGAAGAGTAAAGTTCTTCGTTTCCGCTGGGGATGATGGTTGCAAGAATAAACCGGTAGGAGAAGATGACTCCATCGGGGAATAAACTTGTTGGAGAGATTACTCTGAGGGGAATTACTCTATGGGAAGAGATACTTCGCTGAGGTTTTGATGAGAGCTCCGCTGGGGATTCCGCTGATAAGTTATGTTTGGGAATTTGATAAACTCTGCTGGGGGTAGGAAGAACTTCGCCGAGGACGGACTTCCCGTGGTTATTAGCTGAGGATAACCCAGTTATACCCTGGTGGGGAAATAACCTTTGAATAAAGTCGGGGAGAGACGTACGTACTCTGCAGGTGATAAGCTTCCAGAATCTACTGGGGATAAGCTTCAAGACCTGCTGGGGATATGGATCCCACTTTCCTGGGGAAACTTTTTCAAACTGTACTGGGAAGGGGCTCCACTGGATGTCTTGTACTCCGCCGGGGAACAATATTATATTAAGACTATCGGGGATGCTTGCTGAGGAATATCTATACTCCGCTGGGGAATATTGTGATCTTCTGGGGATACCCAACTTCCTTAAAGCTGACAGTAGGCTAACTCTGCTTGGGGAGAATGTTGCTGACTTGCTAGGGGAACAAAGTGCCTTTTCGGGGCTGACGGGAGAGTATTGCTGAAATCTGGTCTTACTCTGTGGGGAGTTGAGGTGACTTGGTTACGTTCTTCAGCTGAACCTACCTTGGTACCTTGGTGGACAAAGCAACTAGATCGCTTAGACATTTCTAAATTGCCCCTGTTTATGATGTCACATGTAATCAGTCCTTTGTTTCACATGCAACTATCCATGATTAGCAATTAATGTCAAATGCATATATCAAAAATGAACATTGGACGTTCTTCGCAAAACAAAACAGAAAAAGGAAAAACAACGGATAATTGGCAATTTATCTTGGAAAAGAATTTGTATTGATTTTGAAATTTGCCTGTAAATAGGCATTTTGTGTACAGGATGCTGACGTCCTAGTAAGAGAACGCCGCCGAACAACATAGAGTTTATACAATTTTGAAAAGGAAACAAAACAGCTATGTGAAAAATGATCCCACTGGGTTTCAACTCTGGTATCGCCTTTATGTCTTCAAGCGTCTCATCACTTTGCTGCTTAGCTGAAAATGAAGCTGATTGATTGAATTTATCTGAGCCCGATAGTTGATACTGAATTCTGGATGCAAAGTGATCCAATGAGACATAGTGTTACGCTTTATCCCTAACTTTTGCCTGGACCGCCCTTTCGGGTTTTCAGTCCACCGGGATACCCATTTTTGCCCAAGCCGCCTTTTCAGGTTTTTCGACTTGCCGGGTGTACAAATTTTTTTCATTTCATCCCTTATTTTTGCCCGAACCCTTTTGGTTCGCCGGGAAGCCCTTATTTTTGCCTAGGTGTGTCAACCTAGCGGGTCTTTAATTCATGTGTAGTATCTTTTTACTATGTCTGCATTGGCAGGGTGAGGAAGGTCGTCACCATCCATGGTGGTTAGAATCATGGCTCCTCCTGAGAAGATGTGCTTAACCACAAATGGCCCTTCGTACGTAGGGGTCCATTTGCCCCTGGGATCACTTTGAGGAAGAATGATGCGCTTGATTACCAAATCTCCGACTTGATACTCTTGTCGTCTGACCTTTTTGTTGAACGCCATGATCATCCGTTTTTGGTACGTCTAACCATGACAAATAGCAGTGAGTCTCTTTTCGTCGATTAGGTTTAATTGATCAAGCCGAGTCTGGATCCAATCATCTTCTCTTAAGTCTGCATCCTTCATTATCCGGAGAGAGGGTATCTGGACTTCAATAGGCAAGACTGCCTCCATGCCATAGACCAAGGAAAAGGGAGTTGCCCCTGTTGACGTCCGTGCTGAGGTACGGTACCCATGAAGGGCAAACGGTAACATCTCGTGCCAATCTTTTTAGGTCACTGTCATCTTCTGCACAATCTTTTTGACGTTCTTATTCGCTGCTTCTACGGCCTCATTCATCTTTGGCCGGTAGGGAGAAGAATTGTGGTGTTGTATCTTGAATTGCTCGCAGAGCTCAGTGATCATCTTGTTATTAAGATTGGTACCATTGTCCGTAATGATCCTCTCAGGTACACCGTATCGACAGATCAGGTTGTGCCGAATGAATCGTGCCACGACGCTCTTGGTTACGGTGGCGTAGGAAGCTGCTTCAACCCACTTCGTGAAATAATCAATTGCTACTAGGATGAAGCGATGCCCGTTGGATGCCGTCGGTCTGATTTCACCGATCATATCAACGCCCCACATTGCAAAAGGCCAAGGTGCCGTCAAGACGTTCAGAGGAATATGCACCTTATCAGCATAGATTTGGCATTTATGACAAGTTCGAGAATGTTGGTAACAGTCGGCTTCCATTGTGGACCAGAAATATCCTGCCCGAAGGATTTTCTTTGCCATGGTATGTCCACTGGAATGTGTTCCGAAGGTACCTTCATGTAGCTCTGCCATGATCTTTTCTGCTTCAGTCTTATCCACACAACGCAATAAAGTTGAATCATGGTTTCGCTTGTAGAGAATGTCGTTGCTGAGGAAGAACTTTGCTGCGAACCTTCTCAGAAACTTCTTGTCGTTAACGGATGCACCCTCGGGGTATTCTTGAGCTTCAAGGTACCTCTTTACTTCATGATACCAGGGTTTTTCTGTTACCTCTTCGGTTTCGAGATCGCAGCAATGTGCAGGCTCATCCAATTTCCAGATAATGATTCGGGGAGCCTCGTTGTCCCATTTAACTTTGAACATAGAAGACATTGTAGCCAACGCGTCCGCTAACTGATTCTCCTCTCTTGGGAAGTGTTCAAAAGTTATCTCTTCGAAGTGGGGAATCAACGTCAACACATACTCCTTGTAAGGAATAAGATTTGGGTGTTTCGTATCCCACTCGCCTTTGACCTGATTGATCACGAGAGCGGAATCTCCGAAGACACTCAGAAACTTGATCCTTAAGTCAATTGCAGCTTGAAGACCCATGATACATGCCTCATACTCTGCCATGTTGTTGGTGCAGTTGAAACATAGCCGAGCGGTGAGTGGAGTATGAGTGCCTTTGGGGGATATGATCACAGCGTCGATACCATTACCCAAAGCGTTCGAGGCTCCGTCAAAGTGCATAGACCATCGGGATCCTTCCTCAGGTCCTTCATCCGGTCCAGGTACTTCACAATCAGTCACTACCATGATATCCTCGTCTGGAAATTCAAAGTTCATCGACTGGTAGTCGTCTACTGCCTGGTGTGCCAAATGGTCTGCCAGCACACTTCCCTTGATTGCTTTCTGAGTCGTGTACTGGATGTCATATTCCGTCAAGATCATTTGCCATCTTGCTATTCTTCCAGACAGAGCAGGCTTTTCGAATATGTACTTGATTGGATCCATTTTTGAGATCAGCAGAGTAGTGTGAGTCAACATATACTGTCTCAGCCGGCGAGCAGCCCATACCAGAGCGCAGCAAGTTTTCTCGAGCAGTGAGTACCGAGTCTCACAGTCGGTAAACTTTTTGCTCAGGTAATAAATGGCGTGTTCTTTTCGGCCAGACTCGTCATGCTGCCCCAGCACACACCCCATTGAGTTGTCAAGCATTGTCAAGTATAGTATTAGAGGTCTCCCTTCAACCGGCGGCATAAGAATGGGTGGTTCTTGGAGATACTCTTTGATTCTTTTGAAAGTGGCCTGACATTCATCGTTCCAACGTACTACTTGATCTTTCTTCAGCAGCTTGAAGATTGGCTCACATGTAGCAGTTAGATGCGAGATGAATCGGGAAATGTAGTTCAGCCGTCCTAGAAAGCCTCTGACTTCTTTCTCTGTCTTGGGAGTTGGAATCTCTTGTATGGCTTTCACCTTGGCAGGATCTACTTGGATGCCTTTGTCTTTTACGATGAAGCCTAGCAATTTTCCAGATCTTACCCCAAAGGTGCACTTGTTTGGGTTCAACCTCAGCTTGTACAACTTCAGACGATCAAACAGCTTCCGTAGGTGGTCAAGGTGTTCCTCCTCAGTTTGGGACCTTGCAATCATATCGTCGACGTATACTTCTATCTCGTGATGAATCATGTCATGAAATAAAGCAACCATGGCACGTTGGTAGGTTTCCCCAGCATTTTTCAACCCAAAAGGCATGACCTTGTAGCAAAAGGTGCCCCACTGAGTGACAAAAGTGGTCTTCTCCATTTCTTCAGGAGCCATCTTGATCTGATTATAATCGGAGAATCCGTCCATGAAGGAGAATACTTTATGCTGAGCAGTGTTGTCAACCAGGACGTCGATATGAGGCAGAGGGAAATCATCCTTGGGGCTGGCTCTGTTTAAATCCCTGTAATCAACACACATCCGGACCTTACCATCCTTCTTCGGCACTGGAACTACGTTGGCAATCCACTGAGGGTAAGAAGTCACTGCTAGAAACCCGGCATCAAATTGTTTCATAACCCCAGCCTTGATTTTCTCGGACATTTCTGGACGCATACGGCGGACCTTTTGTTTTACCGGAGGGCAGTCTTCCTTGGTAGGCAGGTGATGAACCACAATGTCGGTATCCAACCCAGACATGTTTTCGTAAGACCAGGCAAAGATTTCCACATAGTCATGCAGCATCTGAATCAACCATTGCTTCACACTGAGCTCTAAATTGGCACCAATCTTGACTTCTTTTATGTCTGTCTCCGTACCCAGATTTACCGTTTCCACTGGCTCTTCATGTGGCTGAATGGCCCTCTCATCCTGGAGTAACAGTCTTGCAAGCTCACCAGGCACTTCGCAATCATCTTCACCTTCGTCTTCGGCTAAGTTGATCGGATTTTCAAAGTCATAACTGGCAGTAGCAGAGTCGTTACCAGTGAGATCCAGAGTGGATTGGAACCTGTATAAGTGAGTGTGTGTAAATATAGCTGTTTTGCAATATATAATAAAGAAAGAAAGAGAGCGCAAGATTTTGAAATGCAACAAACATCCAATGTTTTGATTAATGATATATGAAAATGTCATACAAAAGCCCTCACAAATGGAGCCACGGTGCCCCGGGTAGGACATCGGGCCATAAAAGTTTCAACATATTGTTTGTTACAAATTGAAAACAAAAGAGTTCATTACTGAGTGACAAAAGTAATAGGTGTGAAGTCTTTGGCAGTCCAATTGCTTGGTCCACTATCGGTTGTTGGGTAGATCCAGCTGTCGAATTCGGATTCCTCCACTTCGTCTTCAATAGCATTCACTCTTGGGTTGGTGATGAACACAGGAGGTCTTCCAATCCTTGCTTTGCGAACAGCCTTCTGAGCCTCTGCAGTGAAGCCCAAACCAAACTTGTCGGTTTTCGGAGTAATGTCAGGAAGTCGGCCCCATTTTGCACACTCACCCTTCTCAATCACAGCCCGGACATCCTTTAAGGATGCCATCTTCAAAGGATGGTCTTCAATCACAGTTTCAGCCGACGCCAAAGTCTGAGGCACCTCTTCAAAGTGTTGAAAGGGGGTTTCAATGAACTCCCCATCCAATTCTATGTATCGGAACGAGTTTAAGTGGCTGACCATATATTCTTCCTCCCCTTGAACTGTGACAATCTTCCCCCTAACCGGGTACTTAAGCTTTTGATGTAGTGTGGAGGTCACCGCTCCAGCCTTGTGGATCCATGGACGACCCAGCAAACAAGAGTAGGATGGACGGATGTCCATCACATAGAAAGTAGAATCAAAGACTTGAGAACCAACCCTAATTGGAATGTCAACTTCACCATGTACCATCCTTTTCGAGTCGTCAAAGGCTCGGACAACAATGTTACTGGGCTTGAGCTCCAGACCCTCACAATCTAGCCTGTCTAGGGCCTTCTTGGGCAATACATTCAATGAAGAACCGGTTTCTACCAACACATGGGCAAGAGTAGTGCCCCTGCATTCAATAGAGACATGCAGGGCGTCATTATGGTTTTTTCCTTTTGCAGTCACATTGGCGTCAAAAAAGCCCAGACCATTATCGGCAGTCAAGTTGGCCACACAATCAGTAAATTGATCAGCAGAAGTTTCTTGTGGCACATGGGACGTCTTCAGGAAGGATATCAGAGCCTTGGCGTGGGCCTCTGAACACAATAACAGTGATAGCATAGAAATCTTAGAGGGGGTGTTCCCCAACTGCTCAACAACATTGAAATCACTTTTCTTGATAATCTTGAGGATCTCCTCCATCTCTTGCTGGGAGGCTTCAACAGTGGTTGTCTTTGGCGCCTCCGTCAGGGCAGGCAAATCAGTAGAAATCCCTTTGCCCCGAGCGTCAGATGACTCGGCAGCAGGGGTAGAAACAGGAACTTGATTAGGAAGTGGAACATGCACACTTGCGGGTGTGATGATAAGGGGTTTCTGAATAGCTGGTGGCGAAATATCTGGTGAAAACAGCCTACCACTGCGAGTAATTTTGGCAGGCCCGGTGATGTTACTGACACCGGTACTTGTATCAAACTCTTGTTTCACTCCAAGCACATAAACATCTGCCCCATAGTGCCATGGGACAGCTTTGTCGGATGTATAAGGGAGAGGCCCCGGAACAGTGATGATGATAGGAGCAATCTTCTGAGCGGGCATAATTTTGACAGGCTTCTTTGAAGGAGCCTTGGGAGGTTTGTTGAAAATAGTAACAATAGAAACTTCTTCGGCAGGGGCGGCAGGAACAGCAATCTTCTCGAACAAGATTTCCTTGCTATCCATCAGGCTTTGGATACATGATTTCAGCAAAGGACAAACAAAAGGCGAATCAGCACATAGAAGGCAATCTTCACCACATCCCGAAAATAAACCGGCTAGCAACAGATTCCTTTTGACAGTCGATAATGGAGTAACAATCTCTTCCACGTAGGCTACATATCGGTCTTCTTCCACAGCATTCACTCCATGCTGGGGCATGGGAGCGGTCACAACAATGGGCCTCTCGGGCGCCTTAAACTGTACTTCCTTAGCATAAATAAGGTCTTGAACCTTATTCCTCAGAGCCCAGCAATCGTTCGTAGTATGCCTGGGGATATCAGAGTGATAAGCGCAACGGGCGTTGGGGTTGTACTTTGGAGAAGCTGTGTTCACCACCTTCGGAGATTCCTTGACAGTTACCATATTGGTTGATAGTAGTTGCGGCAAAATCTGAGACAGGGTCATACTAAGTCGGGTGTACTGCCTTTTGGGCCTCTCACCCCTTGGTTGGTTGAACTGCTGAGGAGCAGCAACAGGCTTTGAAATTACCAATGCATTGACATCTTGGCGGCGTTCCGGTTTAATCTGTCTTATGGGACCATAAACAGCACTGGCTTCCTTCTTGAAGGGTTTCTTTCCAGTACTCGCGGCGGCACCTTTCTGTATCTTCCCCGACTTGATACCAGCTTCTATCCTCTCGCCAGTCAAGATCAAATCTGTAAACCCGGCAGAGGAATTCCCAATCAGATGATTGAAGAATGGTCTGGACAGGGTCCCTAGGAACATGTCAACAAGTTCATGGTCAGTCAAAGGTGGCTGCACCTTTCCAGCCAGGTCTCTCCACTTTTGTGCATACTCCTTGAATCCTTCGCCCGTCCCCAGTGACATACCCTGAAGTTGGGTACGTGTGGGAGCGAGGTCAGAATTGTACTGATATTGTTTATAAAAAGCAGTAGCCAAGTCCTCCCAGTTTCGGATACTGGCTCCATCCAGCTGATAGAACCACTCGAGTTGAGCCCCAGAAAGGCTATCCTGAAAGAAATGGATCCAAAGGTTCTTGTCTGCAGTGTAAGGTTGGATCTTCCTTACATATGATCTGAGATGCATCTTCGGGCAGGATAGCCCGTCATATCTTACAAAAATTGGCACTTTGAACTTCGGGGGGATCACAATTCCAGCAACTAATCCCAAATCTTCTAAATCTAAGCCGGGAACTCTCTGCAGCTTCATAGATGTCAACCTGTCTTCCAAGCTTTTGTACTTATCATCAGCGGGCGGGTATTGTTAATCAGAGTAGTCTTCGTCTTCTTCAGCCTCCTCTTCTTCAACCTCGGATTCGGAAGGTACCGCAGCCGCATTCCCTTTACTGGTTCCTTCTTCAGATGTAGGGGGAAATTCAAGCACTCTTCTGGCTTCACCCTCAAACCTTCTTCCTAGGGTAGCCACCCCGATTCTCTTCTTCTTCTTTTTCACTTGGTCTTTATTCCCCAGCAGGGCTTTCAGATCCTCCTGGCCCTTTGCCAAGGTCATCAAGAGTTGTTGAAACTGTGCGTTTTGAGACTACAAGTCCTTGACTGTCTGTTCGAGATCCATCTTACTGAAATAAACAGCAGAAAGATAAGGAAACCTGGTGTGGAGACCTGCTTATGTGTATGATGAATGGTATGCTTATGTATGCAATGCATTTAAGGATTTAGAAAGTTCAAAATTGTTGCAAACAAAAAAGAACGCACGTCATATTAATAAGAAGAAATTTGTCAGTACATAAATGCCCCCATGGGCCAAATATTACAAAAAACTTCTCAAGGTAAAAAGACGTTGCGCATCCTCTTTGGTGCGATGTAGGTGTTGAGGGTCTCTTCCTCATGGAGTCGGCGGGTAAGCTCTAAAACCTTCTTCTCACTAGCGTAGAAGCTGGCTTCAAAAGTGTTTCATTCCTCCTTGAGTTGGATCCAACTCTTCTGCATCTCCTCCCACGATGTAGGCATGTCAGGATATAGGATGGTGTAGGGAACCTCTCCTTCCTTAACGGGCTCTTTAATCACAGGGAGAAACGACGTTGCGCATCCTCTTTGGTGCGATGTAGGCATTGACATCTACAAGCTGGTCAGGATTTGGGAACAGGACCAACCCATAAATGAGGAGTGCCACAATTTCTTCAAAGGCTTGTAGATCCAATGAATTCCAACACTCTTGTGCCTTCTCAAACAAGAATTTTGCCAAGAAGCCTTTGACACCGCTTCTAGTTTCCCAATGCCCCTTGATGTCAGATGGTTGCAAGTGTAGTGCTTGAGCAACATCTTCAGGCTTTGGTTCCTTTTCCGTACCGTTGAAAGGTAGTTGATTAAGGATAGGAATTCTCAGGAGTTGAGAAAATTCCTCCAAAGTGGGAACCAACTGGTAGTCGGGGAAAGTGAAACAGTGGTGAAGGGGGTCAAAGAACTGAAACAACACCTTTACCATGTCCTCTTCAATGCTGGTGTTGACTAAGCTGAGCAGTCTACCATGTCTTTCACTGAAGGGAGAGCTTTCCGGAATTCTTGATGTGAGCTCTTTGAGTTGAGGAGGGATTCTCACAAGGTTGACTTGGATAGTTTTCCTGCGAGGAATTTCCATGACCTGTAAAACAAGAACAAAGATGAAGATCTAAACCCTTGAAATGGTTAGTGAATGCATATGATGCTTTATGATGTTTATGATGTATGCACAAAACATATGTACAAGCAATTCACACAAAACCCTAGTTTCAGGCTTGCATGGGGTTTCATAGGTAAGTACCCTCTTGAGTGTAGTTGGCTTAAAAACCTGTCCTATAAATAGTAATCGGGTTCTAAGGAGCTCAATATCATTGGATTGTTTTCATTGTTCATTGTTTTGGTTTAGCCACTTAACTAGCGACCAAAATATTCCAAGAAAACAACCCTCAATGAGTGTAGTATCGAGTATCTACCAAATTCGGACTGCACCAAAGCCGGTCATCTCACTACCCCTAATGAAAGGCCAAGATGGTCAAGTAAGGTTCTAGGTCATTAGTGCTTAGTGACATCACTCAGCGGCCTCGTACTCTCCTTGATTGAACTCAAGGGTTACCGGTACTCACAAATATGTCGCACTAATATAGATATTGCTTCAACCGTGTCGGTATACCCCACACAGTTTCCACAACGTATTGCTATCTATGAATGTTTCCCCAAATCCGGGTGTAGGATTGCAAACCCAAACAAGAGAGCCAAGATGTAAAGCAATCAAAACAAACAATTAGTCATGCAAGAGGGTGATCTAAGCCCTAAGGTTACTCCAATTTTAAAAATTCCCCAGCAGAGTCGCCAGTTCTGTGATACGGTGGGAGAACTAACTTGAGGTTTTGCGTTTGTTTTCGCAAATGTTTCGGTTGAGCAAGAGTCGCCACCGACTTTTTATTTTATCCTAAGGAAAGGTTAAAAAGCACAGCAAAAACCTTTGAGATGTTTTCTTGGGTTCGGGGAGTAGATTATAGAAAGGGAAGGTATTAGCACCCTTTCTATCCATGGTTATCCATGGGCTCTTAGTTACTTGCTTAGATCAACTTGCCTTGATTTTCAATTGTTTGAAATGGTGCTTTGTGTGTGGGTTTTGAAAATGTTTTGAAAAAAGAGGCCAATGTGGTGGCAACCTTTGTAATGATCCATGTTGGGATGTATACAAAGGTGTATGTCTTTTGAAAAAGTTTTCAATGTTTTTGAAAGTTGTTTTGAAAATGTGTTGTGATATGTGGTTTTAAAAAATAGGCAAGTGTTTTTGTTTTACAAGTTGGCAAGTAACCAAGAGCTATCTACCCTAAATTTCTCAAAGATCTTTGCTATGTTTTAACCCTTTTAACAATTTTGTTCCACCATTGTATTTGATGGACAATCTTGTGTTAGGATGTGAACGGGACAGGCGCGGGTCATCGTTTAGACCATGATTGCAATGGTGCCAAGTATCTTTGGGCAATTTTTCCTTTAAGGGACTTGATCATTTTTAGGCAACTTTTGAAAGCGTCATCGAGGGACTATGATCATTTGAATTTGTTTTGTTTTGCCAAAGACACCTAGCATGCAACATGGCCCATTATTGAAGGCAACAAGTGAAGTACCCTAGGGGTGCAAGTGTGATTATTGTTGTCCATTTTCATGCTTGTTTATCTTGAATTTAGGTCAAACTATTTGTTGTTTTTGATTTGCATACAAAACCCTAATTCTAACATGGCATATTTAGAAAGCTTTTTAAAGTGCGGAATTTAAAGATCCTAAATTATTACAACACAAGTTAGGGGATGGGGGGTACAAATGTTCAAATGGGGATATTTTAAGCAAGAAATTAAAATCTAACTATTACATCCAAATTGAAATTTTACAAGGTATTTAATTGCACAATAATTAAATAAAAATAAAATAAATATGCAAGATGCAAAAATGATTTTCATATGTATGTAAAAAAGTATTTTTCATGTGTCAAATAAACAAAAATAAAATGTATTAATTTTTGGTATTTTTAGGTATTTAGGGCAAAACGCTAATTTTGCTAAATAAAATGTATTAATTATTTAATATATGCAATATTTATTAATTATGTACAAAAAATAAATAAAAGAAAGTATATTGTAAAAAAGTGATTTTTTAAGTTAAATATTAATAAAAATAAAAATGTATTATTTTTATGTTTTTTATCCTAAATATTATAATAAATATATAAGTATTTATATTATTTATTAAATATATTAAATATGTACAAAAATTAAGTATTTAATATTTACAAAAAAAAGTATATTTTTTTATAAAATGTTTTCAAAAAGATAAAATAAAATGAAATCAGAAAATAAATATATTTGTATTATTTTTAGTTATTTTAAATAAAAGTATATTTATGTTTATTTATGTACAAAACTAAATGAAACCAAATAAATATCAAATAAAATGCAAAAAATGTGAGAAAAATAACTTTAATATTTTTTATGCTTTGACAAAAATAAATAAGTCAGAAACAAAAATCAAAAGTAAAAAATAATGAAAATAAAATACAATGGGCCAAGGGGGTGCATGTGTGAGAATGTGGTGCAAAAAGAAGAACAATACAGGCCCAGCCCAAGAAGACTTTGTCTTCAACCTCTGAACAAACAAACAGAGCAACGCGAGCTTCCTGCTATCTCATGATTCCTGGACTTTCAAGCAAAATTCATAACACAAGAAATGTAGAGCATCATGTCACGAGTTCATACATATAAAAAACTAGATCTAACTCTCAGAAATGAGAGAGAATTTCTTCTCCCCCAATTTCTGACCTAAGTTTTTGTCAATGTTCAGGTCTTAAATTCTCTCAGCATATGCAATATAAATGGAAAGTGAGGATATGAGTGTGTATGAACTGGTTTTGGCCAAGGCGCACGAATGGATTGAGTTATGGAAGTCCAACTGCAGAGGTGACTCTGTTTTTTTTGCAGTAGGAGGGTGTTTTGATGAATGATGAGGTTTGGAAGGTGGTTAGCTCGTGCCTTAGCTTAGGTTTGATGTTTGGAATGTGTACAACAAGTTTGCCTTAGCTTGTGTTGGCAGAAATGTGAGATGTATTAATGCAAGGTTTCTTCTAACTTAAGCAAAAATGCCAAGTTGGTTTCTAGGCTTATGAAGGCCCCTCAAATTTGCTGCAAAGCTTTGTCTTGATCAGTGGGATATATCCCTGAACTTGTGCCAAAAGGATTTGCATTGTACTTCTTGATTTGCAAACTTGACATAAAGCCATACTTTTCAAAAATGGATAATTTGCTTTTTCCATATTAAGGTTAATATTTTGTGTAATGGCTTAATGGACAAGATAATGCTAGGACACAAAGGTTTTGCATTAAATTATTGAGTGTGGATGAGATAAAAGGCCTGTAATCTAGCTTAGAGCATGCTGAGTTCAAAAATGCCAAGTTATGGACATGGAAATGGCTCATGAACCAAGTGAGTTTTGCCCATATTGACAAATTCGATTATCCCTAACCACAAGGGTGTTTGATGAGTTCTTGGACATTTTGGAAAGCTTGGAATGTGTACTACAATCCATCTTTGTAATGCAAGTTGAAATTCCAAATGGAAGCATGTGAAAAGTTGCCATGAAGTTAGGCAAAAATCCTGCCTAGAATAGGTCAAAAAATTTCTAAGTTAAGAATGTTTTGTACCCTTGTTCCAAAAATCATAACTTGAGCTACAAGCTTCTTTTGAGGAAACTTTGTGAATAAAAGTTATAGATTTTGCAATGGACTATAACTTTCATGTTTTGAGTTTTCCTTGAATTCAAATGTATCTTGATGAAAAAGTGGGACAAATTTAGGAAAAAAATTAGGGATTTTCATAACTTAGAAAAATTCTAAGTTATGAAAATTCTTCATTTCAAACCCTAATTTGTGATTTTTGATTTCTTGATGAAAAAGTTTCATATTTTGACATGTCTTGATGAAAAATGAATCTTGACACTTGATTTGACCAAAAAGTCAAAGTTTGACTTTTCAGTATACAGTCAAAAATTGATCAATTGACTGGAAAATTCATCTGTCAATCTTGTGCATTTAGGATCTTTTGAACTTGTTGAACATGTCAAGACAATGCCATTGGGTCCTAGAGTCCATATGTGAGCTTGGTTTGCCATTGGCTAGGCCAAACAGTCAAAAATTGCCTTTGTGCAGTCAAAACCCTAAAAATGACCATTTTGCCCTTTTGGTGATCTGATCAAATTTCTTATGGAGTTGTGATCCAAACTTGACCAAATGGTTCATATGAGTTCATAATGTTGATGTGGATCAAATTTCATGAGGTTTGACTGTCAATTGACCACAGTTGACTTTTTCCCCAATACAACTGATTTCTAGGACAACTGTCCAATTGACTGGGCAAAGATTGGAATCAAGGCTTGAAACTTGGTATGGATAAACTTGGGAGTCCAATATGAAGCATGAAAGTCATCTTAGGCATTTTAGGTCAAAACATCTTTGTGCAAACTCAAACCCTAATTTTGGTCCACAGTGCAAGGAGAAGTCTTGAGTAGAGCAAACCCTAACTTGATCCTGAGCTCCAAGGGTCTTGTGATGAGAAAATGTTGAGGAAATGGGAGGGAAAATTTTGGGGTACAAAACTATCTTTCTTTGTATAAAATTTTTCTTACTTTTATGACGCTATCCTCTTACTAGGATGTTTGTCTCCTTTGTACAAAACACTTATTCAAAGCAAATACAAAGATATCTCTTTCAAAGTATAGAAAAACTATTTGCCTTTTTCTTTTACACTTGTGTTTTTTTTATTTGAAAAAAATGTCCAATGATTCATTGATGAACATATGCATTTGAACATAATTACTGTTTACAAATAAACAAAGTGGAAAAGAACAATTACTGACAGGTTGAAAGAATAGGAAAACGTCTTTAGACTATTCTAGGGGAAATCCCTACAGTACATCATTAAGATCCCCAGCAAACCTAAAACCAACTTTCAATCCCCAGCAGAGCCAAAACTTCAAACTACCAATCCCCAGCGAAAACCATTCAGTTGCTCCGAATTCCCCAGCAAGTTGTATTGAAGCCTGAAAATCAACCAGATAGCAGTTAACTTTTGTCTCTCCCCAACCTAGGATAATTCCCCAGTAGAGTGGCAGACAATCCAAACTCCTGGACCTACTCCCCAGCAATGAGCCTTCTTCCCCCACAGAGTTTTTATTGCTTCCCAGCAGAATGAAGATTCTCATTCTTAATTCCCCGCAGAAGTCATCAGAGTTTTCTCTATTTCCTCAGCAGAACAAGGATTCCCATTGTGTAATCTCCGATAGAAGTCACCGAAATTCTCAGGTTTCCCCAAGCGGATTACTCAAGCAGTATGTGGCATTGCTCGCAGCAGATTTTTGTCAATACTCCAACTTCAAGACATGAAAGATCCCTATATCCCCAGGAAAATCCTCAGCAATCAAGGATTTTTAATCCCCAACAGTCGCCAAGGATTTATCATCCTCGGCAATCAAGGATTTATTTTCCCCGGCAGCAGTCAATGATTTATTTTCCTCAGCAATACAGCTAATCAGCTTACATGCGCATGCATTAACACACATTTATTGCATCATACATTTCATGCAACATGACTTTGTGTTTCAGCTAACATTTTACCCTTTTCAGGATAAGATTAACAGCTATCTTTAACAAACGTTCAAAAGATTTTAGATACAGTGTGGATACACTCAAGACACGGAAGTCATTCTGTTACTCATTCAGATCTCAACTTCAGATACAGTGCGGATACACTCCAGACATGGAAGTCATTTTGTCACTCATTCAGATTTCACTTATTCAGATACATTCCAGATACACTCCGGACATGGAAGTCATTCTGTCACTCATTCAGATTTCACTTATTCAGATACAGTCCAGATACACTCCAAACATGGAAGTCATTCTGTTACTCATTCAGATTTCACTTATTCAGATACACTCCAGATACACTCCAGACATGGAAGTCATTCTGTCACTCATTCAGATTTCACTTATTCAGATATAGTCTAGATACACTCCAGACATGGAAGTCATTCTGTCACTCATTCAAATTTTCCAGTTCAGATACACTCCAGACACGGAAGTTATTCTGCTACTTATTCATATTCCAGTCCAGATACACTCCAGACATGGAAGTCATTATGTCACTCATTCAGATTTTCCAGTTTAGATACACTCTAGACACGAAAGTCATTATGCTACTTATTCAGATTCCAGTCCAGATACACTCCAGACATGGAAGTCATTTTGTCACTCATTCAGATTTTCCAGTTCAAATACACTCCAGACACGGAAGTCATTCTACTACTTATTCAGATTCCAGTCCAGATACGCTCCAGACACGGAAGCCATTATGTCACTCATTCAGATTCAGACTTCAGATACAATCCAGATACGCTCCAGACACGGATGCCATTCTGTCACTTATTCTGATTTTCCCAGCTTAGATACGCTCCAGACAGGGTTTCCATTCTGTCACTTATTCAGATTCAGAGTTCAGATACAGCTCAGATACGTTCCAGATACGGACACCATTCTGATACTCATTCTTTTGACTTACAACAAACATTCTTGGATGGCATATACAAGCCCATCTCCAACAAGATGTTATCACCTCTCCAAATGGCATCTTTAAGCTCATTCCCTCAACTACACTTTGACGAGTGCAAATTTACGAGCACTCTAGTGTCCAGTCATCTTTTACCTTCGAGTAACGAACGGAAAAACTCGCCAATCTAACTCTTCAGGTTCAAGAAGATTAAACCGGGGAAGCTGTTGTACCCCAAAATTTTCCCACTCATTTATCAAGATTTTCCTCACAATACTTCTTGGACTCAAGACCAGATTAGGGTTTGCTTAGCTCAAGACATCCCCTTGCACTGATAACCTAAAATTAGGGTTTGAGTTTTCACAAGGATTTTTGGACCATCAATGCTTCATGTGACTTTGATACACCATCTTGGACCCCTAAGATTTCTCATGATAAGTTTCAAGCCTTGAATCACATTTTTGCTCAATCAATTGGACAGTTGACCTAAAAATCAGCTGTATTGGGGAAAAAGTCAACCATGGCCAATTTACAGTTAAACTTCATAATTTTTGATCCACAACAACATTTTAGACTCCTATGTACCATTTGATCAAGTTTGGACCACAACTCCTCAAGAAATTTTATCAAATCATCAAAAGGGCAAAATGGTCAAAATTAGAGTTTTGACTGTGGAAGGGCAATTTCTGATTTTTAACCTAGCCAATGACCAATTGGGTTCAAGCATGATTTCAAGGACTCAATGGCATCATCTTGACCTAATTACATGGTTCAAAAGATCTCAAATGCATTGGATTGACAGATGAATTTTCCAATCAACTGATCAAAAGTCAACTGTACACTGAAAAGTCAAACTTTGTCTTTTTGGTCAAAATCAAGTGCAAAGGGTCATAATTCATCAATATATGTCAAAATGTGAAACTTTTTGGCCAATAAAACCAATTTTGCAAATTAGGGTTTTAATTTGAAAAATTTTCATAACTTAGAAATTTTCTAAGTATACAAATTTTCTTATTTTTTCCCAACTTTTCACAACTTTTTCACCATGATACAATTTGATTCAAAGAAAACGTCCAACATGAAAGTTTTAGTCCTCCATGAAATCTACAACTTTTATTCACAAAGTTTTCCCAAAAGATGCTTGGATCTCAAGTTATAAATTTGTGAATAGAGGTCCATGAACTAAATGACTTAGTGAAAATTTGCCCTAATTTAGGCAGGTTTTTGACCTAACTTCATGGACATTTTTCACCTAGTTCCAAGAGGTATATCAAAATGAATTTCAAAGATGGATTGTAGAGTACATTGCAAGATTTCCAAAATGTCCAAGAACTCTCCAAGATCATTTGTGGTTAGGGAGAATCGAAAAAGAGAAATTGGCATTTTGTCACTTTTGTTCAAGCCATTTTTACATGAGTGTCAAGTTGCAAATCTGATCTTGGATGCTTGTTACTTGCATTACAGGTCCTAAACTCATTCTAAACTCCATAATTAAATGCAAACTCAGTGGATAAAGGCTTTGTTTTCACTTTTGGAGCATTGTACAAGTTGTAATTCCATTTTTGGCATAAAGGGCACATTGCCATTTTCATAAAGGCAAGCTTTTCCAACTTTATCAGCCTTGAGCCTTGGACTTGTTCCTTTGGTACAAAAAATTTCCATAGGTTTCAAGCATTGTTTACCAACTCTCTGCAGCCCACAAGCAAGCAAGGACAGGCCTGGTGGATTGGTCACTTCATTTTTCTTCAAGTACAAGAAAAGTAGCCAAAAGGAAAAAGCTTGCACATCAGATGGGGAGTGGACTTTGTATCCATTTTATACATATTCACAAACTGATCACAAGGCTAGAAACGGATGTATAACCTCTGAAACTCTCAAAAACTCCAAAACCCCATTTTTCTGCCAAAACTTCTTGTTTCTGCAAAATCATAGCAAGCTCATTATTTGCTCGTGCGTTTTGCCTTTTAACCTTTGAAACATCTTCCATATATCCTACCAAAGCTATCCAAGCATTCATCTTGCACCTGTAAGCCCTGTTTCAGCCATTGCCATTTTCAAGTTTGGAGGTTGCAGCTTGACTTCTACAGAGAGTTTAAGCTATCCACAAAGCCAGCTAAGCATTGGAATAGCTTGAGGGAACTTCAAGGAAGCTCACACGATCCTCGGGCCTCACTCAAAGTCCCCATATTGTCATATCCAAATCCAGCTGAAGGAGGTATTTTTCAAAACTCTATCTCTCTATTTAGACATCCTCAAGCCACGATTTGTGAAGCAAAAATGTAGTCTCTAGCATGGTGAAGCTGTACATATGCATACTTTCCATTTATATTAACTGAGCTGATAGAATTTGAAGTTTGAAAATACTGAAATTTCTAGGTCACGATTTAGGGCTCATTAAATTCTCTCTGATCTTTGAGAATTAGGTTACAAATTTTATATCATTGGAATCGTGAGATTACAAGCTACATGTTTTATGTTATGGGTTTTTGTTTTTATGCAAGCAATAGAGAGTTACAGATTTAAAGCAGAAACGCGCGCAGGGAGGAAGCTGGAGGATAGGGATGACCTGTCTGGGCCTTGGCGCGCCTTGGGCTTCTTGTTTTTGTTTTCCACACACCCTGACTTGATATCCACACCCCTGGCTTTATTTTGTTTAATTTTCATATTTTCTTTTCATTTTTATATTTATTGTTTTTATTTATTTTTCTGAACCATAAAAATCATGAAAAATATTTTCTTTATTTTTTGTAATTTTATTTTATTTTATTATTATTTTTTGCATAAAAATAATAGTTTATTAGGATAATGGACTTTATTTTCTTAAATAAATTGTAAATACATTTAATAAATACTATACATTTTTATTTTATTATTTTTACACACAAAATATTTATTTTCATACATATTTTAATTTTTAATATTTGTACACAATATTATTTATTATTTTTCTTATATAAAAAATGGATAAAGTAATAATAGAAAATATTATTTTCTTTTAAATCAAAAACTAGGGTTTTACCCTTTCAAAAATAATAATATTTTTTCTCTTATTTTTAGGGCTTAATTAATTTATTTTCTCATACCTTAAACAAATACAAAACATTTATTCCATAAATATATTGCATTGCATATTTAAATATTTGTGTATTTATTTATTTCGCACAATATTCAATTGGATTGTAATAGTACTTTAGGGTTTATTTTGTGCAATATCCCCATTCAAAAACTTGTATCCCCCTCCCATAATATTTGTTGTAATAGTTTAGTTTACTTTTACGCAATTTATTGCTTTCATATTCCATGTTAGTAAAACTAGGGTTTGCATGATAAGACCAAAAACAAACAAATAGAATGCCCTAATACAAGACAAATAAAATGCATGTAAAATGACACACATTGCACACAAGCACCCTTAGGGTTTCACCCACTTGGTTGCCTAAAACAAAATGGCCATGGTATGCATGCAAAGTATCTTGGCAAAACAAAACAAAACAAAAGATCATAGTCCCTCGATGACGCTATCAAAAGGTTGCCTAAACAAATGATCTTGGTCCCTCAAAATGATAAGATACTTGGCAACATTGCTATCATGGTCATACGATGACCCAGCCCGTCCCGTTTAACATCCAAAGATAGGGTTGTTTACCAAATCAATGGTAAATCAACAACGTCAAAGGAATAAAAAATACATAGGAAAGACATTTGAGTAGGGTAGATAGCTCATAGTTACTTGCTCTCTTCCAAACAATCCTTGCTATTTTCAAAAACAAACACACATTTTCAAAACATTTCCAAACAAACTTTCAAAACATTGAAACATTTTTCAAAAGACAAACATCTTTGTATACATTCTTACGAACGAGAATCATTACAAAGATTGCCTAAACGAATGGCATCTTTTCAAAATACTTTCAAAACCACACCAAACACAAAGCACCATTTCAAACAATTTCAAAGGCAAAGCAAGTGATCTAAGAAAGTAACTAAGAGCCCATGGAAAACCATGGATGAAAAGGGTGTTAGCACCTTCCCTTTTCATAATATACCCCCTGAACTTAAGAAAACATCTCAAAGGTATTTCTTGTGCTTTTTTACCTTTCCTTTTGGATAAAATAAAAGTCGATGGCGACTCTTGCTAAACCGAGACATTTGCGATGAAATGCAAAACCTCAAGTAAGTTCTCCCATTGTATCACAGTTCCCCTCTTCGATGTGGTGTTGGCTTCCCCAATGAAGTCAGCACGAGGTCCTCAGTTGATATCTCGATGATGAAGCACTATCTCCCTTAGTGAAGTCTGTATTATATTTCACCAATGAAGTTAGCTTGAAATCCTTAGTTGATGTTTTACCAATATGATTTCCATCTGCCTTATTTGAAATTAGTATTGCAATCCCTAGTAGAAGTGCAGACTGTGAAACATTTTTCCCCCATTGAAGTCTAAGTGTTATTCCCTGGTGAAGCCTGGAGGAGGATGTTATATCCCTGTATCTGTACTGATTTGGTACTATGATTTGTTTATTTCTGGATTGTGTTCTTTCCCAATGAAGTTAAGCCGCGAAATTGGATTTTTGTTTCCTCAGTTGGTGCTTAATTTCTTATGGAATGTTCATCTTGGATGTGATTTAGCCGAGTGTTGATTATGCCCGAGTTGGTTTTTTTCGTTTGTCCCCAGTGTTATATGTCTATTTTGTCAGCATATACATGATAACACTTACACATTCATACAGATATCATGGATAGTTAAATTTAGCAAATCATTTCTCATTAACATTCGTTAATATTTTGTTGACATATTACCCTGTTTTGCAGAGTTGTGTTGTCCTCTCTCCAATAGAGTTCCAACCTTAAGTAGAAAGTGTGTATTCTTTCAATTTCCCCACTAAGTTATCCCTCATGGAAGATTTTTTCCTTATCCTTCCTATACAGCTCTTTCCCTGGATAGATTGGGTTTACCTCTTGAGTTTATTTCTCAAGGGATGTATTTTGGTTGACTGTTTCACTCCAGTTTATTTCTAGTTTGAATCTTTGTTTCCTAGCAATACTATTACTTTGGATCTCTGCAAGCTTCAAGCTTTGGTTTGAAAATGTGCATTTATTTTGCACGAGAAAACTTTATCTCATCAGCAGGAATATTTTGGCATCTCCCCAGGAAGTCATAATTCATTCCCCAGGAAGTCATGATTCACTCCCCGAGAAGTTATGATTCATTCCCCAAGAAGTCATATCTCTTTCCCTAGAGAGTCATTTTTACAATCCTTCTCATAACAACAAGTAGCAGGTCTCTTTATTTGAGAAACTTGTACTTCCCTGTAAAAGTCGACGTTACTTTTTTTTGTCTTCTCTATGAGTGGATAGTTTGCAGTTCATTGTCAAATTACTCCAGTGGATGGAAAGTATTTCAATATCGTAGAGACAGTTAGTTGTGAAATCTTTGCAAGTGGTAGTCTCTTTATTTGAGATAGCTTATATATTACCCTTTTCGGAAAGAATGCCTTGGTTAAAGAAGAAGTTGAGACTCGTTCTAGGTGAAACGCCATGATTTTGGGAAAACTTGTTATTTTTCTCTCTACCTTCAGTGAAAGTTGGTGATTGTTATCTTTTTGCTGCCCTCAGTGAACGTTGGTAGTTCACCGTTAGTGAACAGTGGTGCTATGATATTTTCTCTCTACCTTTAGTGAAAGTTGGTAGTTCACCATCAATGAAAGATGGTGATTGTTATCTTTTTGCTACCCTCAGTGAATGTTGGTATTTCACCGTCAGTGAACGGCGGTGTTATGATATTTTCTCTCTACCTTCAGTGAAAGTTGGTAGTTCACCATCAGTGAAAGTTGGTGATTGTTATATTTTTGCTACCCTCAGTAAACGTTGGTAGTTCATCGTCAGTGAACGGCGGTGCTATGACATTTTCTCTCTACCTTCAGTGAAAGTTGGTAGTTCACCATCAGTGAAAGTTGGTTATTGTTATCTTTTTGCTACCTTCAGTGAACGCTGGTAGTTCACCGTCAGTGAACGGCGGTGCTATGATATTTTCTCTCTACCTTCAGTGAAAGTTGGTAGTTCACCATCAGTGAAAGTTGGTGATTGTTATCTTTTTTCTACCTTTAGTGAATGTTGGTAGTTCACCATCAGCGAACGTCGGTGCTATGATATTTTCCCTCTACCTTCAGTGAAAGTTGGTAGTTCATCGTCAGTGAACGTCGATGATATTTTCTCTTACTACCTTCAGTGAAAGTTGGTAGGTCACTATCAGTGAAAGTTAGTGATTGTTATCTTTTTGCTGCCCTCAGTGAATGTTGATAGTTCACCGTTAGTGAACAGCGATGCTATGATATTTTCTCTCTACCTTCAGTGAAAGTTGGTAGTTCACCATTAGTGAAAGTTGGTGATTGTTATCTTTTTGCTACCCTCGGCGAATGTTGGTAGTTCACCGTCAGTGAATGGCGGTGCTATTATATTTTCTCTCTACCTTCAGTGAAAGTTGGTAGTTCACCATCAGTGAAAGTTGGTGATAGTCATATTTTTGCTACCCTCGGTGAATGTTGGTAGTTCATCGTCAGTGAACGGCGGTGCTATGATATTTTCTCTCTACCTTCAGCGAAAGTTGGTAGTTCACCATCAATGAAAGTTGGTGATTGTTATCTTTTTACTAACTTCAGTGAATGTTGGTAGTTCACTGTCAGTGAACGGCGGTGCTATGATATTTTCTCTCTACCTTCATAGAAAGTTGGTAGTTCACCATCAGTGAAAGTTGGTGATTGTTATCTTTTTGCTACCTTCAGTGAAAGTTGGTAGTTCATCGTCGGTGAACGTCGATGATATTTTCTCTTACTACCTTCAGTGAAAGTTGGTAGGTCTCCATCAGTGAAATTTGGTGATTGTTATCTTTTTGCTACCTTCAGTGAATGTTGGTATTTCACCATCAGTGAACGTCGGTGCTATGATATTTTCTCTCTACCTTCAGTGAAAGTTGGTAGTTCACCATTAGTGAAAGTTGGTGATTGTTATCTTTTTGCTACCTTCAGTGAACGTTGGTAGTCCACCCTCAGTGAACCTTGGTGTTATGATATTGTCTTTATACCTTCAGTGAATGTTGGTAGTTCACCATCAGTGGAATTTGGTGATTATTATCTTTTTGCTACCTTCAATGAAAATTTGTAGTTCACCGTCAGTGAATGTCAGTGCTATGATATTTTCCCTCTACCTTCAGTGAAAGTTGGTAGTTCATCGTCAGTGAACGTCGATGACATTTTCTATTTACCTTCAGTGAAAGTTGGTAGTTCACCATCAATGAAAGTTGGTGATTGTTATCTTCTTGCTGCCTTCAGTGAATGTTGGCAGTTCACCGTCAGTGAACGGCGGTGCTATGATATTTCTTTTCTCGCTACCTTCAGTGAAAGTTGGTAGTTCATCGTCAGTGAATGTCGATGTTTGTCTCTCTACCTTCAGTGAAAGTTGGTAACTCACCGTCAATAAACGTCGGTGTTGTTTTTCTTTTCTCTTTCTACCTTCAGTGAACATTGGTAGTTTCGCCTTCAATAAAAGTTGGTGTATCCTTTGGTCTTTTACCATCCTCTATGAGTCGGGTATTTTCGGATTCACCGGTGATTTATTTTCTTGGTCGGGTTTCTCTTTTGACCCTTATTTCCTTTGATACATCCCCAGTGGTGTTTTGCGTCCTTTTGAAGTTGTTCATATGCGTTCATACTCATAAGAATTGCATGGCATCTTAGGGTCAAAAGTAGGGTTTGTTTTATATTTAAGTATCTTCGATCACGTCGACACGAAGATTTTTAACCTTCGTATCTCCAGATAGAATAAACTTAAATAAGGGCAGTTGTTGTACCCAAAATTTTTCTCCTAATATCCCTTCATCATACCATATTGATTCAATCACAACAAGATCACATTAGGGCTTTTGGTTCTCCTCCCTATCTCTAGCTTTGTTCTTTGAGGAATTACTAAGCACCTTGAGTTGTTTTTCTTTTGTGATCATGCATGTTTTATTTTGACTTTCCTTTTAACTAATAAAATGCAATGTTGGTTTTTCTTGCTTGTTAATAATGTAGGTAAAGGAAATATGGCTTAGCAAGTTGATCCATGGGTTCATGAGTTTATTTCCATGCCATAGTCAATAAATCTTGTGAAATCCAAACCTCACCATTGAAGTTGTTTTGGAATAAATGTCATGGCAAGTTTTACTTTGGTTCACCACATCTCAAAGTTATCAATATTGATTCAAAAGCACAAGGGGTTGATTGAAGAAGTTATCTTTGTTGGGCAAGGCCTTGTTCCCATTGGTCACAAGTTCATATTTCTCTCAATTCTCAAGATATGGAAGTGGTTTTGGTTGCTATGAGTTCTCATTATCATCCTCAACAACTTCAATCTACAAAGCAAAAGTTTTGGTACAAGAAGGTTGTTTAAAATTTTCAAAGTTCCTCAAAGCATTTTCTTGATCTAGAAGATATGGTTTTAAACTTCAAAGAAGTATATCTTGCTCATCTTTTGGTATTTTTGAGTGATTCCAAAAGAATCCTTCTCTTCAAAGGGTTATTAACAATTCACTTCAAAAGTTTCAAGGATTTTTCAAGTGGAAGAAACTTGATGATGAAGAAAGATTACAAGTCCTCTAGATGAACCCCCAATTTCCCATGTGTGACTTCAAATGATCATAAATTGGTCAATTTTTATCACCTTGAGCCCACTCATTTTCCACAATGATCTTGAGGATGTGAACTTTATTCCTTCTTTTATGTGTAAAGTGAGAAAATGGATGTAAGATGCCCTAAGGATACAAAAGATTATAGGTCATTTCATGATTTTTTGCCAACTTCAACAATTCATAACTCTCTCAATTTTTGGAGATTTTGAATGGTTCAAGTTTCAAAATGTCATTCAAGAGGTCTATTTCATTCCATCTCTTTTGGCCAAGAGCAAATTCTAAGAGTAAGGCCATGCTTGGATGCAAAATATTATAAGTCACTTTTGAAGAAATTTTTTGAAATATTTATAAGTATGGAAAGTCAACTTCTTTTTCCCAACTTTGACTCATTGCAACTTTCAGCTCAAACATCCATTTAATTTCATTCTTTATTCATTGCAAAGCTTGTAACCTCATCTTTCTAAAGCATCAAGAATCATGTCCTAAGACCCCTTGAGTTGAAAATGCCATTATTTTGAAATTTGAAAAACATGAAACTGAAGCTTCATCACAAGTCAGATTTTGAAATCTTTGTTTTGGCTTCTAGTCACAAGTTTTCCACGCGTTTTTTTATTATAATAATGTTTAGCAACTTTCCAAAGGCGTTTAGCATCATGAAACGCACGATTTGATTGAGTTTTGATGCTAAACAAGTCACACTTTGTTCATGCTGCAGACCCCCCACGATTTCCCTCCAAACTTCATCATTTCACACGCTTAAGGATCCCATTCATTCTCCTATAAATAGAGGGTCATCCCCCATTCATTTCCTCAAGCTTGAACAGCCAAAATCTCCCTGTCAAACTCACTCCATAACTCACTTTTCTGTAACTTCGAAATCAGTGTCCAATCCTTTTTCAATCCATTTTTTCTATCAATTCACCTTCCTTGATCTTCCCTGAAGTTAACCATACAATTACCTTCAAGAATCGTGACCTATATTGATCCATTGAAGTCAAGTTTCAGAGCTTTGCAACTCAACTTCAATAGGTAGATTTCTCCGTCAATTCTTTTAAACTTTGATATCACTGTGAAGCTCTCATTGCACTGGTTCTAGTCGCAACATTTTCTTTTAACTGGAAACACGTTTTAGCCGTGAATTTTCAAATTCCTTTTTAAAACTTCTCTTCCAAATTGCTTGAGCTACAGTTTATATAAATTTTTCGCGAAGGTGTGGTTGTCTTTGTTTTGATGAGACGAAGCGAATGACATAGGTCTCGTGCTCTAATTTTATAGTTTGAGTGACCTGGTTTTAGGACTGGACGGTGGTTAAAGATGACCAACGTGTCATCCTTCAACCAATGAAACACCGTCATTTGTTTTTTTTTTGAATTTCTGATTTTATATTAAATCTTATGCTTTATTCCCTAAAGTCCATAACATGCACAATGCTCCAGGTCCACTTGATCTGTTTACTAACGCGTTTTGACAATGATCAGATGGTCCATATTTTTTTGGTTTGATATTTTATTTTTTGATTTTCATTTTAACTGTTTTAAACTTCAAAAAATCATAGAAAATTCATTTTAAGTCTAAAAAATCTGAAAAAATTATGAAAAATATTATTGATTTTTCTCTTTCTGATTTTTATTTTTTCACAATTTTATTTTGTGTTTTGATTTTTTTTAATAAATTTTCACTTTATTTGAATTGTTTTAAATGTTTAAAAATACTTTTATGCATTTTTAAATTCTTAAAAAATATTGGAATGATTCAATGATATTGTGACAAATAATGATGACCTCATTTATTTTTTATTTCTGACTTTGTTATTTTTTATCATTTTTGGTTTATTTTACTCATTTATTTTAATTTTAAAAATAGTTTCTGACTTTATAAAATTACCTAAATTTTTATAAAAATATTTGAGTTCATTTCTGATTTTTCTATGGTCTTACTTAATATTTCTTGATTAATTTGAACATAGTTAATATTTTTCTCTCTTATTTCCATTTTAAAACATTTTAAAACCCTTCTTTAATATATGTATATATATATATATATATATATATATATATATATATATATATATATATATATATATATATATATATATATATATATATATATATATATATATATATATATATATATATATATATATATATATATATATATATATATATATATATATATATATATATATATATATATATATATATATATATTAAATGTAAAATTATTTTGTGATTATTTTCTGGCTGATCTTGGGTTGAATTTTTGATCATGAACTTTGTTAACATCATAGGATACATGGTGTTGAGTCTAACTCCATAAAAATGGATGAATGATTTTAATAATAGTTTGATTAAATTTTAATTCAAAAGTGGTTTGTATATTCTTTCCCACCCCTTTTCGTCTCATCCCTTTCTTATTGCACTAAGTGTTATTGGAGCATGATCTCTATATCATGTCTCAAAACAAATGGTGCATAGATTGCTATTGACCGACCTCAAAATAGGTGTGACTTCTATATAAGTCCACTTACGATTTCTTAACATAACGCTAAATTTTGTCCCGATTCGAATAAATGATCATTTGTGGCCCAAACCTATGTTTGCAAGCCCATGTATGTTAATTTGGTCTCTTTGATCCAATAACCTTGAGATTCATTGTGTGGAGGTTTTGGTTCTACCAATCCTCTAATGGATCTACATCACTTTTGGTCAACGCGGATCACTTAAACATTGTTGATCATTAAATGATACTTTTGAGGACTCTAAAATGGATGATATACATGACAAAAAGCAAATGCAATTCATTGTGTGGAGGCTTTTGTTGTACTAATCCTCTAATGAGTTCCAAATACAAGTTTCAAGATGGGCATCCAACTAATCACTAATTACTAATAATTGACTCTATTTTGTGCTTTTATTTTTATGCTTTTTATTTTATGCACCATTTACTTTAGCATTTACATTTCATGCTATTTTCATCTTATCTCACTTGAGCATTTACTTTCTTGTCATTTTTATTTTTCTCACTTGAGATTTTCTTTTCTTTTTGAAGATACCTAATAATCAACATGAACCATAAAAAACTTTAATGATACTTTGACTATTTGGTTACTATCCTTGGCATTATGAAGTTTTGGACTTCTTGGACTTAGGGTTATAAAAATTGGCCTATGTTGGAGACCTTGTGACCTTAATTGATATTTTGTCTGGAGTTCTTGAGGTTTACCTCAAGATATTGGGTTGTTTGTTTGTTTTGTATGCGGGTTATTGTGATTACATTCTTTGTTTGTAATCTGGAATTCACCCATATAGAGTTGTTACTCTGTCCAATTTTTGTGAAGACTTAATACACTTGAAGTTTGGTTCACTCAAGAGGTCTAGTATCTTTGCTTACTTGGTTTCAATCTAAAGTATGGGAATTCTATCTTGACTCATAATGTAAAGTGTTGGCTTCTTGTTGGTTAGATGGTTCCTATCCCTAGCTTTTACCTTATGTTTTAGCATAGTCTCTTCTTCTCCTCTCATCTTCTTTAATTTCAAAAATCTTCTCCCTTCTTTTGAAAACCCTTCTAGTTTTTAAACTTGAACCACTTTCATAATAAACTTGGACTTATTTCCATGCTTTTTTTTCAAAAACAATTCCATAAATAAACTCCAATCAACTTATAATACCTCGACATTTTTGTGAGAATACTAAAAGTCAATCAATCTCATTTCAAACCATTTTTCCGCTTTGGCTTTTTATTTTAAAACCTTTCTCAAAAGATTAGACTCTTGCTAATCTTTGTAGTGATACAAACAACTATACTTCTATAATATGTAGTGAAGAGAGATATATTTCACTTGGGTGTTGAGTGAGGTATTGTTGATTTTAAAATCCAAGCCATATCCTCCACTTTGAGATGATGCAAATTCTCCTTTCTCATGATTGTGGGATGTGAGTATGTTTTCCACACGGACAATGACGATGATGTCTTATCTCATAAAAATTAACCAACACACTTGTGTTTTAAAATTTTTAAAAGAGGAACTATGTGTACCCTGATCCCCTATTGCATGAAAGGTGGTACGTAGGCACTAAAGGTTCGCAACCGCGGCATGTGAAAAAATCATAAAAAATATGTTTCTTTTCTCACCTCCACCATCTATTTCTATACAACATTTTATAGCCAAAATATACAGATTTTACAAAGAGGTTCTTACAGAGTATCGTAGAAGTTTAGGGTGCTAATACCTTCCCTTTGCATAACACACCCCCTTACCTAGAATCTTTCCCCCTCTTTTTTGGTTTACCCCCTCTTTTCCCATTCCTTTGGAAACAATAAAGCGCGGTGGCGATTTTTATTTTGATTTGTATAAGTCTAGTCAATCCAATGGCTTAGTCTTAAACATTTCTACCGCTACAGCTAATGGTATAAGTTCAATTTTATATGTCCTTTGTTGATCGAGACCAGTTTATTTTTGGTATGCCCGTTCGGATCCGATATCTATTCGTATCTTTTGAGTCTAGTTTTGTCTAGTCTTCTTGGTTTTAGTTTCATCTCATTATTATAATTTGTGTTCCAGTTATGCCCTGGTACATTCTTCTAGAGTCTAGCATCCACTAGTTCCCTTGGTGTAAGTCCAATCTCTACTTGGATTACTTTTTGAGTCTAATCTCTACTTGGCTTAGTTTTCGAGTCCAATCTCTACTTGGCTTACTTTTTGAGTCCAATCTTTACTTGGCTTACCTTTCAAGTCCAATCTTTACTTGGATCATCTTTCAAATCCAATTTCTACTTGGTATATTTCTTGAGTCCAGTATTATCTGACACTCTTTGGTAAGATTCAGTATTCACTAGCTTTTCTCTATTTCACCTAGTTTGCTTGGTGTTATCCTCACAAAAATACAGTTATCCTTGTTGCTTTAATCTCTTATTCAAGAGGTTCTTTTAGTATTCAATCCTCTTCCACCTTGAACGTTTGAAAGTTGTCACTTTTTCTCACTTATCAGGTTTAAGATGATTGAATAGAGGCAGTTGTTGCACCCTAAAATTTACCCTCTTGATTTTTAGAACTTTAAAGGCTTATTTTCCATCATATGCATTCATACATTGTGATAGGATAAAGGCATTTTGGTTCTTAAGTTCCCCTGCAAGCTATGAAAGATTGTTGTGTTATCAATAAGTGCAAGAAGGGTCTCATTCCCTCCATCTTTGAGTCACTTAAGCTAAAAAGGTTTCTCATACCTCAATACATCTCAATTATTTATTTGATTCATCATAAGTGTAAAAATTGCAAGTGTTGATGGTGAAACACTGCTCTCCTATTCATATCTTGAGATTAGGGTTTTGGCTAGTTGAAGTGTTTGATGTTTGTGTGCGCCAAATTTATGAAGGAATTTCCTATCATTGTCATTGAGGCTTATTTTTTCAAAGAATATCTCATTATGTTCCTTGTAATTAGGGTTTTGAAGCTTAAGCATCATCTCCTAGCACAAAAGACCAAATTAGGGTTTTTGATTCAATCAGGACATCTTTGACCTTTTAGGAAGGACTTGATTCACTTCTTCTCTACATGTACATAAGCATCTATGATTGAAGAATTGATCATCAATTTTGATTGGAAATGGTTCAATTGATAAATTGGGGGTAAAACAATCATCTGAGCAAAAGTCAACAAAAGTCAACTATTGACCAAGAGGACTTATGGTCAAAGTTGATGCCAATGATCATGTTTGAACATCATGTGGCCTATGAGTGAAGAAATTAAATAAGAAGGTTGATTTTGAAGTTAACTTATTCATGATGGTATCTTGGTAAAATTTAATAATTTATGAAGTATGGAAACTCATAAGGATGAATTTCAAAAATCCATAACTTCTCCATCTTTTATTGAAAATTTGCAAATGTTACATGCTTGGAAAGAGGAGAAAAATTTCTCCAACGTTGTCAATGCGATCCCATGTCCAAAAAATGATTATTTTGAGAGTTATGGTGCATTGAAAATCTTGACACTTAGTAAAATTTCCAAGGCGTGTACATAAGGTATGATTTCTTCATGGCCAGTTTTCAGGGTTTAAATGGATTCAATTCAAAAAGTCATCAACATCAAAATTGAAGCTTGAATCCTCCTCTATAATTTTGATTCAAATATCTTTCCATTTGGTGCACTATGGAGAGAGATATAGTGTTTAGGATTTTAAGCCTCAAGATGTCAATTTTCCAGCAAGCATGCATGCCCGACCTGAAATTTCATCAAACAGTTGGTGGGAACATGTTCATGGTCATTTTGATTGTTGAATCACGCATCATTTTTAAAAGTGATCAACATAAGAAATGAAATTTGGATCTTCCTCTTCAAGTTTAATTCAAACTTTATTCAATTTTGCGCATTATAGAGAGAGAGAGAGAGAGAGAGAGAGAGAGAGAGAGAGAGATAGAGAGAGAGAGAGAGAGAGATATTGTGTTTTGGATTCAAAGGTTCAAATGGATATTTCTGGCTAGCGTGACCAGCCAAATCGCGTGCGCAAGAGGCCTAGCCTTGCCTGGCCAGTCCCATTCTCATAATTTTCGTGCCAAGTTGTCAATATCTTGCAAGCTTCATTTTAAAAGCTTATCAACATCAATTTTGGAGCTTATGAGCTCATCTTTCTAATGATCCAAAAACTATGAAAAACGCACGAGTAAAAAGAGAGATATTAAGTTTTGGTTATGGTTGATTGCATGGAAATGCAAGGTAAGAAGGCATAATTGTTTTTTTACATATGAGAGAAATTTGATGCATAACCTTTACCATGCACTTCATGCATATACTTCATGATTTTCTTGCATCATTTTATTTCCATAAAAAGCCAAACAACCCCCCATAAAATGCATGCTCACGAATTCCCTCTTCTTTTCCAAAAAAAAAAACTTTCTCTTCACTCTTTCTCTCACCCCATGTGCTCACAATTCCAGCTCACACACTCACACATATTTCACTCATTTTCACTCTCTTTTCTCTCATCAAAACAAAAGCAATACCACTACATCACAATACAAAATGCAAGGCAAGATGCTCTTTTTCTCAAACTTTCAGTTTTTTCCATAAAGCCCTCCAACAGATCTTTTGCATAATGACACCCTTACCCTCACCTTGAGACTGCTATTTAAAATTTTCATTTCATTCATTTCATCACACACACGAAATCTACTCTTCTCTCGAGTCAGTTTCTACATTCCTCTCTTTTGAAGCAATTTCATTGGAAGCTTTTAATTTCTTTGCTCAAGATCTCCACTCTCACTTAATTCTGCCGATATGAAGTTGAAGAAGGAAGATACTATGGGTTTCTTGCTATTGGATCTCAAAGAATCGTGAATTTATTTTTCACATCAAGGTATGTTCCTTTGAACTTAGATTATTTTCAGCTGGATCTAATTCTTTGAATCATTTCATGATGAGTTAGCTGGCCAAACAATATGTTGGATGTATTTTATTTTGCGTAAATCTGAGTTTGAGTCGTGTTTTCAAGTTTATGAAAGTATGTGAAAATTGTGTGCTCAGTGACTCTCGTGTCTATTTTTCTCTTTGATCTTGAATTGTTTGATAAATTCATGAGCATCATGGTAATCCTTATCATTTTGTGAGCAATTTTGATGTTTGGATCGTGCAATTTGGTTGAATATCAAGGGAGATATCTGGATCTGAAATTTAGATGATAGATCTATTTTTGAACATGTTTAAATTTCATGCATACAGTGATTTTCGTGTGCACTTTTCTCCATGATCCATGCCTCATTTTGAAAAAATTCTTGATGCTATCCTGATCTACTCATTTTGATCTTGAATTTTTGTTTTAATTTCATCTTATTTCATTGAGAATTGAGAGTTATCGTGCTCTGAAAGTCACATGTTGAGACTATTTTTGCGCTAGGGTTTTGGTTCTCATGACAGGAATGATGATGTGGTGTGTTTTGATTGAGCATGTTTAATATCTTTTTGCAGTGTTTTTTGATTGAGCGTGTTTAATATCTTTTTGCAGTGTTTTTTGATCATAATAGGTGTTATAGATCAGTATCTATTTTAAACTTTATTTTAATTTAATTGTTTTGTCAATTTTATTTTAAATAGTTTCATATATTAAACAATTCCATAAAAAGTATTCTATTTTTTATTATAATTTTTATTTTATCATGTCATCATTTTTGAATGATTAATTAATTCGTAGAGATTAATTAGGTGTTTTAATCACTTTTTTTAACTTTTTTATTTTATTTTTTAATTTTCATTAACCTAAAAAATCACCAAAAATATTTTCTGACTTCCTTATGTTGTTAGTTTAATATTGATATTTTTATCTCATTTTTATTATTTGTTTTCATTTGATTTTAAAATTTGTAACGCTTAAAGTGTCCTTTTGCTAAATTTGCTTGCTTATGTTACAAGTTTGATTTAATTCTCTAATTTCCTCAACTTGTGAAATCCAAAAACAATTGGATTAGAGTCCTTGGATGAGTTAAGATCATGAATATCATTTTTTTTTAATTTTAAACCTTGATTTTATATTTTTCAAATTATTTTTCAAAACATGTCTAGATTTAGTACTTTGATAACTAGTCTTGGTGGTTGCATTTCAAAAACCTAATTCTTCTTCAATCCAAGGATCATAACCTTTGCTTCTGACTTTTATAAGTCCTTAGGGAGATGGATTCATTTTTATTTGAATTTAAAAGTCTTCTTTCTATTTTCCCCCTAATTTTTGATTGAATCTGTCTTTTGTGACTTGCTTGAACTTTTTGCCTTTGATTTGCTATTGTGTGAAACTTTTTAGGGCTGAGTTTTGTATTGATGACAATCCCTGGATACTCTTAGTATATCATTATCTTGGAACAATCAAATTTATCCTTTTTAGCTATTTGATGATCACTTTGTTTTGGACTCCTGAATTGTGCAAGCTTTGAACCCTAGTTTGTAACTTTGGGTAAATCCTTTGAGCCAATCCTTGCCATGATTGTGTTTCATTGAGATTCATAGATATGATAACACAAGGATAGCCTTATTAAAGGCTTGATAGTCATTTTATCTCCTTTTATCATTTTCTTATTCCATTTTGAGATTGATCTTTTCTTATGTTTCTTTGTGGATTATATGAGATATAATGAATGCACTTGTGCAAAATGTTTAAGGAACCAAGTTACTTATACTTTCTCTTGTTCTAATTATCATTTTTAGAGCATTGAGTTCATGTCTATGAACCATTCAAGTACTCTAACATTTCACCTTTGTTTAGAGGCCATGTACTTATCTTTTGCGGTCATGGTTTAGGAGAATGTGTTTATGTATTTCCAATTGAGTGATAATGATCCAAAAAGGTTTAATTCTCTTTGCTTATACTTCTGACCTCATTCCTTATGACCTATAAATAAATTCTCCTTTGATTCTTTAATTGACATTTCATTGTCAACTTATCATGATGACAAGTTAGGAGCCACATTCTTTATTTTGACCTAGTTTATGTGTGATGTGTGATGAATGTTGTTTGAGGACTTTGAGTCTAAAATTTCTATGTTTAAGCATTGATCTTAACCTCTATCATTATCTTATTTATTATACTTTCTTGATCCTTGGTTAAGCCCTCAATTTCTAACCAACTTGGTGATACATAAGAAGCTACATTATCTTTTCTATTTGTGTTTTGAGCATCATTGTCTAATGATTACCTCATATGCTTTTGTTCCATGTACCATGAATGTAAGTTGATGTTAGATACTTCCCATAACATCTAAAAGCATTGAATTTGATTTATTTAGATCATTTTTCTTTTATGCATCAAAGGGACTATACTTTGTCATATATCATGAAACTTAAGTTTGTTATCTTGTGGACATTTCTTGAGTATTTAAGTTCATGATTGATATCTTGTGAGGTTTTCATCATCACCCTATGATAAACAAGATGTCATTGCACTTTTACTTGATCATTATCAACCTCGTTTGATTTAAGGCAAGTATTATCCATCATTAGATGATTTTGTTTATCAACTAGGTGACTTTTCTTGTGTAAGAAATTTCATCTTCTTACTTGGTTAATATTGAGTCTCATCTAGAGTTAACTTACTATACAAGTCACAAATTTCATAATTCATCAATTATGCTCTTTTATTTTGATCTTTACTTGTTAAATTGAACATGCTTGCTTGCCTCATTTTGCCATTTTCTTTGTGTGATATGTGTGCATCCCTTTCCCCATGCTTGTGATGTTTGAATGTATAATATTAGAGATTATTTTCTACTGGCTTGTGTGTTTTGTCACCCTATTAACATGTTCCCTCTTCATCTATCCCTTTCTTATTCTTCACTCACCTTTAGGAACATTTTAGGGTTTGGTTTTGACATAGTATTGCCTTATCTTTTGAATGTGCTTGAGTAGTATTACCTTAGGGGTGTTAAAGGTCATTGATATGTATTGTCTCTAAGTGTTTTATTATGAATCCACTCTTTCTTGATGACCGGAAAAATATAAAGTGTACTATTTTCGCGATGTAGTAATAGTGGGAATTTCCAAAGATATCGATCTCGAGGAGTGCATATGACTATCTAGTTGGATACGTGGTTCAATTGAACAAAAACAATATGGTGGGTTTGGATTTGGGATTTAAAATTTAATAATACTAATAATGAGCAGAAAGTAAATTATGACTTTTTATAATAAAGAGCAACATGCTAGGGGTAAGTGTATGATTTGTCAACTGATGACTTTGACTCTTGGTCTTTTCAACAAGTTCATTAACCTCAACTATCAATTCTTAAGATTATTTTTCCCTAATTCCTTAGTTTAAAACCTTTATCCTTTTGCCCTAATTTCAATATCCATTCAAATTAGTGAAGAAGTCAAGCATTTGATTATCAAGCATTTATCTGGTTATTAGAGGATTACCCTAGTCCTAGGTGAAATCTTCTAAAATATAATTATTTTAGAAAACCCTAACACGGCTGTCCAGTTCTACTGTGTTAAGAAAAGTAAACCCTATTGGTCCAACATGGCAAAATGATATTATAATTTGAAACAATTAAATTGATGAAAAAGAACTAATATGTTAATAAAATAAAGAGATCAGTATCATTGTGATGACAAATCAGGAACACCCCATATCATTGGGGGGGGGGGGGGGGGTATCCACTCATAGAATTAAAAAGAACAATAATGATAATACTAGAGTTAGACATTACACAAAGGTTGGATTTGTAGATCTTCAATTGATATCGCGCCTGAAAGATTCTCTGTCTCCAAAACTATTAAAACTTCCTCCTTCATTGTGTAATTCTTCAATCATCCAAAAAGTCCTTTTTTCTTCTCAGAAATAGATCTAAATAATGTTAGGTCATCCCTTAGCAATGCAAAAATTTCAAAAATACCCTTAGTCTCCATGACACTAAAAATTCCAAAAATCATAATTCTTAGTGTATTGACCGACACGGGTTGTGTCATGTGACACCGACACAAGTGTTAACTTCTATTTCTTATTTGTTGGCACACTCCCATGCAGGTGTTTTGACACGGGCCGTGTCGTGTGACACGGGAACCCGTGTGAGCCTCTGTCTCTCGCTTCTTGGCACGCTCACATGCAAATGTTTTGACACGGGCCTTGTCGTGTGACACGGGCACCTATGTCAGCCTCTATCTCTTCTCCCAGATTACAGTTGTGCATCCTCTCCGGACACGGCCCATGTCAGGTGACACGAATGGCCGTGTCAGGACCCATGTAACCTCCAAAATTCTTCTTCTCAATATCAGAACTCCCATTTTACTTGCGTAAGACCGCTAGGCTCTTTGCCTGAATCTGACAACATAGACCACTACCACGAAAACACATCAAATGCAACAAAAACATATAAATTTATACTAAAAATATTACATTAAAGGAAAATTGGAAAAGTCAAATATATTAAAAAATAATAGACAAAAGAACCAAAGTGTTATCGATTTTCGCAGATTCATGCCGAATAAATGAATGAAAACTTAGTAGAATTGGTGACCGATTACAACCCCAAACTTATCTCATTACTTGTCCTTAAGTGATGCATAGAACAACACAAAGGTCACCCTCTAACTTTCCACATTTCTTACCATAATACTACCTCGATCATTTGCGACTATCTTTTCACCTTCCTTTCAACATTTCCTTCTTTACCGACTTTTGATGTTCCGCTACACCTCCATATTGAAGCAACTCTTTACGTGTCATCTTTTCACACTCTCACCAAATCTCTCAAGTTAAAGTGTTTACACTCAATAATCAAAGCATGCAAAGTCAACTCACAAATTTGAATAACATCTACCTTCATCTCATACAAACACGACACGCACTTTTTGAGGGATTTTATATTTGTAACCGGGCTTACGGACACGGTGGGATAAAAAAACAAAAGGGAAAACTAGGAGTTTTTGACTCAAAGTCAGTGCTACTATAGTCATTACTATGTCATGTACCTTATTTATAATCAAGAGCATAAGACACCATTTTCTTAGAATTAGTTGCTCTTTTTTTTTCTTCTACAAATGTTTGTTTTGAGCATTATTTTTCTTTTAAAATATTCTTTTTAACCAAATCCTTCTCTAGGTAAGTGCGTTGTTCTACTTCTCACTTCATTTTTTTTTCCTCTTTTATTTTTTTTTAGTTTATTTTCCCTTTTTTCTTCTGCACTTACCACAATTGTCTTCTTGGTGTCCCGACCCCAAACTTAAGAATTTTGACACAGATCAAACATAAAAACACTTATCTAAGCAGGGTGAGGTAGTGTTTGGGCTAATGGTTAAATAAAGTGGTTAACAAATAAACAAAAAAACTAATATAAGGCTCAAACTGATATAAGGCTCAGTGTGTATACATGTGTGTAGAAATTCCAACAGATACTTACGCAAACCAAAAGTGACAATGACATACCTGAAAAACTCTCATGATGATATTTTTGTTTGGATTTTTATAATCTTCACCATGTTTGGGGTATAGGTGACAAGTTCCAAAATGCCTCTAGTGTGATGTAGCTTCACCTCTGTTTCGGTTACACAATATTCATGTATTAGTCAAGTGTTGGAAAGTCACGTCCAATAATTCTTTTGGTTAGTATCAACTTTCAGGGGTTTCCTCAAGAACAAGCATGAGTTGTGTCTTTCATCCATAGACTACCAGCTTCATCAATCATCCTGCATCAATACCCTCAATCTGTAACACACTAAAAACAAAACATAACGAAAAATATCGAAATTAACAATACTAAAAAACTGAAAACTAAAAACAATAATAGTAAAACAATAACCCCCATCACACTTTAACTAAACATTATCCAAATGTTTTTGTACAAGAGAGAAGGGGAACTCACAAAACATCACTGCAGGGGAGGAGGAAATTGCAACATTAAATGTTGCATCATCTTATGCATCTCATCCACCAACCTTCCATGTCTAACCTGCTCAACTTCTTGACGTGTTTGCTCCTCTTAGAGGTCCCTAAACTCAGCTTGCATCCATGACAACTGGTCTTGAGTCATAAATTGTGACCCTGTAACTGATTGAGTGGGCATCTCTAGGGGAGGATCCACTTGCTCTTGATCCTGAGTATCCGCATCCATTTGGTCCTCTGCATCATGGTCCACATCATTATTCTTACTCTGATCATCCTAGAGATTACTTACTGTGATCGGTGGATCTGGAACTGACTGTTTTAAAGCTGGTTCGCGAAATGTCGCGGAAGCAAGAGTCGCCACCGTCTTTTATTTTCTCCAACATGGACAGGACAAAAGCACAGAAAAATTCCTTTAAAGAGATTGCTCTCGGTTCGGGAGGTAGGTTATAGAAAGGGAAGGTGTTAGCACCCTTTCTATCCATGGTTATCCATGGGCTCTTAGGTACTTGCTCAATGTGTTTTCAAAATTGTTGTTTGCTTTTCAATTGTGGGTTTCAAAAATATTCTTTGAAAAGTTTCAATTCGACTCGTACGTCAGAGTGTTTGAAAAGTTTGTTTTGAAAGTTTTTGAAAGTGTGTCGGTGTGAAAAGATGTTTTGATTTGTTTGAATAGAGCAAGTATCCTTGAGAACCTACCTACCCTAAGGAATTCGTCTGTGTAAATGTCCTTGAAAGTAGTGTCATCCCACCATTGAGAGGTAGGTAGCACCACCGTTGGAGGTGTTCGGGTCAATTCGAGTTTTAGGGACGTGGTGATCACCAGAGCAATGGGAAGACACCTTAGAAGCTACCCTTATGCCATTGATCTTTTATTCCGAGGCAACTTATTCGAGGCAACTTTGTTTTAGGCAACTAGATCAATGGACACAAGGACTTACTAAAATATCCTCTACTCGATGATCACCTTTCGAAAGGCGACAGTGAGGCGTACCCTAGGGGTGGTGTGTGCGAATTGTGTGTCATTTTCAGTTTATTGTTTGTCTTGTCATGCATTGGTGATCTAACGATTCGATTTTATTTTTGGGCATTCATTCTTTCATGTTATTGTTTAACAATTAAAAGTGCGGGAATTTAAAGTGCGGAAAAGATAAAAGTCCTACGCTATTACAAAGGGCGAGGGTCTACAACGCCAAATTAATCCAGACCCGTTTTAAAATAAATTGCAGAAAAGAAATGTCTAATAGCTATTACATGGCTTTGGTACAAATACATTATTATTTAAACGATTATAAAATAAATGCGCGAAACAAAGAAATTAAGACAAAACTAGGGCGTTGGACCCTTTTGCAAACAATTACAATTAACAAGGAATTTAAAATTAAAATTAAATGAGAATGATATTTTTGTGTTTTTTAAATTTAATGAGAAAAAGGAGTTAATTGAAATTAAATTAAATATTAGAACTAATTCTATTGTTTTTTAAGTTTATTATGAAAATATTGACTTTTAACCTAATTTAATTCTAAATTAATTTATGTACATTTTTTAATTTATGAAAATAAATAAATAACATTATTATTCTGAAAAAAGAGGGAGAATTAAAAGAAAATAAAAAGTTATTAAACCTAAACTCTATTTTTTGGATTTTTAGTTATTAAGAAAGTATTAAAATCTAACCTAAAATGCAACCCTAGTTTAATTATGAAAAATACTAATACTATGGCAAAAAACAAGGAAAGTTAAAAGGAAAAAGTCATTAACCTAATTCTATGTTTTTGTTTTGATTTTTATTAAAAGGAATTAAAGTTGAAAACCTAATTAAAACTAAATATTTACATGTTATTATTTATGAAAATAATTATAATATAAATTATATATTTTGGCATTTTTTGATTTTATGATGTTTTTACATTTTGATTAAAAATTAAATAAAACAAATAATTAAAATAACATAACAATTAAAATAAATGAAGAATATAAGAAAAATAAATAAATTTGCCAAACCAGGTGGGGTGTAGTCCCAGAATTGTGAGGTGCAGATTTGAAAAGCCTGGCCCATTTGCTTGAAGTCCATTGACTTTTTTGATCAGGTATGGCATGTTGACTGGAGTCCATGATACACCTTTGGTCATGGCCCTTGGATTGCTTCTAATGGACGCGTGGAGGGTGATTTTTGAGTATGCATGGTGTACCTGGACATTAGCAAAGCATGGAATTTTGTTTTGAAAAATAATATGAATTTTGCCAGACCTGGGACTTGAACCCAGGTCATGAGAGTCACATGCACGCTTCCTTATCCACTGGGCCAGTTGTGTTTCAATTAACATATAATATAATATAAATAATATAAAAGAAAAGTGGCACAACTCTTGGAACGCGCGCGAATTTTTAAACCTCCCAATCCCTGCATGCCACCACATCATCCCTTCCATTTTCCTGAAACACAAAGAAAGAAGGCAACGGTTTTTGAAACGTTGCATTAGGCAGCTTTTGAGAAAATAGCGATTAGGTCCCTGTAGCTCATAAATTTGTCGCGACCATATCTTCTTCTTCGTCTCTAAACACTGAGTTCAACCATGGTGGTCATGGGCCCTAATTTTTCCTCTATGCAAAATCCCTAATTTAAGAAAACTGTAACCCTAGGATTCGAAAATGGTGGATTAGCGTGTGATTAACAAAAATGAAATTAAACACCATGAATAGTTTGGAAACTTGGTAAGGAACATGAATATGTAATTAAAATGCAATGATCATGCTTAGGATTGAGAATACGATTTCAAAAAAATTGCTGTACAGTTTGAGTTGTTGTTACTGCTCCTTCGCGTTTTGATTGAGGTTAGGGGTTGGGATGTGTTCAATGATGCCTCAGGATGCTAATGGACAAAGAATTAAGGCTTGAAAAGTCCTCCAGTAGTGATTTCATAATTGTGTTTTTATGCAAAATTTTCAATATTCAAAAGCTTGTTTGAGCGCCTCTTGTGATGTGTTAGGCCTAGGGTTTGACTTAGTGATGATCATGGAATGGAATTGGCTTGCTAACTCACCTTAATTCAAGCTCATGAAGGAATTAGTCTTAGGGTTTTCACTCTTAACCATTTTTCCTCCTTTTTAGCCAAAACCTAGACCTAGTATGCAAATGAACCCTAGCCTGATTTCTTGAGTAGGTTCATGATACATAGAAATTGTCCAAGTTCACATGACACTATTCCATTGGTTTTTTAAATTTTATTTGAATTTTCAAAGAATTAAAATGAATTAAATCATCAAAAATTAAATAAAATAAAAAATCAATATTTGGTCTTGAAATTAGCCATGGGACACGTGTGTGGCATGACAAGGATGAACCAAGTGGAAAAAATGGGGCCCTTTTGTCAAAAATTGGATTTTCAAAGATAGTTGACTTTTGCCATTTCACAAAAATTTCCCAACTTCTACAAGGCATAACTTGCTCAATTTTTAAGCTTTTCACATGTTCTTGGACATTTTGGAAAGGTCTTTGAGTCCTTTAACCAATGCCTTTGGTCCCATGTCATTTTGATTTACCAATCTCAAGTTATGGCCTTTGACTTAAAGTCCCTTTTTGTTGACTTTTGAAAATGACCTGTAATGTTGAAATTGATAACTTTTTGTGAGAGCATTTCTTGGACTTGAAGTATGAAGATGAGTTGTAGGAAATGTCTTTCTCTTCAAAATGAGCTTTGGATGGAATTTTTCTGACAATCCATGTGAAAGTTATGCCCTGGTCAATTTCAGTTGACTTTTTCAGCTGTCCAAATATAGCAACCTTTGCATCTTTGATGATTTCTGAGCCAAATTTTGAGAATCATGATCAAGCATTGATCAAATGATGTTTGTGGCTTCAAAATGATATGTTGACCAAAAATTTGAACTTTTGACTGCCAAATGACCATTTTGCCCCTACAGTTGACTGTAGTGCAATTTAGGGTTTTGACTGTGCAATCTTGAGCTGAATGCCTTGAAACTTGATATGAGGATGTTTGACCATGTTTGTAAGCATATGAGACTTGATTGAGCCTTTGAAAACTTCCTTTTCTTGATCAGACTCAAAACCCTAATTTTGACTGTATGGGAGACTGTTGCACTGCACAACCCTTGGGGAATTTTGTGACTTGGCTTGGCAATTTCTTGAAGAATATGGGAGGGCAAATTTTGGGGTATAACACTTACATATATCTAATTATTTCTTTCAGCAATTGTAACTCTTTCAGGGTTAGGGAGTGCAAGAATAAACCTCTTTTGACTCATGACAACATAATGATCACTTTCAACCTGAATCATACCTTGGTTTACCAGAGCAGTCATGTTCAACTTATCATTACCTGCTACTAAGGCTTCATCAAGCACAACGGGATCATAACCAAAGTGGTTAGATATCTGGGTGATGATGCCTCCAACCGAAATTCCACCAGAGGTTTCTCGACCTACTCTTCCCAGATGATCGGCAGCGAAAGAGGCCACATTCATAGAAATCTTATGGGTCGTGGTATATAGCAAATATATTTATTTTTGCATAACCACCCATGTGTTATCACCTATGCCAAACAGTGAATAAGCCAAACTCTTATGAGCATATCTGAAGTATGGATTCTGGATACAAGATGCCTTAGCACCTTTAGCAACATACTGGGGTAAATATGTAATACCCAACCAGAAATATTTCACCCTAAATGTGTCCGGGATGGTCCCAGTTCCTTAAATAGGGAGACGGAAGATTCCTCCTAATTCCTCAATCGTTAATTGATGGTCAGTTTTATACAACATGAACGTCATGGTGCTGGTGTGGTATCTGATGGTACTTGTCCAAGTTGTTTTCAACCTAAAATCCACAGAACTCAAGAATTCAAGGGTTATGCGCTCAAAAGTTGGCGCCTCGAAATGCTTGAATTATAAAATTCCTATCACATGAAACATCCTATTTACTTCATCCAACAAGCCTAGATCAGATAAAGTTTTAGAACACATATACCTTATTGGCAAAATCTTACGCTTAACATGGCACGAATAGCGTGCCCCGTGCTCCGGATTGCCGAAGATGATTCCATGGTCATTAGGTTGGATATTGCGCCTCTTCCTAGGCCTCGACGGTTCAGCTGCTAGCTGCTTTCCTTGGGCAATTCACTTAGGGGGCATTTTGGGGGTACCTGAAAAAATTTATGAAATTGCCTGAGAGAATTAGTGGAAAAAGGTACGGAAATATGGTAGAGGCCAAAATTTGGGACAGGTTTTGTGAAGGAGTTTTTATGATGAAGGTGATATGATGGTGAAAGAGAAGAACTTTTGGTGAAGGTGGTTATGTATTTTGTAGAGAAAGGAGGAAGAAGATAAGGGTTTAGGTTACAAGTGAGAGAAAAAGAAAAGAAATAAGGGAGATAGGGTTTTTACAAACACAAATTCTGAGTGGGGCCCACTGCATTAAAGATTTTTGTGTTGCCTAGCTTTCCTGACACAGGCCGTGTCAGGTTCTGCCTCTTGTTTATAAAAATTCTAGATTTCCTGACACGGGCCGTGTCCCGTGACACGACCGTCCGTGTCAGGTTCTGCGTCTTGTGTTTACAAAAAAATACCAACTTTCCTTACACGGATTGGGTCCCATGGCACAACCAACTGTGTTAGGTTCTTCCTCTTTCTAACCATGCATGCCAGTTGGGCTGACACGGGCTGTGTCCCGTGACACGACGAGTCATGTCCGACCCTATTTTTGTCAACTTCCTCCTTTATCTTTGTCACTTTTTTATGCCAATCGACACACAAATAACTCACTCTTTGTCGGGAAAGAAAACCTGCATTACATTATGAAAACAAAACAAAAGATATAATTAGAAATAAAACCTGCGGGTTTCCTCCCACGAAGCTCTTCGATGAATGTCGCATGGCCCGATGGTCGTCCATCTTGCCCTATAAGACGAACATTATCAATCATCCCACTTGCTTGCCAGCTGTAATAAGACTTCAATCTTTATCCATTTACTTTAAAAGTATCCCTATTGTCTTGATTTTTCAATTCTATTACTCCATGGGGAAACACTTTGTGAACCACAAACAGTCCGGACCATCAGGATTTTAACTCTCTAGGAAACAGCTTCAACCTAGAATTGAACAACAAAACCAGTTGCCCTTCCCAAAGTTCCATCCTTAGGATCTTCTAATCATGCCAATTTTTTATTTTTTATTTATATATCTTGTAATTCTAATAATATCGATTACTAAACTCTTCCAACTCATGAAGTTGAAGAGTTCAGGATTCATCAGCTTTCAAAAGATCACAATTTAGGAACTTGGTAGCCCAAAAATCTCTATGCTCGAGTTCGAGCGATAAATGATATGCTTTACCGTAAACTAGTTGATAGGGAGACATACCTATAAGGGTTTTGAACGTAGTTCTATATGCCCAAAGTGCATCCTCCAGCTCTATAGCCCAATCTTTCTGAGAAGTGCTAACAATTTTCTCCAGAATCTGCTTTATCTTCCTGTTAGACACTTCCACCTGTCCACTTGTTTGAGGATGATACGGGGTGACAATCTTGTGATTCACATCACATTTCTTCAACAGACTCTCAACCAGCTTGTTTAAGAAGTGGGTACCCTCATCACTGGAAATCGTGAAATGCAAATGAGCTTGATTCAAAGTGATGCAAGGATCAGGTTAGCTTTCTTGAGGTCCCAGGAAGCTAATGCAATGATTAGCTTGAGCTAAAAATGGCTGAGGAGCTCTGGAGAAGTCAAGTTGCAGACCCGTGTTTTTGAAAATGGAACTTGATGATGGAGGTGTTACAATTGAGCAAATGGACTTTGAATGGTTTGTATTTGATGTTTAGAAGCTTTTGGAAGTGAAAGGCCAAAGAACGCACGAGGGGATTTGGAGTTTGGTATGTAAAGTCAGAACTTGCACAACAATGGTGTTTTGAGACAATTTCTGGCTAGAGGGAGTTTGAGTGGGTTTAAGGGTCTTGAAGCTCGTGTCCTAGCTCACAAATAGTGACTCTATTTATAAGCAACAAGTTTGGGATGCTCTAGTTGATCAGAATTCAAATTTTTATCCTTAAGCTAAACATGTGATTTTTTATCAAAACAAGTTTCAAAGTCTTATATACTTGCTAAGATAGAGTTGTTATGCTTTAAACAAACTTGCTTCTGACTTTGTGGATGGAGTGTGATCAGAGGGAACAAGTTAGAGGCTCAATGTGAACTTTATGCAAAAAGCTTGCTTTACAAGAATGGTATTGTTAACTTTCTTCCCAAAATGGCAATGTGAATTTGATAAATCTTAAACCACTTGGATTATAGCTCAAAAATTTGTGTAATCCATTAATTATGGAGTGACAAACAAGTTTGAGGCCTGCAAAGCAAAGATTTTGAAGCCAAACATTGAAATTGAATTTGTGTTCATCTTGAAAATGACCTATAATTCAAGTGACAAAACACCAACTTCATCTCTACGGTTCTCCCTACTCAAGAATTATCTCAATGAGTTCTTGGACATTTTGGAAACCTTGCAATGTGCTCTACAACTCATATTTGAAGTTAGGTCAAAAATCTGCCTAACTAGGGCAAAATTTCACTAAGTCTTTTTTAGTTCATGAGCATGTATTCATAAAATTATAACTTGAGATCCAAGCACTTTTAGGAGAAGTTGTGTGATGAAAAGTTGTAGATTTCATAGATATCTACAACTTTCATGTTGGAAGTTTCCTTTGAATCATCTTGCATCATAATGAAAAAATTGCTCAAAGTTATGAAAAAATAAGAAATTTTTGACACTTAGAAAAATTTCTAAGTTTAGAAATTTTGACTTTTCAAAATGAAATCTTGATTTCTTAATTTCTTAATTTCTTGATGAATAAGTTCCCTATTTTGACATGTTTTGATGAACTGTGATCTTTGGTGCTTAAATTTGACAAAAAAGTCAAAGTTTGACCTTTCAGTATACAGTTGACTTTTGATCAGTTGAGTGCAAAATTCATCTGTCAATCCAATGGATTAGCAATATTTTGAATCATGTCATTAGGTCAAAATGATGCAATTTGAATCTTGAGATCATGCCTTAAACCAATTGACCACTTTCTAGGTCAAATATCAGAAATTGCCCTTTCCCAGTCAAAACCCTAATTTTGACCATTTTGCCCTTTTGGAGATTTGATCAAATTTCTTGAGGAATTATGGTCCAAACTTGATCAAATGATACATATGGGTTTAAAATGTTGATGTGGATCAAAAATTATGAAGTTTGACTATAAATTAGCCATGGTTGACTTTTTCCCCAATACAATTGATTTTTAGGTCAACTGCTCAATTGACTGAGCAAAAATGTGATCCAAGGCTTGAAACTTGACATGAGTAATCTTGGGGGTCCATAATTGTCCATGAAAGTCATATGAAGCATTGATAGTTCAAAAATACTTGTGCAAACTCAAACCCTAATTTTGGTCATCAGTGCCTAAGGAGGTGTCTTGAGCTGATCAAACCCTAGTGCAATCTTGAGCCCAAGGAGATATTATGAACAAATTCTTGATAAGTGAGAGGGCAAATTTTTGGGTACAACAAATTCCAGGTGCTTTTCAAGCATGTCGGCGAATTTGGAAGTCATACATCTCTGAAAAGTAGCAGGTGCATTACACAACCCAAATGGCATTCTCCTGTAGGCGAAAATACCATAAGGGCATATGAATATAGTATTTTTTTGATCTTCTGGAGTTACCGCAATCTGATTGTATCCCGAATACCCATCATGAAAACAGTAATAATCATAACCAGCTAACCTTTCCAACATTTGGTCATTGAATGGTAAGGGAAAATGGTCTTTTCTTGTATAAGTATCCAATCTTCGGTAATCTATGCACATTCTCCAACCTGTAATAGTTCTGGTAGGAATCAACTCATTCTTCTCATTTTTATGACACTTATCCATCCCTTCTTAGGTACCACATGAACCGGACTCACCCATGCACTATCGGATACAGGGTAAATAAGACCCGCATCCAACAGCTTCATAACCTCTTTTCGGATAACTTCTTTCATAGCAGGGTTGAGTGTTCTTTGAGGCTGGACAATAGGTTTCTAATTATCTTCCCTCAATATCTTGTGCAAGAAAATTGTGGGACTAATACCTTTCAAATCTTCAATGGCCCATCCGATAGCACCCTTGTATTTCTTAAGCACTTTGATGAGCTAGTCTTCCCGAACTTCTTTTAAGCTAGAGTTGATAATAGCTGGACACTGCTCATTAGTGTCAAGAAAGATATAATTGAGATTTTCAGGCAGCTATTTCAATAATGTTCCCTTTTTCACCTCTTGTTTTTCTTCAGGAGATTATGGTGGTGTTAAATCTTTCCACCGTTATGGTTTTGATCTATGCCACAGAGGTTGTGCTTCAAACAAGGCTAGCACTTCACACTCTTTCTCATCTATTTCCTCATTTCTTTCGGAAATTGACAAGCTAAGAACTCTTTCCAAAGGTAATTTAGGAATTATGCTTTGAACTGAGTAAATGAACATTGTGTCCAACACTTCTATATCTTTACTTATATCTTCCTCATCTTTGAATTTCATGGTTTCTCTCACATTAATTTTTAGATTCTCATCATAGACCTTAAGGGTCAGGGTACCTTCCTCAACATCTATCATACATCTTCTCGTCTCTAGAAAAACTCTTTCCAAAATTAGTAGTATTTCCTCATCTTCTGGCATTTCAAGAACCACGAAATCAACAGGGAATACAAACCTGTCAATCTTCACAAGAACATCGGTTGTGATACCATATACTATTTTCACTGAATGATCTACAAATTGAAGCGTCATATGTGAGTCTTGCACATCACCGAGTTCAAGCTTCTTATAAATTGAAAGTGGCATCAGGTTTACACTAGCCGCAAAATCAATAAGTTCCTTCTTGAATGACCTATCCCTAATGGTGCAAGGAATAGTAACTGCACCTCGGTCTTTCTTCTTCACAGGAATTTTAAGACCCCGCAAAATAGCACTACATGTTTCAGTTAGCATTATCGGCTCAGTGCAGATGAAAATTTCTTGGATATGATGTCATTCATGAATTTGGAATAGATAGGCATATGTTCCAGAGCTTGAGAAAAAGGAATGTTAATCTCAAGTTTCTTGAACAATTCCAAGAATTTCTCAAAAAATTTCTCATTAAGATATTTCTTCCTTGTTCTTGTAGGATAAGGGAGAATGATTTTTTGCTTAGGATCTTTCTGATTTTCCTTTTCTATGACTGGCTGTATGACCACTTCCTCAACTTTCTTTGGATCATCTCTAATTTCTAGATCCAATTCTAATAAAACATCCTCTTTTATTCCCTCTTTTTCGACATTCCCAGCCAATGTACCACTTTTGATCACAATTGCATTCACACTATGATTTTCTCTTGGACTTGTAACAGTTTCTCCAGGCAGAGTTCCAGGTGCTTAAGCATTCGCTAGCTGTTATGATATTTGTCCCATCTGAACTTCTAGATTTTTAATTGAAGCGGAAGTGTTCTTTTGATTGTTTCTTGTCTCCTCTTGAAACTGAATATTTTGAGCTACCATATTTTCAATTACTAACTCCCAATCTGCTTTCTTCAAAGCTTGTTGTTGTTTCTACTGATAGTGATTTTGGTATTGGCTTTGCCCCTGCTGCTAAGAATTTCCTTTTTGATCCCTCCAGGAAAAATTTGGATGATTCTTCCACCCAGGATTATAGGTGTTAGAATAAGGGTTATTCTTCTTTAGGAATTTGATATCTTCAATTTGTTGAGCAGTTGCAAGATAATGCACATTCAAGTGTGGTCCACCAAAAATTTCACAAATAGCATTTTGACTTTGTTGAATTTGAGCCACTTGTTATGCATTGACATTCATCGCCTTCAGTTTCTCTTATACTTCTGCAGCAATTGTTTCTTCCATTTTTATCTTCTTGTTGGCTTTCAACTTCAAATCAATTACTTCCTCTGGCTTGCTTGCAACCCTGTCATATAACTTCAGATGCTCATTTTCAGCAATGGCTTCAATTATCTTTTTGATACCAGTGGTTGTTGAAAAATTAGATGAGCCACCAACTGTTGTGTCAATTAGCTTCTTGGTTTTGATCCTAAGGCCAATCACAAACATCTGCATCTGCTCAGTCTGATCCAATTTGTGAGTGAGGATCTCAATCATTTTCTCATGAATACTGACGCTGGAAAGTAATCATTCAAGAATGCTCTTTCCATCTCTTCTCAAGAAGTAATGCTACCATCCGAAAGGGAAAAAAACTACTCTTAAGCCTCATCATCTACAGTGAACGGGAACATTCGTAACTTTTTTTGCTCCTCGGTATGCCCATCTATCTTCAAAGTGGTGCTTATTGTTGGAAATATTTGTAAATGCTTGTTGGCATCCTCATTAACCCTTCCAGAGAAGGATCTCCTCTCAAGCTGAGTGATAGTGCTAGGATGCAACTGAAAATTTGGTACGTTCACCGGTTGGTTCATAATAGTTAGTCGACCATCTGGTGCATTAGTTCCACGATAGTCACCAAGTAGTCTCTCAGGTGGATTTTCAGCCATAGTTTCAGGCTCTGAATCTGTCTCATTATGCTATGAAAGGTGTTCTAAATCAGAATCAGAATGATCTGAGATAAGTTCTTCTTCGGATGCCAGTCTAGCTAATATCGCTTCTCTTCGGCTTGTGTGAAAAGTTCTTTCAACCTCTGCGTCAAAAGGAAATTCAACTGAGGCCTTTCCTCGCATAAAATATTAAACATAAATTAGTAATCATAAAAATAATGACATAAAAAAATAAAATTTTAATTGCTGAGCAACAAAATTTCAATTGAACCACAATTAACTCTGTATTTTGGCAGTCCCCGACAACGGTGCCAAAAACTTGATCAGAAAAATAGCAAGTGTACTATTTTCGCGATGTAGTAATAGTGGGAATTTCCCAAGATATCGATCTTGAGGACTGCGTGTTACTACCTAGTTGAATATGTGGTTCAGTTAAACAAAAACAATATGGTGGATTTGGATTTGGGATTTAAACTTTAACAATACTAATAATGAGCAGAAAATAGATTATGACTTTTTATAACAATAAGTAACATGCTATGGGTAAGTGTATGATTTTTTAACTAATGACTTTAACTCTTGGTCTTTTCAACAAGTTCATTAACCTCGACTACCAATTCTTAAGATTATTTTTTTCCCTAAGTCCTTAGTGAAAAACCTTTATCCTTCTGCCCTAATTTCAATATCCATTCAAATTAGTGAAGTCAAGCATTTGATTATCAAGAATTTATCTGGTTATTATAGGATTACCCTAGACCTAGGTGCAATCTTCTACAATATAATTATTTCAGAAAACCCTAACACGACTGTCCATGTCTACTGTGTAAAGAAAAGTAAACCCTATCGGTCCGACAGGGAAAAACAATATTATAATCTGAAACAATTAAATTGATGAAAAAGAACTAATATGTTGATAAAAAAGAGATCAGTATCATTGCAATGACAAATTAGGAACACCCCCTAGCATTGGGGGGAGGGGGGTTATCCTCTCATAGAATTCAAAATAAAAATAATGATAATACTAGAGTAAGACATTGCACAAAAGTTGGATTTGTGGATCTTCAATTGCTATCGCGCCTAAAAAATTCTTCGTCTCAAAAACTCTTGAAACTTCCTCCTTCAGTGTGTAATTTTTCAATCATCCAAAAATTTCTTTTTTTCTTATCAGAAACAGGTCTAAATAATGTTAGGTCATCCCTCAACAATAAAAAAATGTCCAAAATACCCTTAATGCTCCAAGATACTAAAAATTCAAAAAATCAGAATTCTTAGCGTATTGACCGACATGGGTCGTGTCATGCGACACGGGAACCCATGCCAACCTCTATTTCTCTCTTCTTGGCATGCTCCCATGCAGGTGTTTTGACATGGGCCATGTCGTGTGACACATGCACCTGTGTCATCCTGTTTCTCGCTTCTTGGCACACTCACATGCAGGTGTTTTGACATGGGCCATGTCGTGTGACACGGGTACCCGTGTTAACTTCTGTCTCTTCTCCTAGACTGTAGTTGTGCATCCTCTCCTGGAACAGCCTGTGTCAGGTGACACGAGTGGTTGTGTCAGGACCCTGTAGCCTCCAAAATATCTTCTTCTCAACATCAGAACTCCCATTTTCCTCGCCCAAGACCATTGGGCTCTTTGTTTGAATGTGACAACATAGACCACTACCACGAAAACACATCAAATGCAACAAAAAGATATAAATTTATACTAAAAATACCACAAGAAAGGAAAATTAGAAAAGTCAAATATCTTCAAAAACAATAGACAAAAGAACAAAAGTGTTATTGATCGCGCATTCATGCCGAATAAATGAATGAAAACTTAGTAGAATTGGTGATCAATCACTTGACATGTCTTTCCATGTTCACTTGATCACACACTTGTTCTCACCTCACATCACAACTATGTTTGAAACTAGTTTGTGTAGTTTGGTGTTTGTACCATGTTTTAAATGACTATTTGAACTCCTTCTTGACCATGAAGTTTGTTCTAAGTGTATAACATGTCTATGTTTGAATCTTCTTCTTCACATTACCTCTTCTTTTCTAATTTTATTGCTTGTTAGCAATGCATGAGGGCTTATCTCTACTTATGGATGATTGTGATCCTTTATTTGTTTGATTGCGTTGTGAATATTTCTCAAGTGTATTTATGTGATGATGATAAGTCCTTGTTGTGTTTGCTTCTGACTTATACACTTCTTCATCTATCTCACTTTTTTTCATCTTCTTATATCATGCTTGACACATGAATGCTCATATGGTAGTATGCTTGCCTTTTTTACTTTTCTTGTGATCTTTAGATATTTACCTCTTGTGCATGACCATTAGGGAATTGTTTTGACATGTCTAAGTGTTATCTGTGATGTCATACTATTTCCCCTTTTTGTTTTTCCACTTACTTGTTGTCCAAGTCTTATTTTGTTACTTGTTTGAGTTTTATTTCTTTTCATCATATGAACTTGTCTTGATTAGGTGATGTTTGTTAACATGTAATCCCTTAATGATAGTATATGACATCGTAAACCATGTTTAAACTTAGGTATTTACCTCTTGTATCATCCTTACTTGCATTTTTTATCATGATGTGAAGTCTTATCTTCTAAATACACACTTGCACTCATACTTGTCGAGTTAGGTAATAGTTCTTTCTTTTTGACCATTGTTGCCATGCTTAGGATAGTCCAATGTGCTTAACATGTTAGGGTCATAATATGGATGATATCTTGATATTATTTTATGCCATGCCTTTTGATTTCTCATCATTTCTTTCATGCTTTCTTCTTAACTTCTTCAGGTTTGTTTGTGAGATCTTCATCTCTTATGTGTTTTATCACATATTTTGTATGCTTAATGTTTTATCATCCTCCTTATTGATGTTTTATCATCTTTATGTGATGTTTTATCATCTCTTCTCTTATGTGTTTTGTCATATTGTTTTATGTGCTTGATATTTTATCATCTTCCTTCTCGATGTTTTATCATCTTTATGTGACGTTTTATCATCTCTTCTCCTATGTGTTTTATCATATTGTTTTGTGTTCTTGATATTTTATCATCTTCCTTCTTGATGTTTTATCATCTTTATGTGATATTTTATCATCTCTTCTCTTATGTATTTTATCACATTGTTTTATGTGCTTGATGTTTTATCATCTTCCTTCTTGATGTTTTATGATCTTTATGTGATGTTTTATCATCTCTTCTCTTATGTATTTTATCATATTGTTTTGTGTGCTTGATGTTTTATCATCTTCCTTCTTGATGTTTTATCATCTCTTACTTGATGTATTACCATCTTTGCCCTACTTGATGTATTATCATCTTTGTGTGATGTTTTATCATCTTTCCTCTTATTTGATATTTTGTCATCCCCTCTTTATCTTGATGTTTTATCATATCTTACTTGATGTATTACCATTTTTGCCCTACTTGATGTATTATCATCTTTGTGTGATGTTTTATCATCTTCCCTTTTATTTTATGTTTTGTCATCCCCTCTTTATATTGATGTTTTATCATCCCTTCTATACTAGTTACTTGATGTTTTGTCATCTTCTCTTTCTTATGTGCTTAGGTATCTATCCTAATTTCATGTGTGTTTATGTGATACTTGTTTTCTATCTTATCTAAGTGTGATTTCTTGTTTCTTCTTCCTCTTCTTCTCTTTTGTGAGATTGTCATGTTCCCCAGGGGATCTTTAGTTTATTCTTCTCTAAGTTTTAACTAAATAGATCTTAGATTTTCTATCCATGCATGACAACGTTAGGTAGATCTCTCTCTTATCCCAACTTTAGGTCCACAAGCATGACAAATTATAGGATTGAGATCCCTTTTTGTTAGTTTTTTTCTCTTTTGCATCCATATTAAAACAAAAACTGTATTTCTTTGGCAAATTTCTAAAACACTCTAACCTTACTCAAATCTTTTTTTCAAGGTAAAAAATATCAACCAATGCAACTCTTTTTATCTTCGGACTTTTTCTTTTAAAACCTTTTCAAAAAGGACATGCTTCGCTAGCATCAATCATAATAAACATACAAACCACCAAATTGTTTTAGGTGAACTACGAGTACCTTGATCCCCATTACACGGTTGGTGGTACGTAGACACACAGGTTCGCAACCGCAGTAGGCACAACTAATAAAAACTTTCTTTTTGTATATACTTTACATACATTTCCTTATAGGATTAAACTTTAGACTTAGATTTTTACACACCCTTAGAATAGAACAAACTTAAGTGGATCCTGTGGAGTATCACAGACGTTAGGGGTGCTAATACCTTCCTCTCGCGCAACTGACTTCCTTACCCTTTCTCTTGGTCGTGAGACCATGTTCTTTCCTTCCCTTAGGTTTACTCAGTGTTTCCTTTCCTTCTCCTGGGATAAATAACATTGATAGTGACTCTTATGTCTTTCGCCTCTCTTCGCGCTTTAATGAAAATATCAGATGCGACATGTTGATTGGAATTCCTTAGAGGAAATTATAGTTGAGCTTGGTTTTCCTAACAGGTTCATCAATTGGATTATGATTCTAGTCATAACGGTATCCAACATGTATAAAGTTAATAATAAGGTAACTGATTATCTCCTAGCCAAAAGGTGTATCAGGCAAGGAGACCCCTTGTTTCCTATGCTCTTTGTTTTGGTAATGGAGTATCTCCATAGACTTCTCAAAAAGGTGGATTGTAATCAGAAGTTTAAGTTCCATTATAAATGTGATAAGCATAAAATCATTGACCTAAGCATCGTAGATGATTTGTTCATTTTCACAAGAGGAGAGAATGATTATGTTCAGCTAGCTATTAAAGTTATGGAGGATTTTGGTGATGCCACGGGTTTAGAGGTTAATCCTAGTAAATGCAAATTGTATTGTGGTAATGTTGATTGCAGGGCTAAACAAGAAATTATGGAGATTACTAAGTTTAAAGAAGGTGTCCTCCCTTTCAAATATTTAGGAGTTCCCCTGTCTAATAAGAAGATTTCTCACACTAATTGCTTAGGATTAATTGATAAAATAGTGCAAAGGGTTCGGCATTAGAGTTCAAGGTTGCTGAGCTTTGCAGATAGAACTCAATTAACTCAGAGTATTATTTTTGTAATGAGTAACTTCTAGATTCATTGTTTGCCCCTTCCTATGCAAATAATTAAGCGTGTTGATGCTATTTGTCATACATTCTTGTGGTCGGAAACTGAGGTGATATCCATAAAATCCCATGTTGCCTGGGCAAGTGTTTGTACTCCAAATTAAAGGTGGTTTAAATATTGTTTCTCTGCGGATTTGGAGTAAAGCTTGTCTAATTAGATATCTTTGGAATTTAAATGGGAAAGATGACAGTATGTGGATTAGATGGATTCACAGCTACTATTTGAAAGGTGTCAATGTTATGGAGGCTCAAGTCAGATGTTCAGCTTCGTGGATAATCAAAGGAATTTTGAGCCTGAGAGAGGATGTTAATAGTATGCAAGCTTGGAATAATGTGTTGCAGCATGATAAATATTCCACAAGAACTCTGTACAGAGCTTTCCTTGAGCAATGTTTGGATGTCCCTTGGAAGATTGTGATGTATGGAAATGTTGCGAGAAGAAAAGCCATGCACACTCTACGAATGCTTTGTCACAGGAAATAACCCACTAAAGAGAGGTTGTATAGATTTGGGTATGTTTGACCATAATACGTGTAGCTTCTATGGGGAGATAGAAACAATTGACCACTTGCTTTTCGAATGTCCTGATCTAAAAGATATTTGGGAGAAAACTCTTCATTGGATTGATAGAGATCACATGCCTAAAGGCTGGACGGAGGAAATAAGATGGCTCATTGAGGATTGTAAAAGGAAGAGCTGACAAGCGAGAATTACTCAATGTGTATTAACTGAAACGGTTCATGAGATTTGGAGGTATCGTAATCAGAAATACTTTGATAACACAATTTACAAGCAAACTATCATTAATAGAATTATTGATGTTATAGTGCACCGTTGTTGGGATAAGTCAAGACTTATGATCTATGTTAGTAATATGCTATTACCTTAGGTCTTAAGTTTTATTTCTTGTTGGGGTTGATTGTGTGGGTTAGTTGGATCCATTTGTAATCACTTGTACTTCATGATTTTTTTTATTCAATAAAGTATATTTTGTTTTAAAAATTTTTTATTAAAATTTATATATATTTAATTAATTAAATAAATTCGTTTTAAATGGTAGAGGGGAATTTAATATTAACCCCATTTTACATGATAGAAAACACAATTGAGAAATTAAACTTTCCCGACCTTACATTAAACTTTTTTTTAATGGCTTTACATGCATATTTTTTTACATGTAATAAAGAGTCTCATTTTTATATTTCCATGTTCGAAAACTCTAATCTCAATCCAATTATAAAAGAGTTTGAGCATTAATTACAAAACATGACTAGTCTATGCATAAGCAACAAATTAATGCACCAAATTCATCTCATAGTTATCTTGGCAAAAGGAATTGTAAGCATGTTCTTCCATATCAAACCCATCATCACAAACCATTAAATGGTCAACCATCACACTCATCTCATCTCCACAAGACTCCCAACTCCCATCATCAAATTGGAAGGATGGTATCAAATCCATATCAACCCATTCAACCCCTAAGTCATGTCCCTCATCCACTTGTCCTATGTTCCATGATTCATTGTAATTTTCTTCAAAATTGCTCTTCATTTGTAACTCTATGCTTGTTGAATAATCATTATCACCCATCTTGGTTTCACTAATTTCAGCTTCAAAAGATCTTATCAAGCTATCTAATCTTTCATCATCATTTTCATCACAAGGTAACTCTTCCATTAGTGACATGAGAAGATTATCACCCTTGATTTCTATATCATAAGCCAAACTTTCACAAACTTGTGAAGCCATTTGTTAAATATTATTAAATTGGTTTAATTTGTTATAACCTTGAAGAAGAGAAAAAGGATGAACAATAATAGAGAGAATAGAGAATGAGAGAAAAAGCTTAAGATGAATTGATTGTAAATGAGGGAAGTTTGGGTTTTATATAGGCACTACTCATGTAAGGTGCCATGTCACTTCATGAAAGGGACATTACATTCATTATGGCCTAGACAGTCATGTGCACACAAAAATAAAAATTATATGGATGGATGAGTGATCATGTTGAATAGAAAATTAGCAATATGGCATAAATAATAATTTAAAAGTATGGAGAGATAAACGTATATGTGCTGTGGCAATAAGGACGGTTCATAGTAATCAAGATATTGTGGTGATCATAGAATCTGACCCCAAACCTCAATTGATGGTTGGTGGGGCAAGGAAACATGAAAAGACAGAGATTAGTCTATTTTTTATTTGGAATTGTGGTTAGATAAATATATTTCCTAATAATATCAATTTTTTTTATGTTTCAGAATCGATGATGATAATAAATTATTTTAGGGCCTATAATAATAGTACTAATAACTTGTTTAGGACTCCATAGGTGTTCAATATTCCAACACATAAAGGAAGCTTCCCTGCTGTATTATTTTTTGAATTAGATGATAGCAATAACACAAAACACATAACATGTATTTGTTTATATTAATAGTGTTTTCTTTTGGTACGCAGGTTACGAGATGTTATCATAATACTCCCTCCTATTATTTATTTGAAATAAAATAATATTTTACAATAAATTATTTATTTCAATTTTTAATATATTTTTTTAATTTTATTTTTAATTAATTAAACTTTTATCATTTCTAATATATGATTTGGGGTATTATAGTAAAAATATTATTCTCTCTTATTTTTTAATATTTTTTCTTAATATATGTGAAATGACGGACTAAGTCACTCATTGTGGGACGAAATGAGTATATGATAACAGCAATATTGACGTTCTATAAAATATCAAATATTTATTTAATATTGTATTTAATATTTATTTAATATTGTGTCTTGTTATATTGGACATGTATTTTTGATGTGGTGGAGAGGATGTTGGCCTGCAAGGTTAATACTCCAACACACACAAGTTATTGAGAGAAACCAGAAGTAATGTGTGTTTAAGAATGAATTTGAATACATGAAATGACGCATTTTATCCCTATATACTAAGAGCGGTTGAAAATGCTCGCGTATGATGCGACATGCTGTGCGGACAACCGTCAGATTAGTAGGACAATGATTGATGTACTAATTAAAGAGGACAATAGCATGGTTCTAGTAAGAACGAAGGTCTACCTGCTCTGTGTGTCTTTCAACTCGAGGTTCTGTAACACCACATTTCTACCCAACGAATTATATAAAATCAGAGTTACAAAATTTCCAACAAACAAAGGGAATGCTACACTTTCAACTTGGAAACAACGACATTCAATCACCTATAGTTCAGATACATAACACATAAAATTCGTAGGAACCAATAATAACTTGTTTAGTCTTTAAAAATAAAACAACTTTCATAATTTAACAGCGGAATCACAATTTTCAACTCAAAGGACATAACAACTTTGTCCAACTGTAACAACTTCAAATAATAAGTATTTAACAAAAATCAACTTGAAGTACAACAACGAAAGTAAAATCAACAATAACACAACAAGTGTTCATCCCCACGAGTGTTACGTATCAGAGCGACGACACCGACTCGAACCACTGAAGGTAAACAACATTCACTCTGGATTATCTGCACGTTACCAACATGGGGTAACATTCAAACAGAATGGGTGAGATATCGAACAATATAATTGGATGTATGATAAATAATGTATTAGAATCAGATCATACAAAACCACCACTTCATAGATTTTAAACGACATCCATTACAACCAAGTCATCAACATAATATCACAACTGATTCATCATCACAATAACTCAAGATGCAACATAAAATGCGACATGTTACGATGCAAATGCATGTGGTACCAACGAAGAAAAAATCTCAAATGAATAATCTGCCAATTAATAGAGGCATCAACAAGGCGTAACCCTTCAACTTAAAATCTTACCAATCCAGGCCAACTTACCGAGCATTAGCTCTCAACTTGATATGCTATGTATGTGACAACAGTATGAATGTAATAATAATCGGCAACAATTAATTCAACAACGATTCAACACAATTTAACATTAGCCATAAGCCTACAACTTGATATTGCCAATAATGATAGCCATTTCAACAAAAATCATCATCACCTGCAAATTTATGTATTACGGCAATTCATTCAATTCCTGGTCTCGACCAAAATACATTACAAACGCTCCACGAAATTATCCGGACAATTCTACCAAAACCGGCTAACTATTCTTCTGCTCAAATTACTAATATTTCTACACTGTATTAATATTATTAAGACTATTTCGGTACTACTACTTTACGAGCTAGGCTACTTTTAATGACTTTCCGTCTAGATTATCCTTCATTGTTATTATATTACTGTTACCGCTATTTAATACTACTCTGTTATTTTTATTGATAACTCTGATACTGCTAAGTATTATAACTTTGTGATATAAATTAATCTTGCTACTTTAATATCTTCACTATACATATACATATACATATACTAATTTAATTAAATTAGTTAATTCAAATATCTATTAATTGTACCTATATGTAGTACTTTGTCTCCTACTAATCTACTACTCACGTGTAAATCAATTACCAGGATGTTACTATCAAAATTATTAATTCATGACAAAATAAAAAGGAATATAATTAAGGGAAATGGGCAATGTGCCCCTCAGCACAGGTGGTGTGGCACTCGGCACTCGCTCTCTAACCTATGGTGCCGACCGGCACCGTTCCTCTCCCCCTCGGTATACTCAATTTTTGTATGCCCCTCTGTACACTTTGTGTTCCCCTCGGCACACCCTTTTTCAACTGCTCTCGGTCACACAGATTTCTGTAATTTCTTTTTGCCTAGTTTTCCTTCGATTAGCAGTTTCTCAAAATCTAGACCAACACAACATATAATCACAGCAACATAATCCCTATACCGACATCAACATAGGATAATTTTCCAACAACATATTCATTGACAGTAAAACAATTTCAGCAATTTCAAAAGCAACCACAACAAATATACAGGCACAATAATAATTTTACACGACCCGATTCCCACATGCTATTCATCATAATTCTCACTATAGAGTCAGAACCCCACCCTTACCTCGGATTGAAGTTCGCTCTACAATTTTCTGATCGAACCTAACTTTTCCTCTTTTCCTTGTTCCTCTTCTCTGCAACTTCATATGTTACTGCTTCAAGACTTTCTTAATCTTTCTAATTAACCTAATTTCTTATTATTATAACTAAACCTAATAATAATATTATTATTCCTAATGGGCTCAACTTACACACTCCACCTATTACTACTTCTAACCATCAAAATAGGACCACATAAATAATAATAGTATTATTCAATATTAATCCTACAACTTAATTAACTAAATAATTCAACTAAGAATGACACAACTTAAATTAATATTTCGCAACTTCGAAAATTTAATCAAAAAAATATTCGAATATATTTAATTAAATAATTAATTAAATATTGGACGTTACAACTCTCCTCCACTTAGAATATTTTCGTCCTTGAAAATTTACCTTGTTCGAACAACTCCGGATGCATCTTGCTTTCCAACTCTAACGTCATGCTTTCTCCAGAAGCTCCTAATCAGACTACTTTCACCAAAGCAATATCCTTGCCTCTTAGATTCTTCATTTCACGATCTGCAATTTATACAGGCATCGTCTCCATAGTAAGATTATCTCGTACTTGCACATCGTCCATACGAATCTCATGAGATAGATCTGAAATATACTTCCGGAGTTGTGACACATGGAACGCATCGTACAAATTCTAAAGATTAGGTGGTAAAGTTACTTTATATGCAACCTTGACAACTCTGTTTGAAATTTGATACGGACCAATAAAACGAGGAGTGAGCTTCTTAGACTTTAATGCACGACCAATACCAGTTATAGGTGTAACTCTCAGAAACACATGGTCACCTGCTTGAAATTCTCAATCTTTCCTTCGCTTGTCATGATAACTCTTCTGTGTACTTTAGGAAGTTTCATCTTTTCTTGAATTAACTTCACCTTCTCAGTAGTTTCTTGAACAAGTTCAGGTCCAAGTACTACACTTTCCCCAGATTCATGCCAACATAAAAGAGTTCTACATCCTCGACCATACAACGCTTCAAAAGGTGTCACTCTAATACTAGAATGGTAATTGTTATTATAAGTGAAATCTATTAACGAAAGATAAGTATCCCATGAACCTCCCTGCTCAAGAACACATACTCTCAATAAATTTTCCAACGACTGAATAGTCCTCTCTGTCTGACCATCCGTCTGAGGGTGATATGCCGAACTCAACCTCAACTTAAAACCCAACGCCTCTTGCAAACTCTTCCAAAAATCTGAAGTAAACCTCGGATATCTATCCAGCTTTACAAAGGAACACCATGCGGCTTTACAATTACACTAGTGTAAATCTCCGCCAACTTTGATACTGGAAAACTGATGTTAATAGGAATAAAATGAGCCGACTTCGTAAGCCTATTCACAATGACCCAAATTATATCATGCCCTCTTGAACTATTAGGTAACCCTGTCATAAATTCCATTAAAATTCTATCTCATTTCCATTGTGGAACTTCTAACGGTTGCATCAACCCTGCAGGCTTCTGATGTTCAACTTTCAACTTCTGACAAGTTAAACATGCATACACAAACCAAGCCACATCACTCTTCATTCCAGGCCACCAAATCAAATTCTTCAAATCTTGATACATTTTTGTAGCTCCCAGATGAATAATTAACTTGCTTCTATGACTTTCCTCGAGAATCACTTTCTTCATCTCCGCATAATCAGGAATGCTAATTCGATTACGGAATCTCAACATACCTTACGCATCTAACTTAAAATCTTTATTCTCTGACTGATTGATCCCAACCATCGAGTCTACCAATTTCACATCTAACTTCTGAGCTACTTTGATACTGCCCAGAAATTCATTGTTAATTTTCAACATTCTGAACATAACACTCTGGTGTCACTTTGCAAAATAAGCTCATATCTCTGAACTGTTCAATTAATTCCAATTATTTAACCATCATTGCTTACATATGTAAAGTCTTTCGACTTAGCGCATCGTCCACCACAATCACTTTTCCTGGATGATAATTCAAACCAAAATTGTAATCCTTTAACAACTCTAACCATCTTCGTTGTATCATGTTCAATTATTTCTGATCAAATAGATATTTTAGGCTCTTATGGTCACTAAATACTTAAAATCTAGAACCATAGAGGTAGTGACTCCAAAGTTTCAGCATAAAAACAATTGCAATAAGCTCTAAATTATGCGTAGGATAGTTCTTTTCATGAGCCCTCAATTTCCTTTACGCATAAGCAACTACCTTTTCATTCTGCATAGGAACACCTCCTAAACCCATCTTGGAAGAATCACAATATACCACAAAAGGTTCTGCTGGATTAGGTAATTTCAAAATCGGAGCCGATGTCAATCTTTTCTTCAATTCTGTAAAACTTTCTTCACACTGAACATCCCACACAAAAGCTCTACCTTTACAAGTCAACTTAGTTAACAAAAGTGCCAACTTAGAAAAACCTTCGATAAACCTTCTATAATAACCAGCTAATCCCAAAAATCTTCTAATCTCGATAGCCGAATTTGGAGTTTCCCATTGCAACATAACATATACTTTAGATGGATCAACAAAAATTCCACAACCTGAGATAACATGACCAAGAAAACTAATCTCCTTTAACCAAAATTCTCACTTAGACAACTTTTCATACAACTTCTTATCTTTCAAAACTTGCAATAGTATTCTTAAGTGTTCTGCATGCTCTTCTTCCGATTTAGAGTAAATCAAAATGTCATCAATGAACACCACTACAAAACGATCTAAATAAGTATGAAAGATACAATTCATGTACTCCCTGAATACTCTCGGTGCATTAGTAACACCGAAAGGCATCACCGAATACTCATAATATCCATAACGCATTCTGAAAGCCGTCTTCTGGATATCTTCATCCTTCACTTTAATCTGATGATAACCCAACCTTAACTCAATCTTACTAAACACTCGAGCACGCACCAATTGATCCATCAAGTCGTCTTTTCTCGGAAGCGGATACTTGTTCTTAATCATCACTTTATTCAATTGTCTATAATCAACACAAAGTCTCATACTTCCATCTTTCTTCTTTATTAGCAACACTGGAGCTCCCCACGATGATACACTTGGTCTTACAAATTTCTTTTCAAGTAACTCTTCCAATTACTTTAATTCTGACGATTCAGATGCAGACATCATGTATGATGCCATAGAAAAAAGTCTGGTACCAGGTACAAGATCAAAGGAAAATTCGACTTCTCTCTCTGGCGGTACATTAGGAATTTCATCAAGGAAAACTTCAGGAAATTCACGCACCACTTGCAATTCCTCAATTATAGCTCGATTCTCGATAGATAGCAACGCCATCAACAAGAACATCTGAGCCTCTTGTTGCATCAACTGCCTCAACTGTCTAGAAGACAATAGACTTGCTTCCTCCTCTTAAGGAGTAGAAAACCTCACTGACTTGTTATATCAGTTAATATGAACTAGTTATGTTCTAACCAATTCATACCTAAAATCACATCTAACCCACTTAAAGGCAAACAATCCAAATCAACAGAAAATTCTCGGTCGAAGATCGACAAAGGACACTTTAAACACACAAGAGAAGTAGTCACCGATCCCTTAGCTGGAATATCGATGATCATTTCTGCATTCAAAGAAGACAACATAAGACCCAATATTTCAACATATTCAGCAACAATAAATCAATAAGTAGTGCCGGTATCAATAATAGTAATTAAAGGAGTACTATTAATGAAACATGTACCTCTAATGAGTCTGTCCTCATTAGTTATCTAAGTCCCAACCAACGCAAACACTTTACCACTGGTTTGCGCCTTCTATGGTTTTTGACACTGACTACCAATGTGTCCTTCTTCACCATAATTGAAGAAAATCATCTATTTATGCTTGCACTCAGATATAGCTTGTCCAGTCTTACCACAACGGAAACACGTCTTCACCTCAACAGTACACATGTTGCTCTTATGACCAGGTTTTCCATATTTGAAACAAACCACACTAACAGGAGCATCTCCCCCACTAGTTCTCTGACCCTGAGCAACTTTCTATTTACCTTTACCAACTGGGGCATCGTAAGGCTTACCACGGTTCTGTTGGTGCTTACCCCTATTCTCATTGATTATCTTATAGTGAGCATTATTATCCTCTTCATAAATCCTGCAACTATCAATCAAATCAGCAAAGACATGAATCTTCTGGTATCTAACTGCGTTCTTGATCTCTGGGCACAACCCGTTCTCAAACTTCATGCACTTTGAAAACTCAGCTTTTGCCTCGCTGAAGTGTGGGTAAAACTTAGCCAACTCAACAAACTTTGTAGCTTACTCAGTAACCGACATACTCCCTTGCTTCAGCTCAAGAAACTCAATTTCCTCCTTACCATGAACGTCTTTAGGGAAATGCTTCCTCAGAAATTCCCTATGGAACACAGCCCAAGTGATATTTTCACCTGTAGCCTCCAATTTCTGACAAGTCTCTAGCCACCAGTCATCAGCCCCAGCTGCTAGCATATGAGTTCCATAACGAACCTTCTGCACTTAAGTGCAGTCCATTACACGGAAGATTCTCTCAATCTCTTTCAACCAATCCAACGCTCTGTCAAGATCATACTTACCCTTGAAGGTAGGCGGATTCTCCCTCTAGAAGGTCGCCAAGCTACGAGATCCAGCATTCCCGTCAACGAATTATATAAAAGCAGAGTTATAAAATTTCCAACAAACAAATGGAATACTACACTTTCAAATTGGAAACAACTACATTCAATCACCTATAATTCAGATGCATAACAAATAAAATTATGAGGAACCGATAACAATCTGTTTAGTCTTTAAAAATAAAATAACTTTCATAATTAAGCAACGAAATCACAATTTTCAACTCAAATGACATAACATCTTTGTCCAACTGTAACAACTTCAAATAACAAGTATTTAACGAAAATCAAATTGAAATTCAGCAACGGAAGTAAAATCAACAATAACACAACAAACGTTCATCCCACTGAGTGTTATATATCAGAGCGACGACACTGACTCAGACCAATAAAGGTAAACAACATTCACTCTGGATTACATGCACGTTACCAACATGGGGTAATATTCAAACAGAAGGGGTGAGATATCGAACAATATAATCGAATGTATGATAAATAATGTATTAGAATCAGATCATACAAAATCACCACTTAATAGCTTTTAAATGACATCTATTACAACCAAGTCATCAACATAATATCACAAATAATTCATCATCACAACAACTCAAGATGCAATATGAAATGCGACTTGTTACGATGCAAATGCATGTGGTACCAACAGAGCACAACTCCTAACTTAATAATCTGCTAGTTAATAGAGGCATCAACAAGGCATAAGTCTTCAACTTTAAATCTTGCCAATCCAGGCCAACATACCGAGCATTAGCTCCCAACTTGATATTCTATGTATGCGATAACAGTATGAATGTAATAACAATCAATAATAATTAATTCAACAATGATTCAACACAATTCAACACTGGCCATAAGCCTACGACTTGATATTGCCAATAATGATAGGCATTTCAACAAAAATCATCATCACATGCAAATTCATGTATTACGGCAATTCATTCAATTCCCGGTCTCAACCAAAATACATTACAAATGCTCCACGAAATTATCCGGACAATTCTACCAAAATCGGCTAATTATTCTTCTTCTCAAATTACTAATATTTCTACTCTGTATTAGTATTACTAAGACTAATCCGGTACTAATACTTTACATTCTAGGCTAATTTTAATGACTTTCCTGCTAAATTATACTTTCCTGCTATTATATTTCTGTTACCGTTATTTAATACTACTTTGTTATTTTTATTGCTAACACTGCTACTGCTAAGTATTATAACTCTGTTATATAAATTAATCTTGCTACTTTAATATCTCCACTATACATATACATATACTAACTTAATTAAATTAGTTAATTCAAATATCTATTAATTATACCTATGTGTAGTACTTTGTCTCCTAAAAATCTACTACTCACGTATAAATCATTTACCAGGATGTTACTATCAAAATTATTAATTCATGACAAAAAAAAGGAATATAATTAAGGGAAATGGGAAATGTTCCCCTCGGCACAAGTGGTGTGCCACTCTCTCTCTCTCTCTCTCTCTCTCTCTCTCTCTCTCTCTCTCTCTCTCTCTCTCTCTCTCTCTCTCTCTCTCTCTCTCTCTCTCTCTCTCTCTCTCACGTATGGTGCCGACCAGCATCGTTCCTCTCCCCCTCGACACACTCAATTTTTGTGTGCCCCTCGGCACACCCTTCTTCAACCGCTCCCAATCACGCGGATTTTTATATTTTATTTTTGCCATGTTTTCCTTTGATTAACAGTTTCTCAAAACCCAAACCAACACAACATATAATCACAACAACATAATCCTTATTCCAACATCAACATAGGATAATTTTCCTACAACAGATTCATTAACAGTAAAACAATTTCAGCAATTTCAGAAGCAACCACAACAAATATACACGAACATCAACAATTTTACACGACCCGATTCCCACATGCTATTCATCATAATTCTCATTATAGATTCAGAACCCCATCCTTACCTCGGATTGAAGGTCACTCTATAATTTTTCGATCGAACCTAGCTTTGCGTCTTTTCCTTGTTCTTCTTCTCTGCAACTTCCTATGTTACTGCTCCAAGACTTTCTTAATCTTTCTAATTAACCTAATTTCTTATTATTATAACTAAAGCTAATAATAATATTATTATTTCTAATGGGCTCAACTTATACACCCCACCTATTACTACTTCTAACCATCAAAATAGGCCCACATAAATAATAATAGTATTATTCAATATTAATTCTACAACTTAATCAACTAACTAATTCAACTAAGAACAAAACAACTTAAATTAATATTTCACAACTTCGGAAATTTAATCAGAAAAATATTCAAAAATACTTAATTAAATAATTAATTAAATATTGAGCGTTACAGGTTCCCTCTTGGACCTTGGGTCTTGCGAATGACTTAGAACAATTTCTTCCTAAGCCCCTGTTATATTATGTATAATTAGGACTTTGCAATGTACATCTTTAGGCCAATTGTTTAATAGAAGCAAGTGAAGAGTCTTTATGAGATATCATTCACATTGGAAATATATGAATTAAATATCTCTTTCTTGAATATTGGTGTTTCGTAGGGAGGCTTTGACTTGTGTCTTTATGTGTAATGGTAATGATGTTCCCTAAGTACTATGATACTTGAGTGCTTTGAACAATCCTTGATGAGATTTTGATCATTGGGGTGTGGTTCGCACTTCCTAATATGGTAGATCACATAATTCATTATAATAGAAATTCATATAGTCAGTTCTTGAACTACTAATCTTCTTTTTTTGGTGCTTGTGGGTCTGAGAAACTCTTATTATTCTTCTTTGTTTGCAGTTTCTTATATTGTTGCAAGTTTCTTGCACATGCCTTCATCCTCGACCAGTTCGTGCCCATTCTTTCAACACGTGAACTCCCAAATTTCCCATTTTAAAGTAATGTCTAGATTCCCCTTTCTTTCAATCTCTGTTTCTTTATTAGGGATTTTGGAGAAGAAGGCCATGGGCTTTGATGGTGGAGGTTGTTGATGATTAGTGTCTTATTTTATGTACATTTTAATGCAAACACTAAGCTTGGCTTTAAAATTGCCTCATGTTTCTATTTGTATTCACTCATTTCACATGTTAATGTGATACCTTATAATGGAGGACATCCAACTTGAACTCCATAAGACCACATGAGATAACTCATCAGTGTGGGTGGACCAAGAGACATTTGACAATACCTTTACTTTTTCTCGTGAGAGCGGCCTAGATCATGCCTTAACGCATGTGGAACCTTTTAAAGATTGGTAGATGTGGGAAAGGTTATTCTCCCTTGATAAGATAAGATGATGAGCAGAAAATATAACGTGTGCGTCATTCCCCTTCATGAATGTCTATTCTCCTTAATGGGATTATGCATTCCCTTTAACAATTTTGAGGTCGACGTATTTAATCATTTATTAATATCCCTTTCTCAATTTCATTTGATGATTTGAGCTTACATCAAGGTCTTACAGTATATGTATGAATACAAGAAGGGTGTGCTGAACACACCATTATTCTTACATCTCTTTAAAGTTCAATGCAATTTAGCTGATTCAATGTCCTAACATGTTCGAGGTCTACTTAGAGAGCGTGAAACACTTAAAATATTTATACTTATAGATTAATCCCCCCAATGAGGTGGATCATGCCAGCATATGTACCATAGGGCCTAGGCCTCCCTACCAATGTGATGAGATCATGAGTTCACTAAGCACGTGGAAGGAAACATACAAAAAATACTCCAAATAAAATGAATATTTCATTTTATTTATGGTTTTATTTTATTAAAAACAAAATTGTTACAAGAAACTAAGTTTCTTGTAGTGATCCTCACTTAGGCTTATCATCCTTTCTAACTTGTAGAAAGAGTGTGGCGCCCTATTTCTATCATTTTCCATTTATTTATTTCTCAATATTACTTTGTTTCAATTCTGTCTCAACTTCAATATTGTTCATAATTTTGTGTTCCTACCCAATATTTTCACATTAAAATCACAAGTTTCATAACAATAGTAAAGTATGACAAAAATGAATGAATCCAAATTGATTAGCTATCAAGTGTTAATGAGGTTCTAAAAAGGCTAAAACTTTGGTAGTGTTATTATTTCTTCTTTATTATTAATTTTGTATCAAAAAATAAATATAAAAAAAGAAAGAAAAAAAGAAGAGAAAAATAATCAAAAGTTTCAATTTTATTTCTTTGTTTTTGGTAATTGTTTGCCAAATTTTAGTTTCTTATAGTGGTTTATTATGAAAGACAAACAAAAAAGGAAAAAGTTTGTTACAAGATGTCATGTGAATTATAAAGTTTGTAACTTGTTCATTGATAAAAAATATTGGATCAACATGGCAAGTACAACATTAGTGGAGAATTTAGGGCTTCAGGTTTTTGAGCATCCCGAGCCATATATACTTTATATCCTCGAGGATCAAGAATTTAAAGATATGGATGACGTTTTGGTGACCAAACAAGTAAGAGTCAAATTCATTCTTGAAGAATATGAAGATGAGGTGTCATGCGATGTCGTGCCTTCAAAACTGAGGGAATTGTTACTAGGTCTTCCATGGCATAAACAACATCTACCAAAGTATGGTCTCTCACCAACATATATTTATTTTTATTTAAAAATTTTCAAATAGCTCTTGTGCCAAAAAAAATCAAGATCAAATATTGAAAAGAGAAAGTGAGAAAAAAAATAAATGTTGAAAGTTTTGTCAATGAAGAAAAGAAAAAAATAATCATTGAAAAATAGAGATCAATAGTAAAGAAGTGGAAAGAAAAGAAAAAAGAGAAAAGACATCTACGAGGAAGTGAAGAAAAAGAAAAATTGTAAGAGAAAAAAAGAGGAGAGAAAGAAAGAAGAGAAGATTGATAAAAAAATACCTCTTTGAGAATATGGAAGTAAAAATAAATAAATTTCAAAAATAAAGAATAGAGAAAAAGAAGAGTTTTTTTTTTCAATCAACTAACTATTGATGTAGGTTTGGATTTGAGGAAAAATCCTCTTGAAGTTTAGGAAAATGATGAGATAGTAAGTTCACTAAGCATGTAGAAGGAAACATACAAAAAATGCTTCAAATAAAATAAATATTTTATTTTATTTATGGTTTTATTTTATAATAACTAAGCATTTTCGTATTTGCTGACCCACCTGCCTTGTTTTGCCCATATCTGAAGTTCCAGAAGCACGATTGACATGATCTTTAATGCGTCAGAAAGCTAAGAAAATTATCTACAGTTCATTTGTTAGGGTCAAAACGAAATTAGTCTTCTTTATGGCTCGAAAATCTTCATCAATAAGAATGATAAAATGAAGAAAAGACAATGAATATCCACTTTCTTCCCTACCTTTAAGTGTGTGACCTTTCATTCACTTTCTCCACTACCTTTAAGTGTGAGTCCTTTATTTTTCAAACCATTATTGATAAATTTGTGGGCTGAAGTTGTAGAATTTCTTAAGTTATCATTGTAAGCTATCTTACATATAAATAGGGAGCTAATCTTGAATGAAAAGCAAGTCAAATTTTGTTAAGTTTTACACATTGTGTAAGTGAGAGTATTTGCTCATAGGTTATGGATTAGACAAAAATTGATCTTATCAAGAAATTCTTTTATTACGGTGATCCTCATCCATAGACTTACCATTCTCTCTTGGATTAGAAAGAGTGTGGTTCCCCTTCTACTTAACTCCATTTCTTATTTCACATTTATTTCATTCCAATTTCGTTTTTAAATGTGTTTGTATCAAATTTTGTCATTTCCCCAATTATAAGGTAGTTTACTTCCTTTGAGTCACAAAAAAATTAACAGCCCAAAAGTTAACAAAGCTATTTCAGAAATTTTGAAGAAAATGCATAATTCTCATAAACTAGTGCATATCACAATGTTCTTACATGTTCTCCAAGTTCTAGCGTCAGAGTTATTTCATGGTGGATTTTGGATCACATGTTTACAAAATGGATGATATATCTCAAGATGACATTTACCTAAAAATGAAATTGGTATCTTTCTTTGAGGATCCAGGCTATGTCAATGACGTTTTCCCTTCTAACGCGGAAACAAGCAAACAAATGAAGTGGTACATAGAGATACATTTGTTGTGAATGTTGGCTCGAAAGAGGCTAGACAAATCTAATTTGGTAAAATACATGGGGAATTCCCTTTTAAGTAGCCTTTTGGTGTTTTAATTTCTAACTTTCTTATTATTGACTTGCATATAAAATAAAATGTTACAAAATAATACAATAAATGAAAGGACTCCTCGGGTCATACCTCTCATGGTGGGTTCTACCAATGCTCTAACTATTAGGGGTTCAGACTTCGGGCCGCATTATTGAGTTGGTTACTCTCTACTCACTTATCCTGACACTGGTGGTGGTCATTGATTCTCCTAACTGGGTCATAGTATAAGATAATCTACATTTATCGTCGCTCAAGGATGGGACGAGTCTGGCCGCTAGTTCTGGGATTGAGGTGCCTTAGGAGGAAAGTTTGTATATCGTTCAATGTTTTATGCTTCAATAAGACATGAAGGACTTGGCTATATGGGAGGAGCTTTGTCAAAGTTGGTGGTCATGCCCCCCTTCGTTCCTTGCTCGCCCTGCTGTGTGAATGGTTAGGGAGTTCAAAGCTTCTACTTCTTAAAAGAGATACACACACTTCTTGAGTAAGGTTGAAGTTGTTATTGAGAAGGAGTTAGCAGACCTGACATATCCTACTTGTCGAGAGTCACCCGTTTTAGAATTTTGTGTTATCAGGAAGGTAGAAATCTTTATGCCTGACCTTCATCGAAAGGAAAAGGAAATGCTTCAGGTACACATCAATATTCTTACAATAGAGCGAGGCCAGTACCTGGAGGAGCTTAAAGAGGCATCTATTTTACTTTTAGGGACAATTTCCAATGTAGAGTCTTTCAAGCATCCAGGTACACTAGATGAGAAGGTGAATTTTCTCATGCAGGTGATGAAGAAGAATGATGAATCTCTTTCCCTTGATCATATAACATTGACCAAGGACAATGTTGATCTCTTTGAAGTCAACAATGTGCTAGACTCTTCTTATAAAATGGTAGAGTACCACCTTCAGGAGATGCGTCTTAAAAATATTTTCTTGGATAAGAAGTATGCGAAGGTAGTGTAAGATTGTTTTTCCTCTATGCGTGTATCTTTCTGGAATACATTTTAGAAGACGAAACATTTTATCCTCGAGTCCATATTTCTTGGTAGAATGTTCATTCAATTTAGGAAATGGTGGATGGTAAGCCGATTTCTATTTGTGATAAGTCGAAGATGTGTAGTCCCTTGTTGTTTTTTGTCCAGGGTGTTGGAACCCAATATATCTTCTATGAATATGAAAACATTATGGTTCTTACTTGGAAGTTTATATTTTAATTTCTATTTCTTATCGTTATTTATACCTGTTATAATATTCTTTTAAGCCTTGAGTTCATTTCTCTAGGAAATAGTGTGTTCTATGATGCCGTGCTCAAAGTTTTATTGGACACCTCTGTGGATCATGCTCGACCAAGGGCCAATTCCATTTAGATGTACCCAGGTGAGAATTTGATCCGAGTTCTACATGATGAGGACTCACCTATGCTTCTAGAGCAGATAACTACCAAAAGGGAATGAGCCTTTAATTATCATTTTATGGTCTATTTTCTATCTGTGTGTTAGCATTGTAAGAATTTGATTGCTTTAATCGTATGTCAATGAAGTTTGTGACAACACCCCTGATTCATGTGTAGTGGGGATTTCATTAATTTAGTCATACACTGGGGGAGTTTGTGACAACATCCCTGACATGTTCTTTTTACATATGTAATAAAGTAATTTTAACCAAACGACATACTCGTTGCTTATTGGCCATAGTGAGAATTGGTAGGGGAAGTGGTAACCAACTTCATCTTGCAACCAGAGCCTTCACCTGCAGATGTCTGGTCAAAATAATTTTGTTTTACCAACTGGGTGATTAATTGCCATATCTTTTAAATGTATGATGATGGAGGCTATGATGATATCCATAACCTTTCCTTTGACATTATTTTGGTCACACTATAGAGCCTTGTGTATCCTTTTTTCCTTATATAAGTTGGCATATATTGTCATTGGTTCATCATGGACGTTGTGATACTTCAACTCAAGATGGACCGAGGAAGTCATTACATCTAAAGTTATTGTAAAAGTCCTGCCCAAAATACATTTGTAGATTCTTTTGCAAGGAACCACCAAAAAATACAGGTCAATATTCTTGGTATCTCTTCCTTCTTCTGAGGTGGCCATTAGTTCAATATATTTCTAGAGAAGGGTTACGGTACCATTGAAAGCTTTCAAGTCATATCCTTCATATGTGATGGCTAACCAATTTGAAACTTAGACATTTTTCTCATAATTTGTGATATTTTATTCTCAAGAGGACAAATGTTGGACGAGATGCCTAGGACAACGTGTACAACAGGTTTAGGACAAATGACAGATTTTGCGGGCAAACGTTTGACACTATATCTAGGACATATTATACCAGAACAAAAACCAGTTTGTAAGCAAGATATGTCAGTTTAAATTGTACAAGATGATGGGGCAGAAAAGCAATAAAGAACATAATAATTATTCAGTTCAGTGCAAACTACACCTACATTTGGGGGCATCCAACCAAAGAAAGGAAAATCACTACTTCAAAATTAGTACAATTAATCTTATAGGAACAACTACCCCATGTTTTCCAACACCTCTTCTTAATCCTAATGACTTTCTATTTAGGACTCCCTATAGAACTATTTAATTCCTAATAGTCAGAAGTACAAATGAACTTACCCTGAATTCTCCCAATTCAAGGACACTTTCCTAATACTACCCATGAAGCTTCGTCATATTCTCCACCTAAATATGAGAACTCTCTTACTTTCACTCAAAAACTAATCTCAACTCTTTATACAATTACAATATGTTTGAAAAGATGAAACAATCATCCCACACAAATACTTTGTTCTTAAGCTTATAGACTTAGTATCTTGGAACAAATTTTTATAACATAACTAACAAACCAAACTATATGCCTTAAGATATAAATAAAGGCACTAGAGTGGTGCAAAAAAATAACATAAACAAATACTCAAAATATAAACCCTAACACAAGGAATCTTCAAAAATTGAACACCTCAAACATGAGGTTTGAGTCTCCTTAAATAGAAATGCTAACACTGGGCTTTTCTCCTTTGTATATCAACTCAGATCACATCCAAATTTATTGGATTATGTTTTGATTTGTTCCACAAAAGCCTCCAATAAAATATATGAATTTGTTACAATTCAAAATTCAAATTTAAATTGATTTGATATCGTCCGATATAATCAAACAAATTTCCATAACACATTGCTAAAATATAACAACAATTCATATTGAAAATAATTATAAATTTTGCACCTAGCAATATCTATCATGGCCTGCTGATAAGGGTTAGATATTGCACTGCACACATGTTGGAACATCGTGTTCCACATGTTTCACTAGAACATCCAAATAAACTCTCTTCATATAAATCTTGTTTGTAGACTAATTCTTTGATAAAATAAATTGGAACCAAATCTTACTTCAAAGCAAATTCGGTCAAATCTTCTTTGACTAAATCAAATCTAAATCTTTTAATTAAATCATATCATATCATCCATATTCATGATTTAATAAAATCTTTTCCAACTTGATTTGAATTAACAAACTTCTACATCTTCTAAAGAATTAACACCAAAACATATATGAAGGAAATAATTAGAACACGATCCATACACCAAGATGTCACACAAATGTTCAACATCTTACTTAACAAGTTGCTTACAACCAAATATTTTTTTCAAGCACTTTAGTTGTGACTTGGATTGAACAACTCTTCATAAAGACAAACACAATCACACTCATATTTCTTCATGAAATCTAGCTAACAAATTTAGGCCAGATGCTGAAACACATGTTAGAACATCTTATTCCCCATGTTTCCTCTGTACAAAATACATATTGTAGATATTTTAATTTACCTAATGAAACCAATCAAAAGGAACTAAAATTTGATTAACCTATGAAACTTATGATTTTAATGTGATAAGATGAAGTAAGAATCATTAAATTTAATGTAGTTTTCGAGTTAGGACAAAATTTAAACAGTACAGTTGAGAAAAAATTGATGAAAAAGAATAGAATTGAAGCATAACACTCTTTTATAAGCTAGAAAGGATGATAATCATTAGTGAAGGTCACCACAAAAAATTTGGTTTCTTGATAAGAACAAAACATGGTCCAATACATAACTAAATAAGTAAAGCTCTCAAAATCAATAATGTGTTTGTTTAAAAAAAATTAATTTGATTTTATTCATGATTAGCTCCCTGTTTATAGCTATAAGACAAATTGTTTATTTTAAAATAATAACTCATGAAATGCTACAAGTTCATTCCATTATTATATCAATAATGGTTTGGAGTTGAAAGGTCACACACTAAAATATGGTGGAATCATATAAGAGATGGTGCTCTCTCGGTGGCCTCTACTTACCAAACTAAGTTGAAGCTTAATAATTCTTTCTCCCTCGCTAACCTGGCTGATAATTTAACACAGTCCCTCATCTGGGTTAGTTGGACTCCTTCTAAAGTGGTTGTTTTTTCTTGACAAATTTAGCAAGATAGACCCCCTTCTAGAGAAAATCTATTTAAACTAAGGGTGATTGTTGACCTAGCTAAAGTCTCTTGACATTTGTGTGGGAGTTTGGTCGAGTCTGTTTTCAATTTGTTTATCAATTGTGAGATAACTTTTACTGTGCGTTTTATAGATGGTCCTCCCTAAGAATTATAGGCTTCTTTTGTAGATTATTCTCTCTTTAGGTGACAAGGCTAGTACTAGAGTGCGTTTTGTATGATTTGTCATGATCTTGTTTGGACTATTTGGAGTGTTCGAAACGAGAATATTTCTTCTGGTTCTTCAATAAACATGAACGAACACGAGAAAAAAAATATTTTTCTATCTTAAAAATGATTTTTGGATAGATCAGTGGAAATATTCCTCTAGCATAACCAATATCGGGTCAAGAGTTTTGGCATGGTTCTGAGATTGTTTGAGGTTTTTAGTGATTTTCTTGAAAGTCTTTGTTTTGTTGATAATAGTTTTGGTGTATTGAGTTCTAGCAATTATCTTTTATGAGCTGAGGTTTTTAGTTTTTGAGTCTTCTCTCAAGTGTTTTGTTAATGATGACTTTTTAATTTTTCTAGTTGTTTGTGTAAGCTCTTTTTAACTATAACTTTTTTGTTTTTAAAGTGTTCAATTTTATATATCTTGTGCTAGTTGCGTACCTATCCTTTGTATTTTGTTGTATTAATTATCTCTATTCTATTAACATATTATTTTTTTATTTAAAAAAGACTTGAATTTTAGTAAAAAATAATATTTTAAAAAAATGTTCGACTTAAATTTTTTTTGTCACATGTCCAAAATGACTGAAATGGAAATTTTTTAAGATAAGATAAGTGGTAATAGTAGAACCAAACTGAGAGCATCAATTTCACTATTTTTTAATCTATAATTTATTTTTATTAAGTTTGAGGGTTTTTTTTCTCTTCTTTTAAGAAAGATTCAATAAAAAGAGAATAAAGGTTCTCGAATCCGATTACAAAAAAACGAGACAAATCTCGAAGAAGAAAAGATTACACACCAATTGAAACCTAAGAGAGATAAAATAAATGGTTTTTGTAAAAGTCATAAAAGTTACAATTGGTATGAGTAATATTTCCGATATAAGACCACCTCCATAATAAAGCCTTGATGTTCCAAACGACATCCAAAATGGTCCAAGATTCCTGCCTAAAACTGATTACATTCCTAAGAATCTACAAATTCCAAATTGTTGCCAACCAAACACAACATTCTTTACCTTTTTTAACTTTTTTGTATTTGCAAAAACGGACTCCACCTCAAAAAACTATTCATAAAACTATCAGCCTCAAAATCAACAAAATCAATCCAACTGACACCTCCTTCCAAACCAATCCGACAATATGACAAAGTAACAAAGAACACGTCGCGGATTCGGAAACACCATTACAAAAAACACAAGAGAAATTATTAGTATTATTAAAAATACACCGAATAACTAACAAATCTCTAGTAGGGAGCCTCTCAATAAAACACTTCCACCCAAAAGCTTTTATCTTGTGAGAAACATGCATCTTCCAAACATCTAGGAAAACTTTATCAAATTTATTCACCGGACCAAACGGAATATAAGACAAATTAAGAAACTCATAACATCCCTTGATCGAAAAAACTAGATCCAGACCATCTTTCTACACTATCTTGTCTCTAATATTCGCACAAGGAGAAAAAGAGTGAAGCATACTGCGTAAAGAATGCATACTTACGGTCACAAGGGAGCTGCCCAGAGAATAAATTCCAAAATCTCTCCACTTCTAAACTCCGTCAACCCAATCTCCCATTCAGCCACCGACAAATCTTGCAAATTAGAAATAGTAAATAATGAAGGAAAGAAATCCTTCAAACAACCAAAAAAGCAACCAAGTTGTGTGGCAAAAAGAAATTGAAAATCCATTTCCTACAATAAAACTAGCCTTATTAAAATTAACAATTTTTTTAGAAAAGATTTCACTTATCTCGGTTAAATTTTAATTTATCAAATCTCTTTTTTTGAAATCGAAGCATTAAGACAAACAAAAGTATGTTATCTTATCTTTGAAGATTACTTTCTCTCCATTTTTAATTCTTTAATTTTAGATAAAACTCCAATTCAAAAAAGTTCTTGTAATAAATTCATAATATCTAGTTTTGAAAAAGTGGGAATAGGTCCATATCATTTTTATATTGTTATTAAAGTACTGAATATCTTGTATGTGGGGGCTCTTTAAGATTTTGGCCAACTTTTACATTGTTTATATCGTATACTCAAAAGATATGCTTCAAATGAAATAATTTAATGTCATGAAAAGAAAGTGGACACATTTAAACCAAACAAAGAGCTTGATACCCATATTTGTGACCACCCAACTCACACCACTTTAAATAATGGATGATAAATGAACCTAGCTATTGCTATATGAATTGTGATATGCCAAATCCAACCCCTAAATGGCAGGTCCAAAGTCAGTGTATCTTCTATACCATTACTTTTATTGCAAAAGGGTGACTCTTCGTGCACTGGAATATATATAGTCAAAAGCTAGTCTTCCTAACCAGAAACATGATGATTTTCTTTCAAATAAAAAAGAGAAAAACGAACAAGATAGATGATGGACATCAACTATATAATATAGGCCACACACTCTGTTCAAAAAAACTTTTCGGTTCCGAGGTGGATCATGATAAAAATAGTAAATATTTTGAAGACAGTATTGTTTTTTAAATTGTAAAGTAATATATTAATAAAAAATTGAAAAACACTAAAATATAAATATTTTCAAATATAATAAATGTCTAAAGAACTATTAAAAATAAAAATAAAAAACCAACCAAGAAAAAACTTCAACCAATAACAATAACCTACATACAATAAACAATAAAAAACACTCAAGCAACTAAAGACTCATCACTGTAAGATTATATTATAGTTCGTATAGTCAAAATCACATACCATAATCTATCTTAAAAGTAAGGGAAACATTCAATTCACTATTGATTAAGATACAGGATAGAGTTATAAAGTCAAACCCATATGTGTATTAGTTCATCTATAATCTATCTATAAACCTTTTTCAAACCACAAAAAATACTATTCTCCTCCATTTATTTCACAATATTTATATCACCAATAAAAATTATATCCTTCTTGTAGCAGTAGAAATGTTCAAGACTAAGTCATTGGATTGACTAGACTTTATACAAATCAAAATAAAAATCGCCACCGCGTTTTATTGTTTCCAAAGAAATAGGAAAAAAGCGAATAACCCAAAAAGGAGGAAAGATTCAAGGTAAGGGGGTTGGTTATGCAAATGGAAGGTATTAGCACCCTAAACATCTACGGTACTCCGCAGGAACCTCTTTGAAAAAAATCTGTATATTTTGGTTATGAAAATGTGTTATATAAAATGGATGGTAGAGGTGAGAAAAAAAATATTTTTATGATTTTTGCACCAGCCGCAGTTGCAAACCTTTAGTGCCTACGTACCACCTTTCATGCAATAGGGGATCAGGGTACACGTAGTTCCTCCTTTTTTTTAAAATTTGAAACACAAGTGTGTTGATTAATTTTATGAGATAAAACATCATCGTCATTGTCCGTGTGGAAAACATACTTACTACCACAATCATGAGAAAGGAGAATTTGCATAATCTCAAAGTGGAGGATATGACTTGGATTTTAAAATCAACAATGCATCACTCAACACCCAAGTGGAAAATATCTCTCTTTACTACATTATTGTAGAAGTATATTTGTTTACATCACTACAAGGATTGACAAGAGTTTAATCTTCTAAGAAAAAATTTTTAACATAAAAAGCCAAAGTGGAAAAAATGGTTTGAAATGAGATTGATTGACTTTTAGTCTTCTCACAAAAAATGTCAAGGTATTATTAAGTTGATTGAAATTTATTCATGAAAATGTTTTGAAAATGCATGAACATAAGTCCAAGTTTATTATAAAAAAATATTTCAAGTTTCAAAACAAGAAGAGTTTTTAAAAGGAGGGAGAAGATTTTTGAAATTAAAGAAGGTGGGAGGAGATGAAGAGATTATCCTAAAGCATAAGATAAGAGCTAGGGATAAGAACCATATAACCAACAAGAAGTCAATACTTGACATTATGAGTCAAGATAAAATTCTCATTCTTTGGATTGAAACCAAGCAAGCAAAGATACTAGACATTTCCAAATGTATTAAGTCTTCACAAAAATTGGACAGAGTAACGGTCGTATACGGGTGAATTCCAAATTACAAACAAAGTATGTAATCACAATAATCTGCACACAAATAAATAAACAACCCAATATCTCGAGGTAAACCTCAAGAACTCCAGACAAAATAAAGAATTAAGGTCACAAGATCTCCAAGATAGGCCAAGGTTTCTAATCCTATGTCCAAGAAGCCCAATGCTCCATAATGCCAAGGATAGTATCCAATAGTCCAAATATCATTAAAGATTTTTATGGTTCATGTTGATTATTAGGTATCTTTAAAAGGAAAAGAAAATCTCAAGTGAGCAAAATAAAAATGACATAAAAGTAAATGCTCAAGTGAGTAAAATAAAAAGATGACAGGAAATGTAAATGCTTAATTTAAATGGTGCATAAAGCATAGAAAATTATAAAGCATAAAGTAAAGTCAATTGTTAGAAATTAGTGGTTAGTTGGATGATCATCTTGAAACTTGCATTTGGAACTCATTAGAGGATTGGTAGAACCAAAGCCTCCACACAACAAGTTGCATTTGCTTTTTGTCAAGTATATCGTCCATTTTGGAATTCTCACAAATAACATGTAATGATCAACGATGTTTAAGTGATCTGCGTTGACCAAAAGTATTGTAGATTCATTAGAGGATTGGTAGAACCAAAGCCTCCACACAATGAATCTCAAGGTTATTGGATCAAAGGGATCAAATTAACATACTTGGGCTTGCAATCATAAGTTTGGGCCGTGAATGATCATTTATTCGAATCGGGACAAAATTTAGCGCTATGTTAAGCAATCGTAAGTGGACTTATGTAAAAGTCGCACCTATTTTGAGGCCGGTCAATAGCAATCTATGTACTTTATGTTTGGATAGATGATATAGAGATCACCATCCCTTAACATGTAGCACAATTTAAAAAATAAAGGGATAAGATGAAGAGGGAGGGGAATGATAAGCTAATTTGGATTACCATTTCAAAATCATTTCATCTTTAAATTCAACCACTCCTCTAGATGGATTAAAGCACTAAACATATCATTAATCCAAAGCACCAAAAATGAATTAAATAATTCATTCTTAGGTAGATTTGAATTGATGAACATTTATCCAACTTCATCTACATCACAAAGTCCATTGAGTTTAAAAACAAATTAAACATTGAAATTGCAGTCCAAATTATTCATCAAAGAGAGTGAGTAGAAAATTTTTTGAGTCAAAACAGCCCCAAAATAAGGCAGAAAAATATTTTTGGGATCAAATTCTTGTTCCAACTTTTCATCAAACACCTTATGATCATGGATCCAATTGAGCATGAAAATTCCAGCAAATTTTGAGAAAATAGCACTCATGGAGTTATAAAACAATGCTTAATGAATCAAAACCAGAAATCCACAAGAGATCACATTGTTAAAGATGATGATCCAACTTACCAAAGGTAGAATTTGAAAATTATCAAACAACTTCAGAATTTTCTTCAATTCAATAATAAGAATCAATCACCAAAGTTTGGATGTAGAGAATTAATGGAGAAAAATGTTTGGATGAAGGTTTAGCTCAAAGATTAGTAAGCTTCAATGCAAAGCTTACTAACTTTTTGAAAATAGAGCTTTGAGTGAATTTGGTAAAATGGAGAGAATTGAGAGATTTTTAGCAAGATGATTTTGGCTATCAAAAGCTTGTGATTTGAATGAAATGAGGTCTCTATTTATAGAGTTTTAGAATTGGGATTAGTGGTAATTTGGTAATTGATTCTTGGAGCCAAATTTGAATTAATGATATAATTTCAAAATTATGCAGAAAAAATTGGAGCCAAAAATGATCACAGTTTGAATTTACTAGCTTTTTAAAAAAAACGCGCATTTTGCCATTATGAGTCGATACATACGTGGTATGTGTCGATACATCCTAGCTGCATAACACAACATGTGTCGATACATGCCTCTATGTGTCGATACATACTATTCTTTCAACTCATTACAAAACCACACAAACTGCATGAGTCGATACATAACACGTATGTGTCGACACATGCTTGTTAAACAAACAGGATGAGTTGATACATACATGCATGTGTCGACACATGCAAGTTATGCACAACAAAATGAGTTGATGCATACTTTTATGGGTCAATGCATGCTGGATTTTTTTCCCACAATAGGATCAATCAACTTTGCATGAGCTTATTTGTTGGATGTTTTGACTTGGTACCTACAAAACACAAATTGTGCAAGGACAAAGACAAATATTTTGTATTTTGATTAGAGGTTAGTCAATCAACACGTATACAAGATACACAACCAAGGTGCTTGGAAATTCCTCAAGGGCAAACTTAAAGATAGGAGATAGACCAAGATGAAGAACCAACCCTAATGTGATCTTGTCATGATCAAGTTAACATGATATGATAGGGGAATCTTAGGGGAAAAAATTAGGGTACAATACTTCCGGGCTCTTCAAATGATCAAGACTAGAGTGTGTCAGATAATAACAAAATCACCCCTAGACTTTGTCCTACCACCTAAAGAAAGAAAACACACAAAAAAGAATATTATGGTCACTAGGAAGAACCTCGTGCAAATCCAACTACGAAAATATCATATATCACACAGACAATACTAACTCACACGTACAAACAGATGAAAAATTGATTCCACCTAATTCTCACAAAAAGGACAAGAGATCCCACTAGAATCTATAATCATCCTTTGTATACAAGTTCTCTCTAAAAGGGAATTTATCATGAGAAGACTAACACCATAGGAGGAGCCACGCGACCCCGGATAAAGCAAAAGTCAAATTCTCGACCATAAGAGGCGAACATGAACTACCAAATTGAACATGATAGATAGAGACAACAAAGAAACAATGGTCTCTATTGAGATTATAATTTCTTATGTCGAAGCAACATGTTACTCGACAGAATAAGGTGTGTCGAAACTAGTCCTAGCGTGTGTGTCAAAATGCTTAGTGTGTCGAATTGTGTTTTGTATGTCGAAGTGTCGAAGCTGTTAGCTTCACACAGGATTTCGACTTAGACCAAAATAGATATTTTAGGATTTTGTGTTTTGGGATTTTGCTTAGGGAGAAAGCTAACCTAAAACTATAAATAGAGGGAGTAACCCCTATTATTGTATACAACTTGTATTCATCTAATTTACAGTTACAAGTGAATAAAGAATTTATCATGAGAAGACTAACACCATAGGAGGATCCACACGACCCCGGATAAAGAAAAAGTCAAATTCTCGACCATAAGAGGCGAACATGAACTACCAAATTGAACATGATAGATAGAGACAACAAAGAAACAATGGTCTCTATTGAGATTATAATTTCTTGTGTCGAAGCAACATGTTGCTCGACAGAATAAGGTGTGTCGAAACTAGTCCTAGCGTGTGTGTCAAAATGCTTAGTGTGTCGAATTGTGTTTTGTATGTCGAAGTGTCGAAGCTGTTAGCTTCACACAGGATTTCGACTTAGACCAAAATAGATATTTTAGGATTTTGTGTTTTGGGATTTTTCTTAGGGAGAAAGCTAACCTAAAACTATAAATAGAGGGAGTAACCCCTATTATTGTATACAACTTGTATTCATCTAATTTACAGTTACAAGTGAATAAAGATTTTCCACAGTTTATGGGCAGAGAGTTACTCTGCAGAAAATAATCTTCTTCTTCTCCTTATTTTTGTAGACCCTAATTTTCTTTCTTCCTCAACTTTCATTCTTTTCATTATCATTGTATAGTGATAACAATCTTGTTCGTCAAGATTGTTTGAAATCCATCATAAGTTTTTATAGATTTCCAATATCTGGTATCAGAGCTCTGGTTGAGCAAATCAATGAAAGAAAATCATGATGGCAGTAAATCATCCGAAGGGGCACTTTCCAGCAAGTCTTCTGATTCCTAAAGTTGATAACTATGAGAATTCGTGTAAGCAAATCAAGGTTGTGTTCTGTTGTCAAGATCTTTGGGATCTTGTGAAAGAATGTTTAGAACCGCTAAAAGAAAATGCAACAAAAAAAAGGAGGTTGCACACAAAGAATTGAAGAAGAAGAATTATAAAGCTCTCTTTATAATTCATCATTGTTTGAGTCCAGACAATTTTGAAAAGGTGACTGATGTAGAATCTGCGAAATAAGCTTGGTAAATTCTGGAAAAGTCCTTTGGAAGTGTAGAAAAGTTGAAAGAGGTGAGGTTACAAAATCACAAAAGAACGTATGAATTGCTTCAGATGGAAGAAAGTGAAAGCATAACTGATTGCTTCACTAGGGTTACGAAACTAGTGAATCAAATCAAAGTATGTTGAGAAGTGTTAACAACAAGATCAGTTATTGCAAATATCTTGAGATCTTTGGCTCTGAAGTTCGACCACATGGGGGTATCCATAGAAGAGTCGAAAGATTTGTTGAAGTTGACAAAATAAGAGCTTCAAGGGACACTTGAATCTCATGAACAAAGAATGGATGAAAGAGATGCATTCAGCAAGAGAAAATAAAGGCAAAGGAAAATGGTTCAGCAACAAAGGTAAAAGAGGCTACAACAAATCGACTGGTAGAGGAAACCCGCGGGAAGGAATTGTATCGAATCAGAGAAGACCCATATACCAAGGAAACCTGAGAGGTGGTCCTGGAGATAGAGGAAAAGGTGGTGGTCGAAAACCTGACAAGAGTTACATTCAGTGTTTCAATTGTCAGAAGTATGGTCATTATTCTAGTGATTATCCAGAAAAATGAAAGAATCAAGAAAGTGATACAAAGTTTGCAAAACATGAAGAAGAATAGATAATGTTGATGGTCACAACAAGAGATGAAGAGAAATTCAAGGACCAATGGTACTTAGATTCAGGATTCTCATCACACATGTCTGGAAGGAAATATTGGCTTGTCAAGATAAAACCCTCAATAAAGAACATGGTGAAATTTGCAAATGACAATACTCTAGCAGCTGAAGGTATTAATGATGTTCCGGTTACGAGGAAAGATGACAAGAGGTAAGTAATTTCCAATGTGTTGTACATACTAGGTATAAAGAGAAATTTTCCCAGTATAGGGCAGCTGGTCGAAAAGAATTACAAAGTGTTAATCGAAGACAAGATGATAAGAGTCATCGATGCAAGAGGAAGGTTAATCTTGAAGGCTCCTATGTCTCAAAATAGAACCTTCAAGACCGAACTAAATATGATGGAGCGCAAGTGCCTTGCAACTTTAGATAGAAGGGATAAATGGATATGGCAATATCGACTAGGCCATCTCAACTTCAAAGACTTCAGAGATTTGAAAAGAAGAAATATGGTTTCAGTGTTTCCAGAAATTGACATTCCAAAGAAGTATTTTTTTACAATTTTTTACCCGCCACAGTTGCAAATATTTATTTCCTATGTACCACCTTTCATGCAATAGAGGATCAGGGTACTCGTAGTTCACCTTAAAAATTTTAAAACACAAGTGCGTTGGTTAATTTTAAGAGAAGAGACATCATTGTCATATCCAAGTGGAAAATATACTTACTAACCACAATTATGAGAAAGGAGAATTTGCATCATCTCAAAGTGGAGGATATAGCTTAGATTTTAAAGTCAACAAAGCCTCACTCAACACCCAAGTGGAAAATATCTCACTTCACTTCATATCATAGAAGTATAGTAGCTCGCATCACAACAAGGATCAACAAGAGTCTAATCTTCTGAGAAAAAAATTTTAAAGTAAAAAAGCCAAAGTGGAAAAATGGTTTGAATGAGGTTAGTTGACTTTTAGTCTTCTTACAAAAAAATGTCAAAATATGATTAAATTGATTTAAGTTTTATTAAGAAAAATATTTTTAAAAATGTATGGGCCTAAATCCAAGTTTATTGTGAAAGAAATTCAAGTTAGAAAACAAGAAGAGTTTTTAAAAGGAGGGAGAAGATTTTTAAAATTAAAGAAGATGGGAGTAGATAAAGAGACTATCATAAAGCATAAGGTAAAAACTAAGGAAAAAAACGATCTGACCAATAAGAAGCCAACACTTGACATAAAGAGTCAATATAGAATTCTCATCTTTTGGATTGAAATCAAGAAAGCAAGAATACTAAACATATTGGAATATCAAGCTTCAGATGAATTGAGTCTTCACAAAAATTGGGCAAAGTAACAGTTGTATACAGAGGAATTCCCAATCACAGACAAAGCACATAATCAGAATAACCGACACACAAAGAAAATCAACCCAATGTTTTAGGGGTAAATCCCAAGAACTTTAGACAGAATAACAACAGAGCAACAAGGTCCCGATGGTAATCAAGGTTTCTAATCCTAAGTCCAAGAGGTCCACAACTCCATAATACCAAGGATAGTAGCAAAATAGTCCAAGTAACCTTAAAGTCTTTTAATGTTCAAGTTGGTTATTAAGTGTCTTCAAAAAGAAAATGAAATCTCAAGTGAGCAAAAATAAAAATGACATAAAGATAAATGCTGAAGTGAGAAAAAAATAAAATGACATAAAGATAAATGCTCAAGTTAGAAAAGATGAAAATAAGATGAAATGTAAATGCTAAAGTAAATGGTGCATAAATTAAAGGCATAAAATAAAGGACATAAAGTAAAAGCACAAAGAAAAAGCACAAAATAAAGTCAATTGTTAATGAATTAGAAGTTAGATGTTATTTGAATGACCATCTTGAAACATGCATTTGAAAACTCATTAGAAGATTGATAAAATCAAAGCTTCTCAATAATAAGTTTCATTTTCTTTTTGTCAAGTATATCATTCATTTCAAGTATTCAAGGCAAGCATATATGATCAATCATGTTTAAATGATTCACTTAGACCAAAATTTATGAAATTTCATTAGATGATTGATAAGATCAAAGCCTCCTTACAACGAACCTCAAGGTTATTAGATCAAAAGTTTCAAATTAAACATACTTGGGCTTGTAAACATGGGTTTGGGCCACAAATGATCATTTTTCGAATCCGAACAAATTTAGCACCATGTTAAGCAATTGTAAGTGGACACTGGTCAATAGCAATCTATGTACCACATGTTAGAGAAATGATATGTAGATCATCCTCCAACAACATGTAGCACAAGTAAGAAAGGGATAAGATGAAGAGAAATGGGGTGTATAAGATGAAATTAGAGTTTCAAATATCATCAACGTCATTCATCAATTTTGGTGGATTTGGTTTTTTAACCTATCAACACCCAAGATCCGATAAATTTGGGGAATTTGTCCCAAAATAACACTCAAATCAAGACCAATAAAATAATAAATAATATTAATAAAAGGAAAATAATTGGTAAAATACATAAAATATATTAAAACACTAAAAAAATCCTAAAAAAAGTCAGAGGTCAACCATGAGTCACTAAGTATTGACAAAAAAATTTTAGAATTTTTTAAAGTCATAAACTATTTTTAAAATTCAAAGAAATAAGAAAAATAAACCAAAATTTATAAAAAAAAAAAATAAAATCATAAATAAAAGTAAAATAAGGTCACCAATATTTGTCAGGAGGTCATTGGATCCTTCCATATTTTTTCCAGAATTTAAAAATTAAGAAAAGTATTTTTAAACAATTAAAACAATTCAAATAAAGCGAAAAAATCATAAAAAATACCAAATCATAAAATAAAATTGTGAAAAAATAAAAATAAAATAGAGAAAAATCCAAAGTATTTTTGAGAATATTTTTAGAAGCTGAAATGAATTTTTTATGAATTTTTGAAGTTTAAAACAAATAAAATATAAAATTAGAAAATAAAATAAAGCCAAAATGATGTAGACCAAATGAATACTATTTGGTTTATCCCTCATCGGATAACCGAGTTGTCGTTGCGCAAGAACATGGTTATAGTTAATTCCTCCCTTTGTACCAAGAAGAGGTACATTGGGGAAACTACCACAACTGTCAATAATCTCTATATCCTGGTAAGCTCGATGATACCAAACAATATCCGAGTGAGTAAGTGCCATGAACTTAGGAGCCCAACGGGGTTCCTTCTTGACATCCCAGAAAGCATCAGACTGAGGCATAAGAGAGATAAAGCACCGATACAATAGAGGCATGCAACAGATAATCATCCCCCCATGATAAGAACTCTGAAGATGAATAGAGTAATAAGCATCACCCAAAAATGTAGGAACTGGGTTTCCAATCATGAAGATCCTGAGAGCATTAACGTCAACAAACTTGTCCATATTAGGAAATAAGAACAACTCGTAAGCAAGTAGAGCAAAGATGGCCTTAAAAGCGATTGTACTCTTCATCCTGGTAAAGTAACGAGCTTTCTCTAATAAGAACTGAGCTGGTAATCCTCTAATCCCTCCTTTAGTATTCATATGGGCTTCCACCTCAGACTTCCCCAGATGAATCAAAGCAGCAATCTCATGTGGTTTTGGCTCACCCTCCCAACCAGTAAAAGGAACACAATCGGTAACAGGTAAATCCAATAGATAAGAATACTCCTCCAGTGTAGGCATCAACTGACAGTTGGAAAAAGTAAAGCAATGATACATCGGATCATAGAACTGGACCAAGGTCGAGAGAATACCCTCATTAATCCTAAGCTTTATGAGAGGAATGATGGATCTATACTTCTTCCGAAAGTCTGCAGAACACTCGATCTCGGGAATTAGACTGATCAACTCATCTATCTTGGGATCCTTGAAACTATATTTCCCGGTCTTTCTCTTTCAAGAATCCATGGTTAAAAGGTACCTGAGATATTCACAAATGGTCAACTTTTAAATCCCTTGAAATAAGATCTCTTCAAAAGATGCTTATGAGTGCATGGATGCATGATGCAACAATCACACACAAGATCGCACAAATAGGGTTCATAGTTTCAACATCATGAGCATGAGGTCGAAGGTACTACCCATAAGGTATTGGTCTAAAAGGTTATCACCTGCCGAACAAGGTTCTAGAGGTTCCCAGAGTCTACATCCTTCCTTCTGATATTACCAACTTCTCGATTAACTTGGTAATTAATAATATTCTCAAGAAAAACTTGTCCGAGCGTAGTATCATGTGACAACTATTTCCGGATTACTCCGTCATAGCTTCTGCACTACATCTAAAAGGCCAAGATGGGTTTGGTATTCTACGGTCCTCAGTTTCAGCAGGCTCCCAGGTCGAAAGCCGTACGTCTTCCTGATTACTCGGTAAACGACACTACAGTCAAAGGGGCCTCCACTTAGTGGGGGATCTCATGACTCCTTTTTTGGGATTAGTCCCTCAAAGTTAACATGAATATACCACCCTTCATATCTTAAAGTTTTCCCAAGTCCGGGTATAGGACTTATAAGTAATCACCAAGCACCCCGAAAACCAGGAAAATCCAGGCAAACATATATTCAACAAATAATATAACATGTTGTTGTACCCCAAAATTTGCCCTCCTATTTTTCCACAAGAAATCACAGCTTCGGGTTTGCCCTGACTTTTCAGAATGGCGTAAGAATCAGTCAAACAGACTTTTTCTTATCAGTTTATCCAAATTAGGGTTTCCATTAATTTCTGAAGCAGTTCAAGCAGATTGCTAGGTTTTGTTTGAGTTTGGGCTCATGGTTTGATCAGGCAGGCGCTTCTGTGAAAATTTAATCAAGAATTAGGGTTTTGTGCGCATAGTTCTCAGAAAGAATTAATTCTACAGTGCTTTTTCAATTTACTCTGGGAGATGAGCTGAGGCATTTGATTTGAGTTTGCAGTGTTGGATTAATCAGTAAAGGCAAAGGAATGTGGATGTTTGTTTGATTTGACTATGCAATGCTTGTGGCTATTTGGGACGCCAGATTATTAATTGATTGCAAGACTATAATGTTTGTTAATTATTTACGTTATCTAAGTTAGAATAATTGGATCTACTTCCAGTTATTTTAGTTCAAGGAAGCTTAAATAATTAAATAGACAGTAGAGTTAAAAGAGATTAATTGATAAAGGACTTTTATTTATTTTTAATTATTTGTACAAGTATTATTTAAATACAGTAATTATTTACAAGTATTTATAATAATATTTATTACATTGATTAAAAGTAAAATAAAACTTTATCCTAAAAATTTCCTAAGCCTTCATCTTCCATTTGCTGCTCCCCATTGCTCAATTACTCTTTACCTGCAAAAAGAAGAAAAAAGGAAGTCAAAGGCAGATGAAATAATAAAAGAGCAGACAGATAAAAAAGGACTCATCATTAAAAGTAACTGGCCGGAATCAGTTTGTTTGCCCTCTCTGCAAATTACAAGATTACTCTTGGTTCACAAAGAGGGATAGAAATAGTGTTTGCAAATAAAATGTGAAATGCACAAAAGCTACCATGCTGCATAAATTGCCAAACAAGGCTGCATAATGACAAAGTTACAATTGCACAAATTCAAAATGTCAACAAAGCTGCATAATTCCAAAATTCAAACCAAAGTCCAAACTGAACAGCATAACCAAACTAGGCTGTCAACAAATGTCAACCAAATTGTCCAAAGAAATTATCAAAAAGCTGTCAAGAGATATGCAGAAATCTTGAAAGTACACAGAGGAAAGGGACAAGTGCAAGCAATATTAAAAAATAACATCATTTTCCTAGGCCAGTACTTTTTCAGAATAGTACATCTAAAGCAATAAACAAATGCTTTAATACTGGAGAGAGAGAAGAGAGAAGAGAAATAGGCTTACAGCAGGCTTGAGGCAAAAAAGATATAAACAAGCATATCTGAACACAGTAAAGGGGGGGTAGAAAAATACAAAAGAAAAGAGAACCACAAGCTATAAGCAAAAACAGCTAGCCTCATAACTGTATCAATAACAAACAACATGCCTCCCACACAAATAAAAAAAGCATTCACCTGCTAAACTGCATCAAAGCCAGAAAAGCCATCAAACTGCATAAGCCTAAACCATCAACCTGCATAAGCCTTAAACCACCTGAAACCTGTGTTAAGCATACCAAGCCTCAAACAGAAGCCTGTAACTTCACCTGCATAAGCCAAGCCTGTGGCCTGTAACCAAACCTTGAAACCCTTCAAACCAGAAAAAAGCCTTTGCAACCAAAGCCAAATAAGCCATCCAAACTGATACAAGCCTATACCAGAATTTATCCAAACCAATTCCAACAAAAACCCTCAGAATAATTTCATCATAGGGTTAGGGCAACAATACTCATAAGCTAGGCAACTCAGCATAACTAGCATATCCAGAAGCAAATAGGAAGATAAAAAAATCATCAGAGGAAAAGAAGCAAATAAGCATAAGAGAGAATCAGAGGCTAAGGTTTTCAGAACGTTCATCACAAAACCATAAAAGCTAAAGCAAGATACGTGGTTATCGGAGAAAGCACAACATCACGTATTTCCCTCCGCCTGGCCGCCCAAAGTGCCTCCAAGTCTGCCTCCTCCTCTGTCTCCATCTCCAAAGGTATAATTTCTCCCCTCTTTTCTTCAAAACCTCATAGAAACAGAACACAAACAACAACACTTAAAATCAGAACACAACAGGATATAAACATGTAAAAAATCGAAACTCTAAGGCATAAAAGAGGGATGCTTTTACCGTTTCTTGGCGCTATTGTGCTCAATCGTGGAGAGTGAAGGATTCAGAGGTGGCGATCGGCGGCCATAGGCGCGAAGGATGTTGTTCAGAAAAGTCAGAAGCTTGAAAGAACGAAGGAACGGAGAAGAAGAGGAGCGCCGTTTGTCCACAAACCCTATCTCCAAATGAACAAAACTGATGAAACCCTTACAAAATGTGACCAACGCGTGCTGGGCCTTGCCCTGTCCAACAAAACCTCAGGCCCAATGATTTTCTGAACTTGACCCCCCTCCTGGCGCGCATACCCCCCTTTTCCATTTTCTACAAATTCTGTTTTGGGCCAAATTCCCCTTAAGCCCATTTTAATTCTTTTTAACTAATACTTTTTTTTTCTTATCATATCATATCTCTTTTTTTTGTTAAATAAATTAACACACTAATTTTTTTACATCAAATTTTATTAACTCTTTTATTTTCTTTTTATAACATAATTAAATTTTGTAAAGTAAAATAATCCACTAACTCTTTTTTTATTATTTTTCTCAATTACTCTTTTATTAGTATAATTAAAAATACATATCGATAAATACATAAGAAAATAGATTTTCTTTTATTTCTTTTTTTTTATTAAACATTTGTTTATATATAAATACATAAACTTTAATTTTTTCTTAAACTTAAAACTTTTACTTTCTTTTAATTAAAACTTTGTATATAAACATCAATACATAAAGAAATAGAATTTCAAAGCATTTTCTTTTCTTTTATTAAATCTTTTGTTTTGTACATAATCAACAAATATCCAAAAATAAATAAATACTTTTTTCTTTAAAACTTTTGTTTAGACATATTAACAAAAATACAAAAAAGACAAAAATAAATAACAATACTTAATAATACATTTTTACTCACTTGTAAATAAATCACTTACACAAATACTTTTGATACATTTGCTTGTCTTTTATTCTTATACATTGCTACATTTTACATTGCGATTGATTCGATTTGGTTGTAAATATATTTGGACACTACTCTCCTATTAAGTCTCATCCCCATTTGTAAATATTTGTATCCCCATTCCCAGATACTCATTTGTAATAGTTTAGGACTTTAAATTCCCGCAATTTATCGCTTTCGAATTATGCCATGATAGATCTAGGGTTTGTATATAAATAAAATCAACCGCTAGATGACCTAAACACAAGATAAATGCATGGCAATCAATACACCATTCACACTTGCACCCCTAGGGTAATCCCACTCGTTTCCTTCCAAAATGGGCCATGCTTGCACGTTGAGTTTCTTTGGCAAAACAAATCAAATGATCATAGTCCCTTGATGACGCTTTCGAAAGTTGCCTAAAAAAAATGATCATAGTCCCTTCAAGCAAATTGCCAAAGACACTTGGCACCATTGCATTCATGGTCCATACCATGACCCGCGCCTGTCCCGTTAACATCCTAACACAAGATTGTCCACCAAATACAATGGTGGAACAATACTGTTAAAAGGGTTAAAACATGAGAAAAACCTTTGAGTAAATTTAGGGGTAGACAACTCTTAGTTACTTGATCAAACTTGCAAAACACACTTGCCTACTTTTCAAAACCCACTTCACAATACACTTTCAAAACAACTTTCAAAACATTTGAAACATCTTTTCGAAAAGATACACACCTTTGTAAAACATTCGAGTAAAGAATTGTTACAACGGTTGCCTAGACAAGGCATCTTCTTCAAAACATTTTCAAATACACACACACACCACCATTTTAAGCAATTGAAAATCAAAGGCAAGTGATCTAAAACAAGTAACTAAGAGCCCATGGATAACCATGGATGAAAAGGGTGCTAATACCTTCCCTTTTCATAATCTACCCCCCGAACCCACAAAACATCTCAAAAAGGTTTTTCCTGTGCTTTTTAACCTTTCCTTAGGATAAAATAAAAAGTCGGTGGCGACTCTTGCTAAACCGAACAAGTGCGAATACAAACACAAACCTCAAGTCAGTTCTCCCACCGTATCACAGAACTGGCGACTCTGCTGGGGAATAATCTAAAAGTGGGGTTACCTTAGGGTTTAGATCACCTTTACATTCTTGATTTGATTGCTTTGATTGCTTTACTTTTTGGGGCCTTGTTTGGGTTTGTTGTAAATCCTACACCCGGATTGGGGGCACCTTTTTAGGTAAATAGCAATAAAACTGTGAGGGAACTGTGCGGGGTATACCGACACGGTTGAAGCAGTAAGCTATGTTAGTGTGACATATTTGTGAGTACCGGTAACCCTTGAGTTCAATCAAGGAGAGTACGGGGCCGCTGAGTGATGTCGTGAAGCACTAACGAACTCTTAGAACCTTAATTGACCATCTTAGCCTTTTTAGGGGTAGTGAGATGACCGACTTTGGTGCAGTCCGAAGTTGGTAGATACTCGATACTACACTCATTGAGGGTTGTTTTCTTGGAATATTTTGGTCGCCAGTTAAGTGGCTAAACCAAAACAATGAACACGGAAAATAATCCAATGATATTGAGCTCCTTAGAACCCGGTTTCTATTTTAGGACAGGATGAGCCAACTAACTTCAAGAGGGTACTTACCTACAAACCCCATGCAAGCCTAAACCTAAGGACTTGTTTGCTTTGTGTGAATATGATTACCTGTATATACACTCACTTGCTTTTGCATACATGTACATAACATCATGACATCATACCATAGCATTTTCAATAACCATTTCAAGGATCTCGAGGGTTCTTTTGATGCAGGGTCACGTTGAACCAGACGTCTACCAAAGGGCAAGAGGTTTTCTCCTCTAAACAAATGCCATCCAAGATCAAGTGCAACAACTTGAATCAGGGGCTATGACCCACTTGACATGGTGAGCTTGATTCTCGTGGAAAGACATCCACCGTTACAAAGTTCTCCAATTAAAGATCGAAGTTCAACCTCTAACATTCTCTTGTGTTTACCCCAAGAGATCCTTGAAAGCATGCATCCGCATATCATGCATTGCATCTTGACGATTTTTCCTTTTCAGGTTTCCTTATTCTCCTACTGTTTATTTCAGTAGAGATGGCCTTGGAACAGACTCTCAAGGACCTCCAAGCTCAAAATGCTCAACTTCAAGAGATGTTCTTGAACCTATCCAAGGGGCAAGAAGAGGTCAAGACGCTCCTCACCAGGGGCATGATCGTGGGAAATCCTGGGGATGATAGAGATGACCAGTGGGAGCTACACATTGAGATAGCCACATTGAAAGGGGAACTGGCGAGTCAGAGGGCTCTCATCCAGGACTTGTCTCAAAGACAAGAAGGGCTCGGGGTTCTCGTCAACAAACTACTTCGGGACAACCAAGTGGGACAAATAACTGTGGCTGAGGATCAAATCATCATTCCACCTTTTCTGAGACAAGAAGGCAAGGGAAAAGCTCCTCAACTTGTTGCAGGGTCGCAAGCCCAACAACATCTTACGCCTGTTCAACAAAGACAGGGGCATCAGCGTAAGAAAGTCGCGCCTAAAAGACAATTCACCAAGATCAACATGTCGCTGGGTCAGGCGCTACAACGCATGTTACAGGAAGGGCTGATTACATTAAGGGTCCCTCATCCGAACCCTAATACTTCTGCTCCTACCTATCATCCCAATAGGAGGTGTGCATACCACTCCTATGGTCCTGGACATGACACCGAGGACTGCTGGGCCTTGAAAAACAAAACTCAGGATCTGATTGACAATGGAGTGCTAGAATTCATGCCGGATGGTGAGAGGAAAATCTTCCACTTTGGGTGCTCCACCTGAATTGACAAAGCTCGAACTGAGAGAATTTTGCTTCATTTGAATTTTCAAAGTTGTAATTTCTTTTGTTATTCAAACAATTATCTGTTGATGTCAAACTCTGTTTTATTAATGCATTGCATATGTTTGTCTTGAATTCATCCATTCGTTTTCACTACTCTTATGCTTTCTTTATGATATTTAACTCTTGATAAAAAGCTGCAAGCCTTTAGAGGGAGGATGACGAAACAATACCATAATCTCATACAGTATGCTTTTGAACAGACCGTGCTGATGATATACAGGCATTTCTTTCAATTCTCAAACACTGGAGTTATAAGGAAGATAATCCCTAGTCAACCCCTTCGAGCCAAAGAAGTAGGAGTTTTCTGTTCTAAACAAATTAAAACCTCTGATTTAAACCTGGGGCAGGGTAGTCTCTCAGTTAATCCAAAAAAGGTGCGCATTAAAGTCGCAAACTCTCAGTTCGTAATACAACGAACGACGTCAAGGAAAAGCATTCCTTTGGAATCAAAAGACAATGATGGTTCCCTACCACATAGGCAGTCAATCTCTCAAAAGAGAAAAGCCCACCAAGCCAAAACCTATAAAGGAGGCTTAAGAAAGCTGGGACATCCCGCTGACTGTGATCTCGAAAACAAGGACAGTCAGGCAAAAGTTAGGGATAACAAATCAAAAGAACGAGGTCATTACAAATCCTCAACAATATGAAAAATGTTGCAAAAGAAAAAGGAGATGATGATTGTCTTCCAAAATTCAACTGGTGAACCATTACCAAAAAGTCGTTCCAAACTCAAACAGAGTTCGACGCACAATTAACTGAGCTTAGGATTGAAGAACATCACGAAGAGCGGGTGGGTACAAATATACTTTGAGCCTTTACCCTTTGTTTCGTAAACCGTGAACCAAGCCACGTTACAACCCTTCAAAAGTCCTAATTGAAGCATGAGTTAGTTCGAAAGCATACTGTTACAATAGGTATCCTGACTCCTGTAAGGCTTTGCTCTAAAATCTTGTGTTGATTTGTCTTGTAAAAAGTTTTCTGCTAAAAAACGCATTTTTCAAAACTTCGAGGCAAGCATAAACTTTGCATTATTTGAATATCGTTGTTTGCGCATGGTTATTTGTTTGACAGCGAAGAAATTCATACAACAAATGTTCGGAGGAACGAAAACTCTCTCAGTGAACAAAATCACTTCAAAAAGGATGACACTTCCATTACAATCTCCTATCAACAAGGGGCATGACATGTCACTATCCAGCACACATGGGGCAGTCTAGTCAAGATTTCAACAAATCTCTCAATTGCAGATTAACCTGGGGCAAGTCTCCCTCACCATCACTTGGGGCATTCGAATGTCAATCTCAAGGGTTACGAACAGACCGAGTTTCCTGGAAATATCACATGCATCTAATACTGGGGGAAGTGATGAAACCTCTCTAGCAGACCTGCAGTCATGGGTTTATTTCCCCAACATTTGTCAAGGATTTATTCTCCAAAACAAATTACCTTTCAACAACATTCTTAACATATGCAGATTGATCGACAGATAAGGTTCCTTCATCTTTTGAAGTAGTAATCATCAAGGTTCCTTCATCTTTTGAAGTAGTAATCGTCAAGGTTCCTTCATCTTTTGAAGTAGTAATCGTCAAGGTTCCTTCATCTTTTGAAGTAGTAATCATCAAGGTTCCTTCATCTTTTGAAGTAGTAATCATCAAGGTTCCTTCATCTTTTGAAGTAGTAATCATCAAGGTTCCTTCATCTTTTGAAGTAGTAATCGTCAAGGTTCCTTCATCTTTTGAAGTAGTAATCATCAAGGTTCCTTCATCTTTTGAAGTAGTAATCATCAAGGTTCCTTCATATTTTGAAGTAGTAATTATCAAGGTTCCTTCATCTTTTGAAGTAGTAATCGTCAAGGTTCCTTCATCTTTTGAAGTAGTAATCGTCAAGGTTCCTTCATCTTTTGAAGTAGTAATCATCAAGGTTCCTTCATCTTTTGAAGTAGTAATCATCAAGGTTCCTTCATCTTTTGAAGTAGTAATCGTCAAGGTTCCTTCATCTTTTGAAGTAGTAATCATCAAGGTTCCTTCATCTTTTGAAGTAGTAATCATCAAGGTTCCTTCATCTTTTGAAGTAGTAATCGTCAAGGTTCCTTCATCTTTTGAAGTAGTAATCGTCAAGGTTCCTTCATCTTTTGAAGTAGTAATCGTCAAGGTTCCTTCATCTTTTGAAGTAGTAATCATCAAAGTTCCTTCATCTTTTGAAGTAGTAATCATCAAGGTTCCTTCATCTTTTGAAGTAGTAATCGTCAAGGTTCCTTCATCTTTTGAAGTAGTAATCGTCAAGGTTCCTTCATCTTTTGAAGTAGTAATCATCAAGGTTCCTTCATCTTTTGAAGTAGTAATCATCAAGGTTCCTTCATATTTTGAAGTAGTAATCATCAAGGTTCCTTCATCTTTTGAAGTAGTAATCATCAAGGTTCCTTCATCTTTTGAAGTAGTAATCATCAAGGTTCCTTCATCTTTTTAAGTAGTAATCATCAAGGTTCCTTCATCTTTTGAAGTAGTAATCGTCAAGGTTCCTTCATCTTTTGAAGTAGTAATCAAGGTTCCTTCATCTTTTGGAGTAGTAATCATCAAAAATTCCCACCTGCTGGAAATTACAACCACCAACAAGATAACAGACAACTGCAAAATCTGTTTCCCTCAAGAATGAAGACACTCATCCTCAAAACTTCAGAAGATTGGTATACTCCCAGTTTCTGACCGTTAACAGCATGAAGATTCTCATCACCTCAGAAGATTGGTACACTCCCAATTTCTGACCCCCAACAGAATGAAGATTCTCATTCTCAAAGTGGCATATAACCTGAGTTCTCAATTCCCCAAACAGAGTTTAACTTCAGGATCCTCAGCAGAACAAGAGCTTTACAAAGCTGATTTCCCCAGCCAGAGAGCCTTACAGAATCTAATTCCCCTCAGGGTCAAGTATCAAAATCCCCAGCGGAGCTAAAACTTCCAACTATCAATCCACAAGCAGAATGGAGACTCTCATTCTTAGTTCCTCACAGAATATTCGAATATTCTCCAGTGAAGATCTCCTCAAGACAGGAATCCCCCAGTAGATTGACATACAACCCAAGCTCCTGATCCCCCAACAGTGGTCCCAGGACTTCTCATCTTCAACGATCAAAAGATTCTTGCCCTCCCCTGCAGCAGTTAAGAATTCACTTTCCTCGGCAGAAGTCAAAGATCTCATTATCCAGGATTCATCTATCCTCAGCAAGACAGCTCATCAGCTTACATGCACATTCATTACATTCATATCATAAACATTAATATAACATACATTGCATCATACATTTCATGCAACATGACTTTGTGTTTCAGCTAATATCTTACCCTTTTTCAGGATAAAGATTAGTGAGCTTCAACTTCAAGACTTCTGAAAACAGTTTATGGGTTCTCCAGTAACGGATGTTAACCTATCGCTTGTTCAGATTATTCAAACTCTGAAAACAGTTTACGGATTCTTCCCAACAACGGATGTTAATCTATCGCTTGTTCAGACTCAACTTTTGAAAACAGTTTACGGACGCTTCCCAACAACGGATGCTACTCTATTTCTTATTCAACTCCAACTCCTGGAAACAGTTTACGGATTCTCCAAACATGGATGTCAATCTATCGCTTGTTCAGAACCCCAGTTCAGAGATGTTCCAAAACATGGATACCTTTCTGATACTCGTCCACTCACCAATGACATACAGTTCAACAATCACCTTCAGATGGCATCTATAAGCCCATCCTCCTCCAAACATTTCCAGATGGCATCTTTAAGCCCATCCCCCGACAAGATTCTGTCACATCTCTAGATGGCATCCTTAAGCCCATCACCAAATGGCATCTTTAAGCCCATTCCCTCCACTGTCACATCACCGAGTGCAAATTTTTTGGGCACTGTAGTGTCCAATCTCCTTTTACCCTCGAGTCGCGAAAGGCAAGCTTGCCAATCTAACTCTTCAGGTTCAAGAAGATTGAACAGGGGCAACTGTTGTACCCCAAAATTTGCCCTCCTATTTTTCCACAAGAAATCACAGCTTCGGGTTTGCCCTAACTTTTCACAATGGCGTAAGAATCAGTCAAACAGACTTTTTCTTATCAGTCTATCCAAATTAGGGTTTCCATTAATTTCTGAAGCAGTTCAAGCAGATTGATAGGTTTTGTTTGAGTTTGGGCTCATGGTTTGATCAGGCAGGCGCTTCTGTGAAAATTTAATCAAGAATCAGGGTTTTGTGCGCATAGTTCTCAGAAAGAATTAATTCTACAGTGATTTTTCAATTTACTCTGGGAGATGAGCTGAGGCATTTGATTTGAGTTTGCAGTGTTGGATTAATCAGTAAAGGCAAAGGAATGTGGATGTTTGTTTGATTTGACTATGCAATGCTTGTGGCTATTTGGGACGCCAGGTTATTAATTGATTGCAAGACTATAATGTTTGTTAATTATTTACGTTATCTAAGTTAGAATAATTGGATCTACTTCCAGTTATTTTAGTTTAAGGAAGCTTAAATAATTAAATAGACAGTAGAGTTAAAAGAGATTAATTGATAAAGGACTTTTATTTATTTTTAATTATTTGTACAAGTATTATTTAAATACAGTAATTATTTACAAGTATTTATAATAATATTTATTACATTGATTAAAAGTAAAATAAAACTCTATCCTAAAAATTTCCTAAGCCTTCATCTTCCATTTGCTGCTCCCCATTGCTCAATTACTCTTTACCTGCAAAAAGAAGAAAAAAGAAAGTCAAAGGCAGATGAAATAATAAAAGAGCAGACAGATAAAAAAGGACTCATCATTAAAAGTAACTGGCCAGAATCAGTTTGTTTGCCCTCTCTGCAAATCACAAGATTACTCTTGGTTCACAAAGAGGGATAGAAATAGTGTTTGCAAATAAAATGTGAAATGCACAAAAGCTACCATGCTGCATAAATTGCCAAACAAGGCTGCATAATGACAAAGTTACAATTGCACAAATTCAAAATGTCAACAAAGCTACATAATTCCAAAATTCAAACTAAAGTCCAAACTGAACAGCATAACCAAACTAGGATGTCAACAAATGTCAACCAAATTGTCCAAAGAAATTATCAAAAAGCTGTCAAGAGATATGCAGAAATCTTGAAAGTACACAGAGGAAAGGGACAAGTGCAAGCAATATTCAAAAATAACATCATTTTCCTAGGCCAGTACTTTTTCAGAATAGTACATATAAAGCAATAAACAAATGCTTTAATACTGGAGAGAGAGAAGAGAGAAGAGAAATAGGCTTACAACAGGCTTGAGGCAAAAAAGATATAAACAAGCATATCTGAACACAGTAAAGGGGGGGCAGAAAAATACAAAAGAAAAGAGAACCACAAGCTCTAAGCAAAAACAGCTAGCCTCATAACTGTATCAATAACAAACAGCATGCCTCCCACACAAATCAAAAAAGCCTTCACCTGCTAAACTGCATCAAAGCCAGAAAAGCCATCAAACTGCATAAGCCTAAACCATCAACCTGCATAAGCCTTAAACCACCTGAAACCTGTGTTAAGCATACCAAGCCTCAAACAGAAGCCTGTAACTTCACCTGCATAAGCCAAGCCTGTGGCCTGTAACCAAACCTTGAAACCCTTCAAACCAGAAAAAAGCCTTTGCAACCAAAGCCAAATAAGCCATCCAAACTGATACAAGCCTATACCAGAATTTATCCAAACCAATTCCAACAAAAACCCTCAGAATGATTTCATCATAGGGTTAGGGAAACAATACTCATAAGCTAGGCAACTCAGCATAACTAGCATATCCAGAAGCAAATAGGAAGCAAGCAAATCATCAGAGGAAAAGAAGCAAATAAGCAGAAGAGAGAATCAGAGGCTAAGGTTTTCAGAATGTTCATCACAAAACCATAAAAGCTAAAGCAATATACGTGGTTACCGGAGAAAGCACAACATCACGTATTTCCCTCCTCCTGGCCGCCCAAAGCGCCTCCAAGTCCGCCTCCTCCTCCGTCTCCATCTCCAAAGGTATAATTTCTCCCCTCTTTTCTTAAAAACCTCATAGAAACAGAACACAAACAACAACACTTAAAATCAGAACACAACGAGATATAAACATGTAAAAAATCGAAACCCTAAGGCATAAAAGAGGGATGCTTTTACCGTTTCTTGGCGCTATTGTGCTCAATCGTGGAGGGTGAAGGATTCAGAGGTGGCGATCGACGGCCATAGGCGCGAAGGATGTTGTTCAGAAAAGTCATAAGCTTGAAAGAACGAAGGAACGGAGAAGAAGAGGAGCGTCGTTTGTCCACAAACCCTATCTCCAAATGAACAAAACTGATGAAACCCTTACAAAATGTGACCAACGCGTGCTAGGCCTTGCCCTGTCCAACAAAACCTCAGGCCCAATGATTTTTTGCACTTGACCCCCCTCCTGACGCGCATACCCCCCTTTTCCATTTTCTACAAATTCTGTTTTGGGCCAAATTCCCCTTAAGCCCATTTTAATTCTTTTTAACTAATACTTTTTTTTCTTATCATATCATATCTTTTTTTTTTTTAAATAAATTAACACACTAATTTTTTTTCATCAAATTTTATTAACTCTTTTATTTTCTTTTTATAACATAATTAAATTTTGTAAAGTAAAATAATCCACTAACTCTTTTTTTATTATTTTTCTCAATTACTCTTTTATTAGTATAATTAAAAATACATATCAATAAATACATAAGAAAATAGATTTTCTTTTATTTCTTTTTTTTATTAAACATTTTTTTATATATAAATACATAAACTTTAATTTTTTCTTAAACTTAAAACTTTTACTTTCTTTTAATTAAAACTTTGTATATAAACATCAATACATAAAGAAATAGAATTTCAAAGCATTTTATTTTCTTTTATTAAATCTTTTATTTTGTACATAATCAACAAATATCCAAAAATAAATAAATACTTTTTTCTTTAAAACTTTTGTTTAGACATATTAACAAAAATACAAAAAAGACAAAAATAAATAACAATACTTAATAATACATTTTTACTCACTTGTAAATAAATCACTTACACAAATACTTTTGATACATTTGCTTGTCTTTTATTCTTATACATTGCTACATTTTACATTGCGATTGATTCGATTTGGTTGTAAATATATTTGGACACTACTCTCCTATTAAGTCTCATCCCCATTTGTAAATATTTGTACCCCCATTCCCGGATACTCATTTGTAATAGTTTAGGACTTTAAATTCCCGCAATTTATCGCTTTCGAATTATGCCATGATAGATCTAGGGTTTGTATGTAAATAAAATCAACCGCTAGATGACCTAAACACAAGATAAATGCATGACAATCAATACACCATTCACACTTGCACCCCTAGGGTAATCCCACTCGTTGCCTTCCAAAATGGGCCATGCTTGCACGTTGAGTTTCTTTGGCAAAATAAATCAAATGATCATAGTCCCTCGATGACGCTTTCGAAAGTTGCCTAAAAAAAATGATCATAGTCCCTTCAAGCAAATTGCCAAAGACACTTGGCACCATTGCATTCATGGTCCATACCATGACCCGCGCCTGTCCCGTTAACATCCTAACACAAGATTGTCCACCAAATACAATGGTGGAACAATACTGTTAAAAGGGTTAAAACATGAGAAAAACCTTTGAGTAAATTTAGGGGTAGACAACTCTTAGTTACTTGATCAAACTTGCAAAACACACTTGCCAACTTTTCAAAACCCACTTCACAATACACTTTCAAAACAACTTTCAAAACAACTTTCAAAACAACTTTCAAAACATTTGAAACATCTTTTCGAAAAGATACACACCTTTGTAAAACATTCGAGTAAAGAATTATTACAACGGTTGCCTAGACAAGGCATCTTCTTCAAAACATTTTCAAATACACACACACACACCACCATTTTAAGCAATTGAAAATCAAAGGCAAGTGATCTAAAACAAGTAACTAAGAGCCCATGGATAACCATGAATGAAAAAGATGCTAATACCTTCCCTTTTCATAATCTACCCCCCGAACCCACGAAACATCTCAAAAGGTTTTTCCTGTGCTTTTTAACCTGTCCTTAGGATAAAATAAAAAGTCGGTGGCGACTCTTGCTAAACCGAACAAGTGAGAATACAAACGCAAACCTCAAGTCAGTTCTCCCACCGTGTCACACATGTAAACAATAATAACACATATACAGATATAGACAAAGGTAGGCTCAACCCACTTAGGGATGGACCAGCAGGAGGTCAATCCTTTCCTAGTGAAGTCACCATAGTGCAAATAAAACTTAGCCAACTCAGTAAACTTCGCAGCATATTCAACAACTGACATACTACCTTTCTTCAGCTCAAGGAACTCAATTTCCTTCTTACCACGAACGTATTCAGGAAATTACTTGCTCACAAATTCCCTGCGGAACACAACCCAAGTAACATCCTCACCTGCAGCTTCCAATCTCTGACGAGTCTCAAGCCATCAGCCATCAACCACGACTACTAGCATATGGGTACCATACCGAACCTTTTGCGTTGGAGTTTAGTCCATTACATCGAAGATTCTCTCAATCTCTTTCAACAAATCTAATGCTCCGTCAGGGTCATGCTTACCCTTAAACGTAGGCGGATTATCCCTTTGAAAATTCGCCAAGCTACGAGATCCAGCATTCGGCTGATTCTCCACAGCATGCGCCATTGCTTCTAAAGCAGCAGCAAGTGCAACATCATTCCTTCCAGCCATCTCAACTTATCTCTACAACATAAACAACGGTTAGAACTCAAATTAACAATACTCGATTGTTAAACTACAACTCGACAACTTGGTCGGACAGACCAACTTGCTCTAATACCAACTTTATAACACCCCAATTCTATCCAACAATTATAATAAGATCAGAGTTACAAAAAGTTAAACAACTGAACCAGGATGCCACAAATTCAACTTAAAAACCATTACATTCAACATGGATACATAACACTTTAAAACTTCGGATGAACCAACAGCAAAATAAGTTAATCTTTTAAACCAACAACTTGAACAACTACGCAACAGAATCATAATAACATCTTTGTCTAACGTGAACAACTCCAAATAACAATCATTTAAAGGAAAATATCTTACAGTTCAATCAACTGAAATAATAACAATAATAAACAGCAAGCGCTCATCCCCCCGAGTATTACATATCAAAGCAATGACACCGACTCGACATATTGAAGGTAAACCGCCTTCACTCTAGATTTCCAACACATTACCATCATCAGGATAACATTCAAACAGAAGGGGTGAGATTCTCAAATCAAATAAGTGAGCGCATGATAAATCATATATTAGAATTCAGGAATATAAAACCATCACATTGCAAATATCAACATTGTCATGCCCTTCATAATACATCTTTTCACAAACCTCACTTGTTTTAATCACAACTTAAATCATCACAATTCACATCATTATTACTTATGCAAGACCTGATGAGACACAACCGTGCAAATGTATGTGTTACCAACAGGGTAAAATCCTCATCATAATAATACCAACTTAGGACAACAACATCATAATGTCAATACATGCCATCGCTCGCCAATACAGGCCATCGCTCCATGAATGCATGCGAAACTGACATGCAACAACTTAGTTTACATTGATCATTAATACTCATCAATGTGTCACCAATACAGGCCATCGTCGTCATCATTATCATGCAATACATCATGCAAAATCATTCGTACACCGTTTATACATACGAATACATTCAATCGCAGCATTTTGAATTACAACACATACAACATACACACACATTAAAAATATTCAAATAAAATGTTAGTCTACTGCCATCGAAATTATTAACAAATCCTAGAAAATATTTTTAGCTTTCCAACGATTCAAACGGTGCATCAAACAAACACCCGAGTCAAAAGTTATGGAGTTTTCAAGTTTTCAAAATGCTGTCAAACAGTGAGCAATCGATTGCACTAACAGAGCAATCGATTGCACCCTGTTCCAGAGGCCAAAAGTCACGTTTTTAAGCAGTGCAATCGATTTCTCTTTTGCTGAAATCGATTGCTTACTGAAATAGAAGCAAAAATTCCAATTTTTGAGCAGTGCAATCGATTGCTCTTCTGCTGCAATCGATTGCACCTTTGTAAAAAACAATTTTACGATTTCTGTAAAGTACAGTATGAAAATCCTTTTGTCTCAACCCAAACAACACAAACTTCATGATATAATACACAGTCAAATTTCCAATTATCCTGGCTACCAACATACATCAATGGCCACACATATATAACATCAATTATACACATAATGCATCAAAATCAATCATCAAAGTGTAAAACCCCAAAACAACCACATAGGGAGAAATCAAAAGCATACAACCATGGAACCTAAACTCTATCATACCCCATCATTATTCAAGCCCTTATAGATTTATAATCCCCCCTTACAATTTCTCATGAGCCCCATTATAGGATAAGAAACCCCACCCTTACCTGGTTTGGTTTAAAGGCAACTCTATGGGTCGCTGATTGAATCTCCTTTTGACCTCTTGGGTCAACTTCACGTATCCCTCTTCTTCTCCAATAACCTTATCTTTCTCTTTTTACTGATAACTAACTTCTCTTCCTCTCTTATTTCTAATAATAACATAATATTATTATATTAGTCCAAATAAATTCAATTGGACCTAACTTACACCCCCACTTTACTACTTCCAACCAATAACATAAGTCCAACATTAAAATTATTATTAATCAACTAATTAATTAATTAATAAAATCCAACAACTTTTCACAATAATTCTCAACATCTCCCAATTTCACAAATAATCCAAAAATATAATATAATTAAATAATTAATTAAATTAACGGGCGTTACACTCAGCGTATTTGGTAGGACGCTGCTTGCATTTGACAATTTGACATAATCAATGTTTTGAAGCCCTCTTAGTGCGGTTTAGATCGGTTTGATGTGTAAAATAAGCGAGTCGCGCTTAGCGCGCCAGGCCCGCTTAGCGCAGTATGATGAGATTTGTGTTATAACTTTCATTTCAGCTCATTTTTAGGGATGATTTTGGTGATGTTTTTGCTCCCAACTCCATCAACCTGTAAATTTTGTTAGGATTAGCTTAGATAACAACTATGGAGCTTGCATATGGATCATCCGAGGTGGATTGCTCTTCGATCGGCGCTGACAAATCGGTAGATATATGATTCATTTCTCTTCCTCTTTGTGTATTCTCTATTGGTTGGATTTGTATATATATTTTCTTTGAACTGATATATATTTGGCTCACTTGGCGTTATATAAAACTTGCTTTACGAATCTTTGAGGATTGTTATCCTGGATTTTTGCTTTGTGCTAGAGATTTGAGTTGTTATAGACATATACTGCTTACATTCTTATTTAGGATGATTATCTGTTAGTTTCTGAACTCTAGAGATAGATTTAGAACAGACAACTATTTGGCTATCAGAGCTTAATGCCTCCTTCTTGTGTTTTTCTCACCTTTATAAAGAAGCTTAGAAAAGTTCTTTATGATGGATTGCAAGAGCATAAAATTATTTGGGTCAAGGTTTGTGTTCTTAAATAATCGTATAACTAAATATTTTTTTTATTTATCTAAACATTTTTTTCTCATATACCAGAAACAAATGCAAGCAATATCTAACATTTGATCTTCCTCAAGATTCAATGATTCAAATATTCAACATCTGATCTTCACTACCAATGACGACGATGAATCAGATTCAAAATTTGTTACATATTTTTACTTTAATATTTTGTGTAAACAATATAATATTCTATGTAAATAATATAATTTGTAAACAAGACAATTATTAATATTATGTGTAAACGATGTAATTTGTATTATATTTTCTCCTTGATTTTGATCATAAACCGAGAAATATGTGACACTAATTTTAAAAATATAAAAAATTATCGTTAAGGATCAAACTAATGACTATTTCAACTATCCTCTCAATTACTTTAAAATCGAATAATAAAATGACAAGATTTTATGATGTTTTTTATTACCTTACTTCTATAACCAAAATTAAATCAACTTTATGTCTGAGATTAAATCACTTTTTTTTTTAGTAGTGTACTCTCTTTTATTGGAGATTTCCTTTTATTGAGGACTAGATCCTAAAGTGTTTGGATGTGGCAGTATCTCATGTTGCAAAGGATACGAGTTGCGTAGAGATTCCTGCTCCACTGAAGTCCACAGTTTATGTCTTGAACTTAACCTTTACAAAGATGTATCCCATCAAGAATAATGGTGAGGAGAAAATTACTTCAAAGAAGAGTGATCCATCTAATAATATGTGTCATGGATTTTGGTGATTTTTTTTTGTAGTCTAAACTATTTGATTGTAGAAAAAATATACTTTTACTAATGAATTTAATGCACTTAGGGTATTTTTTCTTGCCTATATCAAATTAAAAAAGGAAATAAAAAAAAAAGTCATTAAATAAGATACTTCACATATAGTGTGATTAATTGAAATTAAACATGTTTAGTACATGTATTCTAGGACTCTCCCCTTCACAAATATCTGACAATTTCAGTGTTATTGCCACTTTTTCCTTAAATAAAAAATACTATTAATTAATTAATTTTATAATACTGCATTATTTGATATTTGAGATAAATTATAAGTTTCTCTATGTTGTTGTTCCATGAAAACTCCATAATACATTTGAAAATCATCAATGAAATTTTGATCTTCATATTTTATTTCCACATGTTCCATCTCATTTTCACAAGGAATACATGTATTCGCATTCACATTCTCCTGATCAAACAGCGAAGAAGAAATCAATTCCATATCAATTAAATCATCAGAATCAATGAATGACGACATAAAACAATCTTGATCATCCATATATTCTCCCATGTTGTAATTTTGAGTGTCATTTATCTCTGCTTCAAGTGATCGAATCATACTCACAAGTTTATCATCACCAAAGTATTCATCTTCATATTCATGTGTTTCTTCCATCAAAGACATGAGAATTACATTATTCGCCTCCGAGAATTGATCGATTCCTATCTCAATTGAAGAAGACATTGTTATTACAATGAAAGTTTGACTTTTTTTTAAGTTTACAATTATATGAATGATGAATTGAGAGAGTAAAGAAAGTATAATGAGTTTGAAAGGTAGAGAAATGATCCTTTATATAGAAAACTATGTAAATGGAAATAAGATTCATATAATTGTGACAACATAAGAATCTTAGTAATAGAAATAATTATTCAATGGTTTGACACATTGATGTCTATTTGTGAAGCAACATAAAGCATGGTTCCATGTGAACATAAATTATGGTATTAGATACTTAACTGTAATGCTCCTAGTGGGGCATCTCAAACCAGTTGACAAGATGTCCTTCCACCTAAGGATCAATAATTTAGCATCAAATTAAGTTGATTCTAACTAGACTAACATATATTTTCTGTCTATTGTATTGTAATATTCTAATTGGAGGATTGAGAAAATGGGAATCAAAAGAATCCAATTCTCCACTCAATTACGTATTTTTATCATAAAAGATCGATTGGTGGAGTTATCGTGGATCAGGTTACTTTAGATTTTGTATCAAATTTCAAGAGTTTTTCATTCATTTAGATCGAATAACATGTTTCTTTAAATTATTTTTTATGTTCCATGTAATTTTTGGTAGAAATCGAATTATTGTTATATAATTAAATTATTCCTTTCAGTTAATGAATCAAACCAAATAGTTTAACAACTAAACCGAACTACAATTAACCGAATCAAAGAATAATTATTTATAGAAAATGGAAAAATTAGTGAAAAATTAGAAGAAATTGTGTTGTACCAAATTCCTAAGAATTAAATTCTCACAAATAATTTTTAGAAAATGATTATACCCATATGTATGTTAAGAGTTTGAAGAAAATTTAATTTTAAATATAAAGGTTCTATAGAATAAAATAACTTTCAATAACTTTTATAATTTTAATGATTTTATTCCTATGTAAGAATGTGAGAATATTCATTCCCATGAAATTTCACATGAATTTATTATTAAAAAATATAATTATTAATTTTCTTAGGAATATCGAATAATATGTCAAACACATTTTCTTAAAAATATCCAAGAATTATTTCTCAGAATCTCATTTGAATCTTTGAACCAAACGCACTATAAGGAGAAGAGATTCTCTCCAATGTGATTTTCACTAGAGAGGATGAAGTGGAGATTTCAACCAATGATATTTTTTCTTTTCTTGATTTGAATAATTTTATGTGGTCAAGATTTCAATGTTTTTTCACTTCGCTGGTGACAATCTTATCTCATTCCTAAGATTTTGATGATAACAACGTATTTAAGGAACAATAGAGTATACTAATTTTTGTTCGAGTGTGCAGGACTATAGATTAAAATTTGAGATACAAGTTAAGTTCTGACACTAAAAATTGAACATTAAATAGAAGCTTGAAGATTCTGAATCTGAATGATCTACACTTGAGCATCAAACTCTGAAGACTTAGGTTCTGAAGGTAAACTTCTGAAGACCAGACTTTGAATAAAATTCTCTGAAGATCCAGACTCTGAAATTAGTCAAACAGAAAGATCAAGATGACTCGAAAGGTCACTATCAGAATAAGAAGTCATTTTGTCTTCTTTTGATCATGTGCAGAACCAAACAAAAATATGCACAAACAACAGGGATGAAACAATAATTCCTTTTGGAGCAAAGATTTTTCAAATTGCTTTTGCAAGGGATTAACCATATCAAGTAACATTCTAATGTCTCTGATCAAAGCTTCTTCAAGACTCACTTGTTCATGAAGTCTTCTTCAACAACTCTTTTCCGTCTCTCTATATAAAGGTTAAAGTCTTGAAGAAACAATAACAAACTATTGGCAAACAAATAATTGTTACTCTATCAAATCAAAAGTATAAGTTTAACTTAGAATTTCTTAACACTTGTATATCTTAGAAATTCTTAAGTCTTTAGAGTCTTTCTGTGTTGTATTTTGTTTACACCTCTTATTGTATTTCAAGTGTAATACTCAAATAATATCTCTCTCTCTCTCTCTCTCTAAGTTAGATTGTAGAAGTCTCTTACTTGAATGTTTGAGCATCTGAAGTCTCTTGCTTGTGTACTTGAGCATCTGAAGTATCTTGCTTGTGTGCTTGAGCATTAGAAGTCTCTTACTTGTGTGTTTGAGCATTAGAACTCTCTTTTTTTGTGTGCATGAGCAATTGTAATCAAAAGTGAATATATTGAAATCTCTTGGAAGTACAACGGAACTTGACTACTCATGATTTGTGGAAGGAAATAGGATAAACTGCTTATATCTCTTTTTCTCTTTCTCTCTAACACTGACGTTGTTTTTATTCGCGGCAAACAACTAACCTTGAATCAGATTCTAAACCTTGTGTTTAGAATCTGATAAGATGTTTTGAAAAAGAAATAAAAAATCTACACAATTCAACCGCTTTCTTGTGTTTTTCTCACCTTCATCTATGATATCTATTGGAAATGATGGTGGTGGTTTCCCAAAGATCACTTGTTAAATAATAGACAAGGGTATTGTAATTCCATTTAGTCCAATGGAAAAATTTACCCACTGGATGCTTGTGCACAAAACAACACAAATATTACTGTAAAAATTTGTTCACCACTTTGGTTTGTCCGTCACTTTGGGGGTGATATGCATTAGACATTTGCTTATTAGTTAAACTAATGAAAAAAAGTTGTTGCCAAAAGTTATTTAAGGAAAACCGGATCACGATCTGAAACTATACTTTTTGGATAACCATATTGTGTGCAGAACATTTTGGCAGACAAATATGCAACCTTTCTTGCTGTAAAATGGTAAGTAGCATTCCAAAGTGTGTGGCTTTGGATAGACGTTCCATGTTGGTCACATCTTGTTTCATACCAGGCCAATAGACATTTTCTTTCAACCGGTCATACGTTCTCCGGATGCTCGCATGACCACCTAACAAAGAATAATGAAATTATTCCAACGATGTCTGTTTCATTGGTGACGTTGGTCAAATAAATAGCTTGCCTATAAAAATTGGAGCTTTTTTTTATCTGATAATCCGGGGCTTTAGGATTATGTATAATCTTTGTGATTAATTCTTGGGATGGTCAATCAATATCAAGTTGTTCTCTTAACTACACAATGAAATTTCAATGAGGGACAATCAAGATGCAACATTGAAAGTTTATTTTTGGGATTTGAGATAATGTGTCGGCGACTCAATTTTGTGCCTTGAGTTTATATATCATCTCATAGAAGAATTCCATCAACTTGACCAAGTAAAATTGTTGTTCCAGCGTTTAAATAATCTGGGTCATGAGTTCTGATGACACTTTATCATTGCATATATTATGTCGAAGAAACGGTGAAAAACGAGCCAAAGATCACTTAACTTGATGAAGAAAAGCCAAAGAACGAAGAAAAAATGACAAAGTATAAAGAAATAGAGACTTGGAGAAAATTTGCTGAAAAAGGGAGCAAACGCGTGTGAGCCACTAAAATAATCACGCCACCATCACGCGCCATCGCGTGTGTGATGGACCTAGGTAAGTTGCATCGTATGCGCGATGCAGGTTATCACGCACGCGATGGGCCATTTTCTGGGCACTTTTCTGACGCAATCTAGCAGCTCATGAAGGCTTTTAAAAAAAGGGGTTTTAGCGTTTTTTGGGGGTTCTGCGATTTTACACTGGAAGTGACGATTTACAACACCGAAATACATATTTGGAGCGTATTGGAAGTCATTGGAGGCCAGTTCTTCAAGGGATCTCTTATCCAAAGCTCTTATATTTTATTGTATTGTAATTTACATTACGAATAGCTAATTCTCTCATAGGTTAAGTTTTGTTTTATTAACTTTTTTCAATCCTGTTGAGACACATGTTTGATTTTTTATTGCATAATTAATTGGAGTTATTATTTTATTTAAATTCACCTTGATCTTAAAGTTTTTTATGTGAGATACTCTTTTAATATGATTTTGGACGCACATGGAATACTGACCAATATTCTATACATTAGACCCATGACAATTTTTGTGCTTATGCAGGTTGAATAGTGTGATACGGTGGCAGAACCGACAGTTTAATACTAGTTTTGTGTTTTTTTGTTAGCAAATGTCATGGTAAGCAAGAGTCGCCATCGACTTTTCTTTTATCCAACAAAAGGAAAGGATGAAAAGAACATAAAAGACCTTTTTTGAGAGTTTCTGAATAAGGGGGTAGATTATGGAAAGGGAGGGTGTTAGCACCCTTTCCATCTGTGGTTTTCCATGGGCTCTTAAGTACTTGCTCATTTTTGAAAACTATTTATGTTTGTGTGTTTTGAAAAATTTATCAGCTTTATGGTAACTCTCGTATCAGTCCTCGAGAATGTGATAAAGCGTTTTTTAAAGTAGTTTTTGAAAGTGTGTAAGTGTGAAAAAAGTTGTTCTTGAGCAAGTACATAACAGTTATCTACCTACTCGAAAAATGATGTTCTTTTCCTCCTACCCTTTAGATAGTGCTATCCTACTATTAGTGAGTAGGTAGCCCTATCATTGGATGTTAAGGGACTATCAAAAGGGACGCTTATGGTCATTGAAGGAAACATGTAAGGTTATCTTAGCATTTCGAATGGACTTTCATCATATAGGCAACATCAAGGGACAACATCATTTTCTCGTAGGAAACTCGAGGGACGTTTAAGGACCGTGATCTTTTATGATGACTTTTATACCAAGGGTCTTTGCTAAGATATCCATACGCTCGAGGGACATGACCATTATTTTCCGAGGCAACCAAGTGAGGTATACCCTAAGGGTGCAAGTGTGAGGAATATGTTCAATTTTTAGATATTTATCTTATGTTAGTGATCTAAGGATTAATTGACTTTATCTTGTCATGCACGCCTAATTTACTAGCAGTTAATATTTAGCAGAAATTTAAAGTGCGAGAATTTAAATCTACGCTATTACAATGTTTTCGGGGAGGGGGAATTTACATTTCTAAATGGGGGAAAGAAAATAAAGAAAAGCAGTAAAGTCCTATTTTAATCTATTACATCACATCAGCAGGTACAATATTATAAAAGAGGCGAGAATAAGATAAACGCGCGTGAAAATGAAAAGAAGCGTCTAACAACCTAAAAAAGTCTAAGTAAAAAAAAAAAATTTTGTTTTGTTCGTTTTAAGAAAATAATTAAACTAAATTAACTAAAAAAAACTAAATAAAATCCTAATTAATTAAAAAAAGAAAAAATATTATTGATTAAAAATAAATTCTAATGAGACTACTTCTATTATTTTTGGTATTTTTGTTTTATATAATGAAAAAGAAATGATATAAATAAAATTAATCCTAATTCTATTTCATTTTAATTAGAAAAAACAAGTTAAAGTTTAATTAATTAATTGTACTCAAAATTAATTATTAAAAAAAAACTAAATCCTAAATTTCTTTATGATATTATTATTAAGTGAATTTTTTTTTTTTGAAATTAATAAAATAAAAGAAATAAACAAATAAACAAAAGAAATGTGTCAGACTTGAAAAATAGGGGGTGTTGTTATTAAAATGTTTTGGCCCAAATGAAATTGGCACTGAGGAAGAACTTTGCGGAGAACCTTCTCAGAAACTTCTTATCATTGACAGACGCCCCCTCAGAATACTCTTGAGCCTCAAGATACCTTTTCACTTCGTGGAACTAAGGTTTTTCTGCTACCTCTTCAATGTCAATCTCATAGCAGTATGCTGGTTCATCCAAGCTCTCAATAGTGACCCGAGGAGCCTCGTTGTCCCACTTGACCTTGAACATAGATGACATAGTAGCTAGCGCATCCGCTAACGGATTCTCTTCTCATGGAAAATGTCCAAATGTGACCTCTTCAAGGTGTGGAAGCAATGTCAACACATGTTCTTTGTAAGGGATGAGATTAGGGTGCTTCGTATCCCACTCTCCTTTTATTTGACTTATTACCAAGGCTGAATCCCCAAAAATACTCAAGAATTTGATCCTCAGGTCAATAGCAGCTTTGAGACCCATAATGCATGCTTCATACTCCGCCATATTGTTGGTACAGTTGAAACATAATCTTGCGGTGGAAGGAGTATGACAACCCTCAAGGGATATGATTACAGTACTGATGCCATTTCCAAGTGCTTTGGAAGCTCCGTCAAAAACCATAGTCCATCGGGATCCTTCATCAGGCCCTTCATTCGGTCCAGGTTCTTCATAGTCAGTCACTAACATAATGTTCTCATCCGGGAATTCGAAGTTCATGGCTTGGTAGTCATCCACAGCCTGATGAGCCAAATGATCAGCTAGTACACTTCCCTTGATTGCTTTCTGGGTCGTGTATTAGATATCGTATTCGGTCAAGATCATTTTCCATCTTGCTATTCTTCCGGAGAGAGCGGGCTTCTCGAAGATGTACTTGATTGGATCCATCTTAGATATCAACAAAGTAATGTGGGTCAACATATACTGTCTCAGTTGGCGAACAACCCACGCCAAAGTGCAACAAGTTTTCTCGAGCAGTGAGTATCTTGTCTCATAGTCGGTAAACTTTTTACTAAGGTAGTATATTGCATGCTCTTTTCGACCGGACTCGTCATACTGCCCTAGCACACACCCCATTGAATCATCTAACACTGTTAAGTACATTATTAAAGGTCTTCCCTCAATCAGAGGCATCAGAATTAGAGGCTCTTGAAGGTATTCCTTGATTCTCTCGAAGGAAGTCTGGCATTCGTCATTCCACTTTACCACTTGATCTTTCTTTAGGAGTTTGAAGATAGGCTCACAAGTAGTAGTTAAATGGGAAATGAACCTGGCAATGTAATTCATGCGTCCCAAGAAACCTCTAACTTCCTTCTTAGTGCGAGGAGTCGACATCTCTTGTATGGCCTTCACCTTTGCAGGGTCTACCTGAATACCCTTGTCATTGACAATGAAACCTAGGAGTTTACCAGACCTTACCCCGAAGGTGCACTTGTTCGGATTTAACCCCAGCTTGTACATCTTCAACCTATCAAACAACTTTTGTAGATGATCAAGGTGTTCTTCCTTATTTTGATACCTTGCTATCATGTCATCAACATAGACCTCTATCTCATGGCGAATCATGTCATGAAACAAAGCTACCATGGCTCGCTGATAGGTTGCCCCGACGTTCTTCAACCCAAATGACATCACTTTGTAACAGAAAGTTCCCCATTTTGTGACAAAGGTTATCTTCTCCATGTCTTCGGGTGCCATCTTAATCTGATTGTAGACAGAGAAACCGTCCATAAAGGAAAAGATCTTGTGCTGTGTGGTGTTATCAACCAGAACGTCGATGTGGGGAAGCGGAAATTCGTCCTTGGGCTTACCCTATTCAAATATCTGTAGTCCATACACATCCGTACCTTGCCGTCCTTTTTAGGCACCGGGACTACATTAGCAACCCATTGGGGATAAGAGGTGACAGCTAAGAACCCATCACTGAACTGCTTCATAACTTCTGCTTTGGTCTTCTCTGACATTTCAAGGCGCATACGACAGACCTTCTGCTTTACCGGAGGGCAATCTTCTTTAGTTGGCAGACAGTGAACCATAATGTTCGTGTCTAGTCCTGGCATGTCTTTATATGACCAGGAAAAGATCTCGACATAGTCATGCAACATTTATATCAACCGCTGTTTGACACTAAGCTCTAAATTGGCTCTTATCTTGACCTCTTTTTTGTCCTCTTCCGTGCCCAAGTTTATTGTCTCAACTGGCTTTTCATGAGGCTGTATAGCCCTTTCTTCCTGCTGTAACAGCCTAGCAAGTTCTTCGGGTACCTCATAATCTTCTTCACCTTCATCCTCGACTTGGTTGATCGGATTTTCAAAGTCATAACCGGCAATAGCAGAACTGTTATCAATGGGATCCAGAGTGTATAAGGATCTGCAGTTGATACGTGAGTATGTCTAAGAGCATAGCTGTATTGACAAAGTAAAAAGCAGAAAAGAAAAACCGAGAACGCAAAATTTGTATGCAAAAACGTCCAATGCTTTATTAATGCCATATGAAATTGAAACATGATAACCCTCACAAATAAACCATTGTGCCCCGGGTAAGACACATGTCCATAGAGTTTATATTGTTTATTACATATCCAAAAACATGAAAGACAATTACTTCTGAATAAAAGTAATTGGTACAAGGTCTTTTATCGTCCAGTTACTGGGTCCACCGTTGGTAGTAGGGAAGATCCAGCTATCCATGTCATCGCTACTGTCAGCATCTTCTGTGGTGGATACAACATTAATATCATTGATTTCTGGGCCATGTTTGTGCATGGGTGCGGTTATGACATTGGGAGTCTCAGGGGTGTCAAATTTAATTTCCTTCTCCTCGAGAAGGTCTTGCATCTTGTTTTTCAAAGCCCAACAGTCGTTTGTATCATGACCTGGACTTTCTGAATGGTAAGCACAACGAGCATTTGGATTGTAGCGGGGAGAGGCAATATTAGGATTCTTCAGAGCTTCCTGCAAGGTTACCAGATTAGACTTCAGTAGATGAGGCAAGACTTGAGACAACGTCATATTTATTCGGGTAAACTGTCTTACCTCCCTTTCTGTTCTAGGCTGACTATTCCTTTGTTGAGTAGGTGTAGGGTTAAAGATCATGACAGACTCTACCGCTGGACGGTGTTCAGTTCTGTCCTGATTTCTTTGATGGTACACAACACTAATCTCTTTCTTCCCAGCAAATGGCTTCCTTACGACACTGGAGGATGCATCCTTTTGGATCTTACCACTCCTAATTCAAGCTTCCACCCTTTCTGTTGTCTAAATCAATTCAGTGAAGCCGGTTGAGGAGCTTCCAATCAGGTGATTGAAAAATGGACCAGACAGGGTACCTAGAAACATATCCACTAGCTCCCTATCAGACAGGGGAGGTTGAACTCTTCCTACTAAGTCCCTCCACTTCTGAGCATAGTATTTAAAGCCCTCACTCGACCCCATAGACATATTTTGGAGTTGTGTACGGGTGGGAGCAAGGTCTGTATTGTACTGATACTGCTTGTAGAAAGCAGCAGCTAGGTCTTCCCAATTACGGATGTTGGCCCCTTCCAGTTGGTAGAACCATTCTAGTTGAGTTTCGGACAAACTATCCTGAAAGAAGTGGACCCATAAGTCCTTGTCAGCAGTGTGAGGCTGGATCTTCCTCACATAAGATCGAAGGTGCATCTTGGGACATAAAACCCCATCATATTTGGCAAACACTGGAACCTTAAACTTTTGTGGGATGACAACCCCAGAGACCAAACCCAGCTCTTCAATGTCCAGACTCGGTACCTTTCGGACCTCCATTATATTCAAATGATCCTCCATATGTTTGTATTTTTCATCAGCGAGAGGATACTGCTCCTCATCATAGTCAGATTCATCATCGGATTCTTTTGGACTAGAGTCTTCCTCTCTCGTTTCCTCCTCTTGATTGTTTCCTTCCTTTGATGAAGTTATCAGTTCAGAGGCTCCCTGCACTGGTCCTTTGATCCTTCTTCCCAGATTCACTAACCCAGTTGTCTTCTTTGGCTTCTTCTTTTCTTTAATAAGCAGGGCTTTCAGTTTTTCTTGCTCCTTGGTCAGAGCCATAATCATCTGTAGAAACTGGGCATTCGGAGTCTGTAGATCCTTCACTGTTTGTTCTAGAGCCATTGCTGAAATAAACAGCGAAGAGGATGAGAAACCTGCTTATGCAAGGATATATATGCAACGTTTTCAAGGATTTCTAAGACTCAAATTTGCTTAAACAGAAAAATAGCAAACGTTAATTACATCAAGAAGTTTTATTGGTCACAACGCTGCCTCTTGGGCTTACAAAGGGAACAAAGCAACAATAAAATTTCCCAAGCAAAAGGAAGATTCAAGTTTCCCACGGGCGTATCCTCTTTGGTGTAATGTAGGCATTTATATTCCTCCCCTCGTGAAGTAACTGGGTGAGCTCTAGAACCTTCTTCTCGTTGGTGTATAATTGGGCTTCGAAAGTATCCCGTTCTTCTTTAAGTTAGATCCAGGATTTCTGTAGCTCCTCAAAATCAGTTGGCATATCAGGATAAAGAACAACGTAAGGAGTGTCTCCTTCAGCAATTGGCTCCACAATCACAGGTAAGATGGCAGGGTAAGGCATCATAATACATTGAGCACGAGCTTGCACCCATTTGAGGTAAGGCTCAAGAGGGATGGAATTCTTGTGCCACAGTGTCTTGCTATCAACTCTATTTATCATGCCCCAAGCTCAAATGAACCTCTTACGATAACCATGAACATCATTCTCATAGTCAAATGTGATCCCTTGTACGAGTGTGTTATGAGGACCACCCCTTCTAGCATAACCAAACTGTCGTAATGCCAAACAAGGATTATAATTGATTCCTCCCCTAATGCCTAAGAGAGGGACATTAGGGAATTCCCTACAGCGATCAATGATGGTGACACTCTCCGAGGACCGAGAACACCAATGAATATTCGAATGAGTAAGAGACATCAACCTATGAGACCATCTCATACCCTGCTCATTCTTCAAAACAGACCGGGGTAAGTGGGAAATAAACCACCTAGCCAAATAGAGGAGTACAACACATAAGGGTCCCTCTTCTCTTTAGATACGAGTATGTAAAAAGTGTAGAATATCCCCAGGTAAGGTAGGTACCGGATTGTGAGACAGAAAAATCTTGACCACATTCACATCTATGAGTTGGTCCGTGTTAGGGAATAGTACCGTCCTATAGATGAGAAGGGCTAACACCTCCTCAAAAGCTTGTAAATCCAGGCTATCCCAAAAATAGTGGGCTTTCTCAAATAGAAACTTAGTTGGAAATCCTTGGACAACTTTTCTGGTTTCCTAGTTTGCCACTACATCAGACCGTTGTAAAGACAGGGCTTGAGAAATCTCTTCAGGCTTTGGGTCTCTTTCTGTACTGTTGAATGGTAGCTGATTAAGGATAGGTACCCCCAATATCTGAGAAAACTCCTCCATAGTAGGCACTAACTGGTAATCAGGAAAAGTGAAGCAGTGGTGCAATGGGTCAAAGAACTGAAAGAGCACCTTTAACATTTCTTCATAAGGGGTTGAAATGACCAAGTTGAGAATTCGACCATGTTTCTCAGTGAAGGGAGTGCTTTCAGGAATCCTTGATGCTAACTCCTTGAGTTGAGGATATACTTTCACAAGGTTGATTTGGGTAGTGTTCCTGTGAGCGGATGTCATGTCCTGTAAAACATGACAAAGATAAGCTCTAGAAAATCCTTGAAATGGTTAGTATGATATGCCATGTTATGATGTCATGATTATGATAATAAATCGCATATATAGCAAGCACAATCGAATCACACCAAAAACTTAGGTTTAAGGCTTGCAAGGGTTTTAAGGTCATACCCTCTTGAAGTTGGATTGGTTCAACCTGTCCTATAAATCGTAACCAGGTTCTGAGGGATCTCAATATCACTGACCTTTCCCACAAGCTTCGTTCGATAGGCGACTGACTCACAACCAAACAAAACTCAGGAGTCGAGTCTCAATGAGCGTAGCATCGAGTATCTGCCGACTTTGGGATACACCAAAGACGACCATCTAGCTACGTCCTAATGGCCAAGTTGTTCATTTAAAGGTTCTAAGGTCAGTTGACTCTTTATGACACCACGCATCGGCCCCGTATTCTCCTTGATTAACTCAAGGGCAACCAGTACCAACCAAAGTGACGCATCAACATAGCCATCGCTTCAACCGTGTCGGTAGACCCCACACAGTTTCCACGGTCTATTGCTACTTACCTAACAGGTTTCCCTAGATCCGGGTGTAAGATCTATAGTAACCCAAACAATCCCTTAATAGTAAAGCAAACAAACAGACAAACAATTTTAGAAATGATCTAGACCCTAAGGTAAACCCCACTTTTATAATTGTCCCCAGTAGAGTTGCCAGTTCTGTGATACGGTGGCAAAACCGACTGTTTAATACTGGTTTTCTGTTTTTTTGTTCGCAAATGTCGTGGTAAGCAAGAGTCACCACCGACTTTTCTTTTATCCAACAAAGTAAAGGATGAAAAGAACATAAAAATACCTTTTTCTAGAGTTTCTGAGTAAGGGGGTAGATTATGGAAAGGAAAGGTGTTAGCACCTTTTCCATCCGTGGTTTTCCACGGGCTCTTAGGTACTTGCTCATTTTTGAAAACTATTTGTGTTTGTGTGTTTTGAATTTTTTTATCAGCTTTATGGTAACTCTCGTATCAGTCCTCGAGAATGTGATAAAGCGTTTTTTAAAGTAGTTTTTAAAAGTGTGTAAGTGTGAAAAAAGTTGTTCTTGAGCAAGTACCTAACAGTTATCTACCTACTCAAAAAAGGATGTTCTTTTCCTCCTACCCTTTAGATAGTGATATCCTACTATTAGTGAGTAGGTAGCCATATCGTTGGATGTTGAGGGACTATCGAAAGGGACGCTTATGGTCATTGAAGGTAACATGTAAGGATAACTTAGCATTTCGAAGGGACTGCCATCATATAGGCAACATTGAGGGACTAGATCATTTTCTCGTAGGCAACTCGAGGGACGTTTAGGGACCATGATCTTTTATGATGACTTTTATACAGAGGGTCTTTGCTAAGATATCCCTACGCTTGAGGGACATGACCATTATTTTCCTAGGCAACCAAGTGAGGTATACCCTAAAGGTGCAAGTGTGAGGAATGCGTTCAATATTCAAATATTTATCTTATGTTAGTGATCTAAGGATTAATTGACTTTATCTTGTCATACACGCCTAATTTACTAGCAGTTAATATTTAGCAGAAATTTAAAGTGCAGGAATTTAAATCTACGCTATTACAATGTTTTCGGGGAGGGGGCATTTACATGTTCAATTGGGGGAAAGAAAATAAAGAAAAGCAGTAAAGTCCTATTTTAATCTATTACATCCCATCAACAGGTACAATATTATAAAAGATGCAAGAATAAGATAAACGCGCGTGAAAATGGAAAGAAACGTCTAACAACCTAAAAAAGTCTAAGTCAAAAAAATATTTTTTTTGTTCGTTTTAAGAAAATAATTAAACTAAATTAACTAAAAAAACTAAATAAAATCCTAATTAATTAAAAAAAGAAAAAAAGATTGTTGATTAGAAATTAATTCTAATGAGACTAGTTCTATTATTTGTGGTATTTTTGTTTTATATAATGAAAAAGAAATGATATAAATAAAATTAATCTTAATTCTATTTCATTTTAATTAGAAAAAAAAGTTAAAGTTTAATTAATTATTAAAAAAAACTAAATCCTAAATTTCGGTGTGATATTATTATTAAGTGAAAAAACATTTTGAAATTAATAAAATAAAATAAATAAAAAAATAAACAAAAGAAATGGTCCAGGCTTGAAAAATAGGGGGTGTTGTTATCAAAATGTTTTGGCCCAAATCAAAATTGGCGTTGGGATTCAGTGGGGAGCGCCTTTGATGGCTCATGGTGCATTTGCGTATGATGGCCTTCTGATCTGGATCAATCAAGATCCGGTGGTGGTGATCTGGAGGCACATGCTGGACTGGCGTGGATAGTGCGCACTGGATCTGTAGTTAACAAACGTTAGAAAAATAAAATGCTGGACCTGGGACTCGAACCCAGGTCTTCTCTTTAATATTTTGAGTAGAAAGTCATTTAACTTTGAAGAACATTATAGGTCATTTTGAAGTTCAACACTTAGAATTTTTCTAAGTACAAAACATCATTGTATTTTTCACAAATTCAATTGGACATAACTTTTTGCTCAAGCATCCAAATGATGCATTTCTTGGCACATTATAAATATTGTAACCTTTTCTTTCAAATGCTTAAAGAACCATCCCATATAGGTCCCTGAGTAGTGAGCTATGTATTGTTAAAGTTGGCTCCATGTAATTTATTTTTGCTTCAAGTCAAATTTTTTTACCATGAGTAAACTTGGATTACAGGTTAAATTACTCAAGGTTTAGTTGTTAAACATGTTTAACTAATTGTCCAGATGCGTTTTGACAAGAATTGCACTTGATATGAGGTCGTTTTGAGGCATTTCAAGTCACACGTTTGGCATGATCACAATTGGTTTGGTTTGCATGATTTGCCCATAATTCCTCTCGTTTATCATCATCATTCACTTCCCTATAAATAAAGGATGATATTCCAATTATTTGACAAGCTTTAGAGAGCCAAAGAACCTCTGCTGAACTTCATCTACACCGCTCAATTCTGCAACTTCGAATTCCTACTTATAATACTTCCAACTCTAATTTCTTCATTGATTCTTCTTCCTTGAGCTTCACTGAAGCTAACAGAAGAGGAACCAAGCCTCAAGGTGCTCTAATTTATGCTAGCCAAGTCAAGTTTCAGAGCAAAATCTTCATACTTTGTTCAGGTAGTAATTGACATCAATTCTTCTAACTCAAATTACTGGAATGGTCTATGATGTTCGCTGATGCTTGTTGATGGTTTAATTTTGATCAATTGATGCATTTGATGCATCTATTTTTGATTTCAAAAATTTTCAAAACTCTTTGGTTTTTCTCAAATCGACTGAGCTGTGATTTAAAGAAATTTTTCGCGAGGGTGGGGTTAGGATCGTCTGGAAGAGACAAATCCAATGATACCGGTTTAAGCTTATAACAATTTCGTTTGAAGAATCTCATAAAAACCCAACGCGCAGAGGTCTGGAGGTTGAAGATGACCTACGTGTCGTTCTTACACCAATGATAGCGTGACAATTATTTTATTTTGATTGACCCAAATTTATTTTATTTTGTGTGTTTTTCAATAAGATCCATAACATGCACAACGCGCCAGGTCCCTCAGATCTTCTTACTAACGCGTTTGACATTGATCAGATGGTCCACATCTTTTTGGATTTTTTTTTATTTTCTTATTTTTATATTTTAATTGTTTTAAACTTCAAAAATTCATAAAAAATTGATTTCAACTTCTAAAATTTTGAAAAAGTTCTCAAAATATACTTCTGATTTTTCTCTTTCTGATTTCTATTTTTTCATAATTTTATTTAGAGATTTGATATTTTTTTATGATTTTTCACTTTATTTAACTTGTTTTAATTGTTTAAAAATGCTTTTCTTGGTTTTTAAATTCTGGAAATTTTTTTGAAAGATCTAATTCCCTCTTGATAAATATTGGTGACCTCATTTTACTTTTATTTCTGATTTTACTATTTTTCACAAATTTTGGTTTATTTTTATTATTTCTTTAAATTTAAAAATAGTTTCTGAAATTAAAAAATTCTGAAAATTTTTGTCAACCCATATTGACTCATGTTTGACCTCTGACTATTTTTTTAGGATTTTTATTTGGTGCTTTAATATACTTTGTATATTTTACCAATTATTTCCCCTTTATTAATCATTTTAAATTTTGTTTTATAAAGTATTATTTTATTATTTTTGTTTTGTCCTGATTCAGGTGTTATTTTGGGACAAGTTCCTCAACCTCATTGGATCTTGGGTGTTGATAGGTTGAAAAACCAAATCCGCCAAAATGGATGAATCATGTTGATGATATTTGAAACCCTAATTTCATCTGATACATTCCCTTCCTCTTCATCTTATCCCTTTCTTACTTGTGTTGCATGTTGATATTGACCGACCTCAAGATATGTGTGACTTCTACATAAGTCCATTTACGATTGCTTAACAAAGCACTAAATTTATCCTGATTCGAAAAATGATCATTCATGGCCCAAACCTATGTTTGCAAGCCCAAACATGTTTATTTTGAAACCTTTGATCCAATAACCTTGAGGTTCATTGTTAGGAGGCTTTGATCTTATCAATCCTCTAATGAACTTTAATGAATTTTAGTCTAAGTGAGTAATTTAAACATTGACGATCAAATATGCTTGCCTTGAGTACTTGAAATAGATGATATACTTGACAAAAATCAAATGAAACTTATTGTTTAGAAGCTTTGATTTTATCAATCTTCTAATGAGTTTTCAAATGCAAGTTTCAAGATGGTCATTCGACTAACCTCTAACTTCTAATTCACTAACAATTGAATTTACTTTGTGCTTTTACTTTATGCGTCTTTATTTTATGTCTTTACTTTTATGCACCATTTACTTTAACATTTACATTTCATGTTATTTTCATCTTTGCTCACTTGAGCATTTATCTTTATGTTATTTTATCTTTTCTCGTTTGAGCATTTATCTTTATGTCTTTTTTTTATATATTTTGCTCACTTGAGCTTTCTTTCCTTTTTGAAGGCACTTAATAACCAACTTGAACATTAAAAAACTTTAAGGTTACTTGGACTATTTGGTTACTATCCTTGGCATAATGGAGTTATGGAACTCTTAAACTTAGGATTATAAGCCTTGATTACCCTTGGGACCTTGAGACTCTATTGTTATTTTGTCTGAAGTTCTTGGGTTTACTCCAAGATATTGGGTTGATTTTTTGTGTGCAGGTTATCTGATTATATGCTTTGTCTAAGATTGAGAATTCCTCTATACAGTTGTTACTCTGCCCAATTTTTTTGAAGGCTTATTTCATCTGAAGCTTGATATTCCTAAGAGGTTTATTATTTTTGGTTTCTTGGATTCAATCCAAAGTATGAGAATTCTATATTGACTCTTTATTTCAAGTGTTGGCTTCTTGTTGGTTATATCATTATTTTCCCTAGCTTTTACCTTATGCTTTAGGATAGTCCCTTCATCTTCTCCCATCTTCTTTAATTTCAAAAATCTTCTCCCTCCTTTTCAAAATTCCTCTTGTTTTCTAACTTGAACCACTTGCATATTAAACTTGGACATAGGTCCATGTATTTTAAAAATCTTTTCTTAATCAAATTCTAATCAATATTAATCATACTTTGACATTTTTTTTGTGAGAAGACTAAAAGTCAATCAAACTCATTCAAACCATTTTTTCCACTTTGGCGTTTTACTTTAAAAACTTTTTCTCAAAAATATTAGACTTTTGTCTATTCTTGTAGTGACACGAGCTACTATACTTCTATGATATGTAGTGAAGTGAGATATTTTCCACTTGGGTGTTGAGTGAGGCTTTATTGATTTTAAAATCCAAGCTATATCCTCCACTTTGAGATGATTCATATTCTCCTTTCTCATGATTGTGGATAGTAAGTATGTTCTTCCACTCGGATATGACGATGATGTCTCGTCTCTTAAAATTAACCAACACACATGTGTTTTAAAATTTTTAAGGTGAAATACTCGTACCTTGTTCCCTATTGCACGAAAGGTGGTATGTTGACACTAAAGGTTTGCAACTGCAGCGGGTGCAAAATTGTAAAAAAAAAAAACTTCTTTTCTCATCTCCACCATCTATTTTTGTATACACCATTTATAGCCAAAATACACAAATTTTCAAAGAGGTTCCTGTGGACTACCGTAGATATTTAGGGTGTTAATACCTTCCCTTTTCATAACCAACCCTCATACCTAGATTCCCTCCCCCTTCTTTTTGGGTTTATTTCTTCTTTTCCAATTTTCTTTGGAAATAATAAGGCACGATGGAGATTTTTATTTGATCTGTGCAAGTCAAGTCAATTTAATGGCTTAGTTTCAACATTTCTACCACTACACTTACCATTGACAAAAGTAGTTTTCACTGGTCCAAACAAGTCAATGTGAAGAAGTTCTAATGGCCTAGAAGTAGAAACAATATTTTTAGCTTTGAAAGAGGTTTTTTAAATTTTTCCTTTCTGACAAGCTTCACAAAGAGCATCTGAAGTATACTTCAGATTGGGCAAGCCTCTGACTAATCCAAGTTTATTTAGTTGAGAAAATTTTCTCAAGCTAACATGACCCAAACGTTTGTACCAGACCCATTGCTCTTCTTGAACAATCAAAAGACATTTTACATTTTGATTTTTCAAATCAGATAAACTTATTTTGTAAATATTATTCTTCCTCTTGCCAATGGATAGAACTGAGCCATCCTTCTAACTAACAAATTTATAGGACGTTTGATTAAAAATAACGTCATAACCATTGTCACTAAGTTGAATGATTGACAATAGGTTATGCATCAGACCCTCGACTAAAAGAACATTGTTAATAGAATAAATTTTACCATTACCAATAGTTCTAGAGCCAATGATCTTTCCCTTCTGGTTGCCTCCGAAACTCATAACGTCTCCAGACTTAAGTTCTGAATCTTGGAACATATGCCTTTATCTCATCAAGTGTCGAGAGCATCCATTATCCAAGTACCATGATTTGTGTTTCAGTTGTTCCATCAAGAACATCTACAACACATATTATCTTATCCTTGGGTACCCATTTTCTGGGTCCTCTCTTGTTAGAAGTTCTAGAGGTTCTCACACCTTTAGACTTTTGTGCAAAAAGATAATCATGTGAAATTTGTGCATGATACTTTGGTTTAGAAGTTTCTTTATGTGTCTGTGGTTGTGCTAAAGTAGTATCAAAACCTTCTTATTCTGGATATTTCAATTGTGTCTACAAGCAAGAAATGTTCAGAAAGAGGTTTTGGTATAATAACTAGAGTCTTATCAATTTTCTTTGATGGTTCTAAGTATCCTAAACCTCTGCTCCCATTTCTACTAACACCATAGATCATTGAAGCCATTTTGCTTATATCTATGGTTTTAGAAAGGAAGTGTTGAAAAGCTCTATCATATCTGATTACTTCGTCAGTAACAGATGTGTTAGAGAAAATATCTTCTTCTAATCTAATCACTTTACTTTTCATAGAAATGTTTGATTTTTCTAAAACAAATAGTTTTTCATTTAAGTCAGAAATATTTTGCTCATCTATAATAGTGTTCTCAGAAGTAGCTACAAAACTCTTTTTCAATATTTTGTGTTTACTTAGAAGAAGTTGATATCTTTTCATTAATTCAGATAAACCAATTTCAAGTTCATAATAAGATAGGGAAGAAAGTACCTTTTGGTCGTCATCAGAGTCTGACTCATAATCAAGTGTTAGTTCGTCTTCTGATGCTGCTTCACTAGTGCTAGTCTTTTCCATGAGTGCTACGTTGGCATGTTCCTCATCAAAGTCTTCTTCCTATGACTTTGAATCACCCCATGTTGCCATGAGACCTTTCTTAGCTTTGTATTCCTTCTTAGGTTTATTATCTTTTTTGAGCTTAGGGCATTCATTCTTGTAATGTCCAAGCTCCTTGCATTCAAATCATGTGACTTCCTTTTCAGAAGCTTTCTTCTGATCAGAAGTGGATTCACCTCTTCCATATGTCCTTTGTTGACTTCTGAATTTGCTTTGTATATGCTTCTAGATTTGCCTGATTCTTCTAGATATCAATGAAAGTTCTTCAACATCTGAATCTTCTTCAGATTCTTCCTTAGCTTGATAAGCGTTGGTCTTTCCAGATGTAGACTTTAGAGAAACTGATTTTACCCTCTTCCAAGGTTTATCTTGATCAAGCTCTATTTCATGACTTCTTAAAGAGCTAATCAACTCCTCAAGAGAGATGTTGTTCAGATCCTTTGAAAGTTTAAAAGCAGTTACCATTGGTCTCCATTTTTTAGGAAGATTTCTGATAATATCTTTAACATTATCTTCTATAGAGTAACCTTAATTCAGAAACTTAAGTCCTGCCACAAGAAACTGAAATCTTGAAAACATCGTTTCCATATATTCGTTGTCTTCCATCTTGAAGGCTTTATATTTTTGAATTAAGGCTAGAGCCTTTGTTTCCTTTACTTGTGCATTTCCTTCACGCGTTATCTAAAGAGAACCAAAGATAGACTTTGGAGTCTCTCTATCCGTGATCTTCTTATATTCATTGTATGAAATTGAACTTAGAAGAATGGTTCTTGATTTGTAGTGATTTATGTATACCTTCTTTTGTTCTTCTGTAATTGCACTTCTGGAAATCTTTAGACCTTTATCATCTACTGGGTAAGTGTAGCCATCAACTACCAAATCCCATAGATCTAAGTCATATGCCAGAAAGTAACTTTCGATTCTATCCTTCCAATAATCAAATTTCTCCGCCATCAAACATAAGAGGTTTTGAACTATAGTGATCTATATCATTATCCCTATTATCAATAGTGGAAGTAGGTCTAGCCATTGGTTTTTTCACACACAATGGATCTGTACTGAACATTGTTAAGTGTAAATAAAAATGCAAACTTTTTATCTCCTCGAAATCGGAGCTCTGATGCCAATTGAAGGTGTGAAAAACACAAGAAAGGGGGGTTTGAATTAGGTTTTAAATCAAAACTTTTCTTTAAAAATATTCCCCTTTAATTAAAATACTTTTCTCCACTCTTTATAATAACAATAATTTAGAACAGGAAATAAAGAAAAAGGTATGTTTATACTAGTTCACTTGAAAACTATCAAACTAGTCTAGTCCACCCGCCAAGGTGATTTCACATCTCTCAAACGAGGTCTTAATCCAATAATCACACATATTATTACAATGCACAAGCTAACTTCAAGTGACTAGTGTTACAACCTATAAGATACACTAGTCCTAGACTTCTCAAGAATACTGACCTAACCGGTCTCTTAAGGAAATCAAATCTCTAAGACACACTAGTCCTAGGCTTCTCAAGAATACTGACTAACTGGTCTCTTAAGGAAATCAAATCTCTAAGACACACTAGACTTAGACTTCTTAAGGATACTGACCTAACTGGTCTCTTAATGAAATCAAAACACTAAGACACACTAGTATTAGTCTTCTTAAGGATACAGACCTAACCAGTACCTTAAGGAAAATCAAACAACTGTTTGAATCAAGTTCTGTTTAGAAGAGATGTGCTTCTTTAACAAGCTAATAATATGTAAACTATTTTTCTAAGATGGACAGACTAAAAGAATATGAAAGCTTTTGAACAACCTTGCATGTATATGTTTCGGTAAGTTGGTTATTTTCTCTCTTAGTCTTCAAGCCCTTTATATATCCAATAAAATAATATATTCGTGGAAGGGCATTTCTGGAAATTCTAGAAAGATTGGCGGCTTGAGAAATCACGTGGGGGACAAGATCGTGTGACGCTTCCGTTATTTCATGGTAGTGGAATGAAACGTTGATTGTACCATAGACTATTTTTACCACATTAACATTGTCTTCTTTCCTTATGTACTTTAAAGGCTTCTGCGAGCATGATTTTAGAAGCGAGAACATAACATAAGGTTATCAGAGCTTCAAGTCTTCAAAGTCTTCAGAATTGCATCTTCAAAATCTTCGGCACTTGGTCGTGAGAACCTTTTCTAGAACCTTGGGTATTCAGAACTTCAAGTCTTCAGGGTCTTTAGAACCTATGTCTTTAGAGTATTCAACACTTGGTCTTTAGAACCCTTTGTAGAACCTTGGGTCACCAGAACTTCAAGTCCTCAAAATCTTCAGAACTTTGTCTATCAGAATCTTCAGCACTTGGTCTTGAGAACCCTTTCTCTTCAGAAACATGAGTCTTCAACATATGGACTTCAGTAGAAACTTCTGTCTTCATATCTTCTGACTGGTTTCTTTAGAACACATTGTCTTTAGAAAAATGAGTCTTTAGCATCTGGACTTCAGTAGAACTTCTGTCTTTAGATCTTCTGACTGGTTTCTTTAGAACATGTTGTCTTCATAAATATGAGTCTTTAACATCTAGACTTAAGTAGAAACTTTTGTCTTCAGATCTTATGACTGGTTTCTTTAGACTTCATATCAGAGCCTACACTTCAGAGTCTTTTGAAGTGTCTTACTACTTTTCATTAGAACTTGTGTAGCACAGAAGCATAACTAATTCTCTTCTAATGTTTTGGCCACGCCATCCATCAGAAGTAGAACCTGTTTGTTAAATACTAAAAAATAACAAACATTTGAGTATCAAAATTGTTCATAGAAACATATTATTGTGCCCCAAAATTTTCCCTCCCATTTTTAAGACAAAATGGTTCAAGATACCTCCTCATGCTTATGAAGGTCTCAAACACTCAAGACTTATCAAGGATTGATCAGATGGACTCTCCTCCTAAGCAACCAACCTACAACTAGGGTTTTTCTTTTCTCAAAGGAAATTGAGTTTCTAATGCCTCAAGTGGATTTCATGGTTTCGTATATGCTTCAAAGAGTCCTCGTGTCAGGTTTCAGGTCTTACATCACAAGTTTGCTCATTCAATTAGCCAGATGATTGAAAATCAGTTATATTGAACAAAAAGTCAATTTTGATCAATCTATAGTCAAACTTCAAGAATTTTGGTCAACATCAACATTTTGAAGTCTTATTCATTATTTTATCAAGGTTTGATCATGATTCATCAAGAAAACTCAAGATTCATCAAAAGTCAAAAGTTACTAAATTAGGGTTTTCTTAAGGAGAAGTCAACTGAACATTGACCAAGCACAACTTTCACATACTTCATCATAAATTCCTCAACCAAATCCTACCTTGAAGAAAATTCAATTCTCTACAACTTTGTCTCTCTAATCTCAAGGCCAAAAATGCTTCATTTGAGAGATATGAGCCAAAACTTTATAGGTCATTTTAAAAGTTAACAAAAGACATCTTTTGTCAAAGCAATTTACATCAAGTTAAAGACTTCAAATGAAAAAATGACCAACATGAAAGTTGTAGGGGACATCTTGAGATTTCCAAAAAGTCAAAGATCACCTTTATAGATTTATTTTCTCGCGTTTTCCTATTATTTATATGCCCCAAAGCCATGTAATAACGTAGGATTTTACATTTCGTACCTTAATTTTCTATGCATGTTTAATTGCTACTAAAATAAGGTTTTTATGGAAAGACTAAAATAAAATATAGAAAACCCTAATTCAACACTAAATAACTGAAACTAATACACTTTGCACACTTCACCTCTAGGGTAACCTCTCTTGTTGCCTTACGATACAATTGGTCATGTCCCTCGAAAGTGAGGATACTTTAGAAAAACACCCTTGATCAAATCATCATGATTCCCTTAAAATAAAGATCATAATCCCTCGATGACCCTTCGAGTTTCCTACAAAATTATCTAGTCCCTTCGATGACCCTACTAGAAAAATAATGATAGTCCTAACAAGTATCCTTACATGTTGCCTTCAATTACCATACAATGACCCTATGATTGTCCCTTCATATCCAATAGTTAGTATTACCTACTGTTATACCCCAAAATTTCCCTCCCTTTTTTCTCAAGAAATTATCGAAAGTCCTCAAATGCTCAAGGTTGTTCAAGAATTGATCAAACAAATTCTCCTCCTAAGCAATGGGTCTATAACTAGGATTTTATGTTTCCCAAGGAAGATTGGGTGTAAAAAGTATCAATTGGTTTTCATGTTTCCTCATATGAGTTCAAGAATGCACGTGCCAAGTTTCATGCCTTGCATCACAAGTTTGCTCAGTCAATTGCTCAGCTGACTGGAAATCAACTACATTGGGTAAAAATTCAACCATGGTCGACATAAAGTCAAACCTCAAGATTTTTTGTCAAAATCAACATTTTGAAGTGATATTCATCATTTGATCAAGGGTTGGTCATGATTCCTCAAGAAAAGCACTCAAATCATCAAAAGTCAAAAGTTGCCAAATTAGGGTTTCTTTAGGAGAAGTCAACTGAACTTTGACCAATCATAACTTTCACATGCTTCATCAGCTTTTCCCCAAGTCCAAAAAATGAATCATTTGAGAGATATAAGCCAACACATTATAGGTCATTTCAAAAGTCAATAAAAAGACACTTTTTGTCAAGGCAACTTACATCAAGATAAAGTCTTTAAAAGCAAAAATGATAAACGTAGAGGTTGTAGAGGACCTCTTGAACTTTCTAAAAATTCCAAGATCACCTTCAAAAGATAAATATTGAGTGATTTATGACCATTGCAAGTTGGGAAAGTTTGAGCAAATACATGAAGTTCAGTTTTAGAAAGCTTGATATTTTGGGCTATTGGGCCATTGTTTTGAGGTCCATATACTCTTCATGCACCTCATAATTCATTCATATACCCTTTGGACTTGTTTTATTTTTATTATTTTTTATTTAATTCATTAATAATATAAAATAAAATAAGATAAAAATATATCTTACTACAAGAGTCCAAGCCCATCATTTATTTTTGCCTTAAATTTCTCTATATATTCAGACATCAAGGCAAGAACAAAAGACACGAAACCCTTGCCTCAAAATTGTCAAAAAACATCCAAACTTTTTCAAGAAACCTAGAACTTCAAAAGTATTATTACAAGCCCTCTAACTTTAAAATATCCATTCCATTCACTTCTAGGAACATTGAAGGGTAGGTTTGGATCGATTACCATGATCCAAAAGGCCTAAATCATGCATATAGGCTATGGTCAGTTCTTGATTTGTTATCATTCATATATTTCTAATTCCATGCGTTGCTGAATGTTTCTAACCATCCAAATCAGTTTATATGTATGTTCATAACAAGTTTCAGTCGTTACATTAAGGTTTTGACATCCAGATCTTGATCTTCCATTCTTAAACTGAGTTAGGGTTTTTGCTTCGAAACTCATGATACAAGGACTTTTAGATAAAACTAAGCCCATATTTGGATTCAGGGGGATCGAATTAGGATGATTAGGACATTTTAGATCACTAACATTTTGAATTTGCAGTTTTGGTGCATTACAGGCTACCAGAGAAGATGACCGGAGCTAGGGCTTCGGCGCCTCTTCGGCCAATATATTCAAAGATATATTATATACCAATCGTTTCAATTATGTTAACGGACGTATGGCCGCCCCAACAGTAGAAGGGAGCATGACTAAAGCGTTAGTATACCAGGGAACAGGTTTGACCCCTGCCCCTAGTATCTTTATTTTCACATATTTTCTATTACAAATTCAGTATAGCAAGCCTTCGCAAGCCCACCATGCGCTCTCTCATCAACACCATCAGATCTCAACAGATCCAGATCTGCGCGTTCATGAGGGACCTCCTGAAGTTGTTTCACTGGATCTCAGACAAGCATATGGGCTTGCTCTTTGGGCCCAACAAATTGTTGTTCCAACCCCCCTCCCCCCGATTTGCTTTTTAAGCCCAACATCTTTTTTTATTTTATTATCTTTTTATTTTTACAACATAATTATTATTTTAATTAATTAAAATCAATTTAGACATAGGTTTTTTTAAATTAAACTAAATAAATTAATTTAACTTTTTTTAATTTAGTTAACTTACCTTTTTTTTAATTAATCAAAATTTCTTTTTTCTAACTAAAACTAATTAGGTTTAGATTAACCATCAAATCCTTTTAGTCAAAATCATAAACAAATTGTCTTGTTTCTTTTATCTTCGTGTACTCCATTATTTGTCGCTTAGTTTTTTCCCAATTCATATAACTGCTATGGTTTGTAATTGTTCAATTAGGGCTTTTATTTGCTTTACTTTTTCTCCCCATATTTATGGTTCTGTACCCCCTTTCCCCGAAGCTTTGTAATAGTGTTGGACCTTTATTTTCTGCTTTTACTTCTTTCCTTATAACTTCTAGTAATTAGGGCATGTATGGCAAGATCTAAAATCAACCGCTAGATAAACCTAATCAAGATAAAATAACTGAATTCAATACAATTTTCACACACTCACCTCTAGGGTAACCTCACTTGTTGCCTCGAAAAACACAATCATGTCCCTCAAACATGGGGACTCTTTAGCAAAGTCCCTCGATTAAAAGATCACAGTCCCTCGATGACCCTTACCATGCTGCCTTCGGTAACCGATCTTAGTCCCTTAACAAATTGCTAAAGTGTCCCTAAGAGTTGCCTTTATGACTGTACAATGACCCGTGTTGTCCCTCCACATCCAATGAGAGGGATTTCTACAAACTAATGGTAGGGTAGAACTATCTAAGAAGGAGGAAAATAACGCGACACATTGGTTTGTATTGGTATCCCTCAAGTCAGTCGAGGAGCATACTAGGCTGCCGCGTGGTGTCATAAACACTAACTGGCCTTAGAACCTTAATTGACCAAACTTAGCCATTAGAAGGTATTGAGATAGTCGTCTTTGGTGCAGTCCGAAGTTGGTTGATACTCGATACTACACTCATTGAGATTCGACTCTCGAGTTTTGTTTGGTGGCAAGTCAGTTACCGTGCTAGACGAAACTTATTGGAAAAACCAGTTATATTGAGATCCTTAGAACCTGATTACTTCTTTAGGACAGGTTGAGCCAACTGAACTTCAAGAGGTTACTTACCTACAAACCCCATGCAAGCCTTAAACCTAATGCCTTTGTATGCTTTGCTTGTGTTTGATTATCTATTTAAACATGACATCATAACATCATAACATCACTCCATATCATTTTGACTGACAATTTCAAGGATCTCAAGGGTCTTTGATGCAGGTTAATCTAAACCAGACGTCTAGCAAGGGGCAAGAGGATTTATTTTCTTCTAACCAAATGCCGTCAAAGTATCATGAACCAACGTCTAGCAAGGGGAAAGGGGATTTATTTTTCTCTATCCAATATCGTCAAAGACCAAATTACGTTATTTTGAGTCAAAGGTTAGGACCCACTCGACATGGTGAGCTTGATTCTCATAGAAGGACATTCAACGACACGAAGGTCTTCAGTCAAAGTGGCAGCCAGACTCAATTTCTAACACTTCCTTTTTTACCCCGTGAGATACTTGAAAACATTGCATCTACATATCACGCATCATTACATAATAGGTTTTCCCATACAGGTTTTCTCATCTTCTTGCTGTTTATTTAAGTAAAAGATGACTCTCGAACAAACTGTTAAGGAACTCCAAGATCAGAATGCCCAATTCCAGAAGACTCTCCTAAACTTGGCTCAAGGACAGAAAGATATGATGGCGCTCATTGCAAAAAGAAGAAGACTCGGAAGCCAATTGCTATTCTCAACATGGGAAGAAGATTCAAAGGTCATGCTAAACCAGTACAAATTGCTGATATCACTTCTGATGAAGATGACAACCAATAAAAGGATGGTAGAAGTGTCAAGGCTGAAGGTAGAAGCAACCTCGGTTCTGGTAAAATTTATGAGGGTAAAGACTATTCTGATGAACAATATCCTCTTGTTGATGATAAATATAAACAGTTGGAAGACCGTGTTAAGGCCATGGAAAACTACAAGGTGCCTGGATTAGATTTCGGAGAGCTGGGTCTTATTCCAGGGGTGGTTATCCATCACAAGTTCAAAGTCCCTATTTTTTCTAAATATGATGATGTGTCTTGTCAGAAACTTCATATGATATCTTATGTTCAGAAGATCCAACCCCATACTACTGACAAAAAGTTATGGGTTCACTTCTTTCAAGAAAGTTTGTCTGGTACACAACTCGAGTGGTTCTATCAGCTAGAAGAAACCAACATTCGTACTTGGGAGGACTTAGCTGCAACTTTCTACGAGCAGTATCTATATAATGCTTACCTTGCACCAACTCGCGTGCAATTACAAAACATGACTATGGGGTTTTAAAGAATATGCCCATAAATGGAGAGACTTAGCTGGAAGAGTGCAACCTCCCTTGTCTGACCGGGAGCTAGTTGATATGTTCACGGGCACTCTGATAGGTCCATTCTTTAAACATCTGATTGGAAGCTCCTCATCTGGTTTCACTGAACTGATTCTAACTGGGGAATAATTTGAAAGTGGTGTTAAGAGCGGAAAAATTCAAGTGGTTGCATCTTCAAATGATGTGAAGAAGACATTCAATTGTAAGAAGGAGACCAATGTTGTTTATGGACAGAAGGGCCGTGGTAAAAGTCACCGCAATCAGTCTGTGGGAGAGGTATTGCTTTCTAATCATGAGCCTGTTCAACAACAACAACAAGGAAATAGGCGTAGGTCAGACGCTCTAGGGAGGCAGTTTACCAAAGTTAATATGCCATTGTCTCAGGAGTTACAACACTTACTTAAAGTGGAGCTGATTATACTAAGAGATCCTCCTTAGAACCCCAACACCTCATATCCTAAGTACAATCTGAACGCGAGATGTGCCTATCATTCCAACAGTTCTGGGCACAACACCAACAACTGCTGGAGCCTAAAAAACAAAATTCAGGACATGGTTGACAATAAGGAAATTGAGTATGATGCTCCGGAGACCCCGAATGTGGTTATTGCACCTATGTCAAAGCATGACAAAGGCATAAGTGAAATTGATGATGTTCTTTATGTTGCTGTTGTAAGTGAATTGACGAATCCTCTACCAATTATCAAGACGAATCTGTTGCAAGCCGATTTATTTTTGGGTTGTATGCACAGCCCAACCCAATGGTTGCAAATTACTGAAGGAAGACACTCAACGCCTAATGGAAAATCATATAAATTTGATCATGAAGGTTCCGTCCGCTGAGAATCTGTGTTAAGACTTATCCGTAATTTATGGCCCTCTTGTCAGGATAACCTCCAAAGGTCCTATAAGGATTACTTCCAATCTGAAAGTTGCTCCTCTAATCATCACTACACCTGGACCTATCCCGAATTCTTTGGATAAAGCTATTCCTTATAACTATGGATCCGACGTCTACTACCATGGCATCAAACAAGAACTACCGAGTGTTAAACATGAAGTTACTAAAGTTACTGATCCCGACATTGACAATATTACTGGAACCAGTAAGGTTACTAGAAGCGTAAGAGTTTTCTCTTTGGAAATCTCTCTGAAGACTGTTTCTACACATGTTAGAGTTACAACAATCAAGTCAACTGTTGAGGCTCAGGGAAAAGAGCCAACAACAGAGCCTACCTAGACGGGGGCGCATAAAGAGATTACAGTTTAAGACACCTCTAGACAAGAGTTGGAAGAGGTACTGAAGATTATACGCAAGAGTGACTACAAGATTATTGAACAGCTAGGGATAACCCCATCCAAAATCTCCATCCTACCCCTACTATTATGTTCTGAAGCCCATGCACAGGCTTTAATAAAATTCTTGAAGACTACTCACGTGCCACAAGATATTTCTACCGATCAATTTGGAAGTTATGTTTCCAGCTTAACGACTGACAATGGATTCGGTTTCTCTGATGTTGATCTGACTCCTGAGGGAAGAAACCACAATAAAGCTCTGCATGTCTCCATTGAATGCAAGGGCACTACTTTGGCTCATGTATTGGTTGATATTGGTTCTTCATTGAATGTTCTACTGAAAGGCACTCTTGACAGACTTGATTGTGAATGGGTCATACTGAAACCCAATGATATTATAGTTCGAGCCTTTGATGGGTCAAAAAGGATGGCACACGGGGAAGTGGATCTTCCGTTCAAGGTGGGTTCACATATCTTTGAATCCGCCTTCTATGTAATGGACATTTGGCCAGCTTATTCCTGCTTAATGGGATGCCCCTGGATCCATGGGGCAGGCACTGTTACCTCTACGGTACATCAGAAATTAAAGTATCATGTGAACAGAAAGATTGTTACTGTCTACGGTGAAGAACAATATATGGTCAGCCGCTTGAACTCTTTCTGGTATGTAGATATGGATGATGAATTCATCGAGACTCTCTGTCAAACATTTGAAGTTATCCCTCCTGCGGCTACTGAAGACGTCTCTGCCATTCCCAAAGTTACTAGGGTTCCGCCCAAGATGGGTTCATTGAAAAATGTTAAAGTTACTACAGAAGAATATGGTTGTACTATTTGGGGTTGGCTTCCTGACATCCCCTATAAATTTGAAAATTTTGGTTTGGGTTTCACTACAGAGGGTCAATGGGTTGTTCGTCGCGCTGGAGCTGGAAGGCCACCATTCCGCATCAGCAACAATGGAGTCAATGTAATAGAAGATGCTGACAGTGATTATGACCTTGACAATTGGATCTTTCTTGCCATTGGCAATAAGCTCAACAACTGGAAGGTCGAGGACATTATCTCTATCTCCTTTAGTCAGGAGTAATAACTACATTTCTATTTTTTATTGCTTTTAAAGTTTAGGCTTTGTAATATTTGAGCAATGACATTAAGCCTTGTGCTTTACCCGGGGCACAATGGTTTATTTTTTAAGGGTTGTCATTTCATAAACATATTTTCATTTAAGAAAGCATTGGACGTTTTGCATCCAAATTTTGTGCTCTCTGTCTTTATTTTTAATTTTATCACTTTCAAATAGCTATATATTCTTACACACACCCATACATTACATTGCAAATCCACATCCACACTAATCTTGTTGGTAATGATTCTGCTATTGCCACTTATGACTTTGAAAATACGATCTATCAAGCCGAGGATGAAAGTGAGGAAGATTGTGAAATACCAGGAGAAATTTCCAGACTATTAATGCAAGAAGAGAAAGTTATTCATCCACATGAAGAGCTAGTTGAAGTGCTAAACTTGGGTTCTGAAACATATAGGAAAGAAGTCAAGATAGGCGCCAACTTAGAGCAAAATGTCAAGAACATGTTAGTACATATGTTTCATGAATATGTTGAGATCTTTTCTTGGTCATATGAAGACATGCTAGGGCTTGATACTGATATTGTGGTTCACCGTCTGCCGATGAAAGATGGTTGTGCTCCGACAAAGCAAAAGGTTTGTCGTATGCGTCCTGAGATGTCAGAGAAGATCAAGGCCGAGGCTATAAAACAATTCAACATAGTGTTTTTAGCAGTGACATCATATCCTCAATGGGTTGCAAATGTTGTTATGGTACCAAAGAAAGATGACAAGGTACGTATGTGTGTGGACTACAGGAATCTAAACAGGGTGAGCCCCAAAGATGACTTCCCACTTCCACATATTGATGTTTTTGTCGACAATACCGCTCAGCATAAGATATTCTCCTTAATGGATGGTTTCTCGGGATATAATCAGATCAAGATGGCAGTCGAAGACATGGAAGAGACTACTTTTGTTACACAGTAGGGAACTTTATGCTACAAGGTTATGCCTTTTGGGTTGAAGAACGTCGGTGCAACATATCAGCATGTTATGGTAGCTTTGTTCCATGACATGATCCATCATGAGATAGAGGTCTATGTCGATGATATGATAGCCAGGTCGTAGACTGAAGATGAGCATTTGGACCATCTACATAAGTTGTTTGAGAGACTAAGGAAGTATAAGCTGAGATTGAATCCGAATAAGTGCACCTTTGGGGTGAGATCTGTTAAACTCATGGGTTTTGTTGTCAGCGGTAAAGGAATTGAAGTAGATCCCGCTAAAGTCAAAGCTATTCAAGAAATTCCAGTCCCCTGTATTGAGAAGGAAGTTAGAGGTTTCTTGGGACGAATGAACTATATTGTAAGATTTATTTCTCATTTGACCGCTACTTGTGAACCAATCTTCAAGTTGCTGAAAAAAGATCAGGTAGGGAAATGGAACGACGATTGTCAGATAGCCTTAGAAGAAATCAAGGAGTACTTACAAGAACCTCAAATTCTGATGCCACCAGTTGAAGGAAGACCTCTGATCATGTATTTAATAGTTCTAGAGACTTCAATGGGGTGTGTACTGGGGAAGCATGACGAGTCTGGTCAAAAAGAGCATGCAATATACTACCTTAGCAAAAAGTTTACCGACTGTGAAACAAGATACTCACTGCTCGAGAAAAATTGTTGCGCTTTGGCATAGACTTCTCGCCGACTAAAACAGTATATGTTGACCCATACTACTTTGTTGATATCTAAAATGTATCCCATAAAATAAATATTCGAGAAAACCGCTCTCTTCAGAAGAATAGCCTGATGGAAAATGGTCTTAATAGAGTACGCCATTCAGCACACCACTCAGAAAGAAATCAATGGAAGTGAACTGGAAGATCATTTGGCTCATCAATCCGTAGACGAATACCAATCTATGAACTTCGAATTCTCGGACGAGAACATTATGTTAGTTATAGATTGTGAAGAACCCGGACCATATGAAGGACCTGAGCTAGGATCCTGATGGACTATGGTTTTCGATGGAGCCTCTAACGCACTTGGCAACGAAATTGGTGTTGTGATTATCTCCTCCTAAGGGTTTCCATACACCCTTCACTGCCAGATTATGCTTTGACTGCACCAACAATATGACTGAATACGAAGCGTTCATCATGGGCATTAAAGTTTCTATTGACCTGAGAATCAATTTCTTGAGTGTATACGAAGACTCAGCCCTGGTAATCAGTCAGATTAAGGGAGAATGGGATACTAAGCATCTGAATATCATTCCATACTGAGAGCATGTGTTGACCTTAATTTTGTATTTCGAGTAGATCACTTTTGAGCACATCCCAAGAGAAGAGAGTCAGTTGGCAGACGCGTTAGCTACCATGTCATCTATGTTTAAAGTCAGATGGGACAATGAGGCTCCCAGAATTACCATTGAAAGGCTAGACGAACCGGAACATTGTTATGAAATTGAAACTGACAGAGTAGAAGAGAAGCCTTAGTTTCATGAAGTGAAAATATATCTTGATGCTAAAGAGTATCCCAAAGGGGCATCTATTAACAACAAGAAATTCCAATGGAGGTTCTCAGCTAATTTCTTCCTGAGCAACGAAATTATGTACAGGCACAAGCATGATTTGACTATGCTTTATTTTGTGGACAAGAAGGAGACTCAGAAGATTATGGAGGATATGCACGAAGGTATCTTTGGTACTCATTCCAGTGGACATACTATGGCTAAGAAAATTCTTAGAGCGGGTTACTATTTGTCGACTATGGAAACAGATTGCCATCATCACTCAAGAACTTGTCACAAGTGCCAGATCTATGCTGACAAAGTACATGTGCCTCCAGTACCTCAGAATGTTTTGACTGCTCCTTAGCCATTTGCAATGTGGGGCATTGATATGATTGGAGAGACCAAACCTACTGCTTCCAACATACATCGCTTCATCCTCGTCGCTATTGGTTACTTCAAAAAGTTTGTTGAAGCAGCCTCATTTGCCTCTGTTACCAAGAATATGGTCGCTTGATTCGTTAATCATAACCTTATCTGTCAGTATGGCATCCCCAAAAGAATTATCACAAATAATGGTACTAATCTCAATAACACTATGATCATAGAACTCTGCTCATAATTTAGGATCAAGCGCCACAACTCTTCTTTGTGTCGACCAAAGATGAATGGCACAGTGGAAGCCGCTAATAAGAATATTAAGAAGATTGTGCAGTAAATGGTTGTAACCTACAAATATTGGCATAAGAGGTTACCATTTTCTCTTCACGGTTATCGCACTTCAGCTTGGACATCAACTAGGCAACCCCGTTCTCACTAGTTTACGGTATAGAGGTTATCTTACCTATCGAAGTTCAGATTCCTTCCTTGAGAATTATGAAAGATGCAGACTTGGACAAAGACGAATGGATTCAGACTATGTTGGACCAGTTGAATTTGATTAACGAGAATAGGCTTGCGTCTGTTTGTCACAGTCAGATGTATCTAAAGTGTATGTTAAATCTTTCATCAAGAAAATGAATCATCGAGTATATCAGGCTGGTGACTTGGTAATAAAGCGCATCATCCCACCTTAAGGTGATCCCAGGGGCAAATGGACTCCCACCTATGAAGGGCCATTTGTGATCAAGAAGATATTTTTTGGCGGTGCCATGATGCTTACCACCATGGAAGGTGAAGATATTCCACACTCTATGAACGCGGACATAGTTAAAAGATACTACGCATAAAAACGACCCGCTAGGTTGATTGGACTATGAAAAAATAAGGGCATCCCAGCGAACCAAAAGGTTCTGGGTAAAAATCAGGGATATATATAAAAGACTGTACACCCGGCAAGTCAAAAACCTGAAAAGGCGGCTTGGCCAAAAAAGGGTATCCCGGTGGACTGAAAACCTGTAAGGGCGGTCCAGGAAAAAATTAGGGATTAAAGCGTAAAATTATGTCCCGTTGGATCACTTACAACTAGTTTTATTACCAACGTTAAGTTCGAATGGTGTCGATCAATTCAATCAACTTCTTTTGACAAGTGAGGGATGAGATGCTCGAAGACATAGGTGTAATATCAGAGTTGAAACCTGACGAGATCATTCACACATAGCTATATATTTTGTTTTCACTTTGTACTCTCTTCATTTTTCACGATGATTTCCTCTTACTGGGACTTTTGTCTCCGTGTACAACAATCTGTAATAGGCAAACTATCAATATAAACACAATTTCAAAGTTCAAATTTTGTTTTACTTTTTCTGTTTTGTTTACAAAAACTTCCAATGACTAAATTGAATGAGTGTATGCATACGAATATGATAATTGTTATCAATATATGCATACAAATAGGAATAAGTATTTACTCAAGACTTTAGGAGTCAGGATAATGTTCAAGTCGTCCATAAATCCCCACAGGGTAATCTCCAGTAAAGTTGCCCCACAGAGCAGATTCCATAAGATTATCCCCGTTAGAATTAGCTTCACAAACTAATCTTCAACAAAGATATATTCCCCGCAAGTCCGAAATATCCTGATCATACTCACCAGCAGATCCCCCCTAGCGGACAAAGGAGTATAATCTTTTCCTCGACAATGTCTCCAACCTACGAAATTCCAATCTTTAGTAGATTATGATAGTAGCGCAGTTCACATGAATTCTCTTTACCAGCTGAGTTTATTTCTCCAACATTGTAAAATCCCCTGTAGAATTCTCTTCTCCAGCTAGATTCAAATCCCTCAGTAGAGCATATTCTTCTGCAGAGTGTTTCCCCAACATGTTTTATTTCCCCAATAAGATTTATTTTCCCAACAGGGTTTATTTCCCCAGCGGAATTCATTCTCCCAACTTGAGTCTATCCCTCTGACTACTGTAAATCACTGGCAAAACTTCTCTCTTCGGCAAAGGGTAGTCCAGTCCACTATCCCCAGAGAGTCGCTACAAAATCAGAAACCTGACTAGATATCAACTAATATTATTTTCCCCAGACGAGTCGGCATCCATATTGAAAACTCGGTCAGACCGCATCTTGGAAAGTTATCCATCTCTTTTATCCCTAGTCAGGGTATATAAGAATTAAATTCCCCAGTAGAGTGTAACGCCCGTAATTTAGTTAATTATTTAATTAAATTATTTTTGGAATATTTTTGTGAAGATGTGTTGTGATTAGTTGGATTTATTTATTTTATTAAGTGGTGAAATAATATTAGAAGGATAATATTATGTGATGTGGGTTTGTTTTAAAGGATAGAAGTAGTATTAAGGGGGTGTAGTAGTCTTAAGCCCATTAAGGAGTAAGAGAATAATAGGGTTATTTTATTATTGTAGAAAAAATAAGAAAGAAGAAGCAGTAAGAAGAATAAGGGTTAGTGAAAGAACGTGAAAGCTCTTGGAAAAGAGGAAAAGAGAAGAACGGTAATTCAACTGGAAAAGTTATAGAGAAACCTTCAATCCAAGGTAAGGGTGGGGTTCTGACTCTATAGTAGGGTTTATAATAATTGGTATGTGGGGTTAGAAGTGAAAGATTGTTTGGTTTATGATTGAATTATATATGATGTTGTGTGATGGAAATCGATGATTGAAAGATGAATAATGATGTCCCAATGATGTTTATTTGATGTAGAATTGTAGGATAATTATAGTTGATAATTATCTATGATTAGACGATGTTATTAGGGCCTAAAGTATGGAACCCGTAGTGAAAACACAGAGAAAATTGCAGAAATTATTCATGACAGAGCAGTATGTGTCGATCCCAAATGTCATATGTCGATACAAGAAGGCCTTTAGACTCAGGATGAGTCGATATGAAGGAGTCATGCATCGATACATGAGGGCTTTTAGACTCAAGATGAGTCGATACGTAGGAGCATGTATCGATACATGTGGTGTTGCAAACTCAGTATGATTCGATACAAAGAGAGTATGCGCCGACTCATGCAGTGTGTTAAACCCAGTAAGCGTCGACCCAAGGCATTACGCGTCGACCCATGTTGTCTGGTTTTTGACAGATTCATTTTCCAAAGGCTGTAACTTGAGTTTTTGGACTTCGTTTGAGGTTCCGTTCAAAGTGTTGAATAGCTAACGCGATGAACCTCATTCTTAAGGATTAAAATGAAGAATAGGAAGGATAATCCTAGTATCAAAATTAGGATTAGAGTTAGTTCCCGCAGAAATTGCTATGTTGGTTTTTGTGAAGAATGATGAGGATGAGATGATTATAAATTACTGTTTGGTCCGTAACAGTAGGTTTTATGATGATAATGATGTAGTATTACAGAATAGTGATATGTAGAGGTTTGGTAAATTATAAGTAAGCCTTAGATGATTAATTAATTATAGGCAATATCATGTTGTAGGCCTATGGCCAACGTTGCGAGATTGACGAGTTACTGCTGTATTGTTGTACGACTGAGTTATTGATGAAATGATGTTAATGAGATTATGTTTGATGAATTATGATGTATAAATGATGTTTGAAGAATTATAATGATAAATAATGTTGATGAAAGATGTTGAGATGCCTCTAATAATTGGCAGCTATTAAGATGTAGGCTTCTGGCCAACGATGATGTTATGTTGAGATGTTGTTAATTATGGTGTTGTCATTACATTCATGATTGTGTCGCATACATTGCATTTCAAGATGGAGCTTATGCTCGTTAAAGATGGCCTGTATTGGCGAATATTAAGATGAAGGATTATGCCTTGTTGATGCCTCTATTTGTTGGCAGATTTTAAGATGGGAGTTCTGCTCCAATGGTACCACATGCATTTGCATAGTATTGAGTCGCATTATATGTTTGCATAAAGAAGTTGTGTATTGATGTTGTGAATGTGTATTATTGTTGCGATTATTGTTGATTATAAGATGAGAAGTGGTGATGTTATGTGATCTAATTTAATATATTAATTATCATACGTTTTATTATATTGATAGATATCTCACCCCTTCTGTTTAAATGTTACCCTTACGTTGGTAACATGCAAGTAATCGAGAGTGAAGGTTGTATACCTTCAGTAGTTCGAGTCGGTGTCATTGCTCTGATATGTAACACTCGGGGGGATGAACGCTTGTTGTTTTTAATTGTTGATTATTTCAGCTGTTGAATGTTAATTTGATTGTTACGAAGTATGTGTTATTTTGAAGTTGTTGTAACAATGGATACATATGTTATTAAGAATTCCGCTGCATAGATGTTTAAATTGTTGAATTAAGAGATTTAATTATTATGCTGATAGTTCATCCGAAGTTTTAAAGTGTTATGTATCCACGTTGAATGCAATGTGTTTTTAAAGATGAATTTGTGGCACCCTGATTCGTTTGCATGAATTTTTATAACTCTGATTTTGCATATATAATTACCGGGTAGAATTTGGGTGTTACAAAGTTGGTATCAGAACAAAAGGTTGGTCCGACCTTGGTGTCGAATCGTAGTTTTCTAACAATCAAGTATTATTAATTTGAGTTCTAACCATTGTTTATGTTGTAGTGATAAGTTGAGATGGCTGGAAGGAATGATGATGCACTTGCTGCTGCCTTAGAAGCAATGGTTCATGCTATGGAGAATCATCCGAATACTGACGGGAATGCTGGATCTCGTAGTTTGGCGACTTTCCAGAGAGAGAATCCACCTACGTACAAGGAAAAGTATAATCCTGATGGAGCATTGGATTGGTTGAAGGAGATTGAGAGAATCTTCTGTGTGATGGATTGCACTCTAGTGCAGAAGGTTCGATATGGTACTCATATGCTAGCAGTCGAGGCTGATGACGGGTGGCTAGAGACATGTCAGAGATTGGAAGATACAGGTGAGAATGTCACTTGGGCTATGTTCCGTAGGGAATTTATAAGGAAGTACTTTCCTGAAGATGTCCGTGGTAAGAAGGAGATTGAGTTCCTTGAGCTGAAGCAAGGGAATATGTCGGTTGTTGAGTATGCTGCAAAGTTTTCTGAATTGGTTAAGTTTTATCCGCACTACGCTGATGCAGATGCTGAGTTTTCGAAGTGTATCAAGTTTGAGAATGGGTTGCACCCGGAGATCAAGAAGGCAGTTGGATACCAGAAGATCCGTGTCTTTGCTGATTTGATAGATAGCTGCAGAATTTATGAGGAGGATAATAATGCTCATTACAAGATTATCAGTGAGAAGAGGGGTAAGCACCAACATAATCGTGGTAAGCTTTATGATACCCCAGCTGATAAAGGTAAACAGAAAGTTGCTCAGGGTCAAAGGACTAGTGGAGGAGATTCTCCTGCTGGTGTGGTTTGTTTTAAATGTGGGAAACCTGGGCATAAGAGTAATATCTGTACTACTGAAGTAAAGAGGTGTTTCCATTGTGGTAAGAACGGACATGTTGTATCTGTAGTGAAGAAGGGCACATTGGCAGTCAGTTTCAGAAACCAAAGATGGCACAGACAAGTGGTAAAGTGTTCGCTTTGGTTGAGGATCAGGAAGCTACTAAGGACATACTTATCATAGGTACATGTTTCATTAATAGTACTCCTTTAATTACTATTATTGATACCTGTGCTACTCATTGATTTATTGCTGCTGATTGTGTTGAAAGATTAGGTCTTACGTTGTCTTCTATGAATGGAGAAATGGTCGTCGATACTCCAACCAAGGGGTCATTGACTACTTCTTTTGTGTGTTTGAATTGTCCCTTGTCGATCTTCGACAGAGACTTCTTTGTTGATTTGGTTTGTTTACCCTTAAGAGGTTTGGATGTGATTTTGGGTATGAACTGGTTAGAGCATAATTACGTTCATATTAACTGTTACGACAAGTCTTTGAGGTTTTCTACTCTTGGAGAAGAGGAAGATAGTCTGTTGTCTGATAAACAGTTGAGGAAGTTGATGCAAGAGGAATTACAGATGTTCTCGTTGATGGCGTCTCTATCTATAAAGACTCAAGCTATAATTGAGGAATTGCAGGTGGTGTGTGAATTTCCTGAAGTTTTCCCAAATGAAATTCATGATGTACCACCGGAGAGGGAAGTTGAATTTGCAATTGATCTTGTACCTGGTACCAGACCCGTGTCTATGGCACCATACAGGATGTCTGCATCTGAATTGTCAGAGCTAAAGAAGCAATTGGAAGATTTACTTGAAAAGAAGTTTGTAAGACCAAACGTATCGCCGTGGGGTGCTCCAGTGTTGTTAGTAAAGAAGAAAGATGGAAGTATGAGGCTTTGTGTTAATTATAGACAGTTGAATAAAGTGACAATTAAGAACAAGCATCTGCTTCCAATAATAGATGACTTGATGGATCAATTGGTGGATGCTCGTGTGTTTAGTAAGATTAATTTGAGGTCGGGTTACCATCATATTAAGGTGAAGGATGAAGATATCCAGAAGACGACTTTCAGAACGTGTTATGGACATTATGAGTATTCGGTGATTCCTTTCGGTGTTACTAATGCACTGGGAGTATTCATGGAATATATGAATCGTATCTTTCATACTTATTTGGATCGGTTCGTAGTGGTGTTCATTGATGATATTTGATTTACTCTAAGTCAGAAGAAGAGCATGCAGAACACTTAAGGGTAGTATTGCAAGTTTTGAAAGAGAAGAAGTTGTATGCAAAGTTGACCAAGTGTGAATTCTGGTTAAAAGAGGTTAGTTTTCTTGGTCATGTGATCTCAGGTAGTGGAATTGCTATAGACCCATCGAAGGTTGACGCTGTGTTGCAATGGGAAACTCCAAAGTCAGCTACTGAGATTAGAAGCTTTTTGGGATTAGCTGGTTATTATAGAAAGTTTATCGAAGGGTTTTCTAAGTTTGCACTTCCGTTGACCAAGTTAACTTGTAAAGGTAGAGATTTTGTATGGGATGTTCAGTGCGAAGAAATTTTTACAGAATTAAAGAAGAGGTTGACGTCGGCTCCGATTTTGACGTTGCCTAATCTAGAAGAGCCTTTTGTGGTGTATTGTGATGCTTCTAAGATGGGTTTAGGAGGTGTGCTTATGAAGAATGATAAGGTAGTTGCTTATGTGTCAAGGCAGTTGAGGACTCATGAGAAGAACTATCCTACGCATGATTTAGAGCTTGCTCCAATTGTTTTTGTGTTGAAGATTTGGAGGCATTATCTTTATAGTTCTAGATTTGAAGTGTTTAGTGACCATAAGAGCTTAAAATATTTATTCGATCAGAAGGAGTTGAATATGAGGCAACGAAGATGGTTGGATGTGTTAAATGATTATGATTTTGGTTTGAATTATCATCCAGGAAAAGCGAATGTGGTAGCTGATGCGTTGAGTAAAAAGACTTTACATATGTCGGCAATGATGGTTAAAGAGTTGGAATTAATTGAGCAGTTCAGAGATATGAGCTTAGTTTGCGAGGTGACTCCGTGGAGTGTTATGTTGGGTATGTTGAAGATTAATAATGAATTTCTAGGCAGTATCAGAGAAGCTCAGAAGTTGGATGTGAAACTGGTAGATTTGATGGTTGGAATCAATCAGTCTGAGAATAATGATTTTAAGCTAGATACGTAGGGTGTGGTGAGATTTCATAACCAGATTTGTATTCCTGATGATGCTGAGATGAAGAAAGTGATACTTGAAGAGAGTCATAGGAGTAAGTTGAGTATTCATCCAGGAGCTACAAAGATGTATCAAGATTTGAAATGTATGTTTTGGTGGCCTGGGATGAAGAGTGATGTGGCTCGGTTTGTGTATGCATGTTTGACTTGTCAGAAGTTGAAAGTTGAACATCAGAAACCTGCAGGGTTGATGCAACCGTTAGAAGTTCCAGAATGGAAATGGGATAACATTTCAATGGACTTTGTGACGGGATTACCTAATACTTTAAGAGGAAATGATTCGATTTGGGTTATTGTTGATAGGCTTACGAAGTTGGCTCATTTTATTCCTATTAACATCAGTTTTCCAGTGTCGAAGTTGGCTGAGATTTACACTAGTGTGATTGTGAAGTTGCATGGTGTTCCTTTGTGAATTGTGTCAGATAGAGATCCAAGATTTACTTCTGATTTTTGGAAGAGTTTGCAAGAAGCATTGGGTTCTATGTTGAGGTTAAGTTCAGCGTATCATCCTTAGACAGATGGTCAGACTGAACGGACTATTCAATCATTGGAAGACTTGTTGAGGGCATGTGTTCTTGAGAAGGGTGGTTTGTGGGAGACTTATCTTCCGTTGATAGAGTTCACTTATAATTACAATTAGCATTCTAGTATTGGGATGGCACCTTTTGAAGCGTTGCATGGTCGAAGATGTAGAACTCCTTTATGTTGGCATGAATCTGGTGAGAGTGTAGTACTTGGACCTGAACTTGTTCGTGAGACTACTGAGAAGGTGAAGTTGATTCGAGAAAAGATGAAAGCTTCCCAAAGTAGACAGAAGATTTATCATGACAAGCGAAGGAAAGATTTAGAATTTCAAGCGGGTGACCATGTGTTTTTAAGAGTTACACCTGCGACTGGTGTTGGGCGAGCATTGAAGTCTAAAAAGCTCACTTCTCATTTTATTGGACCATATCAGATTTCGGAGAGAGTGGGGAATGTTGCTTATAGAGTGGCTTTACCGCCTAATCTTTCAAATTTGCATGATGTGTTTCACGTGTCGCAACTCCGAAAGTATATTTCAGATCCATCTCATGTGATTCATATGGACGATGTGCAAGTACGGGATAATCTTACGGTGGAGACGATGCCTGTACGGGTCGCAGATCGTGCAACTAAGACTTTGAGGGGAAAAGAGATTGCTTTGGTTAAAGTGGTTTGGCTAGGAGTGGCCGGAGAAAGCATGACTTGGGAGTTGGAGAGCAAGATACGAGACTCCTATCCTGAGTTGTTTGATTAAGGTAAATTTTCAAGGACGAAAATATTCTAAGTGGGGGAGAGTTGTAACGCCCGTAATTTAGTTAATTATTTAATTAAATTATTTTTGGAATATTTGTGAAGATGTATTGTGATTAGTTGGATTTATTTATTTTATTAATTGGTAAAATAATATTAGAAGGATAATATTATGTGATGTGGGTTTGTTTTAAAGGATAGAAGTAGTATTAAGGGGGTGTAGTAGTCTTAAGGCCATTGAGCAATAAAGATAATAATAGGGTTATTTTATTATTGTAGAAATAATAAGAAAGAAGAAGCAGTAAGAAGAATAAGGATTAGAGAAAGAACGTGAAAGCTGTTGGAAAAGAGGAAAAGAGAAGAATGGTAATTCAACCCGAAAATTTATAGAGCAACCTTCAATCCAAGGTAAGGGTGGGATTCTGACTCTGTAATAGGGTTTATGATAATTGGTATGTGGGGTTAGAAGTGAAAGATTATTTGGTATATGATTGAATTATATATGATGTTGTATGATGGAAATCGATGATTGAAAGATGAATAATGATATCCTAATGCTGTTTATTTGATGTAGAATTGTAGGATAATTATAATTGATGATTATCTATGATTAGATGATGTTATTAGGCCCTAAAGTATGGAACCCGTAGTGAAAACACAGATAAAATCGAAGAAATTATTCATGACAGAGAAGTATGTGTCGACCCCAAACGTCATGTGTCGATATAAGGAGGCCTTTAGACTCAGGATGAGTCGATACGAAGGAGTCCTGCATCGATACATGAGGGATTTTAGACTCAGGATGAGTCGATACGTAGGAGCATGTATTGATACATGCAGTGTTGCAGACTCAGTATAAGTCGATACAAAGAGAGTATGTGTCGACTCATGCAGTGTGTTAAACCCAGTAAGCGTCGACCCAAGGCATTACGCGTCGATCCATGTTGTCTGGTTTTTGACAGATTCATTTTCCAAAGGTTGTAACTTGAGTTTTCAGACTCCGTTTGAGGTGTCGTTCGAAGCGTTGAATAGCCAACGTGATGAGCCTCATTCTTAAGGATTAAAATGAAGAATAGGAAGGATAATCCTAGTATCCAAATTAGGATTAAAGTTAGTTCCCACGGAAATCACTATGTTGATTTTTGTGAAGATTAATGAGGATAAGATGATTATAGATTACTGTTTGGCCCGTAACAGTAGGTTTTATGATGATAATGGTGTAGTATTACAGAATAATGATATGTAGAGGTTTGGTAAATTAGAAGTAAGCCTTAGATGAATAATTAATTATAGGCAATATCATGTTGTAGGCCTATGGCCAACGTTACGAGATTGACGAGTTACTGTTGTATTATTCTACGGCTGAGTTGTTGATGAAATGATGTTAATGAGATTATGTTTGATGAATTATGATGTATAAATGATGTTTGATGAATTATGATGATAAATAATATTGATGAAAGATGTTGAGATGCCTCTAATAATTGGCAGCTATTAAGATGTAGGCTTCTGGCCAACGATGATGTTATGTTGAGATGTTGTTAATTATGATGTTGTCATTACATTCATGACTGTGTCGCATACATTGCATTTCAAGATGGAGCTTATGCTCGTTAAAGATGGCCTGTATTGGAGAATATTAAGATGAAGCTTTATGCCTTGTTGATGCCTCTATTTATTGGCAGATTTTAAGATGGGAGTTCTTCTCCAATGGTACCACATGAATTTGCATAGTATTAAGTCGCATTATATGATTGCATAAAGAAGTTGTGTATTGATATTGTGAATGTGTATTATTGTTGCGATTATTGTTGATTATAAGATGATAAGTGTTGATGTTATGTGATCTAATTTAATATATTAATTATCATACGTTTTATTATATTGCTAGATATCTCACCCCTTCTGTTTGAATGTTACCCTTACGTTGGTAACATGCAGGTAATCGAGAGTGAAGGTTGTATACCTTCAGTAGTTCGAGTCAGTGTCATTGCTCTGATATGTAACACTCGGGGGGATGAACGCTTGTTGTTTTTAATTGTTGATTATTTCAGTTGTTGAACGTTAATTTGATTGTTACGAAGTATGTGTTGTTTTGAAGTTGCTGTAACAATGGATACATATGTTATTAAGAATTCCGCTGCGTAGATGTTTAAATTGTTGAATTAAGAGATTTAATTATTATCCTGATAGTTCATCCGAAGTTTTAAAGTGTTATGTATCCACGTTGAATGCAATGTGTTTTTAAAGATGCATTTGTGGCATCCTGATTCGTTTGCGTGAATGTTTATAACTCTGATTTTGCATATATAATTGCCGGGTAGAATTGAGGTGTTACATAGAGCAATAAATGACCAATGTTCTTGAGCTCTTCTCCCCAAACAGAAATCAAATTCCCCAGTGGAGTTTCCTCAAACAGCAAGCAGGAATCCCCAACAGATCGAGGATTCGTATTCACCATCCCCAGCAATAATCATGGATTTAATTTCCCGATCAAAAATGTTATACGAAGCTACCGAAACACTTCAATGACATCTCACATTCATAAATCATTTATCATAGCATATGCATACGAAACGTAGTAACAAATTCACATTTGTTTTGAGAGCACCATTATGCAATGTATTACGTACATCATGGCATTGCATAAAACTAACTTTGTCTTTTCAGTTTAAGTTCACAAACAGACAAGTATTTCCCTCAGAGACTAAACCTGACAAGTAGCTACTTAAACATTTTCCCCAGAAGGTCATTCTGAAAGTAATCTCTTCTAGATGAAGTCATACATGGACATCTTCTAGTGCATCATTCAGATGAAGTCAAGTGTAGATTTCCTACTGACACTCTTTTTGTAAAAGTCAGACGTAGACTCCTTCCAATATCCCTTCTAGATAAGGTCGGACCTAGACATCTTCTAGTGCATCATTCAGATGAAGTCAGGTGTAGATCTCCTTTTGATACTCTTTTTGGGAAAAGTCAGGCGTAGACTCTTTTCGGTACCTCTTCTAGTTGAAGTCGGGCGTAGACATCTTCTGGATCAGAGGAAATCAAGCGTAGATCTCCTTCTGATACTCTTTTTGGAAAAATTCTAGCGTAGACTCTTTCCGGAACCTCTTCTAGTTGAAGTCCGGCATATACATCTTGTAGCTCACATTGAATCAAGCTTAGATTTATTCTATAACTCTTTCAAGAATCCTAGAACTTCAAAATTCTTGTTACAAGCCCTCTCACTTTGAAATATCCATTCCATTCACTTCCAGGAACATTTAAGCCCAACATCTTTTTTTTTAATAAATTTTATTATCTTTTTATTTTTACAACATAATTATTATTTTAATCAATTAAAATCAATTTAGACTTAGATTTTTTTAATTAAACTAATTAAATTAATTTAACTTTTTTTTTAATTTAGTTAACTTATCTTTTTTTAATTAACTAAAATTTCTTTTTTCTAACTAAAACTAATTAGGGTTTAGATTAACCATCAAATCCTTTTATCAAAATCATAAATAATTTGTCTTGTTTCTTTTATCTTCGCGTACTTCATTATTTTTTGCATTAGTTTTTCCCAATTTATGTAAATGCTACGGTTTGTAATAGTTTAATTAGGGCGTTTGTTTGATTTACTTTTCCTCCCCAGTTTTATGATTTTATACCCCCTTTCCCAGAAGCTTTGTAATAGCGTGGGATCTTTATTTTCTACTTTTACTCCTTTCCTTATAACTGCTAGTAATTAGGACATGTATGGCAAGATCTAAAAACAACCGCTAGATAACCCTAATCAAGATAAAATAACTAAATTCAATGCACTTTTCACACACTCACCTCTAGGGTAACCTCACTTGTTTCCTCGCAAAAACAGTCATGTCCCTCGAACGTGGGATGCTTTATCAAAGTCCCTCGATAAAAAGATTATAATCCCTCGATGACCCTTACAATGCTGCCTTCGGTAAACGATCTTAGTCCCTTAACAAATTGCTCAAGTGTACCTACAAGTTGCCTTTATGACTGTACGATAACCCGCGCAAGTCCCTTCACATCCAATGATAGGGATTCTGTTGTACCCCAAAATTTTCCCTCCCATTTTACTCAAAGCATACTCATTTAATTCCTCAACTTGCCCAAAGATATCCAAGGATTGATCAGACAAATGCTCTCCTAAGACAATGAACCTCCAACCAGGGTTTCCATTTGCATCAAGATGGGTAAACTCCAAAGGTCTCAAATATTATCCATGGTCTTAATATGTTCTCAAGATCATCCATGTCAAGTTTCATGCCTTACACAAGAAGTTTGCCCAGTCAACTGCTCAAATGCCTGAAAATCAACTGTACTAGGTCAAAAGTCAACTGTGGCCCACATACAGTCAAACCCCAAGATTTTTGGTCAAACTAAATATTTTGAGGTGATATCCATCATTTGATAAAGGTTTGATCATGATTCCCCATGGAAGGCTCCTCATTCATTAAAACTCAAAAGTTGCTAAATTAGAGTTTCTAAGGAAAAGTCAACCAAACTTTGACCAAGCATATCTTTCTCATACTTTATCAGAAATTTCCCATCCAAGGCTCATTTTTAAGAGAATTAAATCCCCTACAACGCTTATTCAGTCCTCAAGTTCAAGAAATGCACTCATGGAAAGATATGAATTCAGACATTATAGGCTATTCCAAAAAGTCAACAAAAACACCTTTTGGGTCAAAGCTCCTCACATGAACATGGAAGATCCACTTGAGATGAAACCAAAGAGGTTGCTTAGGGGACATCCTAAGCTTTCTAATAAGTCCAAGAACACCCTCTTAGGTTCAAAATTGAGAGAGATATGCATTGTCAAAGTTGGCCATTTTTGGAAATTTGCCCAAAATCAACAATGCTCAAAATTGCATTTTTTCCTACATGGGCCCATCTTTTCAAGATTGAATCTCAATCCTAGCATGGTCCACGACCTATGGGACCCCACATGCATTATTCACTCATTTATTTAATTTATTTTGATTTTTATTTATTTTAAAATCAAATAAAATCAAATAAAATCAAAATAAATTAAACTTATGGAATGGGATTTGTTTTGCATTGAATTGTAGATCATGCAAGCTGTATAACCTCAAGCAAATCGTACCAAGCCATAAACAAGTGGAAATCTCCAATTTTGGAAAGATTGGAATCAAAACTTCAAGACCATTATTCTTTGGATTCTTGCCAAAAATATTAACCTAATTGGATTCAATACATATACTGAAGCTTGGTGAACCCTAAAAGAGAGAATTTGCATGCACAACCTGCCTCCAAAGCAAGAAAAAAATCCCAAATTTTTGTCAAAAAATTGCAAGACATATCTTCTTCCACAGGCCAGTTCAAAGCGTTTTGAAGGCCAAATCATATTCCTGGACGTTCATTGGGGCGACAACAAGCATTATCAAGGCCTGAAGCATCAAGAAACGCGCGCTAGCAACATCATGGTTTGTTCATATTTTTGAAATTGATTTTTGCAATTCACGCATGATAAATGATTTATAAGTATATATTCATGTTTGTATCATCCTTTAGAATGTGTTTGCATATTTAATTGCATGTTTTAATGCCCGTTGGATGAAACGCCATTGCTAGGGTTTATAAGGTCATTTTAGGGCTTTCAAATGCAAGAATAATTGGATCTAAAGATGGATACTATCATGATCAGAGGATCAAACCCAATTGATCCATGATCTTGAATCTAATTTATATTTCCTGGACATGATTTTTGAGATGCACAGGTTGTAGCTATGGCCAACGTCCGTAGGTAAAGGTCTTTACCTAAGACAACAGTCCCAGCGAGGAAGATGAAGGCGTGGCTGCATACCATTGGCTTGTTTAAAAATTCGCGCGTTTTCTTAGTCATATCGTTCTGTTTGTATTATGTCCATTTTATTTGATTATATGTATGACTAACAATCCAGCTCAGATGGCAAAGAGAGAGGTCTTAAGGCGTTCATGTGTAGGAGGTCAGGGGTTCGATCCCTGCCTCCTACATTTTTTCCCTAATATTTGCTTGCAGATAATGTGCCTTGGGTTCCAAGCGCCTACCATACACCCTCCAAATCCAGCCAGTGGATCATCTTTAGATCCAGATCTAGCGCCCAGTGGAGAGAAGTCCATGATGCACCTTCAAACATGGCCAACACTGGATCCAAACACAGGATGGGCTTGCAAAAAGATATGGGCTTGAAAATTCTAGTTCACACCCCCCAAATTGCTTCTCACAATCAGCCCATCTCTTTAAATTTTTCTATTCTTTTTATTTGTTTTTCTTTTAATTTATTATTTTAATTATTTTTACAAAACAAAATCATTTTTTTTATTAAATCCAAAATCACAAAAAAACATAAAAATCAGATTTGTTTTATAAAATATTTATTTGCATTTAATTAATTAGTTTAATTAGGTTAACTCAAACATTTAACTGTTTTGTAATTAAAATTTAATAGAAATTAGGTTAATTTAATTACTTTTTCCTTCCATAATTAAAATTAAATAGAATTAGGTTTGTTTTTATAATTAAAACTAATTTTTGAAAATTAATTATTTTAATTATTTCAACATTGGTTATTTTGTTAAATAAAATTAATTAGTAAATTAGTTTTAACTTGCAAATTCCAAATATTTTACTCAATAAAAAATACAAAAATATTTTTTAATTAATTAGATTTCTTAGGTTTCTAATTTGTTCCCGTCTTAACTTTCGCGCATTGTTTTTTCCTTTTTTTTATTAATTATTGTAACTGTTCCAGATTTGTAATAGTTGATTAGGTACTATTTCGCATTTATCATTTTTCCCCGATTTTTGGTTATGTAACCCCCTCCCCAAGGCCTTGTAATAGCTAGAGTTTTAATTTCTCGCACTTTACTTTCTGCGATTATAAACTGCCTAGATGTACGAATAATAAGATCGTATGCGAAAGATAAAGCAACAATTAATACAGTAGAAAACCCTAATTGTGCAAAGATAATTAACTGAAAAAGCACACTTGCACATTCTCACTCCTAGGGTTTACCCCACTTGGTTGCCTCTGAAATAATGGTCGTGTCCTTCGAACGTAGGGATACCTTAGTAATGACCCGTGATTCAAAATCGTCATAAAGATCATAGTCCCTACTTGTCTCTCGAGTTGCCTACAAATTGATCTTATGACGGTAGTCCCTTTGAAATGATAAGGTATCCTTACTTGTTGCCTTCTGTGATACAGTGGGAGAACTGACTTGAGGGTTTTGCATTTGATCGCAAATGTTGCGGTTAGCAAGAGTCACCACCGACTTTTCTTTTATCCAAAAGGAAATGTGAAAAAGCACAGGAAAGACCTTTGAGATTGTTTCTTGAGTTCAGGGGGTAGATTATGAAAAGGGAAGGTATTATCACCCTTTTCATCCATGGTTTTCCACGGGCTCTTAGTTACATGTTGTTATACGGTGGCAGAACCGACTGTTTTTGAAAAATGCTGGTTTGCGTTTTACGTTTTTTATTCGCAAAATGTCGCGGTAAGCAAGAGTCGCCACCGACTTTTATTTTATCCAATTGGAAAGGAAAAAAGCACAGAAAAATTCCTTTTTCGAGATATTATGAGTACGGGGGGTAGATTATAGAAAGGGAAGGTGTTAGCACGCTTTCTATCCATGGTTTTCCATGGGATCTTAGGTACTTGCTCATCTTTTAAAATTGCTTGTGTGTGTTTGTTTTGAAAAGTTTTGTTTTACTTCATTTTAACCCTTGTTTCTGTCCTCAAGAGTGTTACGAAGTTATTTTTGAAATCTTTGTTTGAAAAGTGTAAGTGTGAAAAAATTGATTTTGAGAAAGTACCTACTAGCATCTACCTACTCGAAAAAAGATCGTTTCTGTTCTTGTTTCCTTTAGACAACACTATCCTACTATTGAGAAATATGTAGCACCGTCGTTGGAATTTGTAAGGGTCAATTCGCAAGGGACGTGCGATCACTAAAGGAATGTTAAGACGTCTTAGTAATAACCCTAGAGTCTTAAGTTCATATTCGAGGCAACATTTCCGAGGCAACATTTCCGAACGGAACTTTTGATCTTTATTAGACAGGAGGGCAACCACTAAGACACCCTATACTTAATGAACATTTATCGAAGGCAACCGATGTGAGAGTATACCCTAAGAGTGCGCATGTGCGAGTGATTTGATTTCAGTTATTATCTTTGCACATTAGGGTTTTCTAGCCATTTTAAAATTATCATGCAATCTTGTCATACAATCCTATTAACATACATCTAACAGTTAATATTTGCGGAAGTTAAAATGCGAGAAAATAAAAACTACACTATTACAAGGCTTTGGGGTAGGGATTAATTCCATAGCCAAAAAACCTGTAAAACGATAAATAAAGAAAATCCTAATTAAACTATTACATACCATGAGCAGTTACATTAATATTGCAAAAATAATGATAAACGCGTTCGATGAATCGAAAATGAGAGAATTAGGGTTTTGCCCCCGACTAAGCCTAATTAAAAGAAAAATCATTTTTTGTGTTTTTGTTATTTGAGAAAAGTGGAGTTTTAATTGAATAAATAAAAAAACCTAATTACTAATTAATTTAAATTAAGAACAATAAATAAATTAACCTATTTTTGTATTTTTTTTATTTTATGAAAGAAATAAAAAATTAAGTCAAAAGCAAACCCTAATTTTTTCTAATTGATTTTGATTATTTACAAAAAGTTAGAATTACCCTAAATTAAATATTAAGTTAATTTGATAAAATAAAAAAAATCTAATTCTAAATTTTATGAAAATTGATTTTATGATTTTTGTAAAAAAAGAAATTAATTTTGTTAGAAAATAATTTAAACAAATTAAATTAAATAAAATAAAAATTAGAAAAGAAAATGAATGGGCCTGAGGTAAATAGCAAAAGGGAGGGGTGTTGTTGGCAACTTTCTGGGCCCAGATGCTGATGGCCCTTTTTGACTTTTCCAATCCCATGCATGCGCTTGACTCATGCCCATGGTGGACCTTCATTCGGAAGCGTTGGATCTGGCATGTTGATGATCTGATTGGTTGGATATTGAGGACGTATGGTGGACTTATGGGACGCTTGTGCACCTGATTATACAAGGAAAAATAAAATGAAACATTGTTGGGACCTGGGGATCAAACCCAAGTCCTTGAGCCTTATCACCCTGCACGCTTGCCAACTGAGCTGGCATGTTTAGTTGTATAAAAAATAACAAAAGAATATTATATGATAAAAACAAAAAGCCACATTCTGAAACGCGCGAAATTCAAATGGACGAGTCATGGAGCTCCACGTTATCCTTCTTCTTCCTCCCACCATTGCTAAAAGTTTCTTGACTTTTACCTACGGTCATCTGAGTGTAGGTACAACCCCGTGCTTCTCCAAAATTTTGTGCAAGCATGATAAATCACAACCAATGGTACCAATCAACTTGTTGCAACCTCACGAGTATCATGGTATCATTATTAATGGCCAATTGTACTTGTACAGAAAAACCCTAAACACAAAGAGAAAACCCTAGCCATGGCACTTTGCTGTACAGTCAATGAAAATGCAATTAAATATTACCATTAGCTTGCAAACACCTCAAGGATTAAGAATATATCAATGAATCATGCTAAATATGCCAGAATTATGATATTCGAATTCAAGAAAACATGGATACTGTACGACTCTTACAGCGTGATTCTGAGCGTGGGGAGGCTTGCTAGCGATTGAATCACGATCCTAGGAGGTCCAGCAAGCGATTGGGATGGTTAGAATTGCTTGAGAAGGCCTGAAACCTGGAAAATGATTTACAACTTTTCTTGAATTTTTGCAACTTTGTTTTCTGCTTTGCACGTCTCCAACCTTCTTTGTTTTTGGTCTGCAATTGTCCCTTATGTATCCAAGAATGAATTAGGATTGGCATTTGTTTCAAATCTTCTCCAATTATGAATATTGATTCATGATTTGATCTTTGTACAAAATCTTTCCAAATCAAGAAAAATGAAACATTTTTGTGTCCATATGAGTCTTGCACGATTTGATCTCACTTCCAACTGTGTAATAGACCTAAACATGCACAAAATCTCAAGATTTGATTAGCTTTTGATATTTTTACTATTTTATTTTGATTTTATTTGATTTAAATGAAATAAAATCAAAATAAATGACAAAAATAAAATAATTACAAGTAGAAGGGCTCATGGGTCGTGGGTCACATTACAAACTCAATGCAAGCATAAAAGTTGGGCCCATTTGGCAAAAAAATGAAATTTTGGCCACATTTGACTTTTGGCAATTTTGCAAAAAGGGTCAACTTTTCCAATGCATAACTCTTTAAATTTTGACCCTAGAGATGTGTTCTTGGACTTTTTAGAAAGCTTAAGATGTCCTCTAAGCAACCCTTTTGGTCTCATCTCAATTGAGGATTCCATGTTCATGTATGAAGCTTTGACATAAAAGGTGTTTTTGTTGACTTTCCAAAGTGACCTATAATGTCCAAATTCATATTTTCTTGTGAGTACATATTTTGAACTTGGGGGCTGTAGATGTATTGTATGGAATTGCATCCTCTTCAAAATGAGCTTTGAATGGGTAATTTTTTATAAAGTATGAGAAAGTTATGCTTGGTCAAAGTTGAGTTGACTTTTCCCACAAAACCCTAATTTAGCAACTTTTGGGTTTTGATGAATTGTGACAAAATCCTTAAGGAATCATGATCAACCCTTGATAAAATGATGAATAATACTTCAAAATTAGAATGTTGACCAAAAATCTTGAAGTTTGACTGTATGTGGGCCACAATTGACTTTTGCCCTAGCACAGTCGACTTTCAGGCCTTTGAGCAATTGACTGAGCAAACTTCCTCTGCAAGGCTTGAAACTTGACATGGATGATCTTAAGAACATATTAGCACAATGGTGAGCATTTGGGATCCTTTGGAATCAAACATCTTGATACAAAATGAAACCCTAATTTGGGGTAGACTGCCTTAGGAGAGAGTTTGTCTGGTCAACTCTTGGACCTTCTTGAGCAATTTGATGACCCCATTTGAAATGTATTGAGAAATATGGGAGGGAAAATTTTGGGGTACAACAGCTGCCCCTGTTCAATCTTCTTAAACCTGAGGATGTAGACTGGCTTGTCTTCCTTTCGTGATCCAAAGGTTGAAGATGATTGAACACTAGAGTGCCCAGAAATTTACACTTGCATGAAGTGGTACTTATCTTGCGATATCGGAAATGGGCTTATAGATGCAATTTGGAAGTCAACGACGGAATATGGGCTTAAATATGTCATCAGAAGGAGTGTCGATCGCATAAGAGATTCCTTTGCGAGAGCCCGTATACCTGTTGTTGAGGAGGACTTCGCTGGGGAATGATGGTCTCTGTCTTGAGAGAAATAGAGTTTTAGGAACTTCAGTTGTCCGTTACTCTACTGGGGAATCATCTCTTAGTAGAGGAGGTGAATATGAACAGCTATCTGGTCGTGCTCCAGGCTTTACAGTGATTTGCTAGGGAAAATAAGACTGACTACTATCTGGTCGTGCTCCAGGCTATACAATGACTTACTGGGGAGATGAGATTAGGCTTTCTATCTGGTCGTGCTCCAGGATTTGCAATTTCTCAATTCTTATTTGGTCGTGCTCCAGGCTTCAGAAGGAATCAAGTGGCTATCCGGTCGCATACGGGCTTCAACTTGAGTTTAAGGCATACTAATATCCGGTCGATTTTCGGGCTTCATAGTAGTTGGCCAAGTAAACTGCTATTTGGTCGAATTCCAAGCTTCACAGTACCTTATACTGTTATCTAGTCGTGTCCCAGGCTTCAGTGTCCTTTGCCGTTATCTGGTCGTGATCCAGTCTTCACAGCGTCTTATACCATTATCTGGTCGATTCCAGGCCTCATGGTATCTTGTATTGCTATCTGGTCGATTTCCAGGCTTCATAATAACTTGCTGAAGGTTAAGCTGTTTTCCGACCGATTTCCGAGCTTCATAGCTTGTATTTAAGATATACCACTATCTGGTCGATTCCAGGCTTCGTAGTATTTTGGAGAAATCAAGGTATTATCTGGTCTATTTCCGAGCTTCATAGCTTGAACTGGAATAGAAATCTTAGTATCGATTTTACTGAATCAGAGAAAACTTGTGAGAACTTGATTGTATCTTTCCCTGAAAGGGAAAGAGTTAGTCGTATGTAATGTCATGATACATGAAATGTATTGATTAATGATGTTCTCAAAATAAATGAGATTGTGCTGTATGATGCATATGCGCATGCCACAATGTATGGATATGCAATGTTCTTGTGACATTCTCCGACTGGGGAGAATAAATCTCGGGCTGCTGTTGGAGATTATAAGGAGGTGAGTTCTTCGTTCTCGCTGGGGATAGTGACCGAAGATGATTAACTGGAAACTTGCGTCTGTTCTGCTTGAGAACATTCCTCTGGGAGAAACTCTGTTTGAGAATAACCTTGTGGGAGACTAACTCTGCGGGGAAGAGAGATACTTTGTTAGACGATCTGTCGATTTGGAGAAACCACTCTGCTGGGGATGAATTATGGTTGCTGGTGATAATGAACTCTGTCGGGGATTGAATTTTTGCCTGTGGGAGCAATAAACTCAGTAAATGGTAATCTTCTATTGCTGGTGATAGATAAACTCTGCTCGGGAAGAATTTTGCCGAGTCATTCGCGATTATGAACCTCGGCTGGGGGAGTTAACATCGCCATCTTTGAATACTTCCTACTCCGCGGGGAGTGTATGTATCTTTAGTTATATTCTCAAGTTGGTTCTATCCTTGTACCTGGTGGGTAGACCAACTGTAAAGTTTGGACACTTCTTGTTTGCCCCTGTTCCTGGAATTACGAGTAATCGTCTTTTGTTTCTTATGTAAACATTTATGAACAGCAATTATTTTCAAATGTATATATAAAAAATGAACCATTGGACATTCTTGCAAAACAAAACAGAAAAAGAAAAACAATTTGGAATTTATGGTGGAAGCGAATTGTATTTATTTTTGAAGTTGGCCCATAATAGGCGTTTTATACAAAGAGGTTGACGTCCTAGTAAGAGAACACCGCCAAAGAATAGAAATTATACAATTTGTGTAAAAGAAAGAAAAACAGCTATGTGAAACAATCCCATCGGGTTCCAACTCTGCTATTGCCTTTATATCTTCAAGCGTCTCATCACTTTGCTACTTGGTCGAAGGTAGATCAGATTGATTGGTGTCGTCCGAGCTTGATAGTCGATATCGAAGTCTATTTGTAAGATGATCCAATGAGACATAGTGTTACGCTTCAATCCCTAATTTATGCCTGGACCGCCCTTTCGGGTTTTCAGTCCACCGGGATACCCTTTTTTGCCCAAGCCGCCTTTTCAGGTTTTTGACTTGTCGGGTGTACAGTTTTTTTCATTTTCATCCCTTACTTTTGCCCGAACCCTTTTGGTTCGCCGGGAAGCCCTTATTTTTGCCTAGTCCAGTCAACCTAGCGGGTCTTTGATTATGCGTAGTATCTTTTCACTATGTCTGCATTGACAGGGTGAGGAAGGTCGTCACCATCCATGGTGGTTAGAATCATAGCTCCTCCAGAGAAAATATTCTTAACCACAAATGGCCCTTCATATGTAGGGGTCCATTTGCCCCAGGGATCACCTTGCCGTAGAATGATGCGTTTGATCACCAGATCCCCGACTTGATAATCTTGTCATCTGACTTTCTTGTTAAAAGCCTTGATCATTCGCTTTTGATATGTCTGACCATGAAAAATAGCAGTAAGCCTCTTTTCATTGATTAAATTGAGCTGATCAAGCCGGGTCTGGATCCAGTCGTCCTCGTTCAAACCCTCATCCTTCATAATCCCGAGAGAGGTTATCTGGACTTTGATGGGTAGGACCGCCTCCATGACATACACAAGAGAGTAGGGTGTTGCCTCTGTCGACGTCCGTGTTGAGGTACGGTACCCATGAAGAGAGAATGGTAACATCTCGTGCCAGTCTTTGTACGTCACCGTCATCTTCTGCACAATCTTCTTGATGTTCTTATTAGTTGCTTCAACATCCCCATTCATCTTCAGCCAGTAGGGAGAAGAGTTATGATGTTGTGTATCTTGCACTGTTTGCAGAGCTCGGTAATCATCGTATTATTGATATTTGTCTCATTGTCTGTGATGATCCTCTTCGGTACACCGTATCGACAGATCAGGTTGTGTCGGATAAACCGTGCCATGACGTTCTTGGTTACTGTAGCAAAGGAAGCTGCCTCAAACCACTTTGTGAAATAATCAATTGCTACCAGAATGAAGCGATGCTCGTTAGAAACAGTAGGTCTGATCTCACCAATAATGTCGATGCCCCACATTGCAAAGGGCCAAGGAGCTGTCAGAACATTCAGAGGAACTTGAGGTACATGCACCTTATCAGCATAGACTTGGCACTTATGACAAGTTCGAGAATGTTGATAACAATCGGCTTCCATAGTGGACTAATAATATCCAGCCCGTAGGATCTTCTTCACCATGGTATGTCCACTGGAATGAGTCCCGAAGGTACCTTCATGTAACTCTGCCATGATCCTTTCTGCCTCACTTTTGTCCACACATCGTAGTAAGGTTGAATCATGGTTACGCTTGTAAAGGATACCATTGCTGATGAAGAACTTCGCGGCGAACCTTCTCAAGAACTTCTTATCATTAACAGATTCACCCTCGGGGTATTCTTGAGCCTCAAGATACCTCTTTACCTCGTGAAACCAGGGTTTATCCGCTATCTCTTCAGTCTCAATGTCACAGCAATGTGCGGGTTCTTCCAACCTCTCGATGGTAATCTGGGGAGCTTCATTGTCCCACCTTACTTTGAACATAGAAGACATGGTAGCTAGCGCGTCTGCTAATTGGTTCTCTTCTCTGGGGAAGTGTTCAAAGGTTATCTCCTCAAAGTGTGGGAGCAACGTCAATACATACTCTTTGTAAGGAATAAGATTTGGGTGCTTCGTATCCCACTCGCCTTTGATCTGACTGATCAATAGAGCGGATTCTCCGAATACACTCAAGAACTTAATCATCAGGTCAATAGCAGCTCGAAGACTAGGATACATGCTTCATACTCCGCCATATTGTTGGTGCAGTTAAAACATAATCGAGGGGTGAACGGAGTATGACATCCCTCAGGAGATATGATCACAACGCCAATGCCATTACCCAACGCGTTTGATGCTCCATCAAAATACATAGACCATCGGGATCCTTCCTCAGGTCCTTCATTCGATCCAAGTTCTTCACAGTCGGTCACCTACATGATGTTCTCAACCGGGAACTCGAAATTCATGGATTGATAGTCATCCACGGCCTGATGCGCCAAATGATCCGCCAATACACTCCCCTTGATTGCTTTTCGGGTTGTGTATTGGATGTCATCCTCGGTTAAGATCATCTGCCATCTTGCTATTCTTCTGGATAAGGAAGGCTTTTCGAAGATATACTTGATTGGATCCATTTTTGATATCAATAAGGTGGTGTGAGTCAGCATATACTGTCTCAGTCGGCGAGCAGCCCATGCCAAAGCGCAACAATTTTTCTCGAGCGATGAGTATCGGGACTCACAGTCGGTAAACATTTTGCTAAGGTAGTAAATAGCATGCTCTTTTTGGCCAGACTCGTCATGCTGCCTCAACACGCACCCCATTAAATTATTCAGTACTGTCAAGTATAAGATCAAAGGTATTCCTTCAATTGGAGGCATCAAAATTGGTGGTTCTTGAAGATATTCCTTGATTCTTTCGAAAGCGGTTTGGCACTCATCATTCCACTTTACCACTTGATCTTTCTTCAGCAACTTGAAGATTGTCTCACAAGTAGCGGTCAGATGTGAAATGAATCTGGCAATGTAATTCAAACGTCCCCAAAAGCCTCTAACTTCCTTTTCTGTGCATGGAGCCGACATCTTCTAGATGGCTTTTACCTTGGCAGGGTCCACCTGAATACCCTTATCACTGACGACGAAACCCAGCAGCTTACCAGACCTTACCCCGAAGGTGCACTTGTTTGGATTCAAGCTCAGCTTATATGTCTTCAACCTGTCAAACAGTTTCTGGAGATGGTCAAGGTGTTGTTCCTCAGTCTGGGACCTGGCTATCATGTCATCAACATAAACCTCAATCTCATGGTGAATCATGTCGTGGAACAAAGCGACCATGGCGGGCTGATAAGTTGCCCCAGCATTCTTCAACCTAAAAGGCATTACCTTGTAGCAAAAGGTGCCCCACTGTGTAACGAAGGTTGTCTTCTCCATGTCCTCGGGAGCCATCTTGATCTGGTTGTAGCCATAAAAACCATCCATGAAGGAGAAGATCTTATGCTGCGCGGTGTTGTCGACCAAAACATCGATGTAAGGAAGTGGGAAGTCATCTTTGGGGCTCGCCCTATTCAGATCTCTATAGTCCACACACATCTGTACTTTACCATCTTTCTTAGGCACCGGAACAACGTTGGAAACCCACTGCGGATAAGAAGTGATAACTAAAAATCCTGCGTCAAACTACTTCATGACCTCTGCTTTGATTTTCTCAGACATCTCAGGGCGCATACGGCGAACCTTCTGCTTTACGGGAGGACAGTCTTCTTTAGTTGGCAGGCGGTGTACCACAATATCGGTGTCTAAACCAGGCATATCTTCATAGGACCAGGCGAAGATCTCAACATAGTCGCGTAGAATTTGTATCAACCGCTGCTTGACACTAGGCACCAGATTCGCACCTATCTTAACCTCTTTCTTCTCTTCCTCTGTACCCAAATTCACGGATTCAACTGGCTCTTCATGAGGCTGTATGGCCCTCTCTTCCTGCAGTAACAGTCTAGCAAGTTCTCCAGGCACCTCACAATCATCCTCACCTTCGTCCTTGGCTTGGTTGATCGGATTTTCAAATTCATAACTGGCAGTAGCAGAGTCGTTATCAATGGGATCCAGAGTGGATATGGATCTGCATTATGATACGTGAGTGTGTGTAAGAGAATAGTTGTTTTAATAGAGTGGGAGACAGAAAATAAAAACAAGGAGCGCAAAATTTGTAATGCAAGAAACGTCCAATGCTTTATTAATGATATATGAAAATGACAAATAATAAGCCCTCACAAGCAAGGCCAAAGTGCCTCAGGCAAGGCACCAGGCCGTAATGTTTCAAACTGTTTATTACAACTCTTAAAACAAAAGTCAATTACTGTGGAATAAAAGAAACAGGTATGAAGTCCTTCGCCGTCCAGTTGTTCAATCCACCATTGGTTGTAGGGTAGATCTAACTGTCGATATCTGAATCTTCTTCACCATCTTCAATCGCATTAACTCCCTGATTGCTGATATGTAGAGGAGGTCTTCCAATCCATGCGTGCCTAACAGCCCTTTGAGCCCCTGTAGTAAAGCCCAAACCAAATTTGTTAGTTTTGTGCGTGAAATCAGAGAGCCGACCCCAATTGGTACACCCATCTTCTTCGACTACAGCCCAGACATCCTTCAGAGAAGCCATCTTCATCGGAGGTTTGTCTGTAGCAACTTCAGTTGACGCCAAAGTATGAGGGACCTATTCAAAATTCTGACAAGGGGTTTTGATGAACTCCCCATCCATCTCCATGTAGCGAAAGGAATTGAGATGACTCACCATGTACTCCTCTTCACCCCGTACCGTGACAATTTTCCCTTGTACCGGGTACTTCAGCATCTGATGGAGTGTGGAAGTGACTGCCCCAGCCCTATGAATCCAGGGGCGACCCAACAAGCAGGAATACGATGGTCTGATGTCCATTACATAGAAGGTGGATCCAAAGGTCTGAGAACCCGCTTTGACGGAGATGTCCACCTCTCCGTGCACCATCCTTTTTGACCCGTCGAAAGCTCTGACCACAATATTGCTCGGCTTTAGAATCAAACCTTCACAGTCCAGAAGGTCAAATGCTTTCTTTGGTAGCACATTCAATGAGGACCCGATATCCACTAGTACATGGGCCATAGTAGTGCCCCTGCACTCGATCGAGACGTGCAAAGCGTCATTATGATTCCTTCCTTTAGCAGTCAGATCTGCATCTGAGAAACCCAGCCCATTGTCGACAGTCAGGCTAGCTACTCAATCTTTGAATTGGTCGGCTGAAGTTTCCTGCGGCACATGCGCAGTCTTGAGGAATGCAATTAGAGCCTTTGCATGGGCTTCAGAACATAACAACAAGGACAACATGGATATTTTTGACGGGGTCTTCCCCAGCTGCTCGACTACGTTGTAGTCACTCTTCTTGATAATCTTCAAAATTTCTTCTATCTCTTGTTTAGAGGCTTCCAACACAATTTTTCTAGGCGCCTCCGTCCGGGAAGGATCACCTGTGATTTCTTTGCCACGAGTCTCAGATGGCTCGACAACAGGGGTGATAATTGGAATAGGAATTGGAATAGTAGCTGATGTTCTAGTAGATGGAATGACAACAGGTTTGCGGACAACCGGAGGGGAAATCTTGGGAGAAAAGAGTCTTCCGCTTATGGTGACCTTCCTAGTCCCGACAATATTACTGACATCAGCATCAGCTTTTTCACTTTTTAAGTCTTGTTTAACTCCATGGTAATACACATCAGCACCATAGTGCCAAGGGACAACCTTGTCCGAAGTGTATGGGATAGAACCAAGGACAGTAATTATTAAAGGAGCAATTCTCAAGAAGGATGTAATCCTAATAGGTTTTCTCGAGGAAACCTTGGAAGGATTGGCGGAAATGGTTATGATGGCAACATCTTGAATTGGAACCAAAAGAATTAAAGTCTTTTCGAACAAGATCTCTTTGTTATCCATCAGGCGCTTAACACCTGATTTCAATAAGTGGCAACCAACAGGCAACATTGAACACATGTGGCAACCTTCACCACAGCCCGGAAATAAACCGACTAACATCAAATTCTTCTTTAATGTCATCAAAGGAGTAGAAATTTCTTCCGCGGAGGTCAAAAATAAATTATCGTCCATAACATTTACTCCATGACCATGTTTGGGCATGGGAGCAGTTATGACGTTGGGCTTTTCTGGAGCGTCAAACTCAATCTCTTTGGCTTCGATCAAGTCTTGCACTTTGTTTTTCAAGGCCCAACAGTTGTTTGTATCATGACCTGGACTTTCGGAGTGATAGGCGCAGTGGGCATTCGGGTTATAGTGGGGAGAAGTGGTGTTGGGGTTCTTTGTGGCTTCCCTCAGAGTTACCAGATTGGTCTTCAATAATTGTGGTAGAATTTGAGACAAGGTCATATTGAGTCGAGTGTACTGCCTTTGTGGTCTTTCCACCCTTTGTTGATTGTTGCATTGTGGAGCAACTGTGGGTCTTGATATCACTACCGCATTTACTGCTTGACGGTGTTCAGGTCTGCTTTGGCCCCTCGGGCCGTAGACTGCACTAGCTTCTTTCTTACCAGTGAAAGGCTTCTTTACTGCACTTGATGAAGTATCCTTCTGTATTTTACCACTTCGGATACCAACTTCTACTCTCTCTCCAGACAAGATCAACTCAGTAAACCCAGATGATAAACTTCCGATCAGATGATTGAAAAATGGACCAGATAGCGCCCCTAGAAACATGTCAATCAACTCCCTACCAAATAAAGGGGGTTGGACTCTTCCAGCTAAGTCTCTCCACTTTTGAGCATAGTCCTTAAAACCTTCACTTGCACCCATAGACATACCCTGGAGCTGAGTACGAGTGGGAGCAAGGTCGGCATTATACTGATATTGTCTATAAAAAGCAGCAGCAAGGTCTTCCCAGTTTCGGACATTGGCTCCTTCCAATTGATAAAACCATTCAAGCTGAGTCCCCGACAGACTATCTTGAAATAATTGAACCCACAAATTTCTATCAGCAGTGTGGGGTTGGATTTTCCTAACATACGAGTGGAGATGGAGTTTTAGACAGGATACTCCATCGTACTTGGCAAAAACAGGGGCTTTGAACTTATGAGGGATCACCACTCCTGATACCAGTCCCAGTTCTCCGAAGTCCAAACCAAGGATCTTTTGAATCTCCATATCACTCAGACGATCTTCTAGCTGCTTATACATATTCTCGGCAGGAGGATATTGCTCATCATCAAAATCAGTACCATTAACAGAAACTGCAGGACTGGAGCCCTTTTCTTCTTCTTGGTTTTCCCCGTCCTTGGACGAGGAGATCAGATCAGCTTGCTGTTGTAACCTATTCCCAAACCTTTTTCCCATACTCAGAAGAACGACCTTCTTCTTCTTCTTCTTCTTCTTATCCTTCAGAATGAGAGTCTTCAAATGCTCTTACCCTTTAGCCAAGCTCAAGAACATCTCTTAGAATTGGGCATTCTGTGCCTGAAGATCTTTGATGGCTTGATCAGAAGACATTTCTGCTGAAATAAACAGTGAATGAGATGAGAAACCTGTAATGGTACCTGTAATGATGTGCATGATAATGGGATGCGTATGTAATGATTTTAAAGACTTTGGGAGATTTAAATTTGAAAACCAAAAGTGAACAAACTTTATTAGATTAACTTGTAAAAGGTTCAACAATGCCTTTAAGGCGTTACGAAGAAGTAAATGGAAAACAAATCTAAAACTAGAAAAGCAAAAATTAAAAATCCCATGGACGCTTCCTCTTTGTGCTAACGTAGTCATTGATCACTCTTTCTTCCTCGAGCTGCCCGATGAGCTTCAAAATCTTCCTTTCTTGCTCATGTTACTTCTCCCAGTAAGTATCCCTTTCCTCTTTTAGCTGAATCCAAGACCTCTGCAATTCCCTAGGATCAGTGGGCATGTAAGGATAAAGAACCGTGTAAGGAACGCCTTCTTCATTAGTGGGCTCCACAATCACAGGAAATACGGCTTCATAAGGCATCCCAAGCTTCTGGGCACGAGCTCGGACCCATTGTAGGTAAGGCTGCATAGGAAGGGAAGTCCTTGGTCTCAAATCTTGGGGGTCAGATCTGTTCACCATGCCCCAAGCTCGTATAAACCTTCGGCGGTGCTCATCAACATCTTCCTTGTAGTCAAATGCAATATTCTCAAGAAGTAGCTCATGGGGACCGTCTCTCCGAGCATGACCAAACTGTCGCAAAGGTAGACAAGGATTGTAGGTTATACCCCCTCTGATTCCAAGCAAAGGGACATTAGGGTATCCCCCACATCGATCAATGACAACAGTGTCTTCCATAGTCCGGGAACACCAAAGAATATATGTATGGGCAAGTGACATTATTCTGTAGGACCATCCCAAACCTTCTTTGTTCTTCAACACAGACTTAGGGAGGTACGAAATAAACCACCTCGATAGCAACAACATGCAACACATAAGAGTCCCTCTTCTCCTCACAGTACGAGTTTAGAGGGCATGCAAGATATCACCCAGTAGAGTAGGCACAAGATTGTGAGAAAGGAAAATCTTGACAGCATTCACATCCACAAAGAAATCTGGATTTGGGAAGATAACCAAACCATAGATAAGGAGAGCCAAGATATCTTCAAAAGCCTGAAAATCCAAATTATCCCAGAATAGCTGAGCCTGATCTATCAGAAATTTGGCTAAGAACCATTGGACCCCACTTCGTGTTTCCCAATTGGATACTACATCAGCCCGTTTCAGATGCAGAGCTGAGGCAATGTCTTCTGGTCTAGGATCCTCTTCCATACCTGTGAAGGGTACCTGCTCAAGGATGGATATGCTCAATAAGTGAGAGAACTCTTCCAAAGTGGGAACCAGCTAGTAATCTGGAAAGGTAAAGTAATGATGCACAAGATCGAAGAACTGGAAAAGCACACTCATCATATGCTCATCAAACTTTGAGGTGACCAGGCTAAGAAGATGACCATGTCTTTTAATGAACATAGAAGTCTCAGAAACTCTTGAGGCTAACTCTTTGAGTTGAGCAGGTATTTGCACAAAGTTAACTCGTATGGTATTTCTGCGCACGGAAGCCATAATCTGCAAAACAGAACAAAGATAAATACCCTCGGTCTTTGAAATGGTTAGTATAATGAAGTATGCATGCTATGTTATGATGAATGATGTCATGATGAAAACAAACAACAAGTATAGCAGATAACAGGCATGGCAAAGGAAAACAAGTCACACAAAAGCCCTTAAGTTTAAGGCTTTATATTGAGTCAAAGGTATTACCCTCTTGAAGTTCAGTTGGTTTCAAACCTGTCCTAGCAAAAGTAACTAGGTTCTAGAGGTTCTCAATATCACTGACCATCCTCCATCGGTCATGGTTTCAGCTCACACAATCTTTTCTTGCGTCCAAAACTATCTCGAGAGTATGGTCTCAATGAGTGTAGCATCGAGTATCAACCAGTTCTCAGCTTTATACCGAGGCCGACTATCTCACTACTTTCTAATGGCCAAGTTGGTCAGTTGAAGGTTCTAAGGTCAGTTAATGCTTAACGACACACATAGCGGCCCCGTATTCTCCTCGTTTCTCCACAAGGGATACCAGTACCAACCAATGTGCCACATCAACATAGCTACTGCTTCAACCGTATCGGTCTACGCCATACAGTTCCCTCACAGTTTATTGCTACTTACCTAAAAGGTGTCCCCAGATCCGGGTTAGGATCTATAGTAACTCCCAAACAAAACCCTTAAAAGTAAAACAACTAAAACAAACAAGAGAAGCAATTTATGATGAACTAAATCCTAAGGTATACCCCACTTATTATCCCCAGCAGAGTCGCCAGTTCTATTATACGGTGGCAGAACCGACTGTTTTTGAAAAATACTAGTTTGCGTTTTGCGTTTTTTATTCGCAAAATGTCGCGGTAAGCAAGAGTTGCCACCGACTTTTATTTACCCAACTGGAAAGGAAAAAAAGCACATAAAAATTCCTTTTTCGAGATATTCTGAGTACGGAGGGTAGATTATAGAAATGGAAGGTGTTAGCACCCTTTCTATCCATGGTTTTCCATGGGCTCTTAGGTACTTGCTTATATTTTAAAATTTCTTGTGTGTGTTTGTTTTGAAAAGTTTTGTTTTACTTCGTTTTAAGCCTTGTTTTTATCCTCAAGAGTGTTACGAAGTTATTTTTGAAAACTTTGTTTGAAAAGCGTAAGTGTAAAAAGTTTGATTTTGAGCAAGTACCTACTAGCATCTACCTACTCGAAAAAAGATCGTTTCTGTTCTTGTTTCCTTTAGACAACGCTATCCTACTATTGATAAATAGGTAGCACCGTCGTTGGAATTTGTAAGGGTCAATTCGTAAGGGACGTGCGATCACTAAAGCAATGTTAGGACATCTTAGTAATAACCCTAGAGTCTTAAAATCATATTTGAGTCAACATTTCCGAACAGGACTTTTGATCTTTGTTAGACAGGAGGGTAACCACTAAGACACCCTATACTTAATGACCATTTACCGAAGGCAACCGAAGTGAGAGTATACCCTAAGAGTGGGCATGTGCAAGTGATTTGATTTCAGTTATTATCTTTGCACATTAGGGATTTCTAGCTATTTTAAAATTAGCATGCAATCTTGTCATACAATCCTATTAACATACATCTAACAGTTAATATTTGCGGAAGTTAAAATGCGAGAAAATAAAAACTACGCTATTACAAGGCTTCGGGGTAGGGATTAATTACATAGCCAAAAAACCCGTAAAACGATAAATAAAGAAAATCCTAATTAAACTATTACATACCATGAGCAGTTACATTAATATTGCAATAATAATGATAAATGTGTGCGATGAATCGAAAACGAGAGAATTAGAGTTTTGACCCTGACTAAGCCTAATTAAAAGAAAAATCATTTTTTTTGTTTTTGTTATTTGAAAAAAGTGGAGTTTTAATTGAATAAATAAAAAAACCTAATTACTAATTAATTTAAATTAAGAACAATAAATAAATTAACCTATTTTTGTATTTTTTTTTATGAAAGAAATAAAAAATTAAGTCAAAAGCAAACCCTAATTTTTTCTAATTGATTTTAATTATTTACAAAAAGTTAGAATTAACCTAAATTAAATATTAAGTTAATTTGATAAAATAAAAAAATCTAATTCAAAATTTTATGAAAATTGATTTTATTATTTTTGTAAAAAAAGAAATTAATTTTGTTAGAAAATAATTTAAACAAATTAAATTAAATAAAAGAAAAATTAGAAAAGAAAATGAATGGGCCTGAGGTAAATAGCAAAAGGGAGGGGTTTTGTTGGCAACTTTCTGGGCCCAGATGCTGATGGCCCTTTTGACTTTTCCAATCCCATGCATGCGCTTGACTCATGCCCATGGTGGACCTTCATTGGGAAGCCTTGGATCTGGCATGTTGATGATATGATTGGTTAGATATTGAGGGCGTATGGTGGACTTATGGGACGCATGTGCACCTGATTATACAAGGAAAAATAATATGAAACATTGTTGGGACCTGGGGATCGAACCCAGGTCCTTGAGCCTTATCACCCTGCACGCTTGCCAACTGAGCTGGCATGTTTAGTTGTATAAAAAATAACAAAAGAATATTATATGATAAAAACAAAAAGCCACGTTCTGAAACACGCGAAATTCAAATGGACGAGTCATGAAGTGCCACGTTATCCTTCTTCTTCCTCCCACCGTTGCTAAAAGTTTCTTGACTTTTACCTACGGTCATCTGAGTGTAGGTACAACCCTGTGCTTCTCCAAAATTATATGCAAGCATGATAAATCACAACCAATAGTACCAATCAACTCGTTGCAACCTCACGAGCATCATGGTACCATTATTAATGGCCAATTGTCCCTGTACAAGAAAACCCTAAACACAAAGAGAAAATCCTAGCCATGGCACTTTGTTGTGCAGTCAATGAAAACGCAATTAAATATAACCATTAGCTTGCAAACACCTCAAGGATTAAGAATATATCAATGAATCATTCTAAATATGCCAGAATTATAATATTCGAATTCAAGAAAACATGGATATCGTGCAACTCTTACAGTGTGATTCAGAGCATGGGGAGGCTTGCTAGCGATTGAATCACGATCCTAGGAGGTCCAGCGAGCGATTGGGATGGTTAAAATTGCTTGAGAAGGCTTGAAACCTGGAAATTGATTTACAACTTTTCTTGAATTTTTGCAACTTTGTTTTCTGTTTTGCACGCCTCCAACCTCCTTTGTTTTTGGTCTGCAATTATCCCTTATGTATCCAAGAATGAATTAGGGTTGGCATTTGTTTCAAATCTTCTCCAATTATGAATATTGATTCATGATTTGATCTTTGTACAAAATCTTTCCAAATCAAGCAAAATGAAATCATTTTGTGTCCATATGAGTCTTGCATGATTTGATCTCACTTCCAGCTGTGTAATAGACCTAAACATGCACAAAATCTCAAGATTTGGTTAGCTTTTGATATTTTTACTATTTTATTTTGATTTTATTTGATTTAAATGAAATAAAATCAATATAAATGACAAAAATAAAATAATTACAAGTGGAAGGTCTCATGGGTCGTGGGTCACATTACAAACTCAATGCCAGCATAAAAAGTTAGGCCCATTTGGCAAAAAATGCAATTTTGGCCACATTTGAGTTTTTGCAATTTTGCAAAAGGGGTAAACTTTTCCAATGCATAACTCTCTCAATTTTGACCCTAGAGATGTGTTATTGGACTTTTTATAAATATTAAGATGTCCTCTAAGCAACCCTTTTTGTCTCATCTCAATTGAGTATTCCATGTTCATGTATGAAGCTTTGACATAAAAGGTGTTTTTGTTGACTTTCCAATGTGACCTATAATGTCCAAATTCATATTTTCTTGTGAGTGCATATTTTTAACTTGGGGGATGAATATGGATTGTAGGGAATTTCATCCTCTTCAAAATGAGCTTTGAATGGGTCATTTCTGATAAAGTATAAGAAAGTTATGCTTGGTCAAAGTTGAGTTGACTTTTCCTACAAAATCCTAATTTAGTAACTTTTGGGTTTTGATGAATTGTGAGAAATACTTGAGGAATCATGATCAACCCTTGATAAAATGATGAATAATACTTCAAAATGAGAATGTTGACCAAAAATCTTGAAGTTTGACTGTATGTGGGCCACAATTGACTTTTGCCCTAGCACAGTCGACTTTCAGGCCTTTAAGCAATTGACTGAGCAAACTTCCTTTGCAAGGCTTGAAACTTGACATGGATGATCTTGAGAAAATATTAGGACAATGGTGAGCATTTTGGATCCTTTGGACTCAAACATCTTGATACAAAATGAAACCCTAATTTGGGGTAAACTGCCTTATGAGAGAGTTTGTCTGGTCAACTCTTGGACCTCCTTGAGCAATTTGAGGACCTCATTTGAAATGTATTGAGAAATATTGGAGGGAAAATTTTGGGGTACAACACATGCCAGATCACTTGCTTTTTGTTTGAAATTGTGCTTTGTGTGGTCTTTGAAAGTATTTTGTAAAGAGGCCATTGTTTAGGCAATATTTATAATGATTCTTGTTTGTAAGAATGTATACAAAGATGTTGATCTTTTGAAAATGTTTTCAAGTTTGTAAGATGTTTGAAAGTGTATGTGATTATTTTTGAAAATAACAAGGATGTTTGTTTTGAAATGGAGCAAGTAATTAGGAGCAATCTACCTACTCAAATGTATTTTTTGTTCATTTTCTTTTCCTTTGACATGGTTGTCTTACCATTGATTTGGTAAGCAACCCTATCTTTGGATGTAAACGGGACGGGAGTGGGTCATCGTATAACCATGATTAGCAATGTTGCAAGGAATCTTAGCATTCTTTTTGAGGGACTAAGATCATTTGTAAGGCAACTTAGATAGCGTCATCGAGGGACTATGATCTCGTATTTGCTTGTTTTTTTGCTAAGATACCTTACATGCGTAATATGGCCATTTTGTATAAGGCAACCAAGTGGAATAACCATAGGGGTGCTTGTGTGAAAGTGTATTGTTTTCATGCTTGTTTTTGTCTTGAATTAGGTTTTTCTAAGTATTGGTTTTAGTCTTTCCATTCAAACCCTAATTACTAGCATGTTATATAAAAGCGATAAATTGCGAAATTTAAAGTTACTACGCTATTACAACACTTGTGGGGAAGGGGTGTACAAATTGAATGGGGATTGCAAGAATTTAAAGCCTAATTAGTCTATTACAACCATATTGAGTTGATATCAATATACAAGGAAATAAATAAATACAAAGTACAAAATGAATGAATGTATAAAAAAGGCAAAATATAAAGAAAATGTATCTTTGTTTGATTTTTATGAAAAAGGGATTTTGTCTTAACCTAATTAAATAAATAAAATAATTAATTAAATTTGAATTTTATTAAGAAAAGATTTTAAGTAAAACCCTAGTTTTATTAATTAATCAAAAGAAAATAAGTTTAAGAAAAGTATTTTTGGTATTTTTATCTTAAAAATATTTATAGTATTATAAAATATTTTTGGCCCTTTTTTAATATTAAAAATAATGTATTTTTAAATGGTGTGAAAAATAAATAAATAAAAACTTAATATTAATTAAGTTTACAAGATTACTTAATAAAATAAATAAAGTATAATAAATAAAAAAAATATTTTTGTGAGAAAAATAAAATAAAATAAGTCAAAATATAAATCTATCATTTTTTGTATTTTATGATTTTTTTAGTATTTAGAAAATATATTTAAGAAAAATAAAAATAAATAAAAAATAAAATAAACAAATTTGGGCCAGGGGTGTCAAGAGCCTGCAAGGGGGTTAGTCAGTAAAAAAAATAAAGAAACAAAGCAAGCCCAATAAAGGCCCAGGCGCTCAAAAAAAGTAAAAAATGCCAAAAATGTGTGAAAATGCAAAAGGGTACCACTAGGGCTCGAACCCAGTTCCCAAAGGTTACAGACGCGCGCTTCTACCACTGGGGTGGCTATACATCCGTTAATATAAGCAAAACAATAAATATACATGGCAGAACGCGCCCTGAAGACTTCATCTTCAACCTTCAGCCAGACCAACTGTAACTTGCTCATTTCTCATCAAAAATGAAAACTGTAAACATGAAACATGTAGCAAATTTTCTCAGGATTCCAGAAATGTAAAGTATTAAAACTATAGATCAAAGATAAGAATGAATTTTAATGGCCCTAATCTGAATCCTAAAAATTTCAGAAATTTCAGTTTCAAAATTCTCTAAGCTCAAGCAAAATAAAGGGAAACTATGGACATGGTTAGCTTCAGGGCAATGATATCTACATGTTTTGTTCACAAATAAACTATTGATGATGCATGTATGAAGAGTTCCAAGTTGAGAAAACTTACCTCAAAACTGGAAATCGTGTTTGGAGTTTGAGCTTATTTCAGGCAGTGGTGATGATCAGGTTAGCTTCTTTGAGGTTCTAGGAAGCTAATGCAATGATTTGCTTGAGTTGAGAGTGGCTGAAATGACCTGGAGAAGTCAATGTGCAATGCTCTATTTTTGGTTATGGAAGATATGGTAAATGATGTTACAGTAATGAAACAGGGACAGGGATAAGTTACACTTGATGTAAGGAAGCTTTAGAAATTAAAATGCCAAGAAACGCATGAGGGAAATGTGAGTTTAAAGTTCAAAGTCAGAAACTGTGCAACAATGGAGTTTTGGGGCAATTTCTGATTTGAGAGAGTTTTGGTGTATTTCAGGGTGCTTAAGCTCGCCCTCTAGCTTATAAATAGTGACTCTATTTATAAGCAACAAGTTTGGAGTGCTCTAGTTGATCATAATTCAAATTTACATGTTTAAGTTAAACATGTGATTTTTTGACAAAACAAGTTTCCATGCCTTGTACTTGCTAAGATAGAGTGGTTATGCTTTAAACAAGCTTGCTTCTGACTTTGTGGATGGAGTGTGATCAGAGGGAACAAGTTAGAGGCTCAAGAATGAACTTTATGCAAAAAGCTTGCTTTACAAGAATGGCAATGTTAGCTTTGTGGCATTAATAGAAATGCAACTTAGATAATATCTCAATTGCTTGGATCAAAGCCCTAACAGCTGTGTAAACATTTAATAATGGAGTGCCAAACAAGTTTGAGGCCTTCATAGCAAATATTATGCAGCCTAGCATGGATTTGGTTCATGTGTTCATCAAAAATGACTTGTAATTCAAGTGACAAAACCCTAACTTCATCTCTTCGATTCTCCCTCATCAAGAATGATCTCAAGGAGTTCATGGACATTTTGGAAAGCTTGCAATGTGCTCTACAACCCATCTTTGAATTGCTTTTGAAGATTCCCCTTGGAACTATATGAAAAAGTGCCATGAAGTTGGGTCAAAATCCTAACCAAATTAGGGCAAAATTTCACTAAGTGTTTAGTTTCATGACCACATGTTCATAAAATTATAACTTGAGATCCAAGAATTTTTGGACGGAGTTATGTAAAGAAAAGTTCTAGATTTCATGGAGATCTACAACTTTCATGTTGGAAGTTTCTCTTGAATCATCTTGCATCATGGTGAAAATTTGGCTCAAAGTTATGAAAAAAACATGAAATTTCCAACACTGAAAATTTTCTAAGTTTAGAAATTTTGACTTTTCAAAATGAAATCTTGTCTTTTGGATTTCTTGATGAATAAGTTTCATATTTTGACATGTTTTGATGAATTGTGATCTTTGGCACTTGAATTTGACCAAAAAGTCAAAATTTGACTTTTCAGTATATAGTTGACTTTTGATTAGTTGACTGCAAAATTCATTTGTCAATCCAATGGACTTGCAAGGTTTTGAACCATGACATTAGGTAAAAATTATGCAATTGGACTCTTGAGATCAAGCCTTAAACCAATTGACCATTTTCTAGGTCAAAAATCAGAAATTGCCCTTTCTCAGTCAAAACCCTAATTTTGACCATTTTGCCCTTTTAGAGATTTGATCAAATTTCTTGAGGAGTTGTGATCCAAACTTGATCAAATGATACATATGATTTTAAAATGTTTCTTTTGATCAATAATTATGAAGTTTGACTGTAAATTGGCCATGGTTGACTTTTTCCCCAATACAACTGATTTTTAGGTCAACTGCTCAATTGACTGATCACAAATGTGATCCAAGGCTTGAAACTTGACCTGTGTAATCTTGGGGGTCTATAATGATACATGAAAGTCATATGGGGCATAGAAAGTTCAAAAATATTTTTGCAATCTCAAACCCTAGTTTTGGGTCATCAGTGCATAAGGAGGTGTCTTGAGCTAATTAAACCCTAGTGTAGTCTTGAGCCCTAGAAGATCTTGTGAGAAAATTCTTGATAAGTGAGAGGGAAAATTTTGGGGTACAACACCTTCAGAGACCATTTCTTCCCTTTGAATGTGATCGGGACTTTATGAGTCTATCGGGATACTAACTGCAAGTATACAGTTTAGTCGTTCTAGTTTTAAAAGATTATCGAACCCACATAGACTGTGTATCAATCGCATACGATCTAATGCTACAGTTTTATCTAACTAAGCGATGAATATTCGATATTTGGGGTAGAAAGTTTAGTTTTAAAAGTAATAGTACTAATTATACCGGTATGTGATAATCGGACTTAGGGAATTCGATGAATCGCTTGGCCTATAAAGTATTTCGGTAAAAGCTAATTGTTTAAAAACCTGAGACATACACTCTCGTGTTTATGAAATAAATCATGCTACTAAACCTAGTGGATGCACTTTAAATTTAATAACACTTTTTGAAAACAATTTGAATTTAATTAATTTATTAAAACACTCTCGTGTATTTAAAAATCAATGCTTCGTTACCACTATCTGGGTTGAACCCCAGCTCTCGCATGCAGGTTCTTGCCTTAATTAATTTCCCACTCTCGTGGCAAAATCGTGTTAATTAACCTCTCACTCTCGTGACAAGGATAGTTAAATTAATATTGGAAATTGGAAACCAGAAATTGTTTTATAAATATTTTTGGCCAAGGTCTTATTGAATTCTTTCAGTTCTTACGGTCACATACCGGTATTAATAATTTATCCAGACATAATTAACTTAACAGCAATAAAGTTTAGAATATAATTCATGTCAATAAACGACATATTATAGAAACTAAATAAATAATAATTGCAATATAAAAAACCTGGAATTACATATGCTATAGTAATCTTGAGGGAATACAGTAATCTAAATCTTCGAGCTTGACTTGCAGTAGAAACTTGTGTTAATTCTTGTAAGAAGAATTAACACTTAAAAATAGAAACTAAGGCTTGAATGAAAATTACAAGGAATTGGAAGCAGAATTGCAAAACACACAAATTGGAAATAACTGTAAAAATAAAATGAGTATTTGCTGAGTAAAATTCTTCGACCATTGGACTGTGCCTTGGTACTCATATATATAGCAGGAAAAATTAGCAGTTTTAATTTTGAATTCTTGATGAAGTCTTCGTGGAGAAATTCTAGGAGCAGTAATAGTTGTGGCAATAAAATAGGAGATTCAGTAGAAACAGGAAGAATTATTCTGCCCTTCACGCCCACGTCTTCAATTATGCACAACGTCCTCCTTCACGCGCGTGACGGTCGTCATAGGTGGGTGACGGTCGTCACACGCTGAAGTGGTGTCTTACGCTCGTCACAGGGGCGTGACGACCGTTTCCTTATGTTGTGGGGTGTTACGCCCGTCACACGGGCGTGACGACCGTCACCTATCCAGAAGTCCACACTTTGTATTTTTTTATTCTTTTTCTCTTTGTTTTTCGTCTAGCTTTCTTCATGTTGTCCTTTTTCATTGATTTGAGTCGACAAGTGTCATACCTGCAAAAAAGACAAATAATCTCGGAATAATTGAGGGTTAGACGACTTAATGGAATATAAAATCGGTAAGAAGTATGTTAATTATACGATATGTTTTCTCGTTATCAAATTCCCCCATACTTAAACCTTTGCTTGTCCTCAAGCAAATAGTCATTCGAAAGGTCAGACAAGTTTTCGTCAAGCGCATAAGCATGACATACCTTTGGATTTTTAAAGTGGTTTCGGGAAATCCTCGTTGGTTCGGCCAATACTTGAGTAAAACACTAAAGATACGCTAATGACGCAAGCAATAAGCTTACCTGTAGACTTCCATTTTAAACGAGCTATCCAACAGTTCCGTTATAACTCTGCCCGGAGTTCCTCGTATCTATTTCACCCGGTTTCGTTCTGGCGCAATCACATTAAGCCCTTTGCCTTAGCACGCACGTAGTGGAGTAACCGGTTAGTGACTTTGATCCTTTAGCACGGGGTCTGGTACATGAATGTGGCAACCCTACATATTTTATCCAAATTGGGGGTTGTGGGGGATCGGGCCGTAGCACGCCCTACCGAGTTCAGAACCAGATACCTTTGAACCAACCAACATTGGATTTCTTCATTATTTTCTCAGCTCTTATATGTGCCCGTATATTTTGGTACACAGATTTTCCTTTCTTTTTTTTTTTTTTTTTTTTTGCAGCGAGATATGAAGGATATCTTTAGAATCAGACATCAAACACTTATATTCATCGATTCTCCACGTGGTTTATGTCAAGACGGTGCTGACTGCTAGTATAAACTACTAGGGGTTACTTCTAGAACTTGAAACTCCGAATATCGGTATAATGGTTATTGAAACGGATCGCGTAAGTAGGAAGTCCATGGTGACAGAACCGTATCGATCTTGTTATGTCGTTTTCGACTTCCTCAATTGGGATTTCATTAAAGTAGGTATGTCGGGCTAATGCGAAAATAAAAATTTTTCGGTATGGCAAAGTAAAGCGAAGAATTTGAATCGAGACATATCGCAAGAATTTACTAGTTTTATTAACGATTGAAAGGTACCTCTCCCCACAAAATCCGACATTGTTCTCAATGTTGCGATATATATGCGGGGAAGTACAATTACAAAAACAAAAAGGAAAAGAAATGAAACAGAAAAATAACAAATTACAAAGAAATTAAAGAAATACAAACTACTGGTGACCCCGTCCTCTGCTCCTGGTGCGAGAGCGTCTGGTAGGAGTGGCTTCAGCGTCGGTGTCTTGGAAGCCATAGGTGTTCATATCTATCCTCAAGGCGTTAAGCTCTGACAGTGCCTCATCCAACCTCTCATTCATGTTTCGCTGCCCAGTCAAGATCTGAGCGTTTTGGGCGCACAGAGACTCAAACTGGTCAGCTTGCCTCCTTTCAAGCGCCGCATTCATTTGATTTTGCATGTGGAGGGCGCGGAGGATGTCTTCAAGATTGATAGGAGGAGGTGCAGATGAGGATCCAGGGATGTCGTGGACAGGCGGAGCACTATCCAACTCTTCTTGTATATCGTCTGCGGCGGCTGCAGCTTGGTCTTCGTGGGCAGGTGCAGGCTCTGCGGGAACTTCAGGGTCGAACAACCAGTTTGCTAGGTTACTTGGATCGATTCGGTCCCTGTTTGGCAAGATGATATTCTGATAGACGGTATTCCTAATTACGGGGTGGAATCTGCCGTCTTCCCGCTCGTAGATGAGGTGTGCGGCTTTGCAGTGATCCAAGGTTAGCAAAGCCGGTGCCATAGAAGGCAAGGTTGCAAGAGTAGCACCATAATTCAGACCAATGGCAATAGAAGTAACCAGCCCTCCGAAATAGAAAGGTTTTCCACCTCTAGCACAAATAGAGTGGATGTGGGCGAGTAGGAACGGAGCGGCATTTATCTTTTGCCCAGTGAACGCACAATGTAGAAAGAAGAGCTCCTTGGAGTTGAGCTTATGGTTGCTGTCGCGGGCGAAGATGGTGTTACTAAGAATGCGATGAAAGTAGCGGATGGCCGGATTGTGGATGTGGGTAGCGTTGAGGTGGTCGTAGGACCCAGCACAGATGTTCGTTAAACTGTGCCACAAGTTGAAAGCCTCCTCATTAAAACTGACCAGTACCCGAAAATGAGCACCTTCGTCCGAACAAAATCCCATAAGCCTCGCGATGTCGGATTGAGGCAACTGATGCTCAACTCCGAACATGCGAAATTTTTCCACGCCTGATAATTGGTTTGTGACACCCGGCGGAGTGAGGTAAGCGAACGAACTCAAGAACTCAAGAGTAAGAGTTTCGTAGATTGGTCTTGGTTCGCGGCAGAGGTTCCACAAATCCACGCTTTGTAGTAGTCGGCGGACACTGTCGAGTAGTCCCAAACTCCGTAGGTAGTCGATGTCAACGTACCTTGTGGGTTGGAGACCTCGACGTTGGAATTTTTGATACTTTTCTCGTTGATTCTCCCCAGGTTCGCCGATTCTGAAATTGATAACTTGAGCGTTTGGGTTATTTGCCATGGTGATAAAGGATTTGATTTGGGAATGTGAGAATGGGAGATTGTGAGGATGTTAATTTGGTGTTAGAAATTGGAAGGAAAATGGATTGACTAGGTGGTTTTTCGTGTGGTGTGGTGATAATGGAGAAGGGAAAAATGGGTTTATAAGGAAGAAGGTTGGAACAGTTCTTTGTAACAGCCGTTGGTTGTGTGACGGTCGTCACAGGGATGTGACGCTCGTAACGAAGCAAAGAGGCGTGTTACGCTCGTCACAGGGGTGTGACGGTCGTAACGCAGACAGAGTCTTAAATGAAAGATTCGTTACAGGACCGTTGGAGAGTGATGAGTTTATTATTTATTTTTCTTGGTAATTGGAATTTTATTCTATTTTATTTTTTTGGGTTTATTTGAAATGTTTGTTTTAATTAATTATTTTAAGTAATTAAAGTTTTAAATCTAACGAAAATAGACAGTAAATAACAGTAAATAACAACAGTAAATAAAACAGAGACAGTAAACAGTAAACAGTAAATTGGGAAAGAATTTAAAATAAACTTCAATTGCATAACAAATTGTTTCAAAGTAAAAATGATGATAATGTTGAAGTAATGTTGAAATAATAATAAAACTAAAAATCCCTCCCACACAGAAATTTACAGTGTCCTCACTGTACGTAAAAATGCAAGAGAGAAGGAAATGAGATAACGATGGCAATCTAGCCACGGGGAGGTGGAAACAAATGCTGATGCATATAATCCAACTGATCAGTCACCAAGTCCATGAAGGTAATCAAATCCACCCTAAGGGAAGTCAGCTCGCCCCGCATGTCCGTAATGGCCGCATGTAGGGAGTCCATGGTAACAGCAGGTGGAGGTGGAGTAGTCTCAGGAGCTTGAGGCGCGGTCTCAGCGGAAGTAGCCTCCTGTTCCCAAGGATCAGGGAGATCATGGTAGCCTGGCGGTGTTGCAGGATCTTCTTCAGCATTGGCATTGTTAGGAACTTCATAAATGTCGACTGTAGATGGTGAAGAGGGTGGTGAAGCAGGGTAGTGAAGATCAAACAGCCAATTATCCCGGTTGTGCACACTGGTTCTTGGGTCAGGCAGCTTAAAATGATGGACGATCTTATGATTAACTAGCAAGTCAAATGAATCTGGTCCAAGGTTTCCAATCATGCTAGTGTTGAAACAAAAAGCAATGTCCATCGTCTTTATGCCATAAAGCGGAGCAGAACCGAGCATAGGCCGGTGGAGTCCAATGGCGTTAGACAACATGGTAACTAACCCACCTAACAAAATCGGTGCATTTGGGGTCTGTATGATCCGCTCCATATTGGCGAGCATATAAGTTGCGCCGTTCACCGGACGATTTTGAGATGCACAATACATGATAAACAGCTCATCGCGGGATACAGAGGTGACATTTTGCTGTTTGTCGAAGATAGTGTGGGCTATGATCTTGTGGAAATACCTGATAGCCGGGTTATGAATGCATTCAGAGTACAAATCTGACGGCTCAGGATGGTTAACACCAGCTATGCTTCCCCAGAAAAAGTCAAGCTCAAATACGGGCAAAAGGTTCTCCTGTGTCATACTGATAACATCAGGTCCAAAAGGGAACCCAAGAAGCTGGCTAAACTCTCACAGGTTGTAAGTGTAATCCATGTTAAACATTCTAAATGTAATCAACCCACGGTTGAATCCCATTCCATGATTTGGAATGAAACTCAAGGTGCTGAGAAACTCCAGATTCAGCCTTTTGTAGGTACAGAACCTCCGACGGATAGGGGCAGTGTCCCAACCAATCTGGTGCAGCAGGTACATGACACTCTCGCGAATGCCAAGGGCAGCCATAGCATGATCATCTGCATATATAGTAGGACACATCTCCCGGTCACCCAGATCTGCAAACCTTCTTCTCCAGTGTCGGCTTCGCAATTTGAGATTCATGAAGTTAGCACAATCCATAGCGCGAGATGTGAAAGAAAAAGAATTACCCCCCTGAAAATATTTGAAAAATGTTTGAAAGAAAAGGAAATTAAGTAAGTATTTTCGGGTTAGGAAATTGCCAAAGTTAAATTAAAAAGAAAAAGAAAGATAAAAGGGAGAAATAAAAACAGAAGAAAAATAGAAAGGAGTTAGAAATGCAATAATGAAAATATTTTAAAGATTAAGAAAAAGAAAAGAAAAAAAAATAAAAACATATTAAAGCAGAAAAAATAATTAAAGTAAAAACATGGGTTGCCTCCCACGAAGCGCCTTTATTTTATGTCGACGGCTCGACATTAAATACCTATTCAGTTAGGTAAAGGGGTAGGCGGCTCACTTAACTGAAGATAAGCCGAGAAGTCGATATTGTCGACGTTAAAATAGTGCTTTAAGCGCTGGCCATTAACAATGAATGGTTCGATAGAATTACCTTTAATTTCTATCGCGCCACTTGGGAAAACTTTGCTAATTTCAAACGGTCCGGACCATCTGGAACGTAATTTTCCCGGGAAAAGTTCTAGTCTAGAGTTGAATAGGAGTACGATGTCTCCTTCCTTAAAGTCTTTCCGCGAGATACGCTTATCGTGCCATTTTTTTGTTCGTTCTTTATAGATATTAGCATTTTCATAAGCGTCTAAACGCAGTTCTTCTAGTTCATGGATATCTAACACTCGTTTCTCGCCAGCACTCTTATAGTTTAAGTTAAGGGTTTTTATCGCCCAATAAGCTTTATGTTCTAATTCTACTGGCAAATGACAAGATTTTCCATAAACTAACTTGAATGGCATCGTTCCGATAGGAGTTTTGAAAGTTGTCCGATATGCCCAAAGAGCATCGTTGAGCTTGGAGGACCAGTCTTTTCTGGATGTGGCTACGGTTTTCTCAAGTATCTGTTTGATCTCCCTATTCGACACTTCCACTTGTACACTTGTTTGAGGATGGTAAGGTGTGGCTATGCGGTGTTTAACGCCATATTTGGAAAGTAACCTTTCGAAGATTCTGGAGATAAAATGGGAGCCAGCATCGCTGATCACTAGTCTTGGTACACCGAATCGTGGGAAGATAATATTCTTGAATAGTTTTAGTACCACACGTGTGTCATTTGTGGGTGCGGCGATGGATTCAATCCATTTTGATACATAGTCGACGGCGACCAAAATATATTTATTTCTAAAGGATGTGGGGAAAGGTCCCATGAAATCAATTCCCCACACATCGAAAACTTCTATTTCAAGGATTCCTTTTAACGGCATTTCGTCACGTCTAGATATATTTCCTGTGTGTTGACATCTATCGCAGTTCATAATTGCTACGTGGACGTCTTTCCATAAGGTAGGCCAAAAGAAGCCAGCTTGAAGTATTTTTGCACAGGTTTTCGATGTACTAGCGTGTCCACCATAAGGGGCGGAATGACAATGGGAAATGACGTGGTTTATTTCATCATTAGGAACGCAACGACGATAGATACCATCGGCGCCTCTTTTAAAGAGTAGTGGTTCATCCCAAAAGTAGTGTTTAAGGTCATGGAAAAATTTCTTCCGCTGTTGGTACGTCAAATCAGGTGGTAAAACACCGGCAGCTAAATAGTTGACGAAGTCAGCGTACCATGGTAATGCGGTATTAGTACAAATGGATTCTACTACCGCAGTTGTGAAAGTTTCATTATGTGGATCTGAACTGTCGGTAGGGTTTGTCTCTAGTTTGGAAATGAGGCGTTCATAAGGGAAATCTTCATTTATGGGAACACTCTCGGTTTGGATTCCATCTAATCTCGATAAATGGTCAGCTACCACGTTCTCAGTTCCTCTTTTGTCTTTTATTTCTAAGTCAAACTCTTGTAAGAGTAAGATCCATCTGAGTAATCACGGTTTGACGTCCTTCTTGCTTAGCAGGTATCGGATCGCAGCATGATCCGTATAAATAATGATTTTAGCGCCTACTAAGTAGGAACGAAATTTGTCCAATGCGAATACCACAGCTAAGAGTTCCTTCTCCGTAGTGGCGTAATTCATTTGTGCGGGATCAAGCGTTCTACTCGCGTAGTAGATAGCGTGAAGCTTCTTTTCCTTTCGTTGTCCTAGAACTGCGCCTACAACATAATCGCTCGCATCGCACATGATTTCAAATGGTAAATTCCAATCAGGAGGTTGCATAATAGGTGTCGATATTAAGGCCTCTTTTAGTGTCTCGAATGCGTTCAAGCATTTATCGTCGAAAATGAACTCAGCCTCTTTCATTAGTAACTCAGTTAGTGGCTTGGTGATTTTAGAGAAATCTTTTATGAAACGTCGGTAAAAACCTGCGTGTCCTAGAAAACTTCGTATTTCTCTAACTGTTTTGGGTGGTTGAAGGTTTTTGATAATGTCGATCTTTGCTTTGTCAACTTCAATCCCCCTGTTTGATACAATGTGACCCAACACAATTCCTTGTCTCACCATGAAGTGACATTTTTCCCAGTTGAGCACTAGGTTGACATTAACACAGCGTTTCAGTACTAATTCAAGATTTGTTAAACATCCGTCAAAACTCTCTCCGCAGACAGAGAAATCGTCCATGAATACCTCCATGATTTCGTCTAAAAAATCTGCGAAGATCGCCATCATGCATCGTTGGAAAGTTGCGGGCACATTACATAGTCCAAATGGCATTCTCCGGTATGCAAAGGTACCATAGGGACATGTGAACGTAGTTTTCTCTTGATCGTCAGGATGAATGGGAATTTGAAAGAATCCTGAGTATCCATCAAGATAGCAGAAATGGGAATGTTTGGCTAAACGCTCGAGCATTTGATCAATGAATGGTAATGGGAAATGGTCTTTGCGTGTAGCTTTGTTTAGTTTCCTATAATCGATACACATTCTCCATCCTGTTTGCGTATGTTGCGCTAGCGATTCGCCTTTTGTATTTGTTATAACTGTAACACCTCCTTTCTTAGGCACCACATGAACTGGACTGACCCAGTTGCTATCTGATATTGGGTATATGATGCCTGCCTCTAGTAGTTTTTTCACTTCCTTCTTAACGACTTCACTTAGGATAGGATTTATTCGTCTCTGATGTTCTCTAGAAGTCTTGCAATCTTCCTCCAGCATTATGCGGTGCATAGAGAGAAGGGATTATTCCTTTGAGATTTGAGATATTATAGCCTAACGCGGTTGGATATTTCCTTAACACACTAAGAAGTTTTTCAGTTTCGATCTCTCCTAATTCGGCATTGACTATAACTGGTCGTTCGAGTTCTTTATCTAAGAACTCATACCTAAGATCTTCGGGTAATGTTTTAAGTTCTATACCGGGTTTCTTATTAGTTGAGTCAGGATCAGGTGTTAGGGCTAAACATTCGCTTAGGTTGGCATCTAAGTGTTCCTGTTTCCAGTCTTCGTTCTTAAGGACAGTCGGTGTCTGAATTTTCAGCATCTCAGAGTAGGTGTCCTATTGGCATTCAAGTTCTTTGACACATTCATCAATGATATCTAGGAGACAACATGAGTCGTCTATAGCAGGGGCTTTAAAGAATTGGGAAAGAATGAATTCTACTTTTTCTTCTCCTACCTCGAAGGTAAGTTTTCCTTTCTTGACGTCAATGATGGCTCCTGCAGTCGCTAAAAATGGTCTTCCTAGTATGATGGGAATGTTTGAATCTTCCTTGATGTCCATTATTATAAAGTCAGTCGGTATGTAAAATTGTCCTATTCGGACAGGAATGTTTTCTAGCATTCCAACAGGAAATTTGACTGATCTATCGGCTAGTTGTAAGGACATCTTGTTAGGTCTCATGTCGCCTAATTTGAGCTTTTCGCAAATAGATAATGGCATTAGACTGACACTGGCTCCTAAATCGCATAGAGCTTTGTCTATGACATATTTTCCAATTACACATGGTATGGAGAAACTACCAGGATCTTTTAGCTTCGGAGGCATGTTATTTTTAATTGTGGCGCTACATTCGGCAGTTAACATAATAGTTTCGTTTTCAATGATTTTTTTCTTATTAGCCAATATTTCTTTTAGGAATTTAGCATATGACGGCATTTGGGTTATATCTTCCGTAAATGGAATATTGACGTTTAGTTGTTTCAGAAGTTCTACAAATTTCTTGAATTGTCCCTCATTCTTAGATTTTGCAAGTCTTTGAGGGTATGGAATTGGTGGTTTGTATGGTGGTGGAGGCACATATGGTTTTTCTGAGGCCTCTCTATCCTCATTCGCGTCTTCCTCTACATTTTCATATTGATCTTTCGGCTTCTCTATTTCCTTTTCGGGCTTTTGATACATGGTCGGGTTTTAGAGTCTAGGATCTATCGGTCCATCAAGGGCTGTCCCACTTCTTAATGTAATAGCATTTGCATGTCCTTTGGGATTGGGCTGTGGTTGTCCAGGAAATGTACCAGCAGGTGCGGAAGAACTAGCTTGGTGTTGTGCTACTTGGGAGATTTGGGTTTCTAACATTTTGTTGTGAGTGGCTAGGGCATCTACCTTGTTTGCTAATAGCTTTAGTTGTTCACCGGTGTGAACGTTTTGATTGAGGAATTCTTTGTTTTGTTGGGCTTGATTAGCGATAAAATTTTCCATTAGGATTTCAAGGTTAGATTTCTTAGGAATGTTAGGAACATTACCAACGGGTTTTTGATAACCTGGAGGTACAGCAGGTGCTTGGCCAGGTGCATATAAAGCGTTATTGCTCTTGTACGAGAAGTTAGGATGGTTCTTCCAACCAGGGTTATAGGTATTGGCATAAGGATTTCCTTGAGCGTAATTTACCTGATCAGCCGTTATTCCTGCTAAGATTTGACACTCGGTTCCAACATGACCAGGTACTCCATAAACTTCGCAGCTTGGGGTAACTGCAGCTACGGTAGCTGCAGGAGGTAAGGTCAAGCTTTCTATCTTTTGGGTAAGAGCATCTACCTTAGCATTAACTTTATCTAGGCTACTAATCTCGTACATCCCGCCTTTGGTTTGAGTTTTCTCCACAGATGTTCTTTCTCCTCCCCACTGATAGTGGTTTTGAGCCATGTTTTCAATGAGTTGGTAAGCTTCGTCATAAGGCTTGTCCATCAGTGTACCACCTGCGGCGGCATCTATAGATAGTCTTGTGTTGTACAAGAGTCCATTATAAAACGTGTGGATTATCAGCCATTTTTCTAGTCCGTGATGTGGGCACATTCGCATCATATCTTTGTAGCGCTCCCATGCATCGAATAGTGATTCAGTATCCTTCTGCCTAAATCCGTTGATTTGGGCTCTTAGTGTAGCGGTCTTGCTTGGGGGAAAGTATCGTGCTAAGAATTCGATCTTCAGTCCTTCCCATGTAGTGACGGAATTTGATAGCAAGGATTGCAACCAAGCCCAAGCTCTATCTCTTAGTGAGAAAGGGAAAAGACGTAATCTAATAGCATCTTTACTAACACCATTCGCTATAACTGTGTCGGCAAATTGAACGAATTTCGTAAGGTGTTCATTCGGATCCTCAGAAGGATCTCCAGAGAATTGGCATTGTTGGATAGCTGATATCAATGACGGCTTTAACTCGAAATCGTTTCGGTTTATTGCTGGAGCAACAATGCTGTTACGGGGCTCTTGTTGTGATGGAGCTGCGTACTCCTTCAGTGGACGGGTCCTTTGTTCTTCGGCCATGTCTAATTCTGGATTGGCTTCGGTTTCAGAGGAAGAATTAGAATCAGTTTCGGAATCAATCTTGATTTCTGGTTTGGGTAAAGGAATAGCGTGAGTTAAACAGTAATCCCTGACTGCACGTCTTACGGAAAGAATGCGTTCAGGTTCGTCTGTCGGTTTGTCAAGTGGTTCGCCTTGTGAGTGAGTCCTTGGCATACAAATCGACAAAGGGTGTCTGTTGCTTAGTCTAAACGCGCAACCGAAGAATCGTAATTAATTGACTACCAATCCTCGGCAACGGCGCCAAAAACTTGATCGGGACTTTATGAGTCTATCAGGATACTAACTGAAAGTATACAGTTTAGTCGTTCTAGTTTTAAAAGATTATCGAACCCACATAGACTGTGTATCAATCGCATACGATCTAATGCTACAGTTTTGTCTAACTAAGCGATGAATATTCGATATTTGGGGTAGACAGTTTAGTTTTAAAAGTAATAGTACTAATTATACCGGTATGTGATAATCGGACTTAGGGAATTCGATGAATCGCTTGGCCTATAAAGTATTTCGGTAAAAGCTAATTGTTTAAAAACCTGAGACATACACTCTCGTGTTTATGAAATAAGTCATGCTACTAAACCTAGTGGATGCACTTTAAATTTAATAACACTTTTTGAAAACAATTTGAATTTAATTAATTTATTAAAACACTCTCGTGTATTTAAAAATCAATGCTTCGTTACCACTATCTGGGTTGAACCCCAGCTCTCGCATGCAGGTTCTTGCCTTAATTAATTTCCCACTCTCGTGGCAAAATCGTGTTAATTAACCTCTCACTCTCGTGACAAGGATAGTTAAATTAATATTGGAAATTGGAAACCAGAAATTGTTTTATAAATATTTTTGGCCAAGGTCTTATTGAATTCTTTCAGTTCTTACGGTCACATACCGGTATTAATAATTTAGCCAGACATAATTAACTTAACATCAATAAAGTTTAGAATATAATTCATGTCAATAAACAGCATATTATAGAAACTAAATAAATAATAATTGCAATATAAAAAACCTGGAATTACAGATGCTATAGTAATCTTGAGGGAATACAGCAATCCAACTCTTCGAGCTTGACTTGCAGTAGAAATTCGTGTTAATTCTTGTAAGAAGAATTAACACTTAAAAATAGAAACTAAGGCTTGAATGAAAATTACAAGGAATTGGAAGCAGCATTGCAAAACACACAAATTGGAAATAACTGTAAAAATAAAATGAGTATTTGCTGAGTAAAATTCTTCGACCATTGGACTGTGCCTTGGTACTCATATATATAGCAGGAAAAATCAGCAGTTTTAATTTTGAATTCTTGATGAAGTCTTCGTGGAGAAATTCTAGGAGCAGTAATAGTTGTGGCAATAAAATAGGAGATTCAGTAGAAACAGGAAGAATTATTCTGCCCTTCACGGCCACGTCTTCAATTATGCGCAACGTCCTCCTTCACGCGCGTGACGGTCGTCACAGGTGGGTGACGGTCGTCACACGCTGAAGTGGTGTCTTACGCTCGTCAAAGGGGCGTGACGACCGTTTCCTTATGTTGTGGGGTGTTACGCCCGTCACAGTGGCGTGACGACCGTCACCTATCCAGAAGTCCACACTTTGTATTTTTTTATTCTTTTTCTCTTTGTTTTTCGTCTAGCTTTCTTCATGTTGTCCTTTTTCATTGATTTGAGTCGACAAGTGTCATACCTGCAAAAAAGACAAATAATCTCGGAATAATTGAGGGTTAGACGACTTAATGGAATATAAAATCGGTAAGAAGTATGTTAATTATACGATATGTTTTCTCGTTATCAGAATGTCCCTTTAAAAATCCAACGGCGAAGCTACCTACTCTTTAATAGTAGGATATCACTGTCTAGGAAACGAAAACGAACAGACTTTTTTTGAGTAGGTAGAAAAATCTTAAGTACTTGCTCAAAATCTTTTCACACAAACACATTTCAAAACAGTTTTCAAAACAACTTCTTCAAATCCTTGAAGACAAATACAAGGGTTATCACGAAGTAAAATAACTTTTTCAAAACAAGCACACACAAGCAATTTTAGAAAATGAGCAAGTACCTAAGAGCCCGTGGAAAACCACAGATAGAAAGGGTGCTAGCTCCTCCCCTTTCTATAATCTACCCCCCGTACTCAGAAACATCTCGAAAAAGGTTTTTTCTGTTCTTTTTCCTTTTCCTTTGTTGGATGAAATAAAAGTTGGTGGAGACTCTTGCTTACCGCAACATTTGCAAACAAAAACGCATACCAGTATTAACAGTCGCTTTTGCCACCGTATCACAGAACTGGAGACTCTGCTGGGGAATATTACTAAAGTGGGGGTATACCTTAGGATCTAGGTCATTTTAATTGCTTTCTTGTTTGCTTTGCCTGCTTTATCTTTAAGGGTTTTTGCTTGGGTATTATTGAAGATCCTACACCCGGATCTGGGGACACTCTTTAGGTAAACAACAATAGATCGTGGAGATTGTAAGGCATAGACCGATATGGTTTAAGCGATGGTTGTGTTGGTGTGACACTTTGGTTGGTACCGGTATCCTTCATGTGGAAACGTTGAGAATACAGGGTCGTCGCGTGGTGTCGTAAAGCACTGACGGACTTTAGAACCTCAGTTGAACAAACTTAGCCATTAGAAAGTAGTGAGATAGTCGACCTTGGTATAAAGCTGATGATTGGTTGATACTCAATTCTACACTCATTGAGATCATAATTTCGGGATATTTAGGCTACAAGAAAAGATTGCCTGAGCTGAAACAATGCCCGATAAAGGATGATCAGTGATATTGAGAATCTTTAGAACCCGGTTACTTTTCTAGGACAGGTCTGAAACAACTGTTGTTGGATTGGGGAAAATAAATCCCTGGCTACTGCTGAAGATATGAGATGTAAGTCTTCACGTTGTGAAGTTTATGAATTTTTGTTTAGAGAAATAAACTCTATTGTAAAGGAAATGCCATGTACTGCTTGTAAAATCCTGTTGGGAAATCTTGAAAAATTGAACGACTTCTACTGGGGATTGATAACTGGAAGCTCTGTTCCGCTGGGGATTGAACTGCACACTGTGGGGGATTATGGAAATAGCATGGAGAGATTTCCCTACCTCTTAAAGCCATCGGTGATTGTCTTTCCATTTTGTTTATTTGCAAACAGTAATTATGTTCAAATGCATATGTTTAACAATAAATCATTGGACATTTTTGTAAACAAAACACAAGCGTAAAGAAAAATAGATATTTTTTGCACTTTCAAAGGGATATCTTTGTATTGACATTGAGTAAGTATTTTTGTAAAATGGGACAAACATTCTAGTAAGAGAATTCCGTCGTAAAAATATGAAAGTTTTAATACAAAGAAAAGATAGCTATGTGAAATAATTCCATGGGGTTCCCATTCAGCTATAGCCTTTGTACCTCTGAGCTTGTTGCCTTGTCTGAAGTTGATTGAATTGATCAGAACCTCTGAGTTTGCAGGTTGTCCGTAAGGTGATCCAACGGGACATAGTCATACGCTTTAATTCCCTAACTTTTGCCTGGACCGCCCTTTCGGGTTTTCAGTCCACCGGGAAACCCTTTTTTGCCCAAGTCTCCCTTTCGGGTTTTCAGTTTGTCGGGTGTACACATTTTTTTGTTTTATCCCTAACTTTTGCCTGAACCTTTTTGGTTCGCCGGGATGCCCTTGTTTTGCCTAGGTGTGTCAACCTAGCGGGTCTCTTATACGTAGTATCTTTTGACTATGTCTGCGTTTGTAGGGTTCGGCAGGTCGTCACCATCCATTGTGGTCAAGATCATTGCGCCACTAGAGAATATGTTATTGATTACAAACGGTCCTTCGTATGTAGGAGTCCATTTTCCCCTGGGATCACTTTTCGGTAGTATGATACGTTTGATCACCAGATACCTAACTTGATACACTTGGCATTTGACCTTTTTGTTGAAAGCCTTAATCATGTGTTTTTGATACATTTTACCATGGCAGACAATAGCAAGCCTTTTCTCATTAATCATGTTTAGTTGATCAAGTCGAGTCTGGATCCAATCTTCTTCATTCAGCTCTGCATCTTTCATAATTCTCAGAGAGGGGATCTGGACCTCAATAGGCAAGACAACCTCCATTACGTATACTAGAGAATATGGTGTTGCCCCAGTTGATGTGCGAGCTGTAATACGATATCCGTGGAGAGCGAATGGTAGCATCTCATGCCCGTCTTTGTATGTGACTGTGATTTTCTGTATGATCTTTTTAATGTTCTTATTTGCGGTTTCGACAGCACCATTCATCTTTGGCTGGAAAGGGGAAGAATTGTGATGCTGGATCTTGAATTGCTAGCATAAGGCGATGATCATAGTATTATTCAAGTTTGTACCATTGTCTGTAATGATCCTCTTCGGGATACCGTAACAACAAATGAGATTCTTCTTGATGAACCGGGCGATAACATTCTTGGTAACGGAAGCGAAGGAAGCTGCCTCCACCCACTTTGTAAAATAATCAATGGCCACTAAGATGAAGCGGTGTCCATTGGAGGTGGTTGGCTTGATTTCCCCAATCATATCAATCCCCCACATAACAAAGGGCCAAGGAGCCTTCAAGACATTCAGAGGAACCGGAGGTACGTGCACCTTGTTAGCATAAATCTGACACTTATGGCAGGTTCGAGAGTGTTGATAGCAATATGCTTCCATGGTAGACCAATAATAGCTTGCCCGTAAGATTTTCTTTGCCATTGTATGCCCACTGGAATGGGTGCCAAAAGTGCCTTCATGTAACTCAGCCATGATTCTTTCAGCTTCAACCTTGTCTACGCACCGAAGTAACACAGAGTTATGGTTGCGTTTGTAGAGAATTCCATTACTAAGGAAGAATTTAGCAGAGAATCTCCTTAAGAACTTCTTATCGTTGACTGAAGCTCCTTCCAGATATTCTTGGGTTTCGAGATACCTCTTGACTTCGTGAAACCAAGGCTGGTCCACTATTTCTTCAGTATTAATCTCGTGACAGTGTGCTGGTTCATCCCTTCATTCAATGGTGATCTTGGGAGCCTCGTTATACCATTTAAGTTTAAACATAGATGACATCGTGGCTAGTGCGTCTGCTAGCTGATTTTCTTCTCACGGAAAATGCTCGAAGGTAATCTTCTCAAAATGTGGGAGAAATGTCAAAACATGTTCTTTGTAAGGGATAGGGTTAGGGTGTTTAGTGTCCCATTCCCATTTGATCTAGCTAATAACCAAAGCTGAATCTCTGAAAACATTCAAAGATTTGATCTCCAAGTCTATGGCAGCTTTGAGACCAAAGATGCACGCTTCATATTCCGCCATGTTATTTGTACAATTGAAGCAGAGTCTTGCCGTAAAAGGAGTGTGAAATCCTTAAGGATATATGAGTACAACACAAATACCATTTCTGAGTGCGTTAGATGCACCATCAAAAACCAGGGTCCATCGGGATCCTTGTTCAGGTCTGTCATATGGTCTGAATTTTTCATACTTGTTTACCATCATGATATCTTCATCTGGGAATTCGAACTTCATGGACTGGTAGTCTTCTACAGCTTGGTGAGCAAGGTGATCAGATAGTACGCTGCCCTTTATAGCTTTCTGGATAGTATATTGTATGTCATATTCTATCAGGATCATCTGCTATCTCGCTATTCTCCCAGAGTGAGCAGGTTTCTCGAAGATGTATTTTATTGGATCCATTTTTGATATCAACAAGGTAGTATGGGTCAGCATATACTGTCTTAGCCGGCGAGCAGCCCATGCCAGAGCGCAACAAGTTTTCTCGAGCAGTGAATATCTTGTTTCACAGTCAGTAAACTTTTTGCTCAGGTAATAAATAGCGTGCTCTTTTCAGCCAGACTCGTCATGCTTCCCCAGCACACACCCCATTGAATTTTCCAAAACGGTCAGATACATGATCAATGGTCTTCCCTCGACTGGTGGTATACATGAGGCTCTTGCAAGTACTTTTTGATCTTGTCGAAAGCAGTTTGGCACTCATCATTCCATTTGACTACTTGATCTTTCTTCAATAGTTTGAAGATTGGTTCAAAAGTAGTTGTCGAGTGAGAAATGAATCTGGAAATGTAGTTTAAACATCCCAAAAATCCTCTGACTTCCTTCTCAGTACGAGGAGCAGGCATCTCTTATATCGCTTTTACTTTGGCAGGATCTACTTCAATACCCTTATTGCTGACAACAAAACCTAGGAGCTTACCAGACCTTAATCCAAACGTGCATTTATTTAGGTTCAACCTCAACTTGTACTTCTTTAGTCTCTCAAACAGTTTCTATAAATGATCAAGATGCTCTTCTTCTGTTTGAGATCTAGTTATCATGTCGTCCATGTAGACCTCTATTTCGTGATGTATCATGTCGTGAAATAGAGCTACCATGGCACGCTGATAGGTTGCCCCAACATTCTTCAGTCCGAATGGCATAACCTTGTAGCAGAATGTGCCCCACTGTGTGACAAATGTTGTTTTCTCCATGTCCTCAGGGACCATTTTGATTTGGTTGTAACCTGAGAAACCATCCATGAAGGAAAACACTTTGTGTTGTGCCGTATTGTCAACTAGGATGTCAATATGGGGAAGTGGGAAATCATCCTTAGGGCTTTCCCTATTTAAATCTATGTAGTCCATGCACATTCGTACCTTGCCATCCTTTTTGGGCACGGGAACAACATTGGAAACCCATTGCGGATAGGAGGTGATGGCCAAGAATCCAGCATTGAATTGTTTCTTGACTTCTGCTTTAATCTTCTCCGACATATCTGGTCGCATGCGGCGGACCTTTTGTTTTACTGGTGGGCAATCCTCTTTTGTAGGTAGGCGATATACCATAATATCTGCATCAAGTCCTGGCATGTCTTCATACGACCAGGCAAAGACCTCAACATATTCGTGCAGCAACTGAACCAAACGCTCTTAGACACTGGGTTCCAGATTGGCACCCACCTTGACTTCTCTTTTGTCTTCCTCGGTACCTAGGTTGGTTGTATCCACGGGTTCCTCGTGGGGCTGAATGGTCCTCTCTTCTTGTTGTAGTAATCTGGAAAGTTCCCCTGGTACTTCATAATCTTCCTCACTTTCGTCTTCGACTTGGTAGATTAGATTTTCAGAGTCACAAAAAGCCATAGCAGAACCGTTATCCATGGGATCCCGAATGGATTTATACCTGCATTGTGAGTGTGAGTGTGTGTAAGGGTATAGTTATCTTTGAAAGAAATGAAAATGTAAAAAATAAAAACAATGAGCACAAAGTTTGTATGCAAAACATCCATGATTCATTGATGTCATATGGAAATGAGATAATAAACCTTACAAAAGGACCATTGTGCCTCAGGTAAGACACAAGGTTTTAAGAGTCTGAATTGTTTTAATATTACAGATCCAACAAAATGTAAAGACAAATTAAAATTACTGTGGGATAAAAGTGATCCGGACAAAATCTCTAGCCTCCCACTTGTTGAGCCCTCCACTGATAGTTGGGAAGATCCAATCCTCCAGGTTGCAGCCATCTTCATCATCTTCTACCGTGTTGACTTCATGGTTGCTGATCTTCAGGGGTGGTCCTCCAGCACGAGCGCGGCGTACAGTCTTCTGAGCACCTGAAGTGAAACCCAGGCCAAACTTTTTAGACTTGTATGGGATATCTGGGAGTTGTCCCCAAATAGTGCACCCACATTCTTCTATCACTGCTTTTGAATCCTTCAAAGATGACATCCTGATTGGAGGCCTTGTGATCTTGGGAACAACCCTGGTCACTGCCACATCTTGCGGGACTTCTTCAAAGTGTTGGAATGGAGTTTCAATAAATTCACCATCTAATTCCACATATCTGAAGGAATTGAGATGGCTGATCATATAATCTTCTTCTCCATGAACGGTGATAATCTTCCCTTGAATCAGATACTTCAGAATTTGGTGCAACGTAGAAGTAACAGCGCCAACATTGTGGATCCATGGTCGGCCTAGCAAGCAGGAGTATGAAGGGAGAATATCCATTACATAAAAAGTTGAATCAAATGTTTGGGTTCCAACCTTTATGGTGATATCCACTTCCCCATGAACTATCCTTTTTGAGTCGTCAAAAGCTCTCACTACTATGTTGCTTGGGTTTCAATGTCAGTCCTTCACAGTCAAGCCTATCAAGAGCCTTTTTAGGCAATACATTCAGAGATGAGCCAGTGTCCACCAAGACATGAGCCAAGGTTGTGCCCCTGCATTCCACTGAGACATGTAATGCCTCATTATGCTTCCTTCCTCTTGGCGTTAAATCAGCATCCTAGAAACCTAAACCATTATCTGCAGTCAAATTGGCTACGCAGTCTTGGAACTGATCGACAGATGTTTCTTCGGGTACATGGGAAGTTTTTAGGAATTTTACCAAGGCCATTGCATGCGCCTCGGAACATAGTAATAAAGCCAGCATGGAAATTTTAGATGGAGCTTTCCCCAGTTGTTCAACTACACCGTAGTCACTTCTTTTTATGATCTTTAGAATTTCCTCCATCTCTTTCCGGGAGGTCTCAGGGATAGCCAATGATTGTGCCTTCGTCCGAACAGGCTCAATCAGAATACTTTTACCTCGAGTCTCGGTTAACTCAACAGCAGGAATGTCAGTAGGAGTGATAGCAGGGATTGTAACAACTTTGTTAGTTGGAACATTGTTGGAGATGATTGTAGGACTGGGAATAGCCTTCGGAGGAGCAACAACAACAGGAATGATTACGGGTCCAAAAACTGCTTTTGGGGGAGCAATTTCTAGAGAGAATATCCTTCTGCTTCGGGTAATCTTGCTAGTCCCTGCAATATTACTGATATCGGAGTTAAGTTTCTCGGAACTTGAATCTTCGGCAGCTGGCCAATCTTGCTTGATACCATGGTAGTAGACATCCCCTCTATAATTCCATGGTATGGTTTTGTCTGACGAATACGGGACCGGTCCAGGCATTGTAATTATCAAAGGGGTTACTTTTGGAACTGATGTAATTCTAACGGGTCTTTTGGTTGAGACCCTGGAAGAATTGGCGGAAATGGTAATGATAGAAACATCATTATAAGGAACAGATGGAACATATGTCTTCTCAAACAACATTTCGTTGTTATCTATTAGGCATTGAACGCATGCTTTCAACAAAGGACAACTGGTTGGTGAGGACAAACAGAAATGATAACCTTCATCACATCCTGGGAAAACATTGTCATTCAATAAGTTCTTTTTGATAGTCACGAGTGGGGTCATAAGTTCATCAACTGAAGTAACAAACATATCTTCCTCAAAGGCGTTGGCATTATGGCCGTGTTTGGGCATAGGGGCAGAAATAACATTTGGCTTTTCAGGCGCATCGAATTCAATCTCTTTGGCTTCAATGAGGTCTTGTACTTTGTTCTTTAGAGCCCAACAGTTATTAGTGTCATGGCCGGGACTCTCAGAGTGGTATGCACAACGGGCATTAGGAAGATAGTGAGGAGAGGTTTTGTTTGGGTTCTTTGGAGCTTCTTTCAAGGTGGCAATACTTGAGATAAGGTCATGTTAATTCTGGTGAATTGTCTGACTGGTCTTTCCATCATTGGTTGGTTGTTTCTTTGCTGATCAGGCATAGGTTTAGGAATCATAACATCCCCCACTATTGGATGGCGTTTGGACCTATCTTGATTCCTCTGAGGATAAACAACAACCACTTCTTTCTTTCCGATAAATGGCTTCCTTACAGCAACAAAGGATGCACCTTTTTGAATCTTTCCACTTTTTATCCCGGCTTCTACCCTCTCTCCGGTCAATATCAGTTCAGTAAAACCTGTCGATGAACTCCCAATTAGGTGATTGAAGAAGGGACCAGACAAGGTGCCCAAAAACATGTCTACTAATTCTCTTTCAGATAGGGGAGGTTGAACTCTTCCAACCAAGTCTCTCCATTTTTGCACATAGTCCTTGAAGCCTTCACTTGAAACCATGGCCATACTCTGGAGCTTAGTACGGGTAGGCGCAAGATCAGTGTTGTATTGGTATTATTTGTAAAAGGTTGCGGCAAGATCTTCTCAGTTATGAACATTGGCTCTTTCTAATTGATAAAACCAATCAAGTTGAGTTCCAGACAGACTGTCTTGGAAGAAGTGTACCCATAAATCTTTGTCAGCATTATGGGGCTGGATTTTCCTCACATAGGACCGGAGATGCATTTTAGGGCATGAAACTCCGTCATATTTGGCGAACACAGGTGCTTTGAATTTTGGAGGAATGATAACTCCCGATACTAACCCCAACTTCTCAAAGTCCAAGCCAGACACTTTTTGGATTTCCATTGCACTCAACCGCTCTTCGAGATGTTTATACTTGTCATCAGCTGGAGGGTATTGTTCTTTAGAATAGTCTTCTTCTTCCTCTTCCTCTTATGATTCTGACTGGACAATTGTTTCTTTATCCTTCCCATCTTGGTTGTCTTTCTCACCGGATGTCGTTGCAAAGTCTAAGGCCCTTCTTGTCTTCCCTTGGAATCTTCTTCCCATGTTTAGAACTCCGGTTATCTTCTTTTTCTTCTCCTCGGCCAGCAAGGTCTTCAACTCTTCTTGTCCTTTGGCTAGATTTAAGAACAACTGTTGAAACTGTGCATTCTGAGCTTGGAGGACCTTTACTGTTTGCTCGAGATCCATCTTACTGAAATAAACAGTAGAGAGATGAGGAGACTTGTTGCAAGAAACCTGCTTATGTTATGATGAATGATAAATGCGTATGCAATGATTCCAAGGATCTTAAGATTCAAATTTGTTTTAGACAAAAAAGGAAGCACATGTTATATTAATAAATTAAAGTTTTGAGTACATCAATGCCTTCTTGGGAAAAATAATACAAAAACTCTAAGATAAAAAGGTAGTACGCATCCTCTTTGGTGCAATGTAGGCATTTAGAGTCTACTCCTCATGAAGTATCCTAGTGAGTTCCAAAACCTTCTTCTCACTTGCGTAGAATTGGGCTTCGAAGGTGTCTCTCTCCCCCTTGAGTTGTATCCAATCCCTTTGTAGTTCTTCAAGAGAGGTAGGCATGTCAGGATGTAGGATAGTGTATGGAACATCTCCTTCCATGACATGCTCAATGAATACCGGTAGAATGGAGGGGTAAGGCATCATAAGACTCTGAGCACGAGTTCGTACCCATTTAAGGTAAGGCTCGAGAGGGATGGAATTTTTATGCCCCAAAGTCTTGATATCTACCTTGTTTAACATTCTCCAAGCTCGGATAAATCTCTAGCGAAGACCTTGATCGTCGTTGTCGTAGTCAAATACCAAACCTTGAATCAGCATCTCGTGCGGGCCATCCCTTCGGGCATAACCAAAATGTCTTAAGGCTAAGCAGGGTTTGTAGGTGATACCTCCCCTAATGCCAAGTAAAGGGACATCAGGAAATTCTCCATAACAGTCAACAATAGTAACATTCTCTATGGATTGGGAGCACTAATGAATGTCTGAATGTTTGAGCGTCATCAACCTTTGTGACCACCTTGAACCCTGCTCATTCTTCAATACAAATTGGGGAAGATGTGAAATAAACCATCTTTCCAAGAGAGGAGTGCAACACATAAGGAAACCTTTTTTCCTCATTGTGCGAGTGTGAAAAGAGTGTAGGATATCCCCTAGCAATGTAGGCACCGAGTTGCGAGATATGAAGATTTTGACGGTGTTCACATCTATGAGTTGGTCAGGATTTGGAAACAAAACCATCCCATAGATGAGGAGAGCCACAATTTCCTCAAAGGCTTGCAAATCCAAGGAATTCCAACAGTTTTGGGCTTTCTCAAACAAGAACTTTGCTAGGAAACCTTTGACACCACTCCTTGTTTCCCAATGAGTTGTGACATCAGATGAGTGCAAGTGTAGAGCTTGAGCAATCTCTTATGACTTTGGGTCTCTTTCCGTACCATTGAAAGGTAGTTGGTTGAGAATGGGAATCCTCGAGAGTCAGGATAATTCTTCCAAATTAGGCACAAGTTGATAGTCTGGAAATGTGAAGCAATGGTGTAAAGGATCAAAGAACTGAAAGAGCACCTTCATCATGTCCTCATCTGTGTTGGAGGTGACCAAGTTGAGTAGGCGACCATGTCTCTCCATGAATGGAGAGTTTTCTGGAATCCTTGATGCTAGCTCCTTAAGTTGTGGAGGGATCCTTACAAGGTTGACTTGAATAGTTTTCCTGCGAAGAGAATCCATATCCTACAAAACAAGAACAAAGATAAATCCAAAATCCTTGAAGTGGTTAGTGGATGTGTATGATGTTATGATGTTCATGATGTTATGTACAAGTATGTATATACAAATAAAGCAAACAAGTCCTTAGGTTTAGGCTAGCATGGAGTTTTATAGGTAAGTACCCTCTTGAAGTTTAGTTGGCTCAAACCTGTCCTAGCAATAGTAACCGGGTTCTAAGGAGCTCAATATCACTGGTTTGTTTCCTTGGTCATTGTTTCATCACAAGCCTCTTTAATGGCGACCGAAATATCCCAAAAAACCAAACCTCAATGAGTGTAGTATCGAGTATCTACCAACTTCGGACTACACCAAAGCCTGTCATCTCACTACATCCTAAAGGCCAATTTGGTCAAGTAAAGGTTCTAGAAGTTCATTAGTGCTTTATGACATCACTCAGCAGCCCCCGTATTCTCTTTGATTAAATCAAAGGCTACCGGTACCCACAAATATGCCGCACTAACGTAGCTATTTCTTAGATCATGTTGGTATACCCCACATAGTTTCCACAATGTATTGCTACTTACCTATAATGTATCCCAAATACGGGTAGAGGATTCAAACCCAAACAAAGAACCATAATGTAAAGCAAACAAATCAAATAATGGAAGAAAGTAAATGTGATCTAGCCCTAAGGTATCCCCACTTTTATCATTTTCCCCAGTAGAGTCGCCAATTATGTGATACGGTGGGAGAACTGACTTGAGGGTTTTGCGTTTGATTGAAAATGTTGCGGTTAGCAAGAGTCGCCATCGACTTTTCTTTTATCCAAAAGGAAAGGTGAAAAATCATAGTAAAGACCTTTGAGATTGTTTCTTGAGTTCGGGGGGTAGATTATGAAAAGGGAAGGTATTAGCACCCTTTTCATCCATGGTTTTCCATGGGCTCTTAGTTACTTTCCAGGTCACTTGCTTTTTGATTAAAATTGTGCTTTGTGTGGTCTTTGAAAGTATTTTGTAAAGAGGCCATTGTTTAGGAAATCTTTGTAATGATTCTTGTTTGTAAGAATCTATATAAAGATGTTTATCTTTTGAAAATGTTTTCAAGTTTGTAAGATGTTTGAAAGTGTAGGTGATTATTTTTGAAAATAGAAAGGATCTTTGTTTTGAAATGGAGCAAGTAATTAGGAGCAATCTACCTACTCAAATGTCTTTCTTGTTCATTCTCTTTTACTTTGACATGATTGTCTTACCATTAATTTGGTAAGCAACCCTATCTTTGGATGTAAACGGGACGGGCGTGGATCATCGTATAACCATGATTAGCAATGTTGCAAGGTATCTTAGCATTATTTTTTAGGGACTAAGATCATTTGTAAGGCAAATTAGATAGCATCATCGAGGGACTATGATCTTGTATTTGCTTGTTTTTTGCTAAGATACCTTACATGCGTAATATGGCCATTTTGTATAAGGAAACCAAGTGGAATAACCCTAGGGGTGCTTCTGTGCAAGTGTATTGTTTTCATGCATGTTTTTGTCTTGAATTAGGTTTTTCTAAGTATTGGTTTTAGTTTTTCCATTCAAACCCTAATTACTAGCATGTTATATAAAAGCGATAAATTGCGAAATTTAAAGTTATTACGCTATTACAACACTTGTGGGGAAGGGGGTGTACAAATTGAATGGGGATTGCAAGAATTTAAAGCCTAATTAGTCTATTAAAACCATATTGAATTGATATCAATGTACAAGAAAATAAATAAATATAAAGTACAAAATGAATGAATGTACAAAAAATGAAAAATGTAAAGAAAATGTATCTTTGTTTGATTTTTATGAAAAAGGGATTTTGGCTTAACCTAATTAAATAAAGAAAATAATTAATTAAATTTGAATTTTATTAAGAAAAGATTTTAAGTAAAACCCTAGTTTTATTAATTAATCAAAAGAAAATAAGTTTAAGAAAAGTATTTTTGGTATTTTTATCTTAAAAATATTTATAGTATTATAAAATATTTTTGGCCCTTTTTTAATATTAAAAATAATGTATTTTTAAATGGTGTGAAAAATAAATAAATAAAAACATAATATTAATTAAGTTTACAAGATTAGTTAATAAAATAAATAAAGTAAAATAAATA